>OW121724.1:1418750-2765000 GCA_933228805.2 Hipparchia semele | reverse complement strand
TTATTTTTTTTTTGTTTTTTTGGCTCTCCAACTTACAATATATGATAATGCTAAAAGGGCTTACGCGTAAATTATTGCGATTTAAAGGCCGATTTTGACGAATGTCTTCGCGTTATGGCCCTATTTTTGAAATAAAAGTGAATTTGGAAAATTTTGAGATGTGGCCCTTTAGTTCTGACGCAGCGATTTGTAGCACCCGAGGCACCACCAATGCGTTGCCGGCTTTTTAGAAAAATTGTTGATCCGCCCCTTGAAAACCCTATGTTGTAATTTAGTGGGAACACAGCCGGTTTTGCTTTATTAAGATTATAGTCAGATTGAAACCAATTACGGGAGATTTGCCTATTGCGCTTCAGCTTGGAATCGGATGATTCTGTATATTTATGTGCACTAGTGTATAATGATATTGTGTAAATGCTAATTTCACGGTCTGTTGGGTTGTCTTCATAGTGGAAATAGTAAACACATTCTGTGATAATTTTAAATACTTATCTATTTATATTTATGGTAAGTTTCGGTACAGAACCTTTAAAAGTAATTTTCCAGTACAGTAAACCATAAAATAAATTTAAAATTATATATAAATGACGCATTTTTATTTAAGCGCTATATTATAATGAAGTTAGCGTTACAAATAGGCATTTATTAACTCGTAACTACTGCAATACAAAATGTTCTATTTTATGTTCAAGAGCCATAAAAATATTCTCTGCAGTACATGGTATACCTGAAACAAGAGCAGAATGTATAATCCTTACTAATATTATAAATGCGAAAATATGTTTGTTTGTTGGTTTGTTGGCTTGTCCTTCAATCACGCTGCAACAGACCTACGGATTGACGTGATTTCTTGCATGGGTATAGTTGGGGACCGGACCGGGAGAGTGACATAGGCTACTTTTTTATTTTTGGGAATTAAAAAACTAAATCCACGCGGACGAAGTCATTAACTAATGCGATCTTATGGTGATGACGTTTGATTCTAAGATGAAAGCTAACTAACTTGGAAGAGTATATTATTAAGGCATTGTACAGCACAATGCCTGCATCAAGGCATTTTAACCAATAGCGAGAGTGTAACAGCCAATCAGAGGCCATTGCGATTGTTACACTGATGCAATAGTTTTTTAGACAAACTCAAAGCTGGTTATCGAATAAAAAGCCTCTATTTGAATAAAGCCTGATTTAAAAAAAAATTGATCAAACCTATTTCGGTCCACTGATCCGGATAGCCAGCGTCCATTCGCGCAGCACGGACCGCTTCCCGAAAAGCGTGCAGAACTATTGTGGCCAGACAAAGCGCTGGTTCTCCCGTAGCTGAAATGTATCCGTTTAATACTGAATTCGTATATTTATAAAAGTATTTAAGAGTCCCTCCACTTTGCGGCCCGACTCGAATTTGGCCCGAGCTATAAATGTGTGCGTGTCGCTCACAGTACGACTGTAAACTGCTCTCATACGCTAGCTAGCGTGTTTTTAAATATACACAAATATAACAAGAAAAAATTTTCATCAGGACCGCTGGATGCAAGCAGGGGATTTGATTTTTTGATTCTGTGGTTTTTTTTCAAGTGATTCATTTCTAGCTGTGAACGTTCAAATGATGATGATGATAATGGTAGTGATGGTGGTGGTGGTGACGATGGCAATATTTTGTTTCTACAAATCGTTAGTGAAGTTCTAAAGGTGCATAAGTCATTTTGGCGGGTTTTAACAGTTTAATGCTTGTTTAATGCCATTCGATGTAGAATTCGGTCAACTGTCAAAATCTAATGTCAAATGAAGGAAACGAAAAACATGTGTCGAATGAAGTTACCAGTAAATACCAAAATTGATTTGATTACCTACAAAAGTCACTCAATATTTTCATCGAATGGCATTAAAATGTTAAAACCCGCCAAAATGGCATACGCACTCCCAAGTAACATTTTTTTCGAGCCTAGGTTTTAAAAAATGCCTTTAGGTAATATAACGGTCGTCAAAAGGTTAATGATTTACTATCTGGTCATATTAAGTACTTGAGAATGATTAGTAAGTCCTAAAACTAATTGTTTATTATTACAACCATAGAGCCGTTGACAAGAGTTTAAATTAACGTTATTTTGACCTGTGTTTCAAGAGCATATAGTCTTAGGATCTAATAGCTGTCGTAGACTCCTGATTAAGTTCTGGAAAGGCTAACATTATGCTAAAGTGAGATCTAAAGGTTTAATTATTAACTTTGATATTACTACAAAGTTATGGAATGTTGAAATACCTTTAGGCTCTATAAAAGTTGTCTAGGCGAACAAATTAGGACTACGTGGTGAAAACCCAAACCAATAAGCTATTGTTTATAAGCTGAAGGCATGATTAAAGTCCTACGAGAATATTTTAAAGCTTTAGAGGCATCCTCAAGAAAGGACAGTTGTCTCCGCGACTTAATTTTACTACTGTCTAGTAATTTCCTAACGCCGCCATCTTAGATTAATAATACATAGATAGTAAGTCTCTAACAAAATTCCGCTCGAAATGTAAGCTTCAAAACAACCACAACAATGTGTGAGTTCATGTAATTACATTCACCGATACGCAGTTGTGTGCGTGAGTCATGCCACAAGCGGAAGGATTGGAAAGAAATTCTCCCTAGATGTAGGGAAAATTCACCTTCCGATTTAGCCTTAAGGGGCAATTTTATAAATATACTAGCTGTTGCCCGCGACTTCATCCGCGTCTTTTTCTGTTATTATGATCGCGATTAAGAAGTTTTTAAAAGAATTTATAATCTATATCAATACTTAATATATAAAGCTGAAGAGTTTGTTTGTTTGAACGCGCTAATCTCAGGAACTACTGGTTCGAATTGAAAAATTATTTTTGTGTTGCATAGTCCATTTATCGAGAAAGGCTTTAGGTTATATAATATCACGCTGCAACCAATAGGAGCGAAGCATCAGTGAAAAATGTTGCAAAAACGGGGAAAAATATCCATATTTAAAATATATTCTTTTACAAAGTGCTTTTCAACACAGAAACAAATGAATCTACTATTGATTTGGAATACCTTTTGAAAAGTGTGTTTGAACGATATCATAGTTCAAATACACTAAACTATCTTATTTAGATATTTTTAGATTTTTTCTAACTAGAAGTAATAGTAAGTTAATATGTGATCTTAGCTAATTTTTTTTTTCACAAAAATATATAGGGTTCCTGCGTAAAAAAGTATTATTAAAGAAAATAGAAATTAAATACTTTATAAATTTAAAAATTAAATATTAAAGTTTTAGCAATTATTAATTTATTAATTTAAATACGAAATTACAATTTTAAAATCCTGTTAATTGTATCTGCTTGCGGAATAATTGCCGCTTTGACAATATTTTTCTGGCTATGTTGTCCTTTGTAGACTCATAAAAAAGTCTGATACACAGATACCTTTCAATTATTAGCCGTACCAAGTTTCTGAGATGGTGATGTGAATTCACGTGTTCTATTGCATTTGGAAAAAGAAATTCCAATAAGGTTTTTTGTTATTATGAGTGCAAGTTTGGCCTCTGAAGTTTGTCCTAAATTGCCCAACACACACATACACATACCCAAAACTGATTAAAACATATTGTTTTCAACAGAACAAAATATAATCAACACAATTTTTTTTTCTAGAGTACCACTTGGTCATCCTAATAATTAATATATTTTGGTCACCCTAGTAATACATAAGTGAACTAATGTGAATCGAGATTAAAAACAACAGGTACTTAGAATGAGAAAAAAAGTTACGGGGTAAAATATTTCTCCTAGAGCTAGCAACATTTTCATTGCAATAGGGTCTGTGATACCTACGATTTATTTTTATGTTGTGAAGAAGGTTTTACTCAAAAATGTAAGTTTTTTGGTAGAACTTACTTGTGAAATGTGATCTTTAAATGTTTTTGTTCTTTATGTGATGAATTATTACATCCTTTCACGGCACAGTACGGCATTTTTGAATATTTTTGTGCGAGCTCATCGTAGTAAGACTCGACCTTGTATACTAACGCGACGATAGGCGTACGGATACGTATTAATATCCCTAAAAATGGCTTATAATCGCGTCGACTACTGCGGTTCTAGGTATGAATATTCTTAGGCCGCCATATTTTTTCACTGAAATAAAAAAAATTCTAAACAAAAAGCAATATTTTAAATCAATAAGGCAAAATTCTTGAAGAATCTTGTACGATTGAAAATAAAATGTTTTTATATAAATAGAAGTTTTATTAATTCTTACCACCAATCAACTAATTTTATAATAATTTTGATTGTAATTATTATATTAAAATATGTTCAAAACTTTTACTTACGAAAGGCCCGTGTCGTATACAACACTATTATCCTAAAGTTTCACGATAAAGTGCCAGTCGCACTATTTTTTTATTATTCCTGACTTCAGCAAGTTAGTTATTATTTTTATAACACTAAAACTTAGTATAATGACATTAGAAGACGCCATTATAAATTATTTTTAAATCCACGATTCTGCGTAAAAAATATTTTACCCAGAAACATTTTAAAACCCGCGAGTCCTGGAAAGGCATGTATTCATGTCCATTAAAAAGGTTTTAAGTTGTTATATGGTTACATCCAAGACTAATTTAGAACTTAAAAGCTGTGTTGCAAGGTTATATTAACCACAAATTAAGGTTGTGAAGGTTATATTTGGGTTCTATGTAAGTAGTTCGAAAGGTTCTGCATTTAAGCTATAAGTTTTGCTGTAGTTCTCAGAATGGTTCTAAAACGAGGGCCCTTTTTGCACTCAGGAGGTAAATATAAGGTAAATATAACGTTATTGAGACTATTAAGATTTACGAGCAAATTTCCATACAAAGGTTCTAGAACCTTTTCAAAACCTTCCTAAAACCTAAAATGTTACTTGGGCTGTTAGAAGTTCACTCATGAAATGTATCTTAGGTACCTTTGGATTGGAGTAGCCCATGTTCGTTTCCCGCATTTCTGCGAAAGTAAATCCTCATATCGGCGGGTATATCTTTGATTCCCGGTGGTTTATACGTCCATGTACGATTGGTTAGCAGTTCTCCCGTAGATTCATCGTAGATAAGGTTTTCTGACGTCCAGTAACCGAGACCCATCACGAATGCTCCTTCTATCTGCACACATACGCGTACAAGAAATATCGTTTTAATATACGCCTTAAGATCTTGAGTAACTTTAGCTCACTGGTTTTGCCACTTGGCCAAAAAAATGCTGTTGAGATGTACTCTATTTTGTTTTTATTCGTGATTAAAATGCTACGAAATTGGCTCACGACATTTTTGACTTATATAGCGAAGAAGCCCTTAGGCCGACAAAATATAGGTCGTCTTTAATCAAAAATGCCAATTTCAATCCTCGTGATGCACCTCACTCTGGCAAACCTTCCAACTTACTTAACTTAAGTAACTGTATTATTTCAAGCCTTTATAAAGTGGGTGATCTTTAAATAACACGTAAGGTTGACGGGAATTCAATTTGATATAGTTAGATGAAATTGTAAAAATATCAAACTTAATGTTGTCTGCATTTGCAGATTCTGTATGTATGTATAAAGACGAAAAATTTTTTTTTATAGAAGTTCAGCTTACCTGACCAACATCTATTAGAGGACTTAAACTTCTTCCAGTGTCTTCGAGTATATCTACTCTTCTGACGTCATGGTTACCAGTAAGAGTATCGACTTCGAGTTCGAGAGCGCAAACTGCATACACGTTATACGGTTTCAGTTCATCTTTAGATGAATACATGTAAGAAGCTTGCAGATCCACACCTTCCGCATACGCTTTGTTAATAAGTTCCTCCCAAGAATATGAACCTTTTGCTTTTATAGGTGCTAATCTTTCTAAGATTATTTCACAGGCTTTTTTGGTTGCAAAAGCAACGCATTCACTACCAATACTTGCTCCAGTAACCATTGCATTAGGTGAAAGTAAACTTGTACTTGGTTTTATTGTGATTTTGTCTAAAGGTATTCCTAATACGAAAGCACATACCTGAGCTACTTTAGTATTCAGACCTTGTCCCATAGCTATACCACCATGACAAATAACAACAGAGGCATCCGCATGATAAATTGATACCACTGAATTATAGTTTCCGAAATAATAGATTTCAAATGTCATAGGCATTATTTTTAAAGCCCTTTTCATCCATCGGTTAAGTTTATTGTATGTACTAATTTCCTCATTTCGTCTATCGTATTCAGAATCTGTTTTTAGTTGATTAATCATATCAGGGAAAGGATTGTTTTGTGTTTCCATATTTGAAAGACGTACTTGCATTGGGTCTTTACCGATAATAAAAGCGATATATTCCATTATGTTCTCGATCATTGCAATTCCTTCTGTAGACGCTGTAAGTAAAACTAGTCAAATTATAACAAGACATTGCTCGAAGTCGCCCGTTTGCCAAATCTTTTAACTTTATGCAAATCTATAGAAAAGTTTTATTTCTTCATTATTAAAACCATATTAATGTTTGTGAGTACTTACATGGTGATCTACAAAATGTATTCGATGCGGTATCAGTGATAATGCTATTTGATTCAATCTTCCATCGTTTTGTATCATAGCAACTATAAAAATGGGCGATTGTTCTTCCTGATATGTTTTCGTTGAATGAGTACCCATGATCTTGGTGGAAAGTAGTATTGAGATATTGAATAACACCGTTTCTATTCACCCCTACCTATATGTTAGTTAGATATGTTTGTACAATTTACATGATTTAATATTTAAAAAAGCACATAAAGCTTAGAGCACAGCAATACATGCACAAGCTGTGTTCTTGACTGTTTTGATAATCAAGTCAATTGCTATCAAGTGCGATGTATATGTAAAGATGCAGGCTAAGTGAAGCATGATTGCCTAGAAGAGGCCTATTCACTATTGATTTTAAGGGGAAACGGAATCCGGAAGCTACTTACCTCAAACTTGCTATTCAATGGTAACCTTTTTCCGACAGATTTCATATTGGTTATTAGAGGCAGTATAAATCTACAGGGTTTCCTTTCGAAATGTGCAACTAAAGCTGCTGCACATGCTATCTGAGAAGGTCGAGATATTTTTCCTCCATATCCTCCTCCCAATCTACGAACTATTACGTTTATTCTAAAAAAAATAGATCTTTCAGAAATTCCTTATGCATGTACGGATTTTTGTTTAATATTATTTTGTAATGTAGGAATTAATTCATAAATATGCAATTTTTTTACGGATATTATCAATCTAGTGCGATATTTCTTTCTTTCTATATGGATACAATTTAAATATTTTGCACTTTTTTGCACTTCAACTTGCTTTAGCGTTTTATTTTTACCATTTTTATTACTTTTAATACGTAATTTTCCAAAAAGAATGGTAAAAAAGAGATTTACAGTAAGAGTTGCTTAGATAACTTGCATAAGTTGCCCGTAAAGTGAACGTTAGTGAATAGTGTTGTTGTGTGGTGTCTGTTGAATAGCTACCTGTTCACTGGCAAATTGAGACACTCGGCAATAGCTACGCTAGTTAAATCTAACCATTGACACGATGAATAAACATCTAGACCATCTTCTGTAGGGATCGCAACGCATGTCTGGAGTTCCATATAGTGATGGTATTGTCCTTTTAATTTTAATTCTCCGGTCAATACATGCTGAACATCATTACCAACATCAGTAGGTTCAATAATTTGATTGTTAACCATTCGTTCTTTTACTTCTGGAGATTCAAGAACGTTATCTATGGTCAATAAAGGTTTCTTTGTACACAATAAAGAGTAATTTACTTTAACGAGTTTAGCAGCTTTTTGAGCTGTCTGTTCCCGGTCAGCTATTATAATACCAACTGGCTGTCCATAATACATTACTTTTCCTGAACATAAAATTTCCTCATCGACGTCCATCATTGGAATTTTTGTAGGTGTAAACGAATTTTTTCCTGGTATATCCATGGCAGAATAAAATCCTGACACTCCAGAAATACTCTGAAATGATTTAGAAATAGACTATTAAGAAACAATAATTTAGAAGTTTGTAATTATTTATTGGTATACCTACAAATGCTTCATATGTATTAAAACCACTGATATATGATCCAGGATTGACATCAGCAGTTACAAATGCAGCAAAAACCTCATCACTCATAGCGGGAACGTCATTCGTAAATTCTGCTTCACCAGAACATTGCAATGTTGCTTCCAATTTTGGCACAGGTTGATTCAAAGGCCATATACTTTCATCAGTTTCAAAACTTTGACTTCCTTTAGATGTATCTCTTTTGAACACCTTCCCACCAGATTTGTATGTTGGATTTACTTTATCTTCTGGACACAAGTAAAGGATTGCCTGCAATGTATTAAAAGTTTTATTAAAAGACAAAAATAAAAATTGTGTTGGTGTTTATGCCCACTTTGTAAGCCTTACCTTGTAATATAGACTAATGGCAAGCATTTTTCTAAACTCAGCCAAGGGTTCAGGTAGATTTTCTTCAGGCTGAATCTCTTCTTGAAGACTTTTGAGGACTAACTGTAAAGTCTCATTGGTAAACGGATCTCTGCCAATCAAAAATGCCTCAGTTGACGCTGCATGTATGAAGTTTTTAGATATTCCTCCATAAACTAAAGTAGCACTTTCAAGTAGCTGAGAATTGTGATGAAATTTAAATAAAAATCCAGCATTGATAATTGGATGAGAATTTTGAGCACGAGGCATAATCTGAAACACATCATGATGTAGCCATACAATATTTTTTTATATAGATGATAATATAAACCTTTATTATTTTGCTTACCTTGTATGTTTTGAGAGAACAACATTGAGATAAAGGAGGAAGTATGATATTTTCAATAATTTTTCCATTCATATCAACTTCCAGGAATTCTAGAAGTGTCATTGTTACATTATTTCCTACTCCTTCAGCTTAAATAGACATAAAAAAATTACGTAGACAATAAATTGTTTATTCGCATATTAATACGCAGTTAATAAAAATTTTACCTATTGTTACCATACCGCCAGCAATTTCAAATATAAGAAATAAATCTGATTGAAATCCATTATTAATATGTTTAAGCATCAGGTTTCCACCTATGGTACCAATCTGCAAAATACCTATATTAAAGTAATTTTATTTGCAGAACAATCATCTTGAACCTGTAAACTTCAACCTACATTTCGTACTGGAACGTGAGCTACTAAATCTAAATGATCATGTAGTTCTTTTAAATGTTTAAAATTTTCATTTCCTGTAGATAGTTCGTGAAAAATTTCCATCAGTTTTGTTATAGTCAAACCTGCTCCCAGAATTAAATTAACATCTAAAACATATTCCTTAAGTTCAAATACACTAAATATATCTATAATATTTCTGGGGTAGTCACATATTTGATTTACACCTGGAACAAAAAAACTGTTAGGTAATAACTTTTTGGTTTTCTGCGAAACAAATTTTGGAATTCCAATCTATGTTATTTTTCTACGTACCTTGTCCAGTGTTTCCAGCAATTAATTTGTAATTGTTATCTCTTTTCATAGCTGTAAATACATCTGCTAAAGAATATGCTTTGACCCATTTATGTTCTGAACTCTTAACCATAAACGATTTGGCTCTTAAATTTTCAATCATACACCAACTATCATCATCTTTATATTTAAGTGTATTAATGTCTTTGTTTGAGAACTTTTTACTAATGCACCTGGTATTAACACAATCTCTAGAGCAGGATTTTAATGAATGTAAATCTTCTAAGTCAATAACTTTATCGAGTAACGCTCTATCAGCATCAATAGCGAAAGATTTAAAAGCTTCTACTATAGGTCTGTAGCCGGTACACCGACAAATATTACTTGCAAATGAATTCTCCACTTCTTTAGTTGTGAGATTTTTATTTTTGGACATGTAGAGACTGAAATAAAGCATTTAAATTGTTAAACTTAGATTTTCACTATTTGTTGGAGTAGTTATGGAATCAATTAGGGATTCAGCTTGTACCTGTACATATTCATCACGAAACCCGGAGAACAATATCCACACTGACTGCCATTGAAATGTGCAAGCCGTTTCTGAATTTCATGATAACCAGCCTTTTCGCTACCTATGCCTTCTATTGTAGTCACATCCCATCCATGACATGAAAAGACTGATACGAGGCACTAGAAATTAGAATAGTAGGACAAAGCTTCACGCAAATCAAATTGAACTCTTAAATTAACGATGAACTAGTTTTTGAAACTATTCAAAATGATAAAAATTATTTAGCATCTAAGAGCAAGCTGCTTTTTTGTTTTTGTTTTTTAAATTATATTTTGTTACAAATTCCAGTTAAGTTTCCAGTTTTTTTTTCTTTTCATTCAACTAAGATAATAATTGGTTAAATTCAAATTCTTAAGTAAAGTAAAGTAAAGTAAACTTATTTTGAAATAACTTTGATTTTTATTCACATTAAACTTTATTTGGAAATTATAAAACTTATAGCCAACGTAAAATTTAATTACTGTTTGCAATTTAAGTATGCTTACAGAATTGACAGCAAAAATTTTGATTTCATTGCTCGGTGGTAATGCAGTTTGAATGTTGACCACGCAAACCCCGCAGCCACCTTCACGGCACATTGCTTTAGTTCCTCGTAGATGAGCCACGGTTCTTATGTACTCATTAAGAGTCACCTCCGGGCCGATTGTTCCACTCACTGAAATCGAAAATGTTATCATTTTTTAGGTCGAATGAATAGATAGATTTTATTTCAGGCCCTGCGTGCTTCAAACACACAACTTGAAAAGTCCTACAACATAGCAACAACAAAAACTATAGAGAAAACAGTTATCACATTTGTTTCACAAATTATTCACGCCTAACAAAACTGGACAACACCAAGCAAAGTTTCTCTGGATAAAAATACGCCATCCGTGATGCTAAGTCCGTGCCTTTATTGAATATTGAATAAGCTTTTAATCAAATCATTGTAGAGAAAAACCGACATCAGAAGTAGAGGATATAGCTCATTGAGTCACGAAGGTAAAATGGCATTGACTATGGCTGAAGAAAAGAGTAGTGAGTTTGCCAAACTAAGTGGAATTCGGTGGAAGGACGATTTCAAGCGACTCGCTAGGAGCCCGTAAGTTCGTGTTCAATGGCGATCCTTGAGAGAGAAGAGTTCAGCAATGGAAATCCATCGATTGATACAACGAAGGTGTAGTGCCAACACAATCGGCTGAAAACCGAAAGCCCACTCGTTTCACCATTTTCGTAGCTAATCCTGGCTTTACTTTTTTATTTTGTTGGAGGGGAAAGGGTTAAAAAAACATGAAACTTCAATTGCCATAGGAAAACTCTTGTAGGTATAAATTTTAATACGAAAACAATTTGCCTGCTTCGTACGTATTTGTTGAAATAACAGCTGAAGTTTCCGCTTTCGCATATAATTTCCATAATAATGCGAAATTCAAGCCTTTCAATTGCCGCTTTATTACGTTTTGATATAGACGTATTCATTAATTATAACAGGTATCACATATTCCGCGCTGCAATCGTTTGATATTACGTTCCAGTTGCTTCCAATTAAGGAATCAGCATTTCTATATTATTTAGAGGCCGTGTGATAAACTCAATTTCATGTCTGGGTTACACTGTACACTCTATGTCGCTATCTCTATTTGTAATCTAGATCTAAGAGGGTTCGAAATTAACTGTGTTATTATTATTCAGAATAATATTATTATTATAATAGCGGGGGAGTTTGGTGATATTTTGGTAAATGGTGATTAGCTCGTCCTAGATTTATAGCTTTCGAAATTGAGTTTTGAGGCTTATGAATACGTTAACGAGGTGGCAAGGTTAAATGTCGCAGACTTTCCGAAAATAATAATAAAGTTTTTGTCCTAAATAATCGGTTGGTATGTTTTTAATTCGAATGGAGTGAGGTTTTTAAAGATACTGTGTTAAATTTCCTTTAAGACGTACCGCCAAGTAATTTAGCGTTCCGGCACGATGACGTGTAGAAACCGATTAGAGTGTATGGGTTGAATCTACAACGCCATACCGAGTTAGCCCGCTACCATTTTAGACTGCATCGTCACTTACCATCAGGTAAGATCGCAGTCAAGGACTATCTTGTCAACAAATAATAAAAACTTCATTTTACATTTTTGTTTGAAGTTAAATTAAGTATAACAATACATAAACCCTTGAAGGGTTTTTAACAAACAAAAAGCGTAATCGACTCGACAAGCAATGTCAAAGTAATTAAATTCACTTATAAACTAATTATTTAAAGCAAACATTATTTACCCGAAAGAGAGAAAATCTTTCATTCAACACTTAACGAAGTTGTGTATAATTACCAAAACCATTACCAATCATTAGTTTTATATTAGTTAACATACCTCTATGTTCTTTACCATTTATTTTGAAAACAATACTATCTGCCATGTTTTAATAAAAAAATGGAGTTTCTACCCTACTTCACAGTCAACATGAAACTTGCTTGTAAGCTACTCGTAGAATCTAGATATAGCCTGGTAGATATTAAGTCTACAATTAGGGCTTTTGCATGAGTATTATTTGATAATTATTGTATTTATCTCATTATGCTCATGCAAAAGCCTTAATTAAGTAAAGTGAAGTACGCGAAGATTTGAAGTATGCTCGCTTTTCCGATGATTTTCCACACAACTTTTGTTCTGTGATTTTTAACGCAGTTTTTCCTGACTTATTTTATTTACTAGATGATGCCCGCGTACTCCGTACGCGTGGATACAGGTTATTAATTCCTGTGGTAACTCTCGTATTTTCCAGGATAAAAAGTAGCCTATATGTTGTTCCAGACTATAATCTATGTCTGTGCCAAAATTTCAGCCAAATCGGTTCAATCGTTGTGGCGTGACTGAGTAACAACTAACAATAGAGTAACAAACATACATCCAAACTTTCGCATTTATCATATTAAATAATAGGAATAGGATTCGTAGGTGTAACAGCAATATGTAGTTGATTTAATAAAGCCTTTTTTATTTTTTATCAAATTGACGGACAAACTTTGGCCAAAAATGGACGTATCTTTCTCCTTCTATAAAAATAGATTGAATCTTGATGTGAACTATTCCTAAGTGCCGAACTATAACCAACGTCAATTGACATTTAACCGAGGAATAAATTAGGCGTTCTGACAGATTAAACATCTGCCAAAATATCTTTATGCTCAGATAAGGCTTATTTTACGTTGGAAAAATTGGCCCTAAGTAATCTAAAACTCAAATTGAAACCTAACGAGTGTACGATATTTTGCTCATTACCTATATTGTTATGTACCAAATCAAAGGTTTATTATTGTCAACAATACCAGCGAAATTGAATGATAATTTGATAATTCATTACAATCGACATGTTTGCTTGCTAACTACAAGTAATTTTGCTGCCGCAATTTTGCTTCGGCGCTACGTAATTTAATCTCTTGTTAGTAATATCATTAGGCGCAACTGTGAAGGTTGAATTTGTAATGATTGCTGTGTGATCCTACACATCCTTTTCTACTGGTCAATTGTACCGTGTGCCCCACAAAAGTATAACAAGGTAGAACGGAAAAGTAGGCGGAAATAATATTCTTAAACAACAAGTTTTGTCTGGTGGGAGGCTTCGGCCATGGCTAGTTACCACCCTACCGTCTCGTACCACGAGTTTGTGTGGCGCTAAGTGTTGGTGTTGAGTTGTTCCTGTGTTTCTTCTATTCTGGAGAAATGACAGTGTAAGACGCAGGCGCGTGTTGCCATATAGATTACTTTCTGGTTTGGCGGATTACAGCAAAATATTGCTTTTTCTTTCAGTATACCAAAGATATCTGCACTGACCGTGACACGATAACAACATGTATGCTGCGTGTCGTCAGAGTTAACGTTGGCGTTGTGAAATTCCATTCCATTGACATAAAGCACTGCCGGAACTAAGTGGAAGCGTCGAGAGGAGATACGAATCGTTGGAAACTGCGCTAACTGTGAACTACACGCAAATCATCGATCATTTAAAAGCCTCAATATCCAACAGTTTTTTTGTTTCTTACCTTTTTTAGGTCCTTTAATACCTTGGTACATATCAGGCCCATTGTAATCTGAATACACTTAAACGTAGGTATTATGCAACAAATGTAAATTAAAAATTTAAAGCACCTCCGAAATGTTACAACATCCTAGTCGCTAGTCAGTACCTAATCGTTAAAATAAAAATATGCAATCCACCATTTTGGGGCGGCGGCCATCTTGGATCGATTTTCATCAAACATAGATTGAACCTACTTGAGGTTTTCATAATAATTAGGTTTTTAATGAAGCATATGAAATTATGTCTCTACATTAAGTGGTAAAACCATACCATCAAGTACACCGAGTGACAAATGATTAGCTTAATAACATATAGAGCTAGCTAGCCAGTGGAGCACTGTATTGTGAAATGACATGTAAGTAACCATTCCTTTTTTAAATAACATTAAATTCATACTACTATGGAAACTAATATGGAAAAATCCAGAGAATCCAAGAAATAGATGATACTATGGCCATACCTTTTCTATTTTTCAACCGACGATAAATAAGAAGTGGTTCTCAATCACTCTCAAAGGAGGCGCGATCACTCTTCAAATATATCTACTTAAGAATAGTTTAGATTACCTACAAGGTGTAACAGAAGGGGGGTATCGACCCTGAAGGAGGTCAATGTGCTCATGAAACTGAACAACTTTCCCCAAGGAACTTAGGTCGAAATATGAAAACAAAAATGTGGATCTCCCATACAAAATTGATGATCCGTTGATTGGTTTACTATGGGAGGTCCAAATATTTTTTTCATATTTCGACCTTATGTTCCTTGGGGAAAGTTGTTCAGTTTCATGAGCACCTTTGCCTCCTTCAGGGTTGAAACCCCCTTTTGTTACACGTTGTATATCATTTTATGTATTGTAGAACTTATGGGAATGACATAGTCAGTATTGACGAACCCCCAGGAAAATAAAGGGGAAAAAAGGGTTCCCTAATAAATATTCTATTGTTTCAGTGCAAATCATAGATGGCCTTTGTATATATTATGAGCTTCTACTGGTGATTAGCGTGTACGGAGCCAGCATCCCTCGAGAAGCGGGCTTCAGCGTCAGCTCGATCTTAGATCCTGTGCTGCACCCTATTGTAGCTGCCGGTTCCAACAGGTGTAAGTGACATGTCCAATAAAACAGGGTATAAGGAACTATAGTTTACACCTATCGCTCATTTGCGACAAGGGTGACATAATTCAAAATTCACCAATTTTAGTGTCGAAAATTTATACTTTCTGCTATAAAAACAACATTACGCTAAACACAAAAAAATAAGAGCGAGAGAGGTTGTGACTTTATGCTCTGTCCCACACTGGCCGCTGTGTTGTTTCGAGACCACAGCATCCAGAGAAAATTACTCTCTAACGAGAGATACTCTCTCTTTGTTGAATTTGAATTATGTCACCCTTGTCGCAAATGAGCGCCGCTTGTTCGCTTTAGGACAGATTCGCTTTACGACAGATTCGCTTTACGGCAGATTCGCTTTACGGCAGATTCGCTTTACGGCAGAAGTACAGTGAACTCGAATATATATAGATAGATTTTTGTTTAAAATTAATAATACATTAAACAAGTTAATACATTAATGCTAATAGATGACGCTGTATTTACTATCGGTCAAGTCATGTTAAAACAGTTTTGCGTCAACTATTATTATTTTTTATTACGTCTAATGTTAAAAGTTAATTATTACAATATATAACTAGTGGTTCGCCCCGAACTGAGAACTCGCGGTATCCTATAATTCCCTAAAGATAGTTTTAACTTTTAATTATAATTATAATTTATAACACATCCTATATTGTTCTATCATCAAAATTTACCTAATATTAGCATCAAAAAAAAAATTCAATTTTTTTTTTATTTACTTTTTTTTTGTAAGCTTTAGGTAGGTTTACGATCCCAACAGAACCTAAGTGCCCGGCCTTCGGCCGGGCACCTGAATATTCATGTATAACCCTAACCTAACCTAACTTTAGTTTAAAGAAAAAATTCAAATGACGGACAAGTGCAAATTCACTCAAGTAGACTCGGAGACCTCGCTTCGCTCGGTCAATAATAATTATATAAAGGAAAGTTTTCCTTGGAGTGGAGACCATATTTTATCTCGACCTGTACAATTTTTGCCGTAAAGCGAATCTGCCGTAAAGCGAATCTGCCGTTAAGCGAATCTGTCGTAAAGCGAATCTGTCCTAAAGCGAACAAGCCATGAGCGCTATGTCCTTTAACGAAATTGCAAATACCGTATAGACACCGACGTGTATGTCCGCCATCTTGAATCCGCCATTTTGGAGTATTTTCAGCTCGCTACCAATTGGATGAGGTTTAGAGTTTCTTTTATTTGAACACTATCCATCTAGCGGGATATATTATAGTGCATTACAGTGTGCGCAAACACAGGTGCACTCTTTATTCCCTCACTCTCAAAGTCCGATGGGACGGAAAATCTGACACGACCGGAGAGAGATCAGGAGCAGGACTGACAGCTTTACGTGGTCTCCGAGGAACGGGGGTGACTCACTGCCAACTTCCTAACTTTGGGCTTGTGTTGTTTTTTAATTAAAATCAAGTATAGAGATAGAGATCACATACACGATTCCATGGTGTAGTTAATTAAAAAAACTGAATGAAAAAAAAAAAATCAAATTCACGAAAAACCCCGATGATTTTAAGGCAAGGTGAGCTGGGCTTTTGCATACTTGGAGGCTTTCTGCGAACCTCGACATTGGGATTTTTAATAACTTAAATATTGTGGATGAAGTCGCCGACATCACAAGTACCTAATACTTGAAATTAAAATTGTATGCTTAGCATTATTACAATGTAACTATTGTGTGCCTTTAAACTTAATAAAACCGTTCAAGTTCGAGTCAGACACGCGCGTCGAGGGTTCCGTACCTTGTAAGGAAACGAATGTTATTATAATTATTTGGTTAAATTGCTTCGACTGCATTATAAAAAAACCCTTTTGTGCACTAAGCACGCGTCTAAAGAATTACAGCTGACTATAGATTTCTAATGGCCGCGTCCCTCACTTCGTTTTCTCCGATCTCGGCAGATAGGCCAAAAATTATTCAAGTGGGGAAGGGCCGAAACATAATTTATGTGTGAGAGCCGATAAGAAATAAAATATTAAAGTAGGGGTCGATGGAAATTCTTTAGAAAATTAATATTCTTGAGTTAGCTTCTTGCAAAGTCATAAAAACGTTGAACATTTAAAAAATAGTTTCAAAGCTTATTTAACGTAATAAAATTTAAATTTTTTCAAGGTATTCATATGGTTCTATTTCAAAAAAGAATATTAACATGAAAACCTGAAACATTATACTATAATTTCTTTTTCTTGCAAAGAATTCTCTATGCCAAAACTTTAGATGCACAACTCAAGGAACCTATCTACAAAGTTATGGCTATGCATCTTATGCTGAGATCTATAGAGCGAGCTCTGACTCAGCTCAGACTCAAGATAGAGGTTAAACGAGACACAAATATGTTCTGACATAAATCTGTCTCGTTTTAAAAGTGCGGCCTATAGATTTCAGCCTTTATTTTTGGTTAATCACTAGTTATGATCTGTAATTGGCTTACAAAAGCGTTTCCTTTTGGACTAGTAAAGCAAAACGTTTAGATCCGATAGCCAGACGGCCATCGCATCGCAAGGTTGCATTTTTATTATTGTGGCACGGAACCCTAATAAGAAAGAGGTTTTAGGCTTCTATTAAGCCTCGTCAAATATTTAAAAAGGACCATGATTTCCTAAAGGAATACTGTGTGACGTCTTAGCTTAATACACTTATTATTCTCTAAATCTTAGGCTGAAATCTATAGACCGCACTCTCATTCAGCTCAGACTGAAGACAGAGTTAAAACGAGACAGATTTATGTCAGAGCATATTCGTGTTTCATTTTGTGTGTTTTTTTTTCAGTAATAAAAGGCTTTTTTTATACGACTGCCTGAAAAAAGGAGTATATTGATTTCGGGGTTCATGTATGGATGCAAGTTTCTATATTCCACCACAACTTCTATACGTCTGAACCGATTTTGATGAATGAGGTATCGTTAGAATCCTTAGCTTATTCCAGGTGACATAAGCTAGTAAATTAAAAAAAAATTGATGGGGTGACCATGGTCCCGCGTTAAAGACTAAATAAAGTTGAAAAAAAAAATCGAAAATAAGATTAAGTATAATATAATCATCATCTAGAAAATGATGAGTTGATTCCAAAAATATATAGTTCAATATCCACTAATTCACAAAAAAATACCATTTAAAAATATGAATAAGATTCCAAAGTGGTATTTAACTTTTTAGGTCGTTTTTGGCTGGGCAGTCGTGTTTTAATTTTTTTTTAATTATAGTTTGTTTTTTTTTTGCAGGTGAAGCTCTTAAGAGTTTCTTTGGCATCACATATGAGCAGATGTTGGAAAGAAACAGAACCAATTTCAACGAAGCCCTAAGCATTGACCACATTACGAAAAACGGGAATATCAAGCACAATTTAAGCGAGATAATTTTTTTCAAGAAGTTGATGGATAACGCTGAATCAGTGTACTTTCTTGTCCATGGCTTTATGGAAAGTTCTGATGGTCTGATGGTGCAAGGCGTGGCGCCAGAACTGTTAAAGCAACGGCGTGCGAAGGTGTTTGCGTTGGATGGAAGGAAACTGATAAGATTAGAATACTTTAGTTCTTCGACGTATGTCCGGTTTATGGGACAGAAATTTGGATCATTTTTAACGGATCTAATCAGACGTAAGGAGACTTTTTTATCAATGACAAGTACGTGATCCAAAGTCACCAACATAGCTCAGCGACTCGCGAAGCTGAAGTGGAGATGGGCGGGGCACATAGTTCGAAGAGCTGATGGTCTCTAGGGTCCCAAGGTGCTGGAGTTGCGACCCCGCACCGGGAAGCGCAGTGTTGGCAGACCCCCCCACTAGGTGGACCGGCGACATCAAACGAGTCGCAGGGAGCCGCTGGATTCAGGCGGCGCAAGACCGAGGCTTGTCGAGGTCCATGCAAGAGACCTACGTCCAGCAGTCCACTGCTGGACATAGGTCTCTTGCATCTATAAGTTGAAGAAGAAGAAGACAAGTACGGTTAGAATGAGATTTAACTCAATATATCGTATTCTATGATATTAGCGTCACAGTATAATGAACCTTAAGTGTTTTGAATTAGTCACAAATTCAGAACAACCGATTTAAATTTGGAGCGTATACGTAATCGTATAAGAATGTGTGAACGAAATTGAGCTCTAACTCAATGCATTTATGGTTCATTTTACTTTGACTAATGTCATCGAATACGATCTATCGAATTAAATCTTATACTAACTCTACTGATATACCACATACATTTATTCCACCAAGGTGTCAGTAAAAGTTCACTTGAAGATGGTGAAATGAGCCCTTAATTCAATCATTTGGCAGGTGGAGTTAACGCATCAAAAATAACGTTAGTCGGACATAGTCTAGGAGCTCACATAGCGGGTATAGCAGGCGAGCAAGTGAGAGAGAGAACGGGACAGAATATCGCCAGAATCACGGGCCTCGACCCGGCCGGGCCCTGTTTCAGCAACATAGACGCGACCGCTCGGCTCGACGCCACTGATGCTGAATATGTAGACGTCATACACACCAATGGCGGCATGTTGGGAATGAGAGACCCTGTAGGTAACGAGTGTTTGCATTTTGACTTTTTTTTGCTGAGGATTTAAATATAACGTTGCATCTATGGCAAAATAATGTGCATTATTACACGGGAGCATCGATGATAAGAAGACAATCTTTGCGATGTCACTTGACGGTATGTGACGATGCAGTCTAAGATGATAGCGGGCTAACTTGGAAGGGGTATGACAGTGTGTATGACATTCAACCCATATCCTTAATCTGTTTCTACACGCCATTGTGCCGGAACGCTAAATCGCTAAATCGTTGACACGTGCGTTTTTAAAATTTTAGAACAGAAAAATAAATATTTCTATTTTTGTATGAAAATAATTTTTTTGTCTAGGAATTTTAGAAAGTCGTGGAACAAAAGTTATTCTTCTTTGATGCATAGAAGTTGCCTGTAGATTATTGGTATTTCACAATGAACCCTGTAGGTATATATTTTTTGTATTCAATAGCACTTTGTAAGTAAAAGTTTATTTGAATAACTATTGTATTATATTCTAGGTCATAAAGATTTCTACCCCAATAACGGTATGTCACAGCCGGGATGTTTTTTTTCTACGTGTGACCACAGCAGAGCATGGGAGTTGTATGCTGAGTCAATTAATTCACCTGACCACTTTCCGGGTAAGATTAGTCTGGATAATGTATTAAAAAAGCTGAGTCTTACTCCTGTGAGTAAAAGGAAATACTTTTTTGATTGACTTCCTAGTTTTATGTCAACAAGTAGTGTGACCAACCCAATTGCTAGCACTGCACCAGTTTATTCGCACTTTAGCAAAAAAGATTAAAATATAAGTTTCTGATTGTAGTTTTTAAATTTTCAGATTAAAAAATATTTAGGGGAATTCATATTTTTCACAATCGAAACCTTTCTAATCTGGAAAGTTTTAAAATGACGTCAGTATTGTAGTTCAAAGATATGGTTCTGGAGTTCCTGAAGTTTTCGGCCATTTTGACTGATCGACTTACCCGTCAGTACTAACCAGTAGTTAATCCCGTATGTGCTAATAATTGGAGACTGGGTCATTTTTCAATTTTATTTCAAATTCTTGTTGATTTAAGAAAAAAATCCTTAAAAAGTTCTTTAATTATATAAATTATTAAACAAGTAACCTTATGAACACAATTATTTAAAGAATTTGGTTAGATTTTAATTTAAAAAACATATTTGAAATTGGATAAACTCTTAAAGTGCTAATAATTGGGTCGGTCACCCTACTTAAGAAAAGTAAAAAAAAATAAGAGTTAAGTTTTAGGAAGTTAATCGCAAAAGTATTTGCTTTTATAAGGGAGTATTTTATGTTCAACAAAAAAAAAAATTTAAAACAATATGAATGGCGCTATTTTCCGATAAGGTGTCTGTAACTCTGGTTCTCCTACGGACCTCCTCATTTCAGATTTTTGTAGCCTGATCTTTGACTATTTGTACTTATAGCATTATATTATTATGGATTACAGCTCGCAAATGTGAAAATTGGACTATGTTTCAAGATGGATTCTGCGCAAAGAATACTGTAACCTACATGGGATTGAACTCTCGACCAGGGAATTCAGGAAAGTATTTTTTGACCACTGGGTCGTCACCACCTTTTAGCTTGGGAGGCTCTGGAAGTGGTTGAAGTAATTTGTTCTTGTTCACTAAATAAAGATACACGACATACTAGGTAATACGTGTTCACTACAAGTTGGCCGCTACCTCGCTTCGCCCTTCAACTTCAAGTCAGCTTAGTACAGATAGCAACGTACTGTTCGCGATTGTCACTACCAATTTTTTTCAAACTGTTGTTAGTGTTACGTTTTAAATAAGTAATTTGTTAAGTTTTAATTAGTTATTTGTTGTCGTTTGGTTACTATTTTTCGCGTGTTGTTTTCTACGATGAGTTAAAAGGAAAAGTTTTGGATCCAGATTTGACGGAGTTATGGAGTAACTTGGCCAACAAATAAAAATAGGCGTCGAATTGAGCCCCCCCCCCCCCCCCCCTTTCTTTTAAGTCGGTTAAATATACGACATAATATTATGCAATTTCAAAGATTTGACGACCTCCCTGACGTAGTGGTGAGCGCTGTGGTTTTATAACTGGGAAGTCTCGGGTTCGATTCCTGGCGGAGACAATTTGGAAATTTATAAATGAATTGTCTCTGGTCTGGTCTGGTGGGGGGCTTTGACCGTAGCCTAGCTACCACACTACTGTCAAAGACGAGTAAAAACCGATTAGAGGTGTAGGTTGAATGTACGCTGCCATATCCCGTCCAAGTTAGCCCGTTACCATCTTAGACTGCATGACCACTTACTATCAGGCGAGATCACAGTCAAGGACTATCTTATCATCGAATAAAAAAAAGATTAGATAGAAGATAGATGCCCGAAGTCTTTGACCATTTAACCAACTAAATGCTCTAGGCCTTGCAGTCCAATGATGCTATTTTCAATTCGTCTAAAGAAAGCAATGTAGGTACACGAGAAAATTCTCGTACTTACCTCGTTATTATTACACGGAAGCCCCTCACTGTTTGCGAAATGCGAAATTTGAAACATCGGAATTGTATTTCTTAACAATGTCGCAACAACAAAAAGTATAAAAAGGAAATCCTAAAAACTGAAACTCGAAACTTTTCGCTCAAGTCTTCAAGTCGGGATCTTTGAAACTCTATTTCTGGCAACGCCAAATTAGTAAGTAAACAGCGTCGCAATAGGTGAAGGGTAAAGCCAAAAGAAAGAGTTTAACTGGTAGGAGGCTTTGGCCGTGGTTAGTTACCACCCTACCGTCAAAGACGTGCCGCCAAGCGATTTAGTGTTCCGGCACGATGGCGTGTAGAAACCGATAAGGGGTATGCCCTTTCCAAGTTAGCCCGCTACCATTTTAGACTGCATCGTCACTTACCATCAGGTAAGATCGCAGTCAAGGACTATGTCATCGAATAAAAAAAATGATTTTAGCAGTCTATGTAGATGTGCATGTCCATCCATCCATCCATCCATTCATCCATCCATCCATCCATCCATCTAAACTTTCGCATTTTAAATATTAGTAGGAAGGCTTACGGAACGCCGATTGTGCATGAGCGACTTGCACTTGCCCGGTTTTTCTTTATTAAATTGACCCTTTTCTTATTTTCTATCAGTCTACGTTCTATCGAAAGCAATTTCGTACAAGATAGATAATAGAAAATACTTCAAGATAGCTCCGAGGCATTATGGGCGGCTTCAGTTATTTATATTAAACTTTATTCGTGCAATAAAGGGTCTAAAGCAAACAACGAAAGCCGAGTATAAAATTCACGCTTGACTTCTGATCATCGAAACCATAATCGAAAACTATTATTATGATAATCAAGACAATATCAAAAGTTAAGGCGTAGAACACATGCCTACCTAATCCTAATCTATTCTTCCATCTTTTTAACAGACTTCAAAAAAGACGGTTCTCAATTCAGAATATTAAATCTTCTATATTCATCTATAAAATAAAAATTAATTGCTGTTCGTTAGTCTGCCTAAAACTCAAAAACAGCTGATTGATTTGAATCATTTTTTCGCCTTAACACCGGGGTGATTTTAAAAACAAAAAAAAATGGGAAACCCCAAAAGAACAGAAAAGTCATTTAAAATGACAAGAGAAACCTAACAATGATTTTCGAATCCTATTCAATGGTACCTCACTTAACATAGTTCGTCAACTTTAATTTTTTTTTACATTATGGCGTCTGGTGGTCGCCATATTGAATTTTGACTATTGTCATGTCTGTAGTGACACTTCCAAGATTATCAAAAATCGATTGACGTAATCATCAAAATCGGCCCAAGCGTTTGGTGTTCAAAGCGCCACACATAGAATAGAATAGAATAGAAATATTTTTAATTCAAATAAGCTTTTGAATCGTCGATGAATCTACCACTGGTTGGGAATGCCCTTCCTGCCGAGAAGAGTCAGCAATAAACTCGGCGGCTGCTCTTTTCAAAAAAAGAAATTTTAAAATAGGTAACAAAACTATGCTATGTATATAGTGTTTCCACAATGAAGTTTCAAAAATGCAAAACAATCCAATACATGTTAAGACAGGCAGACAAAAGCAGACCCATTCCCATTGGTGGCACCCGTTCACGAGCATGACGCATGATCCAGCCATTGCTTCAAAGATACATAAATACATAAATAGACTGTTACCTCCTTTGAGTCGGGAGGTTGGTGAAAAGTCGAGAAAGTACTTATACAGTCTGCTTTGTACTAGATTATGCTTGATCTAAGTTGGATGTGGTTATAATAGAAATTCTTGAAAATGCCTTCCAGCTATTGTTGGTTATTTCAAAGATCCAATTCCTAAGAAACTATCTGATAAGTCTATAGGGGATCATCTTAAGAAGGGTTTATTAATTACTTGTTAGCCTGCGGACTTGAAGTATCTACAATGTCCAATTTAAGTTTATCTATTTCTTGGTCTGGTGATTAGATTCATTTTCGACTATCATAATATTACAAACTAAACCATGGGTCGTATTTACTGACGAAACTCTGTGATAGGTATCTACAAACTACATACTTTTTGACAAATGAAACAGTATAAGTTACTCATGAAGTAATTTTTTATTTGATTAAAAGGGAAAACATAAAATTAAAATCTTAGTAACTAGTTACTAACTACATGGTCACAATGTTAGTGTGAGCATTGCGCCTGAGCATCTTCCGCTAGATTTGAAAAGTCATAGATACCATTTTCCCAAAAAAAAAAAAAAAAACAGAGGGTTTCCGCGGGATTTTCAAAAACAGATGAAGAAACCTCAATTTTTTCGTCAGTTAATAGATATTAAACTTCTGGACTGGAATGTTCCCGAGGTCCATTAGTTTTGACGATTATTTTTCTGTGTAATGAAATATACAGTTTATTGAAATCGTACGTTTCAGAGGTTTGGAATAAATTGAACGCTTTTACAGTTGCAATTTCAATACCAAATTATTATTAATGATGAATTTTGAGAAGCGTGATGTATTGTTATTAAAATGTTATTTAAGTATATAATAGATAATTTTTGTATCATCGATGTACAATTGTATGTACAATTGTACATCGATGATACAACCCATATTGGCAGTTTTGCAGTAAATCGCCTGTACTTTTATATTCTACCCTACTATTCCTTTTATTCTGCATAAGGCCAGACTCTATTCATCTGATAATGCATCCTCTCTCCGACCAACACAACTATTGCAAGGACATACGAAGAAAACAGTATTAACATAGGCGCCACCACGTGTTCAAACTGCGTCTTATAAATGCTCATAGAATCTTCACACTTCAGAGAAGAATACTTGTCCTGGTTGAGAATATTCTTCATCAAGCCCGCTTCTTTTGCTCGGAGAGTTCTGTTGAAATAAATGGAATTCAAAGGACAATAAAATTATTCGTACCATATTATTCGAATTTCAAGAGCTCTACAGATAAGATATAAGGAATGGAATCCGAAAGCTCGACATTTCAAAACTTTTACGTTAAAGGTTGCACTATAATAATGGACCGTGGTCGTCGTGTTAGATAGCGATGGCTATAGTTGCAAAAAAAAAAAACAAAAACACAAGTAAAACAAAACCTTACCCAATTTTGAATTCCTCCTTATACAAAAAGAGTTTTGATGTAAAAAAGTATCGTTTGACTTTGGAATACAAGTCCACTTCAACTAGTTGGCAAATATCTTCATTATTGAGATCTGTAAAGAGAAAACATAAGAACTTATTAATATACTAATTTTACCCGCGGGACTTTGCTCACGTTATGTTCGATTTTGTAAAACCCAATTTTACCCCCTTAGGAGTTGAATGTTCAAAAATCTTTTTTTAGCGGATGCTGTCATAATAGCTCTATACCTACGCCGAATTTCAGCAGGATACGAGAGATTGAGCTGTACGTTGACCGATCAGTCGGTCAGTCAGTCACGTTTTCCTTTTATATGTTTAGATAGATGAGAACTAGAAGGTACTTACATCTTTTCAAAATCGGATATAAAGTGAAGTACTCTGTGACGAGCGCTGTCTCCGAACCGATCACAGCTTCCAAAGCTGTGGTTAAGTTCATTATCTTGACTTGTAACAATTTCTTCCAAACTATACTGAGATTGTTGTCCATTGATTTTTCATATTTCTGTGTAAGTTAGTAAGTATAAGTTATAGTCCCAATAGCCCAATGTGTAAAGATGCGGGCTGAAAATCCCTCTCTTCTATAACAATGCTTTTTGGTTATTTATACTTTTAAACAATAGATAAATTTTATCATATTTATTTATACCTTGTAAGAAACTTGAATGAAAATTAAATTCCTTTTGCAATTTGAAAGGTATAATTCTTAAAAGCACACAAGTTCGGAAAAACTTAGTAAATACGCGATGCGTGTGCTGAGTGCTCATGAACGCCTTTTGTAGCAGACTGCTGAATGCTGAATGCGCGGGGCGCAAGCGCCGCCGTGCGGCGGCGACGGGCGAGGGGTAACGAGGTTGCTGCGCGGGGAATTGCTTAACGTTGCCATGGGAACGGTCCAAGGCTACCCGCAATTTTGGATAAACTTATTACAACCTATAGATAGGTTCAAAATTAATGAGAGTAGGAATTATGCATATTTAGGAGTATTATCTTAAATAAATTAGAGGCTCGCGGGTAGAATTGCTCTTATGCGTCAAAAGATTGATTCATAATGAAGCAGAAGCCACACAAAAATTAGGATTGAAAAAAAACAAAACGCTTCAGTGTGTAATGGAAACTCGTTCGTAACGTTTTTTTTATGAAAGAAGATTAGTCAAGCTGAACTTGATTAACATTCCGCTTACAAATAAGCGTAAAGCTTTTCATAGGAGTAGCTCAGACAATAGTACTTACGACGAGTGGGGACCTTTCAGTTTTCAGTCCACACCTTTAACGACTGGGCCATTGAGGTTCAAAAATGTATTAATTTATGTGTACATTTTAAAAAAAAAAGAATAAGACCTTACTGTGCTTTCTTTGCTCGCTTTAAATTATTATCATGTTCTTTAATTTAAGATAATGCATAGTTTCTGTAAAATTACAGAAACCCCCCATTTGCCCGTACTTGTCTAAACTAAATATTTGATTAAACTACAGTCGTAACATTTATTCTTTAAAAACCTTGGACAGAACCTTTTTAAAATTATTCTTGCTTCACTTATTTGAAGTTTAGTAAAGAAAAGTAAAAAACAATACTAGGTATGTAAATTAAATGAAAGATAGCAGGGCTTTTTCAATTATATTACCCCGGGACCTTAGTCCGTCGCGCCGGCGGGAATAGGTACCTAATAATTAATTATTACTACCTACTGTCAGTTTAACTTGTGTTTTCTATAAATATCAAAGCAGACCTTCATAGGGTAAGCAGTACTCTTATGCTTTAATGAAGTGCATACCTTTTTCTACACTAACTTGAGAATAAATGGCACATGTGAGAGCGAAACAGAAGTGGAAATGGTCAGGGCACATAGTTCGACGAACCAATTGATTAGTTCAATTGCGTCTAAATCCATTTAAAAGTTGAACTGCTGGGAAAAATAGTTGAACTCAGATACTTGCTTGGTGATCCTAAACGAAGTAATTCGTTAAAGAACTAAGGTCCCTTCACTAGGTGGACCGACAAAATTACACGAGACACAATAGGAGGCACAAGACCGATGCATATGAAGTAAGTCTATAAAAGAGATCAGCAGTTGACGTCTATCAGCTCATAAAGAAGAAGAGAAGGAAGTGCATATGAGGCTTTCCCCTCGGCCTCCGCTTAGGATGCGGTTGGTATGTATGACTTTATTAGACCTGACAAGTCCATTCGCTTCTGAAGTCTTGGTAAGGATCCAAGTCCGCGAGACGTAAGAAATCAGGCTGTACTGGGAATAAAACAAATTTGGCCCAGCAGCCAATCTCCACTTAGAATCTGCGCTGGAGGTATTATAGTGCACAAGTGTTTGCCCAAACACAGGTGCGTTCTCTATTTTCTCTCACTTTCATAGTCCAATGGGATGGAAATCCAACATGAAGGAAGAGAGATCGGGCACAGGACCGACGGTTTCACGTGCTTTCCGGGGTACGGGGAGATACATCGCCAACGCCCTAACTTCGGGCTAATTCTGAGAACTTCTTAGCAGAAAAATCCAAGACAAGAATCGGTCTCGGGACCTCGTCATCTGCAGTCGAACATATTAACAAATATTTATTTATTTATTTATTTATTTACAGACAAAAAAAAGTGACACAATTTACACCATAATTCATAGACCAAAGCATTAGACCAAAGACTAAAACTTGTGGCTGGTGGTTGTAATTGGCAGCCCAATTAGGCCGTAGCCTGTGCTAGGGCTGTCCAAAAATACATCCTCCGCCCAATTGTATTTAATGTTAATTAAATTGAAAAAAAATTTTTTTTTTTTGATATATCTAACTAATTTAATTATATTTAATTATTATTAGCTTGCCTTGATTATAATAATATGAATAAATGCAAAAAAAATAAAAATATATATATATATATATATATATTAGAAATAAGTAAAGTTAGTGCTGTTTGTGCAACAGTGTTAGATACTGTATTAAGTTTAATTATGGTTACTTGTATATAGTAGATATGATAAAGTGTCCGTGACACTAATAGCGTAAGCAACAACAAATCTTGTCATAAAGGCATTTAAAGTTTTCAAAAGAGCATACTAGTAGATATTTCTTTATATCCATCTTTAATTTTTTCTTTAGAGGAGGGTGCTGGGCACACAGAATAATATTAGATATCTCCGGTGGGAGGTTGTTGAACATTTTTGGTGCCGCAGATGAACAATGCTTTTTAGCGAATCCAGACGTTCCCAGTGGAACCAAACATCTTTGTTTTCTTTGCCTGAGGTGACTGTGAACTTGCTCAAGTGGAAAGTCATCAATATGTTTTGCCATATACATTGCTAATTGCCATACATACAATTTTCTCGGAGTTAGTACTTTACTCAGTTTAAATAACTCTTCCGTAGGAAATCTTCGATTCTTTTTTAAGATAATTTTGAGGTTAAGTTTTTGAGCCTTATTAAGTTTATCTAATATAGTTGAGCCACATGAACCCCATGCAATAATGCCATACAAGATTAATGATTGAGTTAAAGAACTGTACACTCTTAATAGTAGATCAGCACTTAAAATATTTCTTAAGTTACTGTATATATAGCTCAAGCTTCGAACTTTCTTTGTCAGCATATCCACGTGCATATCCCACCTTAGATGTTGATCAACTATAATACCAAGATAAGTGGTGCTTTGGGCCCATGATAATGTCTTGCAGTTTACACAGTCAGACCTATTTAGACAAGAATGCACTTGAATTTTCGGAGTTTCAGTCGGAAGACCGGCTCGAGTAGGAGAGAAGCACATAAATACAGTTTTTTCTTCGTTTAGCGTTAGCAAATTATCGTCATACCAGTCCTTAGCCAGACGAAGGCCACATTCCGCTTTTTGGATGGCATTATCCCATGTCGAGGCTGTGAATAACAAAACAGTCTCATCGGCAAAACATAGTGATTTAGAGTCTGTCTGTCTGTCTGTCAGTAGCAAACAGAAGTCGTTAAGATAAATATTAAACAAAATTGGTCCTAAAACGCTTCCCTGAGGGACACCAAACATGATTTCTTGTCCGTTTTCAGCGCTAGTTTGATTTCCGACACGCACAAATTGTTTTATACCAGCCTTTATAGTTTGGGTAGCGGTACTTACCTTTTTATCAGTATCAATGTTCATATCTTTCAGCAAAGCGAATTTGTAGTCACTGTTCACCAAGTCGTTCAAATCCATAGTTTTGTCCTTATCACTCACTAGGTGGGAGAGCAGGTTGGACGTATAGAAGCTGTGGACTACATACGCACACACTATGAAGGTCAGGTAGCCAATCCGACGAGAGTTTGAAGTGGCTTGTAATGGTAAAACTGGAAAAAACCTAGATTTTTAATTTCATTTTTTATTTAATGGGCGTTTATCCGTATTCACAGTAAGACAACCCAAATAAAATTGCCCGTTGACCTATAACACTAGGGATTACAATTTGATTACCTACTGTAGAATACCGTATCAATTATGCTTAAAACGCTGAAAAGTCAGAGATGCGTACATAAAAGGAGTCCTCCAAGAAGGATTCCGATTTTGTAACCATTACAAATCCGCAAAAACAAAAGGAAAGAAGTTGTAGACAAAAGCTAGTTATATATAATTGCAGATAATATCATTTATATTGAATAACTATAAAAATACTCACTATGTTGACAATAAGCAGAAAAAGCCAAAAGCAATTCATAAGCAAAACTGCACTCTCCTCCATACATCCTCGTGTCCCATAGACTGAGCGTATAGAAGCAAACCGAACCGAATAAGACCATCGTGTAAATGCAGATCCACACCGGGATGTTGAAGGGTTGACTGTAGAAAGCCTTGAGGATACCGCTGTAGCGGTGACGGAGGATAAAGCCGAGCCTGTAGACATATACATTATAATAAGTGCGTGGTTTTATATCTTCGAATGAAGCGTACTCATATAATATCGATCGAACTTCACTTTGCAAGTTCGTTTGATCATATATAGGTTATTACTAGTAAGTAGGTAGTACTTATAGAATGATAATATAATTCACGTCTCTGACTTCAAAACATAGGACTTTCATATAACCTTCCAAGCCTTCTGGTGAAATAGATTCACCAGATTTCCTCCCAATGTTATTCCAAGCTGATCCTTACGCTCTAGAAGGAATCTACTTTTCACCATTACACCGTTTTTTCCTAGTCTTGCACCGCCTGTATCCAGTAGTTCTCTACAACTTTTCTGATGTCATCTGTCCATCTAATGGGAGGTCTGCCAACTTTACGTTTTCCACTTTGCGCTTACAATCATCATAGTTATCATCATAATTAGCATGTAGATTGTAAAAGAATACTTACTATTGAATATCTAGATGCCTTCCCTGAGAAGGGAGCCGCCCTTCTTTCGGTATCTTCTTCTTCTTTATCAACCCATAGACGTCCACTGTTGGTCAAAGGTCTCTTGCATGGACTTCATCAGGCCTCTGTGCTGCCTGCATATAGCGACTCCCTGTGACTCGTTTGATGTCGTTGGTCCACCTAGAGGGGGGACTCTCCCTGCCTATGCAGGGTCTCCACTCCAGCATCTTGGGACCCCAACGACCGTCAGCTCTTCGAGCTAGGTGCCTTGCCCATTTCCACGCAAGTATATTACACGAATCGCTTAGCAATGTTAGCAACTGGTTCTCCTACGGAGCACACTTACCGCCACGTAAATATAGCTTGTATAGGATAAGCATGGTCAAGTATGTCGGCTTGAAGTTCCATCGGCTTAGCATATATGTCGATGGAGTCGTTAGCACGCGGGTAGATCGCTCTCTCACGTGCTGAGGGCGGTAGATGTGTGTAATCTACCACTTTATAGGAAATACTGAAAACAGGGTTAGTGAGTTTCTTAATGACAAAGTTGCATGGAAACAATCGGCTTGGATCCAGCTGCCCACAAGACAGTGTAATAACTTATTACATTGGAATATTTTGTTTTGAAACGAGCAACTACTGTATTTCTTGCCGACTCTTCTCTGCAACAGAATCTGCTTTCCAAACCGGTGGTAGAGTATTGACGTATTATTTATTTATTTGGCTGTTTTACTGCGATTGTATCCGTCTCTGTATCCGATATTAAAAAAAGAAAATTGACATTGTATAATATTAAAAACCTCAAGTATATAAAAAAAGAAATAATACCCAATTGTTAGCAAGTTCCTCTTGTTTGAATGTTTGGAATAGTGGTAGCTAATACTCCTGGTATATAGGATACTTTTTATCCTAATAAACAATAAGATTTTTCCGGGATACAGGAGGAAAGTTTTTGTTGATTTTCCTCCATGACTTCATCAAATGAAAACCGAATTTGATAATTCTTTTTTATTATAAATTGTATTATTAGAAATATTTTGTACAATTTTGGTGAAGACATACTAAATATTATCGGAGATAGAGGACATAACTTCTCGCGGATAATAGCAAGTCACTCTAAACTTTTTGTACGCGGACGTAGTCGCGGGAATCAGCTAATAAAACATAAACATTTAAAGGACGTGCACAAAGACAGCATACCTCTAAGGAAGAGATTTTCCTCTTATTTAAATCCCTGAGAGTAAAAAGTAGATAGGAACTCACTTAAATCCGAACATGTCTTGTAAAATGTTCAACAACATACACCCAACGTACGTCTGGCGCCACAGGGGATCGTATTCGTAGACGTTTTCGTAAATTGCCACAGACTCGCAGCTGAACAATGATTTCACTTGGAAAGTTTCATTTATCTTGGTCATATTGAGTGACAAGATTACAGGAAGATTAGAACTTTTGATTGAGCGGTTAGGACCCTCAACAAAAAAGAAAATGACGCAGAAATTTCTCTTATCTTAACTGTATAAATGAAAATCAATTGCTGTTCGTTAGTCTGGCCAAAACTTAAAAAACGGCTGGACTGATTTGATTTTTTTTTGTTTGCCTTAATTCCACCCCTGGTTTAAAAACAAAAAAATTAAATTGAAGAAACCCAATAAAACAGCTGAAAAATCGAAAACATCTAAATTGGTACTTATGTATAGGAATCAACGCTTCGGATTACTTTTAAAAAATGGCGGGAGCAAAGCTGCGGGTAATAGTTGTAGTTTATTCGTAGCACATATTATTATAATTTAAACGTAAAAATTCTTTTTACAAAATCGTCTTCAAACGCCACTACAAAGTATATCAATTGTGCCTATAAAATTTGAAGAGTTCCCTCGATTTCTCCAGGATCCCATCACCAGACCCTGACCCGATGACAATAAAGCCACCCGGGAAGTATACCCTATCAAACAGAAGAATAATTTTCCAAATCGGTCCAGGCGTCTTCGAGTAATCGGGGAACATACATAAAAAATAATAAAAAAAAGATACCAACGAATTGAGAACCTCCTCCTCTTTTGGAAGTCGGTTAAAAGTAGAGGAAACCCAATAAAACAGCTGAAAATTCGAAAAAATCAAAATTGGTACTTATGTATAGGAATGCCGCTTCGGATAACTTTTAAAAGATGGCTGTAGTTTAAGTTTAGTTATTCGTAACACATACAATTGCAAGACATAAAAACAATGTACGATTTCTCCGTTTAAAGGCTTAGGTATATCTGCGTAATAATAAAACACCGAATAGGTTACGCCGACATGTACAATATAAATTACAAGACGCACATCCAGTACATAATTTATTCTGACTGTAACATGTGAGAAAATTCCCTGTGTGAAAAAATGTATATCCGAAAAAGAAGAGGTTTAATATGTTCGTACATTGATGAAGGAAACGTGAAGATCGCTTGAGCAATCTGTAGATTTTTGTCGTCATAATCACCTCAACTGGTAATTGGTAGTCGTTTTAATAGATAAATAAATAACATCACCTCAACATCTTTTGACGACCTCCCTGGCTCAGTGGTAAGCGCTGTGGTATTACAACTGGGAGGTCTCGAGCTCGATTCACGGCGGCACTATTTGGGAATTTATAATTACTGAATTGTCTCTGGTCTTCTCCCTTACCATCAGGTGAGATCGCAATCAAGGGCTATATCTTGTCATCCAATCAAAAAAAAAAAAGGAAAACGATCCTGTGCCAGCACCATCCAACGCCTACCAGCGGCTTGCCTGATGTCGTTCGTTCGCTTAGTGGGGGTCTATTAATGTTGCTTCTTCCGTTGCGAGGTCGCCATTCGAGCACCTTGAGACCCCAAAGCCCATTTCGTCTAGATGTGGAATTTTGAAGAACAGACTCAAAAAGTTCTCGCCTTTTTAAAGCTTACAGGCTTTTAGTACAATTCCGCCTTTATCTGCAACAACGGAAAATTGTACCTATGGGAAATTTCACATAATACCGTCTTTCTAAATATTTTATATTAGTTTCGTAGCTGAGGCGTGGTAAAGACAGTCTTGCAGTAATAAATCATAAGTCAATTTTTTATTGTTTAGATCTACAACTTCGCCCGAGAAAAATTTATCTCTTCATTTTCTACGCCGATACACGCGGGCGGAGTCACGGGCATCAATAAGTAATCTATAATGTTCGTTAGTTTGGTTAAAACACAAAAACGGCTTAACCGATAGAATAGATCATATATTTTTTGTTTTGTTCGGTTTAATACAGGGATGTTTTAAAAATAAAAAAATAGGGATAACCCAAAAAACAGCTGAAAAATCGAAAAAATCAAAAGGTGGCGGGAACAAAGCCGCGGGTAAAAGCTAGTACCTACCTAATTAATAAAACAATGTTAACGGGGTCTTTTCCCTGTTTCTAGCAATTTCGCGTCTTTTCAAACCAGTTTTAATTCATGAAGAACTATTTTTTTTGCATCGAAAAAAATATATGTTGTAGATACATATTTTATCATTATAGTTTAATTGACAGAAACGCGTTAAGCTATAATTTGCTCGATCATAAAAAATTATGAAGAAATCGCGATTTTCACTATCATTTCAATTTTGTGTCTAAAATTTTTAACTAAATTTAAAAAAATATATATGAAAATAAAGCTTATTACATTTATGATTTTTTTCAATTGACCGTTTTTTAAATAAAAATTTAAGCTTAGTTCTAGCTTATTTCTAGACGTAAATGGGCACGCGCATCCTCTAACGGGGGTGTTCCAGTAGCCCACCGGCCTCTAACGAGGTTGGACGCACGTCAGTTTTCGCAGGCCACGCTCTCCCATGCTTAAATTCTCAATTTCATTAATTTTGTTGTAAAAATATTATTTTGTAAAATCACTAAAACTTTTTATTAGATCTTAGTTAGCATAGTACCTACTTAGTTTTTATATAGTTTTTAGTTAGTATCTTAGGTTACTATTTTATCTTGTAAACAGTTATAGTAAATTAATTAAATATAGTGTTTGTTTTTATGAATAATAATGGAAGATAAAAGAAATTTAAAAAAGAAAATATCAGCTTTGAAGCGAAGGAATATTAGAAAACAAGTATGGTAAGTGTTTCTTTCGCTTTATCGAAATACTAGCTGATTCCCGCGACTTCGTCCGCGTGGATAAGGTTTAGAGTGACTTGCTACTATCCACGAGAAGTTATGTCCTTTATCTCCGAAAATATTTAGTTATTTTTTGGGTAACTTGAACCATTTACGCAGCGCACGCAACGGAAGCCTTCAAATATGGATAATTTTCCCCGTTTTTGCAACATTTTTCACTGATGCTTCGCACCTATTAGTCTCAGCGTGATGTTATATAGCCTAAAGCCTTCCTCGATAAATGGACTATCGAACACAAAAATAATTTTTCAATTCGAACCAGTAATTCCTGAGATTAGCGCGTTCAAACAAACAAACTCTTCAGCTTTATAATATTACTAGCTTTTGCCCCCGCGACTTCGTCCGCGTAGAATTAGATTTTGGGGTGGAATTTTCAAAAACTGTGACACACGTACTTCTTTATTTTTAACTGAAAGCTCAAATACCAACTTTGATGGAAATAGCTTGAAAAATGACTATCCAACACAAAAATAATTTTTCAATTCGAACCAATAGTTCCTGAGATTAGCGCGTTCAAACAAACAAACTGTTCAGCTTTATAATATTAAGTATAGATAAGATGATGCCCGCGACTTCGTACGTGTGGTTTTGAAAAATCCCGTGGGAACTCTTTCATTTTCCGGGATAAAAAGTATACATTCCAGGCAATTTATCTCCACTCCAACTTTCAGTCAAAACCTTCCTTTTTACGGTAAAGAGGAATAAAGATACACACACACACACACACATACAAACTTTCGCCTTTATAATATTACTGTGAATACCTAGGATTAGAATTTTTACAAAAGGCGAGAATAAATTTTGTTGAAGAAGAATAATTATTCCAGCACTGGTAGCATGGGCGGGAGAAATCGTATCCCCGGGAAAAGGATAAAATGTTTATCCCCTCGCTTAGTCTTATCCACCCATCGAGCATGGGCACAGCGGTGGAAGAATATTGGCAGTGGATAAAATGGGAGAAAATTTATCCCCGCAATTATTGCCATTATAAGAAAATCATGGAAGTAGGAGGTACAAATATCACAATACTTCAAAATTTATGTCAATTCGGTCTCAAAAAGTCATTATTTTTATCTATACTACTCGTGATTTTGACAGTTAATAGGTGATTCGTAGGTGGTTTTTGTCTGTGGTTTTTGTTTTCGTTTGACCCTTTCTAAAGTCATAAAAGGACAAGTTTATCTCTTTCATTTGTTCCCACGCTCTAGCCAGGGGAAGTTGCTCTACTTGTAATGTCAAATAGGGATATACTTCTCCTTTCCCCTGTCGCCATGCTCTAGCAAAGGGAGAAGGCAATTGTATCCCCTGTCAGTGGATAAAATCGGGGGATAAAATGTTTATCTCCTGCCCATGCTGCCAGTGCAGATGTTGGTATCAATGTGAACACTTGCAATTTGCAGCGAGCTGAAAAAAAACTCCAAGATGGCGGATTCAAGATGGCGGCCATACAAATTTCGTCGGTGTCTATCTTAGAGAGTATAAAAGATGGAAGAGTGGTTTTCTGGCAAGAGATGATCAGGATTGAGGACCCGATGGTCTACTTGATGAATAGAAAAAAAAATCAAGATGGCGGAATTGATTTTTCCATACAAAATATATGCAAAACTTTGATACGGTTCCTTTTTATTTCTGATGGTTTCTATATAGAGCACATAAATTCATTCGAAGGAAAAATATGTAGAGAGCTGATGATTGAGGATTTCGGAGACAGGTGAGGAGCACGGCCAGGGTATTGAAGATAGGTGGGGGGTGTTCAAACAAAAGCCACTCAAAACCTCATCCAATTTGCAGCGAGCTGAAAAAAACTCCAAGATGGCGTATTCAAGATGGCGGCCATACAAATTTCGTCGGCGTCTATCTTAGAGAGTATAAAAGATGGAAGAGTGGTTTTCTGGCAAGAGATGATCAGGGTTGAGGACCCGAAGGTCTACTTGATGAATAGAAAAAAAAATCAAGATGGCGGAATTGATTTTTCCATACAAAATATATGCAAAACTTTGATATGGTTCCTTTTTATTTCTGATGGTTTGTATATAGAGCACATAAATTCATTCAAAAAACCACTCTTCCATCTTTTATACTCTCTGAGATAGACACCGACGAAAGTATGGCCGCCATCTTGAATCCGTCATCTTGGAGTAATATTCAGCTCGCTGCCAGTTGGATGAGGTTTCGAGTGACTTTTATTTGAACACCTCCCACCTATCTTCGATACCCTGGCCGTGCTCCTCACCTGTCTCCGAAATCCTCCATCATCAGCTCTCTACATATTTTTCCTACGAATGAATTTATGTGCTCTATAGAAACCATCAGAAATAAAAAGGAACCGTATCAAAGTTTTGCATATATTTTGTATGGAAAAATCAATTCCGCCATCTTGAATTTTTTTTCTATCCATCTAATATACCTTCGGGTCCTCAATCCTGATCATCTTTTGCCAGAAAACCACTCTTCCATCTTTAATACTCTCTGAGATAGACATCGACAAAATTTGTATGACCGCCATCTTGAATCTGCCATCTTGGAGTTTTTTTTCAGCTCGCTGAAAGTTGGATGAGGTTTGGAGTAACTTTTCTTTCAAAACCCCCCACCTATCTTCGATATCCTGACTGTGCTCTTCACCCATTTCCGAAATCCTCAATTAGCTCTCTCCATATTTTTCCTCCAAATGAATTTATATCCTCTGCATGAAACCATCAGAAAGGAAAAGGCTCCGAATGAATTGTTGTCCTCTAGACAAAACCATGAGTGCAAAAAAATTTTTCACTCATGATGAAAGGTGATCAATGAGTCAGTCAGTCAGTGAGTCAGTCAATGAATCAGCACGAGTAGCTATATGTATATTAGATAGATAATTATTGTAAAAATTCAATTTTACAAGATTCATTTTCATTCATAATAGAATACACAATAAACATAAGCCTCAATAGCCCAACTGTTAAGGGTGCGGACTGAAAACTGAAAGGTTGCAGGTTCAAACCCCACCCGTTGCACCATTGTCGTACCCACACCTAGAACAAGCTTTCCGCTTATTTGGAGATGACAGGAGGATATAAGTCCACTTCAGCACGGGTAGCATGGGCAGGAGATAAACATTTTATCCCCCGATTTTATCCACTGACAGGGGATACAATTGCCTTTTCCCTATGCTAGAGCATGGCGACAGGGGAAAGGAGAAGTATATCCCTATTTGACATTACAAGTGGAGCAATTTCCCACGGCTAGAGCATGGGAACAAATGAAAGAGATAAACTTGTCCTTTTTTGATTTTTGAAAGGGTCAAACGAAAACAAAAACCACAGACAAAAACCACCTACGAATCACCTATTAACTGTCAAAATCACAAGTATAGATAAAAATAATGACTTTTTGAGACCGAATTGACATAAATTTTTAAGTATTGTGATATTTGTACTTCCTACTTCCATGATTTTCTTATAATGGCAATAATTGCGGGGATAAATTTTCTCCCATTTTATCCACTGTCAATATTCTTCCACCGCTGTGCCCATGCTCGATGGGTGGATAAGACTAAGCGAGGGGATAAACATTTTATCCTTTTCCCGGGGATACAATTTCTCCCGCCCATGCTACCAGTGCAGCTTGGCTAAGATTCATTTTTAAAAATTAAAAAAGAAACATACCTTATAAAGTCCGTTTCATGACGTTCAAGACGGGTAATCACCCGGGTTAAAACCCATTCGTGGGCTTAACCTGAGTGATTACTGATTTACTCATCTCTAAACAGGACTTATTTAGAGGCATTTTGTAATCCAGGACATACCTGACAATAAAATCTTCCTACTCCTTCCTTTCTGAAGCTCTCAAAGTTAGAATTTCAGATGCTTATAGTAAAATAAATAAATAAAAAAATATTCAGATGCTTACACTATGTAATTTTTACAAGAACAACGTGAGTCAGTAATTTACAAGTGTAAAATTTTAATGCCTTGAAAAATTAAAAGCTATTAAAATTTTAAACAATATCTGTCAAGTTGAACTAGGTACCAACTGTAGTTTCATATACTGTGACCAGGAGCGCCCGTAAGGGGTCATTGCGCTTTCGTTACGCTGCTGTCTGCCCAACGCGTATTTAAATACTTACGCGAGGATTTCGGAGCGGCGACATAGCACGTAAATACCTAAAGTTCCGCAACAAGTAAGCCTTAATGGTATTCAAATATTGTCAAAGTACACATGGGAAATCGTTTCGCTGCTGTCTTCCTTCACAAACAGGAGTTAATGGAATAAAAACAAAATTAAATATTCTTGGTTTACTCAAGCTTTCCTTATTTACAACCGACTTTAAAAAAATAATGGTTCAACGTATTTTTTGGGATTTTTTCACGGTTCCGTACTTAAAACAACAAGGAACCCTTATAGTTTTGCCAAGTCCGTCTGTCTGTCTGTTCACGGCTTAGCGTAGACTAGGTATTGGTAGGTGCTAAAGAGCTAAGGAAAGTTATATACTTAGGTATATTTTGCCTGCGGCTACTTTCCCGCAATCTTAAAAAGTTATCCGAAGTTATTCCTATAAAAAAGTTAATAATTTAATTTTTTTTCGATTTTTCATTAAGTTCGATTTTGTAAGCCGTTATTGTACCTCCTTAGATTGAATTTTCAATAATCCTTTCTTAGCGGATGTCTACGTTATAATCTATAGTATATATCTATATGCCTTTCAGCCCGATCCGTTCAGTGATTTGAGCTGTGCATTGATAGATCAGTCAGTCACATTTTCCTTTTATGTATTCAGATTATTAATTATTGATTAACCTTGAAAATCTTTAATTTTTCAACATTTCATCATCATCCTAAACTACTACACTTAGTATAAAAATACATGTAAAAGTTCCATACTTAAATTTTTTTTAAATTTTTTTGCCTGCTTACATTGTATCTACACAAAAAAGGTATGTACTATTAATATGGAAGATAAATTCTTGGAAGGACCCATATTTGTTCGATGAAAAATATCTGAATAGTCGGTTAGTAAAATATATTGTAGTCTTTGTAAGTAGAGACGCTTCGTATTTTTTATTAAGGGAGAGGGCAGACTGGCTATTTTTAGGGATTGAAGGGCGTTTTTATGACTTTTATCGCTAACGTGCGCACACAAAAAATTTGGAAATCATCAGCGACCGAAAATCACAGAAATCAGCGTTCTAGAATCGCAAAAAACGCGATGTAGACGCAAAAGGCCATAAAAATCGAAGCCGATCAATCACTGCTCAAGCAATACCGTGTGGATGAACCATAACACGCTAAGTTACGTGCGCAGAACTTATTAATTAATGATTACGAATGACAATTTAGAAATTGGAATGAACGAGTTTAATTGATAGCCGCAAATAAAATTGCCAAAAACATAATACCGTGAGTGGGTAGGTACTTACCTATCTAAATTGAATAATTTGGATTGAAAAATCGATCGGCCAAGTGCGAGTCGGACTCACACATGAAAAGGTCCGTACCATCGTAACACTTTTACTAAATGGACCATAACTACATTGAATAAGAACTCAATATTTTGCATGCATTTGTTAGTATATGGGGAATTACGTCATTTCTAAGAAAGATAAATCTTCAATAATGTTAAAAATACTTCCATAAAACAAAGGATCCAACGATGCCTTTGCCTAAAGGAAATAAAATAGAAAAATATGGCTGTAAGATCTGTTAAACTAAACCGTGAGAACTAGCTTATTTATTTTTGCAATACTTCTTGGGAATATTCAACTTAATTTTAAATCGCTTTCTGACAGAAGATCTATAGCTTTATTACTTTGTTTTCGTAAAACGGGCGGCTTTGGAACAATAGACGTATACTGACTCTTATTATTTAACTAATCTTTAAAAAGAATAATTTCTGGTTGTGAGAGATGCCGCTTGACTTCCCTATTTCACTAATAAGTGGAAGGGAGATAGATGTAAACTGGACTGGTTTTACGGAGCGACGGCGCTAGGCTTTCTCGAGGCATTATCCGCGTGGCAAGCCACTACATCGGTTCTTTGATGTCTGTGCATTGTGTTATAAAAGATAAGTATATTTTTGTAACCCTTTTCGATGTGTAAAGTAGAGAATTATTGTGGTTAAGTTTGCTGGTAACGTAAGTAACTAGTATTGTAAGTTTGTAATGAAATAATGAATCGTAATGTGGCAAAGTTCGTAATGTAAAAGAGAAACTGTAATAATTGAAGTTTAAATGAGTAATGTGTGTACCTTGTAATCATTTAAAAGAGCCTTGTGCCACTGAGGGGGTTTTTCTTTCGTCAGTTCTTTTCCTCCTCAGAAAAGCTATTTTCCGAACTGGCGGTAGAGTTATTTTAAAGTAAAATTTAAAAGAACATAATATACGTTTTTGAGTTTTGTTCTAATACCTGATGTTTTATTATTCTCCCTACTATAATGATAGCTGTTGACATAGAGCCAGTTCATGAATTGATATGTGAGAGAATCTTTCAGGTCTACTTTTATTATACTTGTAATAATTATTTCAGTAAAGAGTTAAGGCTGTTCCATGAAACTGAATATTTCAGGAAAACATAACTTTTCATTCAGTTTTCATTATTGAAGTATTTTCATCCTGATAAAGTATTAATATGTAGTTGTTATCTCGATTTCCTTCAGCTTAAAATCTATCATCAGAAGTGGGATCGAGCCTTTTCTAATATATTTTCTTACAATTTTCAGAAAACGCCCAATATGGATGGCTTTGTGAAAAGCCATCAAAAATGACCATGACGAGTCTCTGCAGAAACCTTACACACCGCTGACGAGATAGCTTGGTGAAAAGCTACCCAAGTTGTTACACGACCAGGAGCTAGCTGACGCAACGCGGATGGCTTGTGAGGAGCCATCGGATGTCCCAAAAATCTGGTATTGTTGTGACACGTAAATACCATTTCGGCTGCCAGGACTTTGTTGTAAAGTGAGTTAAAGTTGTCAATTGTTAAGTCGACGATTCAAAAACACTTGTGAAAGTTTATTTGAATAAAAAATATTTCTATTCCATGTTAATAATTCAGTGAGCTTCAAAGGTTGAAAGTATATTCTTGTCATTGTTTTCTTTTGAATATATTTTTTTGTTGTTGTTTTGGGTGGTGCAAATAAAGAGTATAATAAGTAAATAATAATATTTTAAATCAGGTAGGCCGAGCGGAAATATTTTTTATTGTAGCTTAAAATAATGTCTTTTTATTGTTGAATGAAGTAGGTAGTTACTAGGGCTTCCAATACCGGGATCCCGGTATTGGCTAATACCGGGATCCCGGACTTTTTTCAATACCGGTATTCAGGCCTTCCAATACCGGGATCCCGGTATTAGCTAATACCTGGGTCCTAGACTTTTTCTTCTTATTTCAATACCAGTAATGGACTTGAAAATGTGTACTGTACAAAGACTATATTCGTTAACGCGCAGAACGTGAATATAGCTCAGAAATATCAGCTTCGTGGCGGTAAGTTGTGATTTTAGTTTAGCGGATCTGGTCTGACCAACGCATCGGGCTACGTCCCCGAGGTCTCTTTCCGTCCACGTTGCCAGTAATCACGATCTTTGCTAAATTGTGTCCCTCCCTTCTGGCAATGTGGCCGAAGTAATCGAGTATCCTCTGGAGACAGGTGGTCGATAGCATACTCGTGATTTTTAGCTGTTTCAGTATCGATGCGTTGGTTCTACAGAAGCAGCATACATGCTGTCCACGGAATTCCCAGCATTCTCCTCCAGCACCACATCTCGAAAGCGTCAATGCGATGTCGGTCAGCAGCTTTTATTGTCCATGTCTCAGCTGCATACATGAATATCGGGAAGATGAGTGTGCGGACGAGGCGTATTTTTGTACTGATGGAAATGTTCTTATACCTCCAAATCTTGTGTAGCTGAGACATGGCACTTTTGCCATTCCAATCCGCCTCCTAATTTCCGGCTCGCATGACCCGGTGTTGGTTATATTGGAACCCAGGTAAATAAAGTTCTCCACGATCTCCAGGTTCAGTGAGCCAGTAAGTTCCAACTGTTTGGCGCGATCTATCTCCATTATTTTCGTTTTGGACCTATTTATGGAAAGGCCCATTTTTTCGCTGATTTGTTCCATCCTGTTCAATAGAGTTATCATTTCGGCTTCAGACGCTGCTAAAAGAGTTGCGTCATCAGCGTATCGTAGGTTGGTTAGCTTTACTCCACCGATGCTGACGCCGCCTTCCCATTCATCGAGAGTCCGCCTCATGATATATTCGCCGTAGATATTGAACAGGATGAGAGAGAGCACACAACCCTGTCTAACTCCCTTGCGAAATTTGAAGGGCCGCGAGTTAACCTCATCTACCCTTACAGCTCCTTCACTGCTGTAATATAGATTCTTGAGCAGTTCTACTAGATGTTTTGGCACTCCTTATTCAGTGAGGACTTTCCATAAACAGTTCCAGTTAACGCAGTCGAAGGCTTTACTGTGATCAACAAAACACATGATAATTGGCGTATTGAATTCATATGATTTTTCTATTATTTGCCGTACATTTAAGATTTGTTCACGAGTGCCTTTGCCTTTAACGAATCTCGCTTGCTTTTGCGGGATTTGCCAGTCCAGGTAGTATCGGATGCGATTGTTAATGATGTAGAGCAGTATTTTGCTGGCATATGAGATAAGCGCTAGTGTGCGATAGTTGTCGCACTTTCTAGTAGAGCCTTTTTTATGTAGAGGGACCACCATGCTCAGGGCCCAGCCTCTCGGCTATTCACCGTTACGCCAGATTAGGTCACAGATCATGTGTAACATATCGATGCCAGTGTCTCCCAGAGCTGTCAGTATTTCGGATGTTATTTGATCTGGTCCTGGAGCTTTTCTAGTTTTAAGAGATTTCATGGCAGCGAGAATTTCTGATCGAAGTATATTGGCTCCAGTTGCACTCCGCTACAATTAGCATGTGACGTTCCCAAATCATTGCAATTTTTATATAGCTCTTCGCAATAGTTGCGCCACCTTTCGGCTATTGCGTCGAGTTCATTTATGAGATGGCCTTCGGAATCTTCTATCACCCACGTTTTTGGTATAAATTATCTAGACACGACACGGAGGCGGACCTTCTTGAAAAGATCTGAAGTCTCAAATTTTTAAGAGTGGTGTTCGATCTCGCTGCATATGTTCTGAATGAATTGGTTCTTATCCTCTCGACATTTTCTAAGGATGTCTTTATATACTTATAGTATTGATCTATAGAAATCGTAAAGAGACTGATTTATTGAATGTAGAGTAACTAATTATTTATTAAAAGTGTCGATTATTTAATTTACACTTTACAGTGAAATATTTATACTGTAAATAAAAATAATTTTAATGAAAAATCTGCTCGTTATTTTGCCATTTTTTCCAAAATGAATACGTATTCATTTACGGATTTAGCAGTAAAATATACCACAATAAACACCATAGGATTTTATTCCGTACCGGATTTTTTTTTCAATACCGGGATCCCGGGATCCCGGTATTGAAAAAAAAACTTCCGGTATCAATACCGGTAAGTATTGAAAAAGTCCGGTATTCGAAAGCCCTAGTAGTTACAGAGTGAATGATTAAAGAAATAAGTGGCATTTCTAAGATCAATTTTGTCAGAGTATAAGATAACTTTTAGTGAATCGATTATTATTTTATTATTTTCGATTCCTTATGTGACATTTCTTTTCGAAAAAAAATACCGACATTGTCTCTTATGTAATTGTTTTCAATCACTTGTGGCCACTTTGTTGTTGTTTGGTATATAACTAAAGTACAGGACTCTCAATAGCGGCTAATTAAGATTTAGCGTCAGCGATTGTAGAGGCCGGAGACACGTACTATACGGATAAGTCGGCTTGCTTGTTGTAATACGATTAACAATAGAATGGTAATTGGTGATAACTGATAACTTCTCTATAATAAAATAAATAATAGACAAAAGAAATGTGGCATAGGACGCTGGATATTTTTTTTTAGTGTGTTTGTATAAAATAATGTAATATAGAGAGTAAAGTTGCACTTTGTTGTGATATTTTGTTAAATTGTAATAAGTAATATGTAGGTATCTTTGAATAAAGTCAGTTCTCGGCGAGCGGGTGTTTGATTCACAACATGGTGACAGCGGCGGAGAGAAATAATTTTTAATACACAGAAAAAGGAAGTTAGCCAGTGAAGTTCGTTTTTTTTTAGAGTTAGTGTGTATACTGGTGCAAAAAAAAAAAAAAAAATAATGGAACACGCGAGACCACCGTTGGAGTTAAGCCTAGAAGGAGGGCCGGCGCAACGCGCAACTGCGTGGCGAAAATGGCGGCAGCAGTTCTATGTGTTTTTAAAAGCGGCTGGTGTGCACAAAGAAACAACTGATGTGCAAGCCAGTCTGCTGGTTAATCTGATAGGGCCGGAGGGCTACGACATTTATACCACTTTTAAGTACACCAAGGATGAAAATCGGGAGGATATTGACACATTAGTAAAAAAATTCAATGATCATTTCGGCACGAAGCAAAACACCACTATGGTTCGCTTCAAGTTTTTTACTCGCCATCAAGAATCGGGCGAATCAATTGATGAATACGTGACGGCCTTGAAAATTTTGTCCGAGCATTGTGAATTCGAGCACTTAGAGGAAGGGCTTATTCGGGATCGCATCGTGTGCGGAGTGTTGGATAGCAAAGTCCGAGACAGGCTATTGCGATCGGAAGAACTAACCTTGCAAAGTGCTCTGAAAATATGCCGAGCTAGTGAGATGTCAAATGAGGAGAAACAACACATCGAAACCGCCAAATCGAGGGGTGACGAGGCGATCGCGTCAACGTCTACGGCAGTGGACATCATCCGCGGCGCGCGGGCAGGCGGCCGGTCTGGCGGCTGGGCGACGCGGGCTCGGCGCGGGCGCGGCTGGCCCGCCGGCGGCGGCGGCCGCGGCGCAGCGGCTCGCGGCCCGCCGCGCGGAGCGGCAACGGCGAAGCGGCGGTCGTGTGATAAATGTGGTGGATCTTGGTGTGATAGTGGTTACAAATGCCCTGCGAGAACTGCTGTGTGTTTTTTTTGTAATACCATAGGGCATTTTAAAAATCTCTGTGTATTAAATTCACGTAAAAATGTGTATGAAATAGTAGAAAACAGTGACACGGATGAAGAGTTATATATCTCGGTGATCGACGGCACGATACTTTACGGTGATTCACAGTGTGAGGACGTAAACAGATGGTATGAAACTTTACAATTATATAATAGTGTTCAAACAGAAAAATTTAAGCTCGATACCGGATCGGACCTTAACGTTATGTCTTTGGAAAAGTTTAAACAACTAGGATGTCTCGTATCATCTATAACTCAAAAAAATATTAGGGCCCGATCCTTCTGTGGTAATAACATTCCCATATTAGGTACGTGCTACATTACTTGGATGTATAAGAATAATGTATATAACCTTAATTTTTGTATTTGTAAAAATGAATGTCAAAGTGTATTGGGTAAATATGCCTGTGAGGAACTAGGTATTATCAAACGGGTGTTCACTATAGATATAGATAGGTATTCTGAATTGTTTCGAGGGTTAGGTAAATTACCAGGCGAGTACAAGATCATTGTCGATCCAGCGGTACAGCCGTCGGTCTGTCCGGTCAGAAAAATACCTATCGGTGTTCGTGATAAGCTACAAGTCGAATTAAAACGTATGGAAGATATGGGTGTTATAAGGAAGGTATCGCATCCTACGGAATGGGTGAACGCGATAGTAGTAGTAGCCAAGAAAAACGGTACCATTCGAGTGTGTCTCGATCCGCGACCGCTGAACCGAGCGGTGCGACGCGCGCACTACCCGCTGCCGACCCTTACGGACATAGCAGCGAAGTTGCAGGGTGCGCGGTACTTCAGCAAGCTGGACGCTCGCTCAGGGTTCTGGATGATCCAGATTGACAATGAAAGCGCAGATCTGTGTACGTTTGGAACGCCCTTCGGGCGATATCAATTTTTACGTTTACCTTACGGAATCAATTGCGCCTCTGAAGTATTCCACGCTAGGGTGCGGCAACTATTGGAGGATCTAGAAGGCGTAGACTCGTTCGTAGACGATATCATTGTATGGGGAGCGACTGTGACGCAGCACGATGAAAGATTAAAATGTTTATTAGAAAGGGCGAGGCAGGTAGGTATTAGATTTAATAGAGAAAAGTGTGAGTTTAGAGTTCAGGAAGTGACTTATTTGGGGCATACGTTCAGTGCGCGAGGCATGGCGATCGACAAAGGAAAGCTTAAGGCTATCGAAGAGATGCCTATTCCTCGGAATAGGTCCGATTTAGAAAGATTTTTGGGAATGGTTAATTATTTATCTAAATTTATTACGAATTATTCTGAATTAGCGTCACCTCTGCGTAGCCTATTGAAAAAAGACGTAGTTTGGTGTTGGCAAGAAGCGCACGATAATGCTGTGCGCGAGCTCAAACAGAAGTTGTGCGCAGCACCCGTGCTGGCGCTGTACTCGCCGCGCGAGCCCGTGCTGCTGTCGGTGGACGCGAGCGCGCGCGCGCTGGGCGCGGTGTTGCTGCAGGCGGGCCGTCCGGTCGAGTTCGCGTCGCTCACGCTCACCGAAACGCAGACAAGGTACGCGCAAATAGAAAAGGAGCTGCTCGCCATTGTTTTCGCCCTAGAGCGATTCCATCAATATGTTTTTGGCCGGAGTGACGTAACGGTGGAAACTGATCACAAGCCTCTGGAAAGCCTATTTAATAAGCCGTTAGATGCGGTGCCTGCGCGACTGCAGCGCATGATGCTGAGAGTTCAAGGGTACGACTTTAAAGTTGTATATAAGCCCGGAAAATATATGTTCGTTGCGGACACTCTCTCGCGTGCTCCGCTACCTGAGCTGATGAAGAGTGATATATCGATCGGAGTCGAGGAGCAATCTTGTTTTGTAATCGAGAACGTTCGATTTAGCAGTGAAAAGCTTGACTCGGTTAGAGCAGGCGTCGATACGGATAAAGAATGTCAAACTATTATCAAATACATTAAAAATGGTTGGCCAGTGAATAAATATGATGCTGATCCGTGCGTGCGGCACGTATGGTCTTACAGGGAATGCTTCGAATACATAGATAATATTATTTTGAAAGATAATTTGGTTTATATACCTCGAAGCCTTCGTTCAGAAATGATAAACAGAATCCACGAGGGGCACATGGGCATAGACCGCTGCAAGCGACGCGCACGCGAGGTGATGTTCTGGCCGGGCATGTCGCGCGACGTGGAGCGCGCCGTGCGCCGATGCGCGACGTGCGCACAGCTCGCGCCGCGCCCGCCGCGCGAACCCATGATACCGCACGAGATCCCGAGCCTCCCGTGGTCAAAGGTAGGCTCAGATATTTTCCATTATCGCAATAGAAATTTTTTAATTCTAGTAGATTACTTTTCAAATTTTATTGAAGTCAGTTCGCTGAGTACTATAGGGAGTAAGGCGGTCATAGCGGCGATGAAAGATCACTTCGCCAGGCATGGAATTCCAGCTCAGCTCCTGACGGACAACGGTCCGGCCTACAGCTCGAAAGAATTTGCCGGTTTTCGGGCAAAATGGGGTTTTTCGCATATCACTACATCACCTAACTATCCTCAGGCTAACGGCCGAAGTGAAAAAAGCGTACAAACTGTAAAGAACATGTTAATTAAAGCGACTAACTCGGGTTCAGATTTTTATTTAGGTTTGTTGAACTTTAGAGCGTGCCCTCGTGACGGTTTAAGCTCACCGGCTGAATTGCTCATGGGACGCAAATTAAATACTAGGCTTCCGGCGCACGAGCGGATGCTCAGACCATACCGCGATAACACTTCAGATTACCAGACCATGTTAAGTAAGCAGGTCAAGAGTAAAGATTATTACGATCGACACTCGCGAGCGTTGCCCGAACTGACACCGGGGCAGAGTGTGGTTATGGTCGACGAAGGCAGACGCAAGCATGCTACAGTGCAAAGTTCAGCGCCTCAACCGCGCTCGTACTTCGTCGAAGACTCCTCCGGGAGACGATATAGGCGAAATAGACGTCACCTACTTCGCATGCCTCCACTGGAAACTTCTACAATGCCCGAGGAGGAGGATAGGTGGGCTAGCGCAGACAGTGACGGCTCAACAACGCCTCAGGATATTCCTACTACTTCTACAGCTTCCGCGGACACCCTTCCGGTATATGAATATGTGGATGTACAAAACACTGTTCAACAAGATGATAATAACACAAAGACGGACAGACCGGCAGCTGTCAAAGCTCGTCATAAAATAAAAAATAAAAAATAATGATAAGTAAATATAAATATTATAAAGCATATATACATACATAAAATTAAATTGTTAATATAAAAATGGAATGATGAAGTTTAAAAATATTGTTTAAAAGTGCATCGGTAGATGATAAAATTAATTAAAATTAACATTTAGCAGTTATATGGAATACTAATAAAGCATGAATAAATAAATAATAATATTATAATAAATGGAATTTTTGTAATGCAATACTAACAGTAATTATAATATTGTATATGTATAATAATAATATGATCTAAAACTAGCAAGTTAATAAAATGTTAAAATTGGATTACGTATATTATGACGTATACATAATTCCAGTTAGTTGGTTATTTTAAAATGTACTTTATATGAAATGCTCTTAACTTATAAAAATAAGGGAAAAGATGTTGTGATATTTTGTTAAATTGTAATAAGTAATATGTAGGTATCTTTGAATAAAGTCAGTTCTCGGCGAGCGGGTGTTTGATTCACAACAAATAAAATGGTTGATTAAAGTTTTTGTTTTCAAGACAAGTTAAAATAATTTTCCTTGTAGAGCTGTTGAGTAAAAATTAGATTTTGTCAGAATATTTCGATTAGGGTTGATATGCCGGATATCGGCCTCTTAGTGCTCCTATCAACTTTAGGACTTAATAAATTTAGTTTCTCTATGTTATATGAAAGCCCATATAATGAAGTTTATTTTTATAAACTGTTTTGGGTTTGAAGCTAATAAGTTATTTTTAGTTTTTTTATTTAATCCGGAAAACGCTAAAACTAAAGGTGGCTAGCGAACCGGCTTACAGACCCTATTACATTTAGTTTTGACAGTTAAATTTTTTTTTAAATAGTTTTTGAAGGTTTTATTTTAAACTGATATTTTGAATATCAAAGGCAAAGTGGTATTTCATTTCCACTGAATTGAAAAGTAAATTTTATCAAGTCTCAGTTCCAATGTAACTTGTAAAATACATAGCTTTCATTATACCTATCGGCTGGACAGTTTGAGTTGAAAATACTGTTGAAAAAGTGTCATATATTTCCATGTATTGTTTAACCAGCGATCAGTAAAGCCGTGAAACATCTAAAATGTTATGTTTTTCCTTTATGTGATATTTTAATAACTATTCACGAAGGTTTTAAGTTTTTTTTTTGAGTAGACTGTCCTAGCGTTAACTGTTTTATTTTAATTAATTGTATTCTATAGTAGTATCTAGGTATGTTGTCATGACAGTATAATATTTATTTTTTCTAAGTGAAAGAGTTAAGTTGTGAGTATTAACATAAAGTTTGATATCGGTCAGGTTTATTGATTGCAGTGTTTGATATAGCAAATGTATTGTATATGTTGGTCACTTTTAAGGGTTGCGGTAGTTGAGATACACAGTTTTGAGTTGCTGGCACTAACTATTACTAGTAACACTTGGTAATTAGTTGGTAATGATCGACACTTCGTACTGAAGGTACTAGAACTTGGTTAATAGTCTTGTAGGTGTAGTGACTGTAAGTCAGTGGTACTAATCCTATGTACTTCGAGAGCGAAGTACTTGTCAGTTTGGCCGGAAGAAGTATATGTTCCAAAAATAACATAGAAACAAAACAAAACAAAAAAAAAAAAAACAAAAAAAAAATTTTTTTTTAATTTGCTATGTCAATACACCGCCGAAAGATTAACAATGTTCTTATGCTATTGTTATACTACTGTCATGATAGTCATTAAGAGAAACGAAAAAATAAACATATGATTGCGCTTTCTTGCAAAATAATGTAAGATGGAAAATTGTCTGATCTTGCCCATCTTGTATTAGAGTAATGAAAAACTGTGTGATATTAATTGTTATTAATATTGATGTTAGATTGTTATTGTTATTTATAAATATTATAAAACAAAAAATTGTAAATTGTGCTTCACTATGCTGACGAATGGTTGAATAATTTCTTAGAAGTAAGAGCCCTCTCTTTTTGTTATATCATTGTAGAATATACCTACAAGGGAGGAGATATTGCATCTTAATCGATATAATATGTACACGGATTTCTTAGAAGTAAGAGATGGATGTTTGTTATTATCATTGAAGAATATAAAAGGGAGGAGATATTGCTTCTTAATAGATATAATATGTACACGGAATTGGTGGAGGCAATTTGCCCGTTGTAATGTGAAGGAGATCTGGCAGATGTTATTTATGTATTTATTTGTATGTTGATAGTTTTTGATGATGATGGCTAACGGTGCGGAGGATATCAAATAGATAACACTTGCGAGTGTTGATGTGTTGTTTTGGTTGCGATGACTGACGGCGGATGGAGCAGTTTTGTTGAAAATGACTATGACTGAAGTAGGCTGGGGTCCAGAGTCTTTATTCGAAAGACGCTGCCGAGTCACGTATTGCACGTTGATGAGTTTTCCTTAGTCTACTTCGACTTTCACTTTACATGACCTAACTTCTTACTGTAATTATGACAATGGAACAGTTTAGTTAAAATGACGATGACTTAAGTAGGTTAGGGTTAAGGATTTTTCTCTGAAAGACTCTGCTGAGACACATATCGCACGTTGATCGAATTCCCGTGGTCTACTTCGACTTTTACTTTCCATGACGAAAATTTTCACTATAATTATGACTATAATATAGGTACAAAATAACCGTCTTAACTGTGTTGATGTTAAATGGATCTATGTATAATTTGATATGATTACCCTTAGAGTGAGGATGATGTCTTTGACTAAAAGATATGTTACTTGTTGTCACTACGTTGTTACGTTGTATGTTTCGAATATGTTACGGATAGTAAAATATTCAGATGTAAATATAAATAGTTGTACTGAATTATTTATATCTTGATGTGATTGATAATGTTTCATGTACTTGTTTTATAAAATGTTTTTAAACTTTATTAATTATGTGTTATGATAATAATGATGTATGTAAAGGCTTATCACACGATATGTAATAATTTTTCCTATGTACTTCGAGAGCGAAGTACAGTCAGTCTGGCCGTGTTAGTATATGGGGAATTACGTCATTTCTAAGAAAGATAAATCTTCAATAATGTTAAAAATACTTCCATAAAACAAAGGATCCAACGATGCCTTTGCCTAAAGGAAATAAAATAGAAAAATATGGCTGTAAGATCTGTTAAACTAAACCGTGAGAACTAGCTTATTTATTTTTGCAATACTTCTTGGGAATATTCAACTTAATTTTAAATCGCTTTCTGACAGAAGATCTATAGCTTTATTACTTTGTTTTCGTAAAACGGGCGGCTTTGGAACAATAGACGTATACTGACTCTTATTATTTAACTAATCTTTAAAAAGAATAATTTCTGGTTGTGAGAGATGCCGCTTGACTTCCCTATTTCACTAATAAGTGGAAGGGAGATAGATGTAAACTGGACTGGTTTTACGGAGCGACGGCGCTAGGCTTTCTCGAGGCATTATCCGCGTGGCAAGCCACTACATCGGTTCTTTGATGTCTGTGCATTGTGTTATAAAAGATAAGTATATTTTTGTAACCCTTTTCGATGTGTAAAGTAGAGAATTATTGTGGTTAAGTTTGCTGGTAACGTAAGTAACTAGTATTGTAAGTTTGTAATGAAATAATGAATCGTAATGTGGCAAAGTTCGTAATGTAAAAGAGAAACTGTAATAATTGAAGTTTAAATGAGTAATGTGTGTACCTTGTAATCATTTAAAAGAGCCTTGTGCCACTGAGGGGGTTTTCCTTTCGTCAGTTCTTTTCCTCCTCAGAAAAGCTATTTTCCGAACTGGCGGTAGAGTTATTTTAAAGTAAAATTTAAAAGAACATAATATACGTTTTTGAGTTTTGTTCTAATACCTGATGTTTTATTATTCTCCCTACTATAATGATAGCTGTTGACATAGAGCCAGTTCATGAATTGATATGTGAGAGAATCTTTCAGGTCTACTTTTATTATACTTGTAATAATTATTTCAGTAAAGAGTTAAGGCTGTTCCATGAAACTGAATATTTCAGGAAAACATAACTTTTCATTCAGTTTTCATTATTGAAGTATTTTCATCCTGATAAAGTATTAATATGTAGTTGTTATCTCGATTTCCTTCAGCTTAAAATCTATCACATTCATACGTTTACGTATACGGATACGCTCCAAATTAAATTCGGTTGTACTGAATTTGTGAATTTAAATCAATATAGTTAAGGTCCATTTTACTTTGGCGCTAAAGTCATTAACACGATTAATCGAATTAAATCATACTAACCCTACTGAGCTGGATCATGCGTCGTGCTCGTGAACGGGTGCCACCAACGAAAATGGGTCTGCTTTGTGTCTACCCATCTCGACATGTGTTAGGTTGTGGTAGGTGTGCATTTTTGAAACTTCTTTGTGGAAACACTGTGTGCATAGCATAGTTTTGTTAACCATTGTAAAAAAAATTTTTTTGAAAAGAGCAACTGCTGAGTTTCTTGCCGGCTCTTCTCAGCAGAATCTGCATTCCGAACCGGTGGTAGATTTATGACGTGTCATAAGAGCTACAAGTTGGCCTACATGAAATAAATAAAGGAGGTGGGTTGATAAGGCCCGAAATCCGCCCCTCATACACTCGAAAAAAAAAGTTCCAGATTCCGACAAATTGTACCTAAATGTATTTATATACTTGAAGATGTAAACTTTATTTTAATATAAAGTTTAGGTGATAAAAAATAGTAAGTTACAGAAAATATTACCCAAAAAGAGAGTGTTTCGGCTTTTTCATACATTTTAGTCATTTTTTTAAGCTTTGATTTAATATTTTAGAATGAAGCGTTTTAGGCAAATCGTTCTGGCGCGGTTCTGGTTATACCATTAAAATTTCACGCAGTAGAATATTCAGATTCAGATAAATCAAGATGGTCAAGACGTCACATTAGAAATACATTAATATTATCCTACTAATTGTATACTAATCTTTGAGTATATAATACTGTTCTGTGAGTGTAAAATAATGATTATAAATTAAAAATGAGTGTTCTAAAAAAAATTGCTCCCAGTAATTTCCTGTGTCGTTATTCTCTAAGCGCAGGCGCATTTGTTACAGCGACAATTTTTCTTGTAAGTTACACTGATTTATGCGAACTCCTTGGCGTAATGGTGAGCGAGGTGACATTAAGCCGGATTTACACTGCGAAATTAGTGGCATGAAATTAGTTTCATGACATTAATTTCACTAACAATTTCACGTGTAAACTTCTAAAAGTGAAATTGTTGGTTAAATTAATGTCATGAAACTAATTTCATGCCACTAATTTTACAGTGTAGATTCGGCCCACAGGCAGGGAAAAAATCCTTTATAATTCGAAGATCACCATAATATAGCATTACACAATTTGTTATTTTCTTCCATGCACATAGGTACTATCCTGAAAGAATTATTATTTCGCAATTAATTTAATGCACGCGCTCGGATGCTAACGATGTCGTATTATCGATAACGTAATATCTACTAAATAACAACTCTAGCTCTTACGTCAACATACCTTGAGATTCCTCGGAGCTCGCGCGCGGACTGTAGGCTCCTCACAGGCACGCACATTCACGCGATATGCATGCACACGAGGTAACCACAAGTAAAGCTCACGCGCCCTCGTGTGTTGCAAGAACTATACTGGGTATATACAATTGCAGTTCGTGACACTGATATGCGGCATAGCGCTCGTAGTCCAGGTCGTGCTGATGAGGAACTGCGCGAGTTGCACCGGCTACGCGTGGAGGAATGCATACAGCTTCAGCGTATCCGGTGTGCTGTACTGCGCCATCATGCTTGCTATGCACGGCTGGCTGATTTGGGGAGTGAAAATGGTAGTATCGTGGGTTTATTCTACGGTTGGATCATGCATCATGCTCGTGAACGGGTGCCACCAACAGGAATGGGTCTACTTTCTGTCTGCCCGTCTTAACATGTATTGGATTGTATGCATTTTTGTAACTTCATTGTGGAAACACTGTATACATAGCAGTTTTGTTACCTATTGTTACAAAAACTTTTTTTTTTTTTTGAAAAGAGCAACCGTCGAGTTAATTGCTGGCTCCTTCGATCACAGAAGAAAAAATATCTGTGATCGAAGGCTGGCTCTTCTCGACAGGAAGGGCATTCCGAACCAGTGGTAGATTCATCGACGATTCAAAAGCACTTGTAAAAGTTTATTTGAATAAAAAATATTTCTATTCTATTCTATGAATTGACATACAAAAATGAAAGAGGCACACTTAGACTTACATACATACATAATTACTTAAAATATAACTTAGCTAGTATCTACTATGTATCATGCCAATGAAAGGGTCCTAGCTCAGCTCAATGCTGTGGATACAAATATTATGTAACCACAACGCTGTTATTCTGCCAGGGTCCGAAGGAGGGAAGTTCATGATTAATTCAATGAATGATATATGAAATAAAGGTAGGTAATTCAGTGTAAAATTAATTTGGTGCAAACACAATATTAAGTAGGTACTTTTTATCGTTTCGGAACCTTAAAGTTGCGATCGAATTATTTAAGCACACGTTTCAGTTTATATTGATGAGTAGGTACACCATACTATCTATCCAGCACGATGGCGCATGATACATAGGATTGCATATTATTAATTATATATAATTATACAAATACTATAACAAATATATAATATAAATAAGTATGATACATAAGCATATTATAGTTAGATAACACAATACAATTGAAGCTTACACAAATGATAAAAAAGCGTGAACATAACTCGCTCTAGCAATACTTGAGCATAATTAACCCCTAAATTGTACACAACATTATTTATTATTGTTATTACATATTATTTTATTGTAAAAGAGCAACCGCTGAGTTTCTTGCTGGTTCTTCTTGGTTGGAACGGCATTCCGAACCAGTGGTTGATTCATTTGACGAGTCGAAAGCACTTTGTAAAAGTTTATTTGAATAAAAAATTGTTCTATTCTATAAATATTTTCAGAAAAAAACCACCGTGCTGCTATCATGGGTAGTGATTACAACGATGTGGCTGAGTCAAACTTTCTTCCTGCTAATTATTCTCCTTTGCATCCACAGCGCAGAGGTTAATTTTATAGCCTGGGGTATTGCGTTTGCCTTTGGAATGATTGCAATATGTAAGTAGGTACAGTTAAACCAACTTATCTGTACAGTTGATGGAGTCGGCAGTGGAGAGTTTACTATTGCTATTACCCTTCTATCTCAACTTGGCCATCGTCCTTTACAAAATGACGTCATACCGTACCGTTGACAAAAAAATAATAATTGTATTTTTTACTGTAACCACAACTATGACGAAAGTTTTCTTCTCTAGCAATGCTTTTCATGACAATGACATCTTGAAAGTTTAAAAGCGTTTAAAATTTATTTTAAATTTCTTATTTTTTGCCGCTTGAAAAAGTCATTAATTAATTACTTAATAGTCTGCGCTATGTAAAACTTTTATATTATGTTTTCTTTGCAGGTGTACTATTATATTTAGTTTTAGTCGTATTTGGCCTATGTATCGAGTTGAAGGGTGTGCAAAGAACTCAAAATATCGCAGTGCAAAACAATTAACACTAGTAGCAAATACTTATGAAGACAATAAAACTGTGAAAAATTACATAAAAAGATTTTTATTGGTTATTGTTAAAATCAGTTTCGTTCCACTTTTAAGTCTCTAAATCCTGACTAATCAACTTTTTATTGCTTAAATCCCTTCGATGGCTGTTGACGACTAGTATAAAATATACGGTTACTGAAACAACAAGAAAAAAGTTTAATAAGCTATAATTTGAGAAAAATTATGGATTCGAAACATGATCGCTAACAATGGGCCTCATAAGAAGGCTCAGGATCATTCAGCGAGCGATGGAGAGAACTATGCTCGGAGTATCCCTGCGATATAAAATCAGAAATGAGGAGATCCGTAGGAGAACCAAAGACACCGACATAGCTCAGCGAGTCACGAAACTGAAGTCGAATTGGGTGGAGCACATAGTTCGAAGAGCTGTTGGTCGTTGGAGTCCCAAGTGGCTGGAGTGGTGACCCCGCACCGGAAAGCCCTCCCACTAGGTAGACCGACGACATCAAACGAGTCGCAGGGAGCCGCCCGATATAGGCAGCACAAGACCGAAGCCTGTGGAAGTCTATGCAAGAGACCTCTGCCAACATCGGACCTGTATCGGTTAAAAAGAAGAATAAGAAGTGAAGACTTACAAATATACCAAAGCATGCCAAGTATGACGATGACGACCCTCGTCCTCTGGTGTCTGGAGGTGAAGACGATGGCGAGCAGCATCATCATCATCAGCATCATCACCACGAATATCACCGCATACCATATCCATATGGCACAGAGTAAGACGTCATCCTATATTTTGGAAGAGCAATAAACTAAGCATTTTTTTAAAGAGTACCTATTAGCTTTGAATAACATTCTGCCCTGTCCCTTCCCCTCCAATTAGGCGAAAAGCTTATGTTAGGAGTGGGTACGACAATAGTGCAAAGGGGAGGTATCGAACCCGTTCGCTTTTCAGTTTTCGGTCCACACTGTTAACCGTTATGCTATTGAGGTTCTTCAGCATTAGATCTCTCCAAGAACTTCTTGTCTTATTAAAATCTTTAGCTTTTTGACGTAGGCTTGCTTTGAGCGAGTCCAGTTATAAGTTATGTGCTTTCAAGCTATTATTTAATAGCTTGTGGTATTTACCACATGCTTCAACGATGAAGGGAAACATGTTGAGAAAACCTGGAAATTCTCCACAGTGTTGTGAAAGGTGTGTGAAGTTTGCCAATTTGCATTGGACCAGCGTGGTGGACAGTGGACTTTGAGGAAAGCGTTAGTGAAGAGTTGATGGGTTGCTGCTGCTGATAAAACCCTTAGTAAATATCTAAGTATATTTTTGGTAAGTTAACCTGTGCTACGCCACAAAATAAAACAATGCTAGCAGCGAAGTACAGCGCTACCAATATCCAAATAGTAACAAGCAAATAGCTGAGCGGAATGAAAATCGTGCATCCGTACGCCATTGGATGTACCTGAAACAAACACAATTACAAGCAAACTATTCCTTACTAATATTATAAATGCGAAAGTGTGTTTCTTTGTCGGTTTGTTGGTTTGTTCTGAAGGAAGGTGATCGAAATCACGCCGCAACAAAGCCCGGAGAGTGATATAGGCTACTTTTTATCCCGGAAAATGAAAGAGTTCTGCGGGATTTTTACCAACTAAATCCACGTGAATTATGCCCCGTGCATCAAGTAGTAAATAGATAAAGCCCTTACTCACTGAGGTTTACAATAATTACGAAAATATTCTTACCATCTGTAACACAAGTCGGAAGAGTAAGAGAAGCTACTAACCACACCCAAAGCAGCAACTATCATTGAACCAGTCCTAAGATCAACACCAAAGAACGTGCTGACGACTGGTAAATCGTCTAGCGCGGTCATCCTGTGATCTTCTAGTTCCAGCAGAGTTTTATAACAGCTTAGACTTAAGAACCAGGCAATGATACGGTATACCGTGTTGTAACTTCCTTGATAAATAAATCATAAGATGAGCTTTAAATTAAAAAAAAAAATAGTTTTCTAAAATAACAGAAAAGTGCTTTGATTCTATAGATCTGACAGCACTCTTGACAATTTGTCTGGACGTTTGAGTACAGAATGTGACAGAATACTACATGACTACCGTAGACAGAGAACTCTCTACGATGACTACACAGATTAATGATAATAAATGATTTTGTGGTTAGAGCTTAGTGTGTTGATAGATCAGTCAGTCAGTCACCCTTTTCTTTTATATAATATTTAGATTATCAGATTTAAAAGATTAAAGTCAATCATCACACTATGGCAATTGTAGGATTTGCTTGGGATTTGGACTTTCGAAGCGTTGCAATAATAATAATCTTCGAATAATCAGCTGCCATTTCGTATGGCCCATCACCATCAGCTTGGCTCATACCTGTAAAAATAAGGAAAGATTATTGTGAAAACAAAAACATGATTTTCGAAATACAATATAACAAAATCAACAATCATTGGAAAGAAAAAACATTCATGTTCATTAAAAATCAATTTTGTTGTTTTATGAACCAAAATAATACTGATATTTTTGAAAGTAAATAAAGGTACACAAAATGTTCTTGTTAATTAAAAATTGGTGAAAAGGTGAATAAATTATTTACACTATTCATAATAAATACGCAATGTTTTGAAACAATAGCCACTGTTGATTAAAATATTTGTAAATAAACGAAGGAAACATGGCACGGAGAAACCGATAATTAATTCTGCTGTTGGTTACTCCGTGATATTTGGATGTACCTAATTCCACGTCCATCTTTAGCCCAGTCATTTTAGCGAAAAAAAAAGATACCGACCGAATTGATAACGTCCTCCTTTTTGGAAGTCGGTTAAAAAAGGGGATCAACCGAGCAATGAAAGACAACAAGCTGTATAAAAAATGTATTGAACAAAATTTGTACAGAATTTTATGCTCTACAATTTTTACATAGTTGCCAATAGCATTCAAGCCACAGGAAGCGAGATATTTGCAAAAAACTGAATTTTGTGACCTTTGACCTTGACAATCTCTGGCGGTGTAAACGAGATTTTATGAGCCTTTTGAGACAACATTTAGAACGCCAAAATTAAGGTCTAAACAAGTTTAGCTTGTTGTCTTTCATTATTATGTGAAATCCTAACATGACTGGGCTATTTACATTTCGTTCACTTCTCTCACCGAAAGTTGCCTGAGATATCTCTGTTAATATAGGCTTAGGTATACTTAGTTCTTTTATTTTACGAGGGTTGTGTGTATGTCGTATCTGTATAAGTGTGAGCGAGAGCTTGCTCGCGCCTGACCGCTCCCACCTAGGCTCCTAAAAGGCACCCACATTTACGCAGTAAGCATGTACGCGACGTAGCCACGAGTAAAGCGCCCGTAACTTCGTGAGATAAACGTACCATACTACGAGTATTAGGTATTCTGTGATAAAGGTGAATAGGTCTTAATCTCTGTTGGTAAGGCCGCTTTTGCATGTGTAGTTTTAAGGTCTTAAGTTGTGTATATTGTTGATTTCCTTTTCTTGTGTACAATAAAGTCTTAACTTGTTATTAGTCTTTTTAGACCAGGGTAGATCCCTTTAAAAACGAAAAAAAATAGTAGTAGGATGAAACCCATTAGAAAAGGAGGGGAATATTATAAAGATGAAAGGAAAAATAATTTACGGGCGATCTGAGGTCGGGAAGGGGTGGGGGTGAGTTTTTAAGGGGGAAAAACGGTTTTTCTCGATTTCCGGCAAAACTAAAAGTCCTATCGAAAAAAGTCAAATGGCAAAGTTGTAGGTAATAAAAAGATCTAAAACTTTTGTATTTACACTTTTTTCACATAACCTCAAAATTTATGTGAAAAATTCAAAAAACCCTGTTTTTGGTTTTTTATTTTTATCTTTTACAAAAATTATTTTTTTTTAACGAAATTTGGTGAAAACTTACCTTTTTATGTCCCAAATACGCTGTAATTTATTTGATTAAAAATATTTATTTTTTCACCTTATTTTGAATTAATATCGAAAAAACACCCTAATTTTCAATCGAAAAGTCACCCGTCAAAATATCAGCTTTTTTCAAAAAGTTGGTATATTTTCTATTCGTTGAAATCTCTACTTTCCGATGGTGAAAAAAAATATATATGTTACTACAGTAAATCTTCTCAGAAAATAATTTCAATCTTTAGGTTATGTTACGTTAAGCATACTATTTTTTAAAGAAAATATTACGATTTTAATGTTTGAGTTGATTTTCTTGAAGATAATTGTGACAAGTTTACTTAAAAAAATAAAACAAACATTTTTATCTGTATCAATCAACTCAAACATTAAAATCGTAATATTTTCTTTAAAAAATAGTATGCTTAACGTAACATAACCTAAAGATTGAAATTATTTTCTGAGAAGATTTACTGTAGTAACATATATTTTTTTTTTCACCATCGGAAAGTAGAGATTTCAACGAACAGAAAACATACCAACTTTTTGAAAAAAGCTGATATTTTGACGGGTGACTTTTCGATTGAAAATTAGGGTGTTTTTTCGATATTAATTCAAAATAAGGTGAAAAAATAAATATTTTTAATCAAATAAATTACAGCGTATTTGGGACATAAAAAGGTAAGTTTTCACCAAATTTCGTTAAAAAAAAATAATTTTTGTAAAAGATAAAAATAAAAAACCAAAAACAGGGTTTTTTGAATTTTTCACATAAATTTTGAGGTTATGTGAAAAAAGTGTAAATACAAAAGTTTTAGATCTTTTTATTACCTACAACTTTGCCATTTGACTTTTTTCGATAGGACTTTTAGTTTTGCCGGAAATCGAGAAAAACCGTTTTTCCCCCTTAAAAACTCACCCCCACCCCTTCCCGACCTCAGATCGCCCGTAAATTATTTTTCCTTTCATCTTTATAATATTCCCCTCCTTTTCTAATGGGTTTCATCCTACTACTATTTTTTTTCACTTTTTATTATTTTTAAAGGGATCTACCCTGGTCTATTTTGGCCGTTTCTCCATACAAAAGCTTGTTGTATGTAAAATGGACTAATTTATACTCCAAATTGACAGATCTAAACCTAGTGCTATCTTTTCCCATAGGAAGAAATTGATTGCCCTAAACCAGTATTCACAACCTTTAAGCTAGAGAACATTATGGAGAAATCTCAGGCATGCAGGTACATGCCTGAGATTTAATAATACGTATCTTGATTTTTTTACAATTAGGTACATAGTAGGTATCATATCAGGATTCAGTATCGGCTTATGTGTTTACGTAACTAACATCTTGCAATTAAAAGTTAAAAAAGCTTTAAATAAAAACCAGTTTCAAATCCGATTCTAACTGGTTTGATCCAGTATAATCCAATTAAGCAAGCAAGGTTTGCTGTACTGAATTCGGTTAAGCGTTTTAGCGGATATTATTGAAAGCTCTATCCAGTATGTTCGTTAAAACCTCTTTTTATCCGAACGCTATTAGCTTAAAAACAAGTTTTTTTTAGCGGACAAAATATAATTTTAACGGTAAGTAGGTAAGTAACAAAGTGAAACTTCTCTTATCTGTCTTAACGTATCTTTTCAGAAAAATACGTTCTAAATTTTCGTTTTGGGTTCAGTACAATGAAACAACATGAGAACATGAAAAATAAGCTTCTATTATGGGAAAAATTATCTTAATCTTTTAAACTCAAATTTCAAATACAAAAATAATTATTAAATTCCGTTAAGATTTGACGAAGTTATGGAGCAAAATCAACAAAAAATTTCATCCCCTATGCCGGATAAACCTTATTGTTTATCAGGATAAAAAGTATCCTAGATATATTGACTCGGAGAATGAGCTACCACTATATCAAATTTCGCGACAGACGAAAAATTCAAAAAAAATTGTTTTGGGCTCAGTATCGAAATTAAAGCATCCTCCGATTAAAATTTTCAAAATATATTTAATGTACAGAATTCGTCCCGTTACAATTTTATTATAAGTATAGATAGATAGATTTTATAAATTACCTATTTAAGTAATTAATTTTTTAATAAAAAATTTCAGTTATGAAGACGATCGATTTTCTTTAAAATTCAAAAGTAATTAGGCCATCGTTGCACTTCTCGCAACAAAGTTTTGTAATGGAAGTTAATATTCCATTAGAAAAAGTGATCGATTTTGCATATTAAAGACTTGTGCCTAAGTTTAGCAAGTATACAGTATGACATACAGATTTAATTAGCTATGTAGATTGTAGCTGTCACAGCAGACAGCGCCCGCCATACAACGCATGTATGCTGTTGGGTACCTACTGCCCAACTAAAACAGTGGGTATTGAAGAATTATTGTCGATTGTGAATTCATGTTATAGGTACCAAGTATGGACTAATAATAATGTCGCAGTGTTCCCGTAAAGTCCCGGCTTTTAATCCTGATCCTGCTCGGTAAAAAAAAATAAAATACTAAAATACTAAATACTGTCCATCTAAACTGATGGGATTTAGAGACTGTCGATTATTTATTAATTGATATTGCTAATTATAATATGAACTCCAGGCTCCGGCTGTTTGTACCGTTGGGTTTGTTTTGGAACTTACCCGTGCGAAGGCGGGGCGGGTCAACTAGTAAATAAATAAATGGAACCTCCCTCGTAAGACCCGTGTTTGTCTAGACTATACACAGTACACGGCCAGTATTTTTTGTCTCCTACTGACCATACAAATTTCCCGACTGTAAGCTTGTGAAACTGCGTTTTTAGAATGGGCAGTGAAGCTAAAGTTTTATTAAAGCAACTCATTGCGAACTTATTATAATCCGTTGATTGAAAACTGTACCTTGTATAATTGCTATGGCCCTCGGTATTACTTGCCTCAAGGTTTTTTTTTTCAATCACAAGATAATCCTTGACTGCGATCACACCTGATGGTAAGTGACGATGCAGTCTAAGATGGTAGCGGATTAACTTGGAAGGGGTATGGCAGTGTACTTCAAACCCATACCCCTAATCGGTTTCTGCACGCCATCGCACCGGAACGCGAAATCGCTTGGCGGCACGTCTTTGACGGTAGGGTGGTCCTGGTCACTAGCCACGGCCAAAGCCTCCCACCAGACCAGACCAGAGACAATTCAAATATACTTCTTAGTCGCACACTTCATTGCTGAAGGTCGTGTCCACATGAAAGTGCCTTCGTGGCTTTGGTAACTATAGCCTTCCACTCTGTCCGGTCATCGGCTTTGCGAGAATTGCCCCCGCCGGAAATCGAGCCCGAGACCTCCCAGTTATAAGACAGCGCTCACCACTGTACCAGGGAGGCCAGAATTTACCATTACACGCGCTCTTGAGGGACCTTATCTGCAATTTTGTCGAACAGCTCTTGGCACGTGACTTACGCATGCAATATTAATTACTTCCGCTCGCCTTTTTACCACAAAGTGAGCCATTAGCCTTATAATATGAAAAATAATCGCCCATTACTTTAGTATAAGGATCGTCTAATTGAAATAGTAATTATTTTTCAAGATTGGCTGATATTTTATAAAGTAACAGCAGAAACGTGGCTCCGTAAACGCCTTTTCAAATAGTTTCTTGTATATTTTTTTTAATTGGATGACAAGATAGTCCTAAACCTTAGTTCACGCAGATGAAGTCGCGGGCATCATCTAGTAAATAATAAAAATAAAATTATGTCAAAAATTAAGAGTGTCTCCATACAATAAACTTTTGTTTATGTTCTGCCTTAAAATGAGCAACTCGTCCGACTCGATCTTGGCCGATTTTGTAAATGTTAAAATAAAGGCCTTATTTGGTCGAGTTAAAATTGGATTTCCTTATTGCGTGTTTCTTCTATAGAAATGAGAACTTAATTAACTTAATAAGGCCAGCGAAGAAACCTTTCAAACACTTTGCAAACTGTTATTTTTCTTTCGAAATTTCTTCGCAAGGAATTCGTATAAACTTGGCGAAAGTTGACAAAGTCTTGCATTTTGTAACAGTTAACTAAAATAATTATGTTTATTTATAACAGACCAGAGTTGGGCAATCTCAAGACTTAGATCTTACTCACCATTTTAAAGATATTTTTTAATTTTTTCCTTGAATCACTGGATATCGAACTATAGTGCTATTTTTTGGAATCTACTCATCATTTTCTAGATGATGATTATATACTTAATCTTATTTTCGAATTTTTTTTTCAACTTTAGTCTTTAATGCGGGACTGTGTCACCCCATTATTTTTTTTTAAATTTTACTAGCCTATGCCACCCGGAATAAGCTAAGGATTCTAACGATACCTCATTCATCAAAATCGGTTCAGGCGTATAGAAGTTATGGTGGAATATACAAACTCACATACATATATATATACATACATGAACCCTGAAAACAATATACTCCTTTTTTCAGGCAGTCGTATAACAATAGGGGCGCAAAGTCTACAAGCCGGCGGCGGCAGCGCGCGGAGTTTCAATCAAAATGTAGCAACCTGAATTCACTTCTCGATATCGAGAGTATATATACAGAGTGTAAAGTGTATACACTCGAATACAAAAAGGAATTCACAATTATTCTGCATTGAAGTTATTGTTGGGATCAGTCCTCATTTACCAGAAGCTCTGCATCGGGCAGTTGAATTTAATTGAAAATGTCTCCAGCAAAGATTAAGTAATTAATAAGTGCACATAATTTTGCCTTCATATTAATTATCTCTCAGGGGACGAAATCATCTCTCATTAATTATTATCTATCAGGGGAAGGAAGTATCTGGTATTAATTAATTATTTACTTTCGGAAATTATTGCCGGGTATAGTTAAGAAATAAATCGGTAGGTAAATTATGGCCCCAAAGTAAGTTTAGAGCGAAATTCCAAAGTTTTAGATTCCAACGGACCAACTGGCCAACGGACTATTTGTTATATCAAAAATGAATCGGATGAAAAATCTTGGCTTTTTAAGGGCTCCGTTATCCGTTAAAAGTAAAAAGAAACTTATTATCTTCGCTCGTCTCTGTCACACCTTTTTCTTTTAAGTAAATAGTTTCAAATAAAAACAAGACGGGAATATTTGCCCGCGCTGGTCTCATAATAATTTATGAAGCGAAAATTTGGACTGGCATACAAGTTTGACTCGGATTTGGAGGATTTCTTATTGATAAAAACAGTAAGTCTTTGACAGCCTTCAAACTTGGATGTAAGTGGATGATGGAGGCTAAATTGGATGCGGAGTAATGCAAGGGGTATCTTGGCCATGTAATCAAACACATCCGCTATAATAAAGATACCTATAGACAGCAAGGAACAGGCTTCGTTTGGTGACATGTTGTTGTCGAAGTCTTCCGTGGAACGAAAGAGCAACGAATAGCCTTCATTTGGTGATACATTGTTGTCGAAGTCTTCCACGGAACGAAAGAAACAGTGGAAAGTAGCTAACTAAGAAATGGGGTTTGCCATTTCTTAGTTAGCTACTTTCCACTGTTTTCCATAGCCACTGGAAATGACAAAAATGGAGAATACGGTAGGAGAAATAAAAGAAGACAGTTTATCATTAATAGCACTACGACAATTTATCATTAATAACACGAAAGCACTTTGTAAAAGTCTATTTGAATAAAAAATTATTCTATTCTATTCTATAAAAGTCGAAAAAGTCTAAGAGAGGAATCAAACCCGGATATAATGTAAGACGATAGGATTCATTGCTGTACCATAGAGATTCTCGGCCTATTAAAAATTAATATTTTAATCTTTGCCCATACACCGCAAAGGGTGTGTTAGGTATAACTTATAAGAGTCGACACACATAAAGATGTTGCGATGCACCGCTGAAATCAGCGACGCCACCCGTCATTAATAATATAAATACATATTTAATATTCTTCTTATTACAGATAATATGATATTAACAACAATAAAAGAGCTTTTTTGCGGAAGAGCAACTGCTCAGTTTCTTGCCAGTTTTTCCCAGCAGAATCTGCCTTCCAAACCAGTTGAAAAGTCTTGAAATGTCATTTATAAATAATTTCGAATGTTTCTTTCTTTCTTTCTTTCTTTCTTTCTTGAATCTTCAGCTGTGTGCTCTCCTTCAATGTGACATTGGCGTAATATTCATTTCATGCCTCGTTCGTAAATCGCATTAGATGATGCCCGCGACTTCATCCGCGGGATCTCCTCAATTTTCCGAGATAAAATGTAGCCTATGTTAATCCTGGCTATGAGCTATCTCGATTCCAAACAGCCAAATCTGATAAAATCATTCGTTGTAGCGTAAACATACACACACGCATACAAACTTTCGCCTTTATAATATTAATGTGATTAGTGTGAAGTGTGATTGAGACGCGACGCCGCGCGACGCAAATCGCGTCGCAGTCGTTCTAATGCCGCGTCGCAACGCACCACTATATGTGTAGACCCTAACTCGTAGATGTTATACCCATAAACATAGTATTCCTTACTAACGGGGCTCTCGGTTTGAGATTTGTAGATGACGGGGGAGCGGCGCAAGACGGTACAGTGTTGTTCAGTTATTTTCAATCACATTGTAACTCTCTATTGAACCTCAGCGCTCCACAATATGTCTCCAGCTCCAAGTATTTTTAGAGTAAGGATAATTGGATTTTTGCTACAGTATATAATATACTCAGTTATCATAATCGTCATCTCAATCCATAAACGTCCTAAACTGGACAGAGATCTTCACGACCTCCCTCGCGTAGTGGAGAGTGCTGTTGTCTTATGTATGAGGTCTCGGGTTCGATTCCCGGCGGAGGCAATGTGGAAAATTATAATTTCTGAATTGTCTCTGGTCTGGTCTGGTGGGAGGCTTTGGCCGTGGCTAGTTACCATCCTACAGTCAAAAACGTGCCGCCAAGCGATTTAGCGTTCCGGCACGATGGCGAGTAGAGACCGATTTGGGATACAGGTTGAATGTACACTGATATAATTATATTATTCGTTATTATTATAGCGGCAACAAAAATTCACATTAGGTACAGAATACATATTCTGAAAATTTTCTTACTAAAAAGTAATATTCCTTTTCTAATATCCCCAAAATTGAGGCTGAAGTTAAACCGCTGTAGTTAAATATTTTTTACATCTTCTTCTTTATCAACTGATAGACGTCCACTGCTGGACATAAGTCTCTTGTGTGGACCTCCACAGGCCTCGGTCTTGCGCCGCCTGAATCCAGCGGCTCCCTGCGACTCGTTTGATGTCGTCGGTCCACCTAGGTCTGCGAATACTGCGCTTCCCGGTGCGGGGTCGCCACTTCAGCACCTTGGGAGTTGGGACCCTATTGAGAGCTCGGAGTATCCCTGCGAGATCAAATCAGAAATGAGGAGATCCGTAGGAGAACCAAAGTCACCGACATAGCTCAGCGAGTCGCGAAACTGAAGTGGAAATGGGCGGGCTCATAGTTCGAAGAGCAGATTTTTTACATAATGCTAAGAAAAATACTGAGTAACCTTCATAAACTATGAAAATGACGGGAAAATTCTCATATTGTCGCAGTACGTTGTCAAGTTTCCTCGTACGTCAAGTTCTTGCTCAAGTGGCCACCCGCTCGCTTCTAAAGCACATACTTGAACAAAATATGTGATGATCTTAATAAAGTTATACTTACGTTGCAAAAAATAATCGGTCGGTCGGCTCTTAACCTAAAGTACGTTAAGGTGAAAACGTTTAATATTATACTAGCTGAGGCCCGCGACTTCGTTCGTGTGGATTGAGGTTTTTTAATTCCCGCGGGAACTCTCTTATTTTCCGTGATGTTATCTATACATATAATAAAATTGTAGAAAAGTGGTGTCTGTACAATGGAAATATATAAAAAAAAAGTAGCAGGGATTGTTATTATATCGATGCCGAACCCGAAATTGTAATTAATTTTTTTTTGTCTGTTTGTTTGTTTGTCTGTTTGTCTGTGTGTTTGTGCACGCTAATATCAGAAACGGCTTATTCGATTTAGATACAGTTTTCACTAATATATTATTGTAGTAAGCTTCACTTAACATTTAGTGTTTATTTCATGTCAATCGGTTCATAAATAAAAAAGTTATGTCAATTTAAAGAATCACGGCGAACATTTTTAACGTACAGAGTACGTACTACACGCCTCGCGCCTGAGCGTCGACGGTATATGTAATTCAAAATATGCTGCCCGAAAAGTCACTATTCCACGCGAACGAAGTCGCGGGCACAGCTAGTTCCAAACTATAATCGGTTCAGTCGTTGCGGCGTGATTGAGTTACAAATACCCATCCATCCATCAATCTAAACTTTCGCATTTTTAATAATAGTAGGATAGTAGGATTATGAGCGTAGAACTTGTCGCATAATTGAAACTGTTCGCACATTAAATGGCAAATCCGAAAAACCGCACAAGATGCAGGAACTACCCGAGCGTTTTGAGAGCAATTTATTTTTATGTTTTGGCTATTATTGCATTATATTTATACTAGTTGATGCCTGCGACTTCGTCCGCGTGGACTGGATGATTTTTAAAATCCCGAGGGAATCCTTCTTTGATTTTCCAAGACTAAAAATAGCCTCTATGTTACTCTCCGTCTTCAACAATACCCATGCAAGCGAACAGCTTTCGTTGGAATTTACAGCAAATTTTAATTGAGAAACTTATTACTATCTTAATATGTAGTACATATGTTACATAATGAAGTTGTAGTATGTATACGTATTAGTACAGTGATAATGTTATATTATATGTAAACTTTTTTGTTTTATTTAACGTGGAATTTATGAACTAATATTAAAAATATAACTAGCGTTAAATTTTATACCACCACGTTACAAAACTGCTCCGCCCCCGTATAAGCCTACGCACTTACCACAATTCTTTTTCAGTGGGTGAATAAATTTTGCAGTCAACGTCTTGACGTAATTCACGTTTTCGCTGTACATTAAAAAGTGGGGATGCACATTCGGTGCGTCCATTTTTGCGTCTTGCTCTCTAATGTGCAATTAACTTAACATAATTATTAATTAACGTCACAGTTTCATAGGCTTGCTGCATATTTAATGCAACAGACTTACAAATGTCCTAAAATTGTATAATTTTGGTCGTCATTATAAATAATGTATAAGCTGCGCAAATATAATTAAAATTCAGCAGATTTGAAAGCAGAGACGCATTATGCCGAAATGAATAAATAATAATTATAGGGGCAATGCTGCCAGCATTTTGAGTACTATTATATTAGATAGATAGAAAATTTCTTTAATGACTATTCTATCATTTATTTATGTACACATTTACCCCATTGTTTCTAAAAATGTTTACAAATATACATTTTACAAATATAAATATAAAAACATTATTAAAAACAATAAAATAAATGGGTCCCACTTGCTGCGGGATAGGGACCCAAGCAGCCAGTGGTCTGGGCTCCACAGTGAGGAACCTCCTCACAATGCGTGCCGTCTCAAGGAGTACCGCCTTCTGTATCCTGCTCTTGATCCAAGTATTAAGCGAAAGTTTCTTTAATGACTTATTATTACAAATATATGTATGTAAAATAATATAAACGTAAAAATTCTTTTTACAAAACTGACTTCCAACGCTACTACAAAGTACTTATATCAGTTGTGTCTATAAAGTTTGAAAAGTTCCCCCGATTTCATTATTAAAAAACCGGTTAAATGCGAGTCGTACTCGCGTACGAAGGATTCCGTACCAAAAAACCCCAAAAAAAAAAAACGTTTCTACTAGGGGAGCCCTTTTAGTTTTTAAATTTATTTTTATTATTTGTTTTTATAGCGGCAACAGAAATACACATTCTCTGAATATTTCAGCTGTCTATCTACGGATCATGAGATACAGCCCGCTGACAGACAGACGGACGGACGGGTGAATGGATGGGCGGACGGATTGACGGACAGACTTACGGATGGACAGCGGAGGCTTTGTAATAGGGTCACGTTGGAATCCTTTGGGTACAGAACCTTAAAAATGATGTACTGTAAATTCATCCAAAAACGTAATCAATTACGTTTTTAGATGAATTTACAGCACAGTACGTCCTACATGGCCTCAAGGCCATGAGAGCCAGAGTGGCCTATTTACATGAACAATATTTTCTCTAGAATTCACATAGACCACTATGGCGCTACCAAAGGTATTAAATTTTTGATAGATAAAGGTAGGTAGGTAGGTAGGTAGGTTTTTGATAGATATGCTGCCATCTACTAATCATTAATTTTAGGCCAGTGTGGTACTCTCAGTTTTACCTTTTACACCAATTTTATGAAATAAATCTAAATGTGAAAAAAAATCGGTTAGGCCGCTCTGGCTCTCATTGTCTCAATATCAGTAACAGTAGGTAGGTACATGGCACGGTATGGTAGTGGCACACATTCATTGGTTGTTTTGAGCGGAACTTTGTTAGAAACTACCGTTCTAAGCGTTATTGTTCGATGGTGGTACTATGATTATTTTACTTTTATTTTACACAAAAATTACTTTGGTAGGTATGCCACAAATAAAGATTCTTTGAAAGCCCCCAAGGATCATGGCATCCGTACAAGTAGTCGTAAGAAGTGTTTCGCAATTAAGAAAATTCAACAGGTGATTTCAACAGGTAACCCTATAAATAAGGGTTGCATCCCCTAACAGCCAGTGTAGATCGGGATGCCGACCGAGGCGGGCGTGTCTGACGCTTCCCGGAAAGTGCTCCGCTCGCGATCGAGTTTCAAGTTTTTAAGTTTAGTATTGGAGTATTGTTTGTGGTAATGTAGCTGAAAACAATGAAGACTTTCGGTACGTATTTTTATTTAACGGAAATCGTGAGAAAGTTTCGTTTATGCTATACCGAGGGAATTTTTAAAACGTCCTGAGAACCTTAGATTAATTATATAAATATTCTAAACTGAGAACAGTTATTAGTTTTTAACCGACTTTCAAAAAAGGACGAGGTTCTCAATTCGTCGGAATCTTTTTTTAATTTTTTATGTATGTTCCCCGATCACTTGAAGACGCCTGGACCGATTTGGAAAATTCTTTTTTTGTTTGAAAGGGTATACTTCCCCGGTGGTCCCATTGTCATCAGGTCAGTATCTGATGATGGGATCCTAGAGAAATCGAGGGAACTCTTAAAATTTTATAAGTACAATTGACATACTTTACAAAACCGACTTCAAACGCCACTAGCGTGTGAAGTCGGTTTTGTAAAAGAATTTTAAGAAGAACGTTTATATTATTAGACCTATTTAGACCTGATTAGATGCATACCAAATGTGAAGTTTCTAAAAAATACAGACCGTACCAGCGGTAGATTCATATGACGATTCGAAAGCACTGTGTAAAAAGTATTTTTTTATGAGCCAAGCTCAAATACAAAGGTGTTTGAAAACATACAAAAAATAAATAAAATATGAAAAACATACCTTGCGAAAGTTTAACAAAATCGGTTCAGCGTTTGAGCTGTGAAAGGTATATTTTACAAACAGATTGATAGAAACTTATATCGGCACTGTCGCTGTTGGAACTGCAATTTAAATAATAAAAGAAATGCGAAAAATCTTTGCGCAGCTTTTCTTTTATCGACTTTCGTGGAAATATCAAGAGAACAGGATCAAAAATGTTGGTGAATATTTAGAAAGAATCACGCAAATCACCTGAATTTTAGGTTAGGTAATCGGTGTTCACACCTGAATTAAAAAGGTAAACAAATCGCATGAAAACGTGCCGCCAAGCGATTTAGCGTTCCGGCACGATGGCGTGTAGAAACCGATTAGGGGTATGGGTTGAATTTACACTGCTATACCCCTTCCAAGTTAGCCCGCTACCATCTTAGACTGCATCGTCACTTACCATCAGGTGAGATCGCAGTCAAGGGCTATCTTGTCATAGAATAAAAAAATAAAAAAATAAAAAAAAATCTCGGAAAAACTCGTAAAGGGCGGTTTAACATTAATTGGGTTATGTTCGGAACCACGATTTGAGAGAAACCCTAAATGGACTAAATTTAATTTTATGAATACTCTTATTTTTTACTCTATTTTTTAGTAAACCTTTGAGCAATTCGGCTATTAAATTACATAGATTTGTTAGTGATTCTCTCAAATTGTTATAGTTATTGTTTTAGATTTAATTAGAGATTTTGTATATGGAGCTGATATTAAAGGTCATCTTTAAAAGTCCCTTAAAATAATAAGAATTAAAAAAAAACTTTGGTTTGTCGCTTTTACATTTTCACGATTTCATCAAAAATTAGTTTCGAGTAGGTCGGTACTGCTTGTTTTTTCTTTCTCATAGGTAATGAAGGAAAGTAGTGTTTGTCACAAGGGACCAAAATGTATCACTTTGGCTCCACACAAATAACTACGAGTATTTTGTAGAACTGAAAAGTTAGACCCAACAAGGATAAAGTTTAAAAACTACAGAAAATCGGATATAAAACTTCTGTCACTTTAATTTTGTTCTTACAAAATGCAGTCTATGTCGCTTGGATGTCGCTTAAAATAACGAATCAGTTTACACCTCATTTATCGAAATCGGCTCAGTAATAGGCGCTATTGAGGAACATACGTAAATCATATATAGGTACCACGGATCAAGTGTGTTGTTGGTCTATGATAGGGTACATACATAGTATGTAAGTATATAGATTTCTAAAATCATAACCCTTCCTTTTGAATTTGCCGTAATTGGGTAAATAAGGGCAAATATGATATCGCTGGATTCAAAGTGCTCTTCTAATCACCATGGTATGTTTTTTATGGAAGATTAATTACTATGACGTCACAAGGGTGGCGTCATTTGGTATCGGATTTTTCGACTGACTTTTTAATTCATATTATTAATAGTTATATATTGCACAGTAGGTAAGTATGTATTGTAATAAGATAAACCATTATTTTATGTGTTGTGTTGTGGCAATATTTTCGCTAAAGATTCTTGTTTTTCGATTTTGGTTTGGGAATTATAAAGGGGAATGAGAGGCGGTGGCCGAGAGCAGTCAACCGACGAGAGCCGAACCGAAGGCTACTTTTCATTCTGGACAATCAAAGATTTTTAAATACACGTAGGATTGTTAAAAACTAGATCTACGCGAACGAAGTCGCGGGCAGCAGCTAGTAATTATATATTTAAGCTGGTTAAGTGCTCTAAGAGTCTGGTTCAGTCAACTTAATTGCGCGGTATGCGCTAAGGGTGCGTGATAAGATCTCAGGACTGCCCTCCTCAAGCTATAACGCCGTTAACCAACATTTGGCCAAATATGATTTTTTAATGTTAATTAAAAATTAACTTATAGTTGATTCTCTATCAATCCATCGAAGCGGATTTCTCCTTAATGCTGTAGTTCGTGATATAGCAATATAAAAAACGTAGTTTTTCAGTTATCAAATGGTGTCATTTCTTTATAAAAATTATAAACTGCCGCTTTTTGGATCATAGCTCGAAATATGCTCTTGGTAGTTAACGGCATTTTAGCTAAAGGGTACAAGTCTTTAAGCTCGTAAGTGTCACCCTATGTTACATTTCTCGATATAATGACGTCTGTTATCGGATCGGAGACTACCGGAGTCGAATATTTGCTTTGATGCCAAGTTTGTGTAACCTATTACCACCGACGCGACGCCCGAATTATTTCCATAACGATATCGCATTTATATATTTGGATGATGATATCCTTAGATATTCGACACTTTTCCACTCGTGCTAGTTCCTCAGGTGCGTGTAATGCTGAAGGGGTTGCCAACATTTTATAATATTTTTAGAGTTCCGTAGTAAAACTACAAGGAACCCTTATAGTTTCATCGAGTCTGTCCGTCTATCCACAGCATAGCACAGAGACTATTGGTACCCGCTAAATAGCTGTAAACCGGAAAAGTTGCACAATAAAATTTTGAAAAAAAAAAAAAACTACTATTTTGGGTGCCTGCCCTACACATAAATGCACGTCATATTTTTTTTACTCGTCAAATCGGTTCAGTCATTGCGGATAAACATTCATATATCCAAGCTTTCGCATTTATAATATTATAAGTGGGATAAGGTATAGTATAGCATTTTTTATCAACGCCATCTAGCGGTGAGAGGAGTCCCGTGTCAGGTTATTTTCGTTACGGAATTTCTGGATTCGGTCTCCACGCTCAAGGCCCGCGATAGAAGCTATGCAATAGCTTAAAATCTAATTATTTATTTCATGTAGGTCGACTTGTGTCTTCTAGCAAAGCAAATTCTACTGAGTAGAGCCAGCAAGAAAGTTTAACACTAATCAATATTAAAGTTAAATGTTTGCTATGTCATAACTCCTAACTTATGACTGATAACGTAGCAATAGTTAGGTACTACTTATATTTGACTTATGACTTAAGTCATAAAGTTAAATACAAGTTTGGATAGACGATAGTAATATAACGTGTAGGCTTAAATTGTGATGAGATGTACCTAAAATAATAACACGTGTAGAGGCTACGAAAGCACTTTGTAAAAATTTATTTGAGTAAGAAATTATTGAACGAGCGAAGCGAGTTCTCTGAGTCAACTAGGGCGCTTGCCTACTAGACAGAGAAGTGTGTCCGTCTAAATGTCTGTCAGAGCCCTATAACTTCTGAATTACTGAATATTAGAACGTGAAACTTGGTTGAAAATTCAGTTATATCCTGTACTTGAACAACAAATACTAAAATTAGATAAATGTTATAAAGAAACGAAATTATTTAATTTTAATGCGCCATCTATTAGCATTATTGTGAAGCTAATAGCTTCACTATAATGCTAATAGATGGCGCTGTGTCAGTAAAACAGTTTTATGTCAACTATTATTTTTTTTATTGCGTCTAATTTAATTATTACAATATATAATTAAAACTTTTGGGAATTATGGGATATCGCGAGGTCTCAGTTCGGGGCGAACCACTAGTTCTATTCTATTCTACGAAGTTTGTGGTAAGTTTTCTATTACATGGTCAGAAGCATCTGCAACCATGATGCAGATGTGATGGACATAGATTTTACTATATAATTAACCTGTGTTGATGGGTTGTTAATGAATATAGATAGATCAGGATCGTTTTAAAAGCAAAATAACAATTTTTTTTGTGAACGAAGCTAAATAAAAGCAAACTAAACCCGATTTCGTGTTCAATATTGTTATGTAAATAAAAGCGTATCTAGTTCGCGTGCACGATAGAATCGAATTACTCCCCTGCGTCCAATTACGGTAACAGAATGAAATGCTATTCGGGTGTGAGTGACTGGGTACCTACTACCTAACTACCTACAAAGTGTAGACAGCTCTGTGAATTATTTGGTAGGTACGTCTGTGAATGAGAAAATAGAAAGTTAACATGGGCCAAGTGTGAGTAGTAACGCGTACCGAGAGTTTTAAACTATTGCTTAGCTTCTATCGCAGGCCAACGTGGAGACCGAATCCAGAAATTCCGTAACGAAAATAACCTGACACGGGACTCCTCTACGGTGAGCCGCTAGATGGCGTTGATAAAAAATGCTATGCAATAGCTTTACCGCGGCAGTCCCCGAGTGCCACACGTCTTTTTTTTTCTTTATTTGTTTATTTATGTTATTAATATAAATAAATTCAAAATTAAAAATGGCTTCCCTACTAGAAACGTGTTTTTTTTCAGCGTTTTTTCACCGACGAAAACTATTGGACGAGACACATTGGTCACTTGATGCATGGATTTCCATGTCTCGATTTTTCATCGGTTATATTGTCTTTCTTTGACTCATCATTTATGTTATCGGCCACAATGGGGGTTCTGCCAACATTACCCTTCCCGGTGCGGGGTTGCCACTCCAGCGCCATGGGATCCCAACGACCATCAGCTCTTCAAACTACGTTCCTGCACAGATTAAGCTTCACGACTCGATCACCTCATTTTGGATTCGATCTCGCAGGGATATATTAAATTCCAAGCGTAACTCTCTAGGTGATCAGCTGGATGATAATTCTTAAACATTCCGATTTTATTACGGAACCCTAGAAGTTAAAGTCTGCTTGTGTCACATAAATTTAATCAACTCGCAAAATGCTCAGCGCCGTAGAGCTGTAGACATTATAGAGTCGGAAATGTTAGGTTGTTATTTAAAGATTTTTTTGAAAAAAGCAACTGCTGAGTTTCTTGCCGGCTCTTTTCAGCAGAATCTGCATTCCGAACCGGTGGTAGATTTATGACGTGTCACAAGAACTACAAGTTGGCCTACATGAAATAAATAAATTTTGAATTTGATTAATTTAATTTCTACCCATCGTTGGCCTACTACTGGGCACTTGAATGAGAAGGGTTTAGGCCAAAGTCCAATATGCCGGCCAAGTTGGGATTCACACAGCTTTGAGCTTTGAGCACACGCGGGGGCGCGTCAACAAAAGCTCAAAGCGCCATCTTGTAACGGTTTTTTTTTGTTTTTTTTTTTTTTTTGCTTTGATAATTACGAATTTAGGCAGAAACTGCACTCTCATTCAGCTCAGACAGTTAAAACAATACAGATTTATGTCAGAGCATATTTGTGTCTCGTTTTAACCTCTATCTTGAGTCTGAGCCGAGTTAGAGCATACTCTACAGATCTCAGCATGAGTCTCGATCCGAGACTGAACGATTTTTTTAATCTATTTTTTTTAGATCAATGGATGCTTCCAAGACTTAGGTTGCCTGTAGATACTTTGATTCAGAGGTTCCAAGCAAGAGCACTTTAATCAAAAGAATATTGCCATTAGGCCTAGTTGAGTGTAATTTATTTACACTCATTTTGTTCCCTGCATCGTATTCCTCATTGCTGAGAGTCGTGACCCCGTTCCATTATTCATAATAATGCTAGCAAAAATAATTAGTTAATTTTGTTAGCAAAAATTTTTGACTTTGACTTAAACTTATCTAATAAAGTTTGCTGCTCCAGTAACACTAAGTTATTTTGCATAGCTACTCTTGAACGTTAGGAATTTACTTATTTTGTCGTTAGCACGTTAGTATTTGAATCTAATTTAATTGCAAATTAATTTACCCGAAAAAGCGGATCACTGTCAAGACGTAATGAAAAAGGGTAAGAGGATGACACTAATTTTAGACTTCTAGTTTTTAAGGTCTTACTTCGAGACAGTCTGTACTTTCTATGGGAATAGAAATTATTAATATTTAAGTATATTAACCCTTTCCCTGTCCCATGAATCACATGTGAGCATGGTTATTGTTTAACTATTGTGTCTGTTGTCTGGACAGGGACTGGCCTTTCAAACAAAAAAGGAATTTTCCAAATCGGTCCAGACGTCTTCGAGTAATCGGGGAACATACATAAAAAAAAGATTCCAAACAATTGAGAGCCTCTTCTTTTTTGGAAGTCGGTTAAAAATAAAAGACATAGCCTTACCTAGCTATTACCCCAAAGCTATTGCGTAATACGATCCTCATTCGGACTTCTGAAGTTTGGCTTCCCACCAGCTTTCCAATTTGGACCGAACTCGTTTTGTTTTTACAACACGGCTCCCAAATCGACTAGGTACGGTATTCAATTCACGTTCGAAACTCTGCCTGATTAATTAAGGCCTTTAGTTCCGACTAAGTGAATACAGTTCTCGTTTCATAAAAAATTTTTTTAGTGGTCCAAAAACACAGCATCCGTAGGTACACTGAGAAAGCAATGCAGTTATGGCAGTTGCCTTTTTTATTCGATGACAAGATAGCCCTTGACTGCTATCTCATCTGATGGTAAGTGATGGTAGCGGGCTAACTTGGAAGGGATATACTCGTAGCAGTGTAGATACAACCGATACCCCTAATCGGTTTCTACACGCCATCGTGCCGGAACGCTGAATCGCGTGGCGGCACGTCTTTGACGGTAGGGTGGTAACTAGCCGCGGCCAAAGCCTCCCACCGGACAACCATCACCCCGCTCAGTTCAATAAAGAATGTAGACAATAGGCAATAATTGGATTTTTACCATCTGTTCTATTATTTGTTCTACTAATAGAACATATAGGAAAAAAGTTCAGATTTGCTCTACCAATAGAATAGGTAAGACAAGAAATTCCTAGTTGTTTTATTAATAGAACAAGTAGGAATATGTTCAAGAAGAATATCGGATTATGTAAATTACCATGACAAGTTTATACTAGAGCATTTTAAAGTGTTTTTTTAAATCGTTAAAAGCGCCTATTAGTCGTAACTACTCGATTCCAACGAATATTAAATGTTGTAATTGAAGGCTATGAATTTTCTCCATGTTTGCTAAAATAGGATATGGGTTAGTAATACCTAATATTTTCATCAAAATCACAAAAATTAAAAAAGCGACATCAAAACTCTTTGTATAAAAGTACGATGGGGCTGTCATATAGGTACCTATTGTATAAAAGCCCTATAAAATAAATAAAGATTTAAAAAAAAAAAAAACTCTTCCTAGTGGTACGAGAGTAAGACCAATCGACGCAGAAAATTCTACTGATTTCAATGATGTATATAAAATATCGTCCAAAATATCGCATAGTAATTATTGCCGTTCAAGCGTCGAAATAACCTTTAGAACGCATGTAAATTCGTATTAACATTTTTATGAACGAGGCAGATATACACTAAATTGCCTTCTGTGAGGCATCTCAACCACTGAACCAGAATAATAGGTACATACTATACATACCTAATATTATAGCGGCAAATACCCTCAGAATCAGAAATGAGGAGATCCGTAGGAGAACCAAAGTCACCGACATAGCTCTGCGAGTGGCGAAACTGAAGTGGAAATGGGTGGGGCACATATTTCGAAGAGCTGATGGTCGATGGGGTCCCAAGGTGCTGGAGTGGCGACCTCGCATCGGGAAGCGCAGTGTTGGCAGACCCCCCACTAGGTGGACAGACGACATCAAACGAGTCGCAGGGAGCCGCTGGATTCAGGCGGCGCAAGACCGAGGCTTGTGGAGGTCCATGCAGGAGACTTATGTCCAGCAGTGGACGTCCATTAGTTGATAAAGAAGAAGAAGAAATACCCTCAGAGATCAGTCATCAACGTAAGAGATATTAGAGTGCACAAGTGTCTACGCGTTCACAGGTGTATTCTCTATTCCCTCATATTCATAGTCCGATGGACGGAATTGGAGAGAGATCAGGGCGCAGGACCGAGGTTTTACGTGCTCTCCGAGGCACGGGGTAACACACCGACAACTTCCCAACTCTTGGCTGTTACCTGTTACTAAGTTTCTGAAACAAGAATAAGATAGATAAAACGCCTGCCATCGTAGAAAGATAGATATCTGTCCTGGAAAATTATATCACATCACACTAATATTATAAAGGCGAAAGTTAGTGTCTGTGTGTGTAGGTATGTGTGTGTGCGTGTTTTACTCCTTCTCGCCACAACGAATGAACCGATCTGGCTGAAATTTGAAATAGTGTAGGTATAAGCTCATATCCAGGATTAACACATACGCTACATTTTACCTCGGAAAATTATTTATGTATTTATTTACATAAAGGTTTACAAAAAATACTTATAGCTAGCATTAGAAAAACCACACGGTTTTATAATATATGCTAACAGAGAGTAAAATCTAGTACGTTAAATCTAGTGCTTACGAGTAAAACAGAACATTAATGCCAGTTGAACATGTTGTGTATAAATTATCATAAGTGACTTAAAAAGTAGGATTTCGGTTTTTATGTTAATACTAGATGATGTCCGCGACTTCGTTCGCGTGGATTAAGGTTTATTTCCCGCGGGATCTCTTTGATTTTATCCCGGGAAAATTTTATCCCGGGAAATCCCGGGATAAAATTTAGCCTATGTTTAATCCAGGCTATGAGCTATCTCGATGCCAAATTTCAGCTAAATCCGTCCAGTAGTTTTTGCGTGAAAGAGTAACAAACACACACACACACACACACACACACACACACACACACACACACACACACACACACACACACACACACACACACACACACACAAACTATCACCTTTATAATATTATTATATTATATAGTGTGATGTGAAGTGTGATTAGTGTGATTACGAGGATTAATTAGAAAGTTCCCGCGAGAATTAAAACCTTTTTCCACGCGGACGAAGTCGCGAGCATCATTAGTTAATAATTAAAATTTTAAAAACAATGTTGGTAATATTTGTTTTATTATTTCAAATAACGTCCATTTCTGATTAGTCTTGTATCCACTAATTTGCCTACCCCCTAATAAACCCTTTTAGTTCGACAGCAAAAGTGAGTAAATACCAAAAACGTCTTTTAGTTGTACCTACTTAGTTAGTACAAAATCCAGACAAAGGAGCTAAATTAATTTCAAAAGTGTAAGATAGCAATTTTCTCAAACTCTTTTGTTATTTAAATTTCCAAAACTTTTAGATAAATGATTCATAAACGATTAGAAAATTTTGATAAACGAGGAATCTTAGAAAATTTCAAGAACGCTTGCTTGAAATCTACACTTAGAATAAAACTGTAACGGGGCGAATTCTGTACATTAAATATATTTTGAAAATTTTAATCGGCGGATGCTTTATTATCGATACTGAACCAATTTTTTTTTTAATTTTTTGTCACAATCAAACCTGTCAGCAAATGCCCTCAGGATGCCATTGCAAGGGTAAAAACATGCCAAAGATGCCTCACTGAGATATCTCACGGTCGCGGTTTAGCTCGCTACCTCGATGTCACAAATCGCTCATTTGCGACAAGAGTGACGTAACTCAAAATTCACCTATTTTAGTGTCGAAAATTTATACTTTTTGCTATAAAAACAACATTACGCTAAGCACAAAAAAATAAGAGCGAGAGAGATTGTGACTTAATGCTCTGTCGCTTTCTTGGCCGCTGTGTTGTTTCGAGACCGCAGCATCCACAAAACATTACTCTCTAACGAGAGAATTCTCTCATCGTTGATTTTGAATTACGTCACTCTTGTCGCAAATGAGCGAAATGTATGCAAACAGACGATCACGAACATGCCGAAGATGCCTCGCTGTACCACGATGTATCGCAGTGAGGTATCCTTCGATATGTTTGCGCTTATCTGTTTGCAATTTGCATACATTTGTTTTACATGGAGGTGACATCGAGGTAGCAAGTTAAACCGCGACCGCGAGATATCGCAGTGGGGCATCTTTGGCATGTTTTTACCCCCCGCACCCTGCGCACCAGGGATGTGAACCGATTGTGCATTTGCAGTACGGAGTTTCATATCAAGAATACTGGACGGCTCGAGGTCCCTTTCCGAGTTGTTATATGTGCTATAACTTTAAACCTTCAAACTTTTATCTTTTCGACGATTCCATACCAATACAAAAGACGCTAAACCTAATTAGTCACTCAAGGATTCCCGTCCCTCGTGATACGTGGCGTGACTCGCAAAAACAACTCGATATTGAATTGAATGGGATAACGAGTTCTTCTTGAATTACCGCTGTTTGAAACATTAAACTCTATCCTTAACTTTGATGTGTTAAATCCGCCTATCGAACTCAAGGGCGCATTATTTTTTTTAAAGAATATTATCCAAGCTGAAGTTGACTAATATTCTCCTCTTCCCTCCAAATGAGCGGAAAGCTTGTGCTAGGCGTGGGTACGACAATAGTGCAACGGGTGGGGTTCGAACCTGCTACCTTTCAGTTTTCAGTCCGCACCTTTAACCGTTGGGCTATTGAGGCTATTGAATAACTAGCTGATACCCGCGACTTCGTACCCGCGAATTGAGGTTTTCCGATTCCCGCGTAAACTCTTATTTTCCGGGATAAAAAGTAGCCTACGTGTTATTCCAGACTATAATCTATCTCTGTGCCAAACACTTGTAAATTAATAGACCTGTAAAATGTTAATTTGTTCGCTCACGAAAATTACAAAAGTAATAGTAAATGTGTGTTTATCGATCTCAATAGAACGTGAAAGTGTGACGTCACAAGTCTATTAGGGCCCATCGTGGCAAGAACGATGGAACCGCGCTTTAATAACCCGGGGTAAGAGACAGCTGTTTACACGAAAACCAAAGTTCATAACCGACAGAGAAAACAGTTCTATAAACAACTTCGAAAGCCAAACGTATTGTTTTCAAAACAAGTAAATTACGAGTAGGTACCTACCCCTGATTTCGTTGTATTATTTATTTATCGTATCCTCACTTATAATATTATACCGTTGTGTTTGTTTGTTGGTTTGTCTTTCAATCACGCGGCAAAGGAGCATCGAATCTACGTGTTTTTGCTTGGGTATAGTTGAGAACTTAGATAGTGGGAAAAGGCTACTTTTTATCCCGGAAAAACAGAGGGTTACCGCGGGATTTTTAAAAATCTAACTCGACGCGGATGAAGTCGGGATTTTTAAATTCCAAACTCCACACGAACGAAGTCGAAGAAATAAGCTAGTTTTATAATTTTTACTGAAACTCTCGTTTAATTTTATTTTCCCAATTTATGATATTAATTATTTTATCTTTATGTATAGCCTAGCTGTTTCGAGCGTCTTTCAAGACGCTAATGACTTATCCCTTAGGCTATAGGCTAATAGCAGTATCTTTTGTAAGAGTGATGAAGTAATAATTAGCCTGTTAATAATTAAGTAAGGTTTATAAAAGTAAAACAATTTGTAGAGTAGTTAGTAAACACTAAATGTATTTAGACTTAATTTAGTTTTAATTGCCCACCTTTAATAAGTCGCAATGGCGCAACGGTTAAAAGTGTGTGGACCTTGTGCGAACTGAAAACTTAAGGGTTGCCGGTTCAATCCCACCCGTTGCATTACTGTCGTACCCACTCCTAGCACGTAAGCTTTTTAACCGACTTCCAAAAAAGGAGGAGGTTCTCAATTCGTCGGTTTTTTTAATGTATGTTCCCCGATTACTCTAAGACGCCTGGACCGATTTGGAAAATACTTTTTTTGTTTGAAAGGGTTTATTTCCTAGATATTCCCATTGTCATCAGGTCAAGATCTGATGATGGGATCCTGGAGAAATCGAGCAGAATCGGCACAATTGATATACTTTGTAGTGGCGTTTGAGGTCGGTTTTGTAAAAAAAAATTTTACGTTTACTATTATTACACTTAATTTTTTTTGTATTTACTTAGTTCGTTTTAATTAACAAAAAAAAAAGTTTTTATTTAATCCTGTGACAGCTTCAGGACACTAATTATATTTATTACTTTTATTTTTGTCAAGAAAGGTCTACATGTGAACTCGGTTAAGCAGTAAAAGCTCAAAGATCTGCACAAAGTACAAAATCTAGATTCCTTCAGTATTTCTAGGTCAGTTGACTACTAAAGGAAGCAACCGCTAATCGCTAGCAAGTGCCAGTAACTATCCAATAAATTACATTCTAATGTTCAAAGTGGAAAGGCTGGCTGTAATGACCGTATAAAGCAATCATTTTGACGTTTACTGCCTCTTTAGAAAGGCCCGTCCGTTTAAGAATACCTTTTTTTTATTCGATGACAAACTAGTGCGATCTCACTTGATGGTAAGTGACGATGCAGTCTAAAATGGCAGCGGGCTAACTTGGAAGGGGTACATTCAACCCATACCCATAAACGGTTTCTACACGCCATCACATCTTTGGCGGTAGGGTGGTAACTAGCCACGGCAAAAGCCTCCTACCACACAAAGCTAATATAGTAAAGTTTAAAAAAAAAAATTTTTTTTGAAAAGAGCAACTGCTGAGTTTCTTACCGGCTCTTCTCAGCAGAATCTGCATTCCGAACCGGTGGTAGATTTATGACGTGTCATAAGAGCTACAAGTTAGCCTACATGAAATAAATTAATTTTGAATTTTGAATTTTTTGAATTTTTATCTTGGTGTCTAACTGCAAAATGCCAATTTTGACTTTTGATGCAGTTCCAGCTTCTATTGAAGTTGACATAACTGCATTGCAACTGCCAACCGACTGTGCAGACCACTTGCTGCTCTAGTATTTACCTACTCCGGACTGAGCGGTTGGCAGTTGCGATGCATTTATGTCAACTGCAACAAAACTGCATCAAAACTGCCATTCACAAGGGAGATGTCAAAATCAATTAATTTTACAGTAGCGCAAAAAATTTCGGCCATGTTTGTTGATTGTTTTTAACCGACTTGACAAAAGGCGGAGGTTCTCAATTCGTCGGAATCTTTTTTTTTATTTTTATTTTTTACGTATATTCCCCGATTACTCGAAGACGCTTGGACCGATTTCGAAAATTCTTTTTTTGTTTGAAAGGGTATACTTCTCAGGTGGTCCCATAGCCATCAAAATAGGATGTACTTAATGATGGAATCCTGGAGAAATCGAGGGAACTCTACAAATTTTATAGACACTTCTATAGTGGTGTTTAAAGTCGGTTTTGTAAAAAGCATTTTTAGTTGTAAATTAATATATAATCGCCACCGATTGGCCGATACTCTATCGCTATTGGTTAAAATATACTGCTGCAGAAAGAATGCGATAGTAGATATATGTATATAGATAGAATGAGAAGTCGGTTTTGTAAAAAGAATTTTTACGTTTAAATTACACGTAGCCGTTTTACAAAAGTAAAAGACGCAAAATAATTCTAATTTTATACCGCCGTGCAACATCAGTAAGCAATTATAGGATATCGACAGCTCTTCAATCGGGTAATTGACTTCAATTTTCCCCTTGCCTTTCATATTTGTGAGATTATAAGAAAGGCGAGAATTTCTAGCGCCGACACCGACAGCCCCGTCATTCGTCTAGATCTTTTTTGTAACTTTACAAGATAAAAGTTGCTAGAGAGAAAATAACCCAACTATTCTCTTTCAAAACAATTTAAGAGCCTCAACAGCGTAATAGTAGCGCTCTCTTTGTCTAAGGCCCGGGCTCCACCTGCGCCGTAACGCGTAAATTACCACGATAATAAAGGCATTACGCAGATGGGGCCAATATTTTACTGCGTTAAATGTTGACGTTAGACGCTAAGTACTAATCCATTTGAGCGCAGCCGTTAACAATAACATTAATGCATATTCATAGCAGTAGCATAAAGGTTAGTGTCACTAAAGACATGACAGTAATAAAAATTCAATATGGCGACCACCAGTCGCCATTTTGTGAAAAAGAAAAATAAAAGTGGCACTCCCAAGATTAACACAAATCGATTGCTGTAAGGATCATCAAAATCGGTCCACGCGTTGGTATCCACATACATACATAAACTGATAAGCACATTACCCTCCTTTCCGTGCCGCAGTTGGGTAAAAGTATTTTTTATGATCGTACTTTCAATAGATGTTTTAAAACACAAGTCTAAATTGGACTCCACAGTATTTCACCGTAGGTTGTCACGCCCATTCCCATTTCTCAGCATATGGATTTTCTTGAGGCGATGAACAGTAATAAATAGTGAAGCTTTAAGAATAAGTAAAAAATATGACCGTGGTTTGATATACGGGTCGAGTTAGGGGTCGACCACATCACACGTAGGATGTATCATAAATGATTAATGGTTCGCTTATTGTATGAAACTTTAGTGGCATTTTCTGATATGGCTATATTTTGATGAACATTTCAGTGTTTCGCACCGAAATAATCCCGCAAGCAAATTAGTTTCACGGGAAATACTTGTTTTATGATCTTCGTCGAAAATAACATCAAAATAAAGTAGAAAGTCTTTTGATTTTTGCGAATGGAAAAAGGCCAAAAACACGTCATTCAAAATATAAGGCGAGCTTAACGTTAATGTGGCTATTTCTGTTGTACACAATCTCTAAGTTAAACTAAATTGATAAGTCTTGCTCTAGTGTTATTTTGTTCCACTGCCTTGGTAGCATGGGCGGGAGAAATTTTATCCCCGGGAAAAGGATAAAACGTTTATACCCTCGCTTAGCTTTATCCACCCGTCGAGCATGGGCACAGCGGTGGAAATAACACTCAGTGGATATACTTATAGAAATATACATCGCCTTCTCCTCTGTCGCCATGCTTTAGCATAGGGAAAAGATAATTTTATCCCCTGTCAGTGGATAAAATCGGGGGATAAAACTTTTATCTCCTGCCCATGCTACCAGTGCTGGAAGCATTATGAAAGAGATAACACGAAATTTAGACCACACGAGATTCATGCTGAGATCTATAGAGCGTGCTCTGACTCAGCTCAGACTCAAGATAGAGGTTAAAACGAGACACAAATATGCTCTGACATAAATCTGTCTCGTTTTAACTCTGTCTTGAGTCTGAGCAAAGTTAGAGTGCGGTCTATAGATTAGATTCTTGCCGGCTCTTCTCAGCAGAATCAGCGTTCCGAACCGGTGGTAGATTCTCGACTTATTATGAGAGCCACAAGTTGGCTTACATGAAATAAATAATTTTTGAATTTTGAATTTTGTCCTGTCAATTAAGTTTAATTTCAGGACTAATCACTTTAGTCTAGTTTAGAAATTGTTAGCAAAACAATTAGTCACATCATTTATGCAGCCGTTGCTATCTGACTATTTAGTGCCCTAATATTTCATCGAGTTCGAAGTTCAGCCACAGAATACTTAATAGTACCTAAAGGTACAGAAGATTCATTCCGCAAAATGATTTAAATAAATAGCGACTCTTGTTACCACACAATAAAGTGCAATTCAGGTTGACAAAGCGCTACCTACCTACCGTCTTATTTACCTAGACTTTTCTCTCTTTCTATCACGTAACTGTTATCCCTTCGCACTCTCTGGATTTAATCCCTTGGAAGAAGTACGCCACTTGTAGCTCCGCAGCTTACTGCGGAGTGCGCCAGGCCTGTGAAAAGATAACTGATACACTATCGCTTCTGTAATGTTTAATGAAATAGTATGAATTGAGTATTTAGACCATTGCAATTTGTATGTAGAGTAAAAACAATCTGATGCATATTGAAGCTATGGAAGTATCGAAATATAATATTTTTTACTACATAGTAAGTACATAAAACTTTTGTGTCGTTAAAAGCTGAATTACGTAGAAATTTAATAACGCAAATGTCAAGACAGCGCAGAAATTGAGGTATTAAAATATTCGCTATTAATTTTTCACGTTGGATATTTTCAAATTAAATAGCACTACGTCGCCTTTTCATAACTAGTACATTCTATATTTTTTATTATAAACTCTTCGAAAATAATTAACTTAATATAAAATATTTTGTATCTTTTCTTCAAAATATATACATATGTACGAACTTAATATTGTATATGCTTTACATTTGAAATATCGTCGGCGTAGATGGAAAATTAAATGATAATAAATTCCAAGTTCCGAGAATATTGGAATCAGTTATTCATATATAGCATATTCACGTGTAATGACTTCCAATGGCAGGTACAGGCAAGTTTTTATTCTTCGAAAATAAATGTGTTTGTATTTTGTACACATGCTGTACATTTTTTTTTTCTGGAAGCGTTTGACATGACGCGCGTCGCCTCCAAAAAGCGCTGCGCTGCCAATTTCGTGCATTTTTGTTGTTATTGTTGGTCTTTGTTGTTTTGAAGGCAAGCTTGTTCAACTGCAACAAACAGCCACTGGGTTTTCTATCCAGAAATTCTCAAAAACAGCCCAGAATTGGGAAAGTGCAAAAATACAATACGCTTACGCTTATACGCTTTATAATACGCACATATTAATAATATAAAAAATACTGCTGGCAGGATAAATCCTGGCACACAAAGTTTATATTGTACCTGCCTGTTTCTATTGTACCTGCACTATCAATTTATATAAAAAGTTTGAAAATCCAAATGTAATTTTAGTGATATCTGCTCCCCGCCCATTAGGTACCCCCTTTAAGATTGAAATCTGCTCAGAGAATATTACTATCATTATTTATTTATTTATTCAAACAACTTTATTGCATAATATATTCATAGAGCTTGTAGTACATGAATAAAGTAAAACAGAAGGTGATCTTAGAGTGATCTCTGCCAGGCAACCTAACCAAAAGAAAGGACGGAGTATTGCAGTAAATACGTAGAATTGTATAATATTATTACTACATAATTATACAAATACTATAATAAATACATAATATTATAATAAAAATATAAAATAAATAAAATATTATTATTATTATTTCAGTCTGGAATTAAAGGAAACAAACCAAAACAGAAGTTACGAACTCAATTCTTATTTTAGCGGGTTTCATTCAATCATGAATTCAGGAACACGCACAGATGGAAATTTTCGCCTCGATTCTTAATCAATTCTTGGCGATTCAATTAAATAAAAAATTTCTCTTTACAGATTGACTTCAGGAGTACGAACCAATCAAGAAAGTGTTTTGAGAGATACGAACAATGAGGTGATTGCAGTGAAGTGATAAGAAGTGAAATGATTGTATGCGCTCAAAACCCATCGTATGACGCCTGATACTTGTATGTACAATAAATGATAAAAAGTGAAACAATTGTAAAGGTGGGCAGTGATTAAGTCGAGTGGTAACGAGTGAAAAGATTGTGAACGCACAAAAAGATATTGAATCGCGTGTGGCATATTATGGTATCTAAAGATACAATTTCAGCGGCTATATTTACTACGAAAATTATGTTTTTTAAAAAATTAAATACCTCCAAAGGCTTGGATATAACATACGAAATATATTAAAATCTTGATGAAAATTAAACCCATTTACAAAGCGACTTTAGAGAAATTGCAGTGAATTGATTTTATAAACTGTAGAGGCATTGCAGTGAAGTGATTGTAAAGACTTTAGGGGGATTGCAGTGAATTGATTTTATAGACTTTAGAGGGATTGCAGTGAAGGAATTTTATAGACTGTAAAGGGATAAAGGGATTGCAGTGAAGGAATTTTATAGACTGTAAAGGGATAAAGGGATTGCAGTGAAGGAATTTTATAGACTGTAAAGGGATAAAGGGATTGCAGTGAAGGAATTTTATAGACTGTAAAGGGATAAAGGGATTGCAGTGAATGAATTTTATAGACTCTAAAGGGATAAAGGGATTGCAGTGAAGGAATTTTATAGACTGTAAAGGAATAAAGGGATTGCAGTGAAGGAATTTTATAGACTGTAAAGGGATAAAGGGATTGCAGTGAAGGAATTTTAAAAACTTTAACGGGATTGCAGTGAAGTGATTGAAAAGACTTTAGACGAATTGTAGTGAAGTGTTAAATCTATAGCAGGATTAATTTGTAACAAAAATGACGACGTATGGCGATAGCTTCAATAATACTGTGGTGACGGAATACGGAGAAGGTTTTCCACTGTTGATGCCGAGATGGGGGTACGTGGTGTCTGCGTTCGTGCTCTTCATCATTGGGTTCTTCGGCTTCTTCTTAAACCTCATGGTCATCCTCCTCATGTTCAAGGACCGACAGGTTGGTAATATTGTTAGCTTAGCTCTAGCTTTATTGTTGTTAGTTTTTAGTTTATTTATCTGAACTGGATAGCGGCACCCCTTTGACGATTGGTTGGTGACTCGCCACGGCTAAAGCCTCCCACTACATCAAATGATTTTTGGGGCTTTCCTTCAATCGCACAGTAAAGGAGCAATGTTTGACGGGATCTATTGTACAGACATAGTTGAAGTTCTGACATTAGCTACTTTTTATCCTTCACAGCAAAAGATTTCCGATTACTCCACGTGAATAATTTCAAAAGCTAGTATATTATTATTAGCTAGATAATTTTCTTACTATTTAGATAAATAATTTGTACCTGTGTAATAAAAATTCTTAATATCTCTCTACCTATACTTCTAGCACTTTCATCTTGCCTTCTACTTAGCTTGTATGAACAACGTTACTAAGAAACTTCTCAGCAGCTTTTCTCCAAAAATAGGTCTGTTAATACCAGACATCGGGAACGCGAGCGAAGAAATACAATAATATATCACTGAAGGAGAGCAAGCAAAGGCTTACACAGCTACTTAGGCATAAGAAGCTCCTCTACAATTCGAGATGCCTTCAAGTAGGTCAATACTTTCTGTACTACAGCTGTTATCGTTAAAAGCGACTATTGTATCGCGAGTATTGTAATTGCGTACTTGACGACGTCGATGACGAATGGAAATAGGCACTTCTCTTAAATGTTACAGAGTATGTACTTTAAAAAATCTTCCAAGGCTTCTTCATGATTCAATTTCGTCAACTGTGATGAATTATGAATGACTAGCTGATGCCCGCGACTTCGTACGCGTGGATTGAGGTTTTTTGGAGTCCTGCGGGAACTCTATAAAAACCCTAAATGCTATATATATCCAAGTATAGATAAACATTTTGCGTGTAGTAAGTCGTTTGGGTATAGTTGAGGACCGGGAGAGTGACATAGGCTACTTTTTATCCCGGAAAATCAAAGAGATCCCCCGGGGGTTTTAAAAACTAAAACCACGCGAGCGAAGCCGCGTTCATCAACTATAGTGAGAAATGTTTTTTTGTCAATTTACAAATAATTTGGTCATGCGGGTGGAAGGGGAGCATTCAGGTCGAAAATATTCTTCGCACATTCATTTCATATGCCGGGAAGGGTGTCTGTGCACTCATTCATATGCGATTTGTATTCGTATTCGTGAAAACACGATTTGAAGTGGTCGCCATACAAATTGTACGTGCCCTTGTGCACTCATTCGATTATTGTATTTACGGATCCGCAAAAAATTTGCATCGCGACCACTTCGAGTCGTGTTTTCACGAATCGAATACGAATTAGTGTACAAACGCCCGAAACCTCAATTTTCTTGAAGGCTTAAAGCACGGCGCTTACGCCTTTTTTCCGAGAAGTCCTTTGAAGTTAGCAGCCAAACAGATTACATAAACATTGATTGTAGGTAGGTCAACATTATTTTAGTCTTCGGAAACAAGAATTTGCGTAGTTACTCGCCACTTTGTTGCCGAGAACTAGGATTTCATACAATTAGATTTTCTCGGAATTTTGCTCAGAGTAGGCAGGTAGGTACTATGTTATTAGCTATTTTTCTACAATATGCTCTGTAAGTAATACTGGTATCGATATAAAAATGTACTACGTACTAGATATGGCGTTCCGAACACTCACCTTGTTCAACTGACATGCACAGTCTACCGTGCATTAGTAGTGTGGTATGCTGTATGGGCAATGGGCATTGGGGCGTTATCTACGCGATAAAACTTTTTATGCACCCTAATTTTGAGTTTAAATAAATAAAAAAAAACACAAAATTATTGAAAATTATGTTCTACTAAAGAGTTGTATTAATAAAAAATATAATACTTAGTAGTTCCCCGCTAGCATGTAAACCTTCTTTGTAAAGCTAGGTCGATGAGGTGCGTGTATTTTTTCCCTAGGAGTCCGATTCGTGGAATGGATAGTATGAAGAATTTCTTTACCGAAAAGCCCAGTAGAGCTTATATAAGCTGAAACGGCGCGCCCCACTACATAATTAGTTGTGACAATACATAGTGTCTTGTATGCTTAAGAGCCTTTAAGAGCTAATAACCTTTGAAATTGCTTGTATTTATCTCAATAACCAAGATTTGAAACAAGTGTTTGTACAAAATTAAAGAACAATAATCAAAGTATAAATAACATATATTTTTTTGATAATTATTCGATTAAATTTGAAGAACAGAAGCGGTTTTGAAGAACGCCTAGAACATGCTTGGAACTCCTTAAATGCGGTATTGGGGCGCGTCATTTCAGTTTAGACAAGTTCTACATTTTTTGACACGACCTGCATAGCTAGCATGGGCAGGAGATAAAAATTTTATCCCCCGATTTTATCCACTGACAGGGGATAAAATTATATTTTCCCTGTGCTAAAGCATGGCGACAGATTAGAAGGCGATGTATATTCCTATAAGTATATCCACTGAGTGTTAGTTAAACCGCTGTGCCCATGCTCGACGGTTGGATAAAACTAAGCGAGGGCATAAACATTTTATCCTTTTCCCGGAGATAAAATTTCTCCCGCCTATGCTAGCCCTGCTGGAAATCGAACCCGTGTCCTCGGCATCCACAGTTGAGATCGCTAGCCACTAGAGCAACGAGGCGGTTCTTTGTATACCAATGTTATGCTAAGTCAACAAAGGGGCACGCGGCTGCGGAGTTTGTGACGCATGCAATATCTGTCAGAGCCACGGATCGAGGTACGTCGGTCACGTGACCGTATTTGCTTTTCAACGGAGCTTTCTGTGATACGAAACATAGTTCCTACTCATCTCCTACTATTATCATGTGAATGATATTAACCGACTTCAAAAAATAGAATAGAATAGAATAGAAATATTTCAAAATTCAAAATTTATTTATTTCATGTAGGCCACCTTGTAGCTCTTATGACACGTCATAAATCTACCACCGGTTCGGAATGCAGATTCTGCTGAGAAGAACCGGCAAGAAACTCTGCAGTTGCTCTTTTCAAAAAATATAAAATAATTTTACAACAGGTAACCAAACTATGCTGTGCTTCCACAGTGAAGCTTCAAAAATGCAATACATATAATCTAACACATGTCAAGATGGGAAGACAAAGCAGACCCATTCCCGTTGGTGGCACCCGTTCACGAGAACGACGCATGATTTTTTATTCAAATAAACTTTTACAAGTGCTTTTGAATCGTCGATGAATCTACCAGTGGTTCGGAATGCCGTTCCTGCCGAAAAGAGCCAGCAATAAACTCGGTGGTTGCTCTTTTCAAAAAAATTTTTTTACATTAGGTAACAACACTATGCTATGTATACTATGCTATACATATATTATGTAAAAGGAGGAGGATCTCAATTTCGTCGAATTTTTTTTTAATGTATTTTATGTAACGATTCTGATAAGAACCGCTAAGGTGTGGAACACTCTTCCAGCATCCGGGTTTCCTGCCACTTATAATTTGAGTACCTTCAAATTAAGAGTGAATAGGCATTTTCTAGACAAGCGCGCTCCAACCTAGACCTTATCAGTGCTATCCAGTATTGATTGTCGTCAAGCGCAAGCCTGTTTCGGATAAAAAAAAATGTTCCCCGATTACTCAAAGACGCCTGAATCGATTTGGAAAATTCTTTTTTTGTTTGAAATGGTAGGCATATCTACTTCCCATGTGGTCCCAAAGTCACCAGGTCAGGATCTGATGACGGGATCCTGGAGAAATCGAGGGAGCACTTCAAATTTTATTGGCACAATTGATATACTTTGTAGAGGCGTTTGAAGTCGGTGTTGTAAAAAAAATTTTTACGTAATTTACATTTATGTTATTTGTTAAGTTTGTTTTTACCTCCCTTACAAAAAGAGAGATGTTATAAGTTTAACGTGTGTAAATAAAAAAGATTCCGATGAATTGAGAACCTTCTCCTTTTTTGGAAGTCGGTTAAAAATACTTCAATACTACCCGACGAATGCGTGGGCTTTAGCCAGTTCGTATATAAAATAAAGTATCGTGTAACATTTTTAGACTGTTAGAGTTATACAGAAACGTAAATCTTATTGTTCAATATTTCAGCTCTAAGTGGCTTAATCTGTCTTTTCTGAAGCACTTCTGACATAAATAGAACGAGGCAAATAAGATCCCTTCAATACAATCCGACTTGTTTCGCTTTAATATTTTTGATCTTGTGGCAACACACGGGCGCAGAGTACCTACATCCCTTATACAATAGAACAAAGACGTAATTGCAAAAACTCGAAATTGTCTTTTTGATGTTATTAGTATTAATAGTGGATGTTCTATCCAAGGAAAAAAAGCACAATTGTACGTCTATTACACCTACAATTGGACGCACATAAGCAATAACGGTTCAACCTACAAGCCTTTGTCAAATAGATACATACATAATGTAAATAAATAAATAAATAAAGGAATAAAGTTAACTTTTCAATTGATAAGTTGTGTGGGTTGACTCTTTATCTAAATATATAAAAGGCAAAGGTGACTGACTGACTGACTGACTGATCTATCAACGCACAGCTCTAACCACTGGACCGATCGAGCTGAAATTTGGCATACAGGTAGCTATGATGACGTAGTCATCCGCTAAGAAAGGATTTTTCAAAATTCAACCCCGAAGGAGGTAAAATAGGAGTTTAAAAAATCGAACCTAACGTGCGCGAAGCCGCGGGTTAAAGCTAGTTGAATAATATGTGCGTCCAATTGTAGGTCTAACCTACAAAAAACCTACATTATTGTGCTTTTTTAGTAATTTTCTGCGAGCTCGTCCTACTAACGCGATGATACCGCGTAGTCGGCCTTTAAAGGCTTACTAAAAAAAAAAAAAAGATACCGGCCGAATTGATAACCTCCTCCTTTTTGGAAGTCGGTTAATGACTTATTACCGCATTGACTATTGCGTTATATGTAGTTCGATAGGGTTTTGTATTTGCTTAAGGATCTCGGTTAATTTTAATTTGTGCAAAAACGGTAAAGGCTCAAGTTTGGTAAAGTAAATTCAAGTGCTCACCCACTTATTTGACTTCACGGAAATTAAACTTTTAGACATAAAAGCAAAGTTACTTTATAGGAGGTTAGGGGTATGAGTTTAATTAATGTTGCCATACGCTTCCAAAAGGCTTCCGAAGTTAGCGCGCTACCATCTCAGATTTGGTCGTCACTTACCATGTAATGAGTTCGCAGTCAAGTATCTTGTTACGAGTATAGTCTTGTTATACTTAGGTCTTTCAACTCACGATTTTCTTTAAGTAAAAGTTAAAAAACGTATTTGGACGAAATGAATGGCCTCGCAAAGTAGAAGAGGCAGTATTTAGTAGATATAACTTAACACAAACTTTCTATAACGATAATAATTTTCCATAAACGGTAGCCTAAGCAAGAACATTTTAACAGGAACGCTCCTGTCATTTTCATATAAAAGGAGGTGGGTTGATAAGGCAACAAAATCCGCCCCTCATACACTCGAAAAAAAAAGTTCCTGATTTCGACAAATTGTAAATGTATTTATATACTTGAAGATATAAACTTTATTTTAATATAAAGTTTAGGTGATAAAAAAAATAGTAAGTTACAGAAAATATTACCCAAAAAGAGAGTGTTTCTTTTACTTTTCTTACATTTTCATACATTTTAGTCGTTTTTTAAGCTTTGATTTAATATTTTAGAATGAGGCGCTCGGCGATATATTAAAATAAAGTTTATATCTTCAAGTATATAAATACATTTACAATTTGTCGGAATCTGGAACTTTTTTTTTCGAGTGTATGAGGGGCGGATTTTGGGCCTTATCAACCCACCTCCTTTCTTCTTCATCTTAAAAGGTATCTCGCAGCCATGCTTAAAAATACAGCTCGTAGTAATGCTTTTAAAAAAGTTTGTCACCGGCTCAAAATTAGTTACTTACATTACATTCGTGAACGGGCGCCACCAACGGGAATGGGTCTACTTTCTGTCTGCCCGTCTTAACATGTATTGGATTGTATGTAAGTATGCATTTTTGAAACTTCATTGTGGAAACACTCTATACATAGCATAGTTTTGTTACCTATTGCAAAAATTTATTTTTTGAAAAGAGCAACCGCCGAGTTTATTCCTGGCTCTTCTCGACAGGAAGGACATTCCAGTGATAGATTCATCGACGATTCAAAAGCACTTGTAAAGTTTATTTGATTAAAAAGAAAAAATATTTCTATACTATTCTATTCTAACATTAGTTTAGGATCTTAGTTAGTAAGACTAAAAAGATTTACATTTTATTTTTCCCTTTTTAGTTGCTTCTGTCGTCGGTTCAATTTTTTTTTGTAAAAAGTAATTATTTTTTTAAATCTACTAAAGTCTAAAAGCTTTTTATCATCTACTTAGGTATAGCTCTATGTGACAGATTAATGGCCTGACATAAATCTGTCTCAATTTAACTCGAAAGTAAAGTCTCAGTAAATTCAAGAGTGCTCGTCCTAACTCTCATCCTTAAAGAGATTTTTCTAAGGAAACCTTATTATTTACTCAGTAAGTATGTGCTTATTAATATACCAATTTAGAGAAATACTGCTCTTTAATAAAATCTAAATATATAAAAGGCAAAGGTGACTGACTGACTGACTGACTGACTGACTGACTGACTGACTGATCTATCAACGCACAGCTCTAACCACTGGACCGATCGAGCTGAAATTTGGTATACAGGTAGCTGTTAGGACGTAGACATCCGCTAAGAAAGGATTTTGGAAAACTTCAACCCCAAGAGGGTTAAATAGAGGGTTAAAAAATCGAACCTAACGTGAGCGAAGCCGCGGGATTAAGCTAGTCCTATAATAAAAAACAAGCCCTAAGAGTTAAGACTGTTATAATACATGATCTACAAAAATAATATTATTAATTTGTAAGTACATAACTTCGTGTTTTGACCTTTAATGTAATTTAGTTCCCTATTTAGCTCAAGTTTTATATTTTTCATGTTTTTTTATTATATTATGTTTTGTTTTAATTTTTATATTACGCTTTTTAAATTTTTTGTAAAATGTTGTGACACCTTCCATAGTTGTGCATTTTAAATATGTTTCTTTGTGTAGTCAAAATCAGAAGACTTTGAGATTGTTTATCAGTTTGTTCGTAACGCTAATTATGAGATAGATAGGTACTTGTATGAATCTCTTTCTTAACTCAAAACTCGAGTTCAATTCAATCTTTTATTCCAGTAAGTATCTAGGCCTTTACAAACACTTTTGAATTGTTAAATCCGATCAGACTACGCTTCAATTCCGGGAAAGGATGGTTTGTTAATCTTTTCAAAATAAATGTTACAATGGAAGTGTTTATCAAACATTTCTAGTTATGGAAAAGGTGACTGACTGATTGACTGGCTGACTTGTTGACTGACGCTGGATAGATGGGGCTGTTTGACATAGAAAAAGCTATTATGACGCAGGCATCCGCTAAGAAAAGATTTTCGAAAAGTAAAGTAGGTAGTTTTTTTTTTAAAGAATATTAGCCAAGCTGAACTTGACTTATGTTCTCCTCTCCTCTCTATGAATGAATCCCCTTTATGAATGTGAAAGTTTAGATGGTTGGATGGATGTTTGTTACTCAATCACGCCGCAACGACTGAACCGATTTGGTTGAAATTTGGCACTGACATAAATTATAATCTAGAATAACACATATAGACTAATTTTTATGCCAGAAAATAAGAGAGTTCCCGCGGGAATTAAAAAACCTCAATCCACGCGTCCGAAGTCACGGGCATCAACTAGCCAATTTATATAAAATAAATAAGTTGCGTCGGTCTTTGATATTAAGGTACCTACTCGTAATTTCCTATTTCTCTAAAGTTTTCAAATACAGAACAGATTTCCTTAGGGATTTTTAAAAACACACCAACAGTAGCTACCCTGAATAACGATTATATAAGAGGAAAACTGACGTCACTGTTACGACGAAAGGTTTTATCATAAATTTTCCAAAGATCAAAAAGTAAAATAAGATCGAAAAAACTTTCTTTGTCACTTTGTTCACCCACCTATTTAAGTCGAAAAGCGATGAAAAAGTCAAAAGACGTTTCAATTATCTCAAACCTCTTGTCTAAGTGTCTATTCAAACGGACCACAACAATACTAAATAACCGGTCAAATGCGAGTCGAACTCGCATACGAAGGGTTCCGTACAAAAATAGAGCCGAAAAAACACGTTTCTAATAGGGGAGCCCTTTTTAGGGTTCCGTAGCCAAATGGTAAAAAACGGAACCCTTATAGATTCGTCATGTCTGTCTGTCTGTCCGTCCGTATGTCACAGCCACTTTTTTCCGAAACTATAAGGACTATACTGTTGAAACTTGGTAAAAAGATGTATTCTGTGAACCGCATTAAGATTTTCACACAAGAATAGAAAAATAACAATAAATTTTGGGGTTCTCCGTACTTAGAAAAGAAACTCAAAAATTTTTTTTTCATCAAACCTATTCGTGTGGAGTATCTTTGGATAGGTCTTCAAAAATGATATTGAGGTTTTTAATATCATTTTTTTCTAAACCGAATAGTTTGAGCGAGAGACACTTCCAAAGTGGTAAAATGTGTGTCCCCCCCCCCTCTAACTTCTAAAATAAGAGAATGATAAAACTAAAAAAAATATTGTACATTACCATACAAACTTCCACCGAAAATTGGTTTGAACGAGATCTAGCGAGTAGTTTTTTTTTTAATACGTCATAAATCGTAAACCGCAATTGCTGCTACGGAACCCTTCATGGGCGAGTCCGATTCACACTTGGCCGCTTTTTTTAATAATTTTTAATTAATTTTTATTTTTATTATTTGTTGTTATAGCGGCAACGGAAATACACATTCTCTGATAATGTCAACTCTCTGTCTTTTACGGATCATAATCATATTACAACCCGCTGACAGACAGACGGATAGATGGACGGATTGACAGCGAAGGCTTAGTAATAGGGTCTCGTTCCCACCCTTTGGATACGTAAACCTTACAACTTACCCTGGGCCGCGTGATCGTTACGTGTGGTTACGTCGTGCACATGCACATTGCGTAAGTGTGCGTGCCTGTCAGGAGCCTAGATGAGAGCGGTCAGGCGTGAGCAAGCTCTCGCTCACACTTATACAGATACAATACACACACAACCATTAGCCACGCGCCCTCGTGAATTGCAAGAACTATAACTCAATCAAACTAACTGACGATCGCATTCATCTCTGATTGACAGGTACTCTCTCGGTATTGGTTAAATTGCAGCAAAAAAACCATAATTTAAGCCAATCAGAAGTGATTGCAATAGTCACACTAATGCAATCATTTTTAGACATTCCCACAGCAGGATTAAGACACTCGACGTGATTCCCATCGTAAAGTCTAACTGATGGATGACAATAAAATTTATTCCACTCACGGCTTCAATGCAAAATTCAAATTCTTCGAATAGAATGAACATAAATGGGTGTGAGTTTGCACGTGGTGCCATAGCGCACAAGTTTCGCAATCACGGACAAATGGCATGTCATCAAATAGTTTGCAGCTGTACCTACTAGATTATAGCAGCATGGCGCCCAAGGAAAATCCATTTGATGTCTTCGAGCCAAAATTTCGGTGCAAAACTTAAATTCAGGACCAAATATTTGGGCTGTAGGAATGTAGGTAGGTAGTTATATCATGGGGCTGATTTTGTAACTCAGTGCCTACCACCGACGATAGGCATTTTTTATCCATTGAAGGTTTGAAGAGAAATGTCATTTACTATTTCATAGTAAACATTCAATGGATTAAAAATATAAATGTCAGTGCTTTCATTTTTTGATAGGCACTTAGTTACAGAATCAGAGGGCATGCCATTTGATGCGATGGACTGAAAGTGCTTTAGGTAGGCTTTAGCGTTTTTAAACAATTTTGCATTCCGTGAAATGGATGGAGGATGGATGTTTATTCCTCTTTCACGTAAAACCTTTTTACGGACTGATTTTGATGAAACTTCACAATATAATAGCTTTAATACATCTCAAAGCACATAGGCTACATTTTATCCTCGACAATTAAAGGGTTGCCCTAGAATCAAAAAATCCTTAATCCACGCAGACGAAGTCGCGGGCATCATCTAGTAAATGAATAAGAGAATGGCCTTTTCGTTAAGAAGCGATCTCTGCCAAGCAAACGTTACAGAAAATATAATAATCTGAAAGAAACCTAAAAGTTTACATGAAAAATTAAAGAATTACACACAAAAAATGATACACACGACTACCTTTGTGACACGTCTGAGGGTCCCTTAACTGTAAATTAGTATGGACCTTGTTACTAAAAACCGCTTTATAAAGAAAGTCAGTTTTTTAGAATCCAATCTTACTTATTAAATCGGTATTATTTATACAGGCTTGACCTATAATATATAAGTTTTTCTCTTCTAGTAACTAGAACACTTAACTAAAAGGAACTAAGTAGAATAGAATAGAATAATTTTTTATTCAAATGAACTTTTACAAAGTGCTTTCGAATAGTCAAATTAATCTACCACTGGTTCCACAAGTTATACCCACATTCTTTATGGAGGTTTTTTAATATTAAAATGGGTTTTAATATAAACGGCTTCGCTCAAGATTTTTCAAATCTCTAATTAGCCCCCCTTAGCACCTAGCAAAGTACCTATAGTTATATTGTATAATATTTATAAGAGCTACAATACATAATTTCATTGAAGTTCTAAACATCACCTACGAAAGTTATGATGTATATTTACAAAACATAACTCATCGTCAAACTCCTAGCATTATGCGACAACTTTATTTTCGCCACATCGCACTGCACCTCTCCATGCACTAGTATCACTAGAAATGGACTGATTTGTGTATACCTAACATAATATTAATATGTGTAAAACAAATCTCTTCTCAGCAGAATCAACATTCCGAACCGATGGTAGATTTTCGACTTGTCATAAGAGCCACAAGTTGGCCTACATGAAATAAATAATTTTGAATTTGAAATTGATCAAACTTGCACCTATAATGGCAAATCCAAAAATTCTATGGAAATCATCCTCATTAATCCCTTGGCCCTAATAATAGTTATATTTATTTTGGTTATTGTGATCAATTATAATACCCTTTCACAGCACAGACGTCATTTTTTTAATAATTTTCTGCGAGCTCGTCGTACTAACGCGACGATACTGTGTAGGCGGGATATAAGGGCTTACTAAAATGGCTTATATCAACGCGTCGATAATTGCACTTCTAAGCATTATAGTTCGACAAATCAACCATATTATAGAGGATTTTATACTTTGCGCAGACACACGACAAAACCGTGTTAGCTACTGTTAACTTGTGTTAAACATGAGTATTTTAAGCAGCTGTAGACGCCACCCAACATAATGCTGTTCATTCTGGCATTCTGGCATTCTACCCACTGTTAACTAGTGTTAAACATAAGTATTTTAAGCAGCTGTAGACGCCACCCAACATAATCCTGTTCATTCTGGCATTCTACCCACTATTAACTAGTGTTAAACATCAGTATTTGTTCGCAGCATTTTAAGTACATGTGTAAATAAATAAAAATAAAAAAAAGCTGTAGACGCCATTCAATATAATCCTGTTCATTCTGGCATTTTGGCATGTTCATGCTGGCATTTCTGGTATTCTGCACACTGGTAACTAGTGTTAAACACCAGTTTTTGTTCGCAGCTGTGGACGCCGCTCAACATAATCCTGTTCAACCTGGTCTGCTCCGACTTCTCCGTATCGGTGCTGGGAAACCCACTGACGCTGATATCCGCGCTCTTCCACCGCTGGGTCTTCGGACGCACCATGTGTGTGCTTTACGGGTTCTTCATGGCACTTCTTGGTAAGATAACTACTAGGTACAATGACGTACTTACAACTATAAGGTCCAATTTGAACGTCTTTAATGCCGTCCTAAAGCTAAAATGTCGTTAACTACCAAAACGCGGGATTCCAAAAAGAAGGAATTTATAAAGAAACTAGCTTTTTCCCGCGGCTTCGCTCAAGTTAAGTTCGATTTTTCAAACCCCTATTTTATCCCTTTAGGGGTTGAATTTTCAAAAATCCTTTCTTAGCGAATACCTACGTTATAATAGCTATCTACATGCAAAATTTCAGCCTGATCCGCCCAGTGGTTTGAGCTGTGCGTTGATAGATCAGTCAGTCAATCAATCAGTCACCTTTGCCTTTTATATATTTAGATGATGTTTGACGACACGTCTTTGACGGTAGGGTGGTAACTAGCCACGATCAAAGCCTCGCACCAGACCAAACCAGAAATTATAAACTAATTTATACTCTAGGCTAGTACGCTATCCAAAGCTAAAATTTTCATAACTTTTTACATACAGTAAACCTACTTCATGCGAGATCATCGTACTAAAGTTGTATTTTCTCGCCCGGGGCATACATAATATAGCATAAACATCAGCTGGCAAACTTTTTAACAACTTTCACGTTTTATAATAATATTATAGCGGAAAAGTTGGTAAAAATATTCCGCTTTTATGGGGCACTAGCTTTTTCATGTTTTCCTTTTATATTTTATATATTTACATTGACCAGTAGATGCCTAAACTGATGAAGTATGGGTGAATTTAGAAACATATTGGATTTTCTAATGCATTACCACAAACCCATTTCCAAATTCCAACCCAACACTAGGGCTGGTATTCTCTCAGAATGAAAAAGTTTTAGGCTACCTCCATGCTTAGCGGATTGGCAGTCTTCACCCACATTTGGGAATATTATAACGAACAGGCATGGCTCTCACGATGGCCATCACTGTTAAAGCCATAGATAATACGTACTAACGTATAATAATTTAATTGCTTGAAATGCTCATATATACTTCCAAAAATGTGCCGTTGCTGCATCGTTGAAGGACAAACCAACAATAAGTATAAATTGAAAATTTAAAACACCTCCGACTGTAATAAAATGTAATCCGCCATTTTGTGGTGGCGGCCATCTTGGATTTGAAATTTATTATAGTGTTCTACTAGTCTAGCCCTTTCATTTGACCCATATACCCATACCCATATTGAGGGAGTTGTGAAAAAATATGCAATCCGCCATTTTGTGACGGTGGTCATCTTGGGCCGATTTTCATTATATATAGCTAAGGACACTCCCGACTAATTCAAACAAACTTTCAAACAAAAAAACAAAATCAAAATCGGTTCATCCGTTCGGCTGCTACGATGCCATAAACAGACACACACACAGACACGTCAAACTTATAACACCCCGTCGTAACGATGACACAAAGTAACACACTACTAAAAAGAAACAATTGTTCGATATAGGCACATTTGTAAACTTAATTTTTACACACAAAACTACATACATAGGTCACAGATACACACATAGACCGCTAAATACATAACCTCGCGTAATCGGGTAAAATGAGAAAAGTTAGATATTATGGACGCGCGTAGTTTTGGCCCGAGGATGGGGAAAGTTAAATAGAAGCAGCTATAGTTGTACCTGTTGTGACGGCCGGGTGCTGCGGTCGCTGTTGTAAAGCTGGAAACATACTAAATACCTTTGACGGGAGCGTGTACAACGCGTCTTTCAGGTCACATTATTCGAGCGATTTTTAACCGACTTACAAAAAAGGAGGAGGTTCTCAATTCGTCGGAATCTTTTTTTTTATTTTTTATTTTTTATGTATGTTCCCCGATTACTCGAACACGCCTGGACCGATTTAGAAAATTTTTTTTTTGCTTGAAAGGGTATACTTCCCAGGTGGTTCCATTGTCATCAGGTCAGGATCTGATGATGGGATCCTGGAGAAATCACGGAAACTCTTCAAATTTTATAGGCACAATTGATATACTTTGTATTGGCGTTTGAAGTCGGTTTTGTACAAATAATTTTTACATTTACACTAGTTCATGGAAACGTTCTTATATACGTAGTACGTTTGTATTACGCTGATGAATCGATTTTTTACAGCCCAATAAATAAATACAATAGTCCAGTAAACACAATTGCTTACCCAATGTTATTGTTACCTAGCTTAGCTTGGAGGCCCGTAAAACTTAGGGAACGTTCGTGAAAACAGACATAAAGGTGTGGTTTAGGTAGTTAAAAAAAATTTCAAGTCTTTAGTTAGTTTAAAAATGTAAATTAGTTTCGTAAAAAGTACCTAATACAGCAAGCTGATTTGCGCGGTATAAACAAGCATTCTCTCCAGAATCAGAAGAAAAGAACAGAGCATTTCTTAAGTTGAATTATGTGTATGTGTGGAGGTATATCTACGCCTTTCTGAAAGTCAGGGCTTCGGTCTTTTAACAAGTAAATAATTTATTAGGTCCAAAAGATACTCTTCCATCAATTACTACTTGTATGATTCACATTTATTTAAGAGGTATCACAGACGACTGATTAATAGTCGATCCGATTAAAGGTCTGCGAAAACTACTAAAAGGTCTGTGACGACGAGGAAATCATCATGATCACCTCAGTATATTGAAGTTCACTGCTGGACAGATTTCTCTTGAAATGTTCGCCACAGAATACGATCCTTTACCTCCTGCAATGGCTGCGTTGGCTAATATTTGTAAAGAAAAATATTATTATGTAGATATTACAATGTAATAAGTTATTACTTATTAGGTACATTATCATGAGAACAACTAGATGCATAATGCACGTAGTATGTGTTAGTAAGTCCTCGTAAAATTGGACACTGACTCTCGCCATCCAAAGTCAGCCGTTGACAAACAAAAATCGGTTTCCGACAAAATTAAGTCGTCTGCGTTAACTTTAATATTGCTAAGTTACCTTATGAAATTTTGATGGCCAATATAATAAATTATTTACTTCAATAGAGGCTTCATGGCACTCCAGGGACACTAATAATTGGAAAAATTGGGTTATTTAGGCTCTTATCAATATTAAAGTAGGTACCTTTTCTAACGAAATCCTTGCTTAATAATATGATAAATGCGAAAGTGTGTTTGTTTGTTGGTTTTTTAACCACGCAGCAAACCAGCAACGGATCGAAGTTTGCGAAACGTTTCGCTTAGTCTGTGAAAAACCACTTATTTATATTATCTAACTAAGGTACAAGTTTACAAAGAAAAAAGTTTAAAAACTGATACCCGACCAAGGATAATTGGTTGGTTACAATCCATGAATTTGTGACTTTAAGTCAATATTGTTAAGGTTCATTTTGACTTGATGCTAATGTCATCGAATACGAATACGATCAATCGAATTAAATCTATACTAATATAATAAAGTGCAAGAGTTTGTTTGTTTGAACGCGCTAATCTCTGGAACTATCAGTCGGATTTGCAAAATTCTTTTTGTATTTGATAGCCCAATTCTTGAGGAAGGTTATAGGCTATTCAGCATCTCGGTACGACTCTTAGGAGCCGAGCAAAAAGAAAAAATAGCGCGCGCGCGAACAATGCGATGCGGCGAGTCAGTGGTCGAGGGCGGTCACCCGACGAGAACCGAACTAGAACCGAACCGAAGGCTATTTATTATTAATCCGGAAGATCAAACAGTTCCCACGGGTTTATTAAAAACTAAATCCACGCGGACAAAGTCGCGTGCAACAGCTAGTCTTATACTAACCCTACTGCTCGAAGTGCCACGCTCGCATTTGTGAAACTGTCCTTGTGTGACTGAGGCATTAGGCGAATAAAGGGTGAGTCTGAAGGGAACCGGTAAGTGATATAATTGAATGAACTGCTACGAGCGTAACTTCGTAGCACAGAGTTTCGGCTCCCAAGGGGTATTAGACAAATTGATACAGGATCATAGTGAATTTATTCACATTGAAGATAACATCGAGGCTCTATAGGCTTTACGAGTACCGGGGGAGTTGTCAATCTAAAAGCAAGTAAATACATTGATTGAAGTGGATTTTTAGTCGATTTCATAAAAAAAGAGATTTTGATTCGATTCGTACTTTTTCTACGTAAAGCGATTCGTACTTTTTCTACGGGAATATTTGTCCCCGATTTGCTTCAGTGGGCCAAATAAGTTGCTCTTTATAATTTTTTTTTGGTTTTTTTAAGTAAGACGTGGTTTATTTAAGTAGTAACTTTATTATTACATATTTATATTTTATAACTTTTTTAATAAAAAATCAGCAAACACCGCTCTAAAAATTTAACAAAATTCTGATTAAAACTGTCAAGCTTTGGAATAGATTACCTCCGCTGTAATACGTGACTGAATCGTGAGCAATTTTTTTTGTGTTCGTTCTACGTGACAATTTTACGAAGTAATTTTCGCCTATTTGGCCAATCTGAAAATCAAATAAAAACGATTTGTTCAGAATTTCGCAGACAATGTAATCCATTCTCAATTTTGATCAAATTTTCAACTTGGTTTCGTAGATAAACGTGAGCTGATTGAAAAAATGATGAAAATTATTAAATCAAGCTTCACTCCTTATTTTTTATGCATACTAAAACTATCTCTCATTTTTTAGATTCGCACCTCGTGCGATTTGTCATACGAAAGTTCAAAGTACCTATTACGCTGATATCATTAATGTTTTAGATCTAAAACTAGTATTTCACTGGGCGATGCCCGCGAATTCGCCCGCGTGGATTAAGGATTTTTAATTCCCGCGGGAACTCTTTAATTTTCCGGGATAAAATGTAGCCTGGGTATGAGTTATCTCCATTACCAACTTTGATGTTATAAAATTATATTATTTAATTCTTTATAGTTAACATAATATTATAAAACTTAAATAAATTAAAACTACTACCTACTAATTCTAAATTAAAACTAAAATACATTACTAATTATATTATTGTTTTTTTTCACTACATAGTATAAAACAAAGTCGCTTTCTCTGTCCCTATGTACGCTTAAATCTTTAAAACTACGCAACGGATTTTGATGCGGTTTTTTTTAACAGAGTGATTGAAGAGGAAGGTTTATATGTATAATAACATCCATTAACAATGAATGACAGAGGCTATATATTTTATACCCGTGCGAAGCCGGAGCAGGCCGCTAGTTTCTTATTAGTCTATTTAGACTCATACCTAGATATTTATCTAGGTATGAGTGGAGATTGCAATAGACTCAACATAAACATGGTCCGTCTTATTTTTAAAATCTTAATTTCATGCGAAAAAGTCTTTTGCAAAAGCTAGTGAAAAATAAAATAAAACTTAATTAAGCTAAATTATCTTGAATACCGCGGTCGGATGGTATACGTAATTAGAGCAAAAATTAATGTATGTATTATAAACATGCTGGTAGGTAGGTTCAGATAAATCTACTTAATTTAGAGGTTTAAGGTGACTGAAATTACACTCACGTAAACTACGCCACGCTAGAGGATGTTTATTCTCTATGGTACAATTTCATTTAAGTTGGCGGGATTGGTGTTGAATCTATGAATATAAACACAGCTAATGATGAAAAAAAAAAATTACTGCCTCTTTGGTTCTACTACTAGCATGATCTACTACGAATTGCTGATTAAATCAAGCTATAGCTTGTTTAATTATAATTAAAAAATTTACGACTAAATAAAACACGACTACCCAGCCAAAAATGAACTAAAAGGTTAATAAATACCACAGCCCTTTGGAATCTTATTCACTCAATAGAATCACTAGATATTGACCTATAGTGTTATATATTTTTGGAATCTACTCATCATTTTCTAGATAATGATTATATACTTAATCTTATTTTCGATTTTTTTTTTCAACGTTAGTCTTTAATGCGGGACCATGGTCACCCCATCATTATGTTTTTACTAGCCTATGCCACCCGGAATAAGCTAAGGATTCTAACGATACCTCGTTCATCAAAATCGGTTCAGGCGTATAGAAGTTATGGTGAAATATACAAACTCACATTTACTCCTTTTTCAGGCAATCGTATAATATAAACCTATTCACAAGGTATTATTTTGTTTCAGGCATAACTTCAATCACCACTCTTACAGTAATCTCCTTCGAGCGCTACCTGATGGTGACGAGACCGCTCAGCTCCAGACATCTCAGCTCTAAGGGTGCTGCGGTGTCCATAGTCTTCATCTGGACTTACTCCTTAGCGTTAACTATTCCTCCACTCGTGGGATGGGGTAACTACGTCAATGAAGCTGCTAATATTAGGTAAGATGTCACTTGGTAACGTAACATTTCTTGGTAACATTACGTCTCTTGGTAACATAACGTCTCTTGGTAACTAAATTCTAAGAGAGCTACAATGACCATAGTCATCATTTACACTTTGGTACTAACTGCTCCACCACTTCTGGATGCACACTGGGATGTGCTACGTCAATGAAGCACCTAATGTTAACTTTCATTTGGCAACATAACGTCACTTGGTAACGTAATGTAATAGGTATAGTAATCGAATATAAACGGAATTCTAAGGGTGTTGTGTAGTCCGTAGTCTTCTTCTTCTCCTTCAATTCAATTCAATAAAGCAGTTAATATTAGCTAAGCTGTTACGTGGTAACTTAATCTCTCTTGATAACGTAACGTCTCTCGGCAATGAAACGTCGCTTGGTAACGTAACGTCTTTTGGAAAAGTAACGTCTCTTGGTAAAATAAAGTCACTTGGTAACGTCCCATAACAATGCATTAAGTTTAATCTTCATTTGGCAATTGAATTAAAACTAAAACCACATAGCTCGAAAAACCGATGGACCCTGGGATCCCATGGTGCTGGAGTGGCGACCAAGCACTGTAAGCCCCCCGGCACTGGTAAAAGATAGTTCATAGGTGGACGGAAGATCTCAGGTGAGTGGCTGGCAGCTCCTGGATGCAGGCGGCACACGATCGTGTTCTGTGGCGATAATTTAAGAGGCCTATGTTCAGCAGTGGACGTCTATCGGTTACGGTACAAGTAAAAGTACGTAGTTAATAAAAGTTTCAGCTCAAAATTTAATAAATTCAGAGCGGAGGCTTGTCTTTGAGGATTATATTGCTTGTATGAGGCTTTAATGAGAAGGTTTTGTTACCAGAAAATATTTATTATCAAGTTTTGAAAATTCCTTGAAATTTCCTCTAATAGGTGCCTAATTATTTTATCCTTCAGATTAATAATAATTACAACATTAATTAGTCACAGAATATGTTTGATATTTAGGTTGAGATAAATAACCAATTAGCTAATGTTTTAATAAATTACATAATAATACTTATATATTATGTATAGAAATAGAAATAGAAATATTTTTTTATTCAAATAAGCTTTTACAAGCACTTTTGAATTGTCAATGAGTCTACCACTGGTTCGGAATGCCTTTCCTGCCGAAAAGAGCCAGCAAGAAACTCGGCGGTTGCTCTTTTCAAAAAAATAAAATTTTTTGAAACTATGCTATGTATACAGTGCTTCCACGATGAAGTTTCCTAAGTCCAATACAATACAAATACAAATAAATACAATCCAATGCATGTTAAGACGATCTAGTATCTTCTATATAAATAAAAATCAAAGTGTAATGTTTTGTCAAGTTCCTCTTTTTGTCAACTCTTTCTTCAACTGTAAATATGTCAGTTCGAGTACATTGTACAGCAAAACAAATAAATAAATAAAAACTCGCGAAAACCTAGAAATAAATCCAAAGTGTTTACCGAAGCCTTTTGACAGGAAACAAATATATATTTTTACAATACAAAGCATAACTTTTTTTAAATTTAGGAACCGTTTCGATAAACTTACTCTTTTTAAACCCTTATGGAAAAAGAGAGGTGTTATAAGTTTGGATTAATCATACGTATGGATCTATGTATCCGTATGGTCTCAATGAGTAGGTGTTAGATAGATGATGATCGAGGATCCAAGAAGAGGATCTGAATGCAGCAGAAAACTGGGCAACAGGATGTCAGGTATACACAGTCCTGCCATAGATTCACCTGTCGGGGTATTTTAAATTTTCAATTCAGGTGACATATTTTGTATTATTTATCTATTGTATGTCAGGTTATTTACAAATAACGTTAAAAAAAGACGTGTGGCACACGGGGACTGCCGCGGTAAAGCTATTGCATAGCATTTTTTATCAACGCCATCTAGCGGCTCACCGTAGAGGAGTCCCGTGTCAGGTTATTTTCGTTACGGAATTTCTGGATTCGGTCTCCACGCTGGTCCGCGATAGAAGCTATGCAATAGCTTAATTATTTACAAATATTATGTTGAAAATAGAGTCCTGACAATAGATTAAGATTTCTATAGTCCATTTAATAAAATATTACGCGAGTAGGCGTTCTATAGTAAAAATATAATTTTGTATCTTCCATTAGCGAAATTTCGCCATAGGCTCTTGCCCTACAATAAGGGCTCTCAAAATATATCATCGACAGCTTGTTTGTCGTATATCCCTCTTTATGGATGAATCGACAGAAAAGGGACGAAAATAATGTTTACGTTTGTTATTGATTCGTCCCAATACATTTCATGGGGGATTTACTTGTTGAATGGTTTTTGTGACAGTTCCTATTTGAGAACCATTAAGGCTCTTAATTAATAAGAACCGTGGATTAGTACACCCAGTATCTACTAGACACCTCTGTTTTTCTTTTAAATGTACTTCACTTCAAGTACACTGTACAAGAAGAAGAAGTTGAAGTGTACAATGTACACTTCAAGCTCTCAAAAGAGAGTTAAAATCAAGTATAGTACGTTTATCTCACGAAGTTACGGGCGCTTTACTTATGGTTACGACGAGTACATGCACATTGTGTTAAAATATTAGTTTATTTATTTATTTATTTTATTTATTGGTTTGCCAACAGGAATCACATAACAATTACATAAAATTATACTACATCTATAGAAACATTTCAGATGTGCACCCAATTACAGGCAAACCGACATGCGTGCAAAAGTGCAAATGCGTGTTTGCCAGTTAACAATTTCACAAGGTTAATTTAATGTCTACAATTGAACCAAAGAGTAAATATATACATAGGGCAAATAATTGAACTATGAGAAGAATATGAGGCTTTGATGCGGTAACAATATATTGATACAATAATCTTTTATACTGTAATTGCAAAGAGAGTGAGTGTATATCAGAGTTTTTAAAAAGCTTGTTGTATATATCTGAAAAGCTCTCTCTGAAATTTTATTTCACCTACTTTCTGTTGCAGTTGCTCGGTGAATTGGCACGAGCAGTCGATGAATACTCTCACGTACATCCTGTTCCTGTTCGCGATGGGGCAGATCGTGCCGCTCTCCATCATCACCTTCAGCTACGTCAACATCATCAGGACGATGAAGAGGGTGAGTTATATATAACTCATTGGCATAGTGCTGTAGGGTTAGTGTGAGATTTAATTCAATTCGTGTTCGAATACGATGAAATTAGCATCAAGGTAAAGTAAACCATAACAGCATTGAGTTAGAGCTCAATTTCGAGCAAGCACTATGGCAATGTGATATATAATACATTGCCATACAATTTCGAGCAAGCATTCTTACACGTTTAGTTTACGGAGACTCCAAATTGAAATCGGTTGTACTGAATTTGTGATTTTAAGTCAATAAGGCTCAATTAAGGTAACAATAATAGTTAAGATTCATTTAGTGTGGTTAATGTCAACGAATACGAATACGATCAATCGAATTAAATCTTATACTAACCCTACTTGAAGTGGCGACCCCGCATCGGGAAGAGAAGTGTTGGCAAACCCTCCACTAAGTGGGCCGAAGACATCAAACAAGTAGGGCGCCGCTAGATGTAAGCGGTGCAAAATCGAGGCCTGTGGAAGTCCAAGCAAAATATGTTCAACAGTAGAAGTCTATCGGTATCGTATAAAGAGGAAGATAAGAAGCCTGTACCAAAACATAGTAATTATATTGTGTTTGCGCCTTATAAATCTGATCCTACCATAACTCACAAGAGTCTAATATCGCATCTCTGGATGAGTAGAGACTTTTGAAGGTTTAATAACGGAGTTAGTGCGAAACAGTATCAAATATGCAACACCCATCCTGCTCCGCTAGACGTACTTTACTTGATTAAGAATTCATAGCTTGAAAATACTTGGATTCAGAAGATACAAAATTAAGTTTCAACGATATGGGCTAGTCATGCTCATGTTACGGCGAGTGCCTACCTATACAAGGATCTGATAGGATTACTTAAGTAAAGCTTCTTGCTTTCGTTTACACTCTACACGTGCCTTTTACAACGCACGTTGAAAAATTATGAGTGAATATAGATCTGCCCTCGCATTTCGTAATAATGTGGTAGGCAGCAACGCACCATAGCAGCGCCGCAGCGAAGCTCCGTGTAGTAACGTAGCGAAGCGAAATTGCGTAGTAGCGTAGGTAATCATAATAAATAACTACCCAACTAACAAAATGGTCTTAATATAAGTCATATAAGAATTGTGTAAACATTTTCGAAAAACTGAATGGCATGAAAATAAGGCTTACAAACGCTTATACAACGCGATTTTGGCGCAGTTACTATTTCTATAAAGTCGTATAGCTGTCATTCAAAAGTCATAAGCGAGAACATAGTAGTGTTGTAATATTATCATTGGTATGAGTATTTAGTCGTATAGTTACCATAGCATTCATAGCGCAGACGTTTACCGGACCAATGAATCTATTTGATGCAGTATTGAAGCGCTTTCAATTATAAGTAATAGAATTTAACTATTAATAAATTCTGCATGTGTGCAGACTATATTTTTATACTTTTATACTATAAGTGTAATCAAATTATTTACAAGTTTTAAATGGGATGTGTTTATGTTTAAGTTTGGAAAACTTAATGCGAATATTACTTTAGGGACCAACTTTTTAGGTTTATTAATAAATTTTAAATGCCCCCTTCATTTATTGTGTATTTAATTATTATTTTTTAAATAAAAAATAAATTATTATGCCATTATGACTTACGAAATACTTATATACCATGAATAGTGCTGTGTTAAGAGTTAAAACTCCCTTCATCGTGCCATTATAAGTTACAAAATACTTGTATACGATGAATACTGCTGTGTTAAGAGTTATAAACTCTTAAAGAACATGGCGAACCTATCAGAGTTCCCTAAAACATTTTAGTAAACCGTTATTTGTCATTCCAAAAAATAGTTTTTTACATTAACAGAACATTTTAGAGACCATAAGTTTTTTGGGAATACGGCAAAAAACATATTTTGTCAACGTGGAAAAATGACATAATTGTCGGTTCCCAACTTTATCCGGGGACTAGGGGCCGTTGTGTTGTGTCGTTAACCATGGGAGGTATGGCCATAATGACTTGATTGACATGATTAAGGTTTCTTTAATTATCAGGGATAAAATGTAGCCTATGTGCTAATCCTGGGTATGAGCTATCTCCATTCCGAATTTCAGCCAAATCGGTTCATTCGTGTTGACATCGATTTTCAACAGAAAAAAAAGATACCGGCCGAATTGATAACCTCCTCCTAATTGGAAGTCGGTTAAAAAATAGGTACGGAACCATCACTCTCTGTCGCGTTTATTGGGCTTGGCTGGTTTACATTACTGCGAATATATTTAAAATGTCATGTTCACATGCATAGTCTTATAGCAGCGTTATTAAGGTTGTAATACCAGCCAAAATGTCCCGCCTAAAACGTTTGTATGACTGTGTATTTTCTACGATTAAATTGCTTTATAGCTATTTCATACAGACGTTTGTACAACGACTTTTATTACCTAATTGCATTGAAACTTAAATGCAATATACATGATGCCTGTACAACGTCACATTTTAAAACTTGCTAATATACGACACCTATGTGACAAAATAATCATAAAAGCTTAAAATCTTATGACCATTTTGTTAGTTGGGTATTAATTGTCTTCGTTCGGCAGGATAAAATTATGGCGATGGTTGTTATAACGTAGCGAAGCGCAATTGCGTAGCAGCGAAGCCGTAGGTTATCTACTGTTATTATCTTCATTCTGCAGAATTATGGTGATGGGTGTTCCAATAAATCTAACGTTGCGTTGTTACGTAAATAAATAAACAAAAAAAAAATTACTGTCACAGAAAAAAGTAAAATCTTTTGCAAACTGGGAAACATTTTTAATTTAATTTTACTTTTAGTGTATGTTATAGTGAGTGTGCCTATGTATATATTTATATGTCTGATGTGCAGAACTCGAAGCGCCTGGGGCGGGTCAGCCGCGCGGAGGCGCGCGCTACTTCCATGGTGTTCATCATGATTATCGCCTTTACGGTCGCGTGGACGCCGTACTCGCTCTTCGCTTTGATGGAGCAGTTTGCTACTGAGAGAATCGTATGTACCTACTATCCGTTCGCTGCAAGTTGGCCGCTACCTCACCCTGCGCTTCCCCGCACCGTACCTCAAGTCAGACCCACTGGCCACGATACAGATAGCAACGTACCGCTCGCGATAGTCACTACCGAGTTTTTTCAAACTTTTGTTATAGTTACGTTTTAAATGTTTTAGCTAACTTTAAATTAGTTATTTACTTTTGTTTGGTATTGTTCGCGTGTCGTTTTCGACGACGAGTTGAATAGGAAAGTTTTGCATAGCTCAGAGTATTTAAATAGATAGAATAGAAATATTTTTTATTCAAATAAACTTTTACAAGCACTTTTGAATGGTCAATGAATCTACCACTGGTTCGGAATGCCTTTCCTGCCGAGAAGAGCCAGTAAGAAACTCGGCGGTTGCTCTTTTCAAAAAAAATAAAAATCTTACAATTGTTATTGAAACTATGCTATGTATTCAGTGCTTCCACGATGAATTTTCTTGAGTACAATACAAGTAAAAATAAATACAATACAAATACAAATAAATACAATTCAATACATGTTAACACAGGCAGGCAAAAGCAGACCCATTCCCGTTGGTGGCACCCGTTCACGAGCATGACGCATGATCCAGCCATTGCTTCGCTCAACCATATTTGAGGGAACGTAACAACCCGCACCACACGACACCACCACAGAAACTTTAAAGAGAGCATGACATACTTAGGCTACCCATGTTAAGGCATCGAATTGAATACTAATATTAAACTACTCATTTTAAGACATGACTGAGACAAATAAAGTGGAAACACCGTGGAACAGAATACAATAAAATCATGTTACACAGGATAGTTATTACTGTCTTATGAATCACTGGAGCGAATTATATCCACGCTTTTTTTACTTTAATCACTTAATGACTTTCTTTGAAGAAGAGAGACATAAGAAATTAAAAAAAAGAATATTAGCCAAGTTGAACTTTACTAATACATTCTTCTTTTCCTCGTTCGTTTTTAAAAACGAAGTTCATGCGGACAAAATCGCGGGCCAAACTACTTGGCCGAGTTTGATGAATGAAGTGTCAATTGATTCATACAATGTCCTGTATGGCACGGGCAATTTACCCCCGTGTAATTAAAGCAGTATGAAAGATAGTTTAAATAATTCATAAAATAAACGTTTCTTTCTTTCAAAATATTGTTTCAGGTATCGCCGGGTGCAGGTGTTATACCGGCTCTCGTAGCAAAAAGCTCGATTTGCTACGATCCTCTTATATACGTGGGCATGAATACTCAGGTATGTATTACACGAGGTTAAACCTAAAGCAATCTCTACACACGATCTTGTCGAGGTGACGATCTCCCACATCAATCCCACTGTTGGGCGAAGCATCTTGGACGTCATATTTCATGCCTGACCCTGTTGTGAGTGCTGTGGTCTCATAAGTGGGAGGTCCCGGGTTCGACTCCAAATTGAGAATTAATTTTGTCTCTGATCTGATATATGGTTATTGAAATTAAATGAAAATTAGAAGTGTTAGAACCCTGCCAACAACTCGAAACTTCTACTGAACTCTGAACACGAAACTAGTAAAGTGAACAGCAAGATTCGGTCACCCACACACCTTAAAGTTTATTAATTTGAACGATAAACACAATATCCGTTTGAAACCTCAAGCATGTTTATAAAAGTTTGTTGAAAAGGTTGTTGTTCGACTCGAAGCGAAGTTTTTACAAACTCTCATACTTAAATGGGTTTCAAAAGATTACTTTGATCGACTTTAAGTATTCTTCTCTTTTATTTTTGTTTTTGTCTAGCTTCAGTGAACCTGCCGCCCTAGCCATATTACAAACGCGTCATCGCACGTTCTATCCTTTCAGAAGGGAAGCGAACTAGTCTAAAACTTCACTATGTATCAAGAGAGGGTCTATTGTTAAATAGTTTGTGTAATTCCGGTATTGATTCACAGCATGTTTCTTCTTATTTTCAGTTCAGACAATCCATAAAACGAATATTCGGCATACACTCAAAAAGAGGAGGCTCACAGACCGACAAGTGTTATAATAACACGATGCTGTCACCGGCACACAAACAATCTACGTACAACGACTTCGCAGTACGATATAACTCAGAGATATTAATGTCCAGTACACCGAGGAGAAAAGATTTCACACCACCGACAGACGATTCGGACAACAATTCCATTTCAATGACACTCAACGACATCGGAAAACTTCCAGGCAAAACTTGCGACCTGTGCACAATACAAGAAAACAAAACAGTTTCCGACGCGGAAAGATCAGGTGATACTATATGCGAAGACGAAAGCTGTACAAGCAATAAGAAACTTGAACTAGTGTTCGGGGAATCGTGTAAAACTACTAAAGAACCGTCTCCCATGGTTATTTTGCTGGATTCTGAACGCTTTCTCTTCAGTCGAGAACCGAACAGCAACGCCAAAGAAAACTTAGCTAGTGTGTACAGTAACAATTTAGAGGAACATAGAGATTCCATTCAAAGAGATAAAGCACTTATTGATTTTATTGAAGTTAATACGAAAAGGTCCATAAGACAAAGTTATTCCCTGGATCTAGGCGGTGTTCCAAGTGAGGGCAGGAAGAGAAAATTCTCAATTGAGACCAAGCTTGAAACTTTTAGTCCGTCGAAGATTTTTTCTAAGGACGGTGTTGTTTGCAAACTTTTCGAATCGGAGTCTAAGCAAAGACATGATAGTGTCAAAAGTTACTTGTGTAGGAACGAAAATGACAGTGATGATGATGATGACTTGTAGTTAGTAAATATTTGAATGTGTAATCTTAAAAAGGAACGAAAAATTGTAATGCTGAGTGCCCGCGGACTTACAATTTCAAGTTCAACTAAATTGCAAAAACACTTAGGTATAGTGACTTAGTTGGATAAGACGTACGGTCTACCATAAGTCACTATGTCTATTAGTATATTCTGCGATTTAGTTGTCCAATTTGAAACTGTAAGTCTGCGGATACTTTTAGGAAAGGTTCTTGCTCACTATGTAGGACAAAACCCGTTGTCAGGAAGTTAGAAATTGTATCCGCAGATGAAACTGATAAATAAATAATTATCGTTCTGGTCTAATGACCAGACCGTTCTATTCTTTCAGAGTCCCTTTTTTGTTAACGGGGAGGAAATCTTAAAATACCCGAAGTCATCCTGGGGGAGGTCTGTTTAAGTAGGATATTTACCTATTAACCCCCTCTCGGGGGACACCCTCACGCGATCTCCGGAGGGCTCCGCGATCTCCCAGGAACATTACCGATACCTTCCGTGCACGACGCCATTAGGCTCTTCCGGAGGGAATAGCCCCAAAACTACCTGAATGTATTAAATCTGCTTGTGCCACATCAAGCGGCCATCTTCCCAGAGTCCGTAGTATGGGCTCATGGAGTCAGGGAAGTATGACGTGAATATTTACCTGTCGTCACTCGGTTACATTTCAAACATAGGTTTTATTTATCATGAACTGATTGATTTATTAATTTCAAATACAAATAAAATATTGGCAAACTTTGAATTTTATGAATATGTTTATTGCCTAAATAATATCTATACCTTTATGTTGCACCATACTATCCTCACAATTATTTTCACTCCTATTAGCAATGGTTGCCTGGTGGAGATTGCTGTTACCAACAAGACTGCAATTGCATGCGTAGTTTTAAGTTGTTTTTAATTTTGTTTCTTTCTTGTGTGCAATAATCTATCTTTTCTTAATAATATTGATGAGCCACGAGGGTTGGTTTTTGTCGATTCGCCATACATAGTGAGCGTTTAGCTTAAGACGCCGGTGCTGTATTTTCGAGGAATCGTATCGTAGTTTAATAGAATGAACGTTATCGTCAAGGATCTGTGATAAAGATATCAGTGCCAAGAAAAAAGTATATAAAAATATTATATCGAAACTATTTTCTGGAATGATAAAACGAATTATTAACTGTAATTATTAAGATCATTTACATTTAGATATTAAGAATGTTTTTAAAGAAGAAAATTAAGTAGGTAGGTGTTTTAGTGTAATTTTACTTAAAAATAATTTTCAACTAGTCAATTTTGTATAAAATCTACTGGTGTAATAATTATAATTAAGTAATGATGATAACTTTTTTATGAATTATTTATTGTCTTTAAACTACGAATTAAGTCAAAAATCATTATTAAGTCAATTTTGATATAGTTTAATTGTAACTACTTATAATATACAAGTACTTCAGTACTTTAACCTTAAGAACTTATTATATTATTTTGTTTGTTCATTTTTGGAGTTCCGTAACTTATGAGTAAACCCTAAGAATTATTTAACGTTCAACGAAATAAGTTCGATCGAGTTAAAAACAGTGCATACCTAAATCTGTTTCGTTTTAACTGGATACTAATGGCTGAACAAAGTCAAAGTGCGTTGTAGAGCTCATTATTAGCCTGAGAACTTTTGAAAGTCTAAGTCTGACTAAGTACTTGTACCTAATGATACTCAGTCAGACTTCTAAGTCTGACTAAGACAGATAAAACGAGACATAAATAGGTATAGGTAGATCTATCTAACGATATAGGCCTCTAATGAGAGAACGATTTACAGATCTGTCTTAATCCTCGCCGACCTTGCGCGCCCCAATTTAGTACCAAGATTTCCTTAAGAACATTTCAAACGCACATTATGTCAGATTAGGTACTAAATACCTCAATAGATCGCCATCAGAAAACCCTTCGGTTGAGTTACGACCCGTAGATTAGGATAATTTTCCAACAATTGGCATTAATTACGATACCTACTGATAATACTGGACTTAATTACCTTGTTAATTATGCTCCCCGAAGTAGATTATAGAGCCTGATATTCACTGTTAAGCATTCATACAAATTAACATCAGAGTGTGATTAATGAATAGGTAATATGCAGCTTTTTTCAGTAATTATTATCGGCCGATTGTACGCTCCAAAAAAGACGTGTCACTTTTTTTTAAGAAACAATTTATGGATAAAATCTGATACTTAGGTTAGTTCTTGCAATTCACGAGGACGCGTGAGCTTTACTTGTGGTTACGCCCTGTACATGCACATTGCTTAGGGTGCGTGCCTGTCAGGAGCCTAGGTGGGAGCGGTCAGGCGCGAGCAAGCTCTCGCTCACACTTATGCAGACACACACACAACTATGAGCCACGCGCCCTCGGGAAATGCAAGAACTATTACTAAAGGCGCTCTTAGTCTAATATTTATACTGCCAAATGTTTTAACGGTTTATTACATTATTCAAATATATGGAATGACAACTCTACAAAAATTGTATTTAGATAAATAATATACTGAATAATCTACTGTACCTAGGTATGTAGATACTTAAAACATTAACAAATAGTCCTAAGTCATACAGATTTTATCATAGAAATATACCATGTTCAAGCGCCAAAATATTTAAAAAAAAATTGTAAACTTTCGTTGCCATCATGAATTATTTCGGTTACTATTATTAAACAATTCATTATTACGATTCGTATAAATTCTTATTATAACTAATTATAATTATTTTAATGTTAATAAATATCATGCATTCTTTATTTGATAAAACATATCCATTGTATTTATTTATGTATTTACAAGTTTAGATTATAAAATAAATCACATTTTAACACCAAAATTAGGTTTAAGTTAGGTAACTTTTTTTGTATGTTTCGGCTGTTGAGGTATTTGTAGCTTTAAATTTGTACCTAGGTAAACTAATTTATTTGTAACTAGCTCTTGCCTGCGACTTCGTCCGCATCGAGTTAGTTTTTTTAAAATCCCGTGGGAACTTTTCATTTTCTCGGCATATACTTAAACTTCCATATTATCCCCGCGCAGCAATTAATTTGATAATTATTTATTATGTGCCCCGTTTACACGTGAACAAACTAGCACACTTTCACATTTATAGTATTTGTGTGATATTCGTAAAAATCTGTACTTATCCACGACATCGTTCCATGCTATCTTCAGTATCTTTTGAATGGCCTGATTTTAGAAGCACCTACCTACGCACCTACCTACTTGTTGCCGATCGACATAATAAATAAACTAGCTGATTCCCACGACTTCGTCCGCGTGGAAAAAGTTTGGAGTGACTAGCTACTATTCGCGAGAAGTCATGTCCTCTATCTTCGATAATATTTAGTAGATCTTCACCAAAATTTTAAAAAATATATCTAATAGTAGATACATAATTTATAACAAAAAAGAATTTAAAGCCTCAATAGCCCAACGGTTAAAGGTGCGGACTGAAAACTGAAAGGTCGCAGGTTCGATTCCCACCCGTTTTGTCTATTGCACTATTGTCGTACCCACTCCCAGCACAAGCCTTCCGCTTTTTTGGAGGGGATAGGAGGATATTAATCAACTTCAGCTTGGCTAATATTCTTTAAAAAAAAATTATCAAATTCGGTTTAGATTAGACGAAGTTATGGAGCAAAATCAACAAAAACTTTCATCCCAAAGTTTTCAAAGTTCGTGCCTCATACGTTTATAGAACGTTCATAGCACGTTCAATGTATGGACCGGTGTTGTTGGATAATAATATATTTAAAAACATAATTATATGGAAACGATGTCGTCCTATAAGTTGAACAAAATGTTCCAATAAATGTATGCTATTTTTCTTTGTAAATAAATGTTTTTAACACTATTTTACGTAATAAAAAATTGTTATTATGCCTACCTTGCTATTTTTAATCAATTTGCCTAAATGCCTCTTCAAATTTTCACTGGGCTGGTCTTCAATAAATAAACATGCAAGTTATTAGGTAAGTTAGCTAAAGTTATTCAATAAATCTTAAAGTTAAATAAACATGAAAGTTATAAAATTTGTTCACAGATTAATTATATAAAAAGGTTTGGATGCCCTAGCCCCTATCAAAGACACATGATACTTTTCATTCCTGGAGAACAAAGCTTTCATATGGAGTTTTTAAAAACAATTTCAAATTATGATACGTAGGGTAAAAATGATGTGCCTTTTTGAACATTAAAATTTTTACACATCAAAATTTTAATGGTTTCTGTAATTCCATCTGAAAAATACCTACCCATTTCGAGCTGCGCTTCGAAGATTTAAAGGCCTGAACATATACACAGCGTCACGGCCGTGACGCATAAAAGCAACTGTAACTTTATTACTTTATTTCGCGCTATATACTGTTTACTGTTCAATTAAAATAAAGCATACGAAGTAATGTTTTCATCATTTTATTCAGTGGCTTTAATCAGCATGAGCCTTCATAAAGTTTCTTGTAAAAGATTTTAAAACTTATGCTAGTCCACGGCAGCCGCCTTCCGTGGTTCAAGTAAGATTACAATTTGAACTACTTCATATCAATGTTCCTAAAGTTTGTACTGGAATCTGTATAAAAATCAGACTTAGTTTATGATGTCAATGAATGTCCCTTGGCCGTCAAATCCAATCCTAGCTTTGAAAGGGGTCTACACTTATGGTATTTTTTAAGAATATAGCCATACTGAACTTGATTAATATTCCCCCCGCGTAAAGCGTAGTGCTAGGAATGGATACACCAATAGTACATCGGGTGAACAACTAACCCTCTTGATCTTTCAGTTTTTAGTCCACACCTTGGGCTACTGAGGTCCACTGCACTCACCTCAGTCTAGCAAAGATCCTCAATAGGACGAAGCCGAACTGGACATTTCCGTGACGCATTCTATGTGTTATAGCCTGAATTTAATTGTTTTGCACCATTAACACTGTAACTGAACACTCGGACAGGTCCTAACGAACCCGCCCGCAAATATCATTAATATAAACATCACACCGGCCGCAGTTTGAAACGTACGAAACTCCAAAAATAATTGCGAACCTTATTAGGGTCATGTTTTTTGTTCAATTATAAATATCCTAGTAGGTACTTTCCACATCTCGACCAACGCCGATAGATTTCATTATGTCATGTTACAATTAACATGACTTCTTATAAATTGTACCTAGTTTTAAAGTCGTAATTTGTGTACTACCAAAAAGTTTCGAAAACTTGGGTGTACAATAGGCATGACAACCTTAAAAAATATATTATGTAAGTCCCATTTTGCAATTACGTTAAAGTGTTTCGTTGCTCAAAATCTATCCATGTTTCGATCGCACATCGATTCACAACCGTCGCGCGTTTTGTGTGTCCAAATCTTAAATTAGCTTAAGGTTGTTCAAAATAGGTATAAGTAAGTAGTTCTTTCAATTCACGAGGGCTCGTGAGTTTTACTTGTGGTTACGTCGTGTACATGCACATTGTGTGGTGTCGTATATTGCGGGTTGTTACGTTCCCTCAAATATGGTTGAGCGAAGCAATGGCTGGATCATGCGTCATGCTCGTGAACGGGTGCCACCAACGGGATTGGGTCTGCTCTGACTGCCCATGCCCATGTCTTGACATGCGTTGGATTGGTGTACCTACGTATGCATTTTTGCATTTTTGAAGCTTTATTGTGGAAGCACTGTATACATAGCATGGCTTTCATTAACTATTGTAAATTTTTTATTTTTTTTTGAAAAGAGCAACCGCCGAGTTTCTTGCTGGCTCTTCTCGGCAGGAAAGGCATTCCGAACCAGTGTTAGATTCATTGACGATTCAAAAGTGCTTGTAAAAGTTTATTTGAATAAAAAATATTTCTATTCTATTCTATTCTATTGCGTAAGCGTGCGTGCCTGTCAGGAGCCTAGGTGGGAGCGATCAGGCGCGAGCAAGCTCTCGCTCCCACTTATATAGATACGACACACACACAACCGTGAGCCACGCGTCATCGTGAATTGCAAGAACTATAGCTGGTAGGTAGGTACTTTATCAAAATGCTTTTACCACATTTTAAATAGGTAGGTATTAGTTAATTACAATTAGTATGAAATAATACATGTTTATATTTTCAGGGTTTTTATTTAAATAGTTCTATTCAAGGTATGATATAATATACTATATAATTATATATACGCTTAACTTATCCTGAATAAAACAATAACATTTACATAATATGACAAAATCTATAGGTAGATATTAATTAAGGTTGTAATTAAATAAATTAAAAATCCATCTCATCACGGTAACAGATTGCAACGCAGTTAAAATTAATGTTGATTTAAAATTAATATTTACAGGAAACTAAGAACAGAACTAGCAGTACTCAAACACTCAAAATCGTGTATCGATAAATGATTATTTCTTACAAAAAGCGTTTAAGGCTTGCACACACACCAGGTTTGCACCGCGCGGTTATTGCACTAACGCACAATCGCTAACCAAGTGCGAATTATACTAAGAAATTATTTGCTTATTTTTTTGGTGCGACACAAACCGCAGGAGTGTGCGTGCACCTAAAACCAATCTATGAATACAAAATCACAACATAACATCAGATCGAACGTATTCTTAAGAAAGTATGTAAAATTACAAAATGTAAATTTATCGAAAACCCCAAATATGGTGTATTTAACTAGTTATTACAATACAATAAGTATAAATTACAAATATCCAAAATTTACGCCATACAATGTTTAGGCATAGATACGATCAATTCCTAATCTATGGTCAGATGCGAGTAATAAAGACAATTCCGAAATCTTGCGGTTCAAGTGTATAGTGTAGTAAAGGCTTATAATGCACACGAATTCAAATCGTATGCTACAGCTGCAGCTATGAAACAAAACTGCTACTATGAATAAACCCCATAACATCGTAATTCAGATTTTTTTAACGCTTTTTGTGCATTAACTACTTTATCAACCAATAAGTATCAAACTACCTCAAATTACTGTTAAATAACTTCTGGACCGAATTATAATTTGTATATGGAAATCGGGTCAGGAATTTCTGGAGTTTGGTGTTTCTTTTCTCTCTTTTCTTTACGCAAATAAAATTCAGCGACTACGTTAATAATTATTATTTTTTTTTTAAATTTCGATTATTGCTTTTTCATTCTACAAATAAATAATTGGAAAATTGCAGGTAATTTTTTGATGAAAAAATTCCTTATTTCCAACTAAGTAAGTATTTAATTATTTTCTTATCGAATTTTAAAAATAAATCCAAATTTAAAAATTGATAACGGTTAAGCCATCGATTATTTATCCTAGTAATTTGTAACAATCTAATGTTTTGGGCTTCATTTCCAATCCAAATATTATCCGAATAACTTAAAAAGTTAGGTTTCACAGCATTCTATTATGTTTTAAGCATTTCTTCCGTCATACTCGTATTAATATTTCTAGTCACATTTTTTTTTTTCAAATATTTACTAACAAAATATAATTTTGACAAACTTTTCCAAATCTGATTCAATCCAAAACTTTCAAGTTTGCAATTCAGATGGACTTCGTAGGTGTATAAATGCACCTACCGATTATGATGAAAATGAGCGATATGTAAATTTTAGATAAGCGCTCTGTCTGTTTAAAATAAAGTTTATATATCAGTCCGGACATGGCCCCATTGGCACATTTTCACAAAAATCCATACAAAGTTCTGCTTTATAAAAAAAAAAATTAAAACTAGTATTATTTTAAACGAGTTTAAACTTAAACGGAATATGATACAGTCTTAACCTTCCAGTCACTTTCTTAGTTGACTGACGAATAAAATCACCAATCAGCCATTAGATAAATAAACTTTACCGAATAAACTATATACAAAAATTTGAAATATTTTCGGATATATTTAAAATCGTTGTCAAATAAAATAGTCGTCTACAGTATTAATATTATTATTTATCTATTGGTTACGTCACATTTAACAGCCGAATATTTGATTTCTTTATGAGCATTCTTATAATAAATAGTTTATGCAAATTCAGGAGGAAGTGCTCAATGGAAATGAAAAATGAAAACATTAACTCAGACAGAATTAGCTCACATATAAAATATGCAATGTTTTTAAAAGGCTAGGAAACAATCTAGCGGGATAATAGGCACAGACTTTTTCTTTAAAGCCTCATTTGCGCAGATATTCAAGAACTTTCCTAAAATTACGATCCGACACCTTAGTGCAAAATTCCACTAGATTTGACCCTTAAATGAACATCGACCAAATCCTATAAAGAAACCTTATATTTGGCGGCTTTTATGTTCCTATTAAATTATATCAGCTTCGACTACCTACATGCGTCATCGACAAATATGTGACTATAGTTTCTGTACCGGCCAATCTTGGCCCGAAGATAATCTCGCAAGTTTTCCTCCATACCTTGTTCAAAATGGATGTGGAAAAAAATTACCAAATTTAACCTAACATAACTTGGTAAAACAATATTGTTTTTCCAACATACCACGTTGACAATATAGGCACAATTTGGACCACAAATAAAGCTGGTAGATTTTTAAATGTTCATTTTGAACATTTAAAAATCTTAGGTTTAGGTTAGGTACGTCGATGTGCCCACACAAAATCTTAACGAAGATCCGGTCACATAGGTTACGGTAAGTCAAATATCCTACAATAGTATTCTCTAAACATGGTTGTATCAGTACAACGATCGCAATGGCCTCTGATTGGCTGAATTTTTGGCGTTGTTGCTGCATCAATACATTTCAACCAATAGCGAGAGAGTGCCAGCCAGGGAGTGGTCATTGCGATCATTACATTGATGCAATCATTTTTAGAGAATACCACTACAGACACTGACCTTTTTATTTAATCTATGATTAACACTGGACTAAAAATAACAACCAGGCTATTGACCATGTCTCAAGGTCGGAATACTTCGGACACCTTTCCACGCCGCTCTACATAATGCGGGAAATAGAAAGAATTGGAAAAACATCGAACGGGAGAAGGTGATCCGTGCCAAAGATCGCGACCCTCAGTAATGAGGATGACGATGCAGAGAGAGAGTAACACTAGACTTTCTGCTGTGATTGCTTTTTTGGACCCACTTGATTGACGCCATTTTGTCGCTGTATAATAGGTAATATTGCAAATGGCGCACCGACCTCTATAATTTATCTATGATTACATTGTTGTTGTTGTATGATTTCGTAGATTAATTTAGAGGTGCGGTGCGCTATTTGCAATATTATTAGTTCCAGAGATACTGTCATGTCAAAAGTGGTGCTTCAAATTGACCCATAATTTAGGCTGTCATTAATTTACTGCAAATCCAGTGCTAATCAATTAGATTAAATACAGAGGTCAGGGACTACATGTTGTCGCGATATATTATCTATCTGGTACATTCTCCATTACATCTATAATGTCGTCTACAAACAACACTGGTAAATATCACTTGACTTCAGACAAAGTTCAATAAATCACGTTTTCACACAACACCAAAATCAATTCCGCATTAGGTACCTCAATTCTTTTGTCTCTCTCTGGAATCCTCTCTGCACACCCCTCGAGGCGGCGAATCCCTACCTTTGTGACCTTTGGTGGTTTTCCTCGACCTTTTGAACTTGGCGACGTCATCGCCGAAAACGTCACCGGTCCTTAAAGCTGATATGAGATCGTCGAATTCTCCCTTTTGTCCGTTTGTTAGGGTGCCGTCTCGGGAACTGTCGCCCGTACTGTGGCCGTTGCAATCGGAAGAGCCGTTCGACTTGCCCAGGGATTTGCCCACTGAACCTAGCAAGCTCGAACCTTGCTTCCTTTCCATCGTTCGCTTTTTCAGCTGTAATAGAAAAATTAACGGTTACAAAAAATAATGTTGAAATCTAATCTAAATATCTTAATAAGTAAGTATAAAAAAGGAAATAGTACTTGATTGACTGTTTGGCTGACTAATCTATCAACGCACGTTGCCTATTTATACGCTGTCAATAGAGGCCTAGTGTATCATGGCGCGTGGCTCATGGTTGTGTGCGTGTCGTATCTGTATAATTGTGAGCGAGAGCTTGCTCGCGCCTGACCGCTCCCACCTAGGCTTCTGACAGGCACGCACACTTACACAATGTGCATGTACACGACGCAACCACAAGTAAAGCTCACGCGCCCTCGTGATTTGCAAGCACTATACAAAGACGACTAATGAAAAAGGAAACCATAGGGACATTATAATGTCTTCCTTATTCAATGTAAGAAATATCTTTTAAATTGGTCCAATATTGGAGGAGGAAATATTAGAGAGCCAAACCTCAAATTATGACTTTTTACTTAGGCTATTCAGTAGGTATAAGTTTCAAAAGTGTCTGCCACCGCATTATTTTCCTCGTAAGTGTTAATGCAACAAAGGTGGCATACCTTGGGGCAATTTAGGAATTTATTATTTCTAAATTGTCTCTGGTCTGGTCTGGTGGAAGGCTTTGGCCGTGGCTAGTTACCACCCTACAGTCAAAGACGTGCCGCCAAGCGATTTAGCGTTCCGGCACGATGGCGTGTAGAAACAGATTAGGGGGTATGGGTTGGATCTAAACTGCCATACCCGTTACAAGTTAGCCCGCTAACATCTTAGACTGCATCGTCACTTACCATCAGGTGAGATCGCAGTCAAGGGTTATCTTGTCATCGAATAAAAAAAATAAAAAAAATACCTCCTGCTCGTGCCTCGTCCGCCGCTCCTCCTCGTCGCGTCGGCGGCGCGCGGCGTCGCACTCGGCGCGCGCCTCCGCAAGCTGCGCGAGGAACGAGTCCAGCGCGCCGAACAGCTGCTCCGGCGACGCGCTCGCCTCCTCGCCGAACGCGTGCGCGCACGCCTCCAGCCGGCTCTTCATGTCCTGAATGTTAACATCATGATTTTAGTTGGTACTCGTCTTCTCTATCAACGAATAGACGTCCACTGCTGGACAAAGTTCAAACAGATCTAGACTTTGCGCCGTCTGAATCCAGCGGCTCTCTGCCACTCGCTTGATGTCGTCGGTCCACCAATAGGAGGTCTGCCCACACTGGGTCGCCACTCCGGCACCTTGGGACCCCAATGACCATCGACTCTTCGAAAAATGTGCCCCACCCATTTCCACTTCAGTTTCGCGACTCGCTGATCTATGTCGGTAACTTTGGTTCTTCTATGGATCTTCTCATTAGTTGGTTTGTATAGCTTGACAAAAAGAGTAGACAAAAATAGGGGCACCCCTATTGCCAATTTATCTTGAAGGATAAAGAGATTTGATAGATACGGAGTACAGCTATAGCTATCTGTGCAATTACAATCAAAAATGACTGTGATCTACTTACCTGGAAGAACCAAAGCTACTGACATAAAGCCGATCTAGTTACAATGGACAAAGAGCATATAATTCGGAACATTATTGGACGTTGGAGTTCTGGAAAGGCAGCGAAAATTTAGGTAGTCATTGACGCACGAACTGCATAGTACCGTAAATGTGGAAATCCTTACAAGTAACTTATGCCAAGTAGTGGAAGTCCATCTGTTGAGACAGACGGCTCATTTGGAGCAGATTCTGACCGTAACCTCACATCCTCTTCCTCATCAATTAACAATGCAATCCTCCTTGTTAGGGTGGCGTGGTGGACGTTGGGCGTTGGTCGCGCCGAAGCGTTTGAAGCGAAGCGAAAGCGATATTTTGTTTTAACCGCTCAAAACCGACCATCCTATCAAATTTCTACCTCATACCTACACCCCTGGCCTGGAGGTGTGAACCCCGCATCGCATCAGATGACAGTCTTCACGTCAACGCACTGATACCGCGGGTGTATCGCCGCCGCGCCGCTCCACATAGTGGAAAACGTGGACTCCAGAACATTAATGCCATTTGAACATGTTAATAAATTATTATAAGCGACTTGTGAGTGAGGATTTCAGTGTTTTCTCGTGTGGAGGAACGAAGATCCGAAGGTTCCAGGTCAGTACCCTACCTAGTTCCCGTCGATACCCTATGTCCGCGTCTCAAATCCACCACCAGTCGGATTTGAGCAAACCCGCAAAATTATACAGTCCACCAATTTAGTTCAATTTTAGTTTCTAGTACTTCCCACGCCGCCAGGTGTGATGGTGGGGATAACATACATACCTGGAACAGATCTTCAAGCTGCGTGAAGGAGCACACGGCATGCGCGTGGAATTCTCTCATGACGGGCACGAACGCGTCGTTCGGTTGCGCGGGCGCGGGCAGCGACGCGTGGTAGTCCAGCTCCCGTGACACCTCGCGCAGGCCAGTGCGGAGGGCGCCCACGTCCTTCTCGAGCTGGTCGACGCACACTTTGGCGGCTGCGCGCACGTGGGGCAGATCTTCTTCGAGGAGGAGGACGTCCTTGAACTGGATATACAATAAAGGGGATTTTTAGATTAACTCAAAACCATAAGCTCTTGCATTGATTATAAAATAAATGGAATTTTTAAATGAACTCAAAACCATAACTCACGATTCAAAAAATGGATATGTGTAATCCTATTTTTGTTTTGTTTGTGATCATGATAAAATTATCAGTCGTCTAGACGTCTAGAGTTCACAGTTCCTTCAAGTTGCATGTACACAGTACAGTGCTTGTTTCTTAATCTATGAGGTCAGTACTGATGCCTATAATTTATTTCATTAATGGACGTACTTTGGCCGAAACTTTCCTTTAAGAAATGGGCTTTTACCTCTTGCAATTTTTTTTTTTTTTAAATTGAAACATGCACGTCACCTGCGTCTCCAGCAACTCGACGAGGTAGTGTAGCAGGGTGGTGTTGCGCGTCACGCTGGACTTGGTGTCGGCCAGCTTGTTGAGCGACGTCAGCCGGAAGCCCGACGCGTTGCCGCGGGCGCCGCTAGTGGACAGACAAAGTTCGGTTGTAAAAATAGTGTAGTATGTTTTTGAATTACTATACGCTGTCCATTCGTTTTTTTTTTTTTTTTTGACAGTTCAAGAAAGTTCGAAAATACGCAGCAATAGACGTACGACTGGCTTCCGTAATACGATTTTTAGTGACATTTTGCAACCGATCGCGTAGTGATTGCTGTCGCGTTGCTACTGTTGTCACTACTGCAAATTTGACGTAATCAGGTTGAGAAGTGACGTTTCACAGCAACGATCGCGCGATTTACGCCTGTCGCGAACCTGTCGCGAGATACGTAATAACCACGCGGTTCATATAATTGCCTAAAGCCAGAACTTTAAACTGCTGAAGCTTCTCATCAGAACCCACCCAAAGCCAATTAAGAAGCTGTGAATTATTCATAAGCTGACCCTGCCCGGGAATTGAATCAGACCCTTCCAAATACAGGAGCACAGACTCCACTGTACTAGGAACGCAGAACTTACCGGTTCATATAATTGCCTAAAGCCAGAACAATTTCCAGCAAAGCCCTGAGTCGCCTGGAACGCGTCATGTCTCGCGCCGCTCGCAACACGACGGAAGCTCGACTGCTCGCCTCAGCCACCGCTCCTGAGAACTTCTTCTTGAAGAGCAGGGTTCGAACTCGCTGCGAGTAATGTGGAATCCTGGAAATTATTTTTCCATTAATTTTTTGGAATGCATCAGACACTTTATAACGTTAAACTTTTCAACCGTACCGCAGGACACCAGACGGGTTTACTTCAGTAATAGTGTCGCAGACAAACCAATATACTCTGCTGTCATAACTGTTTTTGGGCATACTTGATTGATGCCATTTTGTGCGCTGTAAGCACTAAGCAGATACGAGTGTCTCTGGAACTAATAGGTAATATTGCATTCTTGTGGTGATATGATTTCATAGAATGATTATACCTAGAGGTCGGTGCGCCATTTGCATTCTTATTGACTAGTTGATGCCCGCGGCTTGGCTCACGTGGATTTCGTTTTTTGAAAATCCCGCGGCATCTCATTAATTTTCCGGGATAAAAAGTGACCTATGCCACTCTTCCGGTCCTCAACCTATACCCATGAAAAAAATCAGGTTGATCCATTGCTGTGTTGCCGCGAGATTCCAGAGACACCGTATGCCAAATGTGGTGCTTCAAATTGATTCATAATTAATCTGTCAAAGGTCAGCAAATAGTTAATCACAGATTAATTAAAGAGATCAGTGAATAAAATATAGGCTACTTACTTGGAGATCTCGTACAGGAAGCGGTCGGCGCGCGCCATGCTGTCCAGCTCGTCCTGGTGCTCCTCCAGCAGCGCCGCCTCCTCGGCGCTGGGCGTGAACTTCAGCAGCTGCTCCACCATGTCCAGCGGCAGCTGCTCGCCGCTGTCCATGCGCAGGATCGCTCTGCGGCAAGGGGAGAGGATTATAGACAATCATCTTACAAGTTGGCGCTACTTAGAAGACGCCTATGTCCAACAGTGAATGCATGTAAGCTGATGATGATCTTACAATTGCCGTCGCCGATAAACTGGCCGTTCTGACAAGTTTTGTACTGAAAAAATAAGGGTTAACCAGACAATATAGTGTTAACTCACCGACAAATTTCCTCATCGGACATCTTGAGTTTCGAAAGAAGTATAGTGCAGTTCTGCGCACGTCGTCCGTCGATCACGGACAAAATCTTCGTCCGTGGCTTGGAGCCCAGTTGGCGGAGATCCTCCACGGAGCCTTCGTTCTGTGAATAACATTCATTAGTCATTACGGCATATTGAGACCTATTCTCATTATTCTGGTAATTCTTCAATTAATCCATCTTTATGTCTTGAACTACATTATTTAATTTAAGACACGTTTCCGTTTTCAAAAAATTGTCCAGGCTATCTTTTGCGAGGCAAAACGAGAGTGAATTATTACCTGACCTCTTTAAATTTTCGGTCTGCCTTTCGTCAAAACTTGGGTTAGGTGAGATATAATTCCGGGAGGGTCGGCCCAGGCAAGCAGCCCATGATTGCCACTTGCCCCCCTGAGAAGGACTTCCGAGCGATGGATATGGGGAATCCATCGCCTGATAAGAAATAGCCCTCGAGTTGGAAGGTGCACCATGTTCCTAGGCGCTTTGATGGCGTGTTGGACCGTTTTATCGGTCCCGGACGAGGGTCTGAAAGGCGTCGCTGGCTGGACTGCGGAACGAGTCTGGTCCCGTAGCCTAGTCACCAGGCAATCAGAGGGGCTTTAGTCGGTAAAAGTCCGGCATAACATTCGTGCTTAAACCTCTGAAGCCTTTTAAGATTGTGCTATTTACAATTGTGTAAGCGGACTCTTTGGTCTAGATTTCTAATACCTAAAATCTGTTGCTGATGACATATTTTTACTTTTATAACGCGAACTGTACTTTTCTTAGCCAACATAGACGGTCCAAGTACGCCAAAAGGCCTTGTACAAATATTGGCCCAAATGTATTGGTCCAACTCGAGCAGGATTCAAGAGAAATCGACCAACCTGCACGCCGTTCTTCTGGTAAGCGCAGAACATCTTGTCTATCGCGTGCAAATCCATCGCGTTGTACAGCTTCGTGTCATCCAACTCCTGCCAAATGGTGCCGTGTAGCTTCGTGTCGGGGAGTTTACTCCAGTTGAAGCTCTTCAGGGGGTTCCCTGGGGTGGGGACGTTTTTCTTCGGTCTAGGCGGTGCGGGCGCTAACGGTGCGGGAGGTGCGAGGGGTGCGGGGGGCGGGAGGGGCGCGGCGGGGGGCGGGGGGAACAGCGAGGGAGGCGGGGGTGGCGGAGGAACGCTGCACGTTTCGATCACGGCGCTTTTTAGGTTGCTGACCTGTTGATACAAAAAGAAAATTCACGTAGTTGTTACAGAATCCTATTAATATTGTAAATGGGAAAGTTTGGATGTATATGTTTGTTACTCAATCACGCCACGACTGAGCCGATTTGGCTGAAATTTTGGCACAGCAATAGATTATAGTCTGGAAAATTCCCGCAGGAATCCAAAAAAAGCGAAACTCAATCCACGCGAACGAAGACGTGGGCAACATCTAGTAATAAACAAATGAATGATTTCCGGGACTAGCTCATTTTTCGCGTGAAGGAAGTGACAAAATACAGCTAGCACTCTTGGTATCACGTCACGCAGATATAATATTTTGTAATTAGATTAGGTTAGGTATCATTTTAATAATTTTGATTGGTTTTGTGTTGTTATATCACTACTAAATATACATATAAAAGGCTGTTGTTAAAAAGTTGACTGATCTGCTAACGCACAGTTCTAACCACTGACGACCTCCGACGTGATCTTATGGCAAAAGCTGAAAATAAATAAGAGATAGTGGCGCCCCTATTTATTCTACGGATTTTCCCAAGTAGTTATACATATTATTTTGTTGATTAAATGCTCGTATAAAGATTATTGAACGAGCGAAGCGAGTTCTCTGAGTCAACTAGGGCGCTTGCCTACTAGACAGAGAAGTGTGTCCGTCTAAATGTCTGTCAGAGCCCTATAACTTCTGAATTACTGAATATTAGAACGTGAAACTTGGTTGAAAATTCAGTTATATCCTGTACTTGAACAACAAATACTAAAATTAGATAAATGTTATAAAGAAACGAAATTATTTAATTTTAATGCGCCATCTATTAGCATTATTGTGAAGCTAATAGCTTCACTATAATGCTAATAGATGGCGCTGTGTCAGTAAAACAGTTTTATGTCAACTATTATTTTTTTTATTGCGTCTAATGTTAAAAGTTAATTATTACAATATATAATTAAAACTTTTGGGAATTATGGGATATCGCGAGGTCTCAGTTCGGGGCGAACCACTAGTTATAATTGATAAGTTACCTTTGCATCATCAGGTATGCTCCCTTCGCTAACCAGTTTTTCAAACCTCGCTCGTTCAGTCCGCTCTTGATTAAGCTGAAAATGACATATTCAATATGAAGTTTTTATACTCCTAATATCATTTTATTCACACATAGAATTACGAATTTAGTGTTCAAATATTTCGAGATTCTAACTTTTTTTTATACATTACAGACACCTGCATGATACGGTCTAAGGTGTAACGCGGTTGCCTAGAAGATGCCTACATATAACTTCTAAATAAAGTTGTTTTACTTTCTGTTAAGTAACAAGCTTAGATAATGAGACAAATTGATAATAGTTACGTACTTGGTTAGTGAAATAGGCTATAGTACGTTTATCTCGCGAAGTTACGGGCGCTGTGCTTGTGGTTACGTTGTGTACATGTACATTGCGTAAGTGGGCGCGAGTAAGCTCTCGCTCACATTTTTACAGATACGACACACACACAACCATGAGCCACGAGCCCTCGTGAAATGAAAGAACCTTTTATGCCGAAAAAACAGAGGGATTTTAAAAAAACCTAATTCCACGATTATGTATGCCGAAAAAAAACAGAGGGATTTTTGAAAAACCTAATTCCACGATGACGTACCTATGCCGAAAAAAAACAGAGGGATTTTTAAAAAACCTAATTCCACGATTATGTCACAAGGTGACGTTATCACCCTTCAGTTTTCAGCCGTTTAAATCCCCCCCCCCCCCCCCTCACCGACAGTTAAGCCGATCCCCCCCTCACCTGCTGCTCTAGCTGATGCGCCCGGCACGCGGAAGCGCGCGCTCTCTCCGTGCACTCCATGTGCGCCGCGGTCTCTCTCTCCAGTCTCTCCTTCACGCGGGAGAGGACTCCCTCCAACTCCTCCTTCTCCTGCGTGCTTTGGTCCACTTGCTTCTCCTGTTAGTGGTTAGCACATGCAATGGGTAACATGGATATTACGAGTGTGTATGGCCTAACACCGTGGTAATACCGTGAGCGAGGTGTATATTTAAATAAGTTTAATAAAGTACGTTTGTATGATAACTCGAGTTAACTCAAGCTTACGGGCGACTTAAAATTGCTTCAAAATTGTACTACATATAATATTATATTATGCTGTATTTCTATGAAAACTCAAACGTATAATTGGTTGTATTGTAGTAATTGCATTTACCATCTTATGTAGGTACATATATTATGTATTATGCAAATAAAGAACGTATGATATTGTATTATTGTATTTTACCAATTGGATATTTATTGGATATTTTATACTACTAGAATTTGTTGATTATCTCATATTGACAGACAAATGAGTTTTTTGAGTGGAGAATTTTTTGAGTATCTATCACAGGTGATGAATTTCACGATATTATTAATGTTTTCTATTTGGAATAATGACCTCGCTCACAGTAAGTATAAAAACAAAATAAAAAAAATAAAATAAAAAATGGTAATTTTCCAAATGTCTCATTTTTGGATTTCAATGTAATGGCGTCAAAATTAAACTGTTAGTATATGTCTCTATTGTCAGAATTGGAAGTTACTTTAATGCAATTTATGTAAAAATAAAAAGGTAAATTAAATAATAATAACCGAGAAACTCCCAGGCTTGAATACTATACGCCTATGAGATGGTATTATTTTTGTTATAAATGACTGATCTTTCATTCAATGACCCCTACCCAAAGTTATTATGCAAGGGACGATTCAATGAAGTATTTTTAGACCGAGTTAGAAAAATAGTCCCAAATAGAATTTTGGTGTTTCTAACGACTCGAGTATTTATGAAAAAGCTAAAGACCATTCTAATAATAATTTATATGTTATACACAAAACACGCTAATTAGACTAGTAGTAGGTAGATTTATGACGTGTCATACGAGCTACAAGTTGGCCTACATGAAATAAATAAATTTTGATTTGATTTGATTAGGCAAAAATGATCACAACGTTGTAAAACGCAAAATTCAAATAGCATATAACAAAACTGGCCTAACAAAATTTTTGAAATTTTTTGTATCTAAGTACATAATTATTAATATTTCAAAGATACAACAATGCGTCGTGTACTGATTGATCAATCGATGAGCGAATTCGATCTTTGAGCCTATTGCACTTTTTATGAACTAAAATTCAATTACTCTATCTTTTATATGGAATATGGACTAAAGGTTATGCAGAACGTTGAGTTAGTTCAAATTGAGGCAATTGTATTTAAATCTACACTGTCATGTTGTTTATATACTTTATTGAATCGTCCAAAGCATGCAGCGCTAGTTTCGTAAAACTCAAAATAATCTACCTTTTTGGCTAACTCAGTGGCCAAGTCGACGTTTTCTCTCTCCAAATTCTCCGCTTTCGTCCTGGCAGCCACTAGTTCTTCTTCCTTAGCAAGTAGATGGACGATCTCTCCTACGTTAATCTCTAAGGGAGCGACATCCGGATCGTATACCTGTAAGCAAACAAAATTAATGGTAAATTATTAGTAAATAGCCCATTAATTTAATATGTGTGAATGCGGCAATGAGAAGCTTAATATACATCGGAATATATGTATAATTTATTTTTTTTACACGGAAACATTTACATAATTTACGATAGTCCTTATTAGGGTTGCCAGATTTTGTTTCAGCCTATAAGGGACAAATGGTTAAATGGATTAAAAATACGGGATTTCTGTTTTTTACCCGGGACAAATAAAAAGCAAAATTAGTTAGTGTCTTTTTTTTGATATTTTTCCGAGGGTCGAGTCAATTTAAACATATTTTTATTCGTTTTAACATATCTGCAATAATCAATACAATTATAATCGTAATTATAAACGGTCATCAACTCGCTTTTTTACGAATGTGGCATGTGTGTATATTTGGATCGATTTCATAATGAAAAATGAAGTACAGTTCAAATACGGGACATAACCTGTCCCGCCGAGACATTTTAAATTATGCCTAAAATACGGGATGTCCCGGGAAATACGGGACGTCTGCCAACGCTAGTCCTTACCCTCTGCGCTAAAAAAACCTGTGTTGCAGAAGGTACTAACGTTCATTAAAAATGTTGGTAGTGACAATCGCGAGCGGTATATTGCTATCTGTACTAAGCGGGTCTGACATGAGGTGCGGTGCGGGGAAGTAGTTCCTCCCAATAGTAATGAAGATCTATACTCCGCAGTGCATGCATATAGGCTGTGGACTCACTTTGACGTGGTCGGAGCAGTTGTCGGTGGCGGTGCTGTCGCGGTCGCTGTTGGCGCGGCTGCCGGCCGGCGGCTGCTGCAGCACCACCTGCTGCACCACGCGGTCCAGCAGCAGCCAGTGCTGCGCGTGCGGGTTGTATTCCACTGGAACCACAGAGATTTCTTTTACAATTTGAGCTATCGTTCATCGTTATCTACTACCAACTAACTAATATATCTAACTCGGTTGAGTAGCGTATTGGCAGTTTCAAGACGTGTTCTCGTCAGAAAGTCAAGTCTTCGAACAGCGCGTGTTTACACTCTTGAGTTGGATCCGAAACATTTTCGCTAACTATAGACCTTATATGGAGGTTCATGGGTAACCCAAAGAGAGAGCTATGCTCGGAGTTTCCCTGCGAAAAATCCGAAAATCTAAAATGAAGAGATCTGACAGACACATAAGTGACTCATCGAGTCGCGAAGCCCAAGGTACTGGAGTGGCGACCCGGCCCCAAAAAACGTATAGGCTATATTTTAAACCGGAAAATTAAAGAGTCTCTGCAGGAATTAAATACTTTAATCCAGGCGGAGGGAGTCGCGGGCATTATCCATTTCAAAAAATCAAACTAAGAAAGTAACAATGTTGCACAAACTTTACTTATTTTCTAATTTATTTTCTAGTATATTTTTGCATTTATACATATTATTATAATCAAGGCAAGCTAATACTTAATAATTAAATTTAGTTAGTGATAAGGTTTATAAAAAAAAATTTTAGATCAGAACTTTAATAAAAATTAAATACAATTATTGGGCCGAGGATATATTTTGGATAGCCCCAGTACAGGCTACGGTCTAATTGGGCTGCCAACTGCAACCACTATGCTTTGGTCTATAAATTATGGTGTAAATTGTGTTCACTTTTTTTGTCTTTAAATAATAAATAAACTCACATGGTAGTAACAGCAGATGCTCCAACATGGACAGCAGGTGGGGGTAGGCGGCGGTGTGGCTCAGCTTCCGCCTCAGCAGCTCGAACATGGCGGCCGCGCTCTTGGTGTCCACGTGCTGCTTGTCGAAGCGCCGCGCCAGTTCGCGCTCGTCCTCGTTGCGCACCATCTCGAAGAACTCGATGTGCCGGTCGAGCGTCTCGTTCTCGTACTTTCGAAGTTTCTCGATTACTGGAAACCGACAATGGGATACCTTAGCACAATGTTTGCTGAGGTCAAAATGTTCCAGTTTTTCCGATCATGCTGCAAAACGCTTTTGGCAGTAAACGGTAAACTTAGCGTAATATTTGTTGTGGTCAAAATATTCCAGAAATTTTGCCGATCATGCTATAACCCACTTTTGGCTGTGAACCGAACTTTAAACGGCATACTTGCTGTGGTCAAAATATTCCAGAAAATTTGCCGATTATGCCATAACACGGGTTCGGGTATACTTACACTGAACTTTAGTCAATGAAAGTAAGTGTGCACCAAGCAGTAGCAAATGAGATAACTGTCGAACTAAACACGAAAATATTCCCGCACACTGGAGTGTAGAAAACAACTACTTAAGGTACTTTTTCATTGGATGGGTATTCCAAATAGATTGACTTGCTGATTCGAAAACACTTCGTAATTTTTTATTTGAATAAACAAAACTTTTTTATTCTGCTCTATTGTATAACTCACCAGGCTGTATCCCCAGCATCAAGAGCTCATATCGCAAATGCAATCTGAACTCCAGACTCTCCTCCCCAGGGCCGTAGTTCAGCACGGCGTTGACGAAGGACATGATGGCGGTCTTGAGCCCCAGGTCATCCCTGTAGGCACCCGTACTGCGGTCCAGCTCGTTGACGACGCCCTGGAACCGCGCTCGCTCGCCCGCGTACTTCTGATAGTGGACCATTGCTTCTAAAACCTGGAGTCAGAAGTTAAGAGGGTTATAACCATGTTCTCTTGTTTTTGATTTTCGATAGCCCTTTGTATTGCGGATTGTGTTTGCAATAATTCCGCACTAATCTATTCTAATACAAATGCGCTTGACAGGAGTCATATCAAATGGCAGCTGATTCCTGTACCGATTTAAAGCTAAGATACATGACATTTTGACGGCCCAACCGAATAAAGGCGTAATCGAAAAAAAATTATTTTACATGGGAGCCAAAAAGTCGTAAAACACTAACACTGAAGTTGCTTTAATAAGAAACTTATAAGAATTTTTCCAGATCGAATTCCAGCTACGGTTGGTAGCCAATTTCAACAAAGACTATCCAAATATGCAGGAGACAATAGCAATGCACAATTGTTTGAGCATCTATTCACTCTTGTTTAATCACCATGTAAATCACATCTTCCGATCCGATCAATACCCCTAAATGTCCCTAACCAACAGTCAATACCTTTTTATGTCCTCCAGGCACAAGACACACAGCGCCGAGGATCTCCAACGCAGCGACCTTGGTCTTGACATTCTCCGTGTCCATTGATTGTGCGATCAGATCTATACTAGTCGGGTGCGCCAGGACGTGAGCTCGACCCGTCTGAAAAAAAGTAGGAAACTCCAAATCATTTCTTCCTACCGGTTAATAGGTCCCACCCAGACCACAGTAACAAACACAAACTGGAATCAATATTACTACCTACATTGTTTCTCAATGATGGTTAAATATTTCTTAAATTCTCGTAGAAAAACGATACGAAATTCCTGAACTATTTATTCATCAAAATGTCACCACAATATTTTTTGTCAATATTTTTGAATACATTGAACCAAGCGGCGAAATCCACCAACCAATAATCAAACTCAAACATGCGCTTGGAAAAATACGTCCATGTTGTAACTACTGGTAGGTACCAGAAATTTACGCCCTGCGACTTGTTTTGAGCATAAAAAAATTGGGGAGGACTAGAAACTTATTTATAATTTCATGGGAATTGACTATGAAACCTCCCAAACCCAAACTTGGATAGGTACCTTTGAAAGGTACCTATCCAAGTTTGGGATACAGCACAAAGCAGGCAGGTAAAACTGCGATAACTTACAGAATTGTTCATCAAGGCTTTAATCCCCGCGATGAGGTTATGCCTCGTGATCGCATCGTCCCGCGGCGCCCTCTGGAGTGCCTCCAGCAAGGCGGCGAGCCCGCCCTGCTTGATAAAGCGGATGACGAAGCTGTGCGCTCGCGTCCTCAACGCAGTCTTCAGCCCGTCGACCAGGGCGCACGCTTCCGTGGGGGTGACGCCCTCGCCTTCTGATGATGAGAAAGCCTAGAAGCAAAGAAAATAATCTTCTTATATCACAGTAGTAGATTCATTTGACGATTCGAAAGCACTTTGTAAAAGTCTATTTCAATAAAAAAAAATCTATTCTATTCTATCTATTAAATAATAATAGACAGGTACTAGAAACAAAAGTGAACAGCCTAAATCGGCGGACATTTAGTTTTATGTTCTTCAACAAAATTATCACCATAACTCACATGCATACTGTATATTTTAACTTGACTGATGGACAATGGGCATCGTTCATTTGCAGAAAAGATTGGACATCTTTGGCATAGAATAAAGACATATACTTACCTACGTTAGTCGGTTTTCGGTATGTTTTTGTTTAAAAAGTTATAACCTAGTTGTTTTCGTATGCTGCTATACCCGATGGGGATGTTAACACTAATCACAAATTAATGTTAAATGTTAATTTTATGATAGTTTGTAGGATTAGAAAAATAAAAGCAATTCCGAAAAATTGTTAACATCCCTATTGTTCTGTTGTCGGATTACAATTATGTAATAAGTGCTAAAGTTTCATTGGAGACAATTAAGGCTTAAGTGTTATATATATCTGTATTACATTTTATCTTTTACAGTACTGTACGTTTCCTTTGAAAAATAAAAAAAATAAAAAATCTGCCGTTTATGTTAAACTCCTCTGGTATCTGTAGCTATGTCCTTTAACACCATTGGTTGCCTGGAAGAGATCGCTATGTAGCGATAAGGCCGCCAAATTGTATACTATTTATTAAGATCACTGTGTCTAATATAATATTATGTGTGGTGTACAATAAAAGTATATTCATTCATTAAACTCACATCCGCAATCTCATTGAGAGCTTTGATGTAGTCCTCCACTTGCGGCGCGGTCGCTAGCGGCGGCGGCTGGCCGGGCGGCGGCCGTCTGCTGCAGTAGATCTGCCACTTCTTGGCCGCCGGTAGCTCCATCATCGCCGCTTTGTTCACCGCTGTCAGGTCCAACTCTTCCTGCGAACGGGAGAAGCGATACTTTTAACATAATGCAAGGAAAATCTATACCTACATCTACATCTCAAACTGTACCGTGACTGACAATGCACATTGCACACCCAAAACTAGGAAGTTAGTAGATCTAAGATTTCGAATTAGAAGGAAATATTCCTTATAGGAATTCTACAGGTACATAAAACAGGGTTTTTATGTGATATATCCCTCGGGATTCAGAAAGGGTGGTCCCTGAAGATTCCAAGAATTTTTTTTTAGTAGACCACGCAGACGAAATCGTATGCGACTTATTTCCTAGAAACTAGTTTTTCGACTGAGAAATGGATATCATGGAAAGTTTATGAACTTGTTTCCATTACATATTATTTTGAAGTTAAAACTTTTTGAGTGATTTTTGCTTGGAGGAAATCTTATGGGTTCACATTACCGACATATTAGTAAGGTAAAATATTAACTACCTATCTGTAGCTATGAACACGTGGTTTCACTTCTATCGGCAGTCATAGGAATTGTTTTTTTGCTTTTCTTCATAATTTCCCAAGTTTCATATTAATCCGAAATGTAGTTTCTTAATTAAAGATTCGATGATAGGAAATCAATTAGAATAGATTTGTCAACAAAATACGGTACACAACAAATTCTTAAAAAACCTTCGGCATTCGGGCTCATTAAAACCGATGGTGTTTTTAGACTGGGCAATTAAAAGTATGTGTTTAACCATACTTTGAATGATTACGAACGATTTGCATGAAGAATTGGATAGGTACACAAATCGCTACTCCTAAATGCTAAGCCCTAATGTGAAATACCACAATCCTAATCTGTGAGACCGGATCTGAGGAACTCACGACCTTCGCACAAATTCGTCGAAATTGAAAGGAAATGCGCCACAAAAAGAGTCGAATTAAGAGTATTTAAAAATGCCATCACGAATTTTTTAATGCATTAGGTATGTTACGCACTTATAATATCTTACCATGTTAGGAATGGTGTTAATGATTTAAAGCGAAACGGACACAGGTGGTAAAAATACCAAAATAATTCAGAAAGTTTAACTGTCGTCGGTTGGTGCCATCATTTCAAACCACGAATTATCTACATAGTTAATCATTACAAAATTGACTTACAATAAGGCTTAGAAAACCTTTGTTACTGTTAACATTAAAAGCTATATTGATAAGCTAAATCGCGGCTGCAAGCGGCAGTAAAATAGATAATTTTTTATTTTAAATATACCTAGTGATTGACATAATATTATGGGAATAGTTATAAAGCTTTTATCTAGAAGATTCGTACACCTTCAAATAAAGAGTAGGCAATTCTCTGTTTGGTGTTGGAATAGATAGGTCTTGGACACTTATTTCAGCGAACGTAGTTAGTCAGTTAACCTAAGTTAGTTTAGATCGAAGTGTAATCGAGCATTATAGGAACTTAATTTCGATCAATTCAATGTTGTCGATTACACAACAATCATAAGAAACGTCGTAATCGAAGACAAATACGAGAACTATCTAACATGATTGATGGGAATGGAAGCACTCTCGAGTCACGACAAATAGAGAGTAAATCATTGTCAAGAATTTATACGAGTCATCGCGCTAATCCGACTATCTGAGTGATATAACGGACCGTCACTTGACGCCGCTTCATTATTGGTAATAATAGTAATTGGTATAAAATTATATAATTAGACGCTTTCCCTTGTTCACAGTAACTTTAAATCTAGCTTTAAATAAAAGAAGTTTCCCACGAGTCGAGCGCTCCGGAAGGCACCCCATACAAACGAACATGGATAGCTAATGTTTATTCAGTACACAGTTCTAGGAACTAATATCTGTGCATAAACCATTATGGCTTATGCATTTTTGAAACTTTATTGTGGAAACACTGTATGCAAAGCGTGGTTTTGTTACCAATTGTAATTTTTTTTTTTTTAAAGAGCAACTGCTAAGTTTCTTGACGGCTCTTCTCAGCAGAATCTGCATTCCGAACCGGTGGTAGATTTACGACGTGTCATAAGAGCTACAAGTTGGCTACATGAAATAAATAAATTTTGAATTTGAATTTGAATTCTTCAATGACATAAACATGGTATTCCTTGCTTTCTTAAGACTGAAATTTCTGGACTACTCTTACGCTCTGCTCAGGCTCAAGACAGAGATAAAAAAAAAGACAGAAATAAGACAGATTGAAGTCAAAGCATATTTGTATTCCGTTTTAACTCTATCTTATTTCTGAGCGAACTCTGCACTGATCTCAGCCTAAGTGTCTGAGATTTGTCAGATTTTCGAATATTTTTTTTATTTACAAGGACTTAAATGGCTTAGACTATGGATTTACGGCAAGTAAATTAATTAAAATTAAACCGAAATTAATACTAGCATAATTTTTACGTTTTTTGTATACTTGCCAAATGGCCAAAATGGTCTGAAATAAAGACATTTTATTTAACTATTATTTATTTTTAATTTTGATAAAAAAATTAATTTATTTTTAATTTTGATAAAAAAATTATTATAGAACCATACTTGAACCAACCCCCTGAGAAATTTTTCCGGTGGTCAAATTAAACTCATTGATATAGCTCTTGCATTTCAGTTGTGTATTTGTCGAGGGCAGGGTATTCTTTTGGAGTTGGAACGCTGTATTGAAATGCAACATTTAAATTTTTTATACCCAGCCTGAATTTACTTAGCAAGAATGTTTTAACTGACATAGCCGACACGAATTATCTAATTAGCGAGTCCGGACAGCGTTTAGAACATGTTTATAATAACGACCGCAATTAGGTGCCCCCATCATCTCATATCTTGTGGGTCGCTGCGCAGTACTGAATTATTCAGGTCAGAATTAAATAAGTACATGGTGTCTTAGACCATGGTTTAATATTTACACACGAGTAACACGAGTTATAGTTAATCGACGTGGGCTCGCTGATTTCCCATTCAGGAGGTCAGACCATGGTAATAGCTCTTGCAATTCGCGAGGGTGCGTGAACTTTACTTGTGGTTACGTCGTGTACATGCACATTGCGCAAGTGTGCGTGCCTGTCAAGAGCCTAGGAACGGTCAGGCGCGAGCAAGCTCTCGCTCACACTTATACAGATACTACATACACACAATCATGAGCCACGAGCCCTCGTGAAATGAAATAACTATACATCTCTAATACATGCTTTTGTTGATTGGGGCGACAGGCCAGTCGCTTGCGTGTCGCCACTGCGTAGCAAGTTGCCGCTTCACTGCGGCAACCGGTTGACTTTATTTTTATTCGATGACAAGATAGTCCTTGACTGCGATCTCACCTGACGATGCAGAAGATGTTAGCCGGCTAAATTGGATGGGGTATGGCAGTGTACATTCAACTCATACCCCTAAGCGGTTTCTACACGCCATCGTGAATGCTAAATTGCTTGGCGACACTTCTTTGGCGGTAGGATGGTAACTAGCTACGGCCAAAACCTCCCACCAGACAAAATTTATATTCTTCTATTAGGTATTCACGACAGTTTGAAGCTTTAGCCACACAAAAAGAGTTTCTCGGATATTCGTTTCATCTCTAATTTACACCCATAATTTTGTTGATTGGGGCGACAGGCCGGTCGCTTGCGTGTCGCAACTGCGCGGCAAGTCGCGCCGCTTCGCTTCGGCGACCGGTCGACAGTGCGTAAAGGCACTTAATGATTACATTATGATTCCATTAGATATGGTGACGGGATCGGTGCGGACGGCGGACAACGAATGCAGATCGTGTCGTGTCTTCAAGAGGTGTCAAGGTTGGCTGACTTAACTCATTCAAGATTACTTTTTAATATAGTAAAGCCGTTATCATATTGAGTCTTTGAGTTTTTGGTCTGGTGGGAGGCTTTGGCCGTGGCTAGTTACCACCCTACCGTCAAAGACGTGCCGCCAAGCGATTTTGCGTTCCGGCACGATGGCGTGTAGAAACCGATTAGGGGTATGGGTTGAATTTACACTGCTATACCCCTTCCAAGTTAGCTCGCTACCATCTTAGACTGCATCGTCACTTACCATCAGGTGAGATCGCAGTTAAGGGCTATCTTGTCATCGAATAAAAAAAATAATAAAAAAAAAGTCTATGATCACTTTTGGATTGTCTGGTTTGGCTCTAATGTTGAGATCTATAAAGCGTGCTCTGGCTCACCTCGGACTTAAAAGAAGACATAAATATGCTCCGACATAAATCTGTCTCATTTTTACTCTGTCCTGAATGTGAGCAGAGTTAGAGTATAGTCTATAGATTGCAGCCTTAGAAAAGCCAGTAACCAAGAGAAGAAGAGTACTTATTTTTTTTTTTTAACGAACTCGTCTCAAGCAATGTAAATTGAGGGCGCGTAACTTGATCAGTGATCATGAATTTATTAAAGAGTGCGATAATTATTGAAATAATATAGGTAATACAACGTGGATAGATCCTTATTTTTTAATGCTAATAAACAACTCTTATTGATCATTCTTGCATTTTAAGTTGATCGAGACCTTTGTATAATAAATAGATGCAGTTTCTTGGAAAAGTTGTCGTTGTTTCTTCAATGAGTTATTTTTCTATGAAATGCACCTATACTAATAAATTTCTTAGAAGAGTTAAGATTTTTTGCAGTATATTTCTTGATAATTCCATTCAATCACTGAGTACAAATCAACTCCTTTAAAAGTCTTTAAAAGGCGGAACATTTTAAATAGCTGAAAAACTGCATCAATCAATATTACATTTTAATGTACTATTTTTCAGATCTGCAAACTAATACTGTTGAAAAAAACATATAATTAAAACCTATAAAACTAAAATATACTGCAGACAAAAACTTGCAAAGTATTGCAAAAATATCACGTAAGTATTTAAACGTAGAGAAAAAACATATTCACAAAAGTATATCAAACAGTACATTCAAAATTGAATATAGACATATTCAAATTGTTTGACGACCTCCCTGACGCAGTGCTGAGCGCTGTGGTCTTATAACTGGGAGGTCTCGGGTTCGATTCCCGACGGGGCAATTTGGGAATTTGTAATGCCTAAATTGTCTCTGATCTGGCCTGGTAGAAGGCTTTGGCTGTAGCTAATCTATGGTAATGTATGGTTAGTAGATAAAATTGTTCTAAAAACTAATAACCGACTGACCGCAACAGCCAACCGCAGCGTGACGTGTGCGGTAGTCGAGCTGAGGTAACCGCAGTGTTGAAGGAGCCAAAGGAATGCCATGTCTTAATTTACACAATGTTGCGCACTAAAGGTCTTTTACGCTATTGCATAGCTTCTATCGCGGGCCAGCGTGGAGACCGAATCCAGAAATTCCGTAACGAAAATAACCTGACACGGGACTCCTCTACGGTGAGCCGCTAGATGGCGTTGATAAAAAATTCTATGCAATAGCTTTACCGCGGCAGTCCCCGAGTGCCACACGTCTTTTATTTTTTTATTTGATGACAAGATAGTCTATGACTGCGATCTCACCTGATGGTAAATGACGATGTAGTCCAAGATGGTAGCGGAATAACTTGGAAGGGGTGTGGCAGTGTACTAATACCCCTAATCGGTTTCTACAGACGCCATCATGCCGGAACGCTAAATCGCTTGGCGGCATGTCTTTGACGGTAGCCACGGCCAAAGCCTTCCACCAGGCCAGACCAGAGACAATTCAGAAATTAAAATTTCCCAAATTGCCCCCGCCGGGAATCGAACCCGAGACCTCCCAGTTATAAGACCACAACGCTCACCACTACGCCAGGGAGGTCGTCAAAACTTATAATCTGTAAACTCGCTTAGTGATAGACACGTGTTAAAATAATAGGATAACCTAAGCGTAGCATAAAAACATAATGCATACCTAACTAACTAAATCGCTCAGGACCATATAATTAGAAAGTTAGTTTGTTATTTCACGCACAAGAATAATAGCTTTAGAAACCCAATCATCCGCTTAACAATTATTATTATTGAACCTTATACGAGTACGTTTTGAATATTTCGATCGAAATATATTATTTATATAGAATTTCGTAACGATATTAATTAACCGGTTAAACAACATTAGGTAGAATGTACGTACTACGTAGATATCCTAATCCAGTAACGATCATACAAGTCCTGTAACGATCACATAAAAAATGATAAATGCTTTAAAATATCATGTTATTAAGAGCTGTGGGTTTTTCGTAAAATTATTGTGCTTGCGTGAGTGCGTGCGTGCGTGTGCGAGTGCGTTTGTGTGTTATATTAAGATTAACAAATAGGCTACTTTTTATCCCGGAAAATTAAAGAGTTCCTGCGGAAATCAATAAAACTTAATCCTTTCGGACGAAGTCGCGGGCATCGTCTAGTAAACAATAAGTAAAAATATACAAGCGAGACTAACAAAATATATACAGTAGAGATTAGAAGGGAAGAAAATCAGATAGATAACGAGCATGCCATTCGAATTAATTAAGAATAAACATGAATAATTCCAATTGGCAACTGCAGACAGCCAATCATGGTATCTTCGAAGGAATAGGAGAAAGTCACAATCGACATTGGCGAAGCAGCTAAATTGGATTATCCCTTTGCAATTACAGACCTTATTACGTGAACCTAGAGTTGTAAATGCAGAATGGTTTCAACTTCAAACGGTAGCGGAATTAAATAATTGCGTTTGACTGGAACATGGCACGTGTGAATTACTCATACCTACTTATTAGAAATTGGGAAGCCGTAAATGTTACACTCCATTTGATGCCACAGCAAATAAATCTATAACTACATCGATAAGTACCTGTTTTGGCAGTAATTAATGGTTTACACACGGTAGTCAATCTGTCACTGTCAATTTAAAAATATCGATTCATAATTTCCTTAATTGTTTCATGTTCTCAATAGTTCAGTAATAGTATAGCATACTGAATCCGGAATTGAACTTTTTTTTAATATATGTATATTTATAACTAGTATCTATAATAAGCAGAACATTTAACGACTCAACTGTTATGGTCTTCGACCATTTAGCCCGGGACGTGGCAAGCGCACGCATTCCCCTCTGCCGAAGTACATGTACAAACGTACGGTTCAGCTTGTGTGTGACAGCTTTTGAGTTAGTGTGTGTTCATAGAGACATTAAGTATTTACAAGAGTGTGCGGAAGTGATTAAATGTGTGCTGTACGTGTACCCCACCTCACCGCAGAAAGTGGCAGAATATATTCAGTACTAAATCTGCGTAAAGGCAAGTCCTTTCTGAATCGTTCAAGTGTTATAGTAGTTACAGAATTAGGAAATAGTTATTTGTTCAACAATCTTGTTATAGATAGCAAATAATATTGATAGAAAAGTTCATTTTTGTTGCGAGTGCCTAGTTTGAACCGCGAGCGGGCGAAGGATTCTAAGTTAGAATCCTGAGTTTAGTGAGGGATTCGAAGGCACAAGATACCAAAACTGTGTTATTGTGTGATACATACAACTTTTCACCTCACTAGTTCAAAAAAAGGGCGCCTTTGCTGGTAAACTTTTCTTGAGACAACACTTTTTCTCACTGAGTGAGCAAAAACGACTTTTGCTCACTGGTTTTAGACAGCAAAGGCGCTCTTTTTGAGCTAGGTGAAAAGGATATTTTTCAACAGAAAACATTAGCCAAGATGACCTTGACTTATATTCGCCTGTACCCTCCAAGTAAGCGAAAAGCTTGTATTGGAGTAGTTACGACAATATAAGTGCAATGGATGGGGATCAAACCTGCGACCTTTCATTTTTCAGACTGCACCTTTAAAACCGTAAATTGACCCTTTACTTTGCTAGAGGCTTATTCGTTTATTTGCCAAAGTATGTTTAGTAAAATTAATCAGTTCGACTGTTCCGTAGAACAAAGTCACATCTGCTAAATTCACAACTTGAAACTTGAGCCTTAAAAGTTTTTATAAACTACATATAAAATGTTTATAGCTTACTAAAACTTCTAAGGCTCAAATCTCAAGTTATGAATTTAGCAGATGAGACTTTGTTCTACGGAACAGTTGACTTGTTCAAAAGTTAGCACGGTTCTGTGTTGTTACTTTAATTGCCATACAATTTACGAAACAGCGACTTACGTAATTATAGAATTAGCTATAATAAAAAAGAAAGTGTTGTGTATTTGACAGGCATATTAGTGGATTGATGCGGTTGACGAGTCGACCGATTAAAAGTACATGTTTATACGGTGCGATAAGTCGATTATTATGTAATGATTGCATGCCACTTTCACTGGTGCTCGTGATGATGGATTGACGGTGATTAGTGCAGACATGATCTGTTTTGTTAGATAGGGGCACGATGGTTGGTACCCTGAGAGAGTAGGTAAGTAGGTGCCTTTTTTAAGCTATTGCATAGCTTCTATCGTGGGCCTTGAGCGTGGAGACCGAATCCAGAAATTCCGTAACGAAAATAACCTGACACGGGACTCCTCTCACCGCTAGATGGCGTTGATAAAAAATGCTATGCAATAACTTTACCGCGGCAGTCCCCGAGTGCCACACGTCTTTTTTTTTTACATTTTTTTTTAATCTTTATTTATTTTACTAGCTGATGCCCGCGACTTCGTCCGTGTGGATTGAGTTTTTAATTCCCGCGGGAACTCTTCGATTTTCCTGGATAAAAAAAGTAGCCTATGTCACTCTCAAGGTCCTCAACTATATCTATATAAATACGTAGCTCTATTGCAGCGTGATTGAAGGACAAACCAACAACTTTATTAGAAACTTCCGTTCTAAGCGTACTTGCTTCGATGTGGGAAATTATATTTGCATAGATAATAGTTTTAAGATCTGCGTTTAAAGAAAAAATCACTATCCACCAGCTAGAGTCTAACTTGTACTAATCTGAGACTGTGATGGTATAACTGCTAAACAATCAGGGCTTAAATACCGATCAATTCTAAAACAGCATCGACGGCTTTAAGCCACAATTAGCTTTAGCTACCTAATCCGTTAGCTGATGATTTCACCCACCTCTCTCCACAGTGGAAAGTCTCAGGAGTAGCCAATTAGTGTAGTAGCTACCCACTTCAATTTATTTGGCGCCATAACTGAGCTAGCCCGATACCAGTTTTCCTTTGCGAGAGAAATTTCATACATTCTAGCTGGCTTTAAGCCGCCCACACACTGCATCGTCTCCAGAAAATCTCAACGTGTATAGTTCTTGCAATTTACGAGGGCGCGTGAGCTTTGCTTGTGATTACGTCGTGTACATGCACATTGCGTAAGTGTGTGTGCCTGTCAGGAGCCTAGGTGGGAGCGGTCAGGCGCGAGCAAGCTCCCGCTCACACTTATACAATACGACACGCATACAACCTTGAGCCACGCGCCCTAGTGAGTTGAAAGAACTGTAGTGATTTACCGCGATAATTCAGATTTTTGTCATATTTCCATTACTTTTTTATTTATACTAATATTTGTGTTAATATTATGAACTTTACTATTACTTTCATAGTCCGATGGGATGAAAATCCGACACGACTCGAGAGAGATCAGGCGCAGGACCGACGGCTTTACGTGTTGCGAAGTATGGGGGGACTCACCACCAACTTTCTAAATCCGGGCTAATACTGAGTTTCTCGACAGAAAATCGAACCCGGGATGTCGTCATCTGCAGTCGAACTTGCTAACCACTAGACCAACGAGTCAGTTTAATCATTATAGTCCTTGCAATTCATGACGGCGCGTAGCTAATGGTTGTGTGTGTGTCGTATCTGTATATGTGTGAGTGAGAGCTTGCTCGCGCCTGTCCGCTCCCACTTAGGCTCCTGATAGGCACACGCACTTACGCAATGTTCATGTACACGACGTAACCACAAGTAAAGCGCCCGTAACTTCGTGAGATAAACGAACTATAACAAAATAACAAAGTGTTTTGTAAGCCTTGCTTTACTTACCGAAATACTTGATGTGGGAGAACAAAACTGCTGTGTAAAGTCTCGTGTGGGCGCGCCCTTAATACCAGCGACTATAATATTATAGTAAATACATGCTCATTTACATGTCGCACCGCCCAAATTACCATGTTTGAACAAAACACTGTATTTAGGCGTGTAAACATCGATCAAATTTTTGATCGTACAAAAATTTACCGACATAAAAAAGTCTTTGACCACATAAGTAGGTTTTTTTTGCGTTTTTGGTGCGTTCAACGCAATTAAGTTACGCAATTTTAATAAAAATCAAAAATACCAAATGCGATTGACCTTATAGTATATTCGTTTGTCGTTCGTTTGGAGTTCGTTAGTACTCTTGAGATTTTAAAATTCGGACATTTTTGAAAAAAACATGGGCAGTCGTGCGAACTGTCAACAGAAGTGAAAGCTAAAAAATCTACAAAAAAAAGCAAGCAAGTTTTTTAATTTTCGAATAAATTGTAGTAGGTAAGCTGTGTAGGTAAGTATCAAAAATTGAAATATTATAATTTGTAAACTAGCTTTAACCCGCGGCTTCGCTCACGTTAGGTTCGATTTTTTAACCCCCTATTTAACCCTCTTGGGGTTGAAATTTTCCAAAATCCTTTCTTAGCGGATGTCTACGTCCTAACAGCTACCTGTATGCCAAATTTCAGCTCGATCGGTCCAGTAGTTAGAGCTGTGCGTTGATAGATCAGTCAGTCAGTCAGTCAGTCACCTTTGCCTTTTATATATTTAGATTAAAATTATTAGATATTGACAATACTCAATAGCTACTAAAAATATACTGTTAAAATTAACATGTCAGTGATGCGAATCCATAAGACTTTCTGATGATCCAGGAGTGGGCCGACGATGAGTTGAGATGAATGAAAATATATATCTTTTTAATAATATTATGTAGCGCGCGCGCGTTAAAAAACCGTACTATACTATCGCGCCTTGTGAAGAAGTCCTTATTATTCGGACGTTCAATTAAACATGTAGTGTCCTTTAACGTCTTGATCGTATCTTTAAACAATTATATAAATATTATCACATTTTAATGTGTTATAATTTATAAACTAACGTGGCATAAATTCATAAATTAGCAACAGACATTGAATACTAAAATATTGGATTTATAGAGCTTTATATGATTTTGTTGCATAAATTGGTAATTTTATGAACCTTTTACTTCAACTTCCGGAAATGAAAGTCATGTTTGCTACAAATTCAATAAAATATGAATTAATTATGTAATTGAATCAACTTATAATGTAAATAATATGCATGCGTAACACCTAAATGGAGCCTAAAACGTCTGTAATAAAACCAGATATTTATTTGCCAGATAGATATTTATCTGGTTTATTACTTAATCTATACAATTATAATAAAACTGTAACGGTACGAATTCTGTTCATTAAATATATTTTGAAAACTTTGATCGGAGGATGCTTCGGCAAATCTAAACCAAATTTGATAATTCTTCTTTTATTATAAATTGTGCGCTATTACAAATATTTTGTCTAATTTTGGTGAAGATCTACTAAATATTATCGGAGATAGAGGACATAACTTCTCGCGGATAGAAGCTTAAGTCACTCTAAACTTTTTCCATGCGGACAAAGTCGCGGGAATCAGCTCGTATGTATATATATATTGACTAGATAAATATATCTAGTTTAGTCAGTCTATAGCTAGTCAATGTTTTTATGTGTTCAAATGTGAAGAAAAATATTGCCAACTCCTGGAATAGATCAAAGAGCGATTTGTAAGGGATGGGGATGGCACTCACCACCAGCTCCGCGAACTTGGCGTCCAGCTCATCCTGGGGTGGCATGGGGTGCGTGGGGGTAACGGCCTGCAGCGCCAGCCCGCCGCCGCCCTCGCCCACCACGCAGTACGTGATCTCGGGGGGCTCGTCATTCTGTTAAAGATAAAAAGATAAAGATAAAAAAAAGATAGTTTTTTTAAAAAAAGAATATTAGTCAAGCTGAACTTGACTTATATTCTCCTTTCCCCTCCAAATAAGCGAAAAGTTAGGAGTGGGTACGACAATAGTGCAACGAGTAGGACTCGAACCTACCTTACAGTTTTCAGTCATCACTTTTACCGGGCTATTAAAAAAGTAGGTTATTAGTTATCAAATGGCGTCGTTTCTTTATAAAGGAGATGTACTAAATTGGGCCCAACTTGGGGTTTCGCACAGTTATATAAAAATATGGAGAAAATAAGTCGATAAATTACTTACATAATTGAATGGTTTTTATTTATGTACAGCTCAGGAAAATCATACAAAACATTTTTTTTAACCAAGTACGAAACCTAATGCTTTTTCTTTGGTAGAAACGGAACGTTTTCATGGATGTCAGTTTAATTAACCACAGACTAATATAGTACTAATGCAACTGTGGGTTCTGGCCTTTTGGTAGGTACTTACCCAAATAGTTTATCTTTATAAAATCAGTAATCTAGAAATAGACCAAAACTTGTTATAAAACATTTTGCTTTAAAAAATATACTGATTTACCAGGGAAATATACTTTAAATATTTATAATAAAAAAAATAGTGCATCATGAATATTATTTTTTTATCACAAAAAAGCTAGAACCCAGATCTGAAAAAAGACGTCTTGAGAGACGGTTTGTCATTCTCATTGTGTCTTGCGCGTTGTGAATATTATTTTGGTGTTTTAACTGTTTTCGTGGATTATTTCATATTATTTAATACTACCTACAAAAGTAAAAGAAACATCTTCCCGTAATACTTTTTCCATTTATTTAAAGTATTTAAACAATACTTCTTAAAAGAACTTTAGATATTGAACGTCTTTTCACATAACCTACAAATCTAAAACGAGAAATAAAACAAAACTCCCAAGGTCTGCAGAAGTACGAGTTTTTGATGTAAATAGCAAGCATCTAAATCTTCAAAATAAAGCATGTTTCATCCTTGTTCAGTGTTGGGCCCAAGCTTGTATGGACTACAATCATCTCCTTTCCGGTTTTTTGGAACTTAGCTCGAAATATGTTAATAGCGGGCAAACGAGCGGGCCGGTCACATGATGTTAAGTGATTACCGCCGCCCATGAACACTTGTAGTACCAAAGGCACCACCAATGCGTTGCCGCCTTTTCAGGAATTTATTGGTCCGCCCCTTGAATAACCCCATATTGTAATTAAGTAGGAACACCGTCGAAGGGAGTTGATTCCACAATTTGGTAGTTAACGACACAGCTTTAGGACGACAGCATACATACGTACATAGACTGCTAAAATCATAGCTCTTCCGTTTGGCTTTGCCAGTCAAGCCAGTCAAGTCCCTACAACTAGAGAAACGTTTATGTCGCCCACATACATCCGATTTGACTTGCAAGAATGTAGACCGATTATAATAGTCACCCACAGTCTCCTCCGATAGGTATATTGATTAGTGGGCCCTTTATTGTCTCTGTGTCTTTTCCACGCCCTATACAATGTGTATTGAAACTCCGAAATAATACTGAAGGAGGTGAATGTGCTCATAAAACTGAACAACTTTCCCCAAGGAACCTAGGTCGAAATATGAAAAAAAAATTTTTACCTCCCATAGTAAATCAATCAGCTGATCGTCAATTTTGTCCTTCCTCCTCCTTCCTTGGGGAAAGTTGTTCAGTTTTATGAGCATATTCACTCCCTTTAGTATTATTTCGGAGTTTCAATACACGTTGTATATACCCTAAGTACGAGTTTGCATACTGTTTTTACCGTTTGATTTGATACTGTTTTTTTAATTGAAAAAATAATAAATATGAATAAATTCTAGTAGATAGTAGACCGATATTAAAACAAACAGAAATGCGGTTATGCGAAATTAATTTCAATTCAAAAACTCTCTCTTGTAAACGAGTAGTTTTCCAGTACTTAGTTAAACTTTTCAATAAATTTAATGTGAACACTTAAAAATATAAAGAAATTATCTTGATTCTGTCAACACCAAAAGGTTTAAATATAAAAGGAAATAAAAGTAAACTAATTGGCAATAAAGTGTCACCTTAGTCACACCCATACGCCATTTAAGCCTCATTTATATGAAGAGAGCTTCGACTTTTACGATAAAATATGATCGATTTCATATAAGAAATGCCCTTATAAAGTACTAGCTAATATCCGCGACTTCGTACGCGTGGATTGAGGTTTTTTAGGAGTCACACGGGAACCAAAATTTTTTTCGGGATAAAAAGTAGTCTATGTTTTAATTCAAGGTATAGTCTATCTCCATTTTAAATTTCAACCAAATCAGTCTAGTACTTTTTGAGCGAATTCGTTACAAACATACTTACATACAAATCTTTCCTCTTTATAATATTAGTATAGATACGACATCGGAAACAGTGACAGATATATACATACATACTTACATACGAGTATAATGACGACAGTCGGATAGCCTCGCCTTTTTTAAACAAGATTAATAGTCTCCTGTGCTTTCCAGCCTCCAACTAAGCGTTCCTAAAGCTTCTGCCTGAAGTTGCAGGTATAACGATTATAGTATAGGCTAACTGCAGTAGACCGTACTTCAATCGCTGTCATTTATTACACTGTTGAGAACCTATTAATCAAATAGCGGTCAAACTCTTATGTTCTAATTGGATATCTTCGGTAACCAACCGAAATGACCTCGCAAATTCATAGGCATTGAATTTCAGCAATAGATACCGATAGCGATGGCATGGAAACAGTACCTAATGCAATTTGCTAGACACTTCCCATCGCGTAAGTAAATCTAAATTTCATCGTTACCGAGGTACGAAAATAAGTTGCAATGACGACCTATTGGTATAGAAACCGTTTAGTTATTTTTAATATTATTTATTGCGAATTATTTTTACTTTACTTACATTTGTAAAAAAATTATTATCTACTTGTACGATACTGAAAACAACGTAAAGTCTCACTTCACGCCACTAAACGGGCGAGTAACTTTCTACATATAAAAGGCGCATTAAAGTAAAACCAGCAAAAAGTAGGTACTGTCGCATCGCAAGAGAGCAAAAAAATCTTGATGGCATATTTAAATGATAATTAATTTCCAATTTGGGCACTTAATTCCACTGATGGCTATATAGGAGTGTTAAGGGCCGGAAACACCCACGATAACTTCGTAAACGTATTAATAAGACGCTGCTGCCGCTACCGATAGCTAAACAGACTTTAAACATTCAATTTTAAAGATTCATAGGTAAGTAGACGATAAAATATTTTGGACTGATGGTTCATGACTCAAACAACACATTACTTTAATACAGTCATAAACTGTTTTACAATGAGAGGCACACATTTTAATATTTACCAGTGCACCGATAAGATGCACTTAACTTGCACGGAAAAGCAATAAATAACGACTTAAGATAAAAAATCTAAGACAAAGTGGTCTGTTCTATTCTGTATTCCAATATTAATAAGTAACAGTGTTAAAACCTAAACGTTAACCCTTAAGTAGTTAGATTTTTCTACAATAAATAAAAGAACTTGGAATAGAACAACAGCTATTCTATGTTGTAGTACGTTTATCTCACGAAGTTACGGGCGCTTTACTTGTGATTACGTCGTGTACATGCACAATGCGTAAGTGTGCGTGCCTGTCAGGAGCCTAGGTGGGAGCGGCAGGCGCGAGCAAGCTCTCGCTCACACTTATACAGATACGACACACACACAACCATGAGCCACGTGCCTTTATGAATTGAAAGAACTACATACCCAGGATTAACACATAGGCTCTTGGAGTATAAAGTCAACTTTATACTCCAAGGTATGGAGCAATTCCAAGCATAGGCTACATTTTATTCGAGAACATTACAGAATTCCCGCGGGAATACAAAATTCTTAATCCACGCGAACGAAGTCGCGGGCATTATATGTATAGTGTATTATAATAAAGAAGCAAATTAAACATTAATTATTATGACGATGTGTATGTAAGGCAAATACAATAATCATATTGTAACGAACAATACCGAATAATATTTGAGCAAAGAACAATGGAATATTTTATGAAAGATTAAACATAGGTGGTTGTATTGTAGGTACACGTATTAAAATTAATACTCTAGTAATTATCATTATCGTTTTGAACAAGCATTTTCCTTCTCTGACACAAGGATTCATAAAATGTGTCAGAGAAGGAAAATGCTTGTTACTGTCTGTTAGCACAACTGTTAGCAAAAACTGTTAGCAAAAGCTGTTAGCAAAACTAGTTACTACTGTTAGCAAAAACTGTTAGCAAAACTAGTTAATAATAACTATGGGCATAGATTAGTTAAACAAGTATGAAACGCTTCGTTGGAAAACCCTCCACCAGAGGGAAGATAATTTCAAGGGAGTCTTTGGAAGTCGATGGATACAAGCGGCACAAGACTTATAAAATAGAAAACACTTTACTTCTGTATCAGAAATCAAAAACTGGTAAAAACACTTTCATTAAAACTAAAGTAGTAATTTATTTTTGTCAAAAAGATAAAAGGACTCCTCGTTAACATAATTAATGTCAACCCTGTTATATGAAAGGAGATCCTCCACGACTCATACATTTTTGGGCTAAATCTGAAAGTGCCGGCCAAAAAAAAATTTTGCTGGATTTCGGTAGAACTTGTCCACCTAAACATTTTTTATTATGACACCGAAGCTGTAGAACCATTAACCTTGGTTTTATTTAAGTTTGAAAATCTGTATTTTCTCGAGTATATGAAGTGTTTCTAAGCCAATTTTTTTTGCTTTTTTTGGAGTTTTGTTAAGCGCTACCTTTCCGATCCTAACCACACACCCAAAAAATACCACACAAGCAATACCTATTGCATAATTATTGTGAAATAGACTGCATCTTGGGTGGAACTACCATGGAACTCCAGCCGTCTCAGATGGTGATCGAGGCTGACTGGAATTTGTACAATCGGGATGGTTTCAGTGGAACATGCCACATGCCAGAAACTTCGTGAGCCAGATCTAGATACTTCCGTTTTTCTCTGTCTTCACTCTCACGAGGTTTTTGTCGATGGTGATATCCACTAAAACACCCTCGACTGTGCTCGATCCATCAGCACGATATCAGGCTTATTCGTCAGAATCGTACTACGACACTGTCTCATTCAGGAGACCGTACTTTAGAGCAGGCTCTCGGTGAAGGATTTTGGCCGCTTGGTTGTGCCTGTGGAGATACTCGGTGTTAGCAAAAAGCGTCCGTGCAACTTCTTCTCCTTCCGTATGGAGAGCGCAGGCTCTCCCTGTCAGAGGTGCTTAGTACCACTGATTTCTGCCATTCGGATTCAGCCAAAGATAAGGGAGTAAGTCCTTTACCACATTCTATGACATCTCTATTGGGCTCTCTCTCTTCGTCTCAATGTAGGTTCTGAGGTTGGACATCTTCCAATTATGCATGGTTTTGACGTTTAATACGCCTCGACCTTTTCAGGGGATATACATAATAGACGATTTCTTTGCAGCCTGGATTGACAGCCTGCCTCATAACAGATGATTTCGGATGGTGTATACGTAGAGAGTCATAGTCATGCGGATTTCTCTATCCAGGGCACCTAATTCGGTCTGAGTGCATCCGAGTACGCCAAAGGTGTACATGAGAACAGGTATGATATAATAGTTATAAGGCCGGACCTTATTGACACCTGACAAATAGCTTTTACAGACTTTTACCACGCGTCCAAAAAAGACCTCGCAAACTGATTGTTTCATGTCTGTCTCCTTTACCCAGATACCGGTATGACTCAGCTTCAGAGAGGGTCCTGATGCTTGTCAGCTCGAGATTAGTCTCGGCCCAATGAATAACCTGTCCCCTCTCCACATGTAGGACCACACACTAATCTAGTCCAAGTTCCATCTTGATGGAATTACTGAACTCGGTGGTGATGTTCAGCAACTCCCTCAGGCGGGTGGAATTGGGTGCTAGCAGTTTGAAGTCATCCATGTGAGGCACTTTTGTCCCTGCTCTCCGAAACTGTAAGCCCGTCCCTAATCTCTTCAGCTGTGAGCAATGAGCTGAATGGGTTCAGAGACAGACAAAACAAAGTGGACTCAGACAATCACCCTGGAAGATACCCCGTCGTATCCTTATCCGATCATCGGAAGCTGCCAACCACTCATCATAAAGACAAAGGATCGTGCTCCATTGCCATACATTCTCCGAGAAAGTCTCGAACTGTCCTATTGACTTTGTACAGCTAAAGGACACTCAAGAGCCATGAATGGGGCACCGAGTCGAATGCCTTCTTATTGTCAATTCAGACTGTGGAGAAATTCCAGCGACTTAGTTTGAGCAGTTGGCCCAGGCTCAACGGATGTCTTATAGATGGTAGTAAGATATGTGATGGGGTGGTACTTAGTCGGCTCAGCGGCATCGGTGGACTTTGGAGCTAAATGAGTTATTCTAGTGGTGAAAAGACTAGGGAGTGCCCTTTACTCGAGAGCTTCTTGGAATTGTTGGGCCAGATAGCATAGCAGAACGAAAAAACCTTCAGCCAGTAATGATGCAATCCATCGGATCCCGGAATTTTCCAGTTCGCGGCCCGGGGCACCGCACCAGGTACATCCTCCGGAGAAATGGCGACTGGGTTCATTAGCTCTATAGAGACGCATGCTTTCTCTACCGCCGCAATCCAAAAGCCTTCCTCAACCATCCATCAGTCCATCTCTCATCATCCATCTCTCTTGACCACGCACTTCGCCAAAAGGTGATCAGGTCAGCCGGGCTCGGCTGCTGAGAGGTAGAACAGACTGCTGGGCACTCCAGTTTTTTATTATTATTATTAGAAACACTTCATATACTCGAGAAAATACAGATTTTTAAACTTAAATAAAACCAAGGTTAATGGTTCTACAGCTTCGGTGTCATAATAAAAAATGTTTAGGTGGACAAGTTCTAACGAAATACAGCAAAATTTTTTTTTGGCCGGCACTTTCAGATTAAGCCCAAAATGGATGATGTCCTTTACTACAAGATTATTGATATATTAAAACCAAAGATACACACAGCAAAAAATATCGTAATTACTAGAAATGACCCAATATTCTAGGTTACGTTATTCTAACATAAAATTAATTAACCTTTCAATTTTATTTCAGACTTTTTGATTTTATTCAAGAGCAAGAAAGCCCTTGAAAGCGATCTCCCCTGACAGTAAGTAACGATACAGTCTAACGTGTAAGTGGATTAACTTGGAAAGGATGTATAGCAAAAGTATACTAGTTCTTAAAACCGCGGCTTCGCTCTCGCCGTCTAGTAAAAGTAATCAGAAATTTGTTTTTTTTTTTTCGATTTTACAGCTGTTCTTTTGGGTTTTCCCTATTTTTTCCCCGGTATAAAAGTGAACAAAACAAAAAAAAAATCTAATCGGTCAAGCTGTTTTTGAGTTTTAGCCAGACTAACGAACAGCGATTGACTTTTAAATATAATATATAGATTGTGTATGTCTTTAGTATTGAATGAATGAATGAATGAATATACTTTTATTGTACACCACACATATTATAAGACAGACACAAAGAACTTAATAAATAGCATACAATTTGGCGGCCTTATCGCTATATAGCGATCTCTTCCAGGCAACCAATGGTGTTAAGGACATAGCTACAGAAACTAAGAGGTAGGTGGTGCAAATAATATAATATACAAACTATATACATATAATAATATCATATATAATACATACATAATATAATATAATACATACATATATATAATACACATATATACATATATAATACATACCTTTAAGTTTGTGACAGATAGTGATCTTTGACAAGTCTCTTAAAGATATTAATAGACCGAGCCTCCCTAATATCAAGGGGCAAGGCATTCCACAGTTTAACAGCTGAAACTGAAAAAGATTTGTGGAAGAAAGAAGAATTATGTGTAGGTGTCCTTAAAATAAGTTTCCTTGTTGTACGTAGTACAACAAGGAAACTTATTACTAACTTATTAGGAACTTATTAGGAATATATATATTATAATTATAATTAACTTATTAGGAAGTACGTGTTAGTATTGTGTACCAATGACGATAAGACGTCTGGTATTTTGGTCGATGATTTCACCGAGGATGTCCCGCGAGAGAATTTTATTTACGACTTCGAACGAGTTTATTATACTCAATTTTAACATTTACGATCGTCGTAACGTGCGTTTTCCGTAAAAGGCACAAACGTCTTGTAATATACCTATTTATTGTACAGTAGCTAATAATACGAATATATTAATAACAAAACAGGAAATAATACGAAGGAGTAACCACAAAGGTGCGGTAAGAATTAGCTATCAGAAGACCAGCAAAAACTTTTAAAACCGTAACCCGAAAAAGATAAATTTTAATTTTGAAATTAATTTGAAAACTAAAACCCTAAGGGGGTAAAATAGGGGTTTAAAAAATTTAACTTTACGTGAGCGAAGCACGGGCAAAAGCTATTTAATGACAACAAAAAATTGGACCGAATTGCAACACCGAGCAAAAACAGATTCCTTGAAGTTACGGTTAAAAATCTTTAATTAAAATGTTTGCCCAAGTAAACATCATTAGGTCTACCTAACTTACATTACCAAAAGTTATTCTCAGAACTCAAAACACATGCTTCCAAAAAAGTGAATGTCTGATCTTCTACGAAAATTGTAAGCTAACCATAGCTTTTAATTTTGTTTAGACAAGTTTTCAGATAATTCCCATAAAAAATGGAACACTTTTTTTTAATCATTTTTTTTAACCATACGGTCTTACCACAAAAAAAATGTAAGCAAGCATTAAACGCGTGTACTAATTTAGACCGTATTACCGTAGTTTGTCAGTTTTAACTGTCAAACGATAAACAAGTTTAAATTTTTTGTTGTAAAATAGCAAATTTTTATCCAAAAAAAACATCAATCCTTACTTCATTACCAATATTATAAATGCGAAAGTGTGTTTATTTGCTGGTTTGTTGGTTTGTCCTTCAATCATGCCGCATCAAAGCAACGGATCATTTTTTGCAGGGGTGTAAAATCAAGGAGATCGCGCGGGATTTTAAAAACTAGCGAAGCCAACTAGTATCATATAAATAATAAGACAGAACTTACGCTGCTTAGTTTTATTTTTTAATTCTTAGATAAGACAAAAAAAAAACAAACGCAAACTTACGTTTGGTTTAATTGAGCACTTCCTCTTCAACGTCGCAAAGTGCTTGCTTTTTCTTTTTACCGTGAACATTATCACTTACACGCTTGACACTTTTCTTTACTATATTACGAGTATAAGTTAAGTTTTAATTTAAATTAATCGATCCCTCATTTCAATGTAATATAGTTTAGCCGAATGCCACAATTTTTAAATGACAATTATGATAAATGTCACTTAAATCCCCTTCAAAAAGAAGGATCTACTTTCTGACAATACAACATTGAATTTCATTATACGTGTAATCATCTTTATGTCACGTTTTTTTTTTAGATTTTAATCCCTTTAAAAAAGAGCTAATTTCCTGACAACCCTTTACATTTTTCCAATTAATACTAGATTCTTTGATTATAAAATCTAAACACAAACAAGTGGTAATAACGCGCTGAGTGATGCAATTTTTTTTTTTTTTAAATTAATATTTCACCCTTCACTTGTACACAAAAATGACACTTTTCACCACAAACCCGTCACAAAAGTGAAGAAGCTCTGTTATAACTGGCATCACGTGCGACACTCGGCAGTGCACCACAATTATGAATTATGTCGTGCGTCTGTCTGTAAGTTGTAACTTCTAATTGCTTCCTCCAACAAATGTATTGTCTCGCTCTAATTCAATTAACAATTAAATGCTCGTTAATTTAATGATTGTTTGAGCTTTAGAATATGTTTTGACAGACTTGTCTGATTGTAACATGATTGATGCTTGACTCACATCAATTGTCAACCGACTTCAAATAAAGTTCTTAGTTCGAATATTTAATAAGTACATATTTCGCAATATTTTCAATTATTTTGAAACGTTTTTTCTATTTCTAATGGAAGGTTTGATCGTGGCTAGGAATATGGGTTTAATTTGCACAGTTATACCGTTGAAAACGGATAGTCTGTTCTTGACTTATAGTCTGATTTTTAATTCCGTGGAATTCTGACGTATCTTAATGTTACCAGAGATTTAAAAAATCCCACAAAAAAGATAATAAATTGAAACTTATACAAATAAAAATCAATGGCCGCACATAGATATATGACAAATGCCTGACAGATAGTTTGGGGTAAAATCGAACTACAGGTGGTAATACTGTTTTTCATACAAATAACTCGCTCTATTCATAAAATGACATCTGTCAGAATTCCACCGAATTAAAAATCAGACTATAATTGTATCGTCCTGTCTGAACACGGTTTAAACCAAATCCAATATGCATTCTATTGTTTTGGTGACAGTTGTCTTTGCATAGATTATAGAAAGCACTCTCTCATCAGCGTCACTGAACGATTAACACATACTTATCTCTGTTCACAAAATTTCCTTTATAAAATACAAGTAATTAAATCCATAATATAAAGTTCAGTCTTTTTATTGACGGCCTCTAAAACCCATCACATACATACCCCTTTCATTTTACCATCTTAGATGACATCGTCACTTACCATCAGGTGAGATGGAACTGAATAATGAAATGATGAATACAGGCAGTGCAAGACCGAAGCATGTGACCTATGTCCAGCAGTAAACGTCCATCGGTTGATAAAGAAGAAAAAACACACACTTTCGCTATTAGTACTGAATTTAATTGATCACAAAATGCCGTGATGTTAACTAAGCATAGCATACAAACTATGATGGAATGTTAACCTGATGAGAAATTCCAAACACCCTTGTCCCTAATAGGCATTTACACGGCATCATAAGTGGCACGAAGAAAGGTGAATGGGTTATCACCCGCCTAGGTTTCTCGCTAAAGCCTATATTGCGGACAGATTACAGTTATTAAGACCTTCCACTATTAGACCTGGACCTATTTCTTATAAACACTCAGATATAGTCAGATTATAGACATCAGCAGTGTCGTTTTCGGCGATCTAAAGTAGTCCATTGCTGGACAAAGGACCAAATAATTACTACACTGCTGGATTTTATATAAAGACTTTCACACAACGTAAACTTGTGCCGCTTGTATCCAGCGGAACGCTAAAATTCGTTTAAAGTCATCTGTATAGTGGATAGTCTGCCAAAACTGTTATCAAAGTTCAAATAAAAATTAGCGAATAAGTGCTGATTTCACCGATTGACGCTTAAACGAGGAATAAATTGGGCGTTCTAACAGTTTTTGTATTGAAAATCTGCTAAAATATCGAAACGCTCGGATATGATCAATTTTTCGTAAATGAAATCGGCCATTATACTGGTATTGATAATTACCCTTGTGAATGGCAATTATATTATTATCATAATACTAGCTTTGCCCCGCGGCTTCGCTCATGTTAAGTTCGATTATTCCAATCCCTATTTTATCCCTTTAGGGGTTGAATTTTCAAAAATCCTTTCTTAGCGGACACCTACGTTATAATAACTATCTACATGCAAAATTTCAGCCTGATCCATCCAGTGGTTTCAGCTGTGCGTTGATAGATCAGTCAGTCAGTCAGTCAGTCAGTCAGTCAGTCAGTCAGTCACCTTTGTCTTTTATATATTTAGATTGTATCATGCAAAGGGTATTTCTCAATCATAATAATAAATGGTATTGATAACGTGAGAGATATATTTTAAAAACTTCTTTATAAAATAATAATGTTCGATTACTTCTGAGCGTACTTAAAGTTACTGAGCATTATAGAGGTTGATTTTACTAGAACTGGTATAGTAATACTAGAATCCGAAACCCTAAATAATAATAGATAAGTATGTACGTACTTCCCCTTATTTAGGGCTCCCGATTCTGTTATAAACCAAAAAAACTTTAAAGTATCCCTACCTCAGTCCATACACTTATACAGATTTTATTATCAAAGATCAGACTATGAACACTATAAGACCTAGCCCACACTGCGAAAAAAAATCGTGCTATTTTTTCAAAAATAGCACGATATAGTAAAAAAATTTCATACACACGCGGTTTTTAAAACGCAAGTGCTTGTATCTCCGTATGATTGCAAGTATTGCAGAATAGCGAAAAAAAATTCGCACGGATTTTTTTCGCAGTGCGGGCTAGCGCTAATAGAAGCTCAAAGCAATCTACACAAGACCTTCCACTTTGAACTCTGTTCGGCAGCACAAATCACAAAAGCTTATTCAAACATATCTCCATTAATCTATCGTAATTGATTTTATCTATTGATGTTCATAATTTGGACTATTGTGTTATCCAAACACGATTTCATGTCTTGACGGGTGTGTTTGAACTAGTGGCCGCCCACGGTTTCCTTTGCGTGGGTAATAGTTATTATAGGTCAGACGTAATGAGTGGTCATCGACATTTAAACAGTTCTTTAAGAACCAATAATTTGTCTTAGGCGGAACGTTATAAATGAACGCTGCCCAAGTGCATTAGAACTATATATATAATTTAATTTACCATGTTAATTTAAAAAAGCCAAACTTGAGATTCATTGCTAGACTTAGGCTTTTCTAAAATTGCACAAATAATACGAGATTGACATTGTGAACTCTTGCCTTTTATGGCAAAATAGCTTATTTATTTACTAATAAAGCTGACAACGCATTTGTGGTGCCTCTGGTACTGCAAATGTTCATGGGCGGCAGTAATCACTTAACATCAGATGATCCACCTGCTCGTTTGCCCGCTATTAATATAAAAAAAATAGTTGATGTCCGCAACTTTGTTCGCGTGGATTAAGGTTTCTTAATTCCCGCGGGAACTCTCTTATGTTCCGGGATAAAAAGTAGCCTACGTGTTATTCCAGACTGTAATGTATTTTTGTGTCTGACTGTAATGCAGCCTAATCAGTTCAGTGGTTGCGGCATGATTGAGTAACAAACGTCCATCCATCCATCCATACGTTCAAACTTTTGCATTTATAATATTAATAGGATTTATCTTGATCGCAATATTAAGTTTTGGTTTCAGGTTTTGAACCCTTGGCAGTTTTTTTTTTTTTTTTATTCTATGATAAGATAGCCCTTGACTGCGATCTCACCTGATGGTAAGTGACGATGCAGTCTAAGATGGTAGCGGGCTAACTTGGAAGGGGTATAGCAGTGTAAATTCAACCCATACCCCTAATCGGTTTCTACACGCCATCGTGCCGGAACGCTAAATCGCTTGGCGGCACGCTTTTGACGGTAGGGTGGTAACTAGCCACGGCCAAAGCCTCCCACCAGACCAGACCAGAGACAATTTAGAAATAATAAATTACTAAATTGCCCCCGCCGGGAATCGAACCCGAGACCTCCCAGTTATAAGACCACAGCGCTCACCACTGCGCCAGGGAGGTCGTCAAAAAGTTTATGATTCGATGGCAGTTGACAGCCCTATATTGAAACGATGTCGCGGTTCCTAATTGGAAGTAACGAAGATCAAGTATCGTGTGCTGCGCCTCGGCAGGTCACGGCTGTTCTCGGTCAATTCATTTCCGCACTGAGGTCACTGTTTTTTGCGATTATCTTTGACACTTTCTCGACATTAATTAAGTGTAAACAATGCTTACCAAGTTTTTATTATTTTTTATTGAGTCACAGACATAAAAAAATAAGCGATTTACAATGATTCGTTACGGGCTTCGGTTCGATTTGATAGACAAACTTAAGTTCGATAAATGAAACCATATGGTTTCATTTATCGAACATTTTGGTGAAATCGGCCCTAAAACAAATCAGCCCTAAAACATATGTTTTAGGGCCGATTTCACCAAAATACAAGTGTAAATTGAAAATTTAAAAGACCCCCGACATGTGAAATTAAAAAAAATATGTAATCCGCCAATTTGTGGCGGCGGCCATCTTGGATCGATTTGCATCAAACATCACACACATCCACACTCAAGTATGCATGCACGCACGCACGCAAGCACGCACACACACACACACTCGGAGAGTGACTCGCATGTAAAGCCGTCGGTTCTGCGCCCGATCCCCTCGTTTCTTATTTCCGCCCATCGGACATCGCACTATGGGAGTGAAGGAATAGAGAGTGCACACACACTTGTGCACTATAACAATAATAAATATGGCTAATCTCTCAGAAAATTGGGCGCCATGGCCAGTTTCGTTTAGAAGCACTTTGTTTATTAATTAATAAATTATCATTAGTACTGATAGAAGCCTGAGTTATTAATTTAGCGAGTAACTACTAACTTGTCAATCAGTCTGCAGCATAACTAACTGCTAGTGTAAAGTTAGCAAACATTACTGCTTTCAAAAGCACTAACTAGATAGGAAAATCTATAAATAACCACTTGTCTAGAACTCTCTCAGTCCTTTGAAGCTTGATAGATAGATTCGAAAATAACAAACTGTTTCAACTGATCGAGTTGTTAGGCTGCACACATATTGGCTACTTAGGTACTTTGTTTAACTAATGATCTTACTTCAATAAATTTCATTTCATTTCATTTGTAGTAGTCATAGTATCAGCCATATATAGATGTTAGTAACCTATTCCATTACTTTCAAGTAAAGGATGTATAGACATAAACATGTTGGTATAAAAATTATAATTATACTTAAATGTTTTGGAAAAACAAAAATCAGCAATAACAATTAATACTAACGCAAATTATATTTTATATTATATTATAAAATAAATAAAAGTAAAGTTACTCCTTCGCGCCACAAAGAATGAAACAATTTGGCTGACTGGAATGGAGATAGCTTATACCCAGGATTAACACATAGGCTACATTTAATCCCGGAAAATTAAAATTCTTGTGGGAATTAAAAACCGTTAATCCACCCGGAAGAAGTCACAAGCCTCATCTATTGCTTTATAAATGGACAGTTAGGGCACCTCAGATTCCGAGCATCTTGCAAATCAGACGTTGCTGAAAAGAAACGATCGCTTGAGTAATTGTAGCCAATGAGTATCGAGTCTAAGGATTGGAAAGCCGGCAGAGATCAGTGAGCCTGATAAGTATTTATTAGCACTGATAGCTGAATGATAGCCCAATAGGGTAACTAAAATAGTATGTACATGTATTGTTGTATTGGATGGTGTGAGATTGTCTGATTTGTTTAAAAAATAACATTAAATCTGAATAAATCTAAATATATAATATAAAAGGACTGATTGACTGACTAACTGATCTATTAACTCAAACCGCACAGCTTAAACCGCTGCTGGACGGATCGCGCTTTTTGGCATACGATAGCTATTATGGTATAGGCATCCGCTAAGAAAGAATTTTTGAAAAAACCCCTGAGGGGCTAAAATAGGGGTTTGAAAAATCAAACTCAACGTGAGCGACGCCGCGGGCCAAAAGCTAATGAGTTACAAATTTTCGAAGATTTAAAATGCGGCGCTTTTAAGCCCGGTAAATTCGAAAAAACTTACTAATATGGTTTTTAAACAAAAAAAAAAAACTTTTGGATCACCCTGAAAATATAATAGACAGACAGACAAACAGACAGAGTCGCTGTCGCACATATACATAATAATGGTTTGGATTTGATTATGCTGATTGATATCCACGTATCCATACGAGGGGAGACGAGAATGTAAGTCAAGTTCAGCTCATAAAAAGAAAAGTATTACTTTCAGGACATGAAACTTTCCTTTTCGTTTAAACTAAATGATTACAACAGCAGAGAAGTGAATCGTTACAAAAAAATATACTACAAAACGGCTCAAGACATTGTAAACGTGTTTTGCAAAAACGCTTTCAGACCATTGCACCAAATAATTACAGCACTCCCAAGCTACACGTCAAAAAGAAGACTTTGGCAACAACATACTACATAGCAATATAATTTTTAGTTGATTCCAATCCGTCATTTTATAAGGACACTTCGCAATGCTGGTAAGCGAAAATATATGCCATAATGCGGGAATTAAACTGATAAATAAAGTACTATTTATAGATTAACTTCAAAGATTTTTATGTTAACTTCAAAGCTTACCCCGAAGACTTATTTCGTGCAAGAAAAATTTGCAATTCAGAACATATCTACTTCCACGTCGATATAGCCATACCACGTCATCTAACCGATGATGAGGCTAATGTGGCCACATATATCATGTCCTCACAGTCCACCAGCTCAGTCCATCATAATTGTTACGACATACAAATAAATTAAGGACAAATCAATAAAATCTCCATGATTATCAGGTTGTTACAAGTAGTTACTGTTTATAAGTGTATATTTTTAAATTGTTCCATCACCTTGTATAGATATATAATGGAAAAGATTTGTGTATTTTTTTGCAGAAAACTCAGTAAATTGTTTTGACCGAGTGGTCCTGAACTTTGGCGAAGACAAAATTACTTGTACTTAGTCCCTGCCATGGCTTGTTTCTTGACATCATTCGAGCAACCACACGCGAAGCAACAATTGTACTGTACGCTCGAGATATCTCGCCGATAGCAGGCGATTATGAGCCGTTTAACATACTTGTCAAATATAAGTCTCGAGCAATTTAAACATGCCAATGGTCGGCAAACATAAAATAAAATAGGCGCCTGTTTGAGGAATTTTGTCGAGATTAAGGGCCCTACGCGGCCACATTAAGGTATAACCATGATTACAGATTAGCATCGCAGTGCAGATTGAGTCAGGCGCTGACTTAAAAAAAAATTACACGATAACAGTAACAAGTCAGCACAAACAAGTTATTTATTTATTTATTTATTTATTTATTAGGTATACTAACAATATACATATTATACATTCAAAAACAAACATACAAAAACATTGCAACATTGACTGATATGTATATCAATAACAAGCATACACAGCATTCATACAAAAAAAGAGGCACCAGATAGACTAGGTCTTAAAAACAAAATTTCTAAATAAGTGAGCAAACAATATTGTAAAATTATTATAGGTAAAATAGATTACATACATACATACAGATTACATATAGATTACATACATATTTATTTATTTATTAAGTTATTTTTTTTAAATATTACTATAATTATGAAAATAAAAATATACTTACTTTAAAAAAAAAGTAAATAATCGGAGGAAGCTTTATTATCGATACTCAGCCGAAAACAATTTTTTATGAATTTTTTGTCTGTCTGTCTGTCTGAAACCCCTTAGGGGTTTCATTTTCAAAAAAAAATCCTTAGTGGATGCCTACGTCATAATAGCTATATGTATGCCTTTCAGCCTGATCCGTCCAACAGTTAGAGTTGTACGTTGATAGATCAGTCAGTCAGTCACCTTTGCCTTTTACATATTCAGAAGATTACAATCTATGATATAGGTATTGTAAAATGTAAGAATATTATAATTTCTATTTTCTAATCGCTATTGCATCTAAAGATTATATTATCTAGCATCGTGGCGTGGTGAAAGTGGCACATGAATGGAACCTGCAACCCGATGAAACCCGATATCCGTTAGGCTACATCAGCATCGTGCATGATATCCTAGAGTCTAGACATATTACACATTCCGCATTGATAAACCTTCAACTGAAGTTATATTTACACTAAGAAACAAAAATATAAACTTCAAAGTACCTGATGACAATAGGACCACCTGGGAAGTATACACCCTTCCAAACAAAAAAGAATTTTCCAAATCGGCCCAGGCGTCTTCGAGTAATCGGGGAACATACATAAAAAAAAATCGGACGAATTGAGAACCTCCTCCTTTTTTGGGATTCGGTTAAAAAGAAGACGATAGAGGAGCGTCTGCTTGGACTTATGAGCTTGGGTGTAGTCTCGTAGTGCGTGAGGTCCCTAACGGCTGAGAAATATGGCGAAATGCCACATCAATTGGCGAGCTAGCGCAATACGACCGCGATTTATGGCTGATATCGTTAAAATAAAGCTCGACTGACAGCCGTCTTAATATCGTATTCGAGTTCGAGCATGCATTCAAATCGATTTACTATCGATTTATATTGTGAGGATATATGTTCTGAATTTCGTAGGCAATAATGTAATTTTTTTTTATTTACACCAACAACTTCCATACAAAAAAAACAAACAAATTCTATTACACAGTACAGTATGGTTGTCAAATACAGGCTACTACTACTATATATATACTACTTTAAATAAAAAATGAAAAGAGAAGAAAGACGACACTAACTAAACATGCATTACTTTTATAAAACAAAGACAAAAACTTATAGTATAGACAAAAAAGAAGAAGATAAAGAAGTGACCAGCAAGTCGAGTATGAATAAATTAACTATTACCAGCTAAATTTTTAAATAGCGTCTATATGTATGTAACTTAACGATATTTAAGGGGCAGCACTCACCTGCAGGCAGGGGCACATGGGCCAGCGGCGGCGCAGCGCGTGCGGCATCTTCTTGCGCGGCGGCTCGGGCTGCGGGGGCGCGTCGCCGCACGCCCAGCGCACGAGGCGCGCGCGCGCCGCCTCTGCCGCCTCCAGGCCGCGCGACCAGTCGGGGAGGCCCTGGAAACCAATACACTACTGTTACTATTTAACTCTCAATGTCTTTTTGCCCAACTATTCTAGGTGGCGGGGGTCTATAACCACGTCGGAGTCTATAACCGCATCGGGGTCGGAGTCCATAACCACATCGGGCTCTATAACCGCATCGGGGTCGGGGTCCCACGTCAGGGTCTATAACCGCATCGGGGTCGGGGTCCATAACCACGTCGGGGTCGGGGCCATAACCACATAGGGTTCGAGGTAAGTATATGTACCTAATGGTTGCCAACTATGAAACCAGCAACTCTTTATCACACGTGAAAAACTCAAAACGCGCGCATAACATGGCAGCTTATAAGAACTGTGACGTCATAAACATCTAGCGCACACTTTTCGTAGTTCTGTAAGGCTTACATTCGTTAATTTAAAACGATAATCACACTTAAACCCTGAGTGGACGTATAGTTCTCTTATTTTGGAAGATTCTCTACCGTGTTACCTACTACCAGACGTTAAGAAATAATTAACAAAAAAAAATAGACGCGCCGTCCTCTGAACAATACCTACTGGACATAAGCCGCAACGTCCACACTCCGCGGTCGCGGCTTGAGAATATTGACCGAACGCGCCTGACCAATGGCCAATGCTCGTATACACAGCAACTTAGCGTATGCCGCGGCCAACTCCTCCGACGTCATTCGCAAACGCACTGAACCAATGTGTACCGGAGCCATAACAACCACCACACTAATTGCGAAATGCCGGGAAAAAAAGATCCGCGGAATTTCGACACGCGCGTCGTCGAATGCATAAAACGAGGTTACAAACACCGAGTAATAAATATAATTAAAATCAGAACACGAATATTTCGTTGCATTATGCCAATTTGCATAGTAACACTGTTTCAATACCTAGTTTTTGTAATAAAAATGATGGCACAGTTTATTTTGTGTAAGTTTGCCTAACAGTGTGTAATTTATTGCACATGCGATGGAATATTTGATTACATTAATTTCATAATACCTATCTATGCGAAAGCATCAGCACGTAGTCAATGCCAATCAATTTAATTTTTGTTGATTATTATTAATTCACTGCTAAAGTCCTTTCATTTCATGATGGCTCGTGACTAATGGTTGTGTGTGTATCGCATCTGTTTGTACAAGCGCGAGCAAGCTCTCGCTCACACATAGGTATGACCGCTTCCACGTATGCTCCTGACAGGCACGCACACTTACGCAATGTGCATGTACACGACGTAATCACAAGTAAAGCGCCCGTAACTTCGTGAGATAAACGATACGAGTATTATCGTCAGTCGTCACATCTACAGCAAACTTACTGATGCTTTTTATAGGAGAGAGTTTTGAAACAATAATTTTTTTAATGGACTTCCAAAAAAGGAGGAGATTCTCAATTCGTCGGATTTTTTTTTACGTACGTTCCCCGATTACTCAAAGTCTGGACCGATTTGGAAAATTCTTTTTTTGTTTGGAAGGGGATACTTCCCAGATGGTCTCATTATCATCAGGTCAGGATCTGATAATAGGATCCTGGAGCAATCGAGAGAACTCTTCAAATTTTATAGGCACAACAATGAAATAGCAGGTTTTATAGCTAAACACTTATGCTGAGATTTAAAGAGCGTGCTGATATTTGTAAAGTTAAAACGAGACACAAATCTGCTCTGACATTAATCTGTCTCGTTTTAACTTTATCTTGAGCCTGAGCAGAGTGAGAGTGCGGGCTACAGATATCAGCCTTAGAGCTCAATGTCATCATAAAATTCCAAAAATATGAGAACACAAATATATTGAGAAAGATAAGTAAAGATTAAGTTAAGTTATTCTGCCTACGCCAACTAATCTGCAAATCATCTTGCAAGACCGGAATTCTCGCGAAAATAAACAATTTCTCCTATTTCTAGTCCCGTACATATTTTAGAAAATGGATTTGTAAGTTGGGGGTTATTATCTAAAGCAAATATCACAAACATACGTTGAGAAAAGGCGAACACGGATCAACTTTCTTCTGATGCAATCTGTTAATAGGAAGGATTATGTGAAACGCGAGTAATTCTATGATAAATAGCATTTGTAATAGCCTTAGCATATTGGAGCGAGAATTATGTTCCAAGTTCAGAATTTTTCGGTATTCATTTTTAATAGACCTACAAAAAGGAGGTCATCAATTCAACACGTATCCTATTGGAAACACAAAATATTCACATAATATGATAACTTATTATGGCATCCAAACAAAAGTACAAAAGTTTTGAGTGTTTTTTTGATTCTATGTATGTATATTTGACCACATTTCTCCGAAACTATAAATCGAATAGTGATCATTTGTTTTCTATTTGCCTACATTTACCTACTTCAACTTAGGAAACAGTAAAGATTTCATTAAAATCGGTTTTCAAAAGAAGTTTTCAAAAGATGGACTATCTTTTTTCCATTTTCCCTTTTCTGTTATTCTTTGTTTTGGTATATTTAAGTCATTTTATTTCTTCTTAAATTATATATCACTACCATCATTTCCAATGCAGTCTAATTCAACCATGTTACCAATAAATTAATACAAATCTTTAATTTGTACAACGTAAACACTCCATGTATTAGCCAGCTGTATTCGGTTGACCTTTTTTAAAGTAATGAATCATTCATTATGTATATCACCTATTTTGAATAATGCATTCGATTTAAAATCTCTAACTAGACGTTTAACATGATTATGCCATTGGAGTAGGTGCAAAAATATGGTAATTCGACAGAATTATATCTTCGTCATCAACGTCTTAACTAATGAATTACCTTACAATCTTCTTTATACATAGCATGCTGTGTTAGATGACAGCAAATTGTTGAATTACTGTCTCGATTAATGATAAATAATGATACTGATAAATAGGAAAATGACGGGGACTTGAGATCATGGAAATTTCTCCATGGGAATGGAACGGTAAAAAGGCTAATAGATGTAGTAAGTATAATAGATAGAAATATTTACATTTTATGACTTCACATTCAGAAACTCTGAGTTCAAAGCAAATTCATCTAAATACATGGATATATTTAATGAAAGTGATCAACAAACAACTGTGAAACGTCTGAACTCCGTATTAGATATGCCTCGAAAATGCTTATTCATTCTTACCTTGCAGGTACTCACAAAATAGTAGTTTAGAAACAGAGACGCTGAAAGAGCATTCCACACCTTTGCGGTGAGATTCAGAAACGTTGAACTGAAGCATTGGTGAGAATATGGTTGGATTTCAACCACATCAGGATGCCAACGCTCACGACTTCGAGCAGTTCCGTGACAAAACGGTAAAGGAGGAAAAAGCTGCTTTAAAAAATCTTTCGTATCCTGAATTAAACTGTGACTCAGTGTATAAAAATTCAGTGCTATAAATGGGAGGGCTCCGCGTAATAAAATGCGTGTTGACAGCTATTTCCTGACACAGTTACAAAGTTGTATAGTTCACGGTCAGCAGAGAAAAGGGTATCGACATTATTGTTCGATTTGATTCGCCTTGTTTGTATTTTGTAACATTTGTCACCTCGTGATCGTCTATTGATATGGCTGTTTTGATACATGATGAGATATCCATGTGATCGTCGACACATTGCAAATTAAAAGCTGGTGACTCACTTATAAATCACTTTTAACCCTTTTGTAATTGGTCATGGTATACTCGTTCATTTGCAATATGAATTCCTGGTAGAGATCGCTGTTTAGCGATGTCCTAATTATATTAATTTTTTTAAGTGATTCTTGTTGCATAATAAAGAATATTTCCTTATAATTATCATTTAACGTCTCTTTTTTCAGATGCCTTCCGACCATCGATAATATAATTGGCAGTCAGCTTTGTATACTCCTGTTTATTCTTTGAGATCGTGTGATGACACTGTCTATTATTATATCCCAAAATTTTACATGATAATTTTAAACGTTTACAGGTTTATCAAATGTCACAAACAAGGCAAAATCTCGTCCATTAGCATCGCGTTCGGAACATCGATCACACCTGACAGCGAAACAAGCGTGTTCAACACGGCTCACAACATTTCCACACACCAAACCCACATTTCAAGTAAACGGCTCTAGGTGGAAACGCCGTTGGTACACCGCAATCATCTGTTCCGATCTACGGCAATCGCTAAATGCCGATGTAAAGTTCAACCGAACAATAGCGCACTAGGCTGGGTTGTGATGAAATCACTCCAGTCAAGTGAACCGTGTCTTTACAGCGGAATTGGGGCGGGAATCCGAAGGTCATGTTGCTCAAGATGAACTTGGTTAGGGAAGCTTGATTATATTTATATCGAAAATTTAAATGTAAAGCTTCATTTGCTGACTGAAAACTGAAAAGTCGATTCGATCCCCAACTTTGCACTCATGTCATGCCCATTCCTAATATAAGCTTTCCGCGTATTTGAAGGGGAGAGAATAACATTAGTCAGTTCAGCTTGGCTAGTATTATTAGAAATAAAACATTTTACAAAGAAAAGGGCGAGGACAAAGAACTTACCAGTATCGCTAGGAATAGCTAGTAATAAAAATTAACAATTCTAACAAACACATAACCTTGGTAAAACCGCTACTATTATCGTCAGCAACTCATGAACGGCTCAATACGTATAGGGAGTAACGCCACCACGCTGAACCAATGTGAATTGGCAGACTGCACAGTTCACATCCCTTTGAGAACATTATGGGGAACTCTCAGGCGTGCAGGTTTTTTCATGATCTTTTCCTTCAACCTTGAAGCATGTGACAATTGCTTAAACGTACATATTTTGAAAAGTAAGCGTACGATCCCCGAATAGGAGACCTAACCTCTAGGATATGACCAGATCGCCAGATCGCCAGAATTAGAACAAAATTCACTTTCACCCAACGCGTATGTATCGGCTCATCTCGTATACCCAGCTAAGTACGTGATGTACATAGCAAGGTCGACCCCCTAACACACTCGCGCGAGTTCGACCATCGTTCATGGTCAATAGAAAGTGGTCACTTTGCCATTGTATAGTTCTTACTTTGGTGAAATTCGCGCTTTCCACGTCAATTTATATGTACTATTTAATATCATTGTTCCACGCTCAATATGCTTTGATAATAATAAAGACGATTGTTTCAATTGTTGTAAGATACCACACTGCATACATCATTGTGATGTTTAATTTTATTTTCCATTCGATATATTGTATTGAAATGTCATCATCGTCAAACCATTATAATAGGAAATAATTAATGGAAGAGACAATAGGTAGGTTTTATGAATTTAATTTGATAAGATGAATGCGAAAATAAGTACCTATTACCTAATTATTTATTTATCACTCAAAAGTTCGTTAAGTGATCCCAGTTACAAATCAATAAGATTATTAGTTATTACCAGTCATTACAATTTAATCTGATCATTTTCATCAGTTGCATGTAGTGTTTACTAGGATCACAAATACAAAATTTTTTTTCCTCCGAGAGTGTTTAGTTTAAAACAATTTTGCATGCACTGTGCAAGTAAACTTTATAAGCCTTTGTAAAAATCACAAGTAAACCTAATAAATAAAATCAGAATTAAATGAATTAAAAGAAGTAACAATATGTCCCTTACAATGTATGTATACCATGAATAGATGAATTCTTAATTTAATTGGTCACAGCGGCGACACGCCGATAAAACTGAATAGTGTGTCATTAGGTCATTATCACTATGCGCATCACGACGCGGGCACTATGGCCCGACCGGCCACTTTAGACGATGACCATTTAGGTGAAAGTGAACTCATACCTATACTTTGTGAAACTTTTGAAAAACGACATTTAGCGCGTAGTTGTTTTGAGGAATTACACTCCTAAAATTACATTGAAAATGAACATACAAAATGACCTCTCTTTTTTAAATTGATGATAAGAACCAAGATAGCCCTTGACTGGGATTGCTTTAAAAGTTCAAAAGTTGAGTCCAGTTAACAAAAACTTGAAATCAAAGACATAATTATCAACTGATTGTGCTTAATTATCGGCTACAGATGAAAACCTTGACACAATTTGAAGTTTGCATACCAAAAGTAATTAGGTATCTATAATACAATTCGAAACTTAAATTATTAACTACAGACTTTGATAATATAATAAATAATTTATCAAACATCGATTTATTATATAGTCGACACAAAATTATCGTTTGCATAATGCTAAATAATTAAGTATTTTAAAATATTAAAGTGTCAGACGATAATTTTAGTGATTTGAATGCAAATTCAAAAGGACAAGAAATCTTTTTTAAAACAGGACACACAATAACTATACGTGCAAAAGTATAAAAATTCACTTTTAGATTCAAACTTGGATTTAAAATTAGTCAAAACTCTAGCACCAATTTGGAAAGCCGAATGAAACTCAGAAGTTGAACTTTACAAAATGCAGTCTGCAATAATTCATATTTATAATCTTGATGAATAATAATAATCATTGAAAAATCAAACTTATTTTAGCGATATTAAAGAAAAATATGTAAGCATAGTATCTATATCATATCTATTGAATGGGAAAACGGAATAGTCTATAACTATTTGATCGCATTCCTTCATTCTGCTACAATACAAAAAATAATATGAGAAACAGACAATACATGGTGTATTGTAGAAATTTTATTTGGAAAAGAACTCTTTTACCCAAAGGCTACTCTTTTTATCAAATGATATAAAAGTGCTCCGGCTTTCCTAATTAAGGGACTAAAATTAAAATAAATAATTGAAAATGTCTACTAAGTTTCCCTTGCAATGAATTTTACGTTTCTCTTCATTCTGTAGAACAATATAGTGAAAATTTCGGGACAAATCAAGAACATATAACTCAAGTAGTTCAAGATTGAAATCTACATCGAATCCGGTTCGGTACAAAGACTACCTACAATGCATTGAATTGAAGACACGTAAACAAGTGATAAATTGACGAACACACCGCATTGAAAGTAAACGGCCACAGAAACACTTGCATTATTCATGTCACAATAATACAAAGGCAAATGTAAACAGAACAGTTGAAAATGCGCTCAAAGATATTGAATAGTTGGATTTAAGTGGTGAAGCCTTGATAGATTGAACAATGGTAAATCGCTATTGGTTCAATGTTTTTCTAATGATACGTTGAAATTCAATGACTACCAAATATGCGATTAAAATAATCAAGAAAATCGAATACCGCACTCTTTCTCTCAGCTTATACTCAAGAAAGAGTTAAAACGAGACAGATTTATGTCAGAGCATCTTTGTGTCTCGTTTAATCTCTATCTTGAGTCTCAGTTGAGTCATGAGTCTCATCTATAGAGCATGCACTGGCATGCTCTATAGATTTCAGCATTAGTCTCGAGAAAATGGACAAAGAGATACAGTAGAGACAGTGCTTTCTACTGTCATACGCCTTACATCATGAATTTTCCTAGCTGTAAAAAAAGAAAAACGATTAGCTATGCAGATACTAATAGCATAGTAAATGCAGTCGCCAACAATCACTGATAAAGAGATAGTAATATTTAGGGCACGTGCTCACAATCAATCTTAGCCGGAACGTTACGTGCAAAGCGGAAACAAAAACCGGATCTATAGAGTCTATAGTCGATTACATCACCTTACGCTGACCCCTATTATACTACTAATTGACATTTCTTGTTACATTACACTGACCGGCCCGTCTATTTTCTCTTGCCTCGTTTTTGTTACAACTGACATTTAGAAGAAAAAACAAACTGCTTGAGCTGATTGTCCATTAGATAAAACCGTGATACAAATTACAACGGTTTCAATACTGAAAAATACGATTGACATAAGAAATTAGAGTCGACCCTGGGATTAAGTATATTGTCTGAATTATACGTAAAAATGAATTTAAACGTAAAAATTCTTTTTACAAAACCGACTTCAATCGCCACTACAAAGTATTTCAACTGAGCCTATAAAACTTGAAGCGTTCCCTCGATTTCTTTTTTCATCATCGCTATTCCAGAAAGGCCTTCTTGATCAAAGAATTCACAAAGTACTACTTCTAGGATATTGATTTTAACTATTAGGTACGTCCATCATACTGTAATTTTAGCAGAAAAAATTATCTACAAAAATAATTATCTGAAAGAGGAAGGAGTCTGACACCGACATATTACACAACCTTCAAACAAAATAGCGCAATTCGACACGCCATACATCAATGATCAATCATTTTATTCCTCGTTCACAAACTCAAACTACACACATTAGTATGGCTTTACTTAAAAAATTTCCTAAAGATTTCGTTTACCTCTTTACTTTAACTTCAGGTCGTGTCAGACATTTATATTTTTGCTTATTATCATCGCAAGTCATCGTAAACTGGTGATTCACTACAAATATTATTACACGAGTAACAATTAAAGTCGAAAAAGTAGCATTAAGGTAAATAAACGAGAATTCTGGTCATTTAAATATACAACCTCTTTATTAGCAAGTAGCGGTGTCCACACCAAGCATTCACGCTTGTATTGCAGCCTCGCAAGCAAATTGTAAACGTGCCTCGGGGTTACTCGTTAGGTTTTTTTTTTGGCTGAACATCCTTGAGGTCAATATATGTTCACTATGTTATTTTAAGTGTGATCAGATTATGATATTCGTTTGAATATCATATAAAAAGAAATAAATATGTTAACATACATAATATCTACTATCTACAGTCTACTACTACTACTACGAGACTACAGTCTCGTAGACTATCTATAGTCAACGAGAAAGAACTAGAGTCACTATTTTGCAAGTTTCATTCATTCGGTAATTTTCTGCCTAGTATTTTTTGGTGGCAACTTCATATATTTTTACTCATAAATCTTTGACTGAGGCTTTAATTTAAAAATCGTCGCCATGGTTTTCAAGACCAAATTACACTGGCTCTGCAAATAACGACTTTTATATTCAGTCAATGTTGGCATGCTCCTGGGTTGTTCAGGTATGTATAGCCTCGACCAAACAACCATGGTGAGTCCATACTAACCGAGCGTTGGCCTCGCGAGGCTGACGAGCGCTCCCGTGCACTTCGTACAGCATATTATGCCTTGCAACTTATTAATATGACTTTTGCTTTCTTGGCAATTTAATAAAATACCTACTGGAGCTTGACATTTGTATGTAAATTAAAAATTTCACTTTCGATTGTACATTATGTATATGGCGACCATTACTCCGGGTGGAATATGTAAAATGGGCGGGCGGTGAAAATAATGAGTAATTATGAAAGGTGTTCAAATAGAAAAGTTTGAGTTTAAAGGAATTTTCTAACTCAAAACGACTTTAATTAGACCGTGCATTGCATTGCACTGTTGTCTTATGAGTGAATCTCGAGTTCGATTCCTGGCAGGAGTAATTTGAGAATTTATAATTTCTGAATTGCCTCTGTTCTGGTGTGATGGGACGCTTCGGCCATAGCCCGTCAGACGTACTGGCAAGCTATTTTGCGTTCCAGTACGATGTCGTGTAGAATTAGGAGTGGGTTTAATTTACATTGCCATATCACTTCCAAGTTACCGCGCTATCATCTTAGACTGTATCGTCACTCAGGGGAAATCGCAGACAAGGGCTGTGTCTTATCAAAAAATATATAATATTGGCCATTACATGCACACATTGCGTATTACAAAATTGTGTGAAAACACTTCTGAAATCCGAACAGAAAAGGGATTTTTCTAATAAATATAACGATTTCTATCTTTATTTGAATACCGTTTTGGATTAATCGTTGATTAGGTTGGGTTAGGGTAACTAAATTGGAACCAGTTTAATATTATAAACAAGACAGACAGAACAAAACAAGGGTCTATCTATACATTTGAAATGTCTTGTTACATACAAACTATTGGTCAAACGACCTAGAAATAAGTAAATGCACGCTGAATATTAAAATAAGGGCCGAAACTATAGAACGACCTTCGTTTATTATTCCTTAGGAAAAGTAGAATTAATTTGAGTAATTTTAACCAGTCTACGATTTTAAAATAACTACCTAATTGTGCTCTTATAATATTTGACCGATAGCCATAACAAACACACCTTTTTAAATGTTTTTCAGTTTGTCTGTTTGTAATCTAATAAAAAAAGCTAATTTTCGGAACGACTGAACCAATTTTGACAGGACTTTTACAGGCAAATAAAAGAAAATACAAGGACTAATAGGAAAGGAAGATACAAGGACTACATTTTCATCCCGGGGATAATTAAGTTTCCTTCGAAACGATCCCAGGGTGCCGTGATTGAACATAAGCTACTTTTTTTCCCTGAAAATGATTCTCTGTAAATGATTGCATCAGTGCAACGATCCCAGTGACCTCTGATTGGCTGGTACCCTCCCGCTATTGGTTAAAATGTATTGATGCAGCCAGAACACCATAAATTCAGCCAAACAGAGGCAATCTTTTTTTTTTTTTTTTTCTTACACTGAAGCAATCATTTTTAGAGAACCGACACACAGTTTTCACTGGATTTTACGAAAATCTTAATACGCGCGAAAGAATTCGTGGCCACAGTTTCACACCAAACGACTTTCTGACGCGACTTTTGAAAAGTTACGCGGTCACGTATTTTCCCTCAATTAGATCTCAAAGGTCACACAAAATATCGCATTTCTCTTCGCAACGGATGCATTACGCTTTTGTAACAATAATGAGACAGATAAGAGCCTCTTCACACGCACACTTATGTAACACAACTCTCGGTTTCTGTAACAATGTGAAAATTGTTACTAATCAAACAAAATACGTGCTGTTTTTTCTCACGTTCACGCGCCGTGTTGTCTTTAAAGGACGATAATGGTGGAAAGTTTCAAAACTATTCTTCGCTAATATTGCTTTCCATGCAACTGCCTTGTTGGTCTATTGGTTGGAATGTTCGACTGCGGATGATAAGGTCCCATGTTCGATTCCTGGATGGGAATCAAAAATAGAATAGAATAGAAACATTTTTTATTCAAATAAACTTTTACAAGCACTTTTGAATCGTCAATGAATCTACCACTGGTTCGGAATGCCTTTCCTGCCGAGAAGAGCCAGCAAGAAACTCGGCGGTTGCTCTTTTCAAAAAAATAAAAATTTTACAATTGTTATTGAAACTATGCTATGTATTCAGTGCTTCCACGATGAATTTTCCTGAGTACAACACAAGTAAAAATAAATACAATACAAATACAAATAAATACAATCCAATACATGTTAACACAGGCAGGCAAAAGCAGACCCATTCCCGTTGGTGGCACCCGTTCACGAGCATGACGCATGATCCAGCCATTGCTTCGCTCAACCATATTTGAGGGAACGTAACAACCCGCACCACACGACACCACCACAGAAACTTTAAAGAGAGCATGACATACTTACGCTACCCATGTTAAGGCATCGAAAAAATTGTATGTTCCTTTCTAGGAATTCTCAGAGGAAGTAGGCGGTGTATCACCCCCATGCCTCAGAAAGCTTGCGTTCTGCCCTGATCTGTCCCCGGTCGTGTCAGATTTCCCGATTATGAGAGTAAGGGAATAGAGAGTGTATCTGAGTTTGCACACACACTTGATCACTTTAATATCTCTCGGGCAGAAGGTTAATTTTAATATTTTTATTTATTTAATTAATACATACAAACAAGAACAGTGGCCGGAGTCTTCTTTTAAGTATGAAATACCTGTGTTAGAAGACATCCGCTCTTCCATAAGTATATTAAATAATAAATAAACATTATTTAATACTTAAACTTAATACAATAATTTCTATGGAGATTGGCCAAAAAAAATGTTCATCCCTTGATTTCCACATTATGAAAGTGAGGGAATAGAGAGTGTATCTGAGTTCGCACACACACTTGTGCACTATAATATCTCTCGGGTCGCAGATCAAAAAAAAAATTATCGCTTGATATTCTTCCAAGTGTTGATTGATTTGAATTGTACCGGTATCAACATGAAATTTAAAACCTTATATTTTTTGCAGTTGATTTTTGCATAGGTAATTAGGATAAAAGATCATGCTCTAAATATTATAGTAGCCTTAATACAACTTAACGCTGTATTGTTTTCTAACGGAAACGCTTTAAGGCTCTACATTCTCATCCGAAGGTAAAACTACCTGTATTTAGCTGGTTCACTAATTAACATATCAATCACAGTCGCTTAACTAAGTACCGCTTATTGTAAAAGCCTGAATTAGGTACCTTTGGCAACTCAATGTCATGGATTTAAGCTAATAGGAAATCGAACTAATCACAAAAACTAAGTACATTAAAATTATGTTTTTTAAGTATACATTATATTCGCTCTATTATTTTTAAGCTATTGCATAGCTTCTATCGCGGGCCAGCGTGGAGACCGAATCCAGAAATTCCGTAACGAAAATAACCTGACACGGGACTCCTCTACAGTGAGCCGCTAGATGGCGCATTTTTTATCAACCCCATCTAGCGGTGAGCCGCTAGATGGCGTTGATAAAAAATGCTATGCAATAGTTATACCGCGGCAGTCCCCGAGTGCCACACGTCTTTTTATTTATTTTTTCCTTTATTCTACAAACTAAGCCGCGTAATTTATTACGAGTAAGCTATTACATTGCTAAAAGTTATTAAGTTGTAAACCTATTTACGTTGATTTGAAACAGTGCATAAAAAACTGCATTACAACACATAATATGTAAAACACGATAAATCATAAGCAGTTCATTGACACAGTAACTGAGCGACAGATGCGGTAGGTCTATGTAATCTTCGTAATTCACGTAATTACGGCCTCTGACATCGTAATGCGTTAGGTAATATTCGCCCTCGATGTCAATATACATATTTGTCAGTGCAGATGCAAATAACACTTCATTATGCATTAGGAGACAAGTGACTAAATTACAGCGCATTCCTAATAATATGACAGTAATAATATTTAAGTAGGTACGCCTTTTTTAACGGCCTAGAATTAATGAAACCTTGAGTTAGTATTTTTTTTTTTTTGGTTATGGTATTTCTATGATTATGTTATGGTTTTAACCGTGACTAGTTACCACTCTACCGACGAAGACACACCAAGCGATTCGATTTCCGGTACAGTGGCATGTAAAAAATCGATTAGAGGTATGGGTAACTTAGAGCGCCATAACTATTCCAAGTTAACCCTCTACCAGCCTTGACTGCATTGTCACTTACCGGTGACAATGCAGTCAAGGATGGATACAGGTGAGATCGCATATAAGGGCTAGCGAGTGTGACATAGGCTACTTTTTATCCCCGAAAATCAAAGAGGTCCCGCGCGATTTAAAAAAAAAAATCCTTGAAGCATCATCTAGTACTAATATAAATAGTTGCATATGGAAGAGGTGTATATTCACACACATGTACTCGTCCAACGTCAGTCACTATATCTACAGTATAGGTCCTTCTCTGTAGATAGGTAGAGCGGTGACGTGTGTGTGACACTCGAACGGTTGCGCCCGCTCCACTTGGACCGTTTCCGCATGCTTCAGAACAGCTATGTCATACTTCGAGACACTGGCTCCATTGACAATTGATCAGACGGCCGCTCCGTGTGAGGAGACGTCTCGTTTGTTCCCACATAACTTGAATACATTAATTCCGTTTGGTTTATCGGTCTCTAGAAGGTGGTTTCTTTATTTAGATGTTAATAATTTCGTATTGATAGATTCTTTGCACTTGCAGTTGATTAATTTCAATAGAAAACTCAAGGTATTACTGATTATATTATTGGATTTAGTACGCTGGATAATACATCAGTAATATTAATCAATCAACCCTTAATACCCTACAGGCTTAAAGGTATTAGCTTTCCTAGTTTAACTAATATAGAGACTAAGAAAACTCTAAAATTAGGTCTAAAACCGTTCTCATTCGAAAGAAGATCTGTGGCCAGTAGTGGACCGGCGATTTTTTTTTATTAGATGACAAGATTAGTTCTTGACAGCGATCACACCTGGATAGTAAGTGACGATGCAGTCTAAGATGGTATCGGGCTAACTTAGACGGGATACGGCAGTGTACATTCAACCCATATACCTAATCTGCTTCTACACGCCATCGTGCCGGACCGCTAAATCGCTTGGCGGCACGTCTTTGAAGGTATGGTGGTAACTAGCCACGGCCAAAGCCTCCCACCAGACCAGACCAGAGACAATTCAGAAATTATAAATTCCCAAATCGCCCCCGCCGGGAAGCGAACCCGAGACCTCGCAGTAATAAGACCACAGCGCTCTCCACTGCGCCAGGGAGGTCGTCAAATAAAAATTATACTAAAATGTAACGTAATTTATTTCAACACAATACGGTAAACGACATGCAGTACTACCGGTAAGCTAAGAGCCAATAAAGCCATATATGCACAGAAAGATGCAGTTTCTACGAAAGAATGCACGCACAACACAAATAAAGCAAACGATAAAAAAATTGTGATAACACACGACCGACAGTTTTATCTTTTTTATCTGAATACCAAATTTTTCCGGTGATTCATAGCGCAGACGACCTTTTATTACGTAAGTACACTAAAGGGAGCTAGTGTAATTTATTATTAAACAACTGAACTGAAAAACGAAAAACCTTTAAATAAGTTATGAAAAAAGAAATTCGAACTCAACAACTGTACCTTTAGACCTTAGTTAAAATGACTGGAAATAAAGCAACTTCCTTCCCCAGATCAAAGTAATTAAAGACGATGTACAGGTTGACAACATAATATTATTACATACAATCAAGTTAATTTTTTATAGTGTACATATTTCAAATTAAATTGTCAATCAACCTTTCGGGCTTCACAAAAGATCTCTGTGTTAATGTCTAATGAATAGGTAATTAGTAATTACTGTTTAAGTAACTTCCATTTGTGGTGTTACTGTATTGCCCTAGTGAACCCAATGAATTAAATTCATACAAAATTTCAGAGACACGCTAATTAATTCTATTCTATAGTGAACTATTATAAATTTATATTTTATTCAATCTGTTTTCATACTGATGTAGTAAAGTAAATATAAAAACAATTAATTGTATATCTCACGAAGTTACGGGTGCTTTACTTGTGGTTACGTCCTGCACATGCATATTGCGTAAGTGTGCGTACCTGTCAGGAGCCTAGGTGGAAGCGCTCACACCTATACAAATACGACACACAAGCATGAGCCACGAGCCCTCGTGAAATGAAAGAACTATACAACAAGCTCAGAGGCAAGAACACGTAATTAAACACAGCTTCCGAAAAAATAATGGCCGCCATTGTCTTAAAAAGAAATCATCTTACGCAACGATGAACTCATCAAAGTAAAACAATCAAGCGAAATGACCACATGTTTGTGGAGTTATGACGACTGTTTATCTTAATGAGGCGTGTAAAACCAAAGTAAAAGTTGTTATTGAGATGGCAGATTTGATTTCACTGTTGACTGATGAAGGCTTCCTTTGAGGATTACTTCCGCGAGTCCAACGCCGACGTGATGGTATGGGGAGATAAGTTGATTGTCGATCTCCGAGGTGACGACTCATCGTAACCATATTCAGATAGTTAATGTCGTGTCGTAAGTACCTACTCGTATAGTTCTTTCAATTCACGAGGGCGCGTGAGCTTTACTTGTAGTTACGTCGTGTAAATGTACATTACGTGTGTGTGCTTATCGGAGCCTAGATGGGAGCGAATCGAATCGAATACCAATACGATCAATCTAATTAAATCTTTTTTTTAACCGATATAGGCTTGCGCTTGACGACAATCAATACTGGATAGCACTGATGAGGTCTAGGTTGGAGCGCGCTTGCCTACAAAATGCCTATTCACTCTTGCCTTGAAGGTACTCAAATTATAAGTAGTAGGAAACACGGATGCTGGAAGAGTGTTCCACACCTTAGCGGTTCTTATCAGAAACGTTGAATTGACGCGTTTCGTTCGAGTAGGTTGGATTTCTACCACATAATGATGTCAACGCTCACGACCTCTCGCAGTTCTGTGGTGAAAAGGTAAAGGAGGAACTAGATTGTGAAGTTCCTGAGCGCACTCTAATACTAACCCTACAGAACATATTTATTCCTCGTATAAACGCTTCTCGGCGATGGATGGTGAAATTGGTACAGTAATGTAATTGTCTGCAATCTGCAACATGACACACTTAACTATTTCTTAGTTAATTGTCTTCTTAGCTATTAAAATCAAGACGTTTTAAAAGAACGTGTGTATAAAAGTTCTTTTAAAATTAATTAAGTATTACAAAACTTCACTAATTTCGTACAAATAGCCAATTTCGAAAATACTAATCGTTTATTGCGACAACGCAAACACGCATCGGCTACATTTATAAAGCAATGTGACTACATTATTCAGAGAGATTGTGAAACTGAATGAATATTTTAATTAAAATTTATAATGCAATTTCAAAATCCAGTTCGAGTTATAGTATCTACTATTAGTTGAAAGAAAACTAAATATGGTGTACGATGGAAGAGCGTAAATACTTGTTGTTGTAACGTTGTCAGTCAGTCAGGACTTTGAATGTTATATAGAAAACAACTTACCACATTGATCTTCCCCAAGATATGGCTGATTTGCTCCTTGCTGCACATGTTTATCGACGTTTTTGTTCACTTATTCACTGTCACATCATCAGTCACTTCACTTTATCGACATCGACATTCTCAGTCATTTAGTAGTTAGGTATTTAGTATCGATATTTTTCCGGGGTCGAGATTTTGTTGAGTTCTAAGATTTTTTATCAAAAAATTAAAGTTAACGTACTAACACCGTTCATGCAATAAAATCTACGTTTTTTTTTTTAAATTTTCATATTAATAAACAAATGTGATTAAAAAAAAATTTTAAAATAAATCTCTTATGAATTTGTCATTTGTGAAAAGTTATTTCGTTGGTACAAAAGTGATTCGGTCTTCGCTTATCTTGATAACGTCTAATTAATGAGAGGAAAAGATAAAAGACATGCCATTACAGTTTTTTAACACAGACAGAGATTAGTAAGAAGAAATAGATTGCTTAGTCTTTGTATATAAATCAAATTAATTAGTACATTAAAAATGATCCTCGATGGCGTTACGTTACGTTGAAGTCGGCGAAATATCGTATTTTGTTGTTCTGGTTCGTCATATTTATTTATTTCTAGGATCAAAATACAAAACTTTCATAAAATTACATAAAAATAGCAAATTTTTTGCTTTTTTTTTACTTATAAGTGAATGTTCTTTGGAACTCACCGGAGTTCAGTACAACTAGGCGTATTAGAGGAAAGGCATAATTGTTATAATAACTACTCTAGCTTTGTTCTAATGGATGATGTTAGCAATCTACACTTATTTAAATTATCTCTGACACAGCTAAAGTACCTACCTCATGTAGATAAGAAAAGGTTACCCTAAAACTATAAATTCTTATCACCCAGTCAACCTTGACACGCGCGAGAACCACCTGCAGTGTGAAAATAACATAGCATACATAAAACCTAATATATTATTAAAATATAGACATATTATTCATTAGCTAATACATATATAAGCGAGTAACTACTATGCTTCTTTTTCCTCATTTTTAGGGTTCCGTACACGAAGGGTAACCAACGGAACCTTATTATTAAGCCTCCGCTGTCCGTCTGTCCGTCTGTCCGTGGGCTGTATCTCATGATCTGTAATAGGTAGAGAGTTGAAATTTTCAGAGAATGTGTATTTCTGTTGCCGCCTATAACAACAAATCACATCACACTAATATTATAAAGCCTAAAGTTTGTATGTGTATGTGTGTGTATGTTTGTTACTCCTTCACACCACAACGAATGAACCGATTTGACTGAAATTTGAAATGTAGATAGCTTATTCCCAGGATTAAAACATAGGCTACATTTTATCCCTGAAAATTACAGAGTTCCCATGAGAATTAAAAACCTTGATCCACGCGGACGAAGTCGCGGGCATCATCTAGTAATAAAAATAAATTAAAAATTAAAGGGTACTACTTTCACTACTAGAAACGTGTTTGTTCTTTTTCGGCGTTTTTCGGTACGGAACCTTTCATATGCGAGTCCGACTCGCATTTGAAAGGCTATTTACTACGTATTTATCAACCCGTGCGAAACATACAACTAAAGTGTTAAAATAATATACATAATGTGTAATATACGTAAATATTAATTCTAATTTAATTACCTTATGAATAATACCTATAATTTAATTACATTATAGATTTTACATTTGCCATTTTATTTTGACACTATAATGAATAGAGTATCTATTTTTTAGTAGTATATAATTAAAAAGCCAGTATAATTTAAAAAAGCCAGTAAGCAAGTATAATTTCAGTGCGACATAATTTACTATGCTACTGATATCATAAAATAAACTACAATTAGTACTAAGTACTTAATAGATAAAAAATAGTAATTGCTATAATATGTACAGTATTTAAATAGTGTTTGTTATCCAAACCTAATTACATAATTATTATTTTGGCGAATTTAAAAACAAATTGGCTTGTATCGAACGCCCTCAATTTCATATCACCCTGTAGTAGGTAATGTAGCGGCAATTTAATTTGATAACGTTTTTAATTATTTGCGTAATGCGCATTGCGAAATTGTTTGGAATGTTGGCGTCATGGTGTGAGCTACTTCTCAGATAGGTTCACCATGATAGAATAGAATAGAAATATTCTTTATTTAAATAAACTTTTACAAGTGCTTTTGAATATGATTTGAACATTTATTTATTTCTTTCAAAAAAAAAATCTTTAAAAAAAACCTACTTTTTACGCCACTACACTAAGTATAAAAAATAATTTTAGTTTGTATACGTTTGTTAAAGTCTGGCGGGCTTAAAAAGAAACGATGCAACCGATACGCGATGCTCGATGTTAAGAACTTAGTAAGTGTCACAGGAAACTTAGTAAGTGAGAACAGAGGATTTTCGCGAGATTTTTAAGCTATTGCATAGCTTCTATCGCGGGCCTTGAGCGTGGAGACCGAATCCAGAAATTCCGTAACGAAAATAACCTGACACGTGACTCCTCTCACCGCTAGATGGCGTTGATAAAAAATGCTATGCAATAGCTTTACCGCGGCAGTCCCCGAGTGCCACACGTCTTTTTTATAAACCTAACTCCCCGACTCCCGTCCACGTTCTTTTTCTTATTTGTTTGTTATTTTTCAGCACGAAGAGTCCGAACAAGAACATGGTAACCCTATCCTCGATACCTAAAATCGTTATCGGCAACTAATTGTAAATTTAAATTGTTCTATTACCGTTATCAAGTATCGACAGTTGAAACTAATGAATACCAAATTAAAAGCCTCGATACCAAACAAACACATACAAAAGACGTACCTGCACTTGTTATTAAATAGTGATCATACCATGACAGACTAAAGGTTATGTGAACGTGTGTTTCGAATGGATTTTATGGTTCATCATACGAACCGCATTATAATAGCAAGCCTCAATAGCCCAACGGTTAAAGGTGTGGACTGAAAACTGTAAGGTCGCAGGTTCGAATCCCACACGTTGCACTATTGTCGTACCCACTCCTAACACAAGCTTTCCGCTTATTTGGAGGGGATAGGAGGATATTAGTCAAATTCAAATTTCAAAATTTATTTATTTCATGTAGGCTAACTTGTAGCTCTTATGACACGTCATAAATCTACCACCGGTTCGGAATGCAGATTCTGCTGAGAAGAGCCGGTAAGAAACTCAGCAGTTGCTCTTTTCAAAAAAAATTTTTTTTACAAAGCTATGCTATGTATAGTGTTTCCACAATAAAGCTTCAAAAATGCAAAAATGCATACGTAGGTAAACCAATCCAAAGCATCTCAAGATGGGCAGTCAAAGCAGACCCATTCCCGTTGGTGGCACCCGTTCACGAGCATGACGCATGATCCAGCCGTTGCTTCGCTCAACCATATTTGAGGGAACGTAACAACCCGCACCACACGACACCACCACAGAAATGTTTAAAGAGAGCATGACATACTCAGAGCACTCAACTTCAGGTTGTCTAATATTCTTTAAAAAAAAATAGCAGGTAACATCTGTCAGCGGCGGATGCTTGACTACTTCGGTCACATTGCTACATTGACATAATAGTACTGGGCTTCGGGTCAGCGCTAAAAATTGTCCGAACCGAAAGAAATCCAAAACGCGAAAAAGGTTTCCAATCGTCAGTTGAAGCAAATTATTGCAAGCAAAATTAGCCTGTATAATAATGGTCTAAGACATAAATTACAATGTATGAGTTTGTTTATAAAAATACACATGTACAAAATTTGGATTACATGTTTTTGATGCTATATTTATCCAGCACTGGTAGCATGGGCGGGAGAAATTTTATCCCCGGGAAAAGGATAAAACGTTTATCCCCTCACTTAGCTTTATCCACCCGTCGAGCATGGGCACAGCGGTGGAAATAACACTCAGTGGATATACTTATAGAAATATACATCGCCTTCTCCTCTGTCGCCATGCTTTAGCATAGGGAAAAGATAATTTTATCCCCTGTCAGTGGATACAATCGGGGGATAAAACATTTATCTCCTGCCCATGCTACCAGTGCTGCTACCGAAACCGTATCGAAATCGAAATTAAAACCTGCCAGCAGACCCACTGCCCTTATTTACGTTCAAACTATCCCCATCAAACATAATGGCTACCGTAAAATTCAAGTTTAATTGTTTTGTACTTAACCCAGTTTGGATTGAATAAACGATCCATTAGGGCGTCAACACACGTTCAGAGCACACTATAAACAATTAATTATTATTGCAAACACAGTAAGTATTCTTGCCACGTATAATTTGATTACCTTGAAGGCAAAAGTGTCAAAGTATCTTCTAAGCAAGCGCGCTCCAACCTAGACTTCACGATTGTTTTCTTACCTACTCACCACTGGTATGCGGTCGTGAGCCAGCAATAAGTTAAAATTAATTAATGACTGAATATTAGTTCACTAATTTTTTTATTTTAATTTTGCGCTTTGGCGGTTTTGATTATGGCATATCTTTTGTGCAAATTTTTCCGCATCCGCGTTCAAAGGCGAATTGGGATTTATTATTGGAGCGAAACACATATAATTAAGAAAAACTATAAACTAGAAATAATTGACGTAGAAATCGCTAATGTTAAATAATTTCCTATAATCTAAATTAAATTATTCAAAATTAGTTAATTATTCAAATTAAAAACAATAATTATTAAAGTAATAAAACCGAACATAAGTATTTATGATGGCGCCATTTCTAAAATCGACTTTCCCTAAAAGCATAGAAAGCCGCGAAAATTGTCTCAATATCGTTAAGATAGAATTAAATACAATTCAGACGAGTTTTATCCCGGCAGGGGGAGAGGGAACCAAAGAGAAAAAATACTAGAAAAATTCTTAGCAGACGGGCGAGTGTGTTCCCGGCTTCGATCACAGAAAAATAAGGGGATTCAGCACTTCATACTTCAACTATTATTCAAATGCATCATTGTTCCTTGACACTGCAGGGCTATCGGCTAAAAATATATCAATCCTTAAGAGGGTACTCTAGTGGGCCTTTCTCCATACAAACGTATTCTGCTGTTTTCTTCGTGGATAATGCCTCTAGAGCAATGATTTTTTTCCAAAAAATCTAGGTTTAATTAATACGTGCCTCTATGTTTTTCTTTTTTCCAAAACATTATCATTAAAAAAAATATGACAATCCAAAAACCCGAAAAAAACCCTCGATTTTACCGCCACGTTCAAACGACTATCAGACAAATTTGATAAGTTTTTAACAAAAAAGAAAAACATAGAAGCATAGATATACTCTTCCTCTAAATTTTGATATAAGAATATTTGAGATTTGTCCAGTTTTGAAGAAGGAAACAGCAGAATACAAAACGTCTTTTGCTCAAGGTTTTTGTAGGTAAAATCAGCCCGAGCTGCAGTCGTCCCTTTCGTACTTTACGGGGGTAGGGTGGAGGTGAGGGAGGGTAAGGCTTACATGTACACTAATAGGGAAGTGACAATTGTCGATATTTTTATCGATACTCTAGTGATGTACTCTGATGTCGATATTTACACTACACAATGATTATTTTATTTATTACTAGCGGACACCCGTGACTTCGTCCGCGTTCTTAAATCACCACAGTTTAGATTGGCAGAACCCCTTCAGCATCAGGATTGAGGAGTTGGATCTTGGAATTTAACGATGTCTTTACTTGGTCCCTACAATAACTATTATAATAATCAACAATTCCTAAATCCCCACAGTTTAGGGAAGCAGTACCCCTGCAGCATCAGGATTGAAGAGTTGGAACCCGAAGCTTTTATGTGTCCATCTCGCAAAGTTTTTGTCTCGATTAAAAAAAGATTCATGTAAATCGGTTAAGAAATCAAGGAGATATCGATATACAGAGGTAGAAAAACACAACAACTCCTCCTTTTAGCCTATACGATGCCCGATAATATCTACCAGTGAAAGTCCCGTCAAAATCGGTTCAGCCATTCCCGAGAATAGTGGCAGCAAACAGACAGACAGACAAAAATTTTAAAATTGTTGTCTTGGTATAAGTACCGTATTTACTTTCGTATGCAGTTAGTAAAAAGCGGCCAAGTGCGAGTCGGACTCGCCCATGAAGGGTTCCGTAGCAGCAATTGCAGTTTACGATTTATGACGTATTAAAAAAAACTACTTACTAGATCTCGTTCAATCTAATTGTTGGTGGAAGTTTGTATGGTAATGTACATCATATATTTTTTTTAGTTTTATCATTCTCTTATTTTAGAAGTTACAGGGGGGGGACACACATTTTACCACTTTGGAAGTGTCTCTCGCGCAAAATGATATAAGAAACCTCAATATCATTTTTGAAGACCTATCCAAAGATACTCCACACGAATAGGTTTGATGAAAAAAACATTTTTGAGTTTCTGTTCTAAGTATGGGGAACCCCAAAATTTATTGTTTTTTTTCTATTCTTGTGTGGAAATCTTAATGCGGTTAACAGAATACATCTACTTACCAAGTTTCAACAGTATAGTTCTTATAGTTTCGGAAAAAAGTGACTGTGACATACGGACGGACAGACAGATAGACAGACATGACGAATCTTTAAGGGTTCCGTTTTTTGCAATTTGACTACGGAACCCTAAAAAGTTTTTTAGTGTAGCTTGTTCCTGCAGCTTGCTCTCTTTCGCCCCTTCTAAATCCCTACAATTTAGGTCGGCAGTACCCTACAGGATTGAGGAGGATGACCTGGAGCTCTATGATCTAGTATACAAATTCGTAAACGACAGTTCCTAAAGCTTTTAGGGAGAAAGTACCCCTGCAAACCTGTTGCTGCAGGTACCTTACCTTACCTTGCTCTTTACCTTCAACTGAAGGTAAAAATTTTTAAGGGCCCATTAAAAAAAATCGCGTGAATCGGTCCAGAAACCCCGGAGTAACCGGTGGACATACCTACATAGAAAAAAAAGATACCGACCGAATTGATAAACTCCTTCTTTTTGAAGGTCGGTTAAAAATAGGGCTATCCATTATGGTTTACGATAGTGTGTTATGCCAGCTTAAGATGAGCCGTAGATTCAAAGTTTCCTGTACGTAACGGGGTTCAAGTTATTTGGACCTAGTACTGAGCATTGTGAAGTCTATAATTTCTGAACTACTAAACTGACGACCTTGAAATAATTACAGAACAATCATTGCAGTATGTTCTTTCTAATAAAAAATGAATGAATGAAATCGGAGTACACGTTAATGAATTACAATGAAATACACATTTTGACTTTCATCCCCTCTCCCAAGGGAACCGTGTTGAATTTCGGGATAAAAAGTATCCTATATTTTACCTCGTAGTATGAACTTAAATCATGTTACGTTTCATTTAAATCCGTCCAGTAGTTTCAGTGTGATGCGCGGCCAAGATACAGACAGACGAAAAATTTAAAAAAAATTGTTTTGGGCTCAGTATCAATAGTAAAGCATCATCCGATTCAAAGTTTCAAAATATATTTATTCACCCGCAAGCGGCCGGCGGGTGAATGTTACGGGCATGGGAGGGACGAGGGCTCGCGCACACAAATACACTACTCGTACACATGGATAACTCCTGTTGGTCGGGCGCAGCGCGACGGCGATATTTTCTTCAAATACCTATTTTTCAAATTCCTTGTGACTAGAGTACCGTCTTAAAGGACAGCATCAATGTCAAAATATAGTTTTTAGCCAATGGGATTGGCCAAAAGCCATATTTTGACATTGATGCTGTCCTTTAAGGATTGATATATTTTTAGCCGATAGCCCTGCTGAAATAACTGATTCACGTCAATGTTCGATGACAGGCTATAGTCTGATTTTTAATTCGGTGGAATTCTGACAGTTGTCATTTTATAAATAAAGCGAGTTATTTGTATGAAAAACTGTATTACCACCTGTAGTTTGATTTTACCCCAAACTATCTGACAGGCGTTTGTCATAAATATCTATGTATGGCAATTGATTTTTATTTGTACAAGTTTCAATTTATTATCTTTTTTGTGGGATTTTTTAATCTCTGGTAACATTAAGATACGTCAGAATTCCACGCAATTAAAAATCAGACTATAGCTAGCGAAATGATCTTGCACTTAGGTATATTTAGTGGTTACACAAATCGGACTAACATGCGATATCCACTTATTTTTCTATGATCGAAGGTGCCCGGTAACTCGCGGCCCCTCGAATAGGGGACCCCACATCTAACCACTAAGCTATCACACATCTAAGTACACTGTACATCTAAGTACATACACTGTACTTAGTAGGTAAGTAGATAACCAGCGACGCGTGCAGCCGCCCTTCATAGTGACGGCCGATGAATATTGATGAAAGGTCCGGAGGTCAAGAGAAAAGCGCGTGTCTACGCACGCACAGCCGCGTCGTAAAAGCCGTACGCTTTCGTTTCGTACTCGGTTTTCTATCATTAGTTTACTATGATAGCAGTGCGAGTAAGTAGTTAATCCAGGGAAAATGAAAGCAGTGGTACTTAAAGCTTTCTTTGAAGTTTATTTATAGATTAACTAGCTTTTCCCCGCGATGTTGTCCTCAAAACTGCTTTTATTACTGATTCTGCATAAAAAAATCTATCTCACAATATAGAAAATTGAAACTTTTGATATTTTGAGTTAGGAGATCTTGGCGGTTAACCGTCCGCGTCGATTCGATACAATGAATGTTAACTCCCCACTTCCCATAAAAAATTGGCCAATGTCTAATAACTATTAGGGAAGCGAGGGGTTAGTTGTTACAGGGGTAAGTAGTAACACGGCTTTTTCACCGGGAACATAAACATTATTAACTTTTTTTTTTTACTAAGTCTAACCTATAAATCGCGCTTTATCATGTCATCATAACCAGACTATCCTGCCAGATTTTTTTTTTTTTTTTTAAGAATATTAGTTAAGCTGAACTTGACTCATATTCTCCTCTCTCCTCCAAATAAGCGAAAAGCTTGTGCTGGGAGTAGGTACGACAATAGTGCAAGGGGTGGGGCTCGAACCTGTAACCTTTCAGTTTTCAGCACCTTTAGCCGTTGAGCTATTGAGGCTTTTTATTTAAATTGATATAAGCAAAATGCTTCATTTTAGCCGAGATTCATTTATAGGCGAGTAACTACAAGTTTTCGAAGCCCGTGTACAAACTTTTTTTTTTTTTTTTGAGTGAAAGTTATATTTTATTTAAACTCTCCCAATACTTATTAATTTGAACACTGCCCAAAAGGCATGAAATTGCATACCGTAACCCGTGACTTGAAAAAAATCTTTTCACATAGAATACTGATAGAGGAATTAGCATTGTTAATTTGGAACCTTATTGTCATGCAAATACGGGTGATAATGACCGACATTATGACGTCCAACTCGACGACTCTCGTTTTCTTTGGAATGTAAACAAGACGATGAAAGTTAGACATAGGCGATGTTTTTTTAAGTCGGTAATAAAGCCGTTTGAAATAATCACGTTAATATTATATAAAAATTTAATATTGTGAAAATTACATTTATCGAACTCAGTAAATAGGTAGTTAAGTATTCGTGCGAGGAAACCTTTTTTTTATCCCTTGACTGCGATCTCACCTGATGGTAAGTGACGATGCAGTCTAAGATGGTAGCGGGCTAACTTGGAACGGGTATGGCAGTGTAGATTCAACCCATACCCCCTAATCGGTTTCTACACACCATCGTACCGGAACGCTAAATCAATTGGCGGCACGTCTTTGACGGTAGGGTGGTAACTAGCCACGGCTAAAGCGTCCTATTAGACCAGACCAGAGACAATTTAGAAATTATAAATTCCCAAATTGCCACCGCCGGGAATCTAACCCGGGACCTCCAGGTTAAAAGACCACAGCGCTCACCACTGCGCCAAGGAGGTCGTCAAAAAGTATAAACAATAACTAAATCACCGCATGCTACGTGCATAAAAAATAACAAACTTGACATAAACATGAAGAATCAACCTACAAGGGGCTTTAAGCAAAGTCTCTTTCGTTGGCTGTGTGAAATATATCTATGAAAGTAGAAAAAAAATATGTCAGTAAATTGCCCAAGAACACAATAGCAAGATGGTGCAATGAAATATCTCGCGGTAAGTCGCGCGGCGGACAATTTTCTTATGTCAAAATCAAAATTGCACCGTTGAGTTTTATATTACACCACGACAAAGATTAGCTTGAGCAAAGTTAGCCGGGCTTGAGCATCAATATTAAATAACAATACAAGGTGCAAAAATAATGTAAAACGCCTTAGGGTCTCCCAATCTTTTAAGCTATTGCATAGCTTCTATCACGGGCCATCGTGGAGACCGAATCCAGAAATTCCGTAACGAAAATAACCTGACACGGGACTCCTCTACGGTGAGCCGCTAGATGGCGTTGATAAAAAATGCTATGCAATAGCTTTACCGCGGCAGTCCCCGAGTGCCACACGTCTTTTTTTTTCTCAATGATGGAAAGCACTGATGAGGTCTAGGTTGCGTGCTTGCCTAGAAAATGCCTATCCATGCCATGCCATCTGTATCGTATTCCTCATTAGTTGTGACTCCTTTCCAACCAAGTCCTACCATTATTCATATAGTGATAGGATTTGGTTGGGATAATAATGCGATAGGTAGGAAATAGGCGATCCTAGATATTTTCGCATAAAATAATAAAAAAGTGAAGAGTAATTTAGCTATGCCATAAAATCAATAAAATACTATTTGAAGTACAAAAAATAACTTAAAACGTTACTTAATCCATAACAGATTGATTATTTAGAAAAACAATCGTTTATTTAGATTAGTGACAAATTTTCCGATAAGAAATGTTATTTTAAACGCAGCAGTAAATTATCATGAACAAAAAAAAATTTAAGTAGAAGATTTTTAATACTCGGTTCAGCCATTCTGAAGATAGTCCGTAAAACGTAAGTAAAATAGATGGAAAGATTAACAAAAATTAAAAAAAAAAGTTTGCTTTATGGTAGCTATCGTAAATCGTACACTCCGTCGATCGTCTCGTCGACAGACCCCTCATTTTATTTATTCCTATAGATATCTAGTATTATTTCATACAAAAAACTAGTACCTATATCTTAAAATTATTTAAAATACATTAAAGCCAAACAAAGGAAAAGTTGCGAAATCCAAATGTTCAAACAACATTGAACCTTTGACATTAAAATCGCGCATAGATCATAGAGCAAACTAATGGCTCAATTTGACATAGTGCAGTATACGAAGTAGGTAGTAAAATGTAACATAATAAAGGAACTGACGTGCAAATGACGAACTAAATTGCGGCAAGTAACTATATATTGCACGCATCGCATGCCGGGGTGCCGCAATCCAAACATCGTGGAAATAAGGTATTTTTAGTAGGTTATAAAACTTAGGTATTTTAGTTTAGAATTTTACGATTGTTATTCTAGATTTTTTAGCAATAGCTGATTTCCGCGACTTCGACCGCGTGAAAAATGTTTTGAGTGACTTGCTATCTGCGAGAAGTTATGTCCTCTATCTCGATAATATTTAGCAGATCTTCACCAAAATTGGACAAAATATTTCTACTAGTATACAATTGATAATAAAGACAGAATTATCAAATCAGTTTAGATTTGACGAAGTTATGGAGCAAAATCAATAAAAACTTTCATCCCGGATAAACCTTATTGTTTATCAGGATAAAAAGTATTCTATATATTGACCCGAAGTACCAGCTACCACTATATCTTTCATTCAAATCCGTTCAGTAGTTTTCGCGTGATGTGCGCACAGAATTCTAAATACTCTGATACATGTACCTAATTATTCATTTATTATGTATATGTATGTAGTTACATTTAATCGTATACTATCGGTAACAATCCGTAACAATGTCCTCGTGCGGTAGTAATCCATTTTGTATGCCAATTTAAAATAAGAAAATTTTAAAACTAAAATGATCTTAACAACTAGCAAATCTCACATAATCTATCACAGACCACACACATTTATCACAGACTATTTGACTAACTGTAAAAACGAAACTTCGATTGAATAACGAATCTAATAAAGATTTTTTAAATCATCTAAAAGTAATAACAAAAGAAGCAAAACACACACGTTTGTGTTGCGTGTGTGTGTGTTCGGAGATTTCACACCGAAACCTTACATGTGACATGTAAAATACATATATGTAATTCAGAAAACTAAAAGAATGCAGACCAACTCGACGGTAAGCCCATAAGCCGGTAATTCCTATAGTTGTAGACTGTAGATGTAATTTATACGGTGGCATTGAGTTCAACTTTGTAAATAGTGCTCTGTTAAGCAATCCAAGTATACACACCTAAAAGCCATTAACTAAGAAAATATCGGAAGAAAAACAGTTTATGAGTCACAAACCTACTAATTAACTGCTTAATCTTTTCTAGAAAAATATTTCATACCATTAAATTAGGGCTTAATTAGCTGGAGTACTTTTGCCATATTAGTTATGTGTAAATGTGTGCACCCTCATTTTCTATCCTGTCATCATATCCACCTTGCATCATGGTTGCCTGGAAGAGACCGCTCCTTAGCGATAAGGCCGCCATTTGTGCTATCATTTATTTTAAGTTAATTTATGTTACTGTATATTATGTTTCTGTATTTATGTGGTGTACAATAAAGTGTATTCATTTCATTTCATTTTCATATTAAAAGAATAGCAAATACGACCACCTGCAGCTCATAATTAAGAATATCTTGGCTGAAAAACAAGCCCAATAATACGGGAAAAGCAGCACCCGATCCTTGTTCCGTGCAGTCCATACTTAGTTCAGATAGTCCATATTATGGTTGATAAACTCCGATAGAAGACAGCACCACAATAAGCACGTGTTCCAAGCCCATGATTTAAATTAATAAATTACCTACTGGACAAAATACGGGAGGCGGAGCGAAAAATTATAATTTTCTAAATAACTTCAAGGTGAGTAACTAAAAGGGCATGTGATTACGGTTTTCGAACATTAATTTAGTGGTTTTCCTTGGTGGATTACATCCAAAATCAGAAGAAAAGAGTTAGGTACCGTCGTTGTCAACCGAGAGATCCGTTCACCGCTGAAAATACTCCTAGGCACAGCTCCTAGGTCTCTGCGTGCCACTTTAAATATGAGGATTGGAAAATAAGACTTTTTTTAGTAAGAAGCCACGTAAATTGAAACACTAAATAATAAATAATAATTATTTATATAAAGAAAAAATACAAGAAACTAAAATAAAACGGTACCTACCATAACCTTTCCTTATACAGGTCACTCAAGTCACGCAATCTTATACAAAACACAAATTTTAAAACTTCGCAAGAATAAAATAAAATACATAAATCAATGATTAATATTAATTTCAAATAAAAAAACTATTCCGATAAATCTATTTGCCACATCACCGAGTCACATTTGAATAATGAATAGTGAGGGTGGAAAAATAAAATTTTACGTAGATCACAACTTTTTTTTTAAGTTGCTAGCTCTGCATTCCAGTTTTTAAACATTAGCCAATTCAAAATGTATTCTTAGTTACTGGTTATGAACAAAGTATTTTTTTTGTTCGAAATTTTTAGTATCCCTTATGCTTGCTAATATTATACCTACTCGTAAATGCGAAAATGTGTTTGTTTATTGGCTTGTCCTGTAATCACGATGTAATAGAGATCGAAGTGATTTTTAGCGTGAGTATAGTTGAGGACATGAAAAGGCCACGATTTATCCTGGAAAATCAAAGAGTTCCCGAGGGATTTTAAAAAATAAATTCATATATGCGTATGAAGTCGCGGGCATCATCTAGTGAATAATCTAATATATAAAAATGAATCGCTTAATGTGTTGGTAAGCGCATCACGCGTGAACGGCTGGACCGATTTCGCTAATTCTTTTTTTATTGTGTTTGTTATTGTTAGGAGAAGGTTCTTATGAAAGAAAAAATTAAGAAAATTGCGCGGAAAATTAGAAAATTTAAGAAATATTAACCACCATATTAAATTATTTCTAATGTAACCGCTTTTACAATTCAAACTTTTTTGATGTAACCTTATGGCGTTTGACATAACATTGACAGAATGCGTGCTGCCAATTTCGTCAAAGAGGATGTAAAAAAACTTAAGACAGGACAACGTCTGTCGGGTCCGCTAGTTTATAATAACGCTCGTCAGCTGTAACTCTGTATATTATATCGCAAAAATTTTAGTTTCTCAAAAAATGTTTCGAATGGTTTCTAAATTTTGGATAGAATCAGGCGTTACTTTGCGGAAGTTCATGATTAACAAAAAATGTTAGAGTTATTTTGCTGTAATCCGCCAACAGAAAAAATCTGTATGGTCAAACATGCAGTTTATCTCGAATAAAATGAAATGCAGCAAAATATGAGCCATAATTACAATATCCATGCTTTCCTCATTGGCTTCAAAGGTCGCCAACATTGAAACTCGATCTTTAGTTTTATTCTAGGTTAACGTCTTTATAATAATTATTTATTCATATAAGTATTGTATATTGTGAGTATGTTGTATACTTACAAGAATAATATTATCATACTGTTCAGATACACAGACATAAGTTTACTAATTAATATTAATTAAAAGTATAAAAGTAGGTGCATATACTTTTAATTAATATTAATATTCAAATATTCTAAATTATAGACCTCTAATGCTTTCCAATATGTAACAAAGTATTTAAATAAATTTTAATGAAACTATCCTTTAAATAAAATAAATTAATTTTAATTTATTAATATTTACTAAAGACTCCTAATCGTAACGTTATATATAAATGTAAACAAGTAGCTTTATAAAATAAGCCTAAAATAAATAATACCTATTTCTTGCTGTTTATTTTATTTTACCACTTATTATTAAACAATATGATATAAAATTATTTCAACGAACTACGAAATAAAGCATTTATTTATAAAAAATTTGAAAGTTTCAATATATTTCAAAAGTTACCTGCACATCCAAAAAAAAAATAGAAACAACAAAAATCAAGACCCCCAAAAAAAAGAAAATCTCGTCACAGCACTGTTAATTTTCGTCACGTCACAATTTCGCGGGCAAAGCCGATACTAGGCAAACATAAAGTTTGGTGCGAACCGTTCGCTATAGGACGTACATTCCGCGAGCGTAGCGGGCGCTATTCGTTAGGTGACTGGACCTTGAGGCTTCGCGGCTGCGGCGAACGGGCGATGGGCACCTTGCAGCGCGATAGTAGGGTTACCATTTCACTTGCAAGCTGCAGTGCAAGCTTCAGTTTGGCTTACGGAGAGCTTGAAACTGGCGGCCAAGCTCTGCGGAGACTAGGATTACTTAGGAGATATTTTAGTATACAGGTGTATTCTCTATTCCCTCTCTTTTATAGCCCGCTGGGCATGGGTCCGAGGCGTTTTGGAGATTATACACCCTTACTTTCCAACTCCAGGCTGCTACTAAGAATTCAAAACTTCAATTCAAAACTCGAGTTCGAGAAAATATGATCCAAAGTTGTGGCTTATGCCAGTCAATGAACCAACGACTCATAATAAAACCCAAAAATTCACCATTTTACTAACTATTTTGACACAAACTTGTCCGTGTACTAAAGTTACTTAAAATTAAGTTAGCAATGATGTAGTATAAGTCCTACACTTCAAGTACAATGTATACGCACCACTACAATTAATTTTATATTAATAATATAATTAATTAATATTATTTTCAAGCTTTATAATTTTTCACAGTATTGAACCCTATTGGCACGTTGTTTACATTATCATTCTTTGTTTTCACCTATTGTCTTGTATAAAACATAAATAACAATATTTATATTATGCTTTGATTATAACTGCTATAGCTAGAAGAAGGCTGCTTTGAAGATATATATTTTTTTTAATATTAGCCCAGCTGTAGTTGACTAATATTCTCCTATCCCCTCCCAATCCCAATTCTCATTGGGCCAGCGTGGACTATAGTCTATACTATAACCCGTCTCTGAGAGGAGATCTGCACTCAGTAGTGAAACGTTATTGGGTTGCTCTTCTTCTGCTTTTTAATCAACTGATAGACGTCCACTGCTAGACATAGGTCTCTTGCATGGACCTCCATAGGCCTCGGTCCTGCGCCGCCTGAATCCAGCGGCTCCCTGCGACTCGTTTGATGTCGTCGATCCACCTAGTGGGTGGTCTGCCAACACTGCTGCTTCCCGGTGCAGGGTCGCCACTCCAGCACCTTGGGACTCCATCGATCATCAGCTCTTCGAACTATGTGCCCCGCCCATTTCCACTTCAGTTTCGCAACTCGCAGAGCTATGCCGGTGACTTTGGTTGTCCTACGGATCTCCTTATTTCTGATTTGATCTCGCAGGGATACTCCGAGCATAGCTCATGGTAAATCAATGAATGATGATGAAAAAAAAAATCATTTGCATGGTAGCCCTATCCGCAAGTAGGTAGCATGTCACGACGCACAGATAAGAGGAAAGTTGGAAAACAATCACTCTGCTCGGTGCTCGGCCTGCTAGTCTGCGCCCGTCTCTGATCGTTCGTTTTTATTGGACATGCCTCTTGAATGTTAAATTACCTGCAACAAAAAAACGTTACTATTAAACGGTTGTAAAGCATCGTGCTACTTTGCATACTCTGCTTAGTTTCGACTTAAACTGCCTTGTTGGTCTAGAGTCTAGTCAGTGGTTAATATGTATAGTTCTTGCATTTCACGAGGGCGCGTGAGCTTTACCTGTGGTTACGTCGTGTACATGCACATTGCGTAAGTATGCGTCCCTGTCAGGAGCTTGTGTGACAGTGGTCAGGCGCAAGCAAGCTCTCGCTCACACTATACTGCCGTCCACAAGCTATAATGCCGTTAACTACCAAGACCATATTTCCTAATATAAACCCAAAAGCATTTAAATTAAGGTTTATATTAGGAAATATGGTTTTAGTAGTTAACGGCATTATAGCTTGTGGACGGCAGTGTACAGATACGACACACACACAACCATGAGCCACGCGCCCTCGTGAATTGAAAGGACTATACAACTTACAGATGACGAGGTCCCGGGTCGGGCCAAAGAATGTATTGGGGTTTTTCTGTCGAGAAATACTCAGTACTAACCCAGAGTTAGAAAGAAGATTTTTTAGGTACGGAAACAGTGGTACGATTGATACAGTGTAACGATTGCAATTGCCTCTGATTGACCGATACTCAATTTAAAGCCTCAATAGCCCAACGGTTAAAGGTGCGGACTGAAACCTGAAAGGTCGCAAGTTCGAATTCCGCCCGTTGCACTATTGTCGTAACCACTCCTAGCACAAGATTCGTTTATTCGGAGGAAATAGGAGGATATTTATAAGTCAACTTCACCTTAGCAATGTTCTTTTAAAAAAAATTGCTATTGCCTTAATGTAAAAAGAACGCATTAGTGTGCGTGCGTACGTGCGTGCGTGCGTACGTGCGAACGGATGAAATTTGGAAAGCAAATAGTTCATACCCAAGATTAGTCGACTACCCGATCAGATAAACTTTAACCACGTGGACGTAGTCGCGGGCATCATCTAGTTATTTTAAAAAAGTTGAAAAGCAATGTTTTGTTGCCTACATGGAGCATCAAACACCTACATGCTTCCTACATGTCATGTAAGGGTAGTCTTTGTGACGCTTAAGGTATTATCCTACTTAATGTACGCTTTTGTGGATAATCTGGATTGTACGTTGCTTGAATACTTTTAATCTCAGAGCAAATAAAGAAAACCCGACAAGTGCTTAATCCTTTTAAACTCGACTCGTAAGTCTGAATGAAAATATAGCTGATGCCTACGGCTTCGTCCGAGTTGATTCACATTTTATAAAAATCCCGTGGTTGTTTGTTTGACAGATTTAATCGAAATTGGTCGGTGGTTTGGGCATGAAAGGATACCAGAATGGGTTTTTTTATATGAATTGAACACAGAATTTTTCAAAAAGTCTTAAAACCTTACGAACAAAAACTACTAGTTTTCAAGTTAAGGAACTTGAACATCAGTAGTTTTTATCCATACTTGACCTGGCTCGGTGGGGATTTTTTTTTTTATTTCATGACAAGATAGTCCTTTACTGCGATCTCACCTGATGGTAAGTGACGATGCAGTCTATGATGGTAGCGGGCTAATTTGAAAGGGGTATGGCAGTGTACATTCGACCCGTACGCCTTATCGGTTTCTACACGCCATCGTGCCGAAACGCTAAATCGCTTGGCGGCATGTCTTTGACGGTAGGGTGGTAACTAGCCACGGCCAAGACTCCCACCAGAAAAACCTGGAGTTGATACCTCTAAAATAACTGCTCAAGGAATGCATCTTGCTAAAGATCACCTGTATACTTGCTCACCTTATTAAAGACTCCATATTTCTGTACAAAACAAGTTTGTTTATTTTGTAAAATAACAATCAGATAAGATGACATTCAATCAAGATAAATGCAAAACACGAGTCACACAATGTGATAACAAGATAACAATGACGGTCATTGTGATGTCTACTTATCATATTCGCAGACGTGTTATAAATTAAAATTTCACATCCCTAAATATTCAAGTAAGGAATTCATATTTTGTGTTATTATGCTGAGAATATAGGCAATATTCAAGAGCACAGACAAGACGTAGTTAAGTATAACTGTTGCTTGCACATTAATTAGGCACGTTAATATAAACAATAGTAACGTACGCAATGGTAATTAATTAATTTATAAACAGAGCCTAATGAAGGAATTATTTGCATTGCAAAACTGCCTACTGCGCTAATAGAATCTTAATGCAGACGATTCAAAGATGCTTTGTGTCGAAAGTGAAACAGTTGTATTAAGTCTTATGTTCTCATACTAGCTACCTCAAGGATTTAGACACAACAGATCTAGCTGATGCATTGGGCAATTTAATTAAAGCGATGCAGTGTGTCTACTGCAATAGACTGCACCCAAACTGCAATATTGCAGTCATTTTATCTACATGCACTCCTTTCTTCTGCATCGTGTCCTCTGCGCACCTCATTAGTCATCACTGAGGGTCGTAACCTCTTTACAGTAATCACACAATGGTAGAGGTTTTCTTGGAAAAAAAATGCAGTGGGCTCCCAGATCCCTTCCGCATTAATTCCACACACGCATCCAGTGATAAAAACGCGTAGCAACAGCCAGCATTAGTTTATTTATGACACGCTCCATAAACTTCACTGTCCATTGTATCCAAGCTCTTTATTGGGTACTTCAAAAAAATATTTAACGTACCAATACAATTTCTCTACTATTTTCTGTAGTTATCAAAAAACCTAGTATCTGGACTGCTGGTATTGTTCGAGAGTATTTCCTCCGAAACCGGAGCAAAAACCTGAAACGTATAAAGCGATTACACACTGTGCGATCCGATATCGTGTTGGAAAGACGACTTTCCCGTGACCCGTGACCGAGTAATATTCCTAAAGTCGACATGGTGTGTTTTATGCATGGAGCGCCATACTCCACCATACGGCACAAATATAATCTCTGCCTCGACTGCCTTTTTGGTCAAATGCTAATACTAGCATTTGACCAAAAAGGGAGTCGAACATACGTTCGACTAGGTATAGCTAGAGCGTTCCTGGGTTTTTCTCTCTCAAGATATTCTCGGTACTAGCACGGAGTCAATCACCGTCTGTGCAAATCGTCGGTATGCACCTGATCTCTCTCCAGTCATATAATCAGATTTCCGTCCCATTGGATTATGGGAGTGAAGGACTTGAGTGCACCAATGCTTGTGCATACACGTATGCACTATAATATCTCATGCACAGAAGGCTTATCTGCAGAGATTAACAGCCTTGGCCGAATTCGGTCGAGAGACCATTACAAATATGGTAAGGAATGAACATATTGAATCGCAGACATCACTAGTCATCAAACAGTATCGTCCCAGCGGTGGGACGATACTGTTTGATTAATGATTTCATATCTCTTTGAAAGTTTCTCTGGCCTTCGTAAAATTAACAATAGTTTTGTACAACTATGTACTTTCCGCTTTTCTATTCAAAATGGGTATCCGATAGATCCGATCTCCACAGCATACCACCTCCTACAAGATGATCTGGTGTCATTTTATGTGGAATATCGTATGACGAGACCAAATCGTGTCGTATAAAGACAATTAATGCTCTAAACGTTGGGCGGACAAAACGAGTCTATTAAATAAAAAAGTAAAAAGTTTCGCATTCACAAATAATGCGAAAGTTGTAGAAAATTGTCGGGTCAAAAACTTTCCACTTGAAGTACGTTCACATTGAGGGTGGTTAGAGAGTTCGAACCAGATATTGGAATCAATAGGAAAATTGGTACAAAAGTTGGAAGCAATCGTTGGCGGAAATGTTGACCAACTTTTTTCTGTAATCAAAAGCTGCCAAATTACAATAGGTTTTCTCAATTAAACCACTGGTTATTGTGAACTTTCTCATGCATTTAGGAAGGTGGCACATCTCATCTATGCACTGTGGTAATCTCTTGCGTAGTTGACTTATCTCCGTTGAGGTTGGCCATCGCACTCACTTCACTTAATCCACTGGCATTCACTTTATTTTTTATTTGGTGTTCAAAACCTTTAATTGCTACCTTAGTACCTACTCTGTTACAGGACTAGGAACACCTAGTAAACATTTTTGAACGAATGTCAACCTTTTTTGTAACCTTAACCCAATATTCACTTCCATTGTAGAATCGGTAATGATTTTCGTGACTTCGGCATTACGTAACGATTATGCTCGGGCCCAAGCTCGGAACTCGCCTCGATCTCAAACCTTTATTAGTTTATTTACATTTAAAAACTCTAGTTTCGGCACGTTCCTCTGTAATTGGAAATAATTTTGAGTCACGGAAATTGCCGTGTCGTGTGATCCGAGCTTTATGATTTAGAATTTAGATACGCTTGGTATAGTTCTTTCAACTCACGAGGGAGCTTTACTTGTAGTTACGTCGTGTACGTGTCACATTGCGTAAGTGTGCGTGCCTGTCAGGAGCCTAGGTGGGAGCGATCAGGCGCGAGAAAATATCATTTAAAAACGTGAATAAGATTCCAAAGGTACCTAATTACTGTGGTAATTAACTTTTGAGTTCGTTTTTGGCTGGGCAGTCGTGTTTTTAAATTATAACTTGTTATATAGGTATTAAAAGCCGCTAGCCGCTAGCCGCTAGATCTATAAGACAGTTACCAATTACCATTATAGCTTGGATATATGAATCACGTTGATTATTGTGATCTCAATGTCACTTAAGAGGAAGCTGTGTGTATTGACCTGCGATCGACAATTACGTTGCCAGCTTCCTGAATAGTTCTCCTACAGTACTTAATAAAGAATGTAAATGTAATCGGAACATGTCCATTAACTGATTAAGTTATCGCGTATTATTTTTTTACAAGATAGTCCTTGACTGCGATCTCACCTGATGGTAAGTGACATGCAGTCTAAGATGGTAGCGAGCTAACTTGGAAGGGCTACGGCAGTGTAAATTCAACCCATACCCATACCCCTAATCGATTTCTACACGCCATCGTGCCGGAAAGCTAAATCGCTTGGCGACACGTCTTTGACGGTAGGGTGGTAACCAGCCACGGCCAAAGCCTCCCACCAGACAAAATCCAATTTGCCCAAAAGACCACAATGCTCACCACTGTGCCAACAGGGTCATCGTAGATTCTAGGCTCTAGTTAGCGACTTAATTCTTTGCCGTGTCTAGCCGCCACGGAATGTAGTTTGTTACGTAGCGTAGGTATATTATTATTTCCTTCTTTGGATAATCGTTGCGCGGCCAGTTATTCGGATGTTAGAAATTTTCAACTAAGTAATTTACCAATTCCTTAAATCCTACCGGTTTTATTGAATTAATCTACAATTATTAGCTTTTACATTGATTATACCTAACTATCTTCCTGAATCCTGAACTAACTATTTATTTTTCTTATTTTTGTACATATATTAAACAGTGTTAGAAAAATATTATTAGTAGAAATGAAAAAAGACATGAAAGGCTTAGATGGAGACTTATCTCTAAGATAGAAACTTCCAGCTTCCCCCGAAATCGAAATTGAGTAGTGTGGTATTATACCACACTACTTGTGGTAATATACCACATAGGTCTAAACTATACATCACTTATACTATAGCACTACATAATATAAATAATAATAAACTATATAAACATAAAAATACATAAATAATAATATAATCTAATTCGTGCATAAAAATATGTACCTACCTATCTATACAACACCTACCTAGAAGAACAAAATTTAATTTAGAGTACTTAGCACACAATCCTTACTCCTTTACTAATATTATAAATTGTGTTAGTTTGTTCTTCGATCACGCAGCAAAGGATCGACGCGATTTTTTGCATGGATACCTATAGCTGAGAACTTTAAGACTGACAAAGTCTACCTTTTATCCCGGAAAAACAGAGGGTTCCCTCGGAATTTGCAAAAATCTAGCTCTACGCGGACGAAATCTCGGACAAAAGCAATTTCGTAATAAAAAAAAACTGCGAGAGTGTGTATGTTCACAGATTATTCAAAAGCCCGATGTAGCAAGCAGCCCTAAACAAATAAAAATGTTTCAAAATCTCTCTTAGGTATGCCTTCCGCGAGCTATTCCTGGCGAGGCGTAAATATGGAATGGAGTTTTTCAATTCGGAGACAGATGTTAGGCCCGTGGGTAAACATATACAAACACCGCGCCCGCTATGTAAACAATAAACAATCGTGTTTGGCTACGGCAAAACAATTAAAATTTTGAGTGCACAGAAACATCTCACTTGGGTTGCGAAAGGTATCATTCGTTCTTTCAAGTTATAACTTGAAAGAACGAATGATACCTTTACCTTGAATGATTCTTTTTTATCTTCCTTGTCAACAATCCCCTTCAATCATCCAACGTATCTCAGAAAGCGATTAGGATTACAAATGGTGCAAAACTTTACCAGACATACCTTACTTCCTTACTATCCTTACTAATATTATGCAAAAGTGTGTTTGTTTGTTGGTTTGTCCTTCAATCACGCGCAACAAAGCAACGGATCGACGTGATTTTTTGCATGGATATAGTTGAGGACCGAAAGAGTGTCATAGGCTACTATTTATGCCGGAAAAATGAAAGAGTTCCCGTGGGATTTTAAAAACTAAATCCACGCGAGCGAAGCCGCAGGCATCAACTAGTAAACCATATATATGACACATACACCCACACAAGCAACGAGTATCAACACATAATGAAGTAGAATAGAATATTTTTTATATTAAAATAAACTTTTACAAAGTGCTTTCGCATCGTCAAATGAATCTACCACTGGCGTGTAGAATTATGTTTAGAAACGAACGTCGTAATTCGTGACACTATTTCGATGTCCATAAATAGATAAACTTACCAAAATAAAATGTTAAGTCCCTAATTCGGGAGCTATAATGGGGTTGACGACAAACAAAGCGACCAATTTCAACGGCACGTGACTCGTGAGTCGTTATTGTATGTAAAGTGTATATTGAGAGAAAGACAAATATGTAGAAACTTAATTACTTTTTAGGAAGTTACCTATAAGTAGGTAAAACCTGCAGTACCTGCAGTACTATACTGCAGTATATTTTGTGGTAGAACACACGTAACGTACTACCCATCCACGACAAGTTGGCCGCTACCTCGGCCCGCGCTTCCCCACAATGTACCTCAAGTTAGATCTGCTTAGTACAGATAGCAACGTACCGCATTGTTACTACCAAATTTTTTCAGTTTTGTTTTTTCGTTTTGTTAACTTTAAATTTTTTAATTATTTTTATTTGGTTACTATTGTTAGCGTGTCGTCTTCTACGATGAGTAAAAAAGGAAAATTTTTGCGTAGCGCAGGCTATTTATTTATTATGTACTTCAATTAATGACTTTTTCAAGCGGAACAAATAAGAAATTAAAAATTACGCCTTTAGACTTTGACAATGTCTTTGCCAGAGAAGAAACTTCCGTCATGGTTGTGATTACAGTAAAAAATACAATTATTATTTTCGTGTCAACGGTACGGTGTGACGCCATTTTGTATCGTTTGACAATGGCCAACTTGACGTTGACGGATAGTATGTGAAGTCTGCCAATTCGCAATGGGCCAGCATCACAGGTTAGAGGCAGCATGGTCAACTAATATGGCCTAAAGAACCCTTCTCTGTGAGGAGAACCTTGCGCTTAGTTAGTGAGCTGTTGATGGGCTGGTGATAACCAGCTACCGTTTTTAGATCGTTGGGAAAATACTTGGTGTTTTCTAACCCGGTGAGTCAACCATTATACAAATAATAATAATTATTATTATTATAATTAATTAATTAATTAATTTTAAACGCACTTTCACCGTTACACAACATTCCGATCGTGACAAAAATGGAAGTTACCGGTTATACCGAATGAAGCGGTAACAACATGATTGATTTCTATCACTGATTATATTTATTGTTTTTAATAGAGCAGTATTGTAGGTTGACTACGCTTTCTTAATAACTAAGATAAGTCCCTTTTTTATAATGATGCCAGATTGGCCTAACACCATTCATAGAGCACAATGATGATGTATTTCATTGCTTTTTTTAGAGAACTTCGAAGCATAGTAATATACTAGCTGTGCCCGCGACTTCGTTCGCGTGGAATAGTGACTTTTCGGGCAGCATATTTTGAATTACATATACCGTCGACGCTTAGGCGTGAGGCGTGTAGTACGTACTCTGTACGTTAAAAATGTTCGCCGTGATTCTTTAAATTGATATAACTTTTTTATTTATGAACCGATTGACATGAAATAAACACTAAATGTTAAGTGAAGCTTACTACAATATATTAGTGAAAACCGTATCTAAATCGAATAAGCCGTTTCTGATATTAGCGTGCACAAACACACAGACAAACAGACAAACAGACAAAAAAAAATTAATTACAATTTCGGGTTCGGCATCGATATAATAACAACCCCTGCTACTTTTTTTTATATATTTCCATTGTACAGACACCAATTTTCTACAATTTTATTATATGTATAGATAAGACTTCTTAGAAAAAATATTTTATATAAAATTATGTGTTTAATTGTTATAAAATATTACGAGTACGTACCACGGTAACTATTTTAGTTGGCATTGTCAATATTTCGATCCAATTGCAGGATATATGTATTTTTCTGACGATTCTTTCCGAATATACTTATCTAAAACTGTATAAAATCTCAATATTGTTATTAAGTGTAAACTCATATTTTTATCTGCACAAAAGGTCAAAGTGCAAACACTCTTCACTTTTTGAATTAGTTTGTCATGTTCACGAATTCCTTGACCCAAATAAAATAATTAGTAAAAAAACGCACACACGTCTAAAGTTATGCAATATGCATATGCAATTAATATTAACTACTCCAGATTACTTAATGCTAAAGCAATGTACGACGCCCCAGAAAGCTATTGCAAAGCTCTTAGGACAAATGGTTTTAAACAGTTGCAAATTTATTCCGTGGGAATCGAAGATGCTCCGTCTTTGCAATTATGTTGCACAAAAACTGCAATGCACCGCTTTTAGAATTTAGGTATACATGCCGAGTAACTGTTGCAATAATTATTAGCATATAAGGCTTTATAGAGCAGAGCAGACGTTTACAGCAATAGTAGAATCTCAGTGAGATGCTGCTATACACCACGGTTCCAGAATCCATCTTTGCATAGAAAGAGTTGAAATGTAATCCAGGAGTCAAATCCTAGGCTCTAACCACAATGTACGTTTTAAATGTGTTATGGTACGGTTTAAATATCTTAGAAGAATTACTGTAAGTAGCTGTGATTATGCAAGGATATTAAAGGGCGTAATAATGCTCTGAACAAAAGATTTGATGATATCGGCAATCGCTGTAGCTGGATGACATAAAGTCATAAAAGCAAAACAGCAGGAAAAACTTCTAAGAAAGATGGCTTGTCTGAATTCTGGGTTAAAAGCGCAGACATTATACTGTGTACTTAAAACTGAAATAAGTTAACTGTTTTATTTTACAAATACAGACAGATATGAAGATATACCTATTAGGCAAACTGAAATCGAAGTTGTAAAAGTGATGACGATTGCAAAAAATGACTCATAAGATGAATACAATTTTGCGTCTTAAATTTTTAATATTTCAATAAATACGGTAAGTTCAAAGGTAAGAAAATAACTTGACTCACTATATAGAATATAAAAAGTTTCACAACCTCCATAAAGATCCAACAAAAGCATATACCGAAAGGCCTTTATGTTTATTCATTATTTCATACTTTAAGGCTCGGCCCGCAATGCATTTTTTTCCTTTCAACGAAAAAAAATAACATGGATTCTGAAATCATGGTGTATAGCAGCATCTCATTGAATACAATAGTAGATTTTATTTTTGGAAAAAATCATGTATTCGATCATGTTGTCTTGTAACTGTCGTTTGGGTTTGTTTTTACTTTTTATGTCCATTGTTGTGCACTTATAATCCTGACTTTAAGCAAAAATACTGTTTTACCGTTAACTTTCCTTTGGTTAAGTCTTACTTAGGTAATTGCAAAAAGGTCTTCACGATACAGGTTTTCTTAGTGTGAAGACCAACGGCAAAACAATTGTATTTTATACTATTTGGTAATAGTTTTTTTTTTTTTATTTACTTTGGACCTAGTTGAGATATTCTGGTATATCTGTAAAGTAAATCAGTATCTTAACTGAGTAGCATTCTATTGCTTTTTGGGTATAGTGCACCGAGACATTTGAAAGGAGACGCAAGAAAAATGTTTTGACGCTAAAACTTTGAACGATAGCAAGTTATATTGTAGTAGCCTCTATCACAAGCTTCGGCTAATCTAATGTAAAATCGAGCTTTCATAAAACGATGGACATAATGAATGACGGAAAGCTTTGTACTTTAATAAAAAAAACATGTTTCAAATGAAATCCTTTTATGAGTAAGCTTTAACAAATTAAATACAACACAGCGTTTGCAGGTACCATAAACTTTCAATTTCAGTGTTACACCCAAGAGAATAATAAAACACCAATAAAACAAGATCAACCGGAGGTTCAGAGGGCAGTTGTTAAATTTTGAAATCAGATCACACAACAAGCCTAAATGATTTCACATAATATTGATTAATAAAATATTGAGTTAATTTTTAATATCCTTTGACCTAAAGACCTTTACCAATGCACACACATACCACAATGTAGAGACTCAAAAGCACAATAAAATACTCTCGGCAGGATAATTTCAATTTAATATCGTCAATTAGTATGTAACTAGTGTGTAAGTCTATAACTGATTATAATTGTGTTATCAGGTCAGGTACTCGAAACTTTCTACACTACACGTATCAAGTAAGTACCTACTTGTCTGCCCAGCGAAGTAACTACGTGGGTGTCCGTCCGTCTACATTCATAACTCATCGTTTAGTGTAAATTGCTTGCCTTTTATTGAAGCGTATTCATTAAGCTTTTCTTCTACCGTATTCGTTTACTTAATGGCATTCTTAACTACCACATTTATTTATTGTGTTTGTCGTGATCTTGTCCTGTAGCTTTGTTGTTCAGCACATCAAGATAATATGCACCTTGGATCTTGAATATACATGAATATTAAAACAAAAGGTTCTAGAAACAAAATCGAAATATAGTGGTCCATGAAACTAAAAAAATTCCACGATATTTACTTATCTATTTCCAACATTCTAAATTCCTACTCGCCTTAAAGGTCTGGTCTGCAAGAACATCAAACGTTCTGAAATACTTTATGGCAGCAAAGCCTGGCCAGTGCTAACGAGACAGAAGAAGAAGAGGAGAAGGAGGAGGAAGAAAAGGAAGAAGATTTATAAAAGCTTGTACATACAAATCTTTAAGCGTTTAAATCTTTAAATAATAATATATTCTAAGAAGAATCAAACTTCGTTTGTGTGAGGAGTGCTCAAAAGCCCTTGAGGGTGATTTCGTTTAATTTTTTAAATCATAATAATATTAGAATTCTACTTTAGACTTGGGTACAGCTTAAAAATCCATGACCCTCATTTTTTTAGAGACTCTTATGGTGACTCTATTACGACACTAGGCTAAAATATATATTTAATTGATATTTGACTTTTTTTTAAAATAAAAGAAGATACCTTTGAAGATTCCATTATTACTTTCATTTATTCTTGGTTGTTCGATTTCTGTCTTTTGTTTTTGTTTATAAAAATCGTTGACATACTCGTATTATGGAGATTTTGCACAAGACAGCCCTACAAATAGTTTACAATATTATTTATTTCATTTAACATTAGATTGTACTAGACTAGAGTCATTGCTACATTTACGAGTAGATACAAGGAAACCTACGCATTGCGAACTTTACAAGTACGAAGCTAATGCTTAATCGTGCAGAGTTAATTTAATTGACAGCCCGTCCTAAGTTATTAAGTCAAGTCACTTTAATCAAGATTAGAGCCTCAGAACACAACAATGAAAAAACAATTCCATTTCAATTAACTTCAAATTAACTTCAAAGTTATTTTCACAAGTATTATAAACGTAGAAATTTAATCTTATTTGCTTTCCAAATTTCTTAATATTTCGTCATATTTTTTAAATATTATTATTTTATAGCACTCTATGTCTTCATTCGATCAATAGCGTGCAATAAAACTTTCCAAACAATATTTCATAATATTATAATAATATTATTTTTCTTTCCTAAACTATAGACGAAACGATGAGACGAAAAATGTTCGTAACATTTTTTTATGTTTTTAAGATCACTCTTAACTTTCGCTCTGTCATCTGTAAATCAAAAGTGAGCAGAGACAACATTCCCCATAAAAAAGGAATCTAATCTGGCAAAGTAAGAATATCAATATGTCAAATAACTTTATTAAACAAAGACGTAAAAATTATTTAGTGGATCACGAAGCCTATAATATTTTTTGATAGAGCTATGAAACTTTCACAAACTGTGCGAGCCATCGTTAAATAAGCCTGTCGTATTGGATAACCAATTGTAGTTGCTATTTATAATATTTTTTACGTATTGCTCTTCGCTCAAGATGCAATCGATTTCGTTTAGTTATTACTTGCCAAACTGGTCTTGTCCGGATTATAAAAAGCTATACATTGTAGCCATATTTTGCTATATTTTCGGATGTTTTATATTGTATATGTATTTAGTAAACTAGGTGGTATAATTAAGTACCTCAAGAAAATGACCTGCTTACTTATTCGTCTACCCGGTTTATTACACAGATTTATTAGATTTATTACAATATAATAATAGAAAGTACGTGTATTATGTACTAAAATTAAAAAGGCAATTAACCATGGAATTGTATTAATTTTTACTTACAATTCTTCAATGTATTTTATGATTCATTTCGTAATTACCTGCAAGAAATAAAATTCAAAATATTAATCAATCGCTGAACAGTGTTTAAGCAACGAATACACGAAGACAATAATACAGTTGACTTTTTGACAGTTTTTGTATTAGCAATCTCTGAGAAATGTCAAATTTATTCATCGGTTAAAGTTTACTGGAAAGGATTAAAAAGTAAACTATAATACTCGAAGATTGTGTGTGTGTAAATAAATAAAAAGAAACAAGAAAATTAGAAATACAAATTGTCGTACCTATCTAATCATATTAAATTATTTGGGATTTTCCCTGAAAATATAAACTCATGGTCCATCTATTTCTTTTTTCAATGGTAATTGAAACCAACAATATTAAGTAATTACACTGCGTTTGTCCACAATTTACGCCGTCTTCTCCACATAAAGATGTTACGATACTTTCAATATGACACACGCTTATAATATTCATAAAGGCTTGGACACAGAAAGCTGTCTACGGAAATGGAATACAAGCTTGAACTCACTTTGAATGAACGAACGAATATTTTGAACAAATGAACGCGACGTTGTGACGTCAAGCAGAGCCAACGGTGCATCGAGTGACTTCTACAGCGCAGCTTTAAAGTTAAAGTTTAAAGTTAGAAAAATAACTGTAATTTGGAGCGATTAAGTAATCGCTCCAAATTACAGTTATTTTTCTAAATAAAATTTTAGATATATTATAAAAAACTAGCTTTAACCCGCGGCTTCGCTCACGTTAGGTTCGATTTTTTAACCCCCTATTTAACCCTCTTGGGGTTGAAATTTTCCAAAATCCTTTCTTAGCGGATGTCTACGTCCTAACAGCTACCTGTATACCAAATTTCAGCTCGATCGGTCCAGTGGTTAGAGCTGTGCGTTGATAGATCAGTCAGTCAGTCACCTTTGCCTTTTATATATTTAGATTACGGTGCCGGCGTATTTGGAAAAACTAAGAGACGTAAAGTCCCAAAGTTCGCGAATAACGACCCCGCATTGGAAGTTGCTGCGTTGGGTAAGTGGAACTTGGAAGGCTATCTCAGATCAGTCGCTGGCAGTCGCTGGATACAAACGGCACAAGATCGTGTTCTGTGGCGATCCTTGCAATAGAGGAGGAGAATGCCAAGTACTAGACGTTCGGTTGAGAGAACGTCCACAACGACAAGTCGCGTAGCACACGTTTCCGTCTCGCGTTGTGTTTGACCAAACCTTTATATATTCCATTATGTCCGAGTCAAAGAATGTTCAATCAAAACACCAACTTATCTCATTTGAGCTTTCAAAATACGTTGAGTGATGGCATATTTTGGTTTGGACGTAATATTTTTTTATCTAAGTCGACGTTGTTTGATGTAAGAATAAGAAAGTAAGTCCTTCTTGTCGACTTTCTTGGAGTAGTGATGAGCAGGTGCCAGGTTCGATTTCGAATAATAAATTCCTATTCAGAAAATATTTCTAAGTTAACTGTGGTGTGGTGCGAGCTTTGTGCGAGGCTTCGGTCGTGGCTAGTTACAAGATTTAGCACCAAGCGACTAATCGGCTTGATTAGAATAATTACACTGCACAACAACATTTCTGATGATTGGGTTATGTTATGTGATATTAGTCCAATTTTCAATGACGATTTCAAGTCTGTGACTGAAAATTCTGTATCAGCTCTAGTTAAAAAAATATGACACATGGGTTTTTTTACGAAAAAACACTATATTTTCAGAGATGATCCCAATTTATTTTATTTTAAGTAGGAAAAAACTTTCTTTTATTTGATTTTCTTGCTGATGCTGAAGGCAGAGAGCTATTCTGAATGCTCCAATAATAGTCAGCCATCATGTGTGCGTTCCAGTAGCCTTGATAGCGTTCCTCCATTGTACGAAGGTCCTGGTGGGATCGCTCGCCCTGTTCTTCTCTTAGAACCCCAAGATTGGCGAGAAAATGGTCTAGGTCGTTGTGATGAACGTGTAACTTGAGGCTCATGTTATATCTGGACCTTTCTGAAGTGACTCATTAGTTCTTCGACGTGTTGAGAAACATCCGAACAATGTCACTACCACTATTGTTAGGTTTCGCCTCAAAATGAGTAACCTCCTCCTGAGAAGGACCAGCTTGAGATTCAGGTGATACTTAGGGCTCAATACACGTCTATGTGGAAGAATATTCCCATTTGGCTCGATTTTTTCAGTTATGTTCACCAAGCAAAAATAACAGTCATCGTGATGGTTCACGGGTCCTTTCCAGATAATAGCGGTTTCGTACCTGAATCTATTCCTTTTCTTAGTTGTCCACAAACGTAGAAACTCAACACACGTTTTGCATATCTTTTGCGGATTCCAAAGCTTGTTTTTCATTTCTAGCAGGTGACCAAAGTAATTTTTATAAGCCTCAATTACGAGCGTAGTCACATTCAAACGGTATTCTTTAAACAAATACTCTTCGCAAATGAAAGAAAATGATTCGGATCATTCACACAAACTCGTCTTGATGATGCCATATCAAATTATATAAAGAAATCTTAATAAATTATAAAATATCAGCAAATTAAAACGCGCAATACGTCAATTTTTTGTGAAACCTATAACTCGTAAACAAGAGCTGTTACAAAAAAAACGAGGGTATATCTAGAATCAGCGACGTCAAATTAGTAAACATCATGTGATAAAAGTCATTCATCAGACAAAAGTTGCAATTTTGTTGTGCAGTGTTATAAATAGCCTCGATATCCCAACGGTTTTAAAGGTGCGGAATGAAAACTGAAAGGTCGCAGTTCGAAACCCACCCGTTGCACTATTGTCGTACCCGCTCCTAGCACAAGCTTTTCGCTTATTTGGAGGGGAGAGGAGAATATAAGTCAAATTCAGCTTGGCTAATATTCTTTAAAAAACAAAATTGGTACACGGTACTTTTCAAAACACAACAAAAGTAAGAAAGCATACCTACCAATAAGGAAGTAAAAGTAATGATAATAATGGTAATTCACGAAAACTCGAAAAGTCAACTAATGCTGCGAGGGTTCGAACGCGCCCTACTATTAAAAGAACCCAAGGCCTTTTTATACAGTTTAATCAAAGTTTATTTACTTCAGTAGGACCTATCGCCCGAGTCAATGAAGCGACAAGCATATGCATGCAAATAGGACGAGTGCCATATGCAATCCCTTCCGCTCGCTGTGGAAGGCCGGGTGTAATGATGCGCATAAACGCGTATCTAATATAAACAAACATCGTAACCTTAATGATTTCTACGTCAAGACGGCAGGCTTTGACGATCAAAGAGATGCCATATCACTAGAGCAACCTAATGCGTGCTAAATCCGTTCCGGAAAATCGCCCCATCCGATTGGATTACATAGTCACACGAGTCAAAAACGAGCAGAATTAGATAGCTGTAAATGCAAAGCTGCATACGTACAAGTTTATTTTTTGGAATCTCTATTTAATACATCTTGCAACCCTTACGTAACATGAAAGAAGTTCGATAATTGTAATTTATCGCTAAAAGATGTTACAAAGATTACTGTTACAAATATCAGATATTGTGGTATCAAGAGGTAAATCTTAAGATAGAGAGAGATGTTGTGTTTCAAGTTCCGCTAGTATCGCAATTTTTAATATGCATTTAAAAAACACTTAAACTATTATAAAATACTTATATTAGTAAATGTATAAAAAGTTTAAAAAGTACACTCTTAGTTTTGAAAAATTCATTTTGGTTCCAATTTTACGTCTTATTTTTGTAATCATGAGGAGGCGGTTTTTTGACTGGTAACTGTTACTCTAAAAATGTATTTATCTCGATGTTTGGAGTATACACTGGTGACTATTAAATCTGGGTTAAGCTTATCTTGTTATATGACGAGCAGACGTAAATAGCAGTATAGGAAGCCTTAAAGTTATTGTTACAATTTTCTTATAAAGGGTTTACCATGCAGCAACGCAATCGGCTTGACTTTCGCATTAATATTTTAAAGAGTAAAGGATACTTTTTATCCCGGGAAAACAAAGGGTTTCTAAGGGATTTTCCAAAACCTAATCATTAGTTATTTACTGGCATTAAGTTTTAAGGTCACTATAGCATTGTGAAATTAAAAATACGTTTAAAATTGAAAGCAACTTTCGGCCATAAATTACATGTTTTCAAAAGAGAGTTGTGAAACTTGCGTGACCTTCCTGGCTGGCTCATCAAGTCAGGGTCATGACTCCAAGTTGACACACTATGACGAGTCTATTGCTCATACAGTTTGTACTGATATAGTTCATACAGAATATCTTGAGAGGAAGTCCTGTCATCCATACAATTAAATATTTCTCCAATTTTTATTATTAACTAGTTAATGCACGCGACTTCGTTCGCAACACAACAAACAAACACAGTTTCGCATTCATAATATTGCTAGGGATTATTTTTGAAAGTTAAAATTTTTTGTTTGTCTTTCCGTTTTGTCCGAGCTAATTTTCGAGACAGTTGAACCGATTTTGACGGAACATTCACAGGCGGGTAGAGATTCCACAAGGAGTGCTTTGGAAATATGTCGTATTCCTGCATACCCTTAAACGGTTTCTACGCAGCAAATCGTACCAGGCGAGAACAGAGAGGATGCAGGAAATTATAAATTCCTTAATGGCTCTGCTGGGAATCGAATCTGGAACTTCCCGTTTCATCCTCTCTGATCAAGGTGCTCACAACATCGCCAGGGAGTTTGTAAAAACTATTTAAAATAGTAGTGTATACTTAATCATTATTCATTAATCAAACATTCCAATGGTTTCAAGGATACACTGTACACGCATGGATACATGCCTATATCTTTCTATGTCGGCCCAGTTCACGTTTAAGTAGGTATCTATCTATTGACAGAGAAATGCACTTAACAAAGTGGCATTGCATGTAAGCACTGGCACCGAAGTATTCAAAGAGGAATATGAAAGGAAAGGAAACCAACTGAAGAAAGTAGGGCTTATAACTTACAAGGCCGAACAAGGAAGATTGTATTTCCCCTGATGTGAAATATATCAATTCAAAGAGAATTTCTTGACAGAAAAATCCAATACGTTTTTGGTCCGGGTATCGAACCTGGTCATCCACAATCGAACTTGCTAACGACTAGACCAACGAGGCAGTCATCTATCATAATTGACACTCAACTAAATTAAACTCCAAATAATATAAACGAACGTGTCAATTAAATAAAAATGCAGGCGCAGCTTTGCTTGAAAAAAAATAAACAAAAAAAAACTCACACGGAAGCATCAGAACTCGGAGCGTGTAGACAACCGGCATTCCGAAAGATCAAATTATCATTTTAGAAACGCCCGCAGTTAAAGTTTAAATAGCAGTTCCACTGACTAATTAATTTCATATTAAATACCACCAGATAGATGCCAACGGTAACAATGCAATAGAAAAAAATCTCAACACAAAAAGGTTGCAGTCCATAGGTAAGTAAATCCGGAAAATGTATCCAGCATGTTTTCACGACCCTGGTCTGAAGGCAATCCATAAGGAGATCCTTCTTCCCCTTAAAATGGGGTATGACCATATTACTGAATACTGAATTTGATATTGTGGAGGAATTTATGTTTACCGACTTTATACCGTTGTGTTCGTCATCATCATATCGAGTAGGTATCGAGTATCGACTAACAGACATGCTCTACTGGTCATGTCTCTTGCAAGGATCACCACAAGATATCTCGTGTATCGCTAAGAATTAACAATCCACCTATAGAGTCTTCCAATACTACGTTTTCCTGTCCTGGGTCGCACCTAAAAACCTCAAGGTCGACCATCGGTTCTTCGTCCCGAAATTTTAATTTCGCGATTTTGGCTTATGTCGATAACCAATGGACGTTCTTCTTTCTTTTCATTTTGACTTTCTTTCAAAATTAATATTCCTTCTAGGCAGGAATTTTAGAGCTATGAAATGATAATAACTTATTTTAGTCTTGTCAATTAGTTTCTACAGCAATACGATGCAGTGACAACAAAGCGTTCAAATAGATAAAAGCAAGGTAAATACACTCCTTTAAAGTTAACGTCATTGGAAAATTGAACCACACCCCGAACGCCAACATTAGGAAGGTATTTGTAAATGACATGAGTTATTACTACACCTGCACTAAGTAATATTGCACAAAAGGATATCGTGGACTATAGATGCGTCATATTCTTCATGTCCTAGCAACAAACTTTGCAGCAATCAATTGCGATAATCGTCGTAATAATTGACTGATTGATTGACCAATGACAGTATTCAGTAATCTTACTTTCCTACTTATAAATGTGATATTATAAATGTGAAAGTGTGGATGTTTGGATGTTTGTAACTCAATCACGTCGCAACGACTAAACCGATTCTGCTGAAAGGCACAGAAGTAGATCATAGTCTGGAATAACATATAGGCTTTTTATCCCAGAAAATGAGAGAGTTCCCGCAGGAATTTAAAAACCTCAGTCCACGCGAACGAAGTCGCAGGCATCAGCTAGTCTTTTAATCTTCTTCTGAATATATAAAAGGAAGTGGTATGTAATTGAAAGCTGGCAATCTCCTTGCAACGATGCGTGCACTTTGCTTAGGCATGTGAGTCGCGAATTTGATGTTCTCTCTTAAAATTTTTATATTGCATATGAAGTTTCCTATAGAACGTCAGAGGTTTAGGGCCAAGAATCGGTAGACGTTAAAGTCAAACAAAGACTCCAAAACCGAATTCGTATAACGTGTCAAAATCCCTGCTATTAGTATCTGGCCGTCGCCAAAGGATGTAAACGGCGATAAGCAAGAGCGTGTTCTATGGAGACCTAGTCCAAATGTGAACCAAATATGAAAATTCCTCTCACAATAAATGAACGTATGACTTCACTATATTTATGTTAATGTCGGGTGCAGGTTTCAAGTTGCTCCGCGTATCGCGGCGGGAAACAATGGCCGATTGAACATTTTAGCGTGTTGCCGTCTTATGTTCTGCAAGCAAGGTCAGCTATTGATTCGCAACACCCACTACTCTTTATGATGCTTGCAAAGGACAAGAGGCAGCGGCACAGAATACCTAATAGTACCTAAAGGTAGCTAATATTTGACAGTAATGTGTGTTTCGCATTTTTCATCCTAAAAGCTCACTTGTCCCTTCTAATAATGGCTCTTGTTACTAAAATTGGAAATCGGATGAATAGATCAGTATTCGTACCTACTTGATGTACCATGATTAAGATTTAAAATCCCTGATTTGTGTAGCCCAAAATGATTTTAGATCATGATGACCCTTAACGAGAAAGATTTGTCTTAAATTCACTCAGTCTGGTTGTTGTTGGCACACCACCAAGGGATTTACAATATTTACAATAGGCCACTAAGCTAGTAGAACCTCATTGGATATAATTTTAGTTAAAACTAGTTGATTCCCGCGACTTCGTCCGCATGGAAAAAGTTTAGAGTGACTTGCTACTATCGGCGAGAAGTTATGTCCTCTATCTCCGAAAATATTTAGTTATTTTTTGGGTAACTTGAACCGTTTACACAGCGCACGCAACGGAAGCCCTCAAATATGGATAATTTTCCCCGTTTTTTGCAACATTTTTCACTAATGCTTCGCTCCTATTGGTCGCAGCGTGATGTTATATAGCCTAAAGCCTTCCTCAATAAATGGACTATCCAACACAAAAAGAATTTTTCAATTCGAACCAGTAATTCCTGAGATTAGCGCGTTCAAACAAACAAACTCTTCAGCTTTATAATATTAGTATTGATAAACAGTTTATCGCCTAAGCTTGTGACATGCAGAGTGGCCGCCGTAAGAAAAGTCACTGTATTCGTTCCGCCCTCTGCCCGCTCTTATTATAACCGTGAGCCATAATACCGATCATGTAGAAATTGTACTGGAGCAAAACAAATCTGGAACTGCAAGGATATAAAGCAAAATAAAAATGTATATGCTTTCGCGTCGAAGGAAATGAAAACGGAGGGGATGTCGCAAAGGATTTCTGCAATTCACGTCTACAGCAACTCTAGGTACATTCTCTTCATATTGTATAACTTATGAGGATTCAGGGAAAACGCTATCTGGATTTCATGAGGGTTAAAGTTTTGCATTAGGTATATAACTATGCTTGCGAGATTAGTATTTAGGTTTTTATTATAAAACTTCCCCTCTCCAAATTCAGTTTCACTTTCACACTGATCATCATATTATCTACAACGTGGTTGGCTACTACAGATCCCTTGTTAGCTATAAGGCCACCGATTATACCATTGTATTGTCTTCCTGTATTGTAGTTAAATTATTGTTCTTTTGTGTTGTATTGTATTGCATTGTATTGAATTTATATTATTTGGTGTGCAATATGTACCTACTTAATTTAATTTTTCATTCCATCTTACTTCGCGACTTCGACTTAAGCTTTACTCTGTCTAGTAATTAGAAGCTTTAGATGAACACAAGTCTTCTCAATTTTCCTAAAATCCATTCATCCTAAAATCCATCCATCCTTCCATCCAAATGTAGCATTTGCCCCCTATTCTATTGCTAGAGAAGCTAAAATATTTGTAAAAGGCAATCTAGTGGCTAATACATGCCTCGTATGCTTATAAGAAGTGCACTCCTTACCAGACTGCACGTCTCAACACATCGTTGTCATTCTGAGCACGTTTGAGAGCCTTATGTAGGACGGGAGAAGGGGCACGTGAAAATGATCTGATCCTTGACGTAGGTAAGTTTTTAAGTAAGCAAGAGCGTCATTGCGAAAATCTGAAAGTACGGATGGCTAAAACTAAATCTTGTTAGTTGGCAACTCAGATTATAAGATAGATAGAGAGATCGATCACTATACCACTATTCAGTATTTAACTTTAAAGTAGAAATTTTGTCTGCTGGAAGACCGGTCGTGACTACTCCATACCATACAGACGCGGACGGTTGGACTTGGAACCGCAACGAAGTGATTTTCCAAACAAATTAAACACTGCTTCAAAATCAAAAGTATCGAAGACGCAAGAAAACACGCAGGGATGTCGTTTTGTCCACTCATCAGCGAATGAATAGGTTTATACATCGATGCCGCTCATATATTATAACCAGCGAATGAATGGTTTATACATCGATGATTATAACGCTCTTCTAAAATTTATTTATTTAATAAGAAAAAATAAAACATAAACATTTAAAGGACGTGCACAAGGACATATCGATAGTTTGGAGCCTTTTTGGAGATAATGCCGCACATAAATGTTTCTAGCTCAACATTACCTACATAGACTTTCCAAAATCCTTTTTAGCTTAAGTAATGATTAGTAGGCAGAGTGCAGACGGGGATCGGAGGCCCTCTTCAGTAGACTGCACGACTGCACTCACAGTTGTCAGTCTGAACACGTTTGCTTTAGGACTTAAGGAGTGACAGAGATACAAAGTAGCAGAGGTTTCGGCGCCGAAAATTGCACTGCGAAAGCTTTAGGACTTAAGGAGTGACAGAGATACAAGGTAGCAGAGGTTTCGGCGCCGAAAATTGCACTGCGAAAGCTGAAGAGTCACTTGAACGCGCCTTACACGCTTCTACCATCTACCGCAATGCAGATTTTCAACGCCCTTACCACTAGTACTAATAAGTAGGTGTTCTGAGGTATTCTGTGCCCTTACACCAAGACTGATACGCACTTACCGCAATCAAATTAATAAAACTTTTTGCATGGTGAAGTGGCGACCTCGCACCGGGAAGCACAGTGTTGGCAAAGGAGGTTCTCAATTCGTCGGAATCTTTTTCTCTTAATTTTTATGTATGTTTCCCGATTACTCGAAGACGCCTGGACCGATTTGGAAAATTCTTTTTTTGTTTGAAAGGGTATACTTCCGAAGTGGTCCCATAGTCAGCAGGTCAGGATATGATGATGGGATCCTGGAGAAATCGAGGGAACTCTTCATATACTTTGTAGTGGCGTTTGAAGTCGGTTTGGTAAAAAGAATTTTTACATTTATATTATTGGTTGCATGAATTAGATCGTATTGAAACACAAACTTGACAAAAAAAATCATAACACCAACACTTCAAAAGTAGCATTAAAAGCAGTCACATTCGCAAGCGTTTGATCACACAGGCGCGTACGTCGCGCCGGGGTGTAATTAGCGAGTGAGCATTAACAAAGCGCTTTCCAAGCTCCCCTGCCAGCGGCGCCGCGCTATCTACTTATACTGCCGCTAAAATAGCCTTGTTTTCTTGTGTGTTGCTTCAAACCAATATACCTTACTCTACTAGGTAGCATTTGTCTGCATTCACAAGGCTCGCCGTTGGGAGACTTCAGACTACCCTCAATCAGTATTTTATCAATGTAAGCGCTTTCCATGCTCCCCTGCCAGCCGGCGCCGCGCCATCCACTTACACTGCCGCTAAAATAGCCTTGTTTTCTTGTGTGTTGCTTCAAACCAATATACCTACTAGGTAGCATTTGTCTGCATTCACAAGGCTCACCGTTTGGGGACTTCAGACTACCCTCAATCAGTACTACTTTATCAATGTATACTTACCACGTGCTTACCACCCACTTATATTTAGTTTTTAAATCCTGCGGGAACTCTTTAATTTTCCGAGGTAAAAAGTAACCTATGTGTTATTCCAGACTATAATCTATCTCTATGCCTTTCACGCCAATTCTGTTCAGTCGTTGCGGTGTGATTGAATAACAAACATCTGTCCATACATCCATCCATCCATACATTGATACATACATCCAAACTTTCTTATAAATGCAAAAAAATGCGTCGAATTGAGAACCTCCTCTTTTTTTTAAAGTCAGTGAAAAAATAAAAAATAGGTATGTTACTTATTTGTTATTTTATAAAATGCCCAGTCACGATAATATTAGACGGTGATTGGTGGCATTACCTGTGCGTTACATAACAATCGATAGCGATACAATGGCTAATTGAGCGATTCATAACTTATTTTTTGAATCCGGTACGCCTCGGGTGACGGAAATGTAGAGATTAAAGTTAAGACAAGACTTCACGTAATGCGTGTCATAACTTATAAGTCCAATAAAAAATGACTAGAACCAGCTTTAGCGACTAGCGGCATCTAGTGGCTTGGTAGAATTCGGATTGTCTATGGGTTCGCTTCTTGGGTTGATATTTCAAGAAATTCTCAATTAATCACACCACAGATCTGTGAATCACACGTAGTTAGTTGGGAAGTAGATTGAAGTGTGAGGAACCACTAGCAGTCTGTCCTGCGTTTGATCTCTTTTCAGCCGTGTCTAATGGGAGTGAGGAAATAGAGAGTGCAGATGTGTGCGTACACACTTGTGCACTGAAATATATACAATCTAATTACAATATTTAAAGAAATATTAAATAAGAAATAAGATATGAAAACTATAATACACTATGAAAGATATGAAATCTACAACTGATTAAAACCCTAGGGTCTGGTAGAGCTCCTTATTGAGAGATTTATCTTATTACTAGCTGATGCCCGGGACTTCGTTCGTGTGGATTAAGGTTTTTGAATTTCCGCGGGAACTCTCATTTTCCGGGATAAAAAGTAGCCTATGTGTTATTCCAGACTACATAATCTATTTCGTTGCTAAACTACCAAATCGGTTCAGTCGTTGCAGCGTGATTGAGTAACAAACAAACATCCATCCATTCATCTCATCCAAACTTTCGTATTTTTTTTTTACTTGATGACAAGATAGTCCTTGACTGCAATGTCACCTGTTGGTAAGTGACGATGCAGATGGTAGCTCTTGAGATCGGCCGCCGACACGGTTGGCAGGACGTTATCATTTATGTACACGTAATCTTATCGAAGTACAAAGATATCGGAACCCACATTCGACACATCCGCATGTTGGGTGACCCCCATTCGATAGGCACGTAGCTGCCGGCCTTCAGTCTCGTTTGCATCGTGTGCATTCAATGCGTGCCCGTGTTTAATGTCACCCAGTAGTGATGTGGCATACCCTCTATCGATCTGATGAATCTCTACACACGTGCCGACATGTCGGCCAGCGATATCCGTATTATTGATTGGTTAGTCAAATGGTGCGACGTTTATTTATGGTTCTACCAAATAGGAACAAAATGATGGACCGAATATTTTTAATTTTTATTCCAAAAGGAACACCTAAATTAAAAATATTATCCATACTATCCCTACTTAATATAATAAATGTGAAAGTGTGTTTGTTTGTTAGTTTAGGTGGTATAAACCTAATGCCACGTGGTACTTCTACGTGGAGTTATTAGGTTAATAAAAATCTCGCAGGACTTCGAAACTTTTTGTTTCTCCTAGAATTAAAAGGTAGCCTGTCACTGTCGAAGTCTTCAATTATACCATACAAAAAATCACGTCAATCCATTTTTCTGTTTTTGCGTGATTTAAGGACAAACCAATAATAAACAAACACAATTTCCCATTTATTATGTGTGAACAGGGACAGTTCCTATTACTTACATACTTAAGCGAGAGACTGACACTTTGTCGCTTCAGTACTCAAACTGTTCCAATACATTCCTATGTTTTTTTGACATTTCCTTATCTGCCTTTTACATCGTAAAAGTCCATTAAAAAGATTAAAGCATCTCATTTACATAACATCCTCATTTTTTAACACACTCCGAAAGCTTTAAGGCAAAACATCGCTGATTCTGCATACCAATGCTGTAACACCCTATAATAACAAACTTTCACTAGACTCGCAAGTTAATAAACTCATATCTTATCTGCGATTAGGTTAATAAGACGTGTGTCATGTTTCAGTGATCGATAATTCGATAAGCTGTGTAGTGTACTGACCGCACTAGTGCTCTAGCCCGAGTAGGGTTACCACATTACACGTTGACAAACTAATATAAATTAGGGAAACCGGAAAAAATATATTCTAAAGCATTTCCGGAGAGGTATGAAAACAGGTAGAGTCTCATACCTGTTTTCACCAACCATACCTAAATCTAAGTCTAATGTAAGGAATATCTTACCTAGAGAGCCCGGAGCCCCTAAATACAAAGCTCCTACCCAAAGTTATTTCCACTATTAAGTGTCTCCAAAAGGTTCGAGAAAACGAACTTGTCAGAAAGCATCACCTAATTTAGATAGACCATAAAAGTTAAGGAGACATGACAAAAATGCAACGCGTGTAGTTTAACAATCGTCGCAACGACTAAAACGATTTGGCTGAAATTTGGTACAGAGATAGTTGATAGTCTGAATAACATATAGGCTACTTTTTAACCCGGAAAATAAGAGAGTTCCTGCGGGAATAAAAAACCTTAATCCGCGCGTACGAAGTCGCGAGAGAATCAACTAGTAATAAATAAGTGTCTCGTTTTAACTCTATCTTAAATCTGAGCTAAGTCATAGCTAGATCTCAGCATGAGACTTAAATACCATGTCCGTGAAAATAATAAAAGGATGGAACCCCCAGTCAATAGCATCACTCGAGGATGTCAAACTAATTGTTATTCCATGCTCACGCCATCGGTCTCCTTTCTCTAAATTATTATGTTGCTGCATAAACAAATAACAATAAAACGCATTTCTAAAGGTTTCGGCGGATTTCTCTTTTGATTACTCGGATATATATTATATAGATAGATAGATAAAAACTTTATTTTATTTAATTATTTATTTTTATTTTTTGGGGTTTGGGTAAAAGTGGCATGATTTTTTTTTCTTGCGGCCACTTATGAAAATTATTTTATTAGAAAGTACACAATAATACATACATTTTATTCTAGTAAAGTTTCTTTCTAAAATGTATCGGAGCTGAGATATTTTAACATGAAAAATACATAAAATCATGTTGCCACTTAGGTACTTTGTGTCTATTTTATTTATTATATTTGATGGTTCCCAGTTATTTTTCTTTTAGTCATAAACAACAACAAAGGAGCCTCTAATGAGCCCAAAAACTGAGCGTGATCGCCTCGACCAATCATAGCACAGGATTTGTTTACCTGAGCCGCGCATCAACTCCGGCGCACCGCGCACCGTACTTCACTCGTCTCTCCGAGTTAGTTGGTGACTAGTGTCGAGTGTTTCTGTTTCTATTGTTTTTAATCACATACCTCGCTTCCGCCTATAACACGCGAGAGCAGTTAGTCGTAGTATTTCTCGACATGGAGAAGGCGTTCGACCGCGTCTGGTACGCCGGTCCACGACGCCACGAGGATGAACCCAGCATGTATTTTAATCACACGACTTAGCTTGCCTTACTGGACTTTGGTCGCAGGCGGTACGGTGGCGTGTAGCGCTGTCAGCGTTAGGATTAGTCATTTACAGTATTAGTTTGGATTCTGCATTTAGTGTCGTTGCCTATGTATGGCTTATGTAGTTAGAAAGGAGATTTGTTAGGGTCTTCTTTCGTGGTTGGTGACAGACGGCTATAAGGGGAGGTGGATACCGTAGTTAGGCTAGGCTAGTTAGCCTGGTTGTATAGTTTAGGCATAGAAATGTTGGCTTCCACGTTAGTTCAGTGACAATTACGCTGTACTCTCACTCCTACAAAGTAATCACTGGGACTAATGGTTTGTTTAGTCGTTAGTCTGTCGTTTCTCTCATCATATAGTAGGTATCTATAAGTATAAAAAGTGATTTTAAATATTTTTGTTTATTTTTTAATATTCCATCCATAACGCTATAAATGGCTACCGGCAGAATAATAGGCAGATACCTATCTAAGACAAAAACTCGCGACCTTCGGAACTTTAATACCGAGTGCATTAAAGATACCATCGAGCGGAACCGAGGCTCCAAAGTGTTCGCGAGAGATCTGTCGATCGGACAGAGCCAGCTGACGCGACTGCAAACTGACGACGGTCGTCTCGTTTCTTCTCGAGCTGAGGTCTTGGTAGAGCTCGAGAAGTTCTATGGACAGTTATATACCAGAACACAGAAACCTGTTGAAGATTTGACCAAAGACCCCAGAGCCATACTGACCCGACACTATACCGAAGATATTCCGGACGTCAGGCTATACGAGATTAGTATGGCTCTCAAACAACTCAAGAACAACAAGGCGCCAGGTGATGACGGAATCACAGCGGAACTCCTGAAAGCGGGTGGAAAACCGTTTCTAAAGACCTTTCAGAGTTTGTTCAATTCCGTCATTCACGAGGGTACAACGCCGAAAGCATGGCAAAGGAGCGTGGTGGTTTTGTTCTTCAAAAAAGGTGATAACACTTTGTTGAAGAATTATAGACCCATCTCGCTGCTGAGCCATGTTTATAAGTTCTTCTCGAGAGTCAATACGAATCGTCTCGCCCGTAGGTTCGACGACTTCCAGCCTCCCGAACAAGCCGGATTTCGAAGAGGCTTTAGCACCATAGACCAAATCATCACGCTCACCAATCACGCTGCGGTAGGTTATACAGAAGATAGAAGGATATAACAGGCCACTTTGTTTAGCATTTGTGGACTATGAGAAAGCCTTCGATTTGGTGGAAACTTGGGCTGTATTGAGGTCGCTGCAGAGATGCCGCATCAACTATTGGTACATTGAAGAGTTGAAGTGTTTGTACGAAAACGCCACTATGTCAATACTTATACAGGACCAGACTACAAGGCCAATACATTGCAGCGTGGAGTGCGACAGGGAGATGTAATCTCCCCGAAGCTCTTTTCTGCTGCGTTAGAAGACGTCTTTAAGCTACTGGATTGGAATGGACTTGGCATCAACATAAACGACGAGTACATCACTCACCTTCGATTTTCCGATGACATAGTCATTATGGCAGAGACTCTCAGAGACCTTAATACAATGCTCAATGACCTCAGCAGAGTCTCTCAACAGGTGGGCCTGAAAATGAACATGAGCAAGATGAAAATGATGGCTAATGCTCATGTTCCGCTCCACCCAGTAATTGTTGAGAGCTCTGCACTCGAAATTGTAGACCTGGGATACACATCCCAGCTAGGTAGATCCAATTTCGAGAAAGGGGTCACCCGCCGAATCCAACTCAGCTGGGCAGCGTTCGGGAAACTTCGAGATGTCTTCTCGTCCAAAATTCCTCAGTGCCTGAAGACTTATGTCTTCGAACAGTGCGTGCTGCCAGTGATGACTTATGGATCCGAAACATGGTCGCTGACTATGGGCCTCATAAGAAGGCTCAGGATCACTCAGCGGGCGATGGAGAAAACTATGTTCGGAGTAACCCTGTGAGATCAAATCAGGAATGAGGAGATCCATAGGAGAACCAAAGTCACCGACATAGCTGTGCGAATTGCGAAACTGAAGTGAAAATGGGTGGGGTACATAGTTCGAAGAGCTGATGGTCGATGGGATCCGAAGGTGCTGGAGTGGCGATCCCGCACCGGGAAGTGCAGTGTTGGCAGACCCCCCACTAGGTGGACCGACGACATCAAACGAGTCGCAGGGAGCCGCTGGATTCAGGCGGCGCAAGACCGAGGCTTGTGGAGGTCCATGCAAGAGACCTACGTCCAGCAGTGGACATCGATAAGTTGATAAAGACGAAGAAAAAGAACGCTATAAATAGTTTTAACAATAAAATATATGATAGTTTACTTTAAATTGATGACAAAACTCTCATAATTCTACAACTTCAACATCAGATATCTCAGCTCCGATATCACTTACGGTAAAATTCTTTTTTGATCTGTTATTACTAGTTAATACCCGATATGTTAGCAACAATTAAATTAGTGGCCGCTAAGAAAAAAAATCATGCCACTGGTCCATACAAAGTTACCCAATCCCCTTTACAAGACAACATATATTAGGTGAAGCTTATCTCTAAAAAAAGAAATTTCTTCCAGCTTCCCTTGAAAGTGAAACTTTATTGCACACATAAAGAAACAAAATTGAATAGGTACATCATCAACTGCGCATGTAAAGGCGGCCTTATTGCTAACAGAGTAATCTCTACCAGGCTGCCATTGGTGACGAGTGAAATTAGATGTGAGGGTAGTAAGGTCGGAATGGGCAAACCAAACATATTGAGACAGATGGATTTTCAATAAGAATTTGCCTTTTCTACCAAGATTGTTCGGGTTGGACAGACTAATTGCAAGCTAATTGCAATTTTGGTGTCTCAGTGAAGGCACATACGTGGAGACGAAAAAGAAAGTTTAAAAACTACAACCCGACTGCTGCAAATTGAATGTACATCCATCGTATTGATTTAGTTTGTAAAAAGTTGTAGTTTAAACGCTAGAGTACAACATTCGTAAATGGACACATACAAAGATGCATACAAATATACATACCTGTAAACATTGACTCATAAAATCGTAACCCTTTTTGCTTTGCCGTAGTTCGAGTTAAAAATAGTTACGAGTTACGATGGAAAAAATAAACAAACAGACAAAAATACGTGAATAGTCCCTTCCGTAATCGAATTACGAGGTAAATAAACAGGACTGAAGATAGATAAGCCCATTTAAAACAATGCATATACTTACCGCATTTGTAGTTGTTTGAAAATAAAATATAACTTAGCAAAGACCAAAGTACTAAAGATTGTCGCTTGTAAAAGCGCAGGCGCATGACTACCGAAGACAAATTGAGTAACACGAGACAACGTTGTATCGTAAAATATACCGGGAATATAATACTGCCCTCGTAATTGAAAACACAGTAAGTTACATAGAAGTTACCTTTAAGTTACTGTGTTTTCAATTACGAGGGCAGAATATGTGATTGAAGGGTTTCAAGATTCATCTAATTTGAAAGAGACAAACGACTATGTTTAAAATGGCTCATATTAAGCCGATGCAAACAATTAATCCATCTGAGACTAGTCTGAGTCTTAAGCAATACAGCAGCAACCGCAATCCGTTTTTCCAACTAACTATAATGTGGGTGTCTCTAATCAAGACCAAGGCCAACAGGACGAAGCCCTATGCGTTGGTCCGATCAGATCAGCACTGCACTCGGAACATCTGTCCACGCCGCTCTTCATAATGCGGAAAATAGGACAACCGACAAAGTGGAAAAACATCGTATGGGAGAAGGTAATCCGTGCCAAGGATCGCGAGTCGCGACCCTCAGTAATGAGGATGACGATGCAAGGAGGTTTGCTTAGCAGTTAGCACTACACTCACTTTTACTTAGATTATTTAGGGCACGCAATTAAACACTTTTGCACTGTTACCTACACCTTTATTGGTTCAAAAACTAACTTGCTACATGACCGCTGTACATAATCCGCAGACGAAAGCAGATTAGCGAGAGGCAAATTCAATCAGCGTCACCTATCGGCACATTTGCAAAATAATATCAACAACTTAACTATCTTCTAGGCAAGCGCGCACCTTCGGCTGCATCTTTACTTACCATCAGGTGAGATCGGAGTCAAGGGCTATCTTGTCATTGAATAAAAAAAGTCAGTTTCGCTATTTCGCTCACGGCAATGGTCGCAAGAGTGAGAGTTGAATGAGGCACTTGAGCAGTTTATACTCTCGGTTTACACTACGCGCTAGCAGACGCTTCCTGCCGGTACAACAACTCCGCCAGCTGCGTGAATCACACAGCTGTTTTCAACCCGAATGCTCTTTTTTTGTATTGCGTGGTGTATTGTTCCGTTGAGATTTGTTGTGAGCAAAATTTCGAACGTATTAATGAGCAATATGCTGATTAGAACTGAAGCTTAAATTAAATTGAACCTACTAAACATGTAGGTGCGTTGTTATTTTTCTCACACACCTTATAACGGCGAAATCTTTTTCAAAAGGATGTTTCTCTTTTATTTTTCCTTTCTTTTCCAATGTTCACCTTTAACGTCGAAGCAAGTGGTATTTAATTGCTTAAAACGCATCAGGCCGCAACTCCAGCACCTTGGGACCTCAGCGACCTTTAGCTCTTCGAACTATATGCCCCGCCCATTTTCACATCAGGTTCGCGACTCGCTGTGCTATGCCGGAGACTTTGATTTTCCTATCTCCTCATTTCTGGATTCTCTTCATCGCCCGCGTTGAGTGATCCTGAGTTTTCTTAAGAGGACGTCTATCAGTGATAAAAATACAAAGGGCAATCAAATTGCGTTTGTATGTTGCGAACCTGAGAACTTTCAAAGAAGACTTCAACCCGTACCCGTTGGCTCTAAGTTTTTTTTATCAAAGAATATTAGCACTTGACTTATATTCTCCTCTCAAAATAAGCGAAAAGCTTGTGCTAGGAGTGGGTACGACAATATTTCCGCTGGCCCTAAGTTTTTTTTAACAAAGAACATTAGCCAAGCTGAACTTGGCTTATATTCTCCTCTCCAAATAAGCGCAAAGCTTGTGCTAGGAGTGGGTACGACAATATTTCCGTTGGCCCTAAGTTTTTTTAACAAAGAATATTAGCCAAGCTGAACTTGACTTATATTCTCCTCTCCAAATAAGCACAAAGCTTGTGCTAGGAGTGGGTACGACAATATTTCAACGGGTGGGGTTCTAACCTGCGACCTTTCAGTTTTCAGTCCGCACCTTCAACCGTTGGGCAATTGAGTTACGTATCATTCGCAACATTCATCTTATCCTAATCGCGTAATCCCACATTTCCCCTTGCTATAGCCGCGTACGCATTGTGTGATTCACTGTTCAGTAAATTCACCAACAAACTACGAGTCACGAGTTTATTCTAGTTTATAATTATACGTACTGTGGAGGGGAACTTGGAAGCGCAGCTATCGATCGTTTTATTCCCCTTGTTATCCCTTTTCGCTCTAGTGCGAGAAACTAAACTATACTATACGAGTATCTAATTCTAACCAAACAGAGTCAATCCGTTCAAAGATTTCAACGGCTGTCTATTTCACAAATGGATCCCTGAATCGAAAAAATACTTGAAAATAATAGGTAATTAAAATAATTATAATAATAGAATTTAAGTATAATACTTACCTCTTTAAGTTTTTTTTTTAATCTGAAATATTTATTGAGGGTTTGTTCTATGAACATGCCACCCTCATCGGGCTTCATTTTACTGACCTACTGCCTACGTTTTACATGTAATTTGTATATCTCGTACAGTGTTCTAGCCTCGAAAGACCTATCCAACAATACCAATAATTTATAATTTATATCAATGATATCATTTGCAAAACTAGGAGATTTTAATTCCGAAGAAAGATCCGATATAGAGACGAAAGCCAACAGAAGTAAAATAAGCAAAAAATAGACACCTCATAAGCTTGTACAAATTACGATAAACAACTTTTTTCGATACGGTGGCGCCTGAGATTACAATCCGGAAAGTTATAATCCATCCGACGTGTTCCTTGGAACGATCTAATAAAGTGCAGTTTCCTTTACTAGGTACTATAGAATCTACTGCATTAGAAAAAAGGTACAACAAACTTAAAGAGGAGCAAGCAATAATGGACGTTATGACCTTATTAATAAGTACTAATTGGCACTGTAGAATTCCCTGCACGTGCGGGAAAGGAAGGATATTATATTCTTCGACACGACCACGACATATGGACGAGGATATCACGAGCCACACTTTAAAAAAATAATAGAGACATTCGAAATTGCAATAATTGTTGGGATTGAAAATAACTAAAGGAAATAGAATCGCTAAATGAAATCTTCGAATCATTCCACGATCCCCGAATTCAATATTCGGAAATCAAAATTGAAATCCAAATCAAAAATTAGCAAGAAAAGGTTATAATTATTTATTTTTCTATAATCCGCTAACAGAAAAAATCTGTATGGTTGAACATGCAGTTACAAGCTAAGCACCGATTACCTCCCCAACCAAGCAAGAAAGCCAAGTTCCCAAGCAAGCAATGCCACCACTACTCACATGCACTACCACACAAGACTTTTAAATACCACTCTCGATACACGTTTCGCTCCGACACCGGAACATTCTCAGAAGATGTCGACTTTACAATGCACAACGCCTGATTCTATCCAATAGTTATTTTATAGTTTTGGATTCAAATTTTGATTATAAGTATAACTGCTGAGAAGAAAAAGGGAAAACTTAAAATAATTTACAAGTGATTTACAATAATAAAAGCAGTAGCATATGTTAGTTGTAACTATCCAGGGCCTAACTATGCTCACGTAAAAAAAATGTTACGTTGAAGGACAAAACAACAAAGTAATAAACCAACAAACCAACACAATGTCGCAATTATAATATTAATAGGCACAGTTAATAGGGATTTCAGTCAGGGTTACCAACTCCTAAAAAAAATTAGCCCTAACATCAACATGAAATACCCCTAAATAACCCTAAATGCAATATTCAAAAGCCCCAAAAAACCCCTGTATCTTGTTACCATTCAAGGCTAATGTTTAAATGAGTTTCCCGTTTTATTGAGGTAAATAAAAATAATATAACTTAATTTTAATTACATTATTCGGAATTCTTATAGTCATACAATATGTTTACATTATAACTGTAACATTTTTTGGAGATGGAGTAAAAGTAACACAAGATCCACCATCACGTTTTAAAATGAAAAGGGAATTATATATCGAAAAAGCGTGTTCAACGCTAATGTATTGAAATATTTTCAAAACGCTTTAGCTAAAACGATTTTAAGCATATTATTCTGGAATACCATAGACGTTTTGCTTTATTTACTCGTTTTGGTCAGTCAATTATGTGACGCTTAAAAATTTATTTATGCCCCTAAAAATAGCCCTAAATTTTTTTGGGCCCTGAAAAATCCCAATAAGCAAAATTCCGCCCTAAATTTGGGGCTAAAAGCCCTAAGTTGGGAACCCTGATTTCAGTTATCATGTTGAACATTGTAAAAACGCTCTTGGTATACAGAACACAGAATGCAATATGGACTTCCTGCTGGTTCCCTCAGATATGTATAACACGTACATATAACGTAACGCAATTAGCACGAGCTCTCAGATTCATGGAAGGATTAACTGGATTTCAACAGCACCCAAGCTTGTTTGGTTAACGGACGGTAAACTAATATCAGGCTCTTTCTGAAAGTTTTGTTTAACAAACATTATACAGATGTAGATGGAAAGCTTTCCTGAGAAGTCACAAGAAAGGAAAGATCATTGTGGGAATGCCTGTTTTTAGTATTTATCCTAGTATCCATTAGTTAGCTATAACATCCCTTTAAGATAAGCCATAGTCCATCACACTGGCCAATTGCGAATGCTCATACTTCATAAACTATTGAGAACATTATAGAAAACTCTCAAGATTTCGATGGGTTTAGAAAATCTAAAGGTATAAAAGGTGACTGACTGATTGACTGGCTGACTGACTGATCTATCAAGGCACAGCTCAAATAACTGGACGGATCGGGCTGAAAATTGGCATTCAAATAAACAAAACACTCAAATCGGTCAAGAAATCCCGGAGAAATCGGATGACTTTACATATAGAAAAATAGAAAACGAGGAACCGGCCGAATTGGGAACCTCATCCTTTTTTGGTAATCGGTTAAATATATTACATACAAACGCCTATTTAGTGCGTAAATGGACATCCAAATAAATTTGTCAGCGGAAATGATAGCGGATGCGCCTAAATTATGATGACGACAGTCGTTTCAATAGCGTACAAAAATAAAATTGGCCATCAGTTGAAAAGGATCGAAAGATTGATTGAACAAGAAGACATGCGGAGGCTTCATTTTCTTTAAGTACACCTACTTAAAGAAAAACCTAGTTGTTAAACTTTAAGTTTTGCTTATTCTTGGCTAAGCGGAATAAGTATTGCGTAATAAGTTCTGTCTTAACACCACTCCATTTTTTTAGCCATGACTTAGAACACCATACTTAAAATATTGTAGCCGTTAGCGATACCTATCGGTATCTTGTGTAAACTACAGCATAAATTAGGTACGAGATGTTATTCTTCTTAATAATTCTTACTAATTCATTCAACCGTTTATCTACTTCCTTTGATCTCTATATATAATATCTGTCTGATATGTTTTCACAGTTCACCGATCAAGAGCTTTGGCACAGAGATCGCTTATCTTCAACACACATCATCAATTGGACGCACATACACAAAAAGAGTCAACCCACACAATTTATCAATTGAGAAGTTAACTTTATTCCTTTACATTATGAACGTATTTAATTTGACAAAGGTTTGTGAGTTCAATCGTTATTGCGTATCTGAGTCCAATTTTATTACAGTCATGTAAACTTTAAACGACGAATTTTGACAACACAAAAATTGTAAAAACATCAACTTTTCTCGATGGTCAAAGTTTATTTAACTCGAGCCTAGAAGCCGCTATTTTCGAATTGAATTTACTTGGCTTACTTAAAACTTAATTTAAGTGTTCCCACAGGACTATTAAAAGTCCTGAATCTACACGAACGAAATCGCTGGCATCAGCTAGTTAGTATTCTAGCTTACATAAGCAAACATACTAATGGCACAAGGAACGAAAATTGATACGTAAGACGTAATAAAATACTGCGCGCGGTACACCCGTGTGCTTGCCGTTTCCTATTACCTTACCATATGGGGAAACAATATGACACTTCAAATTCCTTTAGGGTTTCTGCAATGTAATAACAGACACCTACTAAGCTCAATTTCTTTAAGACTATGTTATTTTTAAGACTTGACAAAACTATCATGTTACAGTAGTAGGTAGACAAACTCGCAAGTAAATATTTGATGGATGACGATAATATGAATTCTGTGAATTCGGGGCAGTCAAACAAAATTATGGTTTTGAGGGATGTAAAGCTCAAAATGTAAAGGCGGAACTTAAGCGTTATAAATGGCATTTGGAGGAATTTATCAGAAATATAAATCTTATTAAGAAAGTCATACTCTTACTACATTATACGAAATGCAAGTGTATAATTTTTTTGTTGGATATTGCATGGAAGTGATTGCATGAGTATACTTGGTTGAGGATCAGGAAAGTGGCATATGCTACTTTTTGAAAATGAATGGATATTTTTATGAACCTAACTACACGATGATGAACAATTTTACGGACTATTTTCACAAAATAACAATGTGTGACTAATATAGGAAACATTTAATTTTTTCCCCCTTTCGGCATATTGACTTGCACAAAACTTCCAATTTAGGACTATGCTTGTTAAAGTTCCTGCTGGCAAAATCAAATAGCCATTTCTTATCGGCCTTCACAAAGCTCCGAATGCCTCTACATCGAGGCAGTCTTTATTCGAATCACGATTACAAGAGAAAATGCAGAGGCAGTAGAATTACAAAAAGTCAAGCCAGATCATCTGCAGGGTACAATGAAACGAGAACTATTCTCCAATAAAAAGCGGTCTTGACAATCGAGGGTCGATATCGAGTAATAGCTTGCACTAGTTGGGGAGCACATTGCAGTGTTTTTCAAATAAGTTCATCGTCAGAAATCACTAATTTCACTGATAAAATTAGTGGCCCATAAATTAGTTGAGTACATTCAAATTCATTTAATAAATTTTATTATAGATAAGACTTTATAATGCTAAACTAAAAAATTAAAATCAATCTCACAGTTCTGCTTAATCCGCAATTCTGTCTCTAACTACTAAATACTCTCATGCTATCTCCAACAGTTAGGAGTTCTACATGAGACAATTTTACCTACGTTAATTCCAATTCATTAAAACCCTAGAATAACCCTAGATGTAAACCCTGTTATGTGTGTAATTATCTAAAAAAAAAATATTTTGTAGACCTTGGAGCCGAAGCTCGTAGTCGCCAAAAACACCAGATCCTAAGCGGAAACTTGAAAGCCAATAGACTTAGCATGCTCGAAGCTGGGAAAAGAAGACGATAATATCAAGGAAAGCAAACTCTACTTAGGTGGAATAAAAAGATATAAACTGTGCACATTACACATACGTGATTAAACGAACGATGAAATCATCCACCGGCTCCCTAGCTTGCCGAGGCAGAATGCGTGATTTATATTCCAAGCTAAATCTTTTTGTTCGGCCTCTTTGTCTTGATCGTTAAGTTATTTATGCCATTCATAGAGTTGTTAGGTGGCTCTTGAAAACAAAGAGATAATTGATACACATATCACTTGCTAATGTATGTAGATACAGGCGATCTATGCTCAGCAGCGATCATAGATCTATGGTATTGAAACTTCTTTTGACGACCTCCCTGGCGCAGTGGTGAGCGCTGGGGTCTGTTAACTGGGAGGACTCAAGTCGATTACCGGCGTGGGCAATTTGGGAATTTACAATTTCTGAATTGTCTCTGGTCTGGTCTGATGGAAGGTTTTGACCGTGGCCACCCTACAATCAAAAATGTGCCGCCAAACGATAGGCGGCATATAGCGTTCCGGTACGATGGCATGTAGAAACAGATTAAGGTTATGGGTTGAATGTACACTGCCATACCCCTTCCAAGTTAGACTGCACCATCTCACATCAGGTGAGATCGCAGTCAAGAACTATCTTGTCATCGAATAAATAAAAACAGAATATTCCCGACTAGTACAGAACAGAGCAGAAGTGCGATCCCAGATTGAAAATGTCGATTAATATGTAATTATTGTATGAAAATTCTCTTCTACTTCGCGCGCTCCGTACTCTCCGTAAGCAAATTGTACGACGGCATAGAAGAGCGTTATACCGTTTGCCATCACAGCATACGACCCGGCACCTTTGAGTATTAAAACCATGATTAAAACTCAAAGCCCGGCACTGGTTACCACGCGCCAACAGATATTTCACATCATAAACCTTAAAACAGCAGAAATGTACAAATACGTTTTCCAATCGATTCGTGTTCGTCTCACGTGTCGAAAGATTTATCGTCTCCTAGGTTTTGTCACACAGCGTCCCAATTCGGTACGAACGTGCAGTTCTAAATATAGACAGTTCGTACAGTAGAGGGGAATTTGGAGGTTCAAGAACCTCGCGAACCGGCCTCCGTCTCAGTGATGTAGGCATTTATTTAGACAGGACAGGTTTAGGGATAACGATCGATTGCTAATATGAAACCACGCTTGCAGTGAGTCATGGTGTGACCATGGTGGATGTGGGCTTTTAACATTCTGTGCTCATGATTCGCGTTTATTTTTTTGAGATCTTTTTTCTTCCTATAAACGTAGATCTTCCAAGATCTGTGTTTCCCAACCCGTACAATTTGGGTATCTTTAAAATAAGAGTGAATAGGCATCTAAGCAAACCCGTTACACCTTACATCAGGTGTGATAGTGGTCAAACGTGTGCCGTGCCTATAGTGTAAAAAAAAATTTTATGCACTACAGGCATAATCACGCCTTTTAGTTAGCATTTTCCAAGGGCTCATTACCTCTAAATAGATTCTGACCGTCTCAAAATTTTTGCTAATTTTTCTTCATGTTAAATTCATATTTACAGCCTGTGATTATTCAAAAATACTAAATGTAAAGACCGATGGCGCCACATTAATCCTAATAACCAGGTAATTCAACGTTTTAATTTCTAAGTGGATACTTATTTGCTTAGCTAATGCATTATGAGCTTGTTATCCACTGGTTTATATTCGAAGCCATACTTCACAGTGTCATTGGATATTATGTAAGTGCGTCTCGTTGGCAAGCACCCAATTTTATTAATGTCCTCAACGGCTTAAACCTTAAATGCACTATGCAGCATCCTTTGTAGTTTGCACTAAGCTGCGAGTATGACTCAGTTTTATTCCGAACAATACCTACTTACGACAAGTCTATTTCATGTTCGCTTGATATTATATGGTACTGATATCGTTGGGATACAGGAATGAAACGCCGAGTTGCAACCGTGCACACCAATCGATTGCGCTGGTTAATCAATGTTAACCCAAGTTAGTAACTGAACGGTTGATCGATTTTGGCATCGGAATGAGGCCTTTTTGTTTCTTCGAAACCCTTGAGACATATTCGGAAGGATATGGGAATTCTACCGCATTATAATCCCAAGATAACCTCACATCTAAACCCTTCTCCTTCTAGCAGATACTCTTGCCCAGGAATAAGCTGGCGATACACGAAATTAGGTACTCCTACATTAAATTGCAGAAGTAGCCATCAACTGTACTCAACGTCTGTAGTTCATTTAATGCTGTTTAAAGACTGTATGTAGGCAATTTGGCACAAAGCTCGGCGAGAGCATTTTTTCTAGGGCACTCAACTTTTTGCAAAAGGAATCTAGAATTCCTCATTAAAATAGCTTTTTCCCGGCACAGCTTCTTCAAGCTTTGAGTCTACTTTATCGATGTAACTGTTTCTGTTCTAAGCTAAAAAAAAAAATTCTAAATCTACTAACAAAGGGTTAAAACTATCAAGTAATTATACCAATCTACACCCAACATCATCGGAGAGACTAAACTTTCGAGGCTCAGCGTAGGTCCCCGAGAGAATGGGAAAGAATTGCACTCTAAGAAGAGCATACCAATATCCCTCGAAAATGCCCTATTGGACAACCCATTTGGGGGATTGTCTAATAATGATTAAGTACATCAGTGTGACGATCGCATTCATATCTGATTGGCTGGTAATCTCTCGGTATTGGTTAAATGCATTGATGCAGCAAGAACGCTTTAAATTCGACCAATCAGAGTCACACAGAGTATCATTCCGATGTACCTAATAATTTTTAGGTAATTCTACAGTAGGTATAAGAAGATACCATATACCATAGCCAGGAACCTATACCTAGCCTAGACCTGCAAGCCCTCAAGAAACCCGATTCGCGTGAAGTAGCATAGGACAAGCATGAGTGACAACTTCTAGAGTCGGAGGCCAAGATCCTCTCCGGGTCACTGATCCAGCGAGGTAAGTAAAGTAGGTACTTAAAATTAATTACTAGCAACAAAATACTCGTACTTTACGGTAAAAACTTTCACGTTACATGCGTAAGGCAAGATTTACAATCAAACATCAATGAAGCAAAACATCATTTAACAATGCATGTTGAAGTTAATTTATGATTTTTTAATGCATTGTATCGACCAGTGGCATGCGTATTTATTATCATGGTTCTATACAACTACGCAAAGTGAAAAGTGAAAATAACAGACGTGAGAAAATTTTGACTTTTTCTGAAGCCGAGCCAAATTGTCGAATTCCTATGAAACCAATTAAAACGCGGATTTTAGATTCACCTTTTCTAATTCAAAATCATACAGAGATTTAAGTATTCTGCTGATAGATAAATACTTGCGGAATCAGATACAAGTGTTTCCCGTGAAATATTCGTTTCCGTTTCGATGAAGATGTAGGTTTTTTATAGAGTTTCTGAATCATACAAATGGGTTGAATCAAAATGTTTTGCGCGATGAGTTGATGAGTCAGAGCATACAATAGCTGTATACTCTCCATGAAAAATACTAAATGATAATACTGCCCTCGTAATTGAAAACACAGTAACTAAAAGTATCTTTTAATTTATCTTACTATGTTTTCAATTACGAGGGCATAATATTAGTATAGTTCTTTCAACTCACGAGGGCGCGTGAGCTTTACTTGTGGTTACGTCGTATACATGCACATTGCGTAAGTATGCGTGCCTGTCCGGATCTTAGGTGGGAGGGGTCAGGCGCGAGCAAGCTCTCGCTCCCACTTATATAGATACGACACACGCACAACCATGAGCCACGTGCCCTCGTGAGTTGAAAGAACTATAAGTCATTAAAACTAGGCTTACGTTGAAGACTAACTAGTTAGCCGCTGCCATAGCCTGATAAGCAGATGTTTTTATCCATAACAGATATCTATCTATCATTTTATAACTAAGTAGATATTGGTAAACGTTTGTAAACTAGTCGGAATATTTAACAATCTTACGCGATTATATACATCACATAAGAGATAATTACCAAAATATAGCACACCCTAGTCATAGGTGAGTTTACAATGGATTAATTACATTATAGAAAATAACTTACCATTTTATGACTAGTTAAGGGGCAAGTCTGGAAGAAATGCGCAAATAGACACTTACGGTTTAACCCAAATTAAAAAACTCATTGAATTGAATGACACCACAAAAAAACCTCAATTGCTTAATAGATGAGGCTATAAGTACGCCGCGAAATATATCTAAAATAAATCTCAGTTTTTGAGAAAAAAAATCAGCAACATTATCAAAATCACCGAAATCGACCTTTTCTATTTAATACATCTTATGCTATTCCGATGTTATATTTGGAATAATTTTTGGTTAAATCGTGAGAAGGAAGTATAGAGAAAATTGTCACCATTAAAATTTTATATTAATTCAAACCAAAAAGCAATAATATAAGACTAAAAATCATTAATTTTGTAGCGAAAATCGTTCCCCGTTGCTCATACATTTTAGTATGAAGCAGTAGCCGCCCGTAATTCGCTTTATATTACAGTGTTCAACCACAAATAAATTCAATCGCGTCCCAATATTCAAGGTGATAGCACGCTCGTTTTCGTAGAGCACCGCAACTCCGGCGACCGCGATATAATAATTGTTCCGACGAGCATTAGGGTGGGTCGCGAGTGTCGGAAACGACTGCTAATTTTTTTATTTGTATTCTTCGAGTACGAACGTAGTAAGTATGTGAGTTTTAGTATGTATTTTTTTAATCATCAAACACTTTATTAATTAGCAAACACTAATGTACTCATTAATATCGTAATTTATTTTGCTCCTCATTTCAGGTAGATATGAAAAAGCGTCTTTATAACCCTACAAACACTAAACCGATTTGGCTTATACATATTTTGGAATTCAGATAGCTTATACCCTGGATTAACATATAGGCTACCTTTTAAACCTTTAAAATCTAATTGGGGTTTGCAAAAAATCTAATTTAATTAATTATATCCTAATTTCTAATAAATACCTTATTAACTATATTGTTTCAGGAAACAAAGTGTCAATTCTGGAAAACAAAAGCTTGAAGGATGATGCGTGCACTGATGTTGAAAAAGCAACGAGAGTTCTATTTCAGGAAATACAAAATATGCAAAATATAATTGTAAATGACAAAGTTACTTGGAACCAATCTGCTTGCTTCAACTGCCACAAGATACATAAGCTACATATTGTAACATTTTTTGTTTTGAAAAGAGCAACTGCCGAGTTTCTTGCTGGCTCTTCTCGGCAGAATCAGCATTCTACATGAAATAAATAATTTTGAATTTGAATTATTTATATCATAAAGATGAAATATTTGCTTGTTTGTAAGTTTGTAAAATTGTTTGTAATGGATAAACTCAAAAACTCCTTAACCGATTTTAAAAATTCTTACACTCATGGAAAGCTATTATTCCTTTAGTAACATGAGCTATATTTTATTTTAAAAAAATTAACCGTAACTTCGTGAGATATACGTACTACACATGTTTGCAATACTCATAATTACCTACAAGCACGTCCGCGGGGCTATATATTGAACTATTATAGTTGAGCAACTATAACCCCTTTTTTATTCAAATTAGTCTGTTGAAACATGAGCACGATGAAAAATGTTGACGTTCTCATCATGATTATTTAGTAATCTTTATCCAATTAAATATTTTTGTAACTATAATTGACTATGTATCTGGAAATTCCTCTTTAAATAATTCGAATCGGACCCTTACTTAGAAGTTATTCCATTCAGACAAAAGTTACATGACAAAAAGCGTGCACTGTGGCCCCACCCTATGCCGCCACTGGTCACTATTCTCACTACGGGCCCGCGAACTTCATTATGCGGTTAAAATACATTGCGTATTTTCTGTGAAATTCATTAATATCCTACTAAGACGAACGCGTGATGTACATTTAACTTGAGGGAAGCGCCAAACGTAGATCGTTAAGATTGTTACTTTCCAAGGTGCGTATACTAATATTGTATGATATGTCTGTGTGAATAGAAATTATCAATGTGGGTGTTCTATCGCAACTTCTCACGCGTCCAGACTGCAGGCTTAAGTAGATATTGGTAAATATTAGTAAGATAGAATATTTAACAATCTTACTGACAAATGGATCAGATATTATAGCATGACTAGTACAAGGTAGGTACATCCACTGAATACTGGACTGACCTTTACATCACATAACTCCCAAAATATAGCACACCCTAGTCATAGCTGAGTTTACAATGGATTAGATACACACCTATTTGGAATACGGAATACTCAGAACTAGTGATTCAGTGGTTGCTCATGTTAAACACTAACAACTAGAACGAATTACAACACTTTATCACTAAGCTAATGACTTTCTTACCAGGTAGGTAATACCTAACGAAACACCTACTTAGGTTTTAGCTTTGTTATATATCCATGCTTGCATCTGACTATTTCTTCTTATCGGTAAGGTCGCCTTGTCTCCAAAAATGACAGAAAACGAGCGACGCATTAGTGTAAGCCCAAAAATAACAAGGACCTTTTAATTTTCTTGATCTTCTCTGGTGATATTCAATGAAATGGCTGTGAATTTGAAGCGATCTATTCTTCCAAGTTCCATAGAGATAGATATGCATGGAGACGCGTCTTCGCACATCGCGCATAAATGTAGCGCAGAAATTCCGCATTCGGCAGGGCGGAAAATCTGCGCGCGATTTTTCACGCCCGGAATTCTTAAACTTCGCTAGATTTGTCGCTGGCCTTACTCCAATCAAATCGTCGTACTTAGGTTGTCGTCTAATTTCCGTAGAGTTTCTCGAATGCGAGCGAAATTTTCGGCACTCACATTCGAGCATTGCTTAATTGATACGAATTTTTGTCATAATGTATTGTATAATCGAGAGCAATTAATGGCTCAGTTAAACAAGGAGTTTCTGGAATGCGAGCGAAGTTTTCGGCACTCACATTCGAGCATTGCTTAATTGATACGAATTTTTGTCATAATGTACTCTATAATCCAGAGCATTTAATGGCTCAGTTAAACAAGGAGTTTCTCGAATGCGAGCGAAATTTTCGGCACTCACATTCGAGCATTGCTTAACTGATACGAGATTTTGTCATAATGTATAATAATCGAGGGCAAAAATTGTATGGAAAGTTTTGGCATTGGATAATCGCAAACTATTTCTTCTCGAGCTTGCTTGCTATTCAAGAAACTCTTTAAGAAGAGTTCTATCTGACGCCTAAGTCTATCGTTTCTTCGAACACCCATTCGCTCGTGGAACACCCATAGCTATTTCATCGTCGCACTCGCAACCTGTTGACCTATGGCGGTGACTCTGTTTCTTCTATTCTAATCTCCATCTTTTCTGGTTTGATTACATCGAGTTTCGGGCATAACTCTCTTCAACGCCCGCTGAGTGATTCAGAGCTTTCGTGTGAGTTTTGTCTGTGTCTTGTCTTAATACAAGCCAACAGTATTCATATGCTTATATCCAAGGTATTTTATCATATTGTAACTCATGTACTTACCTAATACACATTACGTTAATGTCGCCAACATTAAACCTGTTACATGGATTTACAAGAATTACAAATCAGTGATTTTATTAACTTTGCGTGTCGTCTGTATTCTGACAATTCATGAATATTGAATACTTAACATTATTTTGCTGAAAAAAGTGCGTGCAAACGACCAGACAATCGTATTCGTATTTCGTACGTGTTTCAAATACTGATGTAGGTAATTATTACATTATAATAAGTGGTAAGTGGTTGTAATAGCGATGCAATGCAGCTCTACGAGTATGACATAGTTACCTATGTACCTAAATACAGCTTTTATTTCCTCATTTTAGTCGTATTTGTTTAACTCATAGTAGTAGTAGTTGGTTGGTATCTACTGTATGTTTTAGACAAGCGGGATACTCAAGACCAATTTAAATCTAACCACCTAACTAAATTACTAAGATGTAAGTTGGTAAGTTATAAGTTTCCCACAGAAAAATGTTATCAAAAAATGTTCCATGTTATCAGGCTAATATAAATCTTTGCGGAGAAGTTCAGAGGGTCAGTTTATTTTACAATAGTTAGGGAGTAGGGACGTTTGGGGCTCTATGAATAAAGTTCAAGGGCTAGGGGTGGGTAGTTAAAATTTGTCCGTCTATAGGGGTGAGAGCATGCTGCAGATTAATTTTATTACCTAAACATTTGTAGGCGGTCAGTTTGCAGTTATTACAAATAACGACGTGAAGCTACCTCCACTACCAAAATTTAACGAAAACTTATGATATGAAACTTAGTGGATATACTTGTGAATAATTCACCTTCTGCTACCAACGATCCCTGTCTTCTGGCGAAAGAATCAACTCGTTAGCTACTTTTGCAATACAAGCCTCAATGGCTCACTGCACAAGGAGCGGACTGCAATTCGAAAGCTCTATGGTTCAATCCCCACCCTTTGCAACAATGGGGTCTACCCACTACCTACCTACAGGATGCCTATACCTAGTCTACTACAGTACACACAATATTGTATGCCTTCATCGCTTAGTCAGGGCCAAAGCGGAAAAAGGATTAATTTCATATAATATCCTGTACCTACACATATTATTAATTAATAACCACTCAAATGCGAGTTGCACTCACATGCGAAGGGTTCCGCATAAAAAAACGCCGGAAAAAAACATGTGTCTAATAGCCCCCTTTAATTTTAATTGTTATAGCGGCAACAGAATACACATTATATGAAAATTTCAACTCTACCTATTACCTTCGGATCATGAGATACAGCCCGCTGATAGAGACTAGTAATAGGGTCCCGTTAGTTACCCTTCGGGTACGGAACTCTGAAAATGAATGTTTATTTGTCTCTCTCCACCACAGAGATAACTTGCATCCTGGAAATGATTAGAGGATACTTTTTAACCCGTAGAGTTCATCCGGTAGCGAAGTCGCGGGCATACTGTAAGCTACTTATTGGGCAATTATTTAAAAAAATCTTATTTGAATGCTTAATTGCTTCTTACTTTGCAGGTATTACCTATAGTTATTTATGAGTGTATTTTCCATTAAGTGAACAATAGCGGGTAACCTTCCTTCCTTCCTTAAAAAATAATTATAACTTAATTTATTTGCTTATAAAAGCACCGTATTAAATAAGTACGTAAGTTATAATATTAGTATATTACCTTATGTAAACAGCTGAACTTAGGCCGGCTTGGTACTACTGACGCGTACACAACGGTATTCCAAATACGAACCACGCACTGAAAACACACACTTAAATTATGAAGAACCGCACTTTAGAACAGCTGTTTTTGGTTAATATTTTTCTCGGGACATTAGAGACGTCCTTGAGGGACGCGGCACGCCATGTTGTTTTGGGGACGGGCGCGTGGCGACTGCGCAGGGGCGCCCTGCGAACCGCGCGTGCGTGCGTCACCCCGGTCCCCGAACCGTGTATCGCGCACCCATGCTTCCTTCCGTGTTCCCGTCTTCCTGGAACATCTATTGTACAAATAGTTATATGGGCTCAGATATTTAGGGTTATGATACCCTAGTTGTTAGGACTGCGGGTTTGATCCGTTGTGCCAGATCTTTTTTTCCACGTTCTTTGAAACTGTGGAACCAACTTCCTGCGACGGTATTCCCACTAAATTACAACATGGGGTATAGAAGGGGCGGACCAACCAAATTCCTAAAAAGCCGGCAACGCATTGGTGGTGCCTCAGGTGCTACAAGTGTTCATGGGCGGCGGTAATCACTTAACATCAGGGCCCCAAGTCTGCTATTTTACATGTCATTGTCATTGAACCGTAATACAATTACATTTCAATTATCATTGGTCCAAAATTTCGTAGTCTACTAAATTCACAATGGTCGTTCGATTTCTTATACTTAATTGGATTGTAATTCAATGATACCTCGGTATAGGCATTAGCTCAAAAAGCGTTTGCCGAAATGAGTTTAAAAAAAAACTACATATTAAAAACGTTTATTTAAGCTAGATTCAAAGCTAGATGTGTCAGTGGCAAACCATCGGAAAACAATTGTGACGCCATTGAATTAGTAGACTACCAAAATTGCTAAAAGTAGCAATTGGGATGTCATTGATAGACAATTGAACTACAATTGCAATAGCAGACTTGGGCCCCTGGTGACACGCCTGCTCGTTTGCTCGCTAAAAATAAAAAAGGCATACACTTCTGAGGCTCTGACTTCTCGAAGTTTAGTGCGTTTAAACTTTAAACATCACATGCTCGCTCACACGGTGAAGGAAAACTTCTTCAGGAAACCCCGACGACGACGATCAACGACCTCCCTGGCGCAGTGGTGAGCGCTGTGGTCTTATAACTGGGAGGTCTCGGGTTCGATTCCCGGCGGTGGCAATTTAGGAATTTATAATTTCTAAATTTTATCTGGTCTGGTCTGGTGGGAGGCTTTAGCCGTGGTTAGTTACCACACTACCGGCAAAGACGTGCCGCCAAACGATTTAGCGTTCCGGCACGATGGCGTGTAGAAACCGATTAGGGGTATGGGTTGAATTAACACTGCTATACCCCTTCCAAGTTAGCCCGCTACTATCTTAGACTGCATCGTCACTTACCATCAGGTGAAATCGCAGTCAAGGGCTATCTTGTTATCGAATAAAAAAAACCTACACGCCTGAAAGTTCTCTATAATGTTTTCAAAGGTGTGTAAAGTCTGCCAATTTGCATTGGGCCAGCGGACGGCCCAACTGGCGGACAAGTAAGGCCTTACCTCTTTTCTGACAATGTCTTCAGAACTGCGGTCAGTGTAGTGATTGTTTATGGGTTACTGATGATGGACAGTCAAATAGGTACATACATAAGGTATCATTTAAAATGGCTCTTTAGGTCTTTCGAAACGAGCGGAAATAGGCAAAAGCAGGATCGTCGTTTTACGTGCTCTTCGAGTTCCAACTTCCGATGCACGGGTGAGCAACACCGAACATACTACTCTAGCAACCAAGGATGTTACTTGGACAATAAGCGGACTGAAATTAATAAGTGTGAGTAGGTATAATAAATTCATTAGGTAACTAATTAATTAAGAACAACTGGGGTTATGGTTGGGGGATATTAAGACCCTAACTCCAACATAAGCTAAGTAATTTAAAAAATACCTGTGTATTGCGTTTAAACCATTTGGCATTTACCTATGTACTTACGTTACCTCCAAAATTAAAAGAGCACTTAAATAAAAGACCAGTTTCATTCATAAAACCTACACGATTTTTCGTCACTTCATTTATTATTAAAACTTATTGTTTTCATCGTAAATAACGTACCTACAACGAAGCCGTCTGTAACTTACTCGTATTATGAAAACTCTTGCAGCTACCGATTTAGGAATTTCAGATATTCGCATAACCATCGAGGATTAAGATGAAAATACTTTCCTCAATGACAGGCTTACTCAGCAATGTATGCTGCTCAAGTAATCCAAAAATATTTGAGAAGACTTTTTAATCCATTGCGGTTGGTTTAATACTCAAAGATTGCGTGGGATGCGATCATAAAGGGACGATTCTGGAGGCCTACGCGCATAGCACACCCATTGTATTATTTTAACGTTTTTGATCAACTTTTTATTGTAAATTGAATCCTTGGAAGATGTAATAAGTGTGGTATTAATATAATATAGTCTAATATAGTAATATTTAAATCTGATAAGTATCACAATCCATAGTCAGATGATTTTACCGCACTTGCTTTTATGGTTTTATCACGCAATAATAAGCTAAGCTTGTAAGATAAGATTTAGTTATAAGCTACTAGATGATGCCCGCGACTTAGTCCGCTAACTAGACTAAGGTTTTTTAATTCCCGCGGGAACTTTCTTATTTTCCGGCATAAAAAGTAGCCTGTGTTACGTGTTATTCCAGACTATCCCTGTGCCTTTCAGCCAAATTGGTATTTGGTTCAGTCAATGCCGTGCCCAGTCAAATCTAAAAACGTAAGAATTTACTACTTCCGTCAAGTACTTAACTTAAACCTTTACTTAAACAATGTTTTTGTATTTAATTTAATTTATTAACGAATTTTCTCAGTTAGGTATCAAAGGTTCGGCACCTTAGGGTCCACGACTGTCAGTGTCTAAATTAAATACTCTTTGAAAATTGGTCTGTGTTTGTTGTCTGTGGTCTGTGACTTGTGTTAGAAAAAATAAGAATAGGTCTAGGTCAGAGGCTCCCAAATTTTTTTTCTCGTAGACCACTTTCAAAATTTTACTAGTTGCGGTGGACCCCCTGTTGTTAAATATTTTCTACTACATTCCTAACGATATAAAGCGTCGCGGTTGAGTTCCAACCCTAAATTCAGGGTGTTGAAAATAAAAAGAAAAATTATATTTTCTTGTTCTATTATTAAAATAATGGGTAATGTTTGTTTTTGGCATTCGTATTTATATATGTATAGGAAAGCGCAAAGCGCTGCCTGCCCGCCCGCAATATATAATAATATATTGCGGGCGGGCAGGCAGCGCTTTGCAAGTCTCCAGATAAATTTTCGTGGACCACCATTTACAACTTGTGAACCCCCATTTTTTTTTATTCATCGTAGACTTCCTCGACTCAACGGTGCGGCTCCCGTAGATCCTTGGGGTCCACCTAGACCACTTTGGGAATCAGTGGTCTAGGTCAAACCTTAAACCAATGACAGATGTCACAGCCAGTTTTTAATTTTTTACAATTTTACATACACCGACATACACTGAGTCTGTGGTACCTACATAACCTAAAGTTTAACAAATAATATAAATTAAGCATTTGCAAAATTTAAAAGCCCGGCTTGAATTTTAAACACAGTTTTTAAATTATTTTATCGTTAGAACAGTAAAGAAAATGCCCGAAGACACGAAGAAAAACCAGTAAGTACCTATTGTAGCAAGGTAACTTTAACAGCTGTGAAACGTAAACATAAAACTTATCAAATGTATTTGTTATTAATTATATTCAGACATAAAGGTAAAAATGAGCCCAAGGATCAGAGGAAACGTCGAGGCAGGCAGCATGCTGCTCCTACCGAAAAGAAAGTTGAGAAGGAACCTGAACCACCTAAAGGTATTTACACTGAATATGTCCTAGTATTCGCATTTTAATAAGCAAATAGTGTCTACCCACTTTTAATTTTTGAATAAATGCTAAAAATAAGAAGCTGTAAGTTCTCTTTTAAATAAAAAAAAATATTTTACCGATCAAGGAAAATTCTGTATAAAGTGTATACTTACTCAAAGACGCCTGGACAGATTTGGAAAATTCTTTAGTTTGAAAAGGTATACTTCCCAGGCGGTCCCATGGTCATCATGTCAGGATCACTCACTTGGCGGCACATCTTTAATGATAGAGTGAAATCTAGCCACAATTAAATTCTCCCACCAGACTAGACCAGAGACAAATAAACCCGCACCTTGACTGTAATATTATTAAGGCTTCCATCACTTATAAGTACCCAGTAATCCACTACAAGCAGCAACATTGGTTTAACCTTTTTTTTTTATCCAAAATAGACTTGCGCTTGACGACAATCAATACTGAATAGCACTGATGTCTAGGTTGGAGCGCGCTTGCCTAGAAAATGCCTATTCACTCTTGCCTTGAAGGTACTCAAATTATAAGTGGCAGGAAACACGGATGCTGGAAGAGTTTTCCACACCTTAGCGGTTCTTATCAGAAATGTTGAATTGAAGCGTTTCGTTCGAGTAGGTTGAATTTCTACCACATAAGGATGCCAACGCTCACGACTTCTCGCAGTTCTGTGGTGAAAAGGTGAAGGAGGAACTAGGTTGGTTTAACCTTGTTCATACCTATCCATACAAATAAATAAAATTAAGGTATCAGTCATTTCTAAATAAATGTCTCTTAGTCTTAAGTTTAACCCAAAATTTTAAAATTTTTGTAAGTAACTGTTTTTTGAGACTTATCAGTAGAATGGCTGAACCAAGTTTAATGTGGATTTCATAGACAGGTAGAGAATTGTATAAGGAGAAAGAAAATAATTAAAAAAAAACTATGGGCAACAACTAAACAAAACTTCCTTTCTAAAGTTACAGCCCCAGAAAAGCCAGCCTATGAACCTCCTCCACCAGAATTCTACAAGAGTTTGAAGAGAGAAACTGATGAAATACTCAAAATTACGGAGGAAGCCAATACTAAATATAAAAAGAAGGAAATACAAAGCAATTGGGCAAAGTATGAGATGCCAATAGAAAGCTATGAAGAAATCGATGAACAGGAAAACTTGGGAGCTGATTATGAGGTAACTTGTAATTTTTATTTTTTGTAAGGAATGCCCGACATTCCCTAGCATCACAGAGACAGCTTTAAGTATAACTATATCCATAGGAACCTAGAAGAATATCTAGTGGTGTGCATAGGATGTACAACAGTACATAGTAGGTAGATGATATACTATGACTATGACTATAAAATGGAAAAGCCTCCAGTAAGAGTTATAAAATACTTAAGGGTATGCATTGTACAAATTGTAAAAAGCCTACCCTTCAGTTTTATAACTCGTACTGGAGATTTTCTCCATTTTATATCATCTGCCCAGTATACACACCACTGGGAGAAACTATATTTATTAGTACAAACATTAATAAAATCTTTTTAGCATTTTAAAAAGACTTGTGGAGAGCTGGTTTTAATTTTTCCATGCATTGATTAGCTAAAACTTACCTATTACCCTTCTGCAATAGTTTGGCAGTTCTTAATAGGTACTATGCATGTGGTAAAATCTGATTGCAGAACATACCTTAAGAGAAATTTGGCACAGAGATAACTTTCATTCTGAAGAAATGCTGCTTTTTATACTTACTAGAAAGTAGTGTACGCGCGGCGGAATTATTTGGCACCATCTAGTGTTTCATAAAGATATTTTCTTTTGCAGGCCCTAATTCAAGCACCTCTTGTAGTGGGAGGACATTTTCAATTTAAGCATGAGAAATCTTGGGACATAACAACCGGCCCTTCACCTTATGATAAATATTTTGACATCAACATGGATACCTTATCCGTAGCTCTCTCTACCATACCGTTTTACGAAAGAAACAGCATTGATTTATCATTCTTTAATGAAAACGACATCCAAACTATGAATCACAGAGCATCCAAGTACAAACATAAATATTACAATGATAAAAAGTATGTCACACCTGAAATAGAGGCTCAAGATAAAATTTTAGATAGTTTAAAATCAAGCGATAATGTTGAATCAATAGGAATCAATGAAATTAATGAATCTGTAGAAGCCAAAGATGATAAAAATGATAAAATGCTAAATCAATTTAAACATATAAAATTAGAGGAATGTGAAAACCCGGAGCAAATTCCAAGTAAGGAATTAGTAACTGAAGGTAGAAATGTAGATCATAATACAGAAATACTTTGTGAAGATAAAAAGGTAGAAAATAATGATGATATAGAACCTACAATCGTAATTACTGAGCAATCAGTATCTGATATCACAATTTTAGAACCAGTAGATCACTCTAACGAAATTGAAGATAAGGCAATCAAAGAATCTGAAATTTTAAAAGTATCTAATACTGTTAAAGAAACTAAAATTAGTCATAGAAATAAATTAATAGAAAATGATTTTGAAGAATTTGTACAAAATCAAGTAAATGATGAAAGTAAAGTTAAAGAAGAACCGAAAGTTGGAAATGGACCTGAAGTTTTGAAGCCAGTTGATACTATACCAAAGGAAAAAGAATCTCCAAAAGGTAAGGTTAATGGTAAATTTTTAAAATTAGTTATTACTAGCTGATGCTCGTGACTTCGTTCGCGTGGAATTAGTGTTCAAGATCCCGCGGGAACTATAATTTTTTTCGGGATAAAAAGTAGCCTATGTTTTAATCCAAGGTATAATCTATCTTCATTTTAAATTTCAGCCAAATCGGTCTAGGAGTTTTTGAGTTTATTCATTACAAACATACAAAAATACAAATCTTTCCTCTTTATAGTAGTAGTGTAAATAAGTAAAGCCATGTACAGACTGCCAATTCTAGTGTACGTATCTGTATAGTTCTTGCAATTCAGGAGGGCATGTGGCTCGTGGTTGTGTCATATCCGTATAAGTGGGAGCGAGAGCTTGCTCACGCCTGACCGCTCCCTCCTAGGCTCTTGACAGGCATGCACACTTGCGCAATGTTCATGTACCTACACGACGTACCCACAAGTAAAGCTCACGCGCCCTCGTGAATTGCAAAAACTATACCGTGAGACTCGCTTTCGTACTTTCAGTCACACTTCCACATTTTATAAGACATGTTTCGTGCGAGCCAGACTCGCGTTCAGAATCGCGGTATTTGAAAGTGTACTGTCTGAAGTACCTACATACCTACCTTTTGTAATCCATCATTTTCCAGCTTTTTATGCAAGGTGTGCCACTTGTCCAAGTAAGCGCTAACTTGTGAAGTTTAGGGGCTCGCATAACCCTTCGGCCGCCTCTTGAACTAAAGCTTCTGATTGAAATTTTCAAAAAAAATTCTGAAAATTAATATTCTGTCAATCAGAATAAAATTAAAAAATCACAGGCATGTAGTGTTGGCCATCATCCTACGCCGTCGCCACTTATGGTTTCTGGATAAACGGCGCCTAATTTAGTGTTTTTTTTTTCAGCGCCTAGTCCCCAAAAAGAAACTAGTCCGACAAAGAATCCAATAATCGAATCTCCTGAAGACTTAGAAAAATGGCTCGACGATTTTTTGGATGGTTGAACCAGATATCCATAAATGCTGCAGTGATATTATCTCATACCTATAATATGTTGATGTTATCTCTGTATATGTATATCTATTAACTCATATATGTGTGAACTACAAATAATCCAATAATCAAATCTCCGAAAGACTTAGAAAAATGGCTCGACGATTTTTTGGTTGGAACCAGATATACATAAATGCTGCTGTGACCTGTGATATTATTACATGACTATATGTTGATGCTATCTCTGTATATGTATATCTATTAACTCATATAGGTGTAAATTAAACAACATTATTTAAATCGATATAAATCTTTTATTTTGTAAGTCATTTTAATATAATTTTTTCTATTTAAAAGAGATTTTCGCAATAGATAAGATTTTTCAAAATAAAATAAAAATAAATAATGGAAAGTAGTGGTGGGGTCTAGATTTGGAGTGCCTAGAATCATTCTTGCCTTGAAGTTTCTCTTTTTTTTTATACACATAATGTGCATATAACTGTGTTACAGTGCATGATTTAACAAGCAGTAAAAAGCTTGACTTCTGCAAGTTTTATTGCTAGTAGACACTTCGCGTATAGAAATAAAGTATGTATGCATATATGTAAAAAAAGTTTAGTACCTAAGCACTACTTACTTATAAAGTGCTATTACATCAGTCTAACCGACTCTACCTTACGGTTAGACGCATTCGGGCGCATCGAAGAAATGACGAAATGCTCTTATAGTTTTTTATTAGAGCTTTGGCGAACGCAGTGCTGGCGACCCCCCTCCTCGATAGACAGACGATATGAATTTCAGGGACCGTTTGAAAAAGGCGTGGCGAGTTCCTACAAAGGAGCTTCTCCGCAGATACTCAAAAGGACCAAATATCTGAAAGTATAAAGAATTAATTGGCATAATTATTGTTGCTGTTAAATATTCACTAGTTGATTATAATGATATACAATATGCTATTCACCATACCTGCTATATTTCTTCCACTGTAGGGGTTTTTTTTAACTTCATAGTTTTTTTTTCCAATTTAGAACACTTTTAAACTACCTATGGATATTAAAATAATTTCCTGTGGGATCCCCAGTTCACAATTTTGTTTAGTAGAATCTTGAAAACCACGTTTCTTAAAAAACATAAATGATAATAGACCAACATAACAGCCTTCATGCATTGATGACTTCATGTTTTCACTAGACGTTCAGTCAATCCATGATGGTTTAGGTAACTTTAATTTTCTTATGGTTATCGGGAAAGGAGCAAACAAATTGGTCTGACGAAATTCAAAGGCCTCTAAGGGACTGTCACGACTTTGAAAGACAGAAGGCGATCCAAGTCATCCATTTTATATGAAAACATACACACTACCGTGATATGCTCTTATCGATGAATCTCAAGGCACATTCCGATTCTGCAGCGATTCTTGGAGTCTTCCAACAAAGGTGGTACTTGGGTGGTACTCACACTTAAAGGAAAACTCCAGCCACTGTTATTGTAATTCATTTGGATTTTGAAATAAATAATTATTTGATTGGAGACAGTGCGCTACAACATACATCAGTTTTTACAGCCCTGTCGGCTGATACTATGTAGATATAAGTCCAAAACCGAATATATCTCTGATAGACAAACCCGTAAGCAAAGCCCGTAAGTTTAGTCTAAATGGACGAACTGTGAAATAAAACTGTTCGTATTTTCTATCTCTTTATTTACTTCTAGCACAAGTACAGATTGTGAAGACAATTATCTCATTTCATTAGGTACCGCCACAAAAGTTGAAAAAGTGAGTGATTTCAAAGCTTGGGTTGGGAAAGGTTGGACTGTCTCCTCTCACGTTTTTTCTTCACATTCGCGTCTTTTTATTTAAAATGGATCATTACACAATTGCAACTTTCATGGCGCGAGTTGTATCAGCCTCCAGGGTCAAGATTGTAGGCCAAAAATTTTCTTTCAGCGAGCTCTTCTCAATACCGACAGCCGAAATCTTCCGTCGTTCCGACACGTTGCAGAGTGGTTATTTGAAGCAGCCTCTTTACGACAGCCCGTAGATCACTTTGTAGTCCATCCATCCATTTCTGGTCCTCCATGAGCTAGCTTGAAGAGTTGAGTATATTTCTGACTGCAAACGCTGCCTAAACCAGTTGGCTCCACGATCCCGCGCACACCTAGAGCCGTACGTAGTTGCGAATCCATTTGGAGTAGTCTTCATGCTTCCAAATATTTCTTTCTTCAAAATCTCCATTAGTACATTTTTTACATATTACATGTATCATTCAGTAAAGGTCGCTCGAAACTTTAGGCCACACGAACAATGGGAATTCTTATAGATATGTGGGTATATTACGAGAATTGTGTTCAGACTTCCGATCCCCACTCTTCGTACCATATTCATATACGCATGAATATGTTTGAAATTTAACTGGCCACATTTCGTGTGACCAATAACAGTATGAATATCTATACAAAGTATTTAAATTTAGTAACACTTTACAATTTCTGATAGCAATACGAACACACTGTCAGCAAAGGCAAAAAAGATGTATAGAATTTAATTTGGAATGTCCAACTTTTTGTGCGTTGTAAATATAACTATATGAATGACCCAAATTAGAATTAGAAAGAGCAAAGCTAATATAACTACAAAATAATATAATTTAATTAAGATGTCTCGAGAAACTATTTTAAATAAAAGAATATATTCTTAAATAACAAAGTTAAAAATTAAGAGAAGAGATATAATCATATCATCATTTTTATAACTAAATCCCATGTAGTCGGTACTTTCTAATTCCGTGTTAAACCTATACACATCTACTATTAAAAAAACAATACTTTTTAACCCCTTAAATATTAAAAAAAAAATTAAATTACAGTACATAGATACTATGATGCAAACTAGAACCTACAAATGCTTCTTAACTTGATTAATAAAAATTATTAAAAAACTATGCTTGTCACAAAACTGACAAATTATATTGAATACGAAGTGTTCTCCGTGGATATATTATGCATACATTTATATAACAATATGTATTCTATGTATGTGTCCAAATCAAATCAGACTCTAAAACTTGCAGAAATTGACTTACTGTGAGTGAAGTGGCTTGAAAAAGCGGACTTCTGCAAGTTTTTTAGCTAGTGGACACATTACTTAACATACATAAGTTAATATCGATAATTATAATTATTTCCTTGTTTGTATTGACTGCCACCGCCTCGGCCATCGTAGTCATAGCTGCTGTGAGGATTTCTGTACTGGTTGGAAGGAGGATCAGTATTCTTGAGGGTCTTGGCTCTAGCTGCAAGCTGCGACACCAATTGAGCAGGAGTCATGTGGGCTATGGAGATAGGAGCACCATCTGCTATACTACCACTGGGGTTAAACACTGCCTTAGAACTAACCAGATCTTGCTCCACCACCTGAGTGTGAACTGTGGAAAAAATTTCGTCACGATCAATCGACGTCTCCATGTCCTTCAGCATTGTAGATTCACGAATTTCACAGATATCACAAAATGGTTTCGTCGTTTGGGTTTCCGCATCCTTCATGTTCTTTGGAAGTTTATTCTTCAGTTTTCCAACTATGTTTTCAATATTTAATGCTTGTACAATATTTTCAACAATCTGCTTGTTCCGTAGTGTTACAGTAGCAGGGTCCGACTTGGTGAAGTGAAACTCCATGACTGCTTGCCTCTTCAAGGGAGAACAGAATTTTGGAGTTGTTTGCTTCTGTTCCGGTCCGGCTGTTATCATGTTATTGTTGATTATCAATCTCGTTGGCAGTGTTATATTATGTAGTTGTGATAATGCGCCGTTGACACGGTTCAAAACTGGAAACATACATTAGAAATTGTACTTAAAGTTCATCAACTGTCTATAAAGTTATTTAAAAATTACTGTGTATAAAATAGTAAAAAATAATTTGCACATAAAATTAAACACTGTAAAATTACAAAAATAAATATCATAAAAGTTTAAATTTATTAAAGAATAATTTAAACAAGAAATAAATATAATAATTTAAGCAAAGAAATGAAATGTATAATGTACTTTTAATATGAAAATTCTCTTTTGTCTGAATGTTCCCAGCCAAGAATTCACGAATGAACCAAAAAGTTTTGATGAGATTTGTGGACAACTGAATAAAGATTTATTAATCACTCACATCAGTGGACCAACTCATTGAGTTGGTCCACTGATTTTTATACCAATATTAATAATTTTAGATTTAAAATTTTTAATAAAAAAAAATACCTACCTGCCACCCTCGCTGAAGTATCCATAACATGACCAACACCTGTAAATAATAAGAGAGGATAATTTCATTAATATCAGACAGTTTTATGAAGATAAATATAAAAAAAAATCAAATAAAAAAGTAAATTAAACCATCACCTTTATTTGGTGCCAATTTCAGATAATCTTCATGTGATAAAATTCCATCTGCTACAAGCTGTAATTTAGAAAGAAGATTAAATCAATTATTATTTATTAATTAGGCACTTGCAATAAAAATAGTTATGGGTAATTACTTTAGCCAAAGCATCGGCGGGTGGCGTTTGTACCGGTTCTGACAGCCGAGACTGTTGTCGAGGTGTCAAAGATAGGCTGGTTTGCATTGGAGTTGGTGTTTGTTGAGGGGCCGGTACCATGGTAGGAGCCATACCAGGGATCATATCTCCTGGGGCTGGGATGGTGGGGGGAAGAATTGGGGCAGGAACAGGCTGGGGAGCTGGCATTACAACTGGAGCAGCAGGCGGAGCTCCATACTCATATGGAGCACTATACCCAGTGTATGGGGCTCCTTGCGCATAAGGAAAGGCTGGAGGCACCGCTGGGTATTCCACTATCATAGGTTCAGTGTATTGCGGTGCTGGGGGACCTGGATATTGGATTTCAGTTTTAACTGTGGCAAATTGGGGTGGATAATAATCTTTAGGATAAAGAAAATCGTCTTCTTCAGGTCTGCGATTTTGGGACTGTGAACTTGAATGTTGACGGGTTACACGATCTCTGAATTCTGGAGAGCGTGAACGCGACCGACGGTAAGGGTGCTTGTTCGGAGATCTTGATTTAAACCGGCGGCGTATATCAGGGCTCTGTCTGCGTGGACTGTTTCGCTGATTTTTGCGGAAGTTTCTGTTTGGACTGAAGCGTCGGGGACTGAAACGTCGTGGACTGAAGCGGCGCGGGCTGTAGCGCCGTGGGCTTCGCCGTGGACTACGCCGCGGGCTTTTACGTGGACTATGTGGTGCGCCGTGCTGACGTCGTGGACTCCATTGTCGTCTCTGTGGAAGGGGTTCCCTTCCGTCCCTTCGCTTGAGGATCGGTGGTGATTCTCGCCGAGGTTTCATCGGACGTTCTTTGGGTGGTGAGATCACCCTTAATTTTGCTTCAGGTTTTTTCACTTCTGCTTTCTTTGTTTCAAAAAAATCGTCTAATTCAGTACCAGGTGGTCTGATGTCATCGCTTGACTCAAGATGCTTGGCCAAAAATTCTTTAACTTTTTCTTCTTTGTCCTTCTTGATGGCTTCATTTGTTTTGCTGGGGTCGCGTCGGCTCCCTGGCTTGATGTAACTGTCCATTCGGCTCGCGCTGCCCGAGCGACGTTGTTCCCCTGTGCTCTTGCTGTGACGCTCCACTTCAATTCGCCTCCATCGGAACTTACTTTTTACAACACTATCGTCGGTTCTGTCTCGCGCTATAAGATCTCGCAAGTCTTCAACTTTGTTTAAATCTTCCGCGCTGATTCGTGTGCGAGTGGTACGCTGATTCTTATCGGTGTCGTCCCAACTATCGACCACGCTGAGACCTTCTATGAAATCGTCTTTTGCAAAATCATCGAAAAAATCACTAGGAATATCCTCCCCATCGGACGAACCTTTTTGGTTATCCATTTGGTTAGGAATGTCACAATTAAAAACAATGCATTTAAATTACGACATCAAAAACTAATAATTGAATGAACCTTTTAATAGGTTCGAATTACGAAAAATAATAATAAACAACAACAATTTACAGTAATAAAAACAATTTATAGCAGAGATATTTCGCTGTCATCAGAAAAACCGCAAGGAGTTGGCCAAGTCGAAATCAGTTTTGGCTAGTATGTTTAAAAAAAATAAAGGCATTTATTTCCGAATCACTTTTAGCTAATAACTGATAGTTTAATTTCAGTATTATTTAGCATTATTCTTAAACTATTGTATTTTAAAATAATAAATTAAAAACGGATTACGGAACATATTGATAATTGAACAAATGACAGATCATAACAGGATCATAATTCACAATTCACACCAAGAATTCACACTTCAGTCTTCACTCTCTGGTATATAGTGTATTATCTATGGTCTTCACTCTTCACGTTCTCACGTTCACAGATTATTACACAAAGATTATTAAAACCCAAGAGAATATAATCACTCCGTTTTTTAAAACTAACATAATATAACCCACACACAGTACCACAAAACACTATTAATTAATTAAGTAGGTACCGTAGACAGAGAAGACATAGACCCAGTGACGATTTCTTTCTCACTCACACTAAAAAGAGAGCAGAAATAAAGTTATTAATGTGATAAACAGAGACGCAGCTACCCAATTTTTTGTCCCTCATCGTGTAACCAGTTTTTTTCAAGGTCGCCACACTTTTGTGCGAAACAAACTGACAGTTAATAAGAAAATTTAGTATCTATGTGTGTTGCCAGCTTTAGGTACCTATACAATGTCCCGATTTTCCCTATCCTACTAATATTATAAATGTGAAAGTTTGAATGTATGTATGGCCATCCATACATACATCCAAATTTCAGCCATATCGGTTTAGTGTGGCGTGATTGAGTAACAAACATCCATATGTTTGTTACTCAATCACGCCACACTAAACCGATATGGCTGAAATTTGGCACGGAGATAGGTTTTTTTAGTAATGTCCTCTGACATACCATAACGGCGGGTTACTTTGGCTACTTTTTCAATTTTTTTTGTAATTTTTGTTGAAACAAAATAAGGTCGTGATGGAAGAAATGAATATTATGAGAAAAGAAAAGAAAGATGATGGATACTAGAATATAATATATGTCGGCGATGATTAAAGTGTATTCAGTTAGATAGTGTCGGTTACTGTTCTGAATCATCCTGAAGTTTCGTTCGAATGTCCAACGACCAGTCGAGAACTGTTGGCGATCTTAAGAATTATTTTATTTGCAAAGTTCTTAATTTTTAAAGCCATTTTTAAATAGCTAGAGGCAGACTTTTTATGTTTTTTTTAATAATTATTAACTTAAACTATGAAGAGTTGCAGTTTTATACGACTGCCTGAAAAAAGGAATATACTGTTAATTTCATTAATGATGATTTTGATGACTAAATATATAATTTTTGTTGCTTTTAATTCAATAGCATTACTCGATCGAAGGAAAATTTTAACTGTTCTTTACAAATTATTTTGTGTAACATTCTTACTAGTAACGAAAAAAAAATTTTCCTTTGTGTTACATACATCTTTTTTCAAAATGACTCACATATGCTAAATTTCTATTCGGCATTTCAATATTTTTTTTAAGGAGCAAATAATTATCTAGTGAATTGGTCCTATGAAACTACATTAAAAAACTTTAATATAAAAAAAATATTTTTAAAAAACCGACTTACGTGTACAAACTAAAATTATTTTATACTTTTAAGTGGTGGTTGAAGTTAATATTGTGTACAATAAAGAATAATAAATTCTTTATTGCACACAATATTGTAAAAGATAGAAGCTTACCCTAATAGGTATGTCTCTCCCAGACAACCTTACATGTGTAGGTATGTTATTTAAAAAATAAAACAGTTCAGCATCTGTTTTGTAGTTTTATTTAAAAATCCTGGGAAGAATTTTCCATCTAATTTGGGGTAACAGGGGAGTGCAGTTATTGTGGCAACATTAAACTCAAACTTGTCATGTGACGTCATCGTTACGTCATGTTATCTCTATTTCAGTCACGGTTACACAGTACCTTCGTCTATTGCCTTCTCTGTCTACGGTAGGTACCTATTACTGTGGTACCTACCTATTACTCCTACCGGAGGTATACAGATTACAGACTACAGACGAAAAAATAAAGAATCTATAGTAATCTGTGAATTTAAATAAATGGTTAAATTAATGACGAAGTTTTGCGCCTAAAAGTAAAATGTGTTGTTTTCTGATCTATCATTATTAAAGTTGTGTTGTAAATGGATAAAATCAACAATACACAATGGAGTTAACACAACGGCTCGAGTGTACACAAGAACTTTATACAGACCATTGTGAAAAAACAATTCCAGAGCAGGTTAGCTGAACCGATTGTTTACAAACTTCAGCTGCTTCAGCTCATGTTTATTTAACTTCGCAAATATTTCTAATATTTTTTAAAATTTAATTCGTGTGTGTTTTAAGATTGGTTTCCTGGGTATTTGCGGCATCAAACATCCACTTAAAAAGGGACCAAATAAAATAGGAAGAGACCCAGAAACATGCAATATAGTCCTGAATTTGAATGTAAGTACACTAAAGTTCTCTCAGCAGTAATAATAAATACATAGGTACATATGCACCCCATAGCACCCCATCCAATAGCCCAATTAAGTAGTTTAGTGTCCATTCCTTAAAATAGTCCTGCACCCTCCGGGAATTATCGTTTAATGCTACTTATTGATGTATTGAAGGGTAAAATCCGGTTGGTGTATTCATGGTCTAATTTAAATCAACTCTTCTTATGTAGCATCTACGTGTTGGACCTATGTCCAAGTGCAAGCTTAAAATCTGGAATTTGTCTAGAGAGTGTACACAGTATATAAGTAAATTAAAATAGCCTTTTTCAATAATAGAATCCAATTATAAATTCTTCTTTATCAACCGATAGACGTCCACTGCTCGACACAGGTCTCTTGCATGGATCTCCACAGCCCTCAGTCTTGCGCCGCCTGAATCCAGCTGCTCCCTGCGACACATTTGATTTAATAATTTTATCAATTTCATGTTCTTTAATAATAATTTTTTATTATTATACAATTTAACTTATGCTTTGCTTTTGATTGATTCAAAATAATTGTAACTTTGTTTATTTTTCAGTCAGTATCAAGGCAGCATGCTGTTATAAATATATTAAACAGCCAGGACTTTATGCTTATGGATTTAGATTCTGCAAACAAGACAAAATTGGCTGAAGTAAGTTGTAAGATACAGGCAGTTCAGTTTTACTTTCATTTTTGATTGTTTATCATTCAAGCATTTCGAATTTGTTTTTTTGGCACCAGTTAAATCACAGACTGAAAACCAGAAGGTAGACCTACTATCTACTCTTATTACAAGATTTATGCATTACGATAATCAACTGATACAGCATGCATCTTTGCCCTGGAACTTGAGGTTACACATGTAACCCTTAATAGCCCAACGGTTAAAGGTGTGGACTTAAAACTGATAGGTTGCAGGTTCAATCTCCACCTGTTGCACAATTTCCAATTGTACACAATCCTGACATAAGCTTTCTGCTTATTTGGAGGAGAGGAGAATATAAGTCAAGTTCAACTTGGCTAATATCCTTTTGGAAAAAAAAGGATGTGTCCGTTAACACAAAACATCAGCATAATATGTGATATGTGAGTGTGTGTAAACTGGTAAATAACGAGATTAAGCAAGCTCATTATTTATTTTTTAGAAAACATTACAGCCTTACATTCCTTATCCTTTAAAAAATGGAGACTTGGTGCAATTTGGGGAGGTTTTTGGAGTGTTCAGATTACTTCAGGAACAGAATGATCTGCCAATGACTCAGGCGATGGATCTTATTGATACACCAGTATTTAATCGTCATGTCTCAAAGCTCAATATACATGCAACAACTATTCCTGAATCACCAGAAGTTAGTGACAAGGTAAGGGAATGTCAATACTTTCTAAAACAGTTATATCATGAATGTGTATTTTTGACATTAATACAGTTGACTATGTAATATCTTTCAGCATTTTTTTCTTCAGTGTGTTCTTGACGAAAGCCATATACTGAATTTACCATTCAAATATTGATCTTGAATTAGTGTTCTAATATGATCTATACTCTCTGCCATCCAAGTAAGCCCACCACCATTTCAGACTGCAAAACTGTCATCCTGTTATATACAGGGTTAAATAAAAAATACCAGAAAGCTCTCGGCACGTAATTGTTATCATTAAAACTAACAACTTTTGTTCTACGACTTTTCAAAATTCCGCATTAATTTTTTTCATACAAAAAAAATAATAAATTATGTTATTTCTCTAAAGTGATCTGACTCTATGAGACTCGAAACCAAGACACGTGCGTGTGGTTCATGCGGCGTTGCTGATGTTACAGAGTAGTTAAGAGAAGAGAATCTATGTAAAATATTGAATATCAAATATTTCACAAAATATCGAGTTAAAAAAAAGTCGTAGAACAAAAGTTGTTAGTTTTAATGATAACAATTACGTGCCGAGAGCTTTCTGGTATTTTTTATTTAACCCTGTATACCTGATTACATGTATGCGATGGTACCGCATGGCATCTCGCCTGTAAGGTACTTAATAAATTATTGTGCCTAAGGCTACCGTGTGTTTCACTCGCACACTGCCCCAAGTCCCGATATAACATCCATGTATTCACATATAAAATGTCATATCCATCAAAGCCCTATATAAAATTGTTACACTTTTTGCAGGTCAGTAAACTTCCAAGTTCCTTCAATTCACGAGGGCGCGTGAGCTTTACCTGTGGTTACGTCGTGTACATGCAGATTGCGTAAGTGTGCGTGCCTGTCAGGAGCCTAGGTGGGAGCGGTCAGGCGCGAGCAAGCTCTCGCTCACACTTATACAGATCCGACACACACACAAACATGAGCCACGCGCCCTCGTGAGATGTAAGAACTCTTATATCATTATTTACCATTGATTGTTTTATCTCAATTTGCAGGAGGACTCATTCATTGCGGGATCTCAACAGAAATCAAAGAATGTATTTAAAAGTCCAAACAACAACTTCTTAAAGTCATCTGGAAAAACAATATCAATTAAACCTATTGGTACAAATAAAATCGATAATGTATTTTGGAGTTCCTCTAAAAAATCGGACTCTTTTATTATGCAATCAAATTTGTCTGGTAATCTTAATGATTCAGTCGCATCACCACAAAACTGTCGTACCGATGTGATTGAGCAAAATATTCATGAAATGGATACACAAATTTCATATGTTAATGACAATGAAACTAAACAAATACATGAGTTGGATACACAAATGCCATATCCAAACCCAAACGATAGTATAGATTCTATATATAATGCCAATACTCAAATTGTAGAAAGTTCAGATTGCCCTGACATTTATGAAATGGAAACGCAGTTGCCTACTCCAGATAATTTGCCAGATGTGTGCAAGATTCAAGACCAAGAAAACTTACAAATTAATTTCAGTACTGATGATAAGGAAAATGATAATAATATACACAATGCTGAAACGCAAATAACATTTAATTCAAAACCTGTACCACCAAAAGAAAACATACACAATGCAGAAACTCAGATTCCATTCAGTGTGAAACCTATATCGCCTAGAGCAAGCGAAAATATAACTAAAAAGCCCAAGCTATCCAGTCCTAGTAATGTTTCAGATGACATAATAATATTTGACGAAATCGATAATGAACCACTACAAGATAATTTTGAATCTCAGCAATTACTTTCACCTAAATTAACTGAAAATCCAGTCGAATCAGATGAAAATATTGGAGAATCTCAAGATATTCACTTTGTTCCACAGAAAAGAGTTAATAGAATCGAATCTGACAGTTCCACAGACTGCGAAGATATTGATATTGCCCTTACTCAGAAAATACCCGAAATTAAGAATGATGACGACTTAACGGATTGTGAAGATGAACCGATTGCTATATTGAAAACAAGTAAAAGCCAGAGGAAATCACTTAATATTGATGAAGATTTAACTGATTGTGAAGATAATTTAAATGATAAAGATATCATTCAAACAAACAAAGTGGAAGAAAATGAAAATTTTGGCGTTTTACCAACGCAAATTGTAGATGATTCCAAAATGAAAAAAGCGACTATAAATATGGTTTTCGAAGATTTACCAACTCAAATTATTGAAGAAAACAGGAGTAATGAAAATAATCGTAAGCAAATAACTGTTTTCCCAGCTTCACCTACGCATGTTTTAAATCACGAGCCTCCAAAAGGTACTTGTTTCGAAGAAGCTTTAACCCAACAAATCTATTCAGAGGAAGTGGTAAAATTTAAAGTTCCATTTCAATCACCTGTTAAAAAGAAGAAAAAGAATGATATAAGTGTGGACCTTAATAAAATTAGTGCACCTATTGAAATAATCGACGATGACGATGAGAAGTATTACGCAGCTACACAAGAACTTTTTGATGACTTATGTTCACAAAAACCTCTCTCTCCAGAAGTTCAAATCATAAATAATGATGAAAATCAATCTTTGAAGCAAAAAACTACTATTAATCGATCTTTTCGAAAAGATTCATGTGAAAGTTTAGACGGTGAGGATAAAATTAATGACTTTGTTTCTAATTTAACATGTTCACAAATACAAGATGTAGTTGGAGTACAAAAAGAAGTTACTATACTAAAAAAGATGCCAAGTGATGGCTCAGATATTGTAGCCACACCAAAAAAGATAGATTGTCTTTCAGTATTAGAAATAGAACTACCTAACACGCAAGAGATAAAAACTGGCATCTCACTTGCTCTAAATTCAGACACTGAATCATTTACTGACAATCTCAGTGAATCAGAAATAGATTCTAAGAAAAGTACTCCGATAAAATTGAAACCTAAACAAGACAACCAAAAGAAGAAAGCAACAAACAAAATTAAAATTAACCTCTCAGCTAAGTTTGAACCTGAATCAATACCCGTAAGAAGTAGTTCTCGAGTGCGAAAACCAACCTCGAAAATACAAAACTGTGATGAAACTTTTAAGGATATTGCTGAAAAACTACTAAAACCTGGAACAATAAAAGTTAAAGATGTTAAAGAGGATAAGCAACCTTCTAATAAACAAAATAACGATAAACACCGGAAAGAAAAGCTCATCAAAAGCAAAACTATTGAAGACTATTATCAAGCAAGTTCCAGTAAAAGTAGCGCAATAGATCATAATGCTAAAGAAAATAGTTCTATCAAAAAAGAAACAGAGAAGCCTAAGAAAAATGAATCCAAAAGAGGTAGGAAGCTAAAACAAAAAGACGAGTTGATCGACGACATTAAGCTCAGCAATAAAGAAACAACCTTGGAAGAGTTAAAAGTTAATTCACATAGTACAGATAGAAGTACACGCAGCAAACAAAAAGAAGAAGATAAAAGAAGGAATGGAACAAGATCTAATAACAGAAGATCCAAAACACCAGATAAAGGGAAATCAAGATCAGATGTTAAAAATAAAAGCAACAGAAAACCTACTAAAGAAAGATCGAAATCTCCAGAGAAAGAAAGGAAAAGAAAAACCACTAAAGAGGCATCCAGGTCTCCAGAGTTAGAATTGAGGAGAAATCCCAAAGAGAGATCTAAGTCCCCAGAAATAGGAACTAGGAGAAAAGCTACTGTGGAAAAATCTAGATCCTCAGAAAAGGAAAGGAAAAGAAAAACTACCAAAGATAGTGACAAATCTGTTCAAAAGGCCGAGGCATCAGTAGAAATAAGGCGTAGTTCAAGAAATAAGGCTAAGAAATTAGAAGACCCAATTTCAACCAATGTTCAAGCCAATATCACAACAAAATCACCAAAACACGGATATAGTAATGTGTATAGTACTATAAATATATCATCCGATTCAGGCACCGATTCACCAAATAAACTAAAGAGGTCTCCAACTTGTGAACTTGAGATGCCGGATTCAAAAAAACCTAGAATCAGTGCGAATAGTCATCAGTCGATACTAAGATCTACGCCGGCGAGGAAAAATAGGACTCAGTATGTCTTGTTCACTGCATTCCCTAGCGAGGAAGTGAAAAACAAATTGGAGGAATTAGGTAAGCATTCACTTATATTCATTCATTTCAAAACGCCGGCCCGCTTTGGGACAGGATTCCTCTCAAAATGAATAGAGTATTTTTTTTTTTTTAAAAAGAATATTAGCCAATCTGAAGTTGACTAATATTCTCCTGTCCCCTCCAAATAAGCGGAAAGCTTGTGTTAGGAGTGGGAACGACAATAGTGCAACGGGTGGGATTCGAACCTGCGACCTTACAGTTTTCAGTTCACACCTTCAACCGTTGGGCTATTGAGGCTTCAGCAGTTTTGGCCATAGTCCAAGAAAACATCTCTATCTCTTTTAATATTACCTATCTAATTCTAATAGATTGTAGTCTATAGTCCATAGTCTGGTGGGAAGGCTTTGGCCATGGCTAGTTACCAACCTACCGTCAAAGACGTGCCGCCAAGCGATTTATCGTTTTTGTTTTGTTGATTCTGAGCACCAAAGTGGTGCTCAATACAATTACAATCTAGCCTAACTTAATTGACTAATTAGCAATTTTAATTTAACCTAAACTTCTAAATTACTATCTTATATCTTAGATTGTCCAATGACGCATCTTAATTCTTCTTTATAATAGTCTTTAGAGACACTTTGTTCATTTTGGCACGATGGTGTGTAGAAATCAATTGTATAGGTTGAATTTACACTGCCATATATTACATAACCCTTCCAAGTTAGTCCGCTACCATCTTAGACTGCATTGTCACCTACCATCAGATGAGATCGCAATCAAGGGCTATCTTGTCATCGAAAAACAAAAAAAGAGAGAGATTGTGAGTTGGTACTCGTTTTTCTAGGTGCAATAGTGGTATCGGACGTAATGTCATGCACTGTGGTACTGACGCTGCAGATAAAGAGGACCTTCAAGCTGCTCTGCGCCGTTGGGCTCGGCAAGCCAATCGTTGGCCCCAATTGGGTCCAAGCTTGCGCCGACACCAAAATGATTGTCGGTGAGTATTCATAGCTTAGTAGAAAGAAAAAAATGAAATGTGTTCGACAAAAAAAATCGCGAAGTTAGGTTTAATTTTTACACAATTTGCATTTATTTTCTATTTGCCAATGCATATTTCAGACACAATTTTTTATATTAAACGTAAATATAACTAAGAGACGATGCAGCTTTTTTTTACCGATTTTCAACTCCAGCTGAGGAGGTCACGTCCTCTATCCCCGATAATATTTAGTAGATCTTCACCAAATTGTATGCTATTTATTAAGCTCATTGTGTATATTCGTCGGCTTAATTTTCAAACTATGTAACTCCATTTGGTCAAACTTTACAGGAGAAAGAAAAAACTTTTTTACTATATACCTAACTAACAATAAAAACATAGACAAACAGCTTTATTTACATTTGAATATTATTGTGCTTATTTTTGTTGTAATTATGATTTATTATCTGTTATCATGATTCAATAATTGGACTTAGGTATTAGGTCAAAATGGCGTCGGCTTATGCCGTGGTATTTTTATTTTTTGTAAATAGCAAAAAAACTAAAAACAAGTGGGAGATACGAGTGAGTCCATCGTGTTCGTTACCGAATTTTACACTACATGGCGTCAAAATAAAAAAATCGGAAATTTTGGAGTTACGAAGTTTAAAAATTAATATTCATTCATTCATTCAAAATTGGACAAAATATTTGTAATAGTACATAATTTATAATAAGAAAATAATTATCAAATTCGGTTTAGATTTGACGAAGTTATGGAGCAAAATCAACAAAAACTTTCATCCCCTATCCCGGATAAACCTTATTATGTATCAGGATAAAAAGTATCCTATATTAACCCGGAGTATAAGCTACCACTGTATCAAATTTCATTCAAATCCGTTCAGTAGTGTTCGCGTGATGCGCGCACAGACAGGCGCACAGACAGACAAAAAATTAGAAAAAAATTGTTTTGGCCTCAGTATCGATAATAAAGTATCTTCAACCTTGATTAAAATTTTCAAAATATATTTAATGTACAGAATTCGTCCCGTTACAGTTCTATTATAATTATAAGTACAGATAAAATAAGAAAGCAGTAGACAAAACACAGCTTATTTTTATTTTATTAGCTCTTCTGTAAAAATAGTATAATTTTGATATAATATAAGAATTAGTTAAAATTACACTTTAGGGATAATATTGCATAGCGGCTTCTTATAATGACTAATATTAAGTTTCTTATTACTTTTATACATGTTTAGATAAATAACTTATGTTAGATGATAGCTTTTGAATTATATAATGCATGCGTCTGTGTATATACCAAAAATGTAAACCTACTTTATTCTCTGTTTAAGTGAACAGTATGTTCTTTTTTGAGAAATAAATATCTTTAAACCGAAACCGATATATGGGTAGTTTTGAAGCAGCGATATGTGGTTTGTGTAGACCCGTGGCTGTACGTGATAAAGGACGAGGCGATCGAGAAGCGGTTCAGGTTCAACCTGCAGCAGACGCTGGTGGGCAGGCGGCAGTTCCTGAAGGGCTACAACGTGTCCTGCACGCCCAGCGTCGTGCCGCGCGCGCAGGAGATGCAGCGTGAGTAGCATAGACTATACTATATATATGTATGTAATATATAACTTAATAGCTGATGCCCGCGACTTTGCTCGTGTTGATTTAGTTTTTAAAATCTCGCGAAAACTCTTTGATTTTCCAGGATAAAAAGTAGCCTATGTCACTCTCCCGGTCCTCAACTATACCCATGCATAAAATTACGTCGATCCGTTGCTTTGTTTCGGCGTGATTGAACTCGCTTATTTCCCGGGTTAGAAAATAGGCTTTGTGTTATTCCAGAATTCAAATTCAAATTCAAAATTTATTTATTTCATGTAGGCTAACTTGTAGCTCTTATGACACGTCATAAATTTAGCACCGGTTCGGAATGCAGATTCTGCTGAGAAGAGCCGGTAAGAAACTCAGCAGTTGCTCTTTTCAAAAAAAAAGAAAATTTTTTTACAATACGTAACAAAACTAGCTATGTATATAGTGTTTCCACAATGAAGTTTCAAAAATGCAAAACAATCCAATACATGTTAAGACAGGCAAGCAAAAGCAGACCCGTTGGTGGCACCCGTTCACGAGCATGACGCATGATCCAGCCGTTGCTTCGCTCAACCATATGTGAGGGAACGTAACAACCCGCACCACACCGCACCAGACTATAATTTATCTCTGTGCCAAACAGCCAAATCGGTTCAGTCGTTGCGGCGTGATTGAGTAACAAACATCCATTCATCCATCCAAACTATCGCATTTATAATATTAATAGGATTATATTATATTGCCAGTGATAGTGGAATGCTCGGGCGGTAGCTGGAAGGAGGAGGGTCCGAACTGGCTGTGCGTGTCGGTGCCGGCCGACGCCGCGCTGTGGGCTGGCCTCAAGCGACGAGGCGCGGTCGTGGTCTCCACCGAGCTCATCCTGTGCGGCGTGCTGAGCCAGAGACTTGACATCCAGAAGTGTATGCTGTGAAACGACCAGTGGATTACATTGATTTTGTATGTTTAAGGTATTAGCCTTATTATATGCATCCCATCAACGGCTCACTAAAATGAGTTCAGTAGGGCTAACATGCGCGAGAAAATTTTGTCTACACGTTTACTCGTAATCTCTATGTGAATCTCTACGAGTAAAGTGTATAGTCTAATTTTTAATTCGGTGGAATTCTGACAGTTGTCATTTTATAAATAGAGCGAGTTATTTGTATGAAAAACAGTATTACCACCTGTAGTTCGATTTTACCCCAATCTATCTGTCAGGCATTTGTCATATATCTATGTGCGGCAATTGATTTTTATTTGTATAAGTTTCCATTTATTATCTTTTTTGTGGGATTTTTTTAATCTCTGGTAACATTAAGATACGTCAGAATTCCACGCAATTAAAAATCAGACTATAGACAAAGTTGTCTCGTGGTGTGCATGTTAGCCCTACTGAACTCATTTTAGTGAGCCGAATATCCACATTTTGACAGCTGTCATTTGACTCAATTCACGAAAAATCGTATACTGTCAATATAATGGTAAAGTATCTCGAGTTTGTTTTATTATCGTTGTTGTGAAAGTTATTTCCAGTTATTGTTAAATATTAATACTATTAATTAAATTTAGTGCTAGTTAAGTTTAGGTATTTAGTTTTTCGAAAAAAGCAAACGGAACCCTTACAAGATCACTTTGCTGTCCGTCGGCCTGTGTGTCAAGGCCCTTTATCAGAAATGGCCCGTCGGCCTGTGTGTCACGGCTTTATCAGAAATGGCGTGATCGAAATAATCATGTCAATGGTTCCTTAATACTGTAAAAATTTCAAGTTTCTAGTTTACGTCAATAAAAATGTACAGCTTTTCTATAAGGCACAATAGATATACAGAGGGATTTAATTAGGAAACAGTGTTTTCTAAATTAGCTTAGGGCCGATCTACACCGGAATGGCAGCGGCGCGGCGAGCACTTTCAGTGTGAAATAATTTTAAACTTTATCTACATAATCACTAAAGACCAGTATCGCTTGAGGCGCGGCGCCCCGTGACATTCTTAGCTTTTCAAGCGAGGTCTTTAGCGATTATATAGATAAAGTTCAAAATTATTTCACACTGAAAGTGCTCGCCGCGCCGCTGCCATTCCGGTGTAGATCGGCCCTTAGAGTGGGCTTATTTGTAAATATACATATAATAATCTAATATTAAGTCTATGTAACTTAAAAATACACCATAGTACAAAAACTTTAATATTAAAACGGAAATTATGTTATACTAGCTGTTGCGTTCGACTTCGTCCGCGTCAATTTCTGTTATTATGATCGCGATTAAGAAGTTTTTAAAAGAATATATTTTAAATATGGATAATTGTCCCCGTTTTTGCAACATTTTTCACTGATGCTTCGCTCCTATTGGTCGCAGCGTGATGTTATATAGCCTAAAGCCTTCCTCGATAAATGGACTATCCAACACAAAAAGAATTTTTCAATTCGAACCAGTAGTTCCTGAGATTAGCGCGTTCAAACAAACAAACTCTTCAGCTTTATATATTAGTATAGAAGTATAGATTATTCCATACCTATTTCTTCTTCCTTTCCTTAAAAATCATCCTCTTGATGATTTTTAAACTAAAGATGTGACGTGATTAAAGACCTCTGAAGGTACATTCATATCTGATATAGTTCTTGCAATTTACGAGGGCTCGTGGCTCATGGTTGTGTGCGTGTCGTGTCTGTATAATTGTGAGCGAGAGCTTGCTCGCGCCTGCCCGCTCCCACCTAGGCTCCTGACAGGCACGCTCACTTACACAATGCATGTACACGACGTAACCACAAGTAAAGCTCACGCGCCCTCGTAAATTGCAAAAACTATAAAGACATATAAATATTACCATTGCTCTAGGAGTGGAATTTTTGTCTCTAAGTAAATTCATGTTAATCATGAAAAATACACGGTAAGACAAATTTTCCGTTTCCCAGTGGCTTGTTATGTTGAGAATTAAATAAAAGGCTTTTTTTAATTTGTCGTTTTTTTTATCATTCTGTTCTAGGTATTTAATATACCTATTGCCCAAAACAAATGCGTCACACTGAAAAATATTGCTCGTATTGCGCGAGTGTCAACCAATCATGTTCTAGAAGTAGACACTCCTTTTTTTTTATTCGATGACAAGATAGCCCTTGACTGCAATCTCACTTGATGGTAAGTGACGATGCAGTCTAAGATGGTAGCGGGCTAACTTGGAAGGGGTATATATAGCAGTGTAAATTCAACCCATACCCCTAATCGGTTTCTACACGCCATCGTGCCGGAACGCTAAATCGCTTGGCGGCATGTCTTTGACGGTAGGGTGGTAACTAGCCACGGTCAAAGCCTCCCACCAGACCAGACCAGAGACAATTTAGAAATTATGAATTCCTAAATTGCCCCCGCCGGGAATCGAACTCCCTATTCGCGGTGTAAGAGTCAGATGAACGTATCTACATTTTCTCAATTTTACAGGAGAGCAAAGAATAAGATGATTTCCTCTTCATTCTTTACCATTTCTATTATTATAATTTATGAGTAATTGATATTTTTTTTTTTTTGGAATTTGTGATATCTTGAATATATTGTTGTTTTGGAAGTTTGTGACCAGTTTTATGAAAAAAAAAAAAACGATTTTTGAATTTTTTGTAGATACGTTCATCTGGTTTTTACACCGCGTATTAAAAAATTGAATGAAAGCGACATGAGTACATTTTTTTTTAACTTTTGAGTTCGTTTAAGACAAGAGAATTATGCAAATTCGAGTGTCTTTTTGAGCGCATTTTTTTTTCGTCTAGAGGCCTAACCATATACATCGATGGCTGAAAGCTTGTGTTAGGTGTGAGTACGATAATATACCTACAACGTGCGGGATCGAACCTTTGACTTTTCAGTTTTCAGTCCACAAAGTTGGATTAATGAGGCTTTTAAATTAATCTAGAAGATAAATAAAACCAAAACATTATAGTTATATAAACATATTTTTATTACAATATTATTTTAGTAGGTACCAAATCATCACTCTTTATAGAAAATCTTGTGATACCAGATACTGTAAAATAGCGATTGCACTGTGTCTATATTGATAGACGATTGTTGAACATAATTCTTATACTTAACTTTTAAGTAAAATAATTAACTTATAAGTTTGTACACTTTACAATATACATAAATTACACATTCATCAGGTAATAGTAATAATTATCTTTGTTTATCAAACTATTGTGTCGAATATTAATTACAATTTATAGTACAAATTAATTTGTTAAGACATTAAAGCTTCTAAATTAAAATACACTAGCTTGTAAGCAACAATACTGGACACAAATCTTAAGACTCCAGCACATAGCTGTGTTGTTGTGTGTCGTGATGCAACAAACTACGATCGATCAACATCGAGTAGGTAATGCTGCCCTCGTAATTGAAAACACAGTAAGTTCAATAGAAGTTACCCTTAAGTTACTGTGTTTTTAATTACGAGGGCAGAATAGATGACCGACGACACGATACTAGTCTAGGTCGTATCGTGTCGTCATTCATCAAGTACGTTGCAATACAACGTAGTTTTTTTTTGCACTTTAAGCCCAGCTGAAACAACAGATACAGAACACTGAACATAGCCCAAGTAAATGCAATAAAACAAGTTGGTAAATATACACAAGCAAAGAAAATATACATAAGAAAAACTAAGGCAATTTAACTTATATATATTATTATTAGAACTGTCTGAACAGAACGAGATTGGCGTAATAAATCATTATACTAACTTCACAAAAAAAAACTCAAATTATCTGAGTGCCAGTGTAAATATTAAGGTGCGAATAAATTGCTGTGTTGTGATGTTTCTTGGTACGTAATGCTTCAAGTGAACACGTTTAAATTCAAGGACGAGTTCAAGACTTAGACTATAACTTTAAGTTATATCACTGGCCTTCTTTTCCTTCTACTTCGCTTAAAAAGCTTGACTTTGATTAAAAATCAATTGGAGAAAAATCAAAGGTTTGGTGAAGGATACCACCTTACTTAGCATTCATTAATTTTTTCCATAGTAAAAGTAATGCTAAGTAAGGTGGTATAATACCACACCAAGTAGTTTGTCTTTACCTTTAGACTCAGATTTTTAACCTTTGATACAAATCTTTGAGCCTTTGAAACTACATACGGAAATCTGAAAAATCACAGACAAGATATTATTTTCTAAAGCATCTCTACAAAATTTTATTGACGTTGGTTAATATAACTTCATTTGTATGGAACGCTCGAGGGTGACTTAACTTATAGTTAATTGCTAAACTTAAAGTGCTTTATACTTATTTTAAATGCTCATATAAGACACACTTTGTGCATAATTATTATAGATATTAACTATTTTCAGTACTGTACGTAATATTTATTTATAGTACATTTAACATTATGTCGAAAAGTAATTGATGTACATTTTAAAAAAAACCTGTTTCTTCAGAAATATTTCTCATTCAAGACGAGTAGTAGCACCACCGCAACAAACTACGTTATTTTACAATATTTAGAACCTCGGAATGTATTCAATAAATACAGTATTTTTAAAATTGTTCATAACGTATAAATTAAGAACACAGCCATGATGGGTAACATTGGAGTAGTGTGGTAACATTGTAATATGACACGGACTGGGACGAAACTTACGTTTCAATGGTGACCATCATCAACATGGCTGGCCCAACAGTGGGCATAGGTATGTTATCGAATGAGGAGGATTGAGGCTATAGCCCACGTGCGGAATGGCAAACTTCACAAACTTTTAACCAACATTCAAAGAAACTGATATTCATTTTTTTTATTAAAAGTTGCTAAAAACGTACATCACCCCAAAAAATTAGAGGTCTCGTCTGGGATTCGAACCCCATATACCTACCCTTAAAAAGACAAAGTATTAACCACTCAGCTATCACCGCTTATTTCAATGTTTATTCAAATCAGCTGTTGTAACTTGTATGGCCTGTACAGTGAACTTATTTATAGAGTTCAATGTTTTACGTTGCTCTAATGTTACCCACTTCGACAGTTATCAGCTAAATTTATTTCATTTATTTCTACGCCTGTGGGTTTTTCTTCATGAGATCAAGATCTGCCTCCATCATGTCTTTGACGAGCTGGTCGAAGGTGACGCGCGGACTCCAACCCAGCTTCTGTTTCGCTTTTGATGGATCCCCCAGAAGTAGGTCCTATGACAACAAGGATAAAAGTTTAAAAACTGTAATCTGACTACTGATTTAGTTCGTATAAAATGCGGCCTATGTCATCCCGAGTATCATGTCAATCGATCGACATTTTATTCATCAAAATCGGCTCAGTAGTTCATTCGCTACTGTGGGACATTCGTAAATACATACATACATAGACTGCTAAATCATACCCCTTCCTTATGGCTTCACCCTAGTCAGGTAAAGAAAACTCTATCCTCTTTATCAACCGATAGATGTCCACTGGTGGACAAAGGTCACTTGTAAGGGCTTTCACAAACGTGGCCTGCATCCATCCCAAATAGGCATGACGACAGTAATCAAGAATTAATGAAATTATGAATTTTTCTCATGAAACAGGATTCACGCATTATAAAAAACGTATTTATTTTTCTATTTTGTGCGAGATTGATATTTATTTTGATGAAATAAAACTATAAAATACAGCAATCAGCCATATTGCATTGAACACCAATCAGAACGATATGTCACATCTTCAAACTTTGATAAAATACTATGAAAAAACGTAGAAGTGACGTCATGAACGACGCCTTCGAGCGTTTTTGCGTGAATTTTAAATAATTTTATCTACGAAACCTTTTTTTTTTTTTTTTTTGCTGAAATAAGATATTTTTCGATGGACGGACGGACGGACAGCAAAGGCTTAGTAATCGGGTCCCATGTACCTTTTTAGGCCAACCTTTTGAGAAACCCGGCTGAGATCATTGAGCATTGTACTAAGAGGTCTCTCAGAGTCACATGTGAGGTCTTATGAAAAGTTTAATCTCATTACTCACCACTTCAGTGGGTCGGAAGTACTTGGGGTTGACGGTGACGAGCAGCTCGTCCGAGTCCGCGTCGTGGCCGGTCTCGTCCACGCCCGTCCCGCGCCACACCACGCGCCTGCCCACGTGCGCGAACGCCTTCTCCACAAACTCCCGCACGCTGTGCGACTCGCCCGTCGCCACCACGAAGTCCTCCGGCTCGTCTTGCTGCAGCATTAACCACATAGCCTGAAACAAAGTATTAAATTTTAAGCTTCAATAGCCCAAATGATTAAAGGTGCGGACTGAAAACTGAAAGGTTGGAAGGAAAACCCCACCCGTTGCACTATTGTCGTAACCACTCCTAGCACAAGCTTTTCACTTATTTGGAAGGGACAGGAGAATATTAGTCAACTTCAGCTTGGCTAATATTCTTTTTAAAAAAAAAATTATAGAAAGAAAGAAAAAGCATTTATTTGAGACATAAATGCACAGTTAATGACAGAGAGACATACGTTAGACAAAACAAAAAATAAATAAATATGTGTGGTTCCAAAATGGACTCCACTCAGCATATTATACTATCCCTGTGGTAAAAGCACGGATTAACACCCTTTAGCATTAATATTATTAGTAATGATATTTAATTGCTTTAAAAGCACGTAACGCCGAGAATTTAAGAGGTGCCTAGGAATTTGAACCCCGAATCTCCGAAAAGGGGCTTTCTGACTATTAGGATATTTTTATAATTTTTATTGAGAATTTAGATAAAAAAGAGGGTGGTTTCTACTCAGACCAGCTACCTGATTCTGTAACTCGGTGCCTATCAAAGACGATAGGCATTTTTTATCCATTGAAGGTTTGAAGAGAAATATCATTTACTATTTTACAGTAAACCTTCAATGGATAAAAAATGTATGTCAGTGGCTTTCATTTTTTGATAGGCACCGAGTGACGGAATCTGGGGGTAGATCCTGATGAAATGAAAACACCTTGTGTATGTACTTAAATGGACTTAATTTTCATGGAAATTCTATTCATTGCGTCCTCCGCGTGACGTGATTGTTTTTTTTTTTTTTAATATGCAGAATGTCACCTTTCATGGATAGAGATTTTGTTATCATATTTTTGTTTATATTTTTAACATTTTTGATATTTCTGTTTTAAGCGAATTTTTAATCTTAATAAGGTGTGGTCAATCTTCGAAGCCTGGAGTACGAAATAGCAGAATAGAAGACTTTTTCGGCTATTGCCGTCGTCGTGATTGTTGCAATTGACTTTCGACGGACGCCCCGCCCCGCCCGCGGTTTGGCGCGTAAGTACTAAACAGTGGGATTATCTCACCTCAACATAATCCTTGGCGTGTCCCCAGTCGCGCTTGCTGTCCAGGTTGCCCAGCTCCAGCGTGGCCAGCAGCCCCAGCTGGATCTTGGCCACGCCGCGCGTGATCTTCCTGGTGACGAAGTTCTCGCCGCGGCGCGGGCTCTCGTGGTTGAACAGCAGGCCGTTGCACGCGAACATGCCGTACGCCTCGCGGTAGTTCACCACTATCCAGTAGCCGTACAGCTTCGCGCACGCTACGGGACAATTTTTTTTTATATATTCTTAGCGAATCAGAAGCGGAATATGGTTAAAATTTTAGCAAGTCAGGATAATAACAGTCAGGTTATAACACTTTGGCCTTATTTACTTTAAATTTACTCTCAAATTCACATAATTCAAACAATAATTTAATAGAGAGGTTACATCACGCACAACCGTTAACAATTACACAAATTACACAAATATGAAATAACAAAGGAACGATCTTACTCCAAATAGTGACCAACAAGTTTCCCGTTCGACGAGTGCAGAGCGAATCAGCCTCGTGCACAACTGTGCACTCGCATTTACAGATGCAACTATGCTGCGTCACCCACATTAATGTGGGTAGTTATGACTTAAATAGAACCGTCTCCTAATAATATATTTTTAGCGAGCAAACGAGCAGTTGGGTCACCTGATGTTAAGTGATTACCGCCGCCCATGAACATTTGTAGCATCTGAGGCACCACCAGTGCGTTGCCGGCTTTTTAGGAATTTGTTGGTCCGCCCTTTGAATAACCCCATGTTATAGTTCAGTGGGAGCACCGTCGCAGGAAGTTGGTTCCACGGCCATAGTTTCAAAGCCTTTTTTTTACACTACTGCCTCACAAAAAAAACCGGCCAAGCGCGAGTCGGACACGCACAGGAAGGGTTTCGTACCATCGTATCCGTAACATCGGCTATTATTAAAATCAAGCCGAAACAAAAATTTATAGTATGGAGACCTACGAATAAATAATAAGTAAGAAAGTCTAACTGCGTTAAAAAAAATGACCCCAACAAAAATTGCGCCGAAATGGGTGGAGATTAAAATGAAGCCGTTAGAGGCGGGGATTAAAAACAAAAATAGCGCGTCAACAGTTGGTCATTTTTTTTGCACGTCAAATTTTCATAACATCGTCCAATGACTCAGCTGTCATAGCAAACATAGCAGCACGCGCGCGAACATTGCTTTCGGTTTGAATTTGGACCGATCACCAAGCATGTTTATCTGTAACCTCCAAAGTGGTTGGTATGATTTTGAATCATACGTCGTTTTGGTTAAAAGTAGGGCGATTTTTTAAGTGGATTTTATTCTGAATTCGACTTCCTTAATTACTATTTATTCGTAGATGGAGACCCAATTTATAACTTTTTTTTTTATTATATTTTTGTAATCGGTTATGTTTTGTAAGGTAGATGAGGTCAAGCAGTCGTAGTAAAAACGCAACCTTCCAATTGGCTTACAAAGAAAGACCATGGGGACCAATGAGGTGTGTAATTTCTAAACAATTAAAATATAGAGTAATGTTTATCACGTTTTAGTGGAGTGTGTGTTAAAAAAACTTCTCTATTCTGGTATCGTAACTTACTTACTACTAAGTATGTCATGCTCTCTTTAACATTTCTGTGGTGGTGTCGTGTGGTGCGGGTTGCTACGTTCCCTCCAATATGGTTGAGCGAAGCAATGGCTGGATCATGCGTCATGCTCGTGAACGGGTGCCACCAACGGGAATGGGTCTGCTTTGTCTTCCCATGTTGACATGTGTTGGATTATATGTAATACATTTTTGAAGCTTCACTGTGGAAGCACTGTATACATGGCTTAGTTTGGTTACTTATTGTAAAATTATTTTATTTTTTGAAAAGAGCAACTGCTGAGTTTCTTGCCGGTTCTTCTCAGCAGAATTTGCATTCCGAACCGGTGGTAGATTTATGACGTGTCATAAGAGCTACAAGGTGGCCTAGATGAAATAAATAAATTTTGAATTTGAATTTGAATTACCATAAGGTGACCGCGGGTAAAAAGGTGTCTTCTCAGTCTGCGGAACCTCCACCACCTTTCCGTAGAGCTCGGAGGTGGATGCCTGGTATATCTTGGTCTCCTTCTCTAGCCCCGCCGTCCTCACCGCTTCCAGGAGTCGAAGGGTGCCCAGGGCGTCCACTTGGGCCGTGTACTCGCTCAGCTCGAACGACACTTTGACGTGTGATTGCGCTCCTAGGTTGTATATTTCTTTGGGTCTTATCTAAAAATAAGAACGACGTAAGCTGGTGGTCGATGGGGTCCCAAGGTGCTGGAGTGGCGAGCCCGCACCGGGAAGCGCAGTGTTGGCAGACCCCCCACCAGGTGGACCGACGACATCAAACGAGTCGCAGGGAGCCGCTGGATTAGGCGGCGCAAAACCGAGACCTTTGGAGGTCCATGCAAGAGACCTATGTCCAGCAGTGGACGTCTATAAGTTGAAAAAGAAGAAGCTGAAAAGTTAGCAGTTACGGTAATGCTACTGCTCCATCTGCATTAATGTTTGTGTTAACGGCTACGCTCAAATGGATTAGCGCTTAGCGTCTAACGTCATTAGTAAGGTTACAACACATTTATGCCTTTATTATCGTCTTAATTTACGCGTTACGGCGCAGGTGGAGCAGGGGCATAAGGGTAACCTTGGCGTCCTACTAATGAGCAGGGGTAGCCTAGTCGTTTGGACTATGCGAGGGCGTCACGGGTTCGATTTCAGCCACACACCTCTGACTTTTCGAAGTTAGGTGCGTTTAAGCAATTTGATATCACATACTTCGATGGTGCAGGAAAACATGGTGAGGAAACTTGCACGCCCGACGGTAGCTTGGTAACTATAGCCACGGCCAAAGTCTCCCACAAGACTAGACGAGAAATAATTCAGAAATTATAAGTTTCCAAATTGCCGAATCGAACCCGAGACTTTCCAGTTATAAGACAAGAGCGCTCACCTCCCTGGCGGAGTGGTTCATTCGTCAAAACAACCTACAAGAGACCCATCCTCTTTCTATTCTATTCTATTGTCTATTGGTTGATGACGTCATTTTACTAAGCCATTTCTAATAATTGGTTTTGCGATAACCTCATTCTAAGTAATAGTTTTCAAACATGTGTTTCCGATAACTGTGATTGCCGACAATCAAAAGATAAAGAAAAAAATATCACACAGCACAATTTTTTATAGTTTTGTCACAGTAATGATTGTTATCATAAAGATCGTTTACATGTTTTGATGCATGTTACATAGAATATCCGTAACATGTACGTAAATGCAATTAGGTGGGTACATCAAAGTGTATCGCTGGATAAGACATAACAATCATAATTAAGAAGGTTAACTCCTTTAGTTCTTTATATTAGAATTTATTCCCGCCTTCGTTCGCGTTATCGGAACGGTTAAACCGATTTTCGTGGAGTTTTTATAGGGTGGTAGGGAATTATACAAAGTGATGTAGGCTACTTTTTATCCCGGATTTTATTTTTTATTTGATTCGAGATTGTCATATAGGCATAGGTACCTATAGAGTTCCTGTATGAAATAGTGTAATTTGATATTAAATAGTTTCGTGGTCTAATGAACTGATTTTAATAAAACCTGGCATAGAGCACTCTATTAAAGGCTTTTAAACATACCTATAATATTTCATACTGAAAACACAAATACTAGAGAGTAGGTAATAGGAATGTAACTATGGCATGTACTATTTTATTATGTAAATCTCTCTTTCAATACTAGAACTAAGTGGACTGAATAACTATCGTGCACAATACGTAGAACATGGTTAGTTGCAAGAGCCTTGAATGTCATGTAGGTAAAATAAATTAATAATGTGACCAAAAGTCATACATATCTGAGACATTCATGTCATTAGCAATCCATCAATGGCTCACTATTGAGTGCAGATTTCCTCTCTGGGAAGGGTACATATACAATACTAGCTGTTGCCGGCGACTTCGTCCACATCAATTTCTGTTATTATGATCGCGATTAAGAAGTTTTTAAGGGGGGGGGTAAGGTATTAAAATTTTTTATTTTCGATTTTTTTTTATTTTTCTAATTGAATGCATAATATCTCAAGAAGATTGTGTTAAAATTTCAAGTCGATCGGGGCAAAATTGACGAAGTTATGAGTATTTCAGCGTCTCTGGTTGGAATCTGGTTTTTGGCTTCCAAGTGCTACGAAAAATCGAAAAATCGAAAGAAAAAAAATCCTCTCGTGAATACCTCGACAAACATCTCCTTTAACGAATGCATTTTGATTTTTTTATTTCAGATGATTTGGTTGCGAGTTATGATGGGCAAAACAACTTTTTCTCGAGGCGCCTCCGGAAATTCACTGTCACTCGCTCAATTTTTGATATTTTGCAATGAAAATTTAGGAGAATATTGTTCTAATGTTTCATTATCATGTATGGATCGACTGAATAAACTAACACCATCTGTATTGCCAAAAAAAAATCTTGAAAACATGCCTTTTTTTTACCAAATTAACCTTACCCTCCCCTTAAAAGAATATAATCTAAATATGGATAATTTTCCCCGTTTTTGCAACATTATTCACTGATGCTTCGCTCCTATTGGTCGCGGCGTGATGTTATATAGCCTTCCTCGATAAATAAACTATCTAACACAAAAAAGAATTTTTCAATTCGAATTTTCAGTTCAAACAAACAAACTCTTCAGCTTTATAATATTAGTATAGATGTAAGAAAAACCCTGTGGTTCCTGTGAGCTACATTAGTAGAATCAATATTCAAACATAAAAAATCAATTTATTTGGAAAAGCTTAAATTAATAATATAGAAGGCTATACAAAGTTTTAGATTGTATGACAATAAAAACAAAAATAATACAGTCATGATTAAGAACTAGATTTAATGTGGGTGTACTTAAAACTTAGGACAAAAAGAGGGGGCAATGCTCACCTTAGTGATAATACTAATAAGGCAGGTGGTGTCAGTGAGGTCACCGTAGTGTAAATGCATCTGTCCTCCAGTGTGGCACGCGGGCTTTCCATATAAATGCTGAATACGACCTGGTTACATAAAACACTCACTTAGGACACTCTCATATTTTATTCTTTTGAACAATTTATTGCAAACTAGCTGATTCCCGCGACTTCGTTCGTGTGGAAAAAGTTTAGAGCGACTTGCTACTATATCCGCGAGAAGTTGTGTTCTCTATCTTCGAAATTCGAAGTAATGGTGCAAAATCAACAAAAACTTTCATCCCCTATCTCTGATACATCTAATTATTTATCAGGATGAAAAGGATCCTACATATTTTTTTTTTTCAGCTACCACTATACCAAATTTCATTCAAACCTGTTCAGTAGTTTTCGCGTGATGCACGTACAGACAGACAAACAGACAAAAAATTGCACAGAAAGTGTTTAAAGCATGGTTACACTAGAATTAAAAATAAATTTGAGTAAATAAAGCCACTTTAGGTTTCAAAATAAAAGATTTTTTCTTTTATTATGCTATGGAAAAGCTGAAAGGAAGGATTTTTATTTTAGGAAGGAAGTTTTCTGACCTGTATTAAAAGAAGATGATCTTCTAAGTATTCCATGGACTTCGTAGCCTTTCTCTATCAAGAACTCTGCAAGATAGGATCCATCCTAAAATATTACAGTACAATAAGTAAGTAAAAGTGCAACATTTATAGTATTGCACTAATTATAATGGCATAAAAAATGAAAAATGTTACTTGACAGCTAAGGTAATTCCAAAATAAGCAATATTTTACTTTTGAGAACAAAATAAATTAGGTAAAAAGGCACTTATAATATGCTTGATCCAGATTGGAATCTGGGGTTTTTTATTTCACTATAGTTGGTCAATTTATAAGTATACTAATGTTTTTAGTAATGTATGTATGTATGTATGAGCAAGGCAAATTTACCACTTAGCTGAAGTGACTTACTCATTATCTAGACAAAATCTACAAAACATACTAGAAATATATTAAGTAAATATATTTATTACCTGTCCAGTTATACCAGTAATTAAAGCCACCTTCCTGTTTCCATTTATACTCGAGCCTTCGCCGGACGACATTTTCAGAAATACTTTAAACTCGATAGACTTAATAGAAAACACGTCTACACCTAGCGAGCCGGCAATGTTTTATAGGTGCTGATAAGCTTATCAAAAATCTTCCAGTGCATACTCAAACATTGTACAAAAAATATAGATACAGGAACTTTTTACCGCTTATATTAACAACACTTTAGCTAATGGAAATTCCTGAAATCAATATGAACTGGTCATTAGTAAGATTTTTTCATAAAACCTCGAGTTTTTCTATTTTCTAATAAACAAAACCTTGACCATGGACCACAGACCAGACAGAAAAGATACCATCAAAGAGTAAATATATATATAGATACCATGGACCATCGGTACGATTTACGAATTACAAAATGTCACAATTTTTTCTGAAAGTTTTTAGTCGACTACACTGACCACTCGACTACAATTTGTTGCTGAATTTTTTTATTCAACTTGATAAATTCCTGCCCCCTGATTCTGTACGCAGGCCGGTCTGTAAACTCAGTGCCTGTCACCAACGATAGTCTTTTTTTTATCCATTGAAGGTTTACTATAAAATTGTAAATGACATTTCTCTTCAAACCTTCAATGGATAAAAAAAATATGTCAATGGCTTTAATTTTTTGATAGGCACCGAGTTACAGAATCAGCCCCCCGAACGCTCTCGTCAAAATTGGAGCTACAGACGAATCACAAACATATAAGAGTAAGCAGACCTAACATAAGAAAAAATTGGCGTTCCAATTACGCCTACATACAAATCTCACGCACACATTGACAGTAAACAGAGCCGGACTTCGAAAAGCGAGGTTCAGCGAGGTTGAACGGACTGGAGAGTATTTAATATCTGTAATTTGAAATAATATGGAAACTACGGAAAGTTGCCATCAAATTGTAGGTTAAACCCTTATTTTACATTCTGTAAACTTAATTCTATAAATTAATTCTTAATTATGAAAATGGATTCTAATGTGCTAAGTTTCGCGGTTTTGTAATCAAACAAGGAATAATGTTACAAAATAATATTTAATAAAATCAAAACAAAACATGATTTACAAAATCTACCCAAAAGATATATCTATTAGATAAATAAAACAAAATCAAAAAGCAACTTTTTCTCTAATATCTTTTAGAAATACAAACATTGACAATACGATAACATCAACTGTAGTTTAATTAACTCTTACATTCTATTCAGCCTGTATCACTCATTTCAATAACCTTATTAGAATAGTATTACACATTTTAAACTTATAAAAATAACAAAATAAACCATATGTCTCAGTCTTTTCAATAACGTAATAAGGAATAGTATTACTCTATACTCTTTATTAATAGTATTACTAGGCTGTAAATTTTGCAAGTCCATCAAAACTTGATCTCCAGCAGCTTTTCTTTCTACTGGACCTTTTACTGATGATGTAGACATATGCTGAAAACAAGAGTAATAAATTATCAGTTGTCTAGTATTAACAATTTAATAGGTAATACAAATAGGTACACAGCTATATATGTATGGGTATAGCTGTCAATATTTACGTTTAAATGGCAAGATATTTTGGGTTGGTACCTAAATATAAGAACAACTAGAAACTTACTTGTAATGATGAATCAAAAATCATTGGGATTGCATTAGAAGTAAGGACGGTACGAAAACCACTGCAATCCACTAAATGTGCTTCAAAATGTTCAGAACATAGCACACTCGATGTTTTGTGCTGCCAATTTTTTTTATTCGTCTGCATCAACCAGGCATTTTTTATATTTTCATCCTTTGGAAAGCTGAAAAATGATTTAATTTTATAATTTATCCTTACTTTTATAGAAATAGAAATAGAAATATTTTATTTCAAATAAACTTTCACAAGCACTTTTGAATCGTCAATGAATCTACCACTGGTTCGGAATGCCTTTCCCGCCGAGAAGAGCCAGCAAGAAACTCGGCGGTCGCTCTTTTCAAAAAAAAGTAAAAATTTTACAATATTTAATGAAACTATGCTATGTATTGCTTCCACGATTAATTTTCCTAAGTCCAATACAATACAAATAAAAATTAATACAATCCAATACATCTTAAAACAGGCAGGCAAAAACAGACTAATTATTTAATCAAAATATACCCACTAAACAAAACTTGCGCCTGAATACGGCCCTGTCAAATTGTACAAGTATATGAAACGACAAACAAGATCCTGATATTAATTAATTGATAAATATTGCAACAGGAATATACTAGAACCAAAATTACTATAACTGTCTACGAGTTTTGCGTATATAATAATTAGGGACTGCTTCTAAAATGCCGAACGATTATTAATAATCACACAGTAAGCATATAACCAAATTACGAGTCTATAGCACATCAAAACTTACCGATGAAAAGTAATTGCAGGTGTTTTCCTATACGGAGAATTGCCACACAGAGGTGCACAACACTTCACCATTTTATTTCAGAATTTTTGATTCTTTAGACTCGATTTTAAAGCAAATTTAAAAGAATAAACAACTCGCAGGTTATGTTGTTGTTTTTGACAAATTGACATATTGCACCATACTGCTCTTATTTGTAGCTTACGAATTGCCTCAAGCTCAATTATGTCTATGAGTGCGTAAGTGTTGCAACCACAAACATATAAGAGTAAGCAGACCTAACATAATTTTCACAACTACATCTAAACGAATAAATAATATCTTCGCTTGCTTCTCTCCAACAAAAAATATATGATTCTATCTCTTTTACTTCTGTTGTTGCAACACTTACGCACTCATAGACATAATTGAGCTTGAGGCAATTCGTAAGCTACAAATAAGAGAAGTATGGTGGAATATGTCAATTTGTCAAAAACAACAACATAACCTGCGAGTTGTTTATTCTTTTAAATTTGCTTTAAAATCGAGTCTAAAGAATCAAAAATTCTGAAATAAAATGGTGAAGTGTTGTGCACCTCTGTGTGGCAATTCTCCGTATAGGAAAACACCTGCAATTACTTTTCATCGGTAAGTTTTGATGTGCTATAGACTCGTAATTTGGTTATATGCTTACTCGGCATTTTAGAAGCAGTCCCTAATTATTATATACGCAAAACTCGTAGACAGTTATAGTAATTTTGGTTCTAGTATATTCCTGTTGCAATATTTATCAATTAATTAATATCAGGATCTTGTTTGTCGTTTCATATACTTGTACAATTTGACAGGGCCGTATTCAGGCGCAAGTTTTGTTTAGTGGGTATATTTTGATTAAATAATTAGTCTGTTTTTGCCTGCCTGTTTTAAGATGTATTGGATTGTATTAATTTTTATTTGTATTGTATTGGACTTAGGAAAATTAATCGTGGAAGCAATACATAGCATAGTTTCATTAAATATTGTAAAATTTTTACTTTTTTTTGAAAAGAGCGACCGCCGAGTTTCTTGCTGGCTCTTCTCGGCGGGAAAGGCATTCCGAACCAGTGGTAGATTCATTGACGATTCAAAAGTGCTTGTGAAAGTTTATTTGAAATAAAATATTTCTATTTCTATTTCTATAAAAGTAAGGATAAATTATAAAATTAAATCATTTTTTAGCTTTCCAAAGGATGAAAATATAAAAAATGCCTGGTTGATGCAGACGAATAAAAAAAATTGGCAGCACAAAACATCGAGTGTGCTATGTTCTGAACATTTTGAAGCACATTTAGTGGATTGCAGTGGTTTTCGTACCGTCCTTACTTCTAATGCAATCCCAATGATTTTTGATTCATCATTACAAGTAAGTTTCTAGTTGTTCTTATATTTAGGTACCAACCCAAAACATCTTGCCATTTAAACGTAAATATTGACAGCTATACCCATATATATATATAGCTGTGTACCTATTTGTATTACCTATTAAATTGTTAATACTAGACAACTGATAATTTATTACTCTTGTTTTCAGCATATGTCTACATCATCAGTAAAAGGTCCAGTAGAAAGAAAAGCTGCTGGAGATCAAGTTTTGATGGACTTGCAAAATTTACAGCCTAGTAATACTATTAATAAAGAGTATAGAGTAATACTATTATATGGTTTATTTTGTTATTTTTATAAGTTTAAAATGTGTAATACTATTCTAATAAGGTTATTGAAATGAGTGATACAGGCTGAATAGAATGTAAGAGTTAATTAAACTACTGTTGATGTTATCGTATTGTCAATGTTTGTATTTCTAAAAGATATTAGAGAAAAAGTTGCTTTTTGATTTTGTTTTATTTATCTAATAGATATATCTTTTGGGTAGATTTTGTAAATCATGTTTTGTTTTGATTTTATTAAATATTATTTTGTAACATTATTACTTGTTTGATTACAAAACCGCGAAACTTAGCACATTAGAATCCATTTTCATAATTAAGAATTAATTTATAGAATTAAGTTTACAGAATGTAAAATAAGGGTTTAACCTACAATTTGATGGCAACTTTCCGTAGTTTCCATATTATTTCAAATTACAGATATTAAATACTCTCCAGTCCCTTCAACCTCGCTGAACCTCGCTTTTCGAAGTCCGGCTCTGTTTACTGTCAATGTGTGCGTGAGATTTGTATGTAGGCGTAATTGGAACGCCAATTTTTTCTTATGTTAGGTCTGCTTACTCTTATATGTTTGTGGTTGCAACAACAGAAGTAAAAGAGATAGAATCATATATTTTTTGTTGGAGAGAAGCAAGCGAAGATATTATTTATTCGTTTAGATGTAGTTGTGAAAATTATGTTAGGTCTGCTTACTCTTATATGTTTGTGAGACGAATAATGTTTTGGTTTTGTTAATCAACTTATAGGTACCTACCTCGTAGTATCTATGGTAATCTGTGGTAGGTACCTACCTAAATCGAACTAACCACGGATGACGGATCCATTTATCAAATGTCAAAAAAGTTAAAGGTTAGGGTCAAGTGTTGTAGTTTCATTTTTATAATAACAAAACTAAATCTTGAAGAAAATTATTATTAGTATTTATTCATTGTGCTTCTGAATTTGTTTTGTTTCATTATTCCAAACAATGAACACTCAAATAGATGTACTTTTAGTGAAATAGACTGTTATTGACTGCTAGTTTACTACGCAGTTACATATGGTTAAAACTTTTTCAAACAAAGATAATTGTGAAATAAGCTTATCGTTATGCCGGAAATTAAGATAACTCCGCTAGGCGCCGGCCAAGATGTCGGAAGAAGCTGTATTTTGTTATCCATGGGAGGTAAAAATATCATGCTCGATTGTGGAATGCATATGGGTTATAACGATGAGAGGAGGTTCCCAGACTTTTCCTACATAGTTCCAGAAGGTCCGATCACTAGTCAGATCGACTGTGTCATCATATCACATTTCCATCTAGATCATTGTGGCGCCCTACCCTATATGTCTGAGATGGTGGGTTACACAGGCCCAATCTACATGACCCACCCTACCAAAGCTATAGCACCAATTTTACTCGAAGATATGAGGAAGGTCGCAGTAGAAAGGAAAGGGGAATCGAACTTCTTTACTTCACAAATGATTAAAGATTGCATCAAAAAAGTTACTGCAGTAACATTGCACCAGTCAGTCATGGTTGATAATGAGTTGGAAATAAAGGCTTATTACGCTGGACACGTGCTTGGCGCTGCTATGTTTTGGATCAGAGTTGGGTCCCAATCCGTTGTCTACACAGGAGACTACAATATGACTCCAGATAGGCACTTAGGTGCAGCTTGGATCGATAAATGTCGACCTGACCTGTTAATTTCTGAATCAACATACGCAACTACAATAAGAGATTCAAAACGTTGCCGTGAAAGAGATTTCTTGAAAAAAGTGCACGAATGTGTTGAAAAGGGAGGCAAAGTCCTTATACCAGTTTTTGCATTAGGCAGAGCACAAGAACTGTGCATATTGTTGGAAACGTATTGGGAGCGCATGAATTTAAAATATCCAGTCTATTTTGCTCTCGGTTTGACAGAAAAGGCTAACAATTACTACAAAATGTTCATCACATGGACAAACCAGAAGATTCGGAAGACCTTTGTGCAGAGGAACATGTTTGATTTTAAACACATCAAGCCTTTTGACAAATCCTACATTGACAACCCTGGTGCGATGGTAGTGTTTGCCACACCTGGTATGTTGCATGCTGGTTTATCTTTGAACATATTTAAAAAATGGGCACCATATGAGCAAAACATGTTGATAATGCCAGGTTTCTGTGTACAAGGTACTGTTGGACATAAAATTTTAAATGGCGCCAAAAAAGTTGAATTTGAAAACCGTCAAGTTGTTGAAGTGAAAATGGCAGTTGAGTACATGTCGTTCTCAGCACACGCTGATGCTAAAGGCATCATGCAATTGATTCAGTACTGTGAACCAAAGAATGTGTTATTGGTGCATGGAGAAGCTCAGAAAATGGAGTTTTTGAAGGATAAAATTGAGAAAGAGTTTAAAATTAACTGTTACATGCCAGCCAATGGAGAGACAGCTATAATAACCACTCCGACCAAAATTCCTATTGATGTATCTTTGAGATTATTAAAAGCTGAGGCAGTAAGGTACAATGCTCAACCACCAGATCCCAAACGCAGAAGAGTAGTTCATGGAGTTTTGTGTGTCAAAGACAATAGACTCTCGTTACTAGACCTAGATGAAATCTGTGATGAAATAGGTATAAACAGGCATGTTATTAGGTTTACAAGCACAGTACGATTTGACGACCCCGGTCCATCTGTGAAAACTGCTGAAAAGCTTAAAACTTTACTCACAGAGAAGTTACCAGGTTGGTCAATAACTATATCTGATGGCAACATATCCGTAGAATCTGTACTAATAAAGGTTGAAGGGGATGACGATAATACTAAAAGTATTTACGTTTCATGGACAAATCAGGATGAAGATTTGGGTAGTTACATTCTTGGATTACTCCAATCGATGGTGCAGTGATAGTTACCTCCTTTATATTAAGTACAGTAATAAATAGTTTTCAACTCTGATGCTGTCTACTGAACTACTAATGATGTTAGTATTATAGTATAATATAAATAATCTATTTTAAATTTTTCTTTACCTGTCTTATAGCTATGGTTCAATCACATTATGGTTTACCACAACAGTATTTTATTGCATTGTATGCCACACTTCTGGTGCAGGGTGACAAGAAATTTTCTGTATAAGAAGCTAAAAAAAAATGTAGCAACACTGCTATGTGCTGTCTGACATCACACTTAAAAATATTGCACAAATCTCAGAGAAATGCAGAAGTAACATGGTTTGATGTTTTAAAGTTTGGTTTTCAAAATTCAAAATATATTTATTTCACTTAGGCCACCTTGTATCTCTACACGTCATAAATCTACCACCGGTTCGGTTCATTGTTTTGTACCCTAGTCTCATAAGTTATCCATGTGCAGTATGTGATGTTAATAAATTATTGACTACTCTTTATGCCAAAGCATTGATAGCATCGGAGTTGAAAGCTGTTTTTCTTGATGTAGCCATGTGATAAGAACCTTAGTGTTAAAATAAAACATTTTTATTTCCAAAATATTATGTTTAATAAATAATGTAATAAATAACATTTTTTCTATTATTACGCACACCATGATATGTCCGTGTTACATTTTCCTTGATACCACAAATATTGCAGCCCATTTGTTTCAGTTAAATTCTTCAGCTTCTTATCGATATTCTGATTCTGTTTCTATAAAAAAAACGTAAATATTCTTAAATTATTCTTTTAAATAAAAAATAAAGTCACGATGAACTGCAGCGTCCTCTAGCGAGCTAAAAAATATTTCTGTGAATTGCAAAAAACTAAAAAAATCAGTAGCATTGTGGCAAATTGTTTCAAATAAAAACACGATTGCAACACTCTCTTGTGTGGTGTGTGAAACTATCTAAGAATTTGCTAAGTGGTACGTACGCGTATGTACTTATTTTATGCAAAGGCTCTGTAATGCGTACCTACAGCCAGTAGGTACAATACTTCAAGTTGAAATGGTTGAAGGTAGCTACAATAGTACATTATTGCAAAGGCAGGGAAGTAGGCAATTGCAGGTCGAGTATGAGTTTGAAGGCCGAGCCGTAGGCGAGGACTTCACTAAATACGAGACAGGCAATTGCCATTTCCCGCCGAGGCATATATAGTGCTTTTCTCAAAAGAATGCAGGGAAATAAAACACTTTTTATATTATACATCCAAATCCATCCGCCATTTTGGTTTAAATCTGGTGGAGTAGGTACAATCAATCTCCATTTCACTCTCTGAACCGTTGGAACTCATTTTGATTATTATTAAATTTATATTTATTAAGTAGGTATGTAAATAACAAATCAAGACGAATTTTCAGCTTTACCGCCAATTTTTTTTTATTATCTGTGCCGACAGGCAAACGCATTTATGGCTATACAGCCACGTAAACGCAATTTGTACTAAGCAAAGAGACTATGGTATGCCAAGAATGACAAAAGAGATCCGATCAAGGAGTATTTAGTAACCCCAGCACGCCATTTCATACTGTTGTATGAAACGGCATTACATTACAAAGCTCCTGCAATATTTAAAAAAAAAAACGCTCCGCGAAACAACTGTTTCGCGGAGCGTTGTAAATTGTAATGTTCCAAATTCAAAAAACGCTCTTGCAATGGATTTGATTTTCTTTGTCCGACAATTCGATACTTCGCGTGTTCTTTTTTCGAAAATAATGACAATATTTCCATGCATGTTTGAGAAAAAATATTTTATCATGAGCAACCTGCTATTAACGTCTCACCGTAGCTCACTACTGAACGCCGGTCTACTCTCAGAGAAGGATTATATTCTTTGATTATATTATTATTTACTTAACTAAACTAACTCTGAAAAGTCCAGGAGCGAACTTGGGAACCCTCGAATAGGAGACGTTAATCCTAACCATTAGGCTATCCGTGCTCACAAAAATATTTCTAAGGTAGATAAACCTACACTTACCATAGGTGGCGGGTATAAACGTCTAAAATCTCCTTTGCCTAGGTTCTCCCTGTAGGCAATCAGTAGGCTACTTCTCAGCCTAGGACTGAGGCAGTGTCTGCACAATCCACAAACGTCGGCAACATCGCAGCTGTCCTTACAGTAGGAACTGCATTCTTCGCTGTACACTGCTATGTTCTTCTGCGATGATATCATGTTTTTGGTTCCTTGGTCCTGGCTGAAAAGTTTTTTTTTTAAATATTAACCAAGCTGAAGTTGACTAATATCCTCCTATCCCCTCCAAATAAGCGGAAAGCCTTGGCTAGAAGTGGGTACGACATTAGTGCACAGTGGTTCGAACCCCAGCCGAATCTGCGACCTTTCAAATTTCAGTCCGCACCCTTAATCGTTGGGCTATTGAGATTTTTAAACATTAAGTATACCGTTTTCAACAAAGTTAGGTGATGCTTTCTGTCAAGCTTGTTTTCACAAACCCAGGGAACACCTATAGGTGAAAATTTCATTGGGTCAGGGATTGTATTTAGGGGCTGCCTATACGTAAAGAGATTCCTACTTAGATGATTTAGGTATGGTTGGAGAAAACGGGGATAATATTAGACTCTTGAGTACCTATCTATAGGTATATATCTTTTAGGATTACAGGATACCTATTTTATAAATTGGATCTTTGTACAGAGAATAGGTAGGTATATTTAATTCTACTCACGTGCCATTACTCAAATACGTAGCAAGTCCAACCAGCGAAAACAAGTTGTATAGAACTTGTTCGTACAGCAGCTGATTGGGCGGGTAGTGCGCAGAACTCAAATTGGGCGACATGTTGGCCTCCAGCAGGTATACCTTGAGGTCTTCATCAACCACTAGATCGAAACGCATCATCTCGAAAAAGTTATCTTGAGAGGGGTAGTTTTCAAGCTGAAAAGAACCACCACTACTAAATACCTACTATTTTTAGGTACTATAGCTGATGCCCACGACTTCGCCCGCGTGAGTTTAAGACGTAGTTTTTAAAATAACGTCGGAACTTTTTAATTTTTTTTATTTTATTCTACAAGATAGCCCTTGACTGCGATCTCACCTGATGGCAAGTGCAGTCTAAAATTTATCCGGAATAAAAAGTAGCCTACTATACCCATGCAAAAAATCACGTCGATCCGTAGCTCTGTTGCAGCGTGATTGAAGGACAAACCAACAAACAAACACACTTTCGCATCTATAGTATAATAAAACTGTAACGGGACGAAATCTGTACATTAAATATATTTTGAAAATTTTAATCGGAGGATGCTTTATTATCGATACTGAGCCCAAAACAATTTTTTTTTAGAATTTTTTGTCTGTCTGTCTGTCTGTATCTTGGCCGCTATATTTATAGTTATACATATATAGTTATAGTTTATAATATTAGTAAGGATTCTGTGCCACCATTCTGTCTGTTTTAAAGTAAAAAGTTCGCGAAGGATTTTGTCCAAGTTTCGACCAACAATGAGTATTCCTTAGAAAATACCTATAAGTAGGTACCTATTAGGGGTAAAGTGTATAGATAATCTCGTACGAAAAACATCAAAAGCGAAATGCAACAGTCACTAGACACGAAATTTTTGAAACTTCAAAGCTTTCAATCCAAAGTTCCCGCACCCTCAAGTCCCTTCAAAAGAGTTCAAAAACACAGCGTGCGTTATCACATTGACCTTTTCGTTATCTGTCAGAAAGAAAACCGCGGCAAAGTGCGGTGTCACCGTGGAAAAAATGCCTCTGATCTTTGATTCCGTGCTAGTAGTACTTTGTACTCCACTTTTTTTAAGCTAAACTGAACTGAATTTAATTTTTTTTTAAATGGCTGTATCGTCTCTTAGTACCTACCTAATATGTATAGGAATTTTATATAAAAATTTTGGCTCTGCAACCTATTGAAAATAAATCCAAATTGGTCAATGACATTTTATACTAAAATTGGTTGAAAATTAGACTTAGACGCGATTTTCTTTTTTTTGTCTAACAAACATTATTTTATGTTTCTTCTCAGTAGGTACGGCCCTATGGAAATTGGAAATATAAGGCAATTTTTTTTGTTTTTTTTTTTGCTGTAAAAATCAAATTAGCATATGAAGATTTACATTACACGCGCTCTTAAGTTGTTGTCCATAGTTCTGGTTATTATCATAAATTCATAAGCTCTATTAATGATAATATTATGTTTATATATTTAACTAGTAGTTAAGCATATACCTACGACGAAATCATTGTCGTCGGTGGTGTGTGGAAGGATCAGAAATTACCTACGATCCAGACAGAAAAGAGTTAAAACTGTATCTCTTTAATCTAGAGCAGTTTTGGGTAGATTAGTCTATAAAGTAAAACTTACTGCACTGATAATGTGGTGTTCCTTTTTGATAAAAACTTCAATAATCGCTTCTTGCACATCTTCCCACATCTTCGTTGTGTTCTTTCCCTGTAAAAATTGCAAAAAAATATGTGTAAAGAAAAAAAATATGGTTTGGCGGATTAATTATATAATAAAATTTGCTGTCCCTCGTTTATCTAAATATATAAAAGGAAAAAGTGAATGACTGATGACTGACTGACTTATCTATCAACGCCTTTGAGTATATAACCAACATCAACGCACAGCATCGGGCCGATTGGCATACAGAGAGCTATCATGACGTAGGCATCCGCTAAGAAAGGGGTTTTTTTTTAAATATATAGACTAGCGCTTGCCTGCGATGACACCTGATGGTAAGTGAAGATGCGGCCTAAGATGGAACGCGCTTGCCTAGAATATGCCTATTCACTCTTGATTTGAAGGTACCCAAATTATAGTTACAGTGAAAAACGGAAGCCGGAAGGGCATTCCAAATCCTAGCGGTGCGTATCAGGAACGAAGAAGCAAAGCGCTTAGTGCGCGTCCTTGGGATTTCAACTACTTAGGGGTGCAGATCTTTTCTGTGCCTTACGTTTCGATGGTAGAATGGTGGTTTTTGAAAATTCAACGAACTTAAAGTGAGCGAAGCCGCGGGCAAAAGCTAGCAATGGATAAACGCAAAGTAACGCCTATTTCTATCCAATATTATTTAATCCCTAATTACATTTGTAAACAAGGCCTAAGAGCCACGTTGATCGCGACAAGGTAACCCGACCGCGCTAAGGCGAATAGCAATCGATAGCGACCGGGCACTACAGCCTGCAAGTAAAAGGCTTAAATTAATTAATACCATTGCGTTCGTGTCGCTGGGGTGATCGACATATTAACCTGTCGCGGCTAAACGTGGCGCCAACTGCTAATCGCTTAAAGACGTCTGCAAACCTAGAGATGTTTGGTGGGAGGGGAAAAAACGCTATCATCCTGCACTGGTAGCATGGGCAGGAGATAAAAGTTTTATGCACTGACAGGGGATAAAATTATCTTTTCCCTATGCTAAAGCATGGCGACAGAGAAGGCGATGTATATTTCTATAAGTATATCCACTGAGTGTTATTTCCACCGCTGTGCCCATGCTCGACGGGTGGATAAAGCTAAGCGAGGGGATAAACGTTTTATCCTTTTCCCGGGGATAAAATTTCTCCCGCCCATGCTACCAGGGCTGAAGTTCGCTCTTATATACCCAAGTACGATAAACGATTGTGTTTATGACTGTTTTACTATTCACCAACTAGATGGCGCCAGTAGGACATTGCAACTCGCTATTTCCTCCTGGTGCCCGTTGTATATAGTGAATTCGTAATTTTCGTATTAAAGTTTTTTTTGAAGTGATGTGCAGTGTTTTATTAGTGTGGTGAGTGTACATTGGTCCTACTCGTTAGCCGGATAAACTGTAAGTACTCTATAGTGATAAAGTAAAGTGCAAAAGACTCTAACTAATTTACTAGTGTTTCGGACTTAGAAAAATTCAGTTTCATTAACTTAGAAAAATTAAAGTGTTAAAAAAGACTTAGCAAAATTTACTAGTGTTTGGACTTAGAAAAATTATTAGTGTTTGGACTTAGAAAATTTGCGTGTAAAAAAGACTTAGTGAATTTACATGTGAAAAAACACTTAGAAATTTTTCATACAAAAAAGACTTAGTGAATTTACCGATCAAAAAACACTTAGAATTTTTACGTACAAAAAGTACTTTGAAAAATTTTAGAACTTTGGACTTCATAATGTCTGACTCAGAAGAATGTTCGCTTGCGTTACTCAAGGAGTTGCAAGAGTCCATCGCAAGACTACAAACTAATTTTAAAAAGACATCACAATCGCGATACTCACAAAGTTATTTAGAAACGCGAAAGGACTTACTAGAAGATTATTTTACTCAAGCGCGAACGGAGCTAAGAAATGCTTTAGCACAGTCAGATCTGTCCAAAGAGGAAAGAGTTAATATTAAAGAAATATACGATCAAATTGAAGATTGCTATTTGGAATTTAAAACTACACTAAAAGAAAAATTAAATACATTAGTTAAACAAGAAAAACCAAGTATGACTTCACAAGCTTCTAGTTGTTCCTCGTCCAAGCTTCCTAAAATAAATCTACCCACATTTTCGGGAAATTATAGAGACTGGATTTACTTTAAAGATATGTTCCGAACGCTTGTAGATGATGATTCCTCACTAAGTGAAATACAAAAACATCATTATTTGCGCACAAGTCTTAAAGGTGAAGCTGAACAACTTTTGCGACATTTTGATATCACCGCAGCTAATTACTCTAGTGCTTGGCAATATTTAAATAATAGATACAATAATCCAAGAATTATAGTAAACACTATTTTAAGCCGTTTACTTGGACAAAAGAAACTCAGTAAAGAATGCGCCAAAGGATTAAAGGAACTTCTTGATACTACGAATGAATGCCTGAATAGTCTTTCTAACTTTGAAATAGATACCTCTTCTTGGGATCCGTTGATTGTACACCTTATCGTCTCCAAACTAGATATCGAAACTCACAAATTTTGGGAGCAGTCATTGGGTTCTTCGACTGAGTTACCTACCTACTCACAACTTTCTTCATATTTAGAAGGTCGTTTTAGAGCTATTGAGATGGTTCAAACTACCCACAAAAAAGAAGTTACCTTGCCACCGCCGGCACAACCACCAAAGGCCAAGACTATTAAGAGTTTCACTAGTGAAGTAAATACTGAATGCACTTATTGCACAAAAAACCACTACATCTGCCACTGCACAGCTTTCACACAACTCAATGTTGAACAGCGTCGAGATTTTGTCAAGAACAATAACCTTTGCTTCAATTGCTTAGTTAAAGGCCACCAGATTAAGAATTGTAGACAAAATACGAGGTGCCGCATCTGTACCAGAAAACACCACACACTATTACATCAGAATGAGCTAGTTGCTAAGCCTGTTGCTGAACTTGAAGAAAATGTAGAGTCATCTCTATACCCTGACAAGGAAATCGCTAGTATGAAAGCATCTGTTGGTCATAATCTCGTGGTTCTAGCTACTGCTCGCTTAGGAATCAAAAATAAGAATGGAGTTATTCACTACCTTCGAGCACTGGTCGATCAAGGATCCATGGCAACTTTCATAACGGAATCAGCAGTGCAACTTTTAGGCTTAACAAAGAAACAATTTGAAGTACAGGTGACTGGCATAGGAAACAGCGCTGTCCAATCACACAATACAGTCCTCTTAGATATTTATTCACCGATCGATGCACAACATGTTATGCAAATCAATGCTCACGTTCTCACCAAGTTAACCACATTGTTACCCACAAGACAATTTGACGCAGAGAAATGGCCAGGTATCACTAGTATCTCACTATCTGATCCTCACTTTAATCGACCTGGACATATCGACGTGTTATTAGGAGCTGATGCTTATGCTGCAATTTTACAAGAAGGATTATATAGACACGGATCTCTCATTGCACAAAACACACGATTAGGCTGGCTTATTTCTGGCAGCACAAAATCATCGGATGATCTTCCTGAACATCATATCACAGTTAGCACTTCACTCGTAGAGGTAGATCATTTGCTCAGAAGATTTTGGGAGATCGAAGAGCTTTCACCAAAAGATAAACCTTTAACACTACTAGATCAAAAATGTGAAAATCACTATAAAGAAACTCACACACGTAAGGAAGATGGTAGATATGAAGTTCACTTACCTTTTAAAGATGAAAATACACCAAACCTCGGCGATTCTAAACCTATAGCTATTAGACGCTTACTTCAGATGGAGAAGAAATTCGCACGTAATCCCGATTTCAAAGACAGATATTGTCAGTTCTTGCGACAATATGAGGCACAAGGCCATATGGAAGTAATCCCAGAAGAAGAAGACTCAGCACCTGAAAAGAAAGAAAAAAATGAGACACATAATAAAGAAAGAAACATAAAGAAATATTACTTACCTCATCATGCCGTAGTTAGAGAATCCCATGTAAGTACAAAGCTCAGAGTAGTTTTTGACGGCAGTGCGCGTCCTGTAAATGGAAATTCATTAAATGATGAGCTGTTAATTGGTCCTCCACTTCAACAAGATTTAAGAGATCTCGTCACCAGATGGCGAAGGCACAAAATATGTTTAGTTGCTGACGTTCAGAACATGTATCGACAAATACAAGTCGCTCGCGAAGACAGTGATTACCAGAGAATTCTATGGAGAGATGATCCGAAAGACATGATTCGTGAATATCGATTACTTACGGTCACCTATGGAACCTCTTGTGCACCGTATCTTGCCATAAAAACATTGCATCAGTTGACAGAAGATGAAAGCCAAAATTTTCCTAATGAATCGCACATTCTAAAAACTGATGTTTACATGGATGATTTGCTCACTGGTACATGTAATGAAATGAACGCTGTAGATTTACAAGAACATCTCACTGAATTATTCGCTCGTGGCGGTTTTCCGTTACATAAATGGGCTTCTAATAGTAACTTAGTTTTGAGTAAAATTCCACAAACGCTTAAGGTATCACAGAACAGTGTTAATATAAAATTAGATGAATCTGTTAAGGCTCTTGGGGTCACTTGGAAACCACAACTGGATGTTTTTGAACTGAAGGTTCTGGTAGATTGTAAAGCTGACTCGACTTTTACTAAACGAACAGTTCTGTCTGTGATAGCTAAAACGTTCGATCCGTTAGGTTGTCTTGCACCTATTATAGTTGTTTTGAAAATCTTTATGCAAAAACTTTGGCAAGCTGGCTTAGATTGGGATGATGAGCTTCCCAGTGATTTAAAAAATGAATGGATAACCTACCTCACTTGTTTGAGTACGATGAATTGTATACAATTACCTCGTTGGTTAGGAATAACTAAAACAAATTCTAAAATAGAGCTGCATGGATTCAGTGATGCATCCTGTTCAGCGTACTCAGGAGTCGTGTACCTCAGAGTTATAGATGGTGATGACATTAAAGTGAGTTTGGTCGTTGCTCGTACGAAAGTAGCACCTGTAAAACAAATATCAGTACCACGTCTAGAACTCTGTGGGGCCGTCTTATTAGCCAGAATGTTAAAAGATGTCAAAACTAGTTTAAATATTCCTGATCATTGTATTTTTGCCTGGACAGATTCGACCATAGTTTTGGCTTGGTTGCGTAAATCACCTAATACTTGGAAAACCTTTATAGCTAATCGTACAACTGAAATTTTGAATGTGCTTAATAGCAATCAATGGCATCATATTAATTCCCAAGATAATCCCGCTGATTGCGCTTCACGTGGAATCACGCCTGAACAATTAGAAAATCTTGAACTATGGTGGAATGGCCCAGATTTTTTGCGAAACTCTGTGAATATTGAATTTAAAAATTGTAACGTACCTGATGTGACTCTCGAACGTAAACTACCACCTGTAAAGGTAGTTGCTACTCCTTTAACTGAAACTGACACTGAAAACTATTTAAAAAGATATTCAAAATTATCTAAATTGATTCGTGTAACAGCATATGTGTTTAGATTTGTTCAAAAATGTAAAGATAAAATTAATTTGAGAAAAAACGCAATGGATACTTACTCTTTTCCTCAGTATTTAACTGTGGCCGAATTGAGAAAGGCACGTAACGTTTGCATTCGTCTCTCACAGGAACTCTATTTTGCAAAAGAAATAGAAATACTGAGAAAAGGAGACATGATTCCAAAAACTAGTGTTCTGAAACAACTTGTACCTTATCTCGACAAAGATAATATTTTACGTGTAACCGGACGCCTTCGTAATGCATCCATAAGTACTGATCAAAGGACACCAATTTTACTTTCTGCTCATTGTCATTTTACATCATTGATTGTTCAAGACGCTCATCTTCATGCATTACACGGTGGTCCTCAGTTAACTCTTAATCTATTAAATTGTAAATATTGGATTATCGGTGCTAAAACTTTAGTTAAAAAAGTTATTCGCAAATGTCTTACCTGTTTTAAGCATTCCTCGTCACCTTTGAATCAATTGATGGGACAGTTACCCGCTTCACGGGTCAGGCCTAGTAAACCTTTCCGCTGTAGTGGAGTGGATTACGCTGGTCCAGTTACTTTAAAGTTATATCCCGGACGATGCCAGAGAACAAGTAAGGCATATATCTGTGTATTTGTTTGCATGGTCACTAAAGCGATCCACCTGGAACTGGTTAGCGATCTATCCACTAATGCCTTTTTGGCTTCGTTCCGCCGTTTTACCTCAAGACGCGGCCATTGCAGTGATCTCTGGAGTGATTGTGCCACCAATTTTACTGGAGCCTCTAGAGAACTCGATTGTATGTTCAAAAACAGAAAATCTCAAGTAGTTGGAGAAATAGCTGAGTTGTTGGCTAATGATAATACGACTTGGCATTTCATACCACCTGGCTCTCCACACTTCGGTGGATTGTGGGAGGCTGGCGTGAAATCCGTAAAGATGCATCTCAAACGTGTAATTGGTCAAACTATCCTCACCTTTGAAGAGTATGCTACTTTATTGGCGCAAGTCGAAGCTTGTGTAAATTCGAGACCCTTAACTTTACCGTCAAGTTCCATTGAGGATATTTCTCCAATTACTCCTGGACACTTCCTGATTGGGGAAGCTCCTATAGCTGTTCCGGAAATGAATTTAGAGGATGTCTCTCGCTCTCATTTAGATCGTTGGCAATTGCTACAAAGAATGTTGCAAAATTTGTGGTCACGCTGGAGTGCTGAATATCTTTCCACCTTGCAAAATCGCTATAAATGGTCTGATAAGATAGCAGAACCAGACATTGGTACGGTAGTTCTTGTCAAAGATGAGAGGCTTCCTCCCGGAAAGTGGCTTTTGGCTAGAATTATTGAGAAACACCCTGGCAAGGATGGACTAACTCGGGTCGTAACGTTAAAAATGAAAGGCCACATTTTCAAACGCCCAATCACGAAAATTTGCCCGTTGGATACACAAGCAAATGTCTAGACCTTCCTAGCCGTAGGATTGTTTATTAGTTTTTAAAAATTTAATTTAATTTGTTTAATCCCTTTGCCTTTAAAGGACCATTCGTCCTTTGGGGGCCGGAATGTTTATGACTGTTTTACTATTCACCAACTAGATGGCGCCAGTAGGACATTGCAACTCGCTATTTCCTCCTGGTGCCCGTTGTATATAGTGAATTCGTAATTTTCGTAATAAAGTTTTTTTTGAAGTGATGTGCAGTGTTTTATTAGTGTGGTGAGTGTACAGATTGATACCGCCATTACCTGTTCAAAGATTGATTTTATACCTCCTCACGAAATTAATTAAATAGGTGTCGTGGATTTAGATAGATAGATAGATGCAAAACTCTTTTTTGCTACACACAAGAAATGATGTCTACAATTTTATTGATCTTATAGTATTCAATATTAAACCGTAAGGCATAGTGACAAATCTTAAGTCGAATAGTTAATAAAAAAAACATTATGTAATAAAGCTTGTCAATAAACAATCAGTCAATCAGATTGAGATTCTATTTTACCAATTTGTAAATACCCTTACACTTTACTACACAAAAAAAAACTTGAGGGGTGTCAAGGGACACCCGGATGGAACGAAGTTCAATGCGAAATAGAAATGAAAATATCTGGCTTGCTTTCTATAAGAGAGAGAGAGACAGACAGAGAAACATGCGACGCCGCACAGCTTACAATAGCTTACTATAGCAAAAAGTGTCGTGACAACTTTTCGTAAGAATTTTTTCCGTCTAGCCCCCTATCACAACGCGCGATAAGGAACTTCGTTCCAATAATATGTTGTGGTAAAATGATTTGCATTTAATATCAATTCTCAATTTTTAGATTTTGGAATAGATAGCCTGTCTAAGATTGGAAAGTGGCTTTAAGAAGAGCCTTGTATTTCTGAAAGCATGATAGAGCCAATTACACCCCTTTCCGACGCGAATATCAACGCGTAGTGTACGAACAGCCTTATTTTCACCCCTTTTAAAAAGTGCGTTCGGTGTCAACTGTCGCCTTATTTATCGTCTACCAAACGGATTTACATGGTAAGTGCTAGTTTATAGCTGGCATGTACTACTGAGTATTTTAAACCTAATCCTACTTTCTACTAAATATGTTACGAAAGTTTGGATGTATGGATTTCGATACTTCCTTGTGTCGGAAAGCACGTTGACAGTGCGCAGAGTGCCAAAAGAATTCCCGCGATAAATGAAATAAAACATACCGGAAACCTCGTGTGAAACGCAAAAGATGCTAGCGTGTAAGAGCATCAAATATCGTACATCATGTAAGTATTCTAATAACTCGTAAAACATTCATTAAAAAAAATGGCTGATCCATCTCTTGGTAATATTACCAAGAGACGGATCAGCCATCTTCTCTACTATATAAAAATAAGTCGGGTTTTCCTTCCTGACGCTATAACTCCAGAACGCACGAACCGATTTCCACGATTTTGCATTCGTTGGAAAGGTCTCGGGCTCCGCGAGGTTTATAGCAAAGAAAATTCAGGAAAAATTTCAACAATTTAAGAACGCGGACGAAGTCGCGGGCGTCCGCTAGTTTTTTTATATAAAATTCCTATACATATGTATAGGAATTTTATATAAAAATTTTGGCTCTGTAATATGCAACACATTGAAAATATGTAAATGCAAATTAAAAATTAGACCTTTTGATTATAAGCTATTGCATAGCTTCTATCGCGGGCCAGCGTAGAGACCGAATCCAGAAATTCCGTAAAGAAAATAACCTGAGACGGGACTCCACTACGGTGAGCCGCTAGATGGCGTTGATAAAAAATGCTATGCAATAGCTTTACCGCGGCAGTCCCCGAGTGCCACACGTCTTTTTTTTTCGAACTTTCATTATCATATGTTTCTACTCAGAATCGTCCCTTGGAAATATCATGTAATTTTTATCTGTCTTTTTTTTCGGATAATTAAAACTTGATCTACTGCTGTAAAAATCAAATCTGCATCTGAAGATTTACCATTACACGCGCTCTTAAGTATCTGCCAACTCGTGTTTTATGGGAATGTTTATTTATAAACCCGTTCTTACCTTTGACTTCGCATAATGGTCGAAGGAATCCTTCATGCTGAATCCTAAGGAAGTGTACGGATGCGCCAGCGAAGGAACTTCCCACGTAGGCAGGTAATCATCGCCTACCACGTATTTATCCAGATTTTTTGGGTCAAACGGGTAGTATTTCACTGGGCAATATCTGGAATAAATTCGAATTGCGTGTTATAAAATAAACTAGCTGATGCCCGTGACTTCGTCGGCGTGGATCAAGGTTTTTCGATTCTCATGGGAACTCTGTAATTTTCCGGGGTAAAATGTACCTAGCCTATGTTTTAATCCTGGGTATGAGCTATCTCCATTCCAAATTACAGCCAAATCGGTTCATTTGTTATAGCGTGAAGGAGTAACAAACATACACACAAACACACACACACACATACAAACTTTCGCCTTTATAGTGTGATAGTGTGATTGATCAATATTTTTCTATTAGGAAGGTAGCTAACATTTTACAGAATTGGATTTTTGTATAAAATGTTCTTTTCATTTCACACAAGGATTGTTCAAAACCAGTGTTGGCATTAATCGATTAATTTTTTAATCAATTAATTAATCTGATTAATTTTAATCAGATTAAATTAATCATGATTAAAATAATCATGATTAAAAAAGTAATCTTAATCATGATTAATGAATTTAATCATTAATCATTAATCGTTAATTGATTAACTTTTTTAACTTGATTAACTTGATTATAAACTAATACATCCATCAATGTTTTTACTATATATTTATAGCTACTCGTGCTGATTCGCTGACTGACTCGCTCACTGTCTGACTCATTGATCACCTCTCCTGTAAAATTTTGTATGAAAAAAAAAATTTTTCACTCATGGTTTCGTATGGAGGACAAAAATTCATTTGGTGCAAAAATATGTAGAGAGCTGATAATTGAGGATTTCGGAGACGGGTGAGGAGCACGGCCAGGGTATCGAAGATAGAGGGGGAGTATTCAAACAAAAGTCATTCGAAACCTCATCAAATTGGTAGGAAGCTGACAAAAAATTCAAAATGGTGGATTCAAGAGAGAAGCCAGCGGGCGTTAAACAGCGCGCGCGGCGTGGCGCGGCGGTGTGCCTCGCACCGCGCGCGCGCGCCCTCTACGGCACCGAACCGCTCAAAAAATCGCTATCGCTCGGTCGTCGGCGAAGGCGGGCAGTGCGATTTCATCATCCCTACGCATCGATGTAAAGCGAAGTCCACGCTCGGCGCGTATCATATTATGTACCTAAACAATTAGAATTGAATATACTTGACGTTAATTGCACCTACGACTAGTATTTCGCTTGAAAATTCATATTGTAGGTATCAAGCATAGACTACGTCATGGAGCTCTAGGTCCTGGCTCTTCAATCCTGATGCTGCAGGGTAGTGTCTACCTAAACTGTGAGGATTTAGAGACTGTCAGTTTAGAATTGATATTGTTGGTCTTAATAATCTTTACTTCCTTATCCTAAGTAATCCTTACTAATATTTTAAATTCGAACGTGTGTTTGTTTGTTGGTTTGTCCTTCAATCACGTAGCAACGGTACAACGGACTGGCGTGATTTTTGCAAGGGTTTAGTTTAGGACCGGGAGAGTGACGTAGGCTACTTTTTATCCCGGAAAAACAAAGAGTTCCCGCGAGATTTTAAAAACTAAATCCACGCGGACGAAGTCGCGGGCATCAGCTAGTCACACTAATATTTGTAGGAACGCGAGCATCACCAATCATCAGAAGTGAAACGGAAGAAGCGCCATCTAGTGACGGTAGTCTTGTAACGTTACAAGACTATCGTCATGAAACGTTACAAGACTACCGTCACTAGATGGCGCTTTGAACAAAAATCACTCTAATCCTACTCTCCTACATATTATAAAGCCGAAAGTTTGTGTGTATGTGTTTGTTAGTTTGTTTGTTTGTGTGTGTGTGTTTGTGTGTGTGTGTGTGTGCTTCTTCACGCCGCAACGAATGAACCAATTTCGCTGAAATTTGGCATGGAGATAGCTCATACCCAGAAATAAAACATAGGCTCCATTTTATCCCGGAAAATTACAGAGTTCCCATGGGAATTGAAAAACCTTGATCCACGCGGACGAAGTCGCGGGCATCGTCTAGTAGATAATAAAATGATACTGGTTATATTGAAGTACTTAGTTTCTCACCTTTCTTTTCATCAAAATATATTCAAATTCAAATTCATAATTTATTTATTTAATGTAGGCTACCTTGTAGGTCTTATGACACGTCATAAATCTACCACCGGTTCGGAATGCAGATTCTGTTATATAAAGTGTTAATTTGGTTTGCTCAACTATTTCGTGTTCCTACGATCTTTTTTGACGACAGAATTTGCTTGCAACCGGAACAGCTTCCACTCATAAAGGCGGTGAAACGCCGACTGATTGATATTTGAAATTTGAATTTTTAAATGATATCAAACCAGTGACCGAGTAAAATTAAAATAACCCTTATTGTATACTATTTTAAGATTCAGTTTAAACCAAAATATGTGAAAAAGTACACGCGATGCTATATTTTATTTTTTATACTATTTTTACTATTTTTTTCTTTGTGTTTTTTTTATTCCATGACAAGATACCCCTTGACTGCGATCTCACCTGATGGTAAGTGATTAGTGACGATGCAGTCTAAGATGGTAGCGGGCTAAATTGGAAGGGGTATAGCAGTATCAATTCAACCCATACCCCTAATCGGTTTCAACACGCCATCGTGCCGGGACGCTAAATCGCTTGGCGGCACGTTTTTGACGGTAGGGTGGTAACTACCCACGGCCAAAGCCTCCCACCAGACCAGACCAGAGACAATTTAGAAATAATAAATTACTAAATTGCCCCCGCCGGGAATCGAACCCGAGACCTCCCCGTTATAAGACCACAGCGCTCACCACTGCGCCAGGGAGGTCGTCAAAAATTGTGTTTGCAAATAGCTGTTTAATTTCGACGAAAAAGAAATGGCGAGAACGAGCAATGACCACAGGCAGAGAAAAATCCTTTATAATTCGAATACAATACCAATATGATATTGAGTATTGGGTGGTGACGAGTGGTGATGAGTGGGTGGTGATGAGTGGTGATGAGTGGTGATGAGTGGTAATGAGTGGTGATGAGTGGTGGTGAGTGGTGGTGAGTGGTGGTGATGAGTGGTGGTGATGGGTGGTGATGGATGGTGATGAGTGGCGATGAGTGGTGATGAGTGGTGGTCAGTGGTGGTGAGTGGTGGTCAGTGGTGGTGAGTGAGCTGACTGCTTAGTGTGCTGAGTGCTGGTGAGTGGTGGTGAGTAGTGAGCGGTCAAAATTAACAATAAATTACTGCAAAATCGGAAAATAAATAAATAAGTAGTTAATAGATAGTTAATCAAAAATAATTAATCAGATTAACGATTAATGATTATGATTAATTAATCGTTAATCAAATTTTTGATTAATGATTAACTTAATCGTTAATCAAATTTTTGATTATGATTTTAATCATTAATTTTTAATCGTTAATCAGATTAACTTTGGGCCAACACTGTTCAAAACTTAGCATGTCCAGAATTAGCTTGCTATAATAATAAATTAGTTTTACTGCCATATTTTATTTTTCATTTTCAAAATTTGGTAGACGCTAACATGAATAACATGTTCAGTTTAACTTTAATTAATGTACCTACATAAGTTAATGTTATTTTGCATGCTAAATAGAATAATGTTTGTACTTGCTACAAATTAAAATAAATGATTTGCTTTGCTAAAAGTGAAAAGCTACTTCGTCGATTAAAAATACAAAAAAATAGTTGCAAAAATTTTGACGACGTCCCTGGCGCAGTGGTGAGCACTGTGGTCTTGTAACTCGGAGGTCTTGGGTTCGATTCCCGGCTGGGTCAATTTGGGAATTAATAATTTACCTAGTTACCGTCAAAGACATGCCGCCAAGCGATTGAGCGTTCTGGCACGATGGCGAGTAGAAACCGATTAGGGGTATGGGTTGAATGTACTCTGCCATACCCTTTCCAAGCCCGCTACCATTATAGACTAAATCCTCACTTACCATCAGGTGAGATCGCAGTCAAGTCATCAGCTATCTTGTCATCGAATAAAAAAAAATGAGAATTTACCTACTTGTAGAAGTAGGTACCTATTAAGCTAATAGTCTCGGTTCAGATAATTTGAAAGGTGGTTAGATAAATTGTGGTAACGAATATTTATGATTCATACAAGAAAAGCGAAAGTCTTAAAGATAATCTCCTATGCAACTGGTCTTAGCAGTTAGCTTACACTAGGTACAAATCGCGATTTCTATGTCTTCTAAGTATTCTCACCTGAATAATACGTCTGCTGTATACCAGTACACTCTCAAAGGATTAACCGAGGTGAGCGCGACGTACACGCCAATGTCGAACTTATGTCCATCCACTAAGAACGGTTTTTGCACATACTCCTGGACGAAACTTTCGCCACTTGACAAATCAATTGCGGTCACGTTCTTTAAGTACACACCTCGATGTTGATTGTGCTTTTCCAAAAACACTGCATTCCTATTTTCTGTCGCGTATTCCAAAAACTCCTTTTTATTTTTGGGTATTTTGAACGCACGGGGAATAAATTTTGACTCTGACGTCGCCAAGTCCACTTTGTTAGTGATAAATCCCGTGCCTGGGAAATGGTTGACCCTCTGATTGTTTTTTAATCTATGCAAATTCGGATATAGAACTCTGAAAGGATAATCGTGGGACCATAGCAAAGTCCACGGAGTTTTATTTGTGCTCTTCTCGTATCCGAGACGTTCTAGCACCGAATGCACATGTTTTAGCAGTCCATTCTTATTTTCCACATCGCTGTAGGCAGAATACACCCAGTAGGATCTTCTGTTTTCTACATTATCTTTGCAAATATTTCCTCTTCTGTTCTGTGCGTTTATTATTTCTAATAATATAGCTAAAGATACACCAATTATACATATTATCAGAAATATATTAATGTTCGAATCACTTCTAATGGATTGGTCGTTTATTTTCGAGTTATTTTCCTCTCGGCTATTTTTTCTCGGAATGTTTTCGTTTCTATCGAGTATTTGTTTGGTCTAAAAATAATACATACAATAAGTAATGTGATTAAACATATTGAAGCTATCGAATTGAAGTCAACAAAAGAACATAAGTAGATATAAATGCTTCGATCACACAACGCGCGCCGGAGATGTGGTCAACAGACTTCTAAACGTTGTTCACTCGCGTGGATTTAGTTTTTAAAATCCTGTGGGTATTTTTTGATTTTCCATGATAAAAAGCAGTCTGAGAAATTCTAATTTCATCCTGTGAAACACAAAAAACTCAAATCCTAATCAACTATTTGAGCAAAACTTAGTTGAGTTTTGGTTGAATGCTTAATTCAGAAATCGGCCGTATATCGCTCTCCAGGTCCTCAACTAACTATACCCACGCAAAAAATCACGTCGTTCCGTTGCTTTGTTGCGGCATGATTGAAGGATAAACCAACAAACAAACACACTTTCGCATTATTTTATAATATTAGTAAGGATATTAATGTGAGCAAATGTTATTAGTCTTTGGAGTTATCAATATGAAATGAAACCAACAGTAGTCAGTGTCTATTTACGCAGACACTTATCTAAGGCTAGACCCAATATAATACAATATTATTCGTATAAATCACCATAAAAATGTACAAAGTTACCTTGCAACTTATTATTTGCATTATTACCGCCATCTTGAATTTTCCGACCAAGTATCATAGCCAAGTAGATAAGTTAAGTTAAATTATTGTAGTAATTGTATAAAAGTATATTGTAATTGTAATATGTAGGACTAGGTTCATACCTTATTATAGTACATTATGGTACAAGTGTAAAAGTTGGTGATTACCGCTGAGGCGTTATTGAGACCCGAGCCGCCAGGTGAGGGTCTTAAGGTAGCCGAGGACGGTAATCACCAATATACACGTGTATCATACGACGTTTTTCAACACACTTGTGAAGAAAATAACACTAAAATAGTACATTATGGTACAAAACAGTGAAAACGAGTTGTGAAAATTTTTTCGCAATGGCGGGAAAAATTAATGTTGTTCTTTTGTTCGCCCTCTTGAGATGCTCTTGAGGGCAGGCAAAGATCGACGACCATACAGCCCATTCAGGTGTTTATTTGATTTAATCAGTTTTCCGGAATGCGCCACCTTTAATGGCCATAGACTAAAAGAATGAGGTTTCTTTTTTTTTTGGCTTTTCTCTTATAGCCACGTACAAAATGGGGAATTTCGAGTTTTCTTTATTACAAAAAAAAAACAAAAGTTACTGACAGTTTTATTTATTAAACACGTACATGTTGAAATTATCTATTTAAATACGGAGTTGTATGAAATGAGCAAGCAATAGGTACATTAATTTAACACGATATTTTTATAAATTATTGAACAAGATCTTTTTTGTAATAGAAACTTTTTTAAGAACACAGCAACTCACCCAATAAAATTAAAAAAAAAAATAATTCTATAACTCACATTGTGAATAATAGTAATCAAAAGTCACAGTTTGAGTTAGAGGTGTCATTGTGTGCCTAGTTGCGGTGAACCGGGAGCCCCTTTATGAGCAAGTGTGTTGAAAAATAATTAATCTTATTAGTATCTATTAATAAGATTAAATGTTAAGAACTCAATGCGAGGGAATTTTCTTTTGAATGAATTTAAGTAATAATAATAAGAATTTATCTTACGTTATCCTTAGTAGTAGTCAAACTTTGTTCCTTTTTCATCTTTTTTTCACTAAATAACACTAAAAAAAATTATTTTACTATAAAATAACAAGATTTTCCTTTTACGTAAACAATCGTACGCGCAAAGATCTTCACACACATCGTGAGAATGAACGATCATTCTGAATATGAAAAGAGACGGGTAGCCTTTGTTAGTGTGAGATGGAAAGGGACAAAAATAACTTTCTAAATACATGGTGCCGGCTTTTTAAGGTCATATTGGCGGGAAATTGTTATGGTGAGATGTTCAGTTAGAATGTAGTACCATTTTTGCCTACTACGGATATGGAGTTTTTGAACTAGGTAGATGGAAGGACCGTCTCAAGCGAATCGCTGGCAGGCGCTGGATACAAGCTGCACAAGATCGTGTTCTGTGTTAAATGGCAATCCTTGCATTGTAAAAGTTGGAAATGTCCTCCTTCTCCTCCTTTTTCGAAAGTCGGTAAAAAGTAGTCTATGTTACTCCCGGTAAGATCAGCTATCTATCTACCAGTGAAAGTCTCGTCAAAATCGGTCCAGCCATTCCCGAGATTAATTTATTTAATTTATATTATTTCCCGGCAATAAACAAACAGACAGACAGACAAGAATTTTAAAATTGTTTTTTTGTTATGCAATTAGTAAAAAGCTGTTAATTTGATATTATTACAAACAGACACTTTAATTTTATTTATATGCATAGATTTTATTATAGCCCATTTTCCATAGTCCTTTAAATTACCTAATCGCTGGCAAAAGTAATTTCTCAACATTCCAGGCATACCGGCCTGACGTTAGCAGGTATTCGTCCGGAGATTGCGGTCTCATTTGCAACCATATCAGACCACAGTTGCATTCTTGAGGTCTACCTAGATATCTGCGAACCTACTCGTAAGGCATAAGTTTAGCTCGGTATGTTCCTACTATGTTAATGTATGCAATATAGTAGCAGCTGAAGCTTTGGCGGTACCTAAAAAGCGAAATCGGCTTTGCTGCTGACAAAATAGTGTAATAACTTATTCGATGTCAAACGAGTCACAGGGAGCCGATGGATTTAGACTGCGCAAGACCGAGGCCTGTGGAAATCCATGCAAGGAACCTTTGTCCAGCTGTGGACTTCTATCGGTTGATAAAGAAGAAGATGCTATAAGTTTTAATCATTACTAATATTATAAATGCGAAAGTGTGTTTGTTTGTTGGTTTGTCCTTCAATCACGCCGCAACGGAGCAATGGATCGACGTGATTTTTTGCACGGATATAGTTGAGGATCTGGAGAGTGACATAGGCTACTTTTTATCCCGGCAAATCAAAAATTCCCACGGGATTTTAGAAACTAAGTCTACGCGTACGAAGTCGCGGGTGTCAGCTAGTAAAGAATAAGATAAAATCAATACGAGAACCATAAAACCGATCATTAATATAAACGGGCAATCAAAGTGATGCTGTGGCAGATCTGTCAGTGCATTATCTTGGCGAGTGTTTATACGCGGCGGCAGACCGGCCGGCGGGCGCCGCCCTGGCTGCCCCATGGTATGTTGCTGTCTGGGCGACTAGCTCTAGGTTAGCTAGGTTCCACATCCTACTAAACTTATAAATGCGAAAGTTTATGAGGATGGATGTATGAATGGATGAATGTTTGTTTCTCCATCACGCAACAACGAATGAACCGATTTGGCTGAAATTTGGCCCAGAGATAGATATTGTTCTGGAATATCACATAGGTATCCCGAAAAAATAAAGAGTTTCCGCGGGAATAAATAACCTCAATCCACGCGGACGAAGTCACGGGCATCATCTAGTACCTATTATATTAATGCGAAATTTTGTGAGGATGGATGTATGGATTGATCGATGTTTGTTACTCTATCCCGCAACAACAAATGAATCGATTTGGCTGACATTTTGAATGGAGATAGCTCATACCCAGGATTAACATATATGGTTTCATTTTATCTCGGAAAATTAAGGTCTCCCGAAAATTTAAAAACTTTAATCCACGAACGAAGTCGTGGGCTTTTCAGCCAAATTGGTTCTGTTGTTGCAGCGCGATTGAGTAACAAACTTCTGTCCATCCATAGTTCATGCATTCAAACTTTCGCATATTTATAATATTACTAAGATAAGAAGTAAGATTAGTAATATGGAACCTTCATAAAAAAAAGTAAAAATTTAATTTTTCTATGCTTTAAAAAAACCGTTTCCTGTAAAATGCAACTTTTGCAGATTCGTAAGTTTGCCCAAATATGAGGACCTACTATGTTTTTTTTTATTCGATGACAAGATAGACCTTGACTGCGATCTCACCTGATGGTAAGTGACGACCATGCAGTCTAAGTTGAGGACGGGCAAACTTGGAAGGGGTATGGCAGTATACTCATACCCCTAATCAGTTTCTATACACACCATCGTGTCGGAATGCTAAACCGCTTGGCGGCACGTCTTTTGACGGTAGGGTGGTAACTAGACACGGCCAAAGCCTCCCACCAGACCAGACCAGAGACAGTTTAGAAATTATAAATTCCTAAATTACCCCGGCCGGGAATCGAACCCGAGACATCCCAGTTATAAGACCACAGCGCTCACCACTGCGTCAGGGAGGTCGTCAAAAATGTAGGTGTATACGTACAGTAGCGCAACCGGAGCATAGAGTATAGTAGGTAAAGGACGCAGCCGGCGTCGCAATGTCTGCTCGAAGCATATCGTACAGGAAACTCTGATGCTGTGCGCGACTGTCGCGACATCGATCGCACGCACCCGAAATGCACGCGACGAGCCGGCGCCTCTCTCACAACACAAACAACATTAACAATAGTGTTCACTTTGTAACTTTGTATAGAAGCCGATATCTCTTTACAGCTAGGTAGGCGTGAAACGTTTTGATACTTTTACGTTAACTAAACGAAAACGCTGGATTCAAGCGGCTCGAGGCCTGTGGAGGTCCATTCAAGAGACCTACGTCCAGCAGTGGACATCTATAAGTTGATGATGATGATGAAACTAAAACCGTTGATATCATTACTTTTTTAACAGACTAAAAAAGGAGGAGGTTCTTGCAATTTCTCGGAATCTTTTTTTTTTATTTTTTTTTTATGTACGTATGTTCCCCGATTACTCGAAGACGCCTGGACCGATTTGGAAAATTCTTTTTTTGTTTGAAAGGGTATACTTCCCAGGTGGTTCTATAGCCATCGGATCAGAATCTGGTGATGGGATCCTGGAGAAATCGAGGGAACTGTTTAAAGGAGGTAGGTTGATAAGGCCCAAAATCCGCCCCTCATACACTCGAAAAAAAAAGTTCCAGATTCCGACAAATTGTATATGTATTTATATACTTGAAGATATAAACTTTATTTTAATATAAAGTTTAGGTGATAAACTTACTATTTTTTTTATCACCTAAACTTTATATTAAAATAAAGTTTATATCTTCAAGTATATAAATACATTTACAATTTGTCGAAATCTGGAACTTTTTTTTTTCGAGTGTATCTATGAGGGGCGGAATTTGTTGCCTTATCAACCCACCTCCTTTTATAGGCACAATTGATATATTTTGTAGTGGCGTTTGAAGTCGGTTTTGTAAAAAGAATTTTTACGTTTAAATTATTAAGGATTGAGATAAGTAAATATACAACAGTTTACATTAAATCGATTTTTACAAAACTTTTGATACGATTTTTTTTTGTATAAAAGTCAAAAAAATAAAATATCAAGCCTAAAGGCGGCTCTCCACCGGAATTGTTGGCAACTTCTGTGTTTCTTCTGGATTTCATTCTCATGACAATACTAATAATTAATTTCGAGTGCTGGAATAATGTTTGTTTGTTTGAACTTGTTTCTTTGGTTTTCATAGGTTTGAGTAAGATTTATATTACCAAGCATTGACAATGTGTTTATTGGTGTGTATTTTCCTTAGCTTATTCGAACGTTTTGTAACTTTTAGCTGAAAATATCGTACAGGAATCTATGTTTTGATAAGGTCACGCGTGGGCGACACACTTACGCTTTTGTACTTGGGTACTCACATTTCCAACGAGCTCTATATTTTTATATCATTGAATTGTTTAGTTATTTTTAGATATACAATCGTGCTCATGCCCTAAAAGCTCAAGGACTATTATTTATTCTGTGGTGGTACCCACTGAAATCTGAAAGATTTTGCAGATACGACATTATCGCGTGCGGTCGTCTGAATCGTATGCAAAGGCTCTAGGCCAGGGCCGCATTGGCAAGGCGGTTGAGATGCGACGTAGATACGATAAATCGTGATGCGGTAAATTGCTGGGCCGATATAAATAGTCAATCTTATCAATGCAGAAGTTATACAATTGAATAAAACGAACTTTTTGAGCAAATGTTCGCACGACGCTTATCTGATGTGGCCACCCCCTGGCGCCATATTATACTTATAAGAGTTTGTTTTAACGGAATCGCTGTCGCCTCGCATCTCCTTGCCAGTGCGCCTTAAAGTACGAAGGGATAAAAATAAAAGAGGTAGTAATAATTATGAAAAAGTTGATTTATTATTTTATTATTATAATTATAATAATTATTATAATACAGTTTACAATAATTACAAGCGATCACCAAACGGGGTGAAAGAAAACGGCGTATTAAATTATTTAGGCCGCCTACGCATGGTTCGCGCGGCGACGCGCGGCGCGCGGTCGCAGTCGCGCGCGTCGCACGCGCGGTCGCGAGGGGGTTTGGCAGGTCGCGCGCCTCGCGGGCCGCGACGGGTCTCGCGATCGCACGTGCGACGCGTCGCGCTGGATTTGTCAAATGTCTCAGGGGCGCGGCGCCGTCGCGACGCGAATCGAACGCAGTCGATTCGTTTTTAGGATATAGTCTTTCGAACGCGAGGAACAAAATTACACAAGTCGAGAATATTATTTATAATCGATTCGGATTAAATCGGATTCGAGCGGCATAAGCGGGGAAGGCGGGGCTCGGCGGGGCGCGGGGCGCGGGCGCGGCGGAGGAGGCTATGTACAGGGCCGCTACGGGCAGTCGCACTCCTCGACCACCATCTCGGGCAGGTCGCGTTTGATGATGTTGGAGTCTGCGCCGAAGTAGATCAGCGACAGCGCGGAAAAGCGCACGGGCGCGCAGCACGCGGCGCGCTCCAGCCGAGCTGCCTCCACCACCTGCGCCAGCCATCGATCAGTCACCCGACCGGTCCGCCGACCAGTCGACGAACCGGTGGGCCAGTCAGACAACGATAAACAACGGAAATTAAACATGTTAACCTTTTGGCGTTTTGACAAGTATGGTTAGGTACTTAATTGAGGTCGGATTATTCTAGGGCAGCTATCGTTACTCCATAATCTGATCGATAATCTGATTTTACCAACCATTTCAAGAACATAAGTAAAATTAAAATATGGGTTATCGCAGTCCAGTTCTGGTTTATATATACCTAATAGGAAAATGTGTGTTTGCTATTTAGATAAGGATTATGACTTAAGTCCCACGGATTGATTAACTAGACTTTTCTCAGTTAATTTCCCAGCCCGATCCATAAAAGAGATGAAAGGCGAAAGAGTCAGGAGTGGTAAGCGGCAGATACCTGCGAGTGATAGTTCAGGTAGGGCTCGCACACGCCGTGGCAGTAATTAGCGTAGTAGCCCTCGGGCGCGACGATCCAGTCGTCCCAGCCGAGCGTGCGGAAGCTCACGTAGTAGCTCTCCCGGCAGCAGCGGCCGCGCGCCGCGGCGTCGCAGTCCAGCGAGCGGCGACGCCGAGGCGCGCGCGCGGCCGCCCGCAGCCGCAGCAGGGGCCGCGCCGCCGCCGCGCCGCCCAGCCGCAGCCGCACGCGGCCCGCGCAGCCACTGCAGTCGACCAGCAGCCGCAGCGGTTCGCGCGCGCCCTCCGCCGCCCAGCGCCGCACCGCGCGCGTCACGTCTACGCGTTGCCATCCTCTCCCGCCGTTTCTCCCTCCTGGTTCATCAAAACCATTAACCATTAATACCTAATTAATAGTTATATAATTTACTAGTAGGGCGCGTGGGTGCGCGGCTCGCTAAAGCGAACCGCGGTTTTTCTGTCTACCAAGTAGACCTTCGGGTCTTGATCATCTTTTTCCAAGGAACTACTCTTCCATCTTTCATAGTCTCTGAGATATACATCGACGTAATTTGTATGGCCGCCATCTTGAATCCGCCATTTTGCAAGTTTTTTTCGGCTCTCTGCCAATTGGATGAGGTTTTGAATTACATTTGTTTGAACACCTCCCACCTATCTTCGATAACCTGGCCGGTGCTCCTCACCCGTCTCCGAAATCCTCAATCATCAGCTCTCTCAATATTTTTCCTCAAAATGAATTTATGTCCTCGATACGAAACCATTTGAAAAGGAACCCTATCGTAGTCTTGCATAATATATTTTTTATGAAAAAAAAAATCCGCCATCTTGAATTTTTTTCTATTCATCAAATAGACCTTCAGGCCCTGATTATCTTTTTCCAAGAAACCACTCTTCCATCTTTCATAGTCTCCGAGATAGACACCGACGAAATTTGTATGGCCGCCATCTTGAATCCGCCATTTTGAATTTTTTTTCAGCTTCCTGCCAATTGGATGAGGTTTCGAGTGACTTTTGTTCGAACACTCCCCACCTATCTTCGATACCCTGGCCGTGCTCCTCACCAGTCTCCGAAATCCTCAACCATCAGCTCTCTCCATATTTTTCCTCCAAATGAATTTTTGTCCTCTATACGAAACCATCAGAAATTTTGAAAAAGAGCTGCATAGAGTCTTGCATATATTTTGTATGGAAAACAATAAATTCCGCCATCTTGAATTTTTTGTCTATTCATCAAGTAGACCTTCGGGTCCTGATCACCTTTTTTCAAGAAACCACTCTTCCATCTCTTATAGTCTCCGAGATAGACACTGACGAAATTTGTATGGCCGCCATCTTGAATCCGCCATTTTGGAGTTTTTTTTCGGCTCTTTGCCAATTGGATGAGGTTTCGAGTGACATTTGGTCGAACACCTCCCACCTATCTTCGATACCCTGGCCGGTGCTTCTCACTCGTCTCCGAAATCCTCCATATTTTTGTTCCGAATGAATTTTTCCCCTCTATACGAAACCGTGAGTGAAAAAAAAATTTTCCATACAAAATTTTACAGGAGAGGTGATCAATGAGTCAGTGAGTCAGTGAATCAGCACGAGTAGCTATATATATATTAATAGTTCATAGAAACTTAAATAGTAGGTACTTATTGATCGAAAATCGATATAGGCAACGAGTAAAATGGTTGCCTAAAAACTATCGTTGCCTACATCGTCATCTCAATCGATAGTCATCAACCGCTGGGTTCTTGCCAGGATCGCCACAGTACACAATCTTGTGTCGCTTGTGTTCAACGTTAGCGACCCCATCTGCTCAGGTAGTGGCGTAGCGATAACCCTGTAGGTGCTGTAGGTGCCTTACTCAAATGTCGAAATCTACTAGGGCGATAATGGCGATATGACATTCTGGGAACCCACCACCTTATTATCTCAAAAAAACCTTATCATGAATGATGATGGAAAGGGGTCAAGCTTACTATCCTCAGTAGTCAGTAACATGGAAGAGAGAAGCAGGTACCTCCAGCGTCCGTGGCGCCGGCCAGCTCGCCAACGCTCGCGTTCCCGTGCACGGTGAACGCCCAGAGCGTGTACCGCATGCGGCGAGACGCGTGCGGGGCGGCTTCGGCACGCACCATCAGCTCCGCGGTGGCTACGGACAAACCCTGTTCCGACTCCGCCTCCTGGCCCAGCCGGAACTCGATCAGACGCTGTCCGTTCAACGTCTCACCTGAGAACAAGGCGCAGTCTATAGACCTTGCTCTGACATCGTTTTGGGCTTACCTAAAAATATTCGACAGTTTAGCAATCGTACAGTTGACAGTTATCTTTATACGTAACGAGTGTCAAAATCATTTTTTAATGAAGTGAGACTATCACGCCCGATGATTAACCATTATTATCATATGAAAGCATCATATTTTATTTAATACATTTAAAAGAATTCGAGGTAGCTTTCGAGTTTTGTTTATAAAAGCACGCTGGAGTCCATCCTGCAACTTGCGCCACCAGTAAAACACACGAAAGTTGAAAACGTAAGCTGTATGCTGCTTCAATATGAGGAATATTGACACCTTGGATGATACTCGTACTTAAAATTGGATTCCTAATCGTTTAACTTTCGTGGCGTAAACTGGAAGTTGGTAGGATACAACTCGTTGCCTCTTTGCTCGAATGATCGCTGTCACACTGAATGATTGCTAAACCTCGGTATTTTCCTAAAGTCCCTACCTATGAAATGGCTCATCACTCGTTAAACAACGATTGTATACATCGTGGGATGGGATGGGAAGGTTAGGCTGGGTGCACACGCTTGTCACCCATGGCTGTAGGCTACGCTTCTCTGGTCGCTATGGGTCCTCGATCAAATAAGCTCGAAAACACATAGCGATTCAAATTCGCGCTACCGTGTGAACACCAGCTTTATATATTTCATTTGCCTAGAGAATAATCGGATATTTCTAAAGATATTATATTATGTTATTATCGATGTATAGCAACCATCATCTCTAAATAAGTAAAGTAATTATGAATACAAATAAAAATTTTGGACTACACAATCTCCAACGGTGGAAAACGATTTCTTCTAAGATTCAGGTCTGCCCATCTTTTTCTTGGCGAGAAGCATCTGTAAAGAAAAATAAAACTTTGTATATTATAATATTAAAAAAAAATCAGGCGAATCGGCCCAGAAATCCCGGAGTAATCGGTTTTTCATTACTCCCTAATACATAGAAGAAAAAAAAGATACCGAATGGTATGCTGGTCACAGGTGCTTTAATATACCCGTTCCTGGCCAGAGGTCCCGAGACCGGCCGAAATAACGGTGGGTTGACATTGTCCAGACAGATGCACGTGCCAATGGTCTTCGAAGGGAGGACGCTTTTCGTGCAAAGTGAAAGAAGCTCAGTAAGAAAGCGGACCCTGGCGTAAGCCGAGACAAACACTAAGAGGAAGACGATTATAAAAGTAATGGGAAATTAATTTTGGCATAGGTACGAATTGGTCGGCCACTGCGTAGTGCAGGCATCGCGTAACACAACATGACTGAAGTAAATCACGTCATGAGCTCTTTGCATCCAATGTCGCATGGTGCGGCGCAGACTAAACGAGAAATATAGACTGAAACAGGCTGTCAATAAATGAATCACGTCCAATAAAGAAGCCGTACAGCAACTGTAGCTATTTGAATGAAGAAGAAGATCTCAAAAAACATCGTAAAATACTTCAACTAAAAGATTCAAGCCGGCAACGCATTGGGTGCTACAAATATTCATGGGCGGCGGTAATCGCTTAACATCAGGTGAGCTCATTTGCTAATAGTACATTACTGCAGCGGCCAGCAATAGAGGCATTGATGGACGAACGTGTAAATGTGGGCCGAGGCGAAACAGAGGCATACATACGTAAGTCCATCAATGCCTAGTTGTGGCCAAGGCTTGTACAGTACCTACTTTTCTCAAATAATGCGCAGAAATTAAAACTAAGTAGTGCCTTTTTTAATTTTTAAAATCAATGACGAACAACGAACAACAATAATTTTGTCTCGCGTTAAAGTGTTCATTTGTTTTTTTTTTTTTTTTTCAATAAACAGCTTTCTATTTGCAAGCCAATTCGAAATTTAAATAAAACCTTTGATAAGTTACCTCCTTGGTTGCCACTTGCCATGTTTTAGAGTAAAAGATCGTTTCATTTTTAAATTACTTACACGATTTCGATCGATCCCCACCCGTTGCACTATTGTTTTACCCACTCCTAGCACAAGCTTTTCGCTTATTTGGAAGGGATAGGAGGATATTAGTCAACTTCAGTTTGGCTAATATTCTTTAAAAAAAAAAGACGTGTGGCACTCGGGGACTGCTGCGGTAAAGCTATTGCATAGCATTTTTTATTTTTTTTTGTTATTTATGATAAAAAATGCGTCATCTAGCGGCTCACCGTAGAGGAGTCCCGTGTCAGGTTATTTTCGTGACAGAATTTCTGGATTCGGTCTCCACGCTGGCCCGCGATAGAAGCTATGCAATAGCTTAAAAAGTTAACTTATAAAAAACCACAATTTTGTCTAATGTTTCCATTATTCCCTTTAGTCTACGAGAACACCATGGCAAAGGCGGTCAATCGGGCAGTTTAAATTTAGCCATGGTATGGTTCATGGGGTGAATAACACAGGTCTACAAAAAATGAAAAACTTTTTTTGCTAGCAATCCTATTATATGATTTGATGAATGACTTGATAATAAGTCGTACAGAAGTTTTTCAAGGTCAAAACTACGTGTAGTTTCTGAACTACCCTCATCCGAAAAAAATACCCATTTTGCTATGTTTAATGTGTTCGTATTCCGCCAATTTGTGTGATTATCCGATAATATCATTATGTCGTCATATAGGAGGAGTTGATTAAATAATTCGAATACATTTTGTAACATTTTTGGTGAACATGTAGTGAAAAAACTCAGAAAACCTATAACGGCCTTCATAAAAAGGGCGTATTTTGACTCTTTTAAGATCGAGATCAAGGGCTTTAACCATCCCTGGGTACAAAATATCATGTGCAAATTGTGTATTGAATATTCGAGTCAGTGGTCGAGTGGTAAACGAGCACAATTGAGGTTCGGTGTACCTATGATTTGATCAGAACCAAAAAACTATTTTGATGATTTTTATTTGTGTTTAATCAAATTGCATGGGGCAAATTGCAAAAAAATGACATATCCAGACCTATCGTCTGCTAGACGGTCTTTACCACTCTCAGACGATACTATGAGGGCAGCACCATCGGATTCGTCGGAGACAGATATGATGGAGGTCTCTTCAAATGAACGAGACAGTGATCTTGAATCATCAGCGGCGCCCGTATTCTTTACTCAGTACTTTACGTATTTACCATTGCAAAGAGAGGTCTGAGACTAGCATCGAGACTTAAAGAAAGGAATTTAACTGCTACAGGCACGAAAGTCTCATTTTGTCGTGAGCATGACAGAGAAAAAATTTTCAAAAATTTCTTAGGTAATGAAAGGCAAAAAATGACGTGGAATTAGTTCAGGACCTTCTAGATAACTTTAAAAAGGTTGGCTGTAGCATGAGCATACAAGTGCACTGCCTGCACAGCCACTTGGACAAGTTTCATGAAAATCTTGGCTCCTACAACAAAGAACGAGGAGAGCGCTTCCATCAGGATCTAAAACTGACGGAAAATAGGTACCAAGATCGTTGGGATGAGCATATGATGGCAGATTATTGTTGGAGTATCACATGGGACAATCATAGCAATGAACATTTAAAAAAATCTGAATAAGAAGCTTCCTAGCTGTAAAATAATGTAATTAAATGTTAAAAATTGGCTTATTTTGTCTTTTTTAGACATACCTCGTATCTCGAAAACTACACGTAGCATTAAAAAAATAAGTATGCAGTTGTAATCCGGGTACCCAATATACTAAAAAACAGTTATAGTTTTGGCTGCAACATTTTCACTGTAGACCTGTTCAAGGCGTATCGGATCGAACGCGTGGACTTCCATGCAGTCAAGTGTTATGCAACAATGCGATATTGATTGCCAGTTGTGCTTTCTTGGAAAAACTTCTTTGACCTATAGTTTACTCAGTTTCTCGAATTGTTTTTATTTGGTGCAAACACCATCACCGAATAACGTTTAACAGAGGATTTTTTTTTTATTCGATGACAAGTGACAATTAAGTTAGAAAATTAAGTAAGAAGCCTCAATAGCCAAACGGTTAAGGGTATGGACTGAATACTGAAAGGTCGCAGGTTCGATCCCCAGCCGTTGCACTATTGTCGTACCCACTCCTAGCACAAACTTTCTGCTTATTTGGAGGAGAGAGGAGAATAATAGTTAAGTCTATCTTAGTTAATATTCTTTAAAAAAAAAAAATTACTAGTCCTAGTTAGGTTTTAAAATCCCGTAAGAACGGCTTAGCATAAGCCCCCTCCATAGGTAGCAAAAAAAGAAGTTATCATCTCGGAAGACGCTACCTTTTTTAACCGACTTCCAAAAAGAAGGAAGTTATCAATTCGGCCGGTATCTTTTTTTTTTTCTATGTATGTCCACCGATTACTCCGGGGCTTCTGGACCGATTCATTTTTATTCGTTGACACGATAGACGTTGACTGCGATCTCACCTGACAGTAAGTGACGATGCAGTCTAAGATGACTACCAACTTGGAAGTGATATGGCAGTGTAACCTATACCCTACCTCTAATCGGTTTATTCTCGCCATCGTTCCGGAACGTCAAATCGCTTGGTGGCACGTTTTTTAACCTTTTACAATTTTTACTTTCAACAGACTTTGCAATATCAGCTCTTTATTATATCGTTAACCACACATTTCAAGTTTCATTGTGAACGGGACAATGGACTAGGAACTTCGTAACTTATTTCGAACATAGGTCGAAAACTTGTTTCTAAATTTTTTAAAACATCTTCTAGCTTAAGGGGCAAGTCTGGAAGAAATGCGCAAATAGATACTTACGGTTTAACGCAAATTAAAAAACTCATTGAATTGAATGACACCACAAAAAAACCTCAATTGCTTAATAGATGAGGCTATAAGTACGCCACGAAATATATCTAAAATAAATCTCAGTTTTTGAGAAAAAAAATCGGCAACATTATCAAAATCACCGAAATCGACCTTTTCTATTTAATACATCTTATGCTATTCCGATGTTATATTTGGAATAATTTTTGGTTAAATCGTGAGAAGGAAGTATAGAGATTATTTTCACCATTAAAATTTTATATTAATTCAAACCAGAAAACAATAATATAAGACTAAAAATCATTAATTTTGTAGCGAAAATCGTTCCCCGTTGCTCATACATTTTAGTATGAAGCAGTAGGCGCCCGTAATTCGCTTTATATTACAGTGTTCAACCAGAAATGAATTCAATCGCGTCCCAATATTCAAGGTGATAGCACGCTCGTTTTCGTAGAGCACCGCAACTCCGGCGATCGCGATATAATAATTGTTTCGAGCGTTAGGGTGGGTCGCGAGTGTCGGAAACGACGGCTAATTTTATTTGTATTCTTCGAGTACGTAGTAAGTATGTGAGTTTTATCATGTATTTATTTAATCATCAAACACTTCATTAATTAGCAAACACTAATGTACTCATTAATATCGTAACTTATTTTTCTTCTCACTTCAGGTAGATATGAAAAAGCGTAAAGAAAATTACTAAAAACACAAAAAAAAACAAAGGAAGATTTAACATAAAGCTGTAAGTACTTATAATGTACTCATCTTTTTAACTTGGAATGGGTACGGCAGTGTAAATTCAACCTAAGCCTAATCGGTTTCTACAGGCCATCGTGCCGAAACGCTAAATCGCTTGGCGGCACGTCTTTGACGTAGGGTGGTAACTAGTCACGGCTAAAGCCTCCCCCCAGACAAAGCTTCGACTTCGACTGTGGCGAAGCCCAAAACATTGTTATGTTTTCTGGCTGAATGTTTGTTAACCTTCAATAGTATATTTTGATACAAATGCGGAAAATCGAACTTTCCGTACGAGATACAGCTACAAAAAGCTCTTTGAGCAACCGTATTAAAAAATTACTTTAAAATAGACTAGCTGTCTTTATAACCCTACAAACACTAAACCGATTTGGCTGATACATATTTTGGAATTCAGATAGCTTATACCCTGGATTAACATATAGGCTACCTTTTGAACCTTTAAAATCTAATTGGGGTTTGCAAAAAATCTAATTTAATTAATTATATCCTAATTTCTAATAAATACCTTATTAACTATATTGTTTCAGGAAACAAAGTGTCAATTCTGGAAAACAAAAGCTTGAAGGATGATGCGTGCACTGATGTTGAAAAAGCAACGAGAGTTCTATTTCAGGAAATAAGTACAAAACATGCAAAATATAATTGTAAAATGACAAATTTACTTGGAACCAATCTGCTTGCTTCAACTGCCACAAGATACATAAGCTACACATTGTAACATTTTTTGTTTTGAAAAGAGCAACTGCCGAGTTTCTTGCCGGCTCTTCTCAGCAGAATCAGCATTCTATATGAAATAAATAATTTTGAGTTTGAGTTTGAATTATTTAGTGACACTTGTTTTGTCTAAACTAATATCATAAAGATGAAATATTTGCTTATTTGTAAGTTTTTAAAATTGTTTGTAATGGATAAACTCAAAAACTACTACTTAAACGATTTTAAAAATTCTTACACTCATGGAAAGCTATTATTCCTAAGTAACATGAGCTATATTTTATTTAAAAAAAATTAACCGTAACTTCGTGAGATATACGTACTATACATGTTTGCAATACTCATAATTACCTACAAGCACGTCCGCGGGTCTATATATTGAACTATTATAGTTGAGCAACTATAACCCCTTTTTTATTCAAATTAGTCTGTTGAAACATGAGTACGATGAAAAATGTTGACGTTCTCATCATGATTATTTAGTAATCTTTATCCAATTACATATTTTTGTAACTATAATTGACTATGTATTTGGAAATTCCTCTTTAAATAATTCGAATCGGACCTCTTATTTAGAAGTTATTCATTCACGCAAAAGTTACATGACAAAAAGCGTGCACTGTGACCCCACCCTATGCCACCGGCTACTCACTACCGCACGTCGCCGCCCGCGAACTAAACAAAACGACAATCTAATGGTTAAATACATTGCGTATTTTCTGTGAAATTCATTAATATCCTACTAAGACGAACGCGTGATGTACATTTAACTTGAGGGAAGCGCCAAACGTAGATTGTTAAGATTGTTACTTTCCAGGGTGCGTATACTAATATTGTATGATATGTCTGTGTGAATAGAAATTATCAATGTGGGTGTTCAATCGCAACTTCCCACGCGTCCAGACTGCAGGCTTAAGTCTTTCATTCAGGTATAGTAAGTTAAAACTTGACGTACTACTGTATAAATCAAATCTAAAACCACCGAAGCTCTAAAACGAAAACCACTTTTGACGACCTCCCTGGCGCAGTGGTGAGCGCTGTGGTCTTATAACTGGGAGGTCTCAGGTTCGATTCCTGGCGGGGGCAATTTAGGAATTTATAATTTATAAATTGTCTCTGGTCTGGTCTGGTGGTTTGGCCGTGGCTAGTTACCACCCCAACGTCAAAGACGTGCCACCAAGCGATTTAGCGTTCCGGCACGATGGCATGTAGAAACCGATTAGGGGTATGGGTTGAAATTACACTGCTATACCCCTTCCAAGTTAGCCCGCTACCATCTTAGACTGCATCGTCACTTACCATCAGGTGAGATCGCAGTCAAGGGCTATCTTGTCATCGAATAAAAAAAAACCACTTGGAAGAAATCTCATCAATAGGTATATACGGATATCTCTTTAAATTTTCTTTTTCAATACGCTCATATTAGTAAAACCTCTAACCCTTGGAGGATATAACTAATCACATTCGAATAAATTTTTAAATACGCCCGGTGCGTTTCAAACCTGCATGTCTCGGGAATCGCGCCCTGATTGCGTTGACCATTACATTTACAATAGTAAACGTAAAAATTCTTTTTTACAAAACCGGGAATTATAGCCGTTTCAAACAAAAAAGGATTTTCCAAATCGGTCTAGGCGTCTCCGAGTAATCGGAGAACACATTAAAAAAAAAGATTCCGATGAATTGACAACCTCCTCTTCGTTTTAAGTCGGTTAAAAACAAAAAAAATGTAATCTCATTATTAATACGAATAACTAGTTAATTTAAAAAAATTCAAAATTCATAAGTAATTATTTATGTCATATAGGTCAATCTGTGGCTCTTACGCCACGTCGACACTCTACCAATGTCAAATAAATGTTATTTTTTCAATTAAAAAATTTAATATAAGCTTTAGTTTCTATTCATTCTATAGAAGCTCTATAGAGTAGAGACTAGTACATTAATATTATCGTAAGGCCTCGGGATATTCTTGTAATGAAAACAATTTTAGTTACAAAGCTCTTTATTATATCTAGATTCTAGACCAAGGTTAGTATAATACCTATCGTTTTTGGTAAAATAACAAATCTGATAGACATAATTTAGTCCTCAATATAAAAAGTTAGCTCTAAAAATACAAAAAATATAAAGCAGAATAAATGTTGCGAGTCGGTTCATGAATTTCAAAGAGCCTGGACTTGAATTTGATTCTTATACATAGTATAAGTACTGAGTTAAGGACTCTCCTAAGATCAGTGGTCCAATAATATCCTCCTATCCCCTCCAAATAAGCGGAAAGCTTGTGCTAGGAGTGGGCACGACAATAGTGCAACGGGTGGGATTCGAACCTGCGACCTTTCAGTTTTCAATCCGCACCTTTAACCGTTGGGATATTGAGGCTAAAAAAGGTCAACGACAGAAAACAATGACAATAATTACAACAATGAAAAGTTATTCTTCCTATACAATTGAAGTCTTAATAAATTGTGCTAATTAAATTCGGGAAATAATAAGTGATTAATTTTCGCAATTAAGGTAATCGCTTAATTAAATGGGTCCACTTCAAACGATGGATGGCGGCGGAAAGGATTGTTCCGTCTTGTATAGGAACCTGATTGTTGGCATTCCTACAATTCTACCGCTCTTAAATTGGTAATAATATCTAAGACAAGTATCTTTACTGTGTTTTTTCCATCTACAAGATAAAATTAGGATCTAAAATAAACGGCTAAGTGAGCGTCGGGCTACTCGCAGTAAAGGATTCCGTAGATGCCTGTAACAGCATGCGTACAACTCGTCACTTACCATCAGGTGAGATCGCAGTCAAGGACTATCTTATCTTATATATCTTATATATCTCTTATATGGGCCGTAATTTTATTTTTTTATCCAAAATAACAAATAAGTATTTCAAATTAAAAATCGTAAATTAATACAAACATCGTGTAGATTTTTTAACCGACTACAGAAAAAGGAGGAGGTTCTCAATTCGTCGGATTTTTTAAATATTTTTTATGTATGTTCCCCGATTACTCGAACACGCCTGGACCGATTTAGAAAATTCTTTTTTTGTTTGAAAGGGTATACTTACCCGGGGGAAGTATACCCATGAAGTGGAACCACCTGGGGGAAGTCCCCCAGGTGGTTCCATTGTTATCAAGTCAGGATCTGATGATGGGATCCTGGAGAAATCGAAGGAACTCTTCAAATATAGGCACAATTGATATTTGTATTGGCGTTTGAAGTCGGTTTTGTAAAAAGAATTTTTACGTTTATGTTTTTTGAAAATCGCTTGGGAACATAATAAATATATTTTAAAGACCTATTTATCCTTGAAAAATTCAAAATTCAAAATGAATTATTTCATGTAGTATTTTCAATTGTGACTCTTATGACAAGTCGAGAATCTACCACTAGTTCGGAATGCTATAGCAAAGTTCTGCTGAGAAGAGCCGGTAAGGAACTCAGCAGTTGCTCTTTTCAAAACAAAAATTTTACAATATGTAGCTTATCTATTTTGTGGACAGCTGAAGCAAAGCCGGTAGCTTCCAAAAAACAAAAATGCTTATAACGGACTTTTTAAAAACCAAACTCGCACAACTCTATGAGGGAGTCCGCAGTAGATAGTTTTAATATTAGTACTCAATTCGATGCCTTAACATGCTGGAGTAGCCTAAGTATGTTATGCTCTCTTTAAACATTTCTGTGGTGGTGTCGTGTGGTGCGGGTTGTTACGTTCCCTCAAATATGGTTGAGTAAAGCAACGGCTGGATCATGCGTCATGCTCGTGAACGGGTGCCACAAACGGGAATGGGTCTGTTTTGTCTGCCCGTCTTAACATATTGTGTTAAATTGTATGTATCTACGCCTGCATTTTTGAAACTTCATTGCGGAAACACTGTATACATAGAATAGTTTTGTTATTTATTGTAAAAAAAATTTTTTTTTTAAAAGAGCAACTGCTGAGTTTCTTGCCGGCTCTTCTCAGCAGAATCTGCATTCCGAACCGGTGCGGTGGTAGATTTATGACGTGTCATAAGAGCTACAAGTTGGCCTACATGAATTAAATAAATTTTGATTTTGATTTTTTTGATTAGTTAACTGAGTAGTTACGGGCAAAAGCTAGTGAGTTTTAAGATTGATATACAACAAACACACTCGATATTATGTCGTAGTTTAAAGTTTAGCCACACAACAACATTTGGCAGTTGTCCAGGATAACTTGGTTTTAATGCACTTAGAACTTCGCAATAAAATGTCACGTGCTACGTAGAATTGACGAAAAAGTAGTTTTACTTTATTGTATAGGTAAGCAGCTTTCTCTTAACTAAGTGATGTCTGCGAATTTGTCCGCGTGATTTTCTGCTTTTTTCACTTTTTCGAATAATACAATAGAGTAAAATATTAATAAGTTTGGTGGACTTAATTCTTAAACATTTTCAGTCACATGTCTATACTCTATATCTATACTTATAATAAAACTGTAACGGGACGAATTCTGTAGATCTATATATATAAAATTCAAAGTCCTGACTGACTGACTGAGATATCAACGCACAGCCTAAACTACTGAAGTTAGAAACTTGAAATTTTTACAGTTGGTTCCTTTTATGACGTAGGCGCACACTAAGGAAGGATTTTTGAAAATTCAACCCCTAAGGGGGTAAAATAGGGGTTTGAAAAATCGAACTTAACGTGAGCAAAGCCGCGAGCAAAAGCTAGTTAAATATATTTTGAAAATTTTAATCGGAGGATGCTGTATTATCGATACTGAACCCAAAACATTTTTTGAATTTTTTTTAAATAGATAATTAAATACATTTTTGTCTGTCTGCCTGTAACGCAAAAACTACTGAACGGATTTGCATGAAATTTGGTATAGTGGTAGCTGATACTCCGGGTCAAAATATAGAATACTTTTTATTCTGATAAACAATAAGGTTTATCCGGGATAGGGGATGAAAGTTTTTGGTGATTTTGCTCCATAACCTCGTCATATCTAAACCGTATTTGATAATTCTTTTATTATTATAAATTGTATACTTGTACTATACTAATTGTATCTGACATTACTTCTCGCGGATAGTAAGTAGCAAGTCACTCTAAACTTTTTCCACGCGGACGAAGTCGCGGGTATCAGCTGATCTAGCTGATAACTAGCTAGTTATATACACATTTCTTTGTTACTATTTTTCCTAAATTATTTTTAACTAGCTTTTGCCCCCGCGACTTCGTCCGCGTGGAATTAGATTTTGGAGTGGAATTTTCAAAAACTGTGACACACGTACTTTTTTATTTTTAACTGAAAGCTCAAATACCAACTTTGATGGAAACAGCTTGAAAAATGACGGAGTTTCATGTAAACTTCCATCCCCTATTTAAACCCCTTAGGGGTGGAATTTCCAATAATCCTTTCTTAGTGTGCGCCTACGTCATAAAAGGAACCAACTGTAAAAATTTCAAGTTTCTAACTTCAGTAGTTTAGGCTGTGCGTTGATATCTCAGTCAGTCAGTCAGTCAGTCAGTCAGTCAGTCAGTCAGTCAGTCAGGACTTTGAATTTTATATATTATATAGATTAGGGGTAGCTTAGAATATTAGATACCCTACTCTAAAAAAAAGATTCCGAGGAATTTTAGTCGGTTAAAAATCAATAAAGTTTTCGTATTTAAATGAACATAAAGAAACAGCCTATAGTTTTCTAAAGTCTACAACTATAATCTGTGGACTTACCTTCAGGTCGGAAAATTTTGATCGTTCGAGTTACGTAAAAAGTTTTCCATCGCCGCGAAGAGCAACCTTCCCCTACTCTGCCAGTAAGCGACTGAGGATATTTGGGGAAACCCTCGCTTTTTATACCCTGGGGGTGGTGAATCATGGCAAGTTTGAGCGAGGGGTGGGTTTTTCTTTTAATGCTTAGCAATTTATTTAGGTTGATAACTTGCCAAAAATGGTCGATGAATGGATTCTTTTTAGGGTAAAGAAACGAATTAGCCGTATTAGCCACAGATTAATGAAATAGTTACTTTAGTAAGTAGAAAATTTAAGTAGACTGTCTATTATTGGATTGCAATTTATTAGGTACCTATTTGATCAGTTGCTCGTCTTTTTATTATGTTTTTATTATGGTTCTATTTTAAACACATAAACTAACAAAATGAATACTTTAAGTAATTAAGTATTCATCACCAATTCACCATCATCAGCAACGGATCAACGATTCACTGCTGAGCGCAGGTCTCCTCTCAGAAACCTTTTTTTATTCAATGACAAGATAGTCCTTGACTACGATCTCACCTGATTGTAAGTGAGGATGCAGTCTAAGATGGTAACGGGATAACTTGAAAGGAGTATGGCAGTGTAAATTCAACCCATACCCCACAATCTGTTTCTACGGCCATCGTGCCGCAACGCTAAATCACTTGGCGGCACGTCCTTGACGGTAGGGGGAGGGGGGTAACCAGCTACGGCCAAAGTCTCCCACTAGACCAGAACAGAGACAGTTCAGAAATTATAAATTGCCAAATTGCCCCAACCAGGAATCGAACCCGAGACCTCCCAGTTATGAGACCATAGCGCTCACCACTGCGCTAGGGAGGTTATCATAGATGTGCAGGTTTCCTCACAATGTTGCTCTTCACCGTTGAAGTATGTGGTATACAATTGTTTAAACGCACATCCGAAAATCAGAGGTTCCCGGGATCGAATCTGCGACCCACCGAATAGAAAACCACAGTCCGAACTAATTAATTGTAAGAGAATAAGAAAATTAATTTGACTTCCTCTCTGGCGCAGTGGTGAGCGCTGCTGTCTTAAGGTATGAAGTTCCGATTGTATTTTGTCTGGTGAGATGCTTTGGCCGTGGCTAGTTACCACCCTACCGTCAAGGACGTGCCGCCAAGCGATTGAGCGTTCCGGCACGATGGCGAGTAGAAACCGATTAGGGGTATGGGTTGAATTTACACCGCCATACCCCTTCCAAGATAGCCCACCACCATCTTAGAGCGCATCCTCACTCACCATCAAGCGAGATAGCAGTCAAAAAATATATATTGCCGGCAGAGACGATTTAATAATTTCTGAAATCTTGTTCAAGTCTGGTGGGAGGCTTTGGTCATGACTATAGTTACCATCCTAGAGTCAAAGTCAACAGACGTACCGCCCAGTGATTTAGAGTTCTAGCACGATAAAGTGTAGAAATCAATTAGGGGTATCTCTGGGTTTGATTATAATTTCCCCTTTTCTAATGTTCCAAGTTAGCCAGCTACCATCTTAGATTGCATCATCACTTACCATCAGGTGAGGTCGCAATCTTGAGATCGAATAAAAAATACGGAATAATTATATTTTCTGAACATAATAAATTTTATTAATATCACTATTAATTAAAATCACTCGTAGCAACGCCGTAGCACGACTACGGCGTAGCTGATTGTGTTTGCACAAGAAATGAATCCGTGCAGAGGTAAAATGGTAATAAATTATATCAATACAAGTTTGTTTTCTTTGTTTGTGTCTTTGTGTTGCCTTTTCACGCCTAAACTGCTGCGAAATTCGACAAGGAGATAGCTCGCAGCCTAAGGAACGGTTACTTTTATACCCCAAAAAAAAAAGCTCCCAGGTGATTTTAAAAAAACCTTAATCCACACGGACGCGTTAATCAGCTTAATTTATTTTTTTACAGTTATTTATGAAGGTTTAAATAAAAAAAATTAACAATTAAGAAATATTGAACAGTGTATTAAGTACAGTGTTTTATAACATTTATTTTACTTTATGTTGTATCTTCTTTATTAACCGTTAAACTTCCAGAGGAAAAGTTGTTTTGCATGGACTTGCACAGGCCTTGATCTCGCGCCGTGTGTATCCAGCAGCTCCCTGTCTGATATCGTCGGTGCATTTAGTGGGAGGTCTGTAAACGCTGCGTTTTCCGGTGCGGGGTCGCCACTCCAACACCTTGGCACCCTATCAACCATCAGCTCTTCGAACTATCTACCCTGCAAATTTCCACTTCAGTTTCGTGACTCGCTGAGTTATATCAGCTACTTCCATAGTCCTACTAATCCAACTAATATAAAGGCGAAAGTTTGTATGGATGGATGTATGAATGGATGTTTGTTACTCTTTCACGTAAAAACTACTGAACCGATTTAGCTGAAATTTGGCATAGAGACAGATTATAGTGTGGAATAACACATAGGCTACTTTTTATCCCGGAAAATAAGAGAGTTCCCGCGGGAATCACAAAACCTTAATCCACGCGAACGAAGTTGCGGGCATCAACTAGTATGTAACAAAGCCCCAAAAATGGCGGTGTCAACATTTTTAAAGGTCCGACCAGACAAGATCCACGCAAAGTCGTCACGTAGTCTAGATCGTTTCAATCAATTGTTGGCAGAGTGCCAGCTATTTGGGCGACTGTCCGGCGCCCGCGGATAGGGCGACCGCACACTTACCGATAATGAGGTACAGAGTCACTGACCTATTCATTTAATCTATGATTAACACTGGACTTGCTGCTGTGCCACTGTGATTTCTTTTTTGGCCCGAGTTGATTGACGCCATTTTTTTATTTTATTCGATGACAAGGTAGTCCTTGACTGCGATCTCACTAGATGGTAAATGACGACGCAGTCTAAGATGATAGCGGGCTTACTTGGGTGGGGTCTCAAATATGGTTGAGCAAAGCAATGGCTGGATCATGCGTCATGCTCGTGAACGGGTGCCACCAACGGGAATGGGTCTGCTTTGACTGCCCATCTTGACATGCGTTGGATTGGTGTACCTACGTATGCATTTTTGCACTTTTGCATTTTTGAAGCTTTATTGTGGAAGCACTGTACTTAAACATACATAGCATAGCTTTGTAAAAAAAAAATTTTTTTTAAAAGAGCAACTGCTGAGTTTCTTACCGGCTCTTCTCAGCAGAATCTGCATTCCGATCGGTGGTAGATTTATGACGTGTCATAAGAGCTACAAGTTAGCCTACATGAAATAAATTAATTTTGAATTTTGAATTTTGTGGCAGTGTACATTCAACCCATACCCCTAATCGGTTTCTAACTTTCTACACGCCAACGTGCCTGAACGCTAAATCGCTTGGCGGTAATTCTTTGACTGTAGGGTGGTAATTAGCCACGGCCAAAGCCTCCCACCAGATGGCTGTTGACGCCAGTTTGGCAATTTTACCACTAAGTAGATAAGAGTGTCTCTGGAATTAAAAGGTAATATTGCAAATGGTGCACCGACCTCTATAATAATTAATTAATCTATGATTTCATGGATTAATTAATTGGTCGTTGCGCCATTTGCAATATTAATAGTCCCAGAGAAATTCGTTGACTCGTATTCGTATGTCAAATAACAAAAATAAATAAGAAAATTTAAAATTAGAAACGTGTTTTTGGTACGGAACCCTTATGCAATTCTGACTCGCATTTGATTTTTATATGTTATATGTGGGCCGATCCCGGCGGCACTGCAATGCCGGGCCGACCCGTGACGGGAGTGGAGCGAGCCCCGAACATCCCGTCGAGTTACAAAAATCAGTTTAATATACTGGTCCCACAGTGTGGGAACTTTCAGATATTAAGCTGAAAAGAACAGATACTACACTTTGATCTTAGCCAAAAGGCCGAGAAGCGATACCAGTTCAACTGAAAGGTGGCAGGTCATTCAGTTTGCCCGCATCTCCTTAGCGCCATTTTAAAATTTGATTATTTGCACAGTGACATCTATTGGAGTTTTGTTGTACTTTCAGGAAGTAGCACTACCAAGTAGCAACACACGAGTAAAGTGTAGAAAGGTTGGGCAGATTACTTATTACTTACATTCATATAATTATGTGAGTAATTACAAAATAAGTGATTATTTGTGGCATTATAATGAAAACTCATTTAAATATGATTCAAAAATAGCTTAAAAATAGTCTACTTTACCGCCATGAAGCACCATCTACTGTCAATTACTAAAAAGTTGAAATTCTCACCAGATGGCGCTATTTTTCAGTGCATATAATTAAATTAAAATTCAGTGTTCCGTGCATCTTGAGCATTGATTTTGTTTGAAAATGAATAAAATAATGTGGGTTTTCAGAAATATAAATAAAAAAAATAAAAGTTTAAAAGTATTTCAGATTTTTTTTTATTTGTGTATATATTCGTTAAATAGGTACGGTTTCCAACAACTTCTACATCAAACATCTAATAGAAATAGATTCTGACTACAGTTATGTATATTTTTTAACACATTTATGTAAACATTCGTACAAATATTATCTATGTATACCCGTACTTCAAGACTTTATAGAACAGTATTACATTCACGATAAAGATTATAAACATTGTAAAACGACTACAAAATCTTTTTTTCCCGATAAATATCACTATTCTAATATAGAAAATACATTTATGTTAATATACCTAAATTAAATAAATCATAAAAAATGGTGTTATGTTTATTGTTATATGGTCTTAAAAGAAAAATATATTAAGTATTTTATATTTACATAATTTATTATGTAGTAAGCAATCATGAGAATAGAATCGTCGGTCAAATTCATTAGTGGAACATTTCCAAAATAAGGTGACTTAAGGCTTTCCGGAGCACTAACGGTACAAGTCAAATTTTGGTTCTAATTGACCGGAAACTACACAATTTGCTAGAGAAATATTGATTTTAGCTGTCAACTCAAAACTTTGACTCTCAATTACTCGAAACTGTATATTTTGAATTGTACCATTAATGAATTTGACCGACGAGATATGACGAGTTTGTAATATGCCTAAGGCTTAATGTATGTTGTAAGTAAGTGTAAATAGCTTAAAGAAACTTTGTTCCTAACATTTATTAACAATTAATTTATGTATGTTGTAAGTAATTGTCAATAGCTTAAAGAAACTTTGTTCCTAACATTTATTAAAATACAAGGGTATTAATGTTGATTTTTGAGACATGATTATTTGTGCTTTAAATATTTTTTGTGCTAACATTTTCACCTTCAAAAGTTTATCGTTACAGGATTATTGTAAAATCATTAAATTAATAAAAATAAGTAAGTACATTAATTAGGTAATTTAAATTAAATGTACCTAAGGTTGTTTTAATATTAGGAATGTTTTCAGCTAACATATACAGAACCTATCCAATTTTATTGGCACTATCAGGAATACGATAGAGTCAGTTCAAAAAGAGAACCGTGGTGGTAAGAACGTAGTGGACTGAATAATTTTTTTTAAAAATTTTTTTTGAAAAGAGCAACTGCTGAGTTTCTTGCCGGCTCTTCTCAGCAGAATCTGCATTCCGAACCGGTGGTAGATTTATGACGTGTACTAAGAGCTACAAGTTGGCCTACATGAAATAAATAAATTTGGATTTTTTTTTTAATTTTGTTTTTTTATTTGTCCCGGGTAAAAAACTGAAATCCCGTATTTTTTTGCCTATTTAACCATTTGTCCCTTATAGGCTGAAAAAAAAAAATCTGGCAACCCTAGTGGTGGTCCTTATCCGTTATCGGGCCGGTACTCCGCCTAGGGTATCTCGAGCGCCATGACGGCGAGCGAGTCGTGCGGCGGCGGCACGCGGAACACGGGCGCGCCGGCCGCGTCGCGGTACTCCGCGTAGCGCACCGCGTGCAGCACGCGCAGCCCCAGGCTGCTGCAGATGCGCTGCGAGTACGCGCCCGTCGCGTCCACCTTGAACAACTGACGACGGACATTTTATAGCTAACTTTTTATTTTTTTTGTGGGTGATTGTGAGTGATTACCGCCGCCAGGGGCGGATCTTGAATTTGTGGGGCCCTGGGCTAATACTGCTTAGGGGCCCTACCCAATTACTCAACTAATTGCCATTTTGACAAGAAACTGTTTTCTGTAGTGATGTAGGTATATGTAATGTAACTAGTGTAATATATGTTAAGTACAGGAGTTAAGTTCCGAACAATCATCTGTCAAATTCAAATTTTCGTTCGCAACATTTATGAATTAGAGTAGGTTTAGAAAATCTAAACGTCAAACATTTTCGTTCGAACGAAGTTGCGGAACGAAAACGAACCGTGGTAGAAAATACGCGAAATTTCGATCGATATTTCGTTTTTCGTTGAATTAGAGTAGACCCCCAGTTCAGTTGGGGGCCCTCTGTATTCGCGGGGCCCTGGGCTGCAGCCCAAAAAGCCTTTAAGTAGATCCGCCCCTGACCGCCGCAGCAACATGAACATTTGTAGCTCCTGAGGCACCACCAATGCGTTGCTAGCTTAGGAATTTGTTGGTCCGCCCCTTGAATAACCTCACGTTGTAGTTTTAATTTTTAATATTTTTAGCGAGCAAACGAGCAGGCGGGTCACCTGATGTTGAGTGATTACCGCCGCCCATGAACATTTGTAGCATCTGAGGCGTCCCCAATGCGTTGCCGGCTTTTTAGGAATTTGTTGGTCCGCCCCTTGAATAACCCCATGTTGTAGTTTAGTGGGAAAAATTAATCAGCTTTCCTAGAGCAGGAAGTTGGTACCACAGTTTCAAAGTACCTATATACTAATATGCCCCTTGATTCTGTAACTCATATTAGATAGGCATTTTTTATCCAAGTTTTGGCCATTAAAATCATTCAATTTCAGTCAATGTCAGCAAATCAGATGCTGATTTGCTGAAATTCTTTTACGCGAGTGTAATGAGCGTATTTTTTTTTTTTATAAAGACTATTAGCCAAGCTGAAGTTAACTAATATCCTCCTATCCCCTCCAAAAAAGCGGAAAAACTTGCGCTAAGAGTGGGTAAAACAGTAGTGCAACAGGTGGGGTTTGAACCTTGTGACCTTTCAATTTTCAATCCGCACCTTTAACCGTTGGACTATTGAGGCTTCAATAGATGATAGCTAACCTTGAACCCCTTGTCCATGGCAGTTTGAATGCTCCTCTTCATGAGCTCCCGCGCCAGGCCTCTGCCGCGAGCCTCTTGCGACACGGATATGATGCGGCACTCCAGGATGCGGTCCACTTGGAACGTGTTGAATAAATCCAAGTCGCGGCTCACAGTGTACAGAATGGTGAAGATCTGGAATTTATGTTACAGGTCTATAATATGGAGCTTATATGGTGAAGATCTAAGGCTACATTTTATCCAAGAAAAACTGACAGTTCCCGTGGGAGTTTTAAAAATCTAACTCCGTGCGAACGAAGATTACCTAACGAACGTTTAAGATGAAACTTACCTACTTATCTCAACTTAAGTTTCTGATGTTCTGGAATCTAGTGCTAAGATCTATAGAGCGTGCTCTGAAACGAGACTTAAATATGCTCCGACATAAATCTGTCTCGTTTTGTCTCTGTCTTGAGTCTGAGCAGAGTGAGATTGCGGTCTATAGATTTTAGCCTAATAGGTACTTGATATTCAGAGGATTGTTCCTATCATTTTTATGACTATTTAAATATGGGTGTAGGTTTTTTGTTTTAGATACCTTATTAAACTTGGAATCGGAGGACTGTTGAATTTTCTCAATAGATTGTTCGATGTCCCCGGGTCACAATATTCCGTTCAGCGCAACGCCTAATACCTGGAAACAAGTTAGGTAACATAATTAAGCAATTTCTTTACACGCTATCTACTATATAGGTATAAATAAATAAAACTGGTGTGTTCGTCAGTCGGTTTATACGGCGTAATTAGTGGCACACTGCGCACAGAACCCAATGGTCCCCGAAGTGTGCCCGCAGAATTACATTGCTATATGCTTTGTTAAATGAAGAAGCTACCACATACAGTGTTCTCTCTCCTCTCTTTAACTATCATACCATATCACCGTCGAGAGCCGCGATGGACAATCCGTCTGCCATGGTGGCGGCGCACAGCCGTTCGAGCGCAGCGTGAGGTTGACCCCTTTGGCACAGCTGCACTGCTTGGTTGAAAGAAGAAGCTACCACATACAGTGTTCTCTCTCCTATCTATAACTATCATACCGTGTCAGTATCACTGTTAAGAGCCGCGATGGACAGTCCGTCTGCCATGGTGGCAGCGCACAGCTGTTCGAGCGCTGCGTGAGGTTGACCTCTTTGGCACAGCTGCACTGCTTGTTTGAAAGAAGAAGCTACCACATACAGTGTTCTCTCTCCTCTCACTATCATACCGTGTCAGTGTCACTGTCGAGAGCCGCGATGGACAGTCCGTCTGCCATGGTGGCGGCGCACAGCCGTTCGAGCGCAGCATGAGGTTGACCTCTTTGGTAGAGCTGCACTGCTTGTTTGAAAGAAGAAGCTACCACATACAGTGTTCTCTCTCCTCTCACTATCACACCGTGTCAGTGTCACTGTCGAGAGCCGCGATGGACAGTCCGTCTGCCATGGTGGCGGCACACAGCCGTTCGAGCGCAGCGTGTGGTTGACCCCTTTGGCACAGCTGCACTGCTTGGTTGAAAGAAGCTACTACATACAGTGTTCTCTCTCCTCTCGCTATCATACCGTGTCAGTGTCACTGTCGAGAGCCGCGATGGACAGTCCGTCTGCTATGGTGGCGGCGCACAGCCGTTCGAGCGCTGCGTGAGGTTGACCTCTTTGGCACAGCTGCACTGCTTGTTTGAAAGAAGAAGCTACCACATACAGTGTTCTCTCTCCTCTCACTATCACACCGTGTCAGTGTCACTGTCGAGAGCCGCGATGGACAGTCCGTCTGCCATGGTGGCGGCACACAGCCGTTCGAGCGCAGCGTGTGGTTGACCCCTTTGGCACAGCTGCACTGCTTGGTTGAAAGAAGCTACTACATACAGTGTTCTCTCTCCTCTCGCTATCATACCGTGTCAGTGTCACTGTCGAGAGCCGCGATGGATAGTCCGTCTGCTATGGTGGCGGCGCACAGCCGTTCGAGCGCTGCGTGAGGTTGACGTCTTTGGCACAGCTGCACTGCTTGGTTGAAAGAATAAGCTACCACATACAGTGTTCTCTCTCCTCTCGCTATCATACCGTGTCAGTGTCACTGTCGAGAGCCGCGATGGACAGTCCGTCTGCCATGGTGGCGGCGCACAGCCGTTCGAGCGCAGCGTGAGGTTGACCTCTTTGGCACAGCTGCACTGCTTTGTTGAGAGGCTCATCGGCAAAGAAGCTGTCGCGCAGGTGGCGAAGCACCGCGTCGCTCATCTCGGGGGTTATTGTCGTGTAGTGCACCATGGCTGGAAAATAATTTATTATACCTAGGTTAATACAATATTAATGAGGTCAACTTGAAGGTGTATAGTTTCGCCATTATAATAAATGCTTTTAGGTGATTTATAGAGCAATTTTGAACATAATAATGTTTTTTGTTTAATTTTTTAAAAGATATTCTATCTAACGGTCTAGCCATGCGATGCCATGAAGCTTGAGTTAGGAGTGGAGAAGGCAATTTATAGTGCAATGGATGCATGGGGTCTCTAACCCCCTGACGATGCTTTCAAATTCAAATTCAAATTCAAAATTTATTTATTTCATATAGGCTAACTTGTAGCTCTTATGACACGTCATAAATCTACCACCGGTTTGGAATGCAGATTCTGCTGAGAAGAACCGGCAAGAAACTCAGCAGTTGCTCTTTTCAAAAAAAAGTTTGTGCTCGCCCATCCCGTCCGGTGACGTTATAGCGGCCATTAGGGCCCGCAGTACCTATACTCGCGTACTGAGGGTTCCGAACCTTGCGAGGATTATATAAAATAGGTAGGTAGTTAAGAAAGTAGACGTTATGGAAAAAACCGATTTTTGGACAACTGTCACTTACTGGGTTTTGATAATGGGGCTGTCGCGCTGTGAAAGCTGTAACTTTTCACTGAGTTAAACTAGAATCTTGAAATTTTTAGAGCATTAAGATACCATTTAACTTTATATTCAGTATAAATTTCAACTTAATATCTCAAGCCGTTTCCGAGAAAAAGGGTCTTGAGACTATAAGGGTTCCGTTTTTTTTTTCGGAACCCTAAAACAGGTGTTTTATCCTACCGATTTTTCGGGTTTCAACCCGCGCCTTAACCATTACGTTAATGAAGCTTATATTGTATAGAGGGGCTATATACCTACCTAATTATATTCAAGAGAAAAACTGTCATCGTTACTAACAAAAGCGGTGATTTTCGCAGAACAATAAAAATGAAAGGATAAATTTCTTTGGGCGGGAAGAATTTCAATTTAGATAGACATTATCGAGGAAACGCGGCTACGAGGGGGGAAAGGGGGGGTTTAATAAAGCGTCGTGTGATGGGTCAAGGCCTATCGAACTGGGCCGGCGGATATCAGGTCCTGTACCCTTAGTACGAGTTGGCAAATCACGACATTATGGCGTTGTTAGATTTCGAGTACCCAAATTCGAAACTCAGTAACATCAAACCAAAATGAATCTAAAGGTCCTAGTTTAAGGCCTTGCGTTCGCTTACTACCGATTTTCTTTTGACAAGTTTTCGTATTGTGCACTGGGTATCAATCTTTGTATCAATGCATGAATAAATGTGTGTACAAAAACTTTTTTCTGAATATTATTAATGTATGGAAGTTCGCCATTGCCCTTTGAGACGTAATAAAAAGCAGGTGATTGCGTAAGAACATCCTATTGTTTGATAGCTTAAAATATAATATGGAACATTTTCGGAACTTACGTTAAAAGCTGTCGAGTAAATGAATATAATAAACTGATTTTCTTACACAATTTCATCGCAATTCGCAAGTCATATATTACACAATGACGATAGAGTGGCTCGATAATCGAAATCTATTGACATTGTCGAGATGAATAGACTCATGCTAAGTGTTGGAAATAAGAAATAATGGGAAATAGACTTATTGTGAAGTGTCATATTAATTGACTAGCTAAACGTTTGTCGGTCGGTCTGATCACAGCGTCTGAACTCTAAACCGATTTTGGTGGGATTTTCAAAGGCAAGTAGAGAATTCGTAGATGAGCTGCTATGCGATTCTCAAAGGTAAGATACAATTTGCTTCGGTTGTGCATCGGATGTTTCTTTATATTATTTAGCTGCTACATCTAAACTCTAAAGTAACATCCGATGCGCAACCGATGTAAGTTGAATTTTACGTTTGAGAATCGCATAGCAGGCTAATATGGCTGGACATAGAGAAGGTAGCATCTCGGAGGCAGGCTTATGCTAAACCAGTTCGACTACGAATGACGTGGTCGCGGGTTCGATTCCCGGGTCGGAGCTAAAAATGTATTGGGTTTTCTGTTACGAATTAAAAAATACTTTTTACACTACCAGTGGTGCAAGCCGGTAGTGTCAAGGGTTCAATATGGAAATTTTCAGTACTAGCCCGGAGTTAGGGGGTCGGTGGTGAGTTACCCCCCTTGCTTTGGAGAGCACGTTAACCCGTCGGTTTTGCGCCTGATCTCTTTCCGGCGTGTTTTTATGTCTGAGATTTACGTCTGAGCATATTTGTGTCTCCGTTTTAACGCTTATCTTGAGTCCGAGCTAAGTCATAGCACGCTCTATAGATCGCAGTATGAGAGTGAGGGAATAGATAGAGCAATATCTCCCGCGCAGATGGCTAATCTCTGTGGCCGCTGTGGCCGGATATGGTCGGGAGGACATTATTATTATTATGCTAAACCGTTTTTAAGGATTTTTGAAAACCTAACACTGCGGTTAAAAGCCAGTTTATAATAATAATAACCTACGAGTATTTTATCGAAAGTAAAGTCATTTTGTAACGTTACTTCTTCACCACAGCATTGTAACACAAAGTTGATCGCTAAAAGCTTTCATTATATCACGAGTAGGTATTATACACAACTTGGGTAAGTAACTTCCCTATAATATGTTCTCGAAATTTCCTCGCTCACGTAACCCGTTTAATAAAGGCTTTATGCGAGCTTTATGTTTCTACTATCCGCTTAGTTCATTTTATAACGAGCAATCTTGCTTCTCTTAACAAGTTACCTAACATTCTATCTTGTTTTGAAATTGGAATATAAGACCCACATACCTATTGGGAAAAAATCGATACTATCGACACTAACAATAAAATATAATAAAGCCTCAATAGCCCAACGGTTAAAGGTGCACACTGAAAACTGAAAGGTCGCAGGTTCGAACCCTACCAGTTGTACTATTATCGTACCTACCCACTCCTAACACAAGCTTTTCGCTTAATTGGAGGGGAGAGGAGAATATAAGTCAAGTTCAGCTTGGCTAATATTCTTTAAAAAAAAACTACTATAAGTACAAGTAGATATCTAGGTACTTATTATAAATGCTAAAGTGCGTTTCCTTGTTAGTTTGTCCTTCAATCACGCATCAACGGAGGAAGGGCTGGACGTGATTTTTTGCAAGGGTTTATATATTTTGAGAAATTAGAGAGTGACACAGGGTACTTTTATCCCGAAGTATTAGAGGTACCTGTTAGAGATTAGAGGGTTCACACGTTATTTTAAAAACCCAACTCCACACGAACGAAGTCGCGGACATCTGCTAGTTTTATCTATACTTATAATAAAACTGTAACGGGACGAAATCTGTACATTAAATATATTTTGAAAATTTTAATCGGGGGATGCTTTATTATCGATACTGAGCTCAAAACAATTTTTTTTGAATTTTTTGTCTGTAGTACCTATACGATTAGTCGTGTTAAATCTTATACTAACCCCACAGTAGACAACCGTCTCGACAGAGGGCCGTAATTAATTACTTTCAGCGCCGGATCGTTGGCTTCAGCCTACTTGGACAATACTGCTATAAACACACTCAACACAAATCATGGATACGGCAAAATTATCTTAGGTATTTAAGTACCTACCCAATGTTTTTGAGATCTTTTTGAAAGGCATTTTTTTTAGTTAGAGAATAAAATAAATATAATATGTTAGAGCTACCTTTATGTTCAGGATAAATTTTAAATTAGCACCTCGAGCTATTTCTGAGAAAAAGGGAGTTGACACACGGACAAACAAATGGTCAATGGATACTCTTTGGGGATTTTTTATAAGAGGAAAGGAATAGGAAGGAAGGGAAGGATGGGAGGAAGGGAATCTTTATTTTTTATTGTATATATTTTTTTTCATTTATTGTACATTTCTTTGCGGCTTGAATCAACGATTATGTAGATATTTTGAATTAAATATCCAAGAATTTAGGCATTTCACACCTCTTAGCGCCTTAAGTAGCTAGATTTTGTCTTCGTAGCTCGTTGTAAAAGGACGAGGGACGCTTCGAGTCTCGACGAGGATGCCCGGGAATGGCCCGCCATTAGTAAGAATGTTTTTGACGAGCTCGAGTTGAGTACAGTCAGCACACAACTAACAAGTGTAAATTCGTCATGATCGTAGAAAAGTGACGGATTTGCAGAGTCCAAAAATTACCCTTTTGCATATTTGGGCATTAAATTAGCAATTGCTACAGCTATTTGATTAGGTACTATTTCAATGTGAAATTTCATTGCCAGTTATGATCACAAAACTTCGGAAATTATTATTTCAAATGGAACTGTACTGTTGTTGTTGTTGTTTTAACTTTTTGAAAAGTTGATAAAATGCAAATCTGTTGTTCTTCTACGATCACGACGAATTGAAAATTTAAAACACCCGACATGTAAATCTATAGCAGGATTAGTAGATATAATATACGATAAACCTGACATCCTGTTATCCAGTTGTCAGCTCCATCATCAGATCCTTCTCGATCCTCGATCATCATTTCTCTAACATCTACTCATTCAGACCATTCTAAAGAGCCCAGTCACGTTACATCTGCTGTATAAGTTGCTGAGAAATTGGATACACACGGACCGAAATAATCAGATGCTACCTACCTACCTACTGTTGCTGTTTTACCCTTTCAAATCAGTCGCACCACTGAAACTTTGTACCCTTTAGTTAATAAGATACGATGCTGACTGTACTTTGCGCTATAAAGTCTAGAAGAGAAAAGCATAGATAAAATATGTCAAGCGTTCAGACATACCTATTAATATTCCGAGCACATAATGGACCGAATTTCATTAGCATAAACAGGTATGGAAACAAGAGTAGGTAGGTATATAACCTAGGTATAAACATTGTGCGCCTAATGCATGTCTTCGTATTTATTTATTGTTCCCGTACAGCCTTTCCTACTTCCTAGGCTACATCTCTTAAGAAACAAAGTGTTTTCTTGTCCACCATTTTTTCTTCTTACGCGCTTTATAAATTAGTACGATAGCTGTCGACTGCATAAATTGCAGTGATAAATACCCAGTACTTCTATTACAATGAGTGGTTTGATGCAATGGTGCAACTATTCACTCAATGCAGTTTTGCATGCATTTTTGGATTCTATAGAATATACTTGGGATCTAATATGATTTACATGTATCAAAATAATGTAACTACTAATACAAAGATTGCCTATTAAATGTACTCGCAATCCGCATATCGTACCAATAATAAATAATAATATAAATAATAGTAATTTGTAGGTACTTGTATAGCTAAAGATAGGTTTTAGTTATGGAAAATAGGTAGGTATATCGAATTAAAGAAAGTATAAATTGTTCTAATTATAGCTAACTATTTACAAACAGAGTTCTTAGTAAAAGAGTAGGTACTTACTTATTTCACACCGCGTAAGTTAATAAAACTATTCCACAAACTCTTTATCAAACAATAAAATTGTACCTAATCACCATATCGAGCCGATCGTTCAATAAGGTGTCCAAGAAAATCTTCCGACCATAAAATATACATAAAGGGAAAAGACAAAACACAACAATAATGATATACAAGCTGATACAGCATACAACAAATACGCGTTCTAATAGAAAGTTTTGAATGAAAATGGCAAATATTTCGAAAGGAAAGCGTTACTGGTTTATTTTGTGTAAGTATTAATGGGTTAAAAGGGTTTTAATGTGTGTTACAGTGAAATCTCACCTCGTGCGGCCCCAGCCACTGATCACTGCGCACTGCTCGACTTCTCGCAGTGATAACAGAGCCCGCCCTAGCTCCCGCCCGCCCAAGGCTCATAGATTACGGGAGCAGAGCGAACAAGTAATAAATCAATTGATACAAAAAGGATGACTGATATTCCGTCAAGATTTTTCAGTGGGGATTTTTGTTTTGAGGTTTAATAAGGCTTCTTTTTCTTAGACATTGCCCACTGCAATACGGAACTATAATTAATCATTCGATTTAGTAAAAACTGTCGACATATGCCGAGTTGTTCATGTCGAAATTAAAAATTCTGATTTTAAAATTCTGTAGGTATCCAATACCTATCCAATATCTAAAAAAATAAAACCTGCTGTTAAAGAAATTCTCCCCACCCTACCTTAATACCCTTGTGAGTTGTAATAAAAAAATATTTCTATTCTATTCTAATAGGTATTATGCCGTATACGTTTGAGATAGTTACCTACTTAACGCTTTTTCGCTTTGCATGGCAATATAGGTTTGAATAAGTATGAAGAATTGAACTTTATTATAGTTTTACTAAACATTTTTTTGTGTGTGAAAAACATTTTTATTTAAACCTAAATCCACGCCGACGACGACGAGTTGTAGGCATAAGCTAGCATTTGAACCTAAATAGACTTTTCAAATAGCTTTTTGGTGTAGCACCTCATAATTTCCTACGATATCTTTAGCCACTTGTGGCAGATATTACCTCTAGTCAGGTGCGAAGACTTTACCTATTATGAAAACCTGCCAAGAACAAAAATAGGTTAAGTATATGAAAAATAAACTGCAATAAACAAACTAAAATAAACTCTATGGATTCAGTTTCAATGGTTTATATTTGAAGCACAAATTCCGTTATATCACAAATAATGGAGGCTAATTCCTGGCATTTCTATCGAGTCACGTCTACACAGGATCCTTGATATAAGGACGCTTTCAGATGCTATCTTTATACCTACCCCTCTATAATAGGCACCTATCTACCTACTTACTGATAAGAATGTTTCACTTGCAAAAAAAGTTTATCACCTACCCATTTCGTAAGTAGAACCACTCTGTCTAACTATAGTAAATACATAATTATAGGTACCTAACCAACTTTAAACTCATGTACATTCATATATCGTTCATTTGCGACAAGAGTGACATAATTCAAAATCGACAGAGCGTTAAGTCACAATCTCTCTCGCTCTTATTTTTTGTGCTTAGCGTAATGTTGTTTTTATAGCAAAAAGTATAATTGTTCGACACTAAAATTGGTGAATTTTGAGTTATGTCACCCTTGTCGCAAATGAGCGATATTATAGAAGTGGGTATAATACCTTGTTTCAAATAAACGTATTTATATATATTTGATATCAAAAAAAAAAAGGTCGAAACACTGCACTGGGTCGAAACCATGGCCTGAGTATTCCATGATTTCGACCCGTTTTCTGACAGCCAATTTGGCTCGATAGTACAAACTTGTTTTACACGTCGCTGACATAAGGCATCGTTGAAGCCTCAATTGCCCTACGGCTAAAGGTGTGGACTTAAAACTGAAAGGTCGACGGTTCAATCCCTCCGCGTTGTCCAGCCCGCTTAACTATTGTCGTACCTACCTACTACAAGCATATTTTAGCTTTACGCTTATTTGGAGGGGAGAGGGGAATATTAGTGAAACTCAGAAGGGCTAATGCCTAATACTTACACTTGATTAGGGTTCTGTACCCGAAGGGTAACCAACGGGACCCTATTACTAAGTCTCTTCAGTCTGTATGTCTGTCAATTTGTCAGCAGGCTGTATCTCATGATCCGTAATAGGCAGACAATTGAAATTTTCAGAGAATGTGTATTTCTGTTGCCGCTATAACAACAAATAATAAAAATAAATTAAAAATTAAATAGGGCTTCCCTACTAGAAAATGTTTTTTGATACGGAACTCTTCGTATGTGAGCCCGACTCGCTTTTGACCGGTTATTTTGTTTTATTGGAACAAGATAGACCTTGACTACGATCTCACCTGATGGTAAGTGACGATGCAGTCTAAGATGATAGCGGACTAACTTGGAAGGGGTATGGTAGTGTAGGTGCAACCCATACCGCTAATCGGTTTCTACACGCCATCGTGCCGGAACGCTAAATCACTTGGCGGCACGTCTTTGACGGTAGGGTGGTAACTAGCCACGGCCAAAGCCAAAAGCCACCAGACACATATAACATTTTGTGAATTTTAGCGAAAGAAAACCAATTAGAAAATAAGTTCAAATAATTTATTTACACTATGAAATGCATTTAATATTTTGTTATACAAAGAGAGCTCTCTATAAGGCATTTTATCACTGCCGATATATATAGCTTCGGCTAACTTATTTAATTTATAATAATAATTAAGATTGTTTGTTCCCCAACACAATTAACTAAATTATAACTTAGATTCGGAACATAAATTAGTTTAATCCTTTTAACATTCATATATTTATAAATAGACAAACGTTATTTTCTGTTAATAGAAAAACCGAAACGTGCATAAAATATTTGATTACTGCAAACTATTATTAATATATATATTTTCAGCTTTCTTATTAAAAACAAATAACTTCGTATTTAATAAATTATCTTAATTAATTCATATTATACATCTATTAAATAATATTAAGGTTATTATCGACATTATATGCCTACACAAATTAGTGTTTAGACAAAATACAAAATTACAATTGAAATATGTAACTGCAATAAAGTTAGTAGGTATACTTGCAGTTATTACAACTGTATCCGAACTGCAATTTTGCAGTCATAAGGTTGTTTGTGTTGGGTAGATTTTTCGTTCGCCAAATCTTCAACTTGGCTTTATTTTATTTTAAATGTCTTTAAAATGCAGTCCGCGAGGCGTAACTTCAGCCTTCCTTTGTGTATCCTGTTTTGATATCCATTTAGTAGTTTTATCGGCAATCACTAACAATAATGCAAAATACATCTTACGCCTCCCGGACTGTAATAATAATTATAATTACAGATTTATGTTGTACTAGCTTTTGCCCCCGCGACTTCGTCCGCGTGGAATTAGATTTTGGGGTGGAATTTTCAAAAACTGTGACACACGTACTTCTTTATTTTTAACTGAAAGCTCAAATACCAACTTTGGTGGAAACAGCTTGAAAAATGAAGGAGTTTCATATAAACTTCCATCCCCTATTTAAACCCCTTAAGGGTGGAATTTCCAATAATCCTTTCTTAGTGTGCGCCTACGTCATAAAAGGAACCAACTGTAAAAATTTCAAGTTTCTAACTTCAGTAGTTTAGGCTGTGCGTTGATATCTCAGTCAGTCAGTCAGTCAGTCAGTCAGGACTTTGAATTTTATATATATAGATAGAAGAGGGCCCGTACACGGTCAAACATGTTTGTCAAACACGTAAAATTTGTACGTGTTTTTGTTACGGTTTTGTTTGAACAAGTCAACAAACACCAGCGCACCCAATCAAACACCTCCGTTTCCGTTTGTCAAACACGTAGTTTCTTTGACAAACACAACATGACACACAGACTATGAAATACACGTAAAAATTTTACGTGTTTGACAAACACGTTTGATCGTGTACGGGCCCTCGAAGAACCGAGGAACTGAAGAATAAATTCTACCTACATTTTGACAGCTTTTGTACAGCAAATGTCAATTCGACAAAGATCTCTTACGATTGAAAAATCAGATATAATGCTGAGATCTATAGAGCGTACTCTGAATCAGCTTAGACTCAAGATAGAGTTAAAACGAGACACAAAATATGCTCTGACATAAATTATGATTATGATTGTTATATAATTGTCCTTGTATACCTTGATCTAGACAATAAGTGCTCACGGAGTCATTTTTTGAGGGAAAGGGCTGGCTGTCCTTAACACAGATTGACAAAATCTAGCAAGGATAGCCAGTTCTGAACCTAATAATATGAGTGTTTTTGCATTTATTGTTAGGTTAAGTCTAAGATTGTAACTACCTTGATTATGAAATAAATTTTATTATTATAAAAAAAAAAATGTCTCGTTTTAACTCTGTCTTGAGTCTTATTCTTATTATATAATAATGAGTTACATATTCTTAGGAGGCGAAATAATAGATTGATACTTATTAGTTTTTTTGGTCCACAGCTTGCTTAAGTATATTTACATAATATTGTCTACACAAAAAATTCAATTCCAACTTCCTATGATATATTATAAGTAGACTTGCAACGAATATTCGGTTACTATTCGGTATTCGGCCTATTCGGCTGCTTTTATTATATTCGGCCGAATACCGAATATCTATATATTATTCGGCCGAATACTTAAATATTATATTTTGTCATAGAGAAATAATTGGTAAAATGAAAAATTAAAATCGATTGATTACGTATATATTCATATTTTCATTTCTGTTATAATCATTTAAGTAGTCATTGGTGCATAACACAGGTACATAATCATCTTCTGAATTGGAAAAATGGAGGATTCTATGTATTTGAATTATTGTGGTAATCAAAATTTAAAATGGTAAGGTTCTCATTTCTTTTATAATCATTTATTAAGTAGTCATTGGTACATAGAACAGGTACATAATTTAATCATTTTCTGTATTAAACAAGTTAAGAATTTTTCTATGCATTTGAATTATTTTCATTATAAAAAATTAGAAGGGGAAGGTTATGGTGCAGAAAGACATACGTTTCTGCATTTTTAGGAAGTAGTTTACTTCTTTTTTTCTCGTAGACCATCCCAACTTCAGAGAAAAGGCGCTCTGAATAAACACTACTTCCTGGCGCCGACAAATATTTTGCTGCAATCTTAATCAAACACGGAAATTCAAATTTCCTCGCTTGCCATATTGTATACGGGTTGTCATGACGTGATATATTACTAATATTTAAGAAAAGATCCATTTCTGTTGAAACTGCATTTTTTTCTGTTGCAATATACCGCAGCGGGCGCGCGGGGCATTAGAACAAAACAAAGGAGCGCGAAACAATCACGTCTGTACAAGTTTTTGGCGCTAAAATCCAGCCGAATACTTTTGCCTAATATTCGGCTATTCGGTCAGGGGCCTCGCCGAATATTCGGTATTCGGTATACTGCCGAATATACTATTCGTTGCAAGTCTAATTATAAGGAACAATTATTCAAAAAACTGGCAAGGCGTATAGCAAAACCATATAGTCTAGGACAGACAGCCAACTGCAAGGCGACTGCAAAATTGCAATTTTGCAGTGGCCTCAGTTTCAATTTTGTAGTGAATTGAAACTATACTGTCTTTTTATTTAATGTCTTTTGATCAGATCTGTTACAGGAAAGATATTAATATAATATTTCAGGAAGATCTGTTAAAAAATCTAGTTCGTATAGCAAACTGCTAACGCGCAGGCCAAAATCCGCTGCATATTAATCTGACTCGCTACCCTTCACAATTTTACTGAAGTTTTTTAGACTTTTAATATCCTTACTAATTGTTTTAGTAAGGATAGTTGTGGATTTAGTTTTTTTTTTAATCCCGCGGGATCTCATTGATTTTTCGGGATAAAAAGTAGCCTATATCACTCTCCCGGTCCTCAACTATACCCATGCAAAAAAATCACATCGATCCGTTGCTTAATTGCCGCGAGATTGAAGGACAAACCAATAAAGTAACAAACACCGGGAGAGTGACATAGGCTACTTTTTATCCCGAGAAATCAATGAGATCCCGCGGGATTTTTAAAGAACTAAATCCACGCGAGCGAAGCCACCGGCATCAACTAGTTTAAAAATATATTAGTTGCTAATCTTCCCCGGCTCTATATTAATAGTTATGTCGCCGATACTGTTTTTGTCCAGAACGTTACTGTTGAACGTTATCGTTATCTGTCTGTCGGTCGGTATGCTATTGGCCTCTATGTCTTGGTCGGAGCACCCTTTAAGTATAACAAGGGGTGCTTCGAGATTCTGCGCGGGCTCGGCTCCGTTGACGTAGTGTACGGGGTAGTGTCGTTTTAGTTCCCTCATAAGGCGGAATTTCGCTTGGCACACCGTGCATCTGAAAAACAGTTCAATTTTAACATTTCGTAACCATAGTAATATTAACGGTACCATATTTTCTCTTCGTCATTGTCAACCAATGGACGCCCACTCTCGGTCTTACGCCACCTGTATCCAGCGACTCTCTGCGACCTGTCTGATATCATCGGTCGAAAGTAAGATATAAAATTCCGTCGATAACGACGAGAAAAAGAAGAGGCGACAGGAGGCACCCTTGCTGCACACCCTCATCTCCCTTATATCATCCGATATAAGATCGTCGTGTAACACTGCAAAAGTAGTTCTTTTTAGTTTTAAGGATCTCCGTTATCTTCGGCGGAACTCTAATGTCTTGTAATCACGCCCGGATGTTTGATCAACATACCGTATCGAAAGCTTTTTTAAAGTCAACAAAGATCAAAGATCAAATATGTCCCTTTGCCATTCTGATGCTTGTCTAATCTGGCCATAAACTTTATCATTAGCGTTATAGATCTTATAATTCACGAGCGCTCGTAAACATTACTCGTGTACACAATGCACATTGCTTAAGTCTCGAGTAAGCCCTCGCTCACACCTATACAAACAAGACATAAACACAGTCAAGAGGAACGCGGACTCGTGAACTATAATACAATAATTATATCTAATAGTTGATGCCCGCGGCTTCGCTCGCGTGGATTTACTCTTTGATTTTTCGGGATAAAAAGTAGCCCTAGGTCACTCTCCCAGTCCTCAACTGTACCCGTGCAAAAAATCACGTCGATCCGTAGCTCTGTTGCGGCGTGATTGAAAGACAAACCAACAAACAACCACAATTTCTCATTTATAATATTAGTAAGGATTTAATGCAAGCCAGTCTGAAACTCACTGGTAGATGTTCTGTCCGAGGTGCGAGCGGATGTGCTTGACCAGGTCGTTGCTCTGCGTGAAGGCGCGCGGGCAGTGCGGGCAGCGGTACGGCTTCTCGCCCGTGTGGATGCGCTGGTGGCGCTTCAGGTGATCCTTCGCTGAGAACCTGCGCCACACCGATATCATCATCATTATTAAAAATAAAAAAAAATAGCATCATCAGCAATTCATTAACGGCTTACTACGATTCATTACGGTTGGATTGTGTGTACAGAAAATGTTTACCACCTTAAGATTCATAATTACATGCACACGTCTATGCCTGACGGTCGATATGCTTTCGATATTCTATGGCGTTATAGACCTTACTGCTATGTGATATAGAATCTACTTTGAAAACTAATAAACATTTTCTGTCCGCGACCATACCTACGTATGCATTTTTGTATGTATGTGTATACATAGCATAGTTTTGCTACCTATTGTAAAAAAATTTTTGTTGAAACGAGCAACTGCTGAGTTTCTTATCGGTTCTTCTCAGCAGAATCTGCATTCCGCACCGGTGGTAGATTTATGACGTGTCATAAGAGCTACAAGTTGGCCTACGTGAAATAAATGGATTTTGATTTTGATTTACTACTGAGCGCTTTTTTGTCAACCGATAGACGTAGCTGAACATAGGTCTTCTGTATGGACTTCCTTGTCTTGCACCCTTTCCCTGTGACTTATCTGATGTGATGACATCAGTCCTAGTAGAGTTAGGTATTCCCAGGATAAAGGTAGCTAGAGTCTTCAATTAAAAATTACGTCAAAATCAAAAAATTACGTCAATTTGACTTGATACTTGAGACTTTTGACCTTACTCGACCATTTTGGCTGATTTATTTTTGTATGATAATAATTGGTCAAATGCAAGTCAGACTCAATACAAAGGGTTCCATACAAAAAAACGACAAAAAACACGTTTCTAGAAGGGGAGCTTCCTTTAATTATTAATTTATTTTTATTTTTTGTTGTTACATCGGCAACAGAAATACACATTCTCTGAAAATTCAAAAAATCTCAGCCGAACGAACGGACGGACAGCGGAGGCTTAAGGTCCAAGTTAAGTTAAGTTAAGGTTAAGGTATTAAGGTCCCATTGGTTACCATTGGGGTACGGAACCCTAAAACTATATAAAATAAACATTGCATCTGTGCAAAGCTATTTAATTCTACTATTATACTAACTTCATATTGCAAGTTTCACAAGCAAATGGCTTAATTCCAAGATGTATCAGGGAATGTTTCTTCAAAGAGCCTGGTTTAGTGAAGGCCGCTCCACATTCGTTGCATTTGTATGGATGTACTCCGGTGTGGGTGTCCATATGAGATTTCATTTGACCTGAAAGTGACAACGAACCCATGAATGTAAGTTAAATATTGGTGAAAGATGCGCTGCTATAGAATAGAATAGAATAATTTTTTATTCAAATAAACTTTTACAAAGTGCTATCAAATCGTCAAATGAATCTACCAGTGGTATATAAAGTTCTTCATGTTACAACTGACAGTTCGGAGTTATATGTTTAATGGCATTCCAAACCAGTGGATTCATTTGACGATTCCAAAGCACTTTGTAAAAGTGGGAAGCGCAATGTTGGTAGACCCCCACTAGTTGGACCGAAAACATCAAACAAGTCGCAGGGAGCTGCCGGATTCAGACGGCGCAGGATAGAGGCCTGTGGAAGTCGACACATGAGACCTATGCCCAGAAGTGGACGTCGAAATTGACACAGAAAAAGAAGAATGCTAATAAGAAAACACCATACCTTTTGTACAAAATCTCTTAGGGCACAGGCTGCATGCAAAAGGCTTGAGGCCTGTGTGTCGATTCAAGTGCTGTCTTAGGTTGGAGTTGTTTCTGAAACCTTTGCCACATTCAGAACAGAGGAAGGGTGTTTCGCCGGTGTGTGTCCGTTTGTGGTCCTTTAGACTGCAGAGCTGACTAAATGCTGAAATTAATTAAAATTCTTATTCTACAGTGGTAATTTTAATGATAATATAATAATTAATCCTAACCACTCCTAGCACAAGTTTTCCACTTATTTGGAGGGAATATTGATATTAGTTAACTTCAGCTTGGCTAATATTCATTTTAAAAAGAAAAAAGAAATTGGTTTAAGTTTATTGCATAAGTCCACCACACTGGAAGAAACCTTAATATCTAAGAGTTCTCCATGTTCTAGTAGAAGTGTGAAGACTGCCAATCTGCACTTGGGCAGCGTGGCAGACTATGACCTAAACCCTTTTCATTTTGATCATCAGATCAGACCTGTGTCCAGTAGTGGGATGAGATGATAATGATCAATAATTATGAAAACTCTATGAAAAACACAAAAATTTTAGCACACCCTTTTTTTCTTCTTTAGCAACTGATAGAGTCCACAGCTGCACAAAGGTCTCTTGCATGGACTTCCACAAGTCTCGGTCTTGTGTTGCCTGTATCCAACAGCTCCCAGTGACCTAGTGAGTGTCTGCCACTCCAACACTATTAATATTTGGAAATTCTAAAATTAACTTAAGGACATAACGGTTAAGTTTTCTTCCACATAACATACCTTTGTCACAAATACAACAAGAATATCTCTTTTTACCATCATGTTTACTCATATGCATGACCAATTGATCTTGACGCGTATAGCTTTTGGCACATTGAGTGCATTTAAAGGCTCGATCTTCAGAATGCAGTTTCATGTGCCTTCTAAGAAGTGTCTTTAGTGTAAACCCTTTGTCACAATGACTACAATAATACGTATCTTTACTTGCACTCGTAGAACTCATTTTTATTTTGTGCTTCTTCAAATGAGATGCTAGCGACCTTGATTTTTCAAACACAATATGACATTCTGGGCATTCGTGATGATCAATCTGAGTTCGTATTTTTAACAAATCGTTGTCTATATTACTGTCTCCATTATGAATTACTATGTGTTCCATTAATCCCTGTTCCGTTGGATAACTTTTTGAGCATTCTCCACATCTATATATCTGTTCTTCTAATTCTAAATAACTATTTTGGTGCCCCTTATAGTGTAATAACAGCAATTCGTGACTCTCAAATGTAACATTGCATTCAGAGCATTTAAATTGTTCATTTTCATTTTCTATCTTAACTTTTACTCCTAAATCTGTTACCGTATTCTCTAACAGATTATTCTCAAGTTTACAAACACTGTTAGAATCACAATGTTTACTTAAATGTCTTTTAAAAGTAGACTGTTTATGAAATTTTTTATCGCATACAGGGCATACAATTTTTGAGTCTTCATGATTTGTTAGATGTTTTAGAAACCTCTTACGTGTTCTGAACTTTTTGTTGCATACATTGCAAATAAACATTGATAAGTCATTGTTGGGCTCAGCTTTTGTAGAACTATTGTCAAATAAAAAGTCATCATATGAATGTTCATGATAATCCAGATCATTTTCATGTTTCAATACATAATTTGATTCATTTTTTATTGAGGCATTTTGTGAAACTATCTTTCTAAGTTCGTTCTCAGAGTTGAGAGCTTGGGTTCGAAATGTGTACAGAATTTGAAGATTCTTGACACACTCATCACATAAATTTTGGGGTAGACCATCTCCTTCAGTTATCTGAAAAATGTAAAGCATATTTATTTAAATATTCTTAAATTAGTTATAGGTAATTCATAACCTCCATGGTACTAGGTGCTACCCTAGCACTTTCCAGTCCATCAGTGGGCCACTAATTGGACCAACAGTATCAGATATGTTACAGGGAGCTGCTGGATACAGGCGCAAGACCAAAGATAATGGAACTCTATGGAAGATACCTTTTTTCAACAGTGGACGTCTATCAGTGGATAAATAACAAGGAAACATAATATGCTAAATTAAAAGGCTATTTTTATTTATAGAATATTTATATGAAAAATTTTGACACTAATTTCGTCTGTATGCAAGGCGCCCAATCAAGATAAATCCCACATGAAAATTAATGTACTGCAGCATACGTGAAATTAGAGCAGGGCTGACTGAACCACAATCGCAAGCAAGCAATAAAGAATTAATTATAAAAAATAGGCTTTGAGCCAATTACCTGCAATGTGATCATTTCCTTTAATAGATCAGCTAGTTTTAAGGTCCAATTATCTTCGATTTTTAGCGGATCAAACAAATTTATCAGAGCCACATCACTCTTAGTTTTCATACAGGTCCGGCATGTACTCTCAAAGTCTATCATTTTGAAATTTATATAAAAGTGCTGCAGCTATAAGTGCTGCTATCAGACGTAAAGAAATAATCACAAAAATCAGAATTAATATAGAATGAAAAATTCAACTAAAATTCACAACATAACACGGCACAACCAAAGACCACAACCACCAGAGACCACGAACACTAACAACCACAACACCACAGAGTATAGTTTACTATCACAGATTAATAGACCATTGATAAACCACAGACTAGAAATAAATAAGTAAGCAAATAAATAAAATAAAAAAGGGCATCCCCAAGAGTAAGGCCCGATTCAGTGCGACGCGGACCATCCGCGCGCGGATTAGAGCATGCGTCCGCCGCGGATGAATTCATCGTTCACTTCCACGCGGATCGTGTTGAAGAACCGCGTGCGGATAGCTCTCCGCAACGCGGACAATCCGCGTCGCACTGAACACGCTATAAGGGCTTAATATATTTTACCGTCCGTCGCGGATATCCGCGTAGGTCATCCGCGTCGCACTGAATCGGGCCTAAGTCATTAGGTACGTTCACATCAGCGGGTTATGCGAAGGCTATTCACTGTCTTGGTCTTGGCTATCGTGTGGGCTATCGTTTTCATGTTCAGTTGCTGACAAAACTGTCAAGCACGGAATATAGGTACCTACTGGTACCTATCTACACTAGAAATGGGATTTGACAGTTCTTATGTTGGCAACTTTCCCTTCGACCATTTACAACTTTCCAATTCAACTGTATTAATATGTATATTTATGAGTGATTTATGATTAACACTGGACTTGCTGCTGTGATTTCATTTTAGGATCTACTTGAATGATACGATTTTGGAATCGCTTGACGCCATTTTGGCGATGTAAGCACTAAAAATATGTGAGTGTCTCTGGAACTTATAGGTAATATTGCGAATGGCGCACCGACCACTATAATTAGTTTATAATTTCATTGTTGCTGTTGTATGATTACAAATATTAATTCTAGAGGTCGGTCTCTATTTACAATGTTATTACTTCCAGAGACACTCGTATGTCAAATGTAGCGCTTCACCCATTTGTAGAGGGTTAGCAATTCCTGTGTTTATCATTAATTATAGAGATCAGTGGGCAACTGAAAATGTCAAAAATAGAGAAAAGGCACAGAAAAGGCTATGGTACCTACCACGTACCTACCTACGTGTATTCCCCTACAATATTATACTCTTTGGTAGTAAATGGTACCTATAGTAGGTAGGTATATAATCAAATCAACAAGAAAGATAATAAAATAAGCTTTCAACAAAAGAGAAACACAAAAAATCTAATTTTAAATGTGTTGAAGTGCGTGCCCAAGAGAATATAATCACTCCGTTTGTGCGTGCTAATAACTATTTTTACTCTACACATCTTTTTAAATATAAATAATATTTGGTAAGAATTTTGATTATAGTGCCTTCAAGAAATGGAAGATATAGTGTTTATTGGTGATTGGATAAAAGACAGACTTTTAGGTTCGGGAAGTTTCGGTACAGTTGTTCTTTGGAGGCATAAAAGTAATGACCAGAAACTCGCTATTAAAACCTGTAAATGGGGCGATGAACTCACCGCGAAGCACAGAGAACGATGGACTAAAGAGGTGGAAATGCTACAGCAGTGTAACCATCCGAATATTGTAGGCACAAAAGAATTACCGCAAGAGTTCAAATCAGGACTAGCGCCGGCTAATCCTTCAAAATTACCCATTTTATGCATGGAGTATTGCAGTGGAGGAGATTTGAGGCAATTATTAAACAAACCTGACTCATGTGGTGGACTCAAAGAGGTACAAGTACGGAAAATACTTAATGACTTGGGGAGTGCAATGCGCTTTCTTCATAGCAACAAAATTACACACCGTGATCTCAAGCCTGAAAATATTGTGTTGTGTATCTCTGATCCCAAGAGTGAACAGAATAAAATTACATACAAAATAATTGATCTTGGATATGCTAAAGAGATAGATTCTCACTCTATCTGTGCCAGTTTTGTAGGCACACTGCAGTATTTGGCTCCTGAACTATTTTATAGCCCTACCTACAGCAATTCTGTAGATTTTTGGTCATTTGGACTGATCGCTTTTGAAATTATATGTGGCACTAGACCATTCCTACCAAATAAAGCTCCAGTGGAATGGATGCCTGTTGTCAAAAAGAAATCTCATGATGACATTTGTGTGTATGAAACATTTCACAATGACATTAATTATTCTAAAGAGATTTTCCCTGAAAATCATATTTCTAAGCCCTTCAAGGCCTTAATCGAGGAATGGTTAAAGGTAGCTCTAGAGTATGATCCCAAACTGCGAGGCAGAGATGCACCATCAAAAGTCACATTTGCTATTCCATCTGAAGAGAAGGGAAGAAACACTGTTAGTAATATTGTGATATTCAGTCTTCTTGAAAAACTCCTTTCTAGAAAAATTATCAAAATTTTCTCCATCACTACTTTATCTTACATAGCTTATGAGATAGATGATGCAACGACTATTCTTACATTGAAATCCTGGATTAGTAAAGACACTAACATTTTTCCTGATGATCAGATCTTAATATCACAAATGACATACATAGAAATTGGCAATGATGAACTCGTTGTAAAATACTGGAATGACAGCAGTGCTGTAATGTTATTTGTTTATAACAAAAAGCAAGTGATAGATGATAATTCAGCACCTATTGTACCCAAATCAGTCCAAAGATGTCTTGAGCATCACAAGGCTATGTACAACTTCAGGAATAGTCAAACTCTGTACAGAAATGCTTTTTATTTAGTGATATCACAAATGGATATTTTTGATGCTCTTGTCAATGGTATTTACACCAGAGCTGAGTCTTTGAAACAGGAAAGCAAACAGCTGCTTATCAAGCATAATACAACTGACAAAACCCTGGGAAAACTACTTGCTAAGGTAGAAATTGTTACAAAAATGACTGAACTAGGCAAGAATCACATTAAGAGCTTAAAAGAAAATGGTGTTGGAACAAATTTCTTAGGTGGATTTGGAAAAACTTTCAAAGATGCTGATGATATAGTGGAAAAGATTCAGAAACTGCAAATGGCATGGTCACAATTATCTGTTAGATTGCAATCAGCTGCAAGGCGCAGCAATGAAGGAATTACCAATGAACTCAATAACTTTGTAGCTAAATACAACTATCAGAATATGTTTACAAATGCATACAAAATATTTACTTCACATAAAAAATCTGATTTCTATAATGAGAACCAAGAAAAGGAGAGGCAATGTCCAGAAATAGTGAAACTTTGCTATGATTGTTTAAAGCTGAGAAGTAAAATTTTACAAGAATTGCAGCATCAACAATTTATATTGAAGCTCAAAGATTTGAGTATTGAATTATCTAAAATCACTGACATTATTTCTAAGGCAACTGAAAATACAGACAGATTGGGTAATGAACTATCTTCATTAATAGATGAATTTAACAAATGTGTTTGGTCTACTATCAGCATTGTTGTAAGGGATGCAGATAATGTAGCAGATCTTCCTTACAGTGTAGTCTCTTTTCAAAAAAGAGACTTCAAGGTTGGGGAATCTGTTTCAAACCATTGTATCCCTGTAGCAAACACAATAAGGGATGATTCTATAAAATCGCTCATATCTGAAAGCTTGACATTAAGGCAGAATCATAGTACTCTGTGTGATAAATTAGACAGCCAAAAAAAATTGCTCCAGCAATCAATATTTGATTTTAGTTTTTTAAGTGAAAATGTGTAATACAATATTTAGAGTTGTTATGTTTGATACCTAATGATGTTATTATTAGATTGAGGCTAATGGATATTCCAGTTCAATAATGTGTCTGATTCTGTTGCTCACAATCTAATTCACAGGTCTATTTTGTACTATTCCTTCCATAGTGTTCCCTGTAGAAAGGGACACCACTAAATTTGGAATTTAAACCTGTCAATTTAGTTAAGAGATTGAAATAGAATTAGCCACAGTGTAATTTTTAATAGCTTTCTTGGTGTGAGTTATTTTAAGAGTGCCTTATTTTATATCTATCTAGACAATAATTTTTTCACTTAACTTATAAGTGTCATAATGATAAGTAATAGAATAGACATTAACCAAGAGAAGTGTTATTTTAGGTACTAACTTAACCATAGTGAATTTTTGGTCTAGTCAATGTACTATTCAAATTTGTAATTTTAAAAACAAAGTGCAATTATCCTTTTTTTATTTACATAGTATTTTAATAAAAAATAAAATTATATTAATTTTAAAGTGGTTATTTAATTTACCAACAAAAATATTTTTTCTTTCATTCTTTAATAACAAAATAAGTCACTATTTAGTTACAATACGGCAATCGGTAAATTTTTCTAACCAATCTACAAAACCATCGATAAGTTTATTTAACTTCTTTATATCATTAGGTGTTTCTAGATACTCTTCTGGAGCAAATCTTGGTTCTTGCATACCACTTACGTGTAACCAGATAGCAAAAACCGCGTCATCAATATTTGCAACAGAGCGACGGCATAATCTTGCAGACATTGCACAAATTGTAACTAAAGATTCCATGTTTCCAATTGAAACAGCTTTGGTTCTTTCTCTACGAGCCGCCAGAAAATAATTACTTAAAAGATTTTGAGTGTCTTCATCTATCGAAACTCTTATACCTCCTACTAGATCTATATAAACTGATATATCCTTCAAAGTTTGTTTCTCTTCAGTTGTAGTTTTTGGGGGCTCTATTGCTTGTTGCAAAATAAAGTCTGCTAACTCGTCAGTATATTCTCCATAATCAGCGCGACAAACAGTGCCGAAAACTCTAGCCACATCGTAAAGAACTATTTTCTTAAAGTCCATTCCATGTGCCCACACTACACAGTTCAATTTTACTTTATTAGTAGCATGTTGAATTTCACCTGTTTCAATGGCTGTTACTACTGAATGTATTTGTTTTTGGTTGTAAACTTGTAACGGTAAAGGCATAACGCATATACCTCCAGATGCTTCTATTAGAGTTGATGCAACGGAAGAATTAGATGTTCCTAATACAACATTTGAATTCGCTAGCTGAGACGCCTGCCTCATTATTTCTGCGACGTAACCAGTATCGTGGCCTGCAGCTAAGCAATGTAAAACAGCCGAACCGCATAAGTTACTAGCTTTAATGCTTGCTAAACTTAGTAAGAGATGTATTTTAACATTCACGAAGCAGTCTAAAGGACAAACTTGTACACCAATACTAGATGCTAGACAATAGATGAATTTCCACGGATTTTTATCACATGCGGTAAATAATTCTTTAATGTCCGGAGGGATAGGTGAAGTGGTCGGTGCCGGATGTGCAACAGTTTCTTCTAAGCTCCAAACAGCCGTTGCCTTTTTCAAAACTACAGCGTTAATAAAATAAGTTGCGCCTAATTTCAACTTTAGAATTAGATCATCGACTATGGTGTAACTCTTAGGGAGCAAATCTCCTTTCATTTTAAAAGTAGCTTCAACCTGATCACCACATCTTCTTAAACCGCTGTTTTCGAAGAGGGTTTTTCTACACAGATAGCATTTTGGAGGAGTTTTCGGTATAAATTGTAATATTACTTCGTTACCTTCACATTCCTCAGGGCACGACCACACCGTGTGGTAAACGTAATTAGTTGGCTTAGATATATTAACGAGCAATCCCTTGAAAGAGACTATTCCAGCATATTGTCTCTGTTTCGGATTACTAATAATGTAAGGGAAACTCTTCAATCTAATAATAACAGCGACTTGTGATAATCCCACATGTTGATTCATTTCATTGTCTGAGGATTTGAGGCACGCAAACAGAATATCATTACAATAACGTTGCCATTTGATCGGTTCATGTATCAAATTTTCCCCAAGTTCGGGGAATAACTCTATCAAGTCCATGACGTCGACTTCAAGTAAATATCGGAATGGTGGAAATTTAATTACTGTTTTCTCGTTTAATTGGTCTAGGAAATCTTGACATTCCTTTTTCATGTCGATTAGTATTCGTCTTTTGTCTAAATAAAACAATAATTTTAGATCTAAATCCATTAGTAAAAAATGTAATTACTTCTTCAAAATTTTCCCGCCTCTAGATATACCTAATACGTAGGTACATATTATGTTTTTTTTTCAGGTTTTTTCCATTAGTATAGGTATTAGAACACTGATCTCTATTATTATAGAGGTCAAAATAATAAAAAAATATAAAACTTTTGCAATGAGTGGAATAGAAAACTGGTTCGAAATTCAAAATTGAAGCCAAAATCCAGCCAGCCAAATCTTATTTTTTTGTAGTATTCTACGTATTGGATAGGTACCTAACTAGTTACTTAGAAAAAATAATGAAAAGGCTTAAAAAGTGGGAATGCTTTTTTGGGTTCACGAACATAACTCACGAGATATGACGTAAGTAGATAACCTAAGACTAAAAGAGATGTCTGCAGTAAATCGTGCTTAATGTTTATCCTCGGTTAAAAACCAATTTAAACAAGATAAACTAGCATTAAACAACACTGGGTATCGTTTAGCACCTACGCTAGGCAGAATAACTACTCAACCTTTGCCTACGCATTGTTTTTGAAGCTAATCTTCCAAGGTCACGTGGTATCTACCTACTTAATTAGCTGCCTCTAGACATGGCTTAGAGCGGAAATGCCGAAACCAATATGCAAATGGAATCAAACGATCGGTACCGTGCCTTAGCGCCTTGTTGTTCATTCATTGTGACCAAGTATCGTCGCGCACTTCAGTGTAAAACGTAAACGGCTTACAGTACCCGGCAGTAAATATTAAAACGAGACAATCAGCCAGCCTCGGCTTCGTATAGCGTGATCACATCTCTCACAGCACCTATTATATGATATTTAGCACAGAATACTTATAGTATAGCTTTTAGGCACTTCGCTCTACGTAGCTAATGAATAATACCTACACTAGTCTACATAAGTCAAGTATGTACTTTTGTTACATTTAATAGTGTGTTCTAGGCAGCACACAATAATAAATGTACCTACATAAATCGAACGCAGATTATTATTATTTTTAAAAAGAATATTAGCCAAGCTGAAATTGACTAATATCCTCCTATCCCCTCCAAACAAGCAGAAGAAGGAATTGGGAGAGTACAATAATAGTGCAACGGGTGGGGTTCGAACCTGTGACCTTTTAAGTCTGCACCTTTAACCGTTGGGCTATTGAGGCTATTTATATATTCTTAATGAAACGTTTTAATACAGTACCGAAATTGCGTCCGAAAAGACATTCTATTCTGCCAGGCAATTTTTTGTCATACAAAGAACAGTGGTAAAAAGTCATGCTGAAGCTTCAATTGTTTCTGTATATTATATGCTTATGATCGAGGAGTGAGGACCCACGTTGGATACATTTCCTTTGAGCGTTTGTGTCCAAGCCAGCGATTAGAGACTGTTACATATTAGTGTAACATACAATAAGTATAGACTATAGAGCCTAGTGGTTAGGACTGCGGTCTTCTATCCAGGGGGTCACGGAGTCGAGTCCTGATGCAGCTCTGACGGTTCTGACTGTTACGTGCGTTTAAGGAATTAAATATTACATGCTACGAGGAAAACATCGTGAGGAAACTTGCACGCCTCAGAGGTCTCTATAATGTTTTTTTTTAAATATGAATAGCGGGCAAACGAGCTGGCGGGTCACCTGATGTAAAGTGATTACCGCCGCCCATGAACACTTGTAGTACTACTACAAGTGTTCATGGGCGGCGGTAACCGCCCGGTCGGTGGTACCAGAGGCACCACCGATGCGTTGCCGGCATTTCAGGAACTTATTGAAGCGCCCCTTGAATAACCCCATATTGTAATTAAGTGGGAACACTGTCGAAGGGATGTTCTACGGTGTTTGGTGGTATTAATTCTAAAGGTGTATGAAGTGTGCCCATTTGCATTGAGCTAGCCTTCTCTGAAAAGGAGACCTGTAGTAAACCGATGATGGGTTGCTGATAACAGAGATAAGTTAACTGGTGATGAATGAATACAATCAGTCGTTCCAAAAACGTTGCCCAATATCAGCTTATCTCCCTAAATCCTGAATTACTTTATCAACACAACATAAATCTCATGAGATAAACTGATACGGTAATCTGATAGTCAGGTATAGTTTTTTCAATTCACGAGGGGCGCGTGGATAATGGTTGTGTGTGTGTCGTATCTGTATAAGTGTGAGCAAGAGCTTGCTCGCGCCTGACCGCTCCCACCTAGACTCCTGACAGGCACGCACACTTACGCCTAACTATACGAAAAATCAAATATTAGTTAATCAAGGTTAGTTAGACAATTGATCCTAAATTATGTACATAGATTTCTGTACTACTTACATCTTAGGTGGGACCTACTTTGCGCCTACGAATAGTAATTTAAACCAATCTAATGTAATATTTATTGCTCTTATATTACATGAGACATAAGTATGACCATATCATCTTTGGCTAAGGTCACATTTAGACTATAGACCACGGGTGGCTAACCGGTCGATCCCGGCTATTAGTCGAGTCGATCGCGGCATGACTGCAAATCTAGCGGAAGATGCTCAGGCGCAATGCTCACACTAACATTAGAATAAGTAGTTATACGAATAATTCAATTTTATGTTTTCCCTTTTAATCAAATAAAAAATACCACATAAGTAACTGTTTCATTTATCAAGAAGTATGAAATTGGTAAATCTCACTGAGTTTCATCAGTAAATAGTAGCTCTTAGTTCTAATCAAGTTGGCCACCCCTGCTATAAACAGAAAAGACAATACCTAATTAAACTATGAAAGTAGAGTAGGTAGGTACCTACCTAGCAAATATTTACTAACTGCGTTATCAATCGCTATCTTGATCCACTTTGTGTGTGATGCGACATTTCATTGTTGCGTGTTTCATCTTCTTCAAAGATATTATTAATCTATTAGGTAAAGGTACCTACTAATCTTCTCTCAATCAAAATAATAATTAATTATAAAGTACCTACCTATTATCTATCGATTACATCTATAACTAGTGGTTCGCCCCGAACTGAGACCTTGCGATATCCCATAATTCCCAAAAGTTTTAATTATATATTGTAATAATTAACTTTTAACATTAGACGCAATAAAAAAAAAAATAGTTGACATAAAACTGTTTTACTGACACAGCGCCATCTATTAGCATTATAGTGAAGCTATTAGCTTCACAATAATGCTAATAGATGGCGCATTAAAATTAAATAATTTCGTTTCTTTATAACATTTATCTAATTTTAGTATTTGTTGTTCAACTACAGGATATAACTGAATTTTCAACCAAGTTTCACGTTCTAATATTCAGTAATTCAGAAGTTATAGGGCTCTGACAGACATTTAGACGGACACACTTCTCTGTCTAGTAGGCAAGCGCCCTAGTTGACTCAGAGAACTCGCTTCGCTCGTTCAATTACCTATATATGTTAGTACGACTAGTAGGGTTCGAACCAGCGACTTTTCGGGTTTCAGTCCGCGCCGTGAACCGTTTTGCTATGAGGCTAATCAATTATGCCATTTACACGCCACATTAAGCCTTATTAAAGGCCGCTGCATACATAACGTGCACGGGACGGGACGGGACGTGGACGGGACGGGACGTGGAGTTTTGGAAACATCGTTTCATAGAAAATGTAAGCGACTGTGCATACGTCACGGAGCACGGACGGGACGGGAACGTGCCACGCGCGGAACGGGAAAAATATCGTCGGCGACGATGTTTAGCACGTCCCGTCCCGTACGTACCCCGTCCCGTGCGTGATTCCGCTGCGTATGCACAGTCGCCCCGTTCGCTCCGGAGAGCTAAGTAGTGATGTTTGTGTATTTACCTACGAAGCAAAAATGGACGAATGGAAAAACTAATTGAGTGTGTACGATCATTGAAAGTATTTAGACACCAAATATAAAAATTATCTGTGGCGTAAAATTGCAGTCGAACTATCACTCACTGAAAACGGTCAGATTTATTTTATTAATTTATTGCATTGGTATCTCTACTTATATTTTAATATGTAATAATAATTACAGTTGAACTTTTTATGCTCAAATCAATAGGTATATAGTATCAACCTTTGACGACCTCCCTGGCGCAGTGGTGAGCGCTGTGGTCTTATAACTGAGAGGTCTCGGGTTCGATTCCCGGCAGGGGCAATTTAGGAATTTATAATTTCTAAATTGTCTCTGGTCTGGCCTGGTGGGAGGCTTTGGCCGTGGCTAGTTACCACCCTACCGTCAAAGACGTGCCGCCAAGCGATTTAACGTTTCGACACGATGGCGTGTAAAAACCGATTAGGGGTATGGGTTGTATTTACACTGCTATACCCCTTCCAAGTTAGCTCGCTACAATCTTAGAAAAATCCATCTTTCCTTGTTCACATCACTAGCACGTTAGTTCTGAGTTATTGCCACGTTGCGTATGCATTAAAAATTCCCGTCCGTGTTTACTAACCACGTCCGGGCCACGTCCGGGCCACGTCCCGTCCACGTCCCGTGCACGTTATGTATGCAGCGAGCTTTAAGCTCGCTGCATACGTCTTTGACGGTAGGGTGGTAACTAGCCACGGCCAAAGCCTCCCACCAGACCAGACCAGAGACAATTTAGAAATTATAAATTCCTAAATTGCCCCCGCCGGGAATCGAACCCGAGACCTCTCAGTTATAAGACCACAGCGCTCACCACTGCGCCAGGGAGGTCGTCAAAGGTTGATACTATATACCTATTGATTTGAGCATAAAAAGTTCAACTGTAATTATTATTACATATTAAAATATAAGTAGAGATACGAATGCAATAAATTAATAAAATAAATCTGACCGGTTTTCAGTGAGTGATAGTTCGACTGCAATTTTACGCCACAGATAATTTTTATATTTGGTGTCTAAATACTTTCATGATCGTACACACTCAATTAGTTTTTCCATTCGTCCATTTTTGCTTCGTAGGTAAATACACAAACATCACTACTTAGCTCTCCGGAGCGAACGGGGCGACTGTGCATACGCAGCGGAATCACGCACGGGACGGGGCACGTACGGGACGGGACGTGCTAAACATCGTCGCCGACGATATTTTTCCCGTTCCGCGCGTGGCACGTTCCCGTCCCGTCCGTGCTCCGTGACGTATGCACAGTCGCTTACATTTTCTATGAAACGATGTTTCCAAAACTCCACGTCCCGTCCCGTCCCGTCCCGTGCACGTTATGTATGCAGCGGCCTTTAGTCGAGACTTGAGACGTGGCCTTAGGAATTTGCAATGAAAAGGAAACACTGATGCGCGCCGCTTAGGACAAAAATAAAGAATGACTCATTAAATTAATTCACTTGCGTTACAAAGGGATATTATAAATAGCAGAAAATTGTACGCATCTACTTCTAAAAGTCTTCGAATTCTGATCTATTTTCATTTATGTACACATTGATCAATCAATGAAATCTATAGTTAATTCAAATTAGTTTTTAATTAAATAAAAAAAAAAAATAAAGAGATCGCGGTTCAATTTTTAGCTTGACATAAAGTACAAATTGTCAAAAATCAGAATACAGTCCATTTTAAAAGTGGATTATTTGACTACTTTGTGTGAGTACCTCCCTAGTTTTTTTTTACATTATACTCACATGCTTGATCACTATCATACCATGGAAAGTGATGATGTGGTCTAAGGTGTAACGCGTTTGTCTATTCACTCTTGTTTATCTTGGAAAGGGCCAAATTAGACGTTGCACCGTTCATCGTTCATTTTTGCGATGAACGATGCACGATACCAGTGAACCTTTCGTCGCGGAGGCAAAATCGCTTGTGAAAGTGTGAAATGTGAACGGTGAACGGTCGGTGTTAGACGGTTCATTTTCGATGACTCATTCAGGGCCCACTCAGCCATTGCTCATTACTTTTCCTAGTTAGTCCACTTCCAGACTGTCGTCATTCACCACGTGACATTGCAGTTAAGGGTAGATAGATAGATAGATAGGTCATTTATTCACAAAAATGCAGGTAGGTACAATATGATGGAAATATGGAAAATCGACCTTTATACATGAGTAGGGTAAGTCATCGAATAAAAAAAAAAGTTAATCTGTTAATCTCCTCTTTTCAGCGCGACGATACATGAACGGAGCGGGGCAAGTGGGCGGAGTGAGCGTATTTTTTAAGCGGAATCCGTGCGCGGGCGGCGCGTGGGGCTTCCACGGTCCGCGGAGCGCCCGAGTGTAACCACTCGATGCCGGATCACGACAAGTACCAGTTGCGTCCGCGCGCCGCGCGCTCCCGCGAGCCGCGCGCGCGCCGCACGCCGCAACCCCTCAGCAAGTACCGGAGAAAAACCGCGAACGCACGCGAGAGAAGCCGGATGAGGGAGATTAACCGCGCGTTCGAAACGCTGCGGCGAGCCGTGCCCGCCTCCGAGATCACGGGCACCCCGGTCCCGTGCGAAAAGTTGACGAAAATCACCACGCTAAGGCTAGCGATGAGGTATATCACCGCGTTATCTGCGGCCCTCAGAGACCCCAGCCCCGAACACGAGTCGGGCCCCCGCCCGGAGAGATGGTCTTCTCCGATGTGCTCGGACCTGTCCGAGTTCTCCACCGAACAGGAAACCACCTCGGAGTTCGCCGAGGACTCCCTCTCCCCCTTCGATTCCTTCTTCGCGGAGTTCGATTGCGAATACATCGACAGGACATTTTCGTGACAGTGCAGTGCTTTGGACTATTTCGGACTAATTAAATTAAGTGCTCCTCAATTTCTCGTATTGCCATATTAATTATATTAATTAATTTTATTTTTTTAAATGTTTTTTCAAACATAGTCTATCGAGTGAGGTTAACTGAGAGTTTATTTATTTGTGTTGTGTATTATTATTATTAATTAATAAATTGTTTTTGTTATGTTAGGCAGTAATTTTTTATAATACAGTAGAACCTCTGTAAGTCGAATCTGAAGTTAGACGCCAAAAAATTCGAGTTCTAGAGTTTTTGGCTTATGAAAGATTTCGACTTATTGGCGGGTTTGTTCGAGAGGTCAAGTTTATTTTTTCGAGGTAAAATATGTACTGAACTGGTTTGTAGGGAATTACTGATTATTTCAACTTACAGAGGGTTGAGATTTTCAGTAATTGAAGTTTTCGGGCTTGGAAGGGAAGGCAACAAAATTTTTTCAAGTTTTGGAAAGTTTTAACTTATCGAGGTTCGACTTACTGAGGTTCTACTGTATATACCCTTTAAGTAAGTACATAATATGTACATTCAAAATCAAAAGCTAGATTTTCTATGATTACTAGGTAGGTATTACTTACTTAGGCTGGGAGAATATAATGATTCGCCGCGAAACTATTTAGATATTATACTTACTATTGAAGAAAAAGGGATAGATACATACGTAATAGGCAATTTAGCTAATTAAAACAGAATTGAAACCATAAAGTAAGTAAAACCGGTGTAATTTTGTTGTTAAACAGTTTCTACGTTATCACTTATCATTAAAACGTATTACGTTCATTACTTATTCCAGTTACTTAGTTTTTACTTGTACTTACACCGTTATTTATTTTAATAAACCTAGTGTTTATTTGAGAGGAACAACAAGGAAGTAACGCTGAGCCTAATAATAATTTTAGGTTCGGGGCATATCAACATATTAATATTATTATGTATACAGATCACACACGAGTCTAAACTTATACAAATTACAATAACAATACCACATTTGATGGTCTAAATAACCACTAAAACTCCGTAAGTATAAGATAAATGTCATTTCGACAACAAATTATTCAAACGTGATTCAAACAATAGTTCTGAATCTTCGATCACTACCTACCTACCTACCTACTACAAAAATCCTTACTAATATTATAAATGCGAAAGTGTGTTTGTTTGTTGGTTTGTCCTTCAATAACGCTGTTATTATTCAGTTAGATTTAATATGGGATTATATACCCATAGATACAAAAGTGTGTTTGTTTGTTTGTGCTTTGGTTTGTCTTTCAATCACGCAACGTAGCAATCGACATGATTTTTGTATGAGTAAGTATTATTTGTAGTGGTCGCCATATTGAATTTTGATTACTGTCATGTCTTTAGTGACACTCTCAAGCACAAATCGATTGACGTAAGAATCATCAAATTCGATCCACGCGTTTGGTCTCCAGAGCGCCACATATCTACATACATACATACATAGACTACTAAACACTAAACCCTCTTTTTCGTGCCGCAGTCGGATAAAAAAACTAGTCTCGCATATTGTACCTACATCGGAGTTCTGAATAATCTGTGCAGTGGTGCAAATCGAGAAACTTGGTAAGTAAATGAAGAAGCGTGGGCTAATGACGCAGCGCTCAGCCGGTAGGAACACACAGTCCCACCTGGAGACTGGCGTCACGGAAGATGGAACCCTGTCGTAATGAGCCCGGGCCCACGCGCCTATCTTTCTAGACTTCATTGTTCCGTCGAATATATTACCGACTAGCTGATGCACGCGACTTCTTTCGCGTGGGTTTAGGTTTTAAATTACGTGGGAATTCAAACATCATCTTCATCATCATGATTTCAAGCGTTAGGGCGACCACATACGATCAAGTTTGCCGTCAAGTTTGCATGATGCTTAGGGATTCGAAAAAAGGATCGATACCTGAGTATTATCGATAATTTTGGTTCGATACCTAGGAAAGCTCCCGAAAGCCGTACCAGTCCATCGAGAGAGATAACGCTATACCTACGTCACAAAGAGAATAGACTATAGTCTATATAGGAGAGTGTGCCCAAGAACTATTTGATTTAGTTCCTCCATCACCATTCTACCACCGAACCGCGAGACATCGCACGAATCTGCACCGCTACGTGGTCGAAATTCCACGATGCCGCACTAAGCGCTTCGCTTCCTCGTTCCTAATATGCACCGCAAAAATTTGGAATGCCCTTCCGGCTTCCGTTTTTCCAACTAACTATAATGTGGGTGTCTTTAAATCAAGAGTGAATAGGCATCTTCTAGGCAAGTGCGTATCATCTTAGGCTGCATCTGGGTCGTTCTACTTTTCTACCGACAATAGTCTGTCTTTCTTCTTATTATGGCATCTCGTTGGAGTATTAATATAAACGGTTTTTTATTCGGTTCGAATAAACGTCCATATTTTTCTTATCTATTAATATTATGTCATTTTTCATGTTCTCTAACCAGCATATTTTATACGTTCGTTTTCCGTATAATGCCGTGACAGAGTGGTAAACTGAAACGTGGTCTCTACAGAAAAAGGCCACTTTGTCACATTATTTTTTCAAAAACCATCATTAAAAAAGAATCAATATTAGCTAGGAAGGAAACTTTAATTAGTACTAATGAAAACACAGATGCAGTTTTTTTTAAATCCCACACATAAAACACAATTATAGATGGTTCAAAAACCAAAAAAACAGAAAAACGTCGTTTCATTGTCGGTAGAAAAGTAGAACGACCCATCTACACTTACCATCAGGTGAGATTGCAGTCAAGCGCTAGTCTATATATTTAAAAAAAAAAAAATAGTCTACTTACTTGCGGTACTTTGCCAATTATTCGATACTTTTATCTCATCCCCAGATTTCACACGTCAGACAGCAGACTATGCTATTCTCTTTCTGATGTATAGCGTTATCTCTCTCGATGGAGTGGCACAGGAGTTTTTTTAAGCTTTCCTAGGTATCGAACTTAAAGTATCGATACTACTCGACAGGTAGGGATTCTTTTTTTGAATCCCTAAGCATCATGCACACTTGATCGTATGTGGCGTCCTCCTGCCAGTCTCTTGAAATCTGCAGCTTTCTGCTGATTCAAACTATGACTCGTTAGAATCGATTCAGCGATTTGGCAGATACATAAGAATATACCTAATTATATTAATTTACTATATTATTGCACGAAGGGACTTAAAAGTAAGACTCTATCTAAAATAACTCTACTAACTCTGTCTCTCCTAATATTTGCTGTAACTTTTTTACGTATGAACTTTCACCAGAAAGTACCTACCTACATTTAAAATTATTTTTTTATATATAGATTCGTAGAGTGCTATAATCGTAGAAGACATCTCTTTTTGCCTCCAAATCCCATCCAAATAGGTTGAGCCATTCCGAACATTACCATGACTATACAGACAGACGAAACTTAAAAATGTGTGTTTAATTATTCTATCATCCAGTGGAAAGAATGAATGATGAACATATAAGAAGTTTCCAAAGTTTCAAACGGACATTTTAATTTTTTTTATTTGTATGTACCTACCTATAACTAGAGATGCGAAGATTAATGCAATGGCTGCCTTTTTATTGTAATTTGTCTATTGTATCGATTCTGGGGCATGTGCTATACCTACACACTTTTGCTGATTAACTGCCTATCTGATTTAAGTGAAATCTTAGAACAAAGTAGACCTACCTACCAGGAACTTACCTACTTTTTTACCGGAAACAATGGACAACTTTTTTTTATACATTAAGTATCGGTACACGCTTGACCACTATAACACCCGAGCCTCACCAGTTGCACTATTGTCGTACCCACTCCTAGAACAAGCTTTTCGCTTATTTGGAGGGGAGAGGAGAATATAAGTTAAGTTCGGCTTGGTTAATATTCTTTATTCAAAAAAAAAAATTCGTCGCAATTTAATTAATTCGTGGAACTTAATTAATTCGTCGCAATTTAATTAGTTCAATACATCTTTTGACAATTTATTGAGATCCCATGTTGCGAATTAAGATAGAATCAACACAACACGCCTCCGGGCAGGAAAAAATGCAAATCTTATGCAATGATCGTATCATGCAATAAAGATCGAGTATCCCGGCTTACCCGTTAAGGTTTAAGCGGATTGCTTTCCCGCCAAATACGGCCGCCATGACAGTTCATTGAATTATGTGATTAAATGACACGACCAAACGGGGCCTCATCTCAACAGGGAAAGATGGTGTAAGCAACGTACTCTTCTGCCAAAGTGTGAGACCACTGGGTCCATACTTCTGAGAATTTTACGGCTTTTATCCTTTTCATCTTTCTAATCAGCGGTTGAATCACTTCATGGATTTTGACTTTCAAAGATACCGAAAAACACAATGTATCCAATCGGACCTTGCATACATACTTTTAAATAATATTTATTCTTGTTTTCGCTGTCTTGTGTACAACTGTTCTTTATATTGATGTCAAAGTCACATCATACTACATGATTTTACACTAACCCACATACTTATATCATGTTATGGAGTATAGAAGTTAAAATGATACTTCTGTAAAGTTTACTTGCCTGCATTAATGTTCATTAAATGAGCATGTATCTTGGCGTGAGATGTTAAAATTGTACTGTTCTAAAGTACTTCCTATGGATTTTGCCGTAGCGACGACGAATTCATTTTATTGTGTATCTTATTGTATGGCATGAGTGTTCTGTGTCTCCTCTTACTTGTGTTGCTCTACAAACACGATGTATGAGATGGGACTGCGAAACGTTTTTATTTTTGGACTTGAACAGTTATGCATGAAGCTGTCCATCATATCTCAATGGATCCTTGATGATGTATTACAATACAACCGAGTGCCTAATTTGATGTGTCAACTTACTTATAGGGAGTTGGCATAGACATTTAATTTTATAGAGTTGGACAAACAAATCACTAATTCGAGACTTTTTTTATAATATAGGTAGGTACTTACCGGTGTCCCCCTTTCATAAAAAAGGTCTTTGGCGTGCTGTTTCATGTATTCATTTTTAAAGTTTTTTGAAGTTTTCTTCTATTTTCCTTATAATCCGAGACGTTGGTAGTTGATACCTAAACTCTAAACCATAAGTTATAAATTACTTAGTACATTATTTATTGTGTACCTATAAGTACTTAAAACGCGAATGAAAACCGGTTAAAAATCCTACAACAGTTTTTGAGATTATGCACGCGCACAGACAGACAAAATCCGCTGAGGGACTTTTTTTATAATATGCGGTGATTGCGGTGATTTATTTTTAAGAAAAGCTCTTAACAAAGTTTGCTACTTTAAATAAAACATAAAATCAGCATAATTTATGAGATGCATTCACATTTATTCGGCATGCTGAATTCTGATTGCAGCAAGAAGTAATGGGCTCGCGGCTGCGCGGCGCGTGGGCGGACCGCTTCGTCGACGATATTATTTTTAGGGTTCCCTACCGAAATTAACCCATACTAACAAAATTTGTCATATAAAGGCCTATAAGCCAAAAAATAAAAAATCTTATAAGAGCCATATTATCGTTAATAAGTGTGGGTTTGGGCGCAACTTATAAGTAAAGCAACTATATAAGTGCCATATAAGTACTTTATTATAAGCTAATATTTCTTATTACGTGTTTTAATACGGCTAGCAGTATTCAATACTATTTTATAACGATTATAAGAGGTCTGGTCTTATTATAAGTCAACTTTGCTAGTTGGGAATATTCGGAGATAGTTAAGAGTTATGCTTTTTTGGTTTTTCTTTTTGAAATTATCCTTCTTGTATGTCCTCCCGACCGAATCCGGCCACAGCGGCCAATCTCCACAGAACAGAGATTAGCCATCTGGCCGGGATATATTATAGTGTAAAAATGTGTGCGCAAACACGGGTGCACTCTCTATTTCCTTACTCTCATAGTCATAGAGAGAGATCAGGCGCTATTTTCGAGGAAATTTAAAAGGGATCACCCACTTTTGGGCCATCCGCGCACAGCACGATGGAATTCATCCAAATTATAGCACCATTTTACTATAAATAATGACCCAATTATTGTTGTTGTTTATACAATGGGTAATTTGTTTATCCGTTTAAGGTTCCTATTGCAGAACTCTCACTGCGCGAGTTAACTCGCGCTTAGCCGCTTTTTTAAAAGGATAAAAAGGATACCTACTTGGGTACTTTTACCTACCTTACCGATGCGAACTGGAGGATGTCTTAGCAAAGTTAGAGACAAAATCTTATTCTTTGTTGGATTTCTTCCAATAAAAATGAATCCCTATTTCCCTTGGTAACGTCATCACGTGTGAACGGCTGGAGCAATTTCGCTAATTCTAATTTCTAATTTTGAAAATTGGATAACTTAACAAATACTTAACTTCGCGAGTTTGACAGTTCGTCAGTGAAATCTGACAGCGAACATAAAAATCTAAGTACCTATAGGTACCTACGTTAGGTATCTGAAAAATTCATTTAAATTGAACTGAAATATTGTTTTTCAAACAACTTTGAGGAAAACTGAGTAAATAATCGGTAGGTAGGCACCTACTTACTTTACACGTAAACATGGTTCGGTGATTAATAAATAATTAGTAGTAAATAGTAATTCAGTGCTTTAAATAAATGTAATGAGAACATAAGGTTCTCGTACATCTACTCATTCGGCTTATTCACCGAACCCTGCCTCGTTCGGGAATGATGATATACCTACCTACTAGCGTTGCCCGACGTCCCGTATTTTCCGGGACGTCCCGTATTTTAGGCATAGTTTAAAATGTCCCGGCGGGACTAACTCTGTCCCGTATTTGAACCGTACTTCGTTTTTCATTATGAAATCGATCCAAGTATTCACACACGCAACGTTCGTAAAGCGAGTTGATCACCGTTTTTAATTACGATTATAATTGTATTGATTTTTACAGATATGTTAAAACGAATAAAAATAATATGTTAAAACAGACTCGATCCTCGGAAAAATATCAAAGAAAATTACACTAATAAATAATTTTGCTTTTTTATTTGTCCCAGGTAAAAAACTGAAATCTCGTATTTTTTGCCTATTTAAACATTTGTCCCTTATAGGCTGAAAAAAAATCTGGCAACCCTAGTCACGACTCATCTTATTATTAGGTAACTTATCAAATCAATAAACAATATTTAAAATACATCAATCAACAATCAGCAAGAGCAAATTGATAACCTAAATACTTTTAAAGTTATGTAAATCCGAGTTTAATGTTGGCAATTAATTTCTTATCAAGCGATACCGTTGGTTTGGTTAAACCGGGGCCTTTTAAATGACAGAACGAGTAGATGCATGTCCAAGTATTTACTTACCACCTTATTTTGCAAGGCCGTCTGACGTCACACTGCACCAACGGCATTTTTAACCGACTACTGCAGAGCCAACAGGAGGGGTTATGATTTAAGCAGTCTATGTATGTATGTTTCTATTTACGTAAGTACGAATATAGTTCTAAGATTTAATGTAATTTTGAAATTTTGAAAGTCCATCACTCTGAAACTAGTGTACCCAGAATATTGAGAAGAGTTTTCACACCATAAACCTCGTTGGTTTGTACCGTTACCTACAAAGCTCGCGAAAATATCCATTAAACAAACTTATCTCGAACTTAACGCAATCAGTAGCTACTTATCTGTACAAAGGAACTGCATTAAAACTTCGTCTTCAGTATTAACGCTGAAACTTTTTAAAGGATAAGGAACGGAACACTTTAGACCTGGCTCCACTGTCATCGACCCAGAGTTCTACGTCATGCGTCGACGTCATCGTAGCCTGTCCACTGAAGTGGAACAAAGCGGATAATGTTCGGAACAATCAGCGCAAAAAATCATGTTCTTCTATATTTCACTAAAACAAACAAGTTATAATTTATGAAAAATTAAATGCTACCTACTTTTTATTAACATATTGTGTTAGGTTGTGGTAGGTTTGAATTTTTGAAACTTCTTTGGGGAAACACTGTGTGCATAGCATAGTTTTGTTAACCATTGTAATAAAATTTTTTTTTTAAAAGAGCAACTGCTGAGTTTCTTGCCGGCTCTTCTCAGCAGAATCTGCATTCCGAACCGGTGGTAGATTTATGACTTGTCATAAGAGCTACAAGTTGGCCTACATGAAATAAATAAATTTTTATTTTGATTTTTTGATTTTATCACGGAAAATAAGTGTTCCCGCGGGAATTAACAAACCTCAATTTACGCGAACGAAGTTGCGGGCATCAACCAGTGCTATAAATCCGTAAGTTTGTGAGGATGGATGTTTGTTACTCCTTCACGGCACAAAAAATCAACAGATTTCGCTGTAATTTGGAATGGAGATAGGTCTAACCCAAGATTAACACAAAGCCTACATTTTATCGTAATAAAATTAAAAGAGTTCCCTCGAGAAGACCAAGTTGCGGGCATCATCTAGTAACGTATAAAAAAATAACTCTAGAACGTTGGCGGTGTGTATGAGGCTTTACCTGGGAGCTCGACTACCATTTTAGAGTTCGGAGTTACACGAAGAGAAACAAAAAAAAACGAGTAAAATTTCGGTTGTTCTTTGTGTCGTATAAGGCGCGCGGTGCATTGTTTTATTGCACCGCGTCGCATGATACAATGCGACAACGGGAATGGGGAAATAAAAGGTTTTTCATAAGAGCGGACCTCGTGTGAGAGAATACTGTTTTTAATGTAGGGAATCTTTTTATACATATATACTATATCATGGGGAATTAGGGATGCATCCGATACCGTTATATGAGTGCGAAAGGATGACTGACCAAAATGGCTGATCAGCTCCAAGTTAAACTCCAGCATTTAGTACCTATTTATTACTACATATTTAATACCTTTGTTTAAATATTTGGTATCCAATATTAACAAAGATTAAGTAGTCAGTCATTGTGACGTCAAGATAGCTGATCATTTTTGAATTTTCTCTATAATTTAGTCTACGTATTAAATTTATATGAATAAGTTATATCGACAATATTTCAATACCTACATAATATATCGATTTTTCCTAAATGCCGACCGCGATATCGGTGATGTTAATTTTTTCTGGCAACGACAATCTGGCTGCTGGAAAATGTAGGTACCAAAAGAAAGAACACGGGTCGATGGGTGCAGGTTATTGTAATACATATTCAATATTCATATTCACTTATACATATTCATTTATTAATTGCATTCCAATATGTATTTACAATGATTCTTATAACTACTTAGAGAACATTTTTTTTTCATTTCACAACCCCGTTGTTACTACTTAGGTACCTAGTTAACTTACCCATATTTAAGTATTTATTTTCTCCCATCCCATTTAGATACTCAATGTTTTGTTTAATTCAAATGAAATAATGGGAATATGCTAGCTAAAAATACAATTACGTCGTGTATTTCTTCTCTTTAATTTGTTACCCGATTGGGATACAAGCAAAAACATATCGGCGGGGAGATATAGCTCTTCAGAAGAATCGGAGGTGTTGACATGTGCCGTTACTTTACCGACCTCGAGCATAAATTGCTTACTAATTGATAAATCAGGAAAATCTTTTCTTAAGAATTAAAATGAGACGAGATTTATTAAAACGTTGGGCACCAGTTTTCAACGCATTTATAAAATACAGTGTAAACTCTTTGTAACGAAACTCAAGGGACTGAGCATTTTTTGTCGTTATAGAGAGTTATCGTTATATGGAGTGAACAAAAAAAAAACAACCAAATTAACAAGAATTTTTAATATGTATGTATTTCAAAGTAGGTTTACGACTGATAATACGATAGGTACCCAGTATGCTTGGTCGAAGACCATCACTTCCGAGAAAACAATCGTCATACTGCACGTGTTCAAGGCAATTAAGGGTAACAAAAGCTAGACTGACCTCGGATGTTTCGGAGCTTCAAAGTCTTTTGTTACCTGATAACATAGCAAACAATAACACCGATAATATTTACTGTCTAAAAATATGAACACATTTCTTCGTAATAGAGAATGGCGTATCGCTATAAAGAGTGTTTCAATATGTAGGTTTTAACGCAAACCAACCAAGTTGGGCTTACTTCAACGTTACAGGGAGTTTATTGTTATAAAGGATAACGTTATAAAGAGTTTACACTGTACCTGTTAATACCCGCGTATTGATTTTAAGCTATTGCGTAGCTTCTATCGCGGGCCTTGAGCGTGGAGACCGAATCCAGAAATTCCGTAACGAAAATAACCTGACACGGGACTCCTCTCACCGCTAGATGGCGTTGATAAAAAATGCTATGCAATAGCTTTACCGCGGCAGTCCCCGAGTGCCACACGTCTTTTTTTTTTATTGGATGACAAGATACTCCTTGACTGCGATTTCACCTGATGGTAAGTGGTAACTAAGGGTCAGTCGGTGAGGTTGAAGAGCTGGTGGCTGAGCTACCTTGGCCGAAGTATTTATTACTTAGGCCATCCAAAGGGGCGATTCTTTCGTGGCGATTGCGGTGCTGTGGTGGTTCAATGTAGTTTTAAATGATTTGAATAAAGTATTTCAATTTAAATGTAATGTATTTGTTGCTAGCGAATATCCTTGATTCGAAAATCGGGTTACAGACTTTTGGTTCGGTGCGGACAGTTCGGAATGTAGTCTGCCACGTAATTAGAAGTGCAGTAGATCATACCGGTTGACACGAGTACATATAGGGTCATAGCTCACACGAAGCGCTCGAATCTAGGTGAGGGCTAGGATATTTTTCTCACACTAGAATCTATAAGCCGAGAGGCATCGGGAAGTCTTGACGAAATGCTTGATAAAGTTCTTAAAGTAGCACTTGTAATTGTCCGGAAGAGATCACTGTTGTAGCAACACAGTTTTTTTTAAGCTAATGGGATATGGGATATGTTACTATTACTTAATAGAGTAATAAATAATCTCTCAACTTAACCAAGTTTTTTATTAGAATACACGCCACCATTAATGTTAATATTAGTTACAAAAACGGGACCAAACCTTTGCAGTCTAACAAAACAAAGCTGACAAGCATAGCTTAGCTAGGAACTCACACCTATCCTTATAGCCCAACCACCACTAATCAAGAAGACTCTAGATCTCATATCTAACATACTTTATACCTTATATAATCGTAGCAAAGTGAACAAAAATAAACAAATGTCTCAAGCTTTTTCACGTCGATAACAAATTAAAGCCGAAGATAAAAAAAAAATCACACACATCATAACACTCTTTAGATATAACACGGTCTTGATGACCTACCATACATAAAGCGTGGTAACCATTTAAAAATAAGCAATACATAAATTCAAAACTTTCGATCTATTATCCGTAGCCGGGTGACTACTAGGCGGGAGGGTAAAAGAATCATATTATTATAACTTTCAGTTTTGATCAAGCACCTCATGAAAAGCTCCCACGGGCTCTCGGTATACACTCAGTGCGCCCCGCCAGGCGCCTGCGTCACCCGCTGCGAGATAAGGCTATGTTTTTACAAACTTCTGCTGACATAACATACCTACGAGTACTTTAGTTAAAACTAGCCATGTACTGTATGCCTAGTAGATTTTACTATTTGTATAGCTCGATTTTCACAAAGTATAACAGCCAAATTGGTTCATTCGTTGTGGCATGAAAGAGTAACCGAGCCTTACTTTGATAGATTTTGTATTAAAAATTTGCTAAAATATCCTACGACTTATATTAGCCTACTTCCAAGCCGATGAGCTTGTAGGCTTCAAGATTGCTTGCTTTGAACTATCTCGTAACATCGTTACTATAATGTAGTAGTTTGGGCAAGTTGCCAATATTCCCACGCCTACTGTCTCAACTATAAAGTTCTATGCGGAGTTGCGTAGGACTTTACTATAGAATAAAGAGCTTATTAAGATATAAATATATTTGGACTTGAATCCCGATTGTTTTGAGGGGCTGCAATCATAAGGAATACTTACTATGTTTATAGCTACAATAATAAAAATGTAGTAAGGGATACTATGTCTATGGCTACAGCCTAGGTAGGTACAATGTATTTGTAGCTAGCTGATGCTCGCGACTTCGTTCGCGTTGATTTAGATTTAAAAATGGCATGGGTACCTACTCTATAATTTTCTGGGATAAGAAGGAGTCTGTTACTTTAAGGTAGTAGGTAGTAATATGGTTGTTATTATTTTTAATGATATTTCTTCCCTCTCCTATTTTTTATAAGCAACACACCATCAGGGTAGGTTAATAGGTTTTCCCTGAACCGATTTTCGTTTTAATTTCCTTTTTTCCTTGGTTGTCTAAAAGAGATCGCTTGTTAGCGATAAGGCCGCCTATGTACTTTATTTACTGTTCAGTTTAATTATTTTTTAACCGACTTCAAAAAAGGAGGAGGTTATCAATTCGGCCGGTAGGTATCTTTTTTTTTCTATGTATACCCACCAATTACTCTGGGATTTCTGGACCGGTTCGTCTGATTTTTTTTCATCGATAGAGGAAGCTTGCGAGGTGGTCCCATAAATTTTTTTATTTACCTACCGATTAAGTTTTTGAAATTTTCGAAGAAAAAGCAAAATATTCTATGTTCTATAACTCTTTTGAAGTAAGTAGGTAGGTAGGTACTTACATTCTTTTGTGGACTACCATATACCAACTTTGGTCGAGCTTTGGTGCATTGGCTAATGGCTACGTACCTATTGTAGATACCTATTACCTACTTGCCTTTTTAATTTCTAATTCAAAAGCACGTTTCTACATAGCCTAATCGTCAATACATATATAGATATGGTCGTGCGCTCATTTTTGTGATCATTTATAAAGAAATACAATATGCCATGTGATCGTGAGCTTTTAACACATGAGTGGTAGTAACAAACTCAACTTACCACCCCAGCGGTTGTTATTCAACCTTAATGCTACGAAATAAAGTAGGTATTCGCTTGAAATTATTTTTTTCAGCAGTGGAATTATAGCTTGTGTACATAGGGCATGTCCACCTGACGTGGACGTATTAGGAATGGTGAACGTGATTGAGAAAGGCCTAGACCTGTGATCTCATGAATTGTCATATTCTATTCATTTACAAGAATGGTCGGTCAATGGCATTGGCGATCCCTTCGGAACGATTTATTTACTTGATGCATGTAAGTCAAGAACGATTCGGTTTATAGAAGCAATAACAAATAAGTCGCAAATAACTAAAAGTCCATAGGTTTAAAAAAAGATCTCATTTGTTGCAGTTATTTCATAACGGTCTTAATGTCTACAAAACTGTTATGATGTCTTGGTGTTTGGATTGCGTGGATCGGCAACTAGGTTCATGGGAATTTTCGAATTCTACTTACCTACATGGTTTAGCTCTACCACTTATTATGAATATATCTATATATATATTCACCATCGCCGAATAACGTTTAAGCGAGGACTACCATCTACCATTAACTTTTTGACAGTTTTTATATTGAAAATCAAACGTTGTTTTGAAACTGAAACTTGGAATTCAATAATTTCATTCGAAAATTTTGGAATTTCGGGCCAAATTTTTTTTTAAAACAATATTAGGCAACCTGAACTTGACTAATATCCTCCTATCCCCTCCAAATAAGCGGAAAGCTTGTGTTAGGAGTCGGTACGACAATAGTGCAACGGGTGGGATTCGAACCTAGGACCTTACAGTTTTCAGTGCGCGCCTTTAACCGTTGGGCTATTGAGGCTTTTAATTTTCTGTTTTAGGTAACTATTTCAAAGTTGCAATCTTCACAAAATTATACAACATTATCTCAGAATATTGCTACTCTCAGTGAATATCTAGAAGTTCCCGGAATTTCGAAATTTTCCCGGAAGTTCATTGCATGACATGCGGCCTGATTCTGTAACTCAGTGACTATCGTCGTTGATAGGCACTGAGTTACAGAATCAGGGTGATGATACCTTATCGAAACCTCGAGATTTAATATCCATGTCTAAGATATTTCTAGCTTCTTTCTTTAGCTATTTCTATTAGCCTTCACCTATGGGTATCAAGGCTATGAAAATGAAAATTACGCACTACAGTCAGAATCTATTTATAACTTTTTATAATAATCATCCACTCTTCAAAGTCACAACAGCGTGATTCAGAATATCCTTAATAGAATACAACCTGACGTCGCGATTGAATCAGACGCGAGTAGGCAGTGCTAATTAATTCTAGTGTGCTTGCCAAATTGGCAATCATCAAATTATGGCAAGGTATTTGAAGACGAGAAGTACCTATGTCATGGCTCCGAGACACAGTCACTATGGGCCACATATCGCTCATTTGCGACAAGAGTGACCTAATTCCAAATCGACGACGAGAGAATTCTCTCGTTAGAGAGTAATGTTTTGTGGATGCTGCGGTCTCGAAACAACACAGCAGCCAACAAAGCGACAGAGCATTAAGTCACAATCTCTCTCGCTCTTATTTTTTTGTGCTTAGCGTAATGTTGTTTTTATAGCAAAAAGTATAAATTTTCGACACTAAAATTGGTGAATTTTAAGTTATGTCACCCTTGTCGCAAATGATTATTATATCAAAAGCTCACTCACTCAACGACTCGATATCGTATGTTTATTGAATGGGTAATCTACCTACTTACTTTAAATTTTCCTAAATTCTTTGCGATTCTTGAAACCCTAAGTTCCAGTTCTTTTAAGTAAGCGCTCTATATTTCACTTCGTCTAGTGTGATTGAAGCCCAGTCACTTTATTTCACTGGGTATTCTGAGTGTCCCATGAGGTCCCATGTCAAAGTAATTCCATAGCTAGATACTGACAATTTTCTTCATACCTACAAAAAACTCCGAGAAAAAGCCATTAAAACAAACTACTACTACCAAGTACCAAGTAAAAGCCGGTCAGCTTTTACTGAGTGAAAACTACAGCGTTATAGCACGAGTATTATAAAGTTCAATATTTTTACAACTAAATGCCTATTATTTAATATTCCGAGACCATAAATATTAATATGAATACACTAGTGAGTCAGTATCGGCGATACGGTCGGACCACTTTGACACGGCATGACCAAATATGGCCATTCGCCATAAACGGCCCGGCAAAAATATTGATGGTTTATGTGACAATTTTATCTAATGATGGATTGATTTCTTACTCGAGTTCGACTCGATTTGGACTCTGAATCGATTGATTTTAATAGGGTACGACTAATTTTTATGTCAACTTGAAATATAGGGTAAGTACCTACCTATCTAGGATTTTGATGGATACTTTATAGGAAGTATCACACTATTGAGTACGTGTGTATGTATTGTGTGTGTGTGTGTGTGTGTGTGTGTGTGTGTGTGTGTGTGTGGGTGTGTGTGTGTGTGTGTGTGTGTGTGTGTGTGTGTGTGTGTGTGTGTGCGCGTGTGCGTGTGTGTGTGTGTGTGTTTGTTGGACGGATTAGGCTGAGATTAACACATAACTAAGCTGCATTTTATCTCGGAAAATTAAGTTCCCGAGGGAATTAAAAAACCTTTATCCATCGAATAATATATCGAACAACCGAAATATCGAACCACAAATCTCCGAAATAACCACTAGGTACTTCTTACATTATTTATTTAATAAAGCTTTCTATAAAAGCTCTCGCGTACCTAATACCTTTTTTCAGGGACATAAATTGTTCAGATGAGTACAGCATCAATTTTATGTCGTTGCCTTCTTTATTAAATATATCTGTTTGTTATTACCTACCTAGAAACCCAGAATAGCTCATTGTGTTCTGATAGGTATTGGCTTATTAGATGTTGATACCCACTTAGATCAATCGATCGTGATCAATGGAGTCCTCTAATAATCTACTCGACACATTTACTTGCCTGTAACCTTTTAGTTGAAAAGAGCATACAGTATAATGGCGATAGGTACCAAATAATCAGAATCAAATTTTGACGACCTCCCTGGCGCAGTGGTGAGCGCTGTGGTCTTATAACTGGGAAGTCTCGGGTTCGATTCCCGGCGGTGGCAATTTAGGAATTTATAATTTCTAAATTGTATCTGGTCTGGTCTGGTGGGAGGCTTTGGCCGTGGCTAGTTACCACCCTACCGTCAAAGACGTGCCGCCAAGCGATATAGCGTTCCGGCACGATGGCGTGTAGAAACCGATTAGGGGTATGGGTTGAATTTACACTGCTATACCCCTTCCAAGTTAGTCCGCTACCATCTTAGACGGCATCGTCACTTACCATGAGGTGAGATCGCAGTCATGGGCTATCTTCTCATCGAATAAACGTCGTGTGGCACTCGGGGACTGCCGCGGTAAAGCTATTGCATAGCATTTTTTATCAACGCCATCTAGCGGCTCACCGTAGAGGAGTCCCGTGTCAGGTTATTTTCGTTACGGAATTTCTGGATTCGGTCTCCACACTGGCCCGCGATAGAAGCTATGCAATAGCTTAAAAAAAATACCTGTAATATATTTGATTTATCGAAAGTATTTTATGTATCGAATCAAAACATTGTAGGTATCATTCAATGAAGATCATATTTCAAAAAATCTCCCTGGGTTTTACTTTCTTTAATATCTCTCAATGAAAATTTTCTTTTTCGGAAGTTGCTTTTTTAGAGTTCCGTACCCCAAGGGCAGCCAAAGGTAACCAACGGGACCCTATTACTTGCTTCCGCTGTCCGTCCGTCCGTCCGTTTGTCAGCGGGCTGTATCTCATGATCCGTAATAGGTATACAGTTGAAATTTTCACAGAATGTGTATTTCTGTTGCCGCTATAACAATAAATAATAAAAAAGACGTGTGGCACTCGGGGACTGCCGCGGTAAAGCTATTGCATAGCATTTTTTATCAACGCCATCTAGCGGTGAGAGGAGTCCCGTGTCAGGTTATTTTCGTTACGGAATTTCTGGATTCGGTCTCCACGCTCAAGGCCCGCGATAGAAGCTATGCAATAAATTAAAAATTAAAGGGGGCTTCCCTAATAGAAACGTATTTTTTCGGTGTTTTTTTGGTATAATCCAAGATCATTAAACCTCACTTGTTTACGTTCCTATACTGAAACAAAAAAATAGCATTTCTATGTTCAATTGGTCTAGGCTGCAATTATCTAATTTAGATCCATAGATGGACAATATCGTACCTACTAGAGCAGCAATTGCAATGATCGTGGGAATTGGAACACTGTAAAGCGAATACAAACTTAAGACATTTTTTCCTAAACGTACTTAGCTTTTTCTTTTGGTTCACGAGGCAGATTTTAATTTAAAAAAAATATATCTATCGAGCAAAATTGCACACCCACTCATTAATATTTTCAACTAGCTGACACCCGCGACTTCGTCCGCGTACATTTAGTTTTTTATCATCCCGCGGGAACTCTTTGATTTTCCGGGATAAAAAATAGCCTATGTCACTCTCCAGGTTTTCAACTACACACATGTAAAAAATTACGTCGATCCGAAGCTCTGTTGCAGCGGGATTGAAGGACAAACCAACAAACCAACAAACCAACAAACACACTTTCGCATTTATAATATTAGTAGGGATACCAAATTAACTGTGAATGCAATACAATTTTAATTGTTGAATCGGCCAAGCTGGTTAATTTTTTCTTTCAATTTTAAGCATCCCTATTGTTAATGGTAATGGACTGAAAACTGAAAGGTCGACTGTTCATTCCACAGCCGTAGCGGTATTTTCGACTTTCATACCCACTCCTAACACAAGCTTTACGTTTATTTGGCGGGGAGCATGTCTTTTCTTTTACATTTAATTTAAAATTACACAATATCCTTACTAATATTATAAATGCTAAAGTGTGTTTGTTTGTTTGTTGGTTTGTCCTTCAATGTCGAGGCAACAAAGCACTGGATCGACGTGATTTTTTGCATGGGTATAGTTGAGGACCGGGAGAGTGATATAGGCTACTTTTTATTCCGGAAAATCAATGAGATCCCGCGTGATTTTTGAAAAACTAAATCCACGCGAGCTAAGCCACGGGCATCAACTAGTTTCATAGTTGCAGGCCCTTAAATGAGTTTTTGTTAAAATAATAATTAACATGCCTTTAACTGATCCACAAAGAAACTTAGCTACAAATCAATTTTCAATCTATTTCAAAATCTGCTTTTAATTGTGTTCTAAGATTTATCTAAGTATATCATGTAAGATGAAAGCTTTTGCTCATTAGAAGTTATTTAGGATGTCATTTACACCAATAAGTCAAACTAACCTTAATCAACAGAAAACCGACACAAAAAGTATTTGCTCCGTCCGACACAGGAATGCATTAAAAACTGATCTCTGAATTAAGTACGTCATTAGAACTGTAGAGATATGATTTAATATTGCTGGGACACCTCTTGCCGCTTGCTCGTTCGTTTTTGCTGGAATTTACTGAATAATCCAGGTACAGTGGGGGCCAATATAATAGGTATATATAGTTCGAAGAACTGATGGTCGTTTGGGTCTCAAGGTGCTGAAGTGGAGCCCGCACCAGCCTGCTGATTCTGTAACTCGGTGCCTATCAATGAAAGCCACTGACATATATTTTTTATCCATTGAAGGTTTACTATGAAATAGTAAATGACATTTCTCTTCAAACCTTCAATGGATAAAAAATGCCTATCGTCGGTGATAGGTGGCGGCGCGGGGACGGCTAGAAACTAGATTGTTTGGTTTCGATGTGGACTGTATAATTTTCGCGGGGTTTGCTCAAATCCGACTGGGTTGGGTTTGGGCCGCGGAGTTATGGGAGTGTCTATAGGAAAAGGGTAAAGGCACTGACCTGAATCCTTAGGAGCGGCGCCGCGATACTTCAGCGAGCCGCGCGTACATTCATGGATACTTTTCGATGCTTCACTCTTCCTTTCTCACTTCTTCGACTGACGAAAACCAAGAAGGCAAGTTTGTTGGCAAGTCCAGATCAACACTGAATCACTAGGAGCGGCGCGGCGATGCACCAGCTTTAGCGGCGCGTTTACGTTAATTGACGGTCATCGATGCACTGACACTTCTTCAGGCCAGGGGGGGTCGGTATTAGGTAGGAAATTTTGACAGGATGGTCGGATTCGAGCGGTTAAACGAAAACTATTCGCGCTTCGGCGCGACCATGTCCCCGGGCTTGAAGGGCTACCTTCAAAGAAACTACGACGCGGAGAGTTTAAACGAAATTATTTATTGACTTAAGTATAATAAGCTAACCTAACTAAATAAGAATCCTAACCTAAGCAGATGAGTTGAAGTTAAACTAATTACTGTTTAGGTAAGGGACAAAGACGCACTACAGGACGTAGATAGGTACCTGTAGCAGTACGAACGCGGACAACACGCGTGACACCATTCGATCCAGGAAAAACTTCCTCGACTAGCCCTAACGGCCAGTGAAGAGGCGGTGCATTATCGACGGTAATTATTACCACATCTCCCTTAGCGATCGGATTGGTTGGCGTGTTCCATTTGTTTCGAGTCTGTAGCGTATGTAAATAATCAGCCTTCCATCGTTTCCAGAATGACTGAACAAGTTTATCAATAAGTTCTTGACGCGAGAGCAAATGTAACGGACCATCTTCTATCTCCCTAGCCGGAAGATATTTTAAGGGGGTGAGAGTGAGAAAATGAGCCGGTGTCAACGCGAGAGGTTCCGATGGATCATTAGATAGCGTGCGGCACAATGGACGGGAGTTCATTACTGCCTCGATCTGAGCAAGCACAGTATTGAACTCTTCCAAGGAAAGAATTTGGTCGCCTATCACGCGATATAGATGAGTTTTGAGGCTCTTAATGTTGGCCTCCCAATTACCGCCAAAATGGCAAGCAGTTTGAACATTAAGTGACCACTCGATGCGATTTTCGGCTAGTATGTGACCAAATTCAGACCTGAAATGTTTGGACGCTAAAAATTCGTGCAATTCCGAAAGCGTGCGCTTGGCGCAAACATAATTTGACGCATTGTCGGAATGAACGCGAGCGACAAAACCGCGGCGGGATAAAAAACGCTTAAACGCCCCGAGGAAACTATCTGTACTTAAGTCGCTGGCAACTTCTATGTGTACAGCGCGAGTGGTTAAGCACACGAAAAGACAAACGTATGCCTTCATTGATCGAATTCCACGACCGCGAGAAACAGTCACCTTAAAAGGCCCTGCGTAATCAGTGCCAGTGTGTATAAACGGTTTCACGGCCGGCGTAACTCGACAGGAGCGGTGATCTGCCATTTCTGGAAAGTTTGGTTTAGCGCGGAGTCTAAAGCAGGGTAGACATTTGTGTACCCGGCTTCGAATTAAATTACGAGCGGAAAGAATCCAATACCTCTGACGGAGTATGGACATCAATAAATCTGGACCTGCATGACAATTGACTTTATGATGATAGTCAACTAAAAGATTTAATATATGATCCTTTCGAGGAAGTATAATCGGATGTTTTGTATCGAAACTTATATCGGCGTTTCTCAGACGACCTCCGACTCTAATGATGCCGTCCTGAAGGAAAGGTTTGAGACGTTGAAACATTGGACTACAACGTTTACCTGCTTGTAAATTAACAATCTCGTTCGCGAAGTGAAAGCGCTGAAGTTCACGCAATATTAAACTTTCAGCGTAATCCAGATCCGATGCAATCACCGTATCACGACGCGGTAGTAGCTTAGCGAAGCGGCAAACGAAAACCACACAACGTATGAATTTCGACCATGACGAAAAGCGATCAGCTAGCGAAATTATTAAATTTCTTTCACTGCTTTCTGCAGTGAGCAAAACGTGTTTCTTTTCCTCTGGAGGCTGTGACACGGTGGAATGATTGAAAGCGGTAACAGGCCAAAGATTTGAATCTAACTCAAGCCATTTAGGACCAGAGAACCAAAGCGGGTGATCAATTATTTGTGCGGGGGTAAGACCTCGCGACAAACAATCAGCGGGATTTTCAGTGCCTTGCACATGGAAAAAAGTTTGAGCGGGAAATTCATTTTGAATTTTGGTGACCCGATTGGCCACAAAGGTGTCCCAACGATGAGGTGAGGAGTGTACCCAACACAACGCCACCGTTGAGTCTGAAAAGGCGAGAACTCGGTCAATAACAAGGCGGTTATGGCAGGCCTCAATGACCTTGGTCATTAAGCTGCTCAGCAACAGAATGGCACAAAGCTCCAACCTCGCAAGCGTTATAGTCTTGCGAGGCGAGACTTTGGATTTAGCTGTTATTAAAAAGACTGCGTTTTTGCGAATACCTCTGCTGTCTTTCACGTGGAAGTAAATTACTCCTCCGTAAGCCTTTTCGCTCGCATCTGCAAACCCCACGATCGTAATGATATCGCCGGTCGAGATGCCTACGTGCCGTGGAATTTTCAATTCGCTAAGCAAAGGTAGTTCTCTTTTGAAACAAGACCACTGATCAGCGATGTGACCAGGGGGCACATCGTCCCAATCACATTCACACAACCAGAGTTGTTTAATGAGAAGCTTTGCATATAAGACGACGGGAGCAACGAAACCCATGACGTCCCATATCCTAGCGACACATGACAAAATGGTACGTTTTGTACAAGATTCAGCGGGAACACTAATTTTGAGACCGAAATAGTCTGTTGCGGGAGACCAACATAGGCCGAGCACCTTATGTGGCTCAGAGTCCTCAAACTCTTTAATCGCGGAAAGTCGATGCGACAGCGGAATCGAATTTAACACCTTTTGTGAGTTGCTTGTCCATTTCACCAGGTCGAACTGACCAGCTTTCATCAGAGCAATCACTTCGGCAGCGGTGGAGATAGCATCGTCTTCATTGTCAATGCTATAGACAAAGTCATCCATGTATAGCCCTATATCTAAAGTTTCTTTAGCGCGCGGGTAAGAAGCACCTTCGTCTGAAAGAAGCTGCTTCACTGTACGAAGAGCATGAAATGGACTTGACTTAAGCCCGAAACAAACGCGGTTAAATTCATAGACCCTTAAGGGTTCTTGCGGAGAAAAGCGGTATAAAATGCGTTGGAATCTGCGATCACATGGACGAACTCCAATACAAAGAAACATCTGACGAATGTCAGCTGAAAGAGCGGTACGATATAAGCGAAAATTAACAATAATATTGAATAGATTCCCTTGTAGATTCTGACCGCCATACAGAAGGTCATTGAGGGAAACTTGAGTGGTTGTCTTGGAACTGGCGTCCAGGACAACGCGCAACTTAGAAGTCAACTTGTCATCTCGTATGACCCCATGGTGCGAAATCGTATACGAGGGCAAGCTCTGCGTTGCCTCCGTGTCCGGGGGTGCGGGAGAGATATAACCTTTGTCTAGGTATTCGGTAATGACGTTGTCGTAGGCCTCCTTAAGCTTAGGTGACGCTAACATTTTACGCTCTAAGCAAAGGAAGCGAGTTTTAGCCTTTTTAAAAGAATCGCCTAACGACAATACATCACCCTTAAATGGAAGTGCGACTACATATCGTCCGTCTGCCTCACGGGTAGTCGTGCTGCTATAAATTTCTTCACACGCCGTGTCATCTGGACTTAATTGTTTCGGTGCGTTCACCTCTTCTATTTGCCAGAATTTTCGCACAGCATCATCTAGCGGATCTGTAGCACAACAATATGATACCGTGGCGAAGCTGTTAACACGTACAGGAGCAGAACCAACGATAACATAGCCCAACACCGTTTCTAGGGCTAGCGGTGAGGTACAATTCGATTGACCTTGAACCTTGCGAGATAATAGGAGATGCGGAAAGATTGAAGCTCCAATCAGCAGATCAATGTCTCCTGGAGTGGAGTAAGTGTCGTCAGCCAAAGGTAAGTTATTGAAATTTATCAAACTCGAAATATCTATCGGGACTGTGGGCAAGAGTTCCGTTACCTTGTCTACCACGAGCGAGTCCATGTTAAAACAAACGCTGAGATCAAACCTAGAGAAAAATCTAATAGAAACTGCGCCTTGGATCGGTTTGGTTGTACCTCCAATCCCTTTAACTACAGAACAGTTTGGATTCTGGTTTGTCTTTAAACCTAAGCGTTGACATAAATCCCGACTGACGAAGTTACTCTGTGAAGCACTGTCCAATAATGCGCGCGCAGAGTACTCCTTGCCTTTGGCGTCGAAAACTATAACGCGTGCGGTAGCGAGCAGCACCGTAGTCGGTGCACGAGAAACATTACAACTCGATAAGGAACAAAGCGATACTTCCTTGGAGTGCGCGGGTGAACCTGAAGGTTTCGAGTTACTAGTGCCGGTAGTGCTGATAGAAGCAGGAGGCTGCTCAACAACACCGGGCATCTTCTGCGAAGAAGCATCACTAGAAGCCGCACTCGAAGTTGCGGAATTTGCGGTTGCGGAATGCCTGTGGAGCATACTATGATGAGGTAACGAGCACCAGCGGCACCTCGACTTGCTAGAACAAGTGGCCAACCGGTGGTTTCCAGTGCAATTTATACAAAGATTATTCGCCTTAACAAACTTGAAACGATCTTCAACGGACATCTTATGAAAGGCGGAACAATTATATAAATGTTCGTGTTGTGAGTTACAAAGAGAACACAAAGACTGTGCAGACGTAGTCGCGGTACTAGTATAGGTATGCGTCGGCTTGGGTGGTTTGTGAGGCTTAGATGCCGTATCCACCTTCCGCTCAGCACTTTTCGGAACTTCTTGTTTCCCGGAAGTGCGTTGCAGTACCTTAATATGTTCGCGAATGAAAGCAACGAAATCGTCATACAAGGGTATCTCACAACTATGTTTATTCAACTCGAACAGGCGAACAGTCTCCGGATCTAACTTCTTTTGAGCGAGGTATAAAAATATGAAGTCAGCCAGATTACTCAAATTTAAATTTTTAAGCGCGGCGATCGACGATGCAAAAGTGTCCAAAAAATTTTCAAGGTTGGTCGGAGTCGCGTTTGACATCGCCTTAATGTTATAAATTTGATCCATATACGACGTAGCCAAATAGCGTTTATCTTCAAATTTATCTACTAACGTTTTAAAAATTAATTCGTAGTTTTCTGCGCACGGTGTAATACCGGCACAAGCTAATTTCGCCTTTCCCGACAGCTTACCTAAGAGATAATAAAGTTTTTCGGCATCCGTAAGGGACTTATTTTCGTGTATAACAGTTTTAAAGTTAGCGTAGAAGAGACTCCACGATTTTAAATCGTATCCATCGAAAGACACTAATTGAATCGGGGGCAAATAAGGTTTAAGTCTTCGCGGCTCATTCTCATTCTCAACCTTATTATCATCGGCGTACTGCGAGACTAAGCGCTTGATACGACCGTATAGGCGTTCGAACGATAACAAACATTTGAACTCCGGCTTCGCTTTCGGGTTCAGTGCTAATAAACGATTATTATAATCCTCCACTATTTTACTGAATTCAGAGCGTAACGTATCGACATTACTACTTGCGTCGAGAAATTCTTCCCGGACCGACGGGTTAACGCCTATGTTTTTCGATAAATCGAATGTTTCTTGTAGATACTCAAATATCGAATTGCGTCTCTGTTCTAATAGAATTAATTGTATATCTGCGGTATCTTCAGTCTTCGTCATTTTGAATATAAACTAGATTCAAAAATGTCGAGACTAAGTTCCTAATACACGAATGAAACTTCGATTCGGCGTATAAGTATTTAAAGTTATGAATTTCAGCAAAAAGTGAAAGGGAGCGAGCGGGCGGTCACGGCCGCGATGAAGGTCACGCACACCGCTGTAATCTAAGATACAAGTACTTGCAACTATGCACCGATGGCCAAGCGAATACGTTTATGACGCGTAGGTAATTACACAAAATAATTACTTAAAATAACTACTAATAAACTAATATTTCGATTAATATCTATACTGGGATAGATCGGGATGCGATATACGATTAGGATTACGATAAATAAGTAACGTATGACCTATCTATCACCTATATGAGCTATATGTAGGTACCTAGTTAATACCTAAATGAACCCTATTTCCTAAGCAATGCGGGACGAACGATAATAATTCGCTTAGGGAACAAGATTTTAGGACGCGGGAAAACAATTACCTACTTGGAAATTGTAAAACTATCGAGAAAATTAGCGGTAAAATCCGGTTCGATTGGAACCAAAAAAATATGGCGGCGCGGGGACGGCTAGAAACTAGATTGTTTGGTTTCGATGTGGACTGTATAATTTTCGCGGGGTTTGCTCAAATCCGACTGGGTTGGGTTTGGGCCGCGGAGTTATGGGAGTGTCTATAGGAAAAGGGTAAAGGCACTGACCTGAATCCTTAGGAGCGGCGCCGCGATACTTCAGCGAGCCGCGCGTACATTCATGGATACTTTTCGATGCTTCACTCTTCCTTTCTCACTTCTTCGACTGACGAAAACCAAGAAGGCAAGTTTGTTGGCAAGTCCAGATCAACACTGAATCACTAGGAGCGGCGCGGCGATGCACCAGCTTTAGCGGCGCGTTTACGTTAATTGACGGTCATCGATGCACTGACACTTCTTCAGGCCAGGGGGGGTCGGTATTAGGTAGGAAATTTTGACAGGATGGTCGGATTCGAGCGGTTAAACGAAAACTATTCGCGCTTCGGCGCGACCAATAGGCACTGAGTTACAGAATCAGCCCCCATAAAGCGCACTGCGCAGTGTTGGCATACCCATTATACCTTAGAGTTCTTTCAATTCACGAAGGCGCGTGGCTCTTGGTTGTGTGTGTGTCGTGTCATATCTGTATAAGTGGGTACGAGAGCTTGCTTGCGCCTGCCCGCTCCCACTTAGGCTACTGACAGCCTGACAGGCACGCAAACTTACGAAATGTGCATATACACGAGGTAACCACAAGTAAGCTCACGCGCCCTCGTGAATTGCAAGAACTATACCTATATATTTTGGCTTTGTCGTAGCCAAGTCAAAAATAAAACTGGCAACGCGCGAGTCGGACTGGCACAAGAAGGATTCCGTACCATAGTACAAGACTTATTTAATACTATGTACCTACCTACTTTTAAAATTATTTTTTTCATTATTTAAGTATTGTTACGGTTCATGAGAAACAGCTCGCTGACAGACAGACGGACAGACAACGGAGGGGTAGTAATAGGGTCTCGTTGGTAAGCTTTGGGTACGGAACCCAAATAAAGGAAGAGCCTTTCTGATTGGTTTGGTTTGAACATAATTTATTAAATTCTCGAATTTTTCACACCGCGCCGAATTCGGACAGCTAGCACAATCATTAAACCAAACTTATCTTATTTAATACGACAAGTAGCTGAATTATATCTCATACATTATTGCCAGAAACAAGTTATTATCTTTATGCGTTTGTTTAATGCATTTAAACTTTATTTACTTAACAAAAATGGCTATGTTTTAAGCTCTGATTCGCTGTACTTAGCTCAAAAAGGCAATTTTTAAATATGAAATATTTAATGTTTTATATCAGTTTAGTTGCTTAGTTATTTTCTATTATATCGTCAAATAAATAGAGTTCAAAACAGAATTTCTTATAACTAACTTATATTAGCGGAAAGCTTTACGAGTAATGCCCAATTAGTGCAAATTGTCTTAGTACGAGTTTGCACATCTCGATAGATTAAGAATATTTTTTAAAGCTCGAGTTCGACCAAATATTCAATTGCAGTCTAAGCTTAAAAATCTTTTCCTACTATTACAGTCACGTCGCGTGGTAGCACTTCGTAATTTTTTTACTTTTTGGATCTAACTTTCATTGCACAATTATTTGTACAATTTTGTTGTTTGTAAACCTAGCAATATATTCTTGATACGATACATGACGATGCACGAGCAATGGCTTGTATTGTCTTTACCTTTAGTAAGAATTTCAATATTCGAAAATCAACGTTGTCGAGACAATTTCAATATTCGAAATTTACCAACGTTGCCGAGACAACGTTGATGAATTTCGAATATTGAAATATTTTAACATCTGAATAAAATGAACTTGAAAATGAAATTTCCTGTCTTTATTTTTTCCCTCAAAAAAATGGCCTATAAATTTTTTTCAGGATTAAATAATTCTAAAATGGTCATAAAAATATAAATAGACCTATCTAAATGATAGTAGGTATCTTGATTATGCTGAAATAGATCAGTAATTGGAATTTCTAAACGAGCGTTGGCGCCAACGCAAGTAATCATGTCAGTTGCCGAATAATTATTATCTGTGGGTACTTTAGAGTTGCAAGCAGCTATACTGAGTTAAGTAGCGACCTGGCTGTGACCTCGTAGCCTTTATGCCAAAGTTGTAGAGGCGATAATTGCATTACTTATGTATTCTTAATGCAAGTTCAAAAATGGTGATGCTTTTATTGCTGCAATTTGTTGCAGCAAGCTTGACACAAGTTGTCAGTCAGGGTTGCTATTTTGAAATCGGTGAGTGAGGTGAAACTATGAGTGATGGGGATAGATGCGTAGATTTTCAAGAAAATAAAAAGTTTTTATTTGTTAAAAACCTTTGACCACCAACAAGAAGAAGACCTTTGACTAGTCCTTTTGTAGGGACTTCCACAAGCCGCGGTCATCCGCAGCTTGTAACCAACAATACAAAACAGTAAAAGCTCCCTCCCAAACAAGAATGAAAGAATGAAAAAAAATGCAATTTATTTACAGTGCTACATTGAGTCAAAATAATTTATAAGGCCTTTGCCACCGGAATAAAGCACTTAAACAAACTTTATCTTTTCATCTATTTTAATTAAGTAAGTATATCTATCTTAGTTAATAATATTAATTGTAGTTATTTTTTCAGCAAATTTGGACACGGTGGTTACACAAACTGCTTAGCGGGCCACTAGACCGAATAGAACTGTAATAAAATTGCTATAACCGTTGCACTTTACAAAAAAATTTATAAAAAAATTGAATTAATATTGTTTTTTTTTTTTTTTTTTTTTTAATCTTTTATTGAAGGCTTTTACGTTACAACGTATGTCAGCCTTATCGTACCCTAAACAAAATATAAAACTAAAACACTATTTACACATGAATAGACTGAACAAACTGCACGCTTCGTCAGAATTTGGATTTGCCAATAAATTATGAAAGACACCAACGTGCAGTCTGTTCAGTCTTAAATCTTCCATCAACCGGACTCTATCAGACTGATATCGGATACATTCCACCAACAAATGGTGCACATCGTCCAGGACACCACAAACGTCACAGTTAGGGGAAGATGTTTTTCCCATAAGGTAACCGAATTTGTTGGTTGGAATGTGTCCTGATCTAAGCCTATGTGCCAACACTACATACTTCCTTTTCATCCTAGTATAACTGCTCCAAGGTACATGAGGAGGCTCACACTGCAGCGTTCTATACCATATCCCTTTTTCTAGAGATAACTTGTCAAAATACTCTTTCCATTCTCTATAACATTCTTTTCTATATTTTGGTAGTGTCTCGGAATAGTCGACCATAACTTTAACGCTTTTGCCTTCCTTGCAGCCCTGTTTTGCTAAAGTGTCAGCCTCTTCATTACCTGACAAGCCTATGTGCGATGGAACCCATTGCAACCTCAGATCCACGCCCTGATTAGTCAACTCATCTATAGTAGCTAGCACTGCATAAGCTACCGAAATACCTCTAATACCAGAGGCGGATCGAGCTATATGCTCTAGTGCACTTTTGCTATCGGTACAAATGAGAACCTTTTTATAATTAGTCATCTTAACATAAGACAGTGCCTCCGAAATTGCAATGAGTTCAATCGTCATAATACAAATTTCTCCATCTATCCTTAAACAATCATTATCGTATAAGTTACAATCCCTTTTTGTAGCAACAAAGAAAGCCGCACCTCGCCCTTCATCACTTTTTGACCCATCAGTATAAATAACAAACCATCCTGCATATTTTTCTGTAAGCTCCCTAACAACTTCAAATTTTAAATTATTCACCTCACAAGACTTCTTGGATTTTTTAACACTTTCTAAATTACATTTAACAATATCTTGAATCTTAATATTAGTAACCCAAGTCCTTAATGTAAACATTTCAAGACACTCAGAAGCAACAATAGGTTCCGCCTTTACCTGATCATATACAGAAACAAGTAGAGGCACCCTTTTATTTACCCAATAATTATTATTACCATTACAAAAACCACTTAGGACTTGAATTAATTTAATAGTCTCATTCTCTTTCCAGGATAGTGACTTCAAACAATATTTAATGGCTAAATACTTCCTTCTTTGTTTCAATGGTGGAATACAAAGCTCACACTCCATAACGTGGATTGGAGTAGTTTTTATAAATCCTCCTGTGGTTCTTAACGCTTGATTTTGCAACCTATCTAATTTAGCTAAATGACATTTCGCACTATTATCATAAATAAAAGACCCATAGTCAATACGACTCCTTATTAACGCTAAATAGATCTGTCGCAAATGTTTAGAGTGCACGCCCCAGGCTGCTCCTGCCAAAACATTAAGTAAATTTAAACATTTTTGTACTTTAGAAACAGTTTCGTTAATGTGCTTACCCCAACGCAAAGATTTGTCCAACCATATACCTAAGTATTTGTAAACCTCCACCAATTCCAAGGAAAAGTTGTTTACTTTTAACCCTACTTGTTGTCTTCTATGACCCCTACTAAATATACAACATTTAGACTTTTTAACAGATAATTCCAGACCAAGATCATTTAACAATTCATTAAATATTATCAACGCTCCCTGTAATTTGCTAACACTCTCAAGAATATCTTTATTTGTACTAAATAGAACGAAGTCATCCGCATATTGGCATAAGGAAACATTTACTATTTTATGGAAAATCTTTACTGTTACTATATTAAATAGTATTGGAGACATTGGATCACCTTGCGCTAAACCTTTGTATGCAAATCTAGTAATAAAAGTCCGCCTATCTACATCTTGAATTTTAAGGTGCCTTTCACTTAAATAATTCCAAATATATTGGCATAATCTTTTGCCAAATCCAAATTCGTCTAGAATTACAGTTAGTTTGTCTATCAATACATTATTGTAGGCTCCATCAATATCCAAAAAACATGCTACTGTTTGATGATTTACAGAAAACCCAATCTGAATATGAGTGACTAATCTTGCCAAACAATCTTGACAGGAACGCCCTCTCCTAAATCCTGACGTAAATGGAGATAGCAAATTATTTTTTTCAGCAAACCATTCAATCCGTTTGGTCAACACCGAATGAAGAATTTTGCAGATACAAGATATCAGAGATATAGGTCTGAGCTTTTTGCTATCATCTGACGTATGGTTCGAATTTGGTTTTGGTATTGGCACCACTAGAATATCACGCCACTGTACTGGTATATTGCCTGTGTCTACTACGCGATTGTACAAATCCAGCAGGTAGAGTTTTCCAATCGTTGGTAAATGAAAGATCATAGAATACGTGATTCCATCATCGCCAGGTGACGTATCTTTCACTTTTATGCAATTATACAGTTCTTGCAAAGTAAATGGACTGTCTAAAGCCGAATTCGAAGAAAAATATTCAGGTACTGTCGTAACTACATAATCAGGGGCGAGACTTTGTAAAAGCTCAACTTTTTGGTGATGTGGAATATAACATCTAGGTGATCTAAAACCTTTCATCCAACGTAAACGCTGCCACATGTCGGAGGTTGAAGTTTTTTCATTAACACTATCACAATACTTCTGCCAATTTATTACCCTCTCTTTTTTAATCGCAGCTTTAGCCTCAGTTATTTTTTCTTCCAAAATACCTAAATTATCGGGTGTAGGGTTCTTACGAAATTGTTTCAATGCTAATCTACGTCTAGCTACTAGTTTGGATAATTCTTGATTCCAATACGACTTAGGTTGAAAACCCTGCTTTGGATTATCACAAGTTTTTACCATCGGAATAAACAATTCAGCTGCATTATTTAACAAATTTATAAAGTTGTCATATAATGACTGTATATCAGAATTCAAGTTACATGAAGAAAAATGACTTTCCAAAAACTTTGTGTAGGACTCCCAATCAGCCCGTTTGAAATTACGTTTTTGTGACAGAATTACTGAATCCTTATAATTAAATTTAATCTTAATGAAAAGATGGTCACTCCCCAAAGATTCATTCATAACTTTCCATTCAAAACACAGGGCTATATCACTCGACACAAATGTTATATCGGGAGATGTCTTCTGAATATTATTATCAACATATTTAATTCTTGTATGATCTCCATCGTTAAGGGATACATAACCAGCATCTAAAGCGGCCTCATAAATATTTCTGCCTCTAGTATCCGTTTTATATGACCAATTTGTATGGTGTGCATTAAAGTCTCCTGCTATTAAACAGCTACTAGGAAAAAGCGAAAAAATATGTTCCCAATCAGAAAGTGAAGTGTTAATAGATGAAGGACAATAAATTAAAATAAGATTCTTAATATCATGGCAATTTAACAATTTTATGCATTTCATTTCTATACCTACATTATTAATTCTCAAAGGCCATTCCTGAATTTGTATAGATTTGTGAATAATAAAAGCTATCCCACCATATGAGTCCTCTCTATCCTTTCTTAATATATTATAACCACTTATATTAAAATGAGACTCTGATTCCAACCATGTTTCACAAACTAAGGCAATATGAATTTTTTCTTGAGACAATAACAACTCAAACTCAGCACGCTTATTTCTAAGGCTTTACTTTAGTATCTTTATTCCAAACTCATAAACAACCTCTTATGCATAAGTTAATAATATAATAATAATAATATAACTTTATTTAAAAAAGAAAACACACAACAAAGAGTAATAATAATATACATAAATCATAGAACATAACATAACATTTTGCTCAAATTGCTCTGAACCCCCAAACTAGGATGACCCGTGTCTTGGGGGTCAGTCTCTTCCCAATTGTACAGGAAACAATCCATCATATTAATCATATTATCATATTCATGGTAGATTTGTACATTGGAAAAGTTACATAGCATATTGTGAAATATCTGTTTTTTGTTGTGTGTGTGTGTGTGTGTGTGTGTGTGTGTGTGTGTGTGTGTGTGTGTGTGTGTGTGTGTGTGTGTGTGTGTGTGTGTGTGTGTGTGTGTGTGTGTGTGTGTGTGTGTGTGTGTGTGTGTGAGTGAGTGTGTGTGTGTGTGTGTGTGTGTGTGTGTGTGTGTGTGTGTGTATTGGGGTGGGTGTATGTGATGTGATGTACCTATGAAGCATTGTTTGGGCTTGTGTGGTTAGTTATATAATACCTGTAATAAACACTACTAATTTTTTATAAAACATTAGGGCGAATTAATTTTTCGATGGCTTCATAGTTTAATTGGCGTAACAAATTATTAAGTTTATTTTTAATACCATATCTATTAGAATGCATGATTTTAAGTTTTTTATTAATACTTTTGTATAGAAATTGTCCTAAATAGCAAAATTGCCGTTGTGCAAATACCGTGCTTGTGCGGGGAACATGCATATCAGGTCTTCGTCGAGGGGTGCTGTTAGGAGGTAGCGATGGGTGTGTCCGGTGATATCGAATAACACTTTTTTCAATAAATAGTTGTCGTACTGTGAGTAAATTAGTAATTTTGTATAGTTCTTCTGTGGGGAATCTACGAGGTTTGCCAAGCATGACCTTTATGATGGCTCTTTGGGCTCGTTCTATTTCGATCATATGTGTGGTTGCTGCACCACCCCATGCTGGTATGCAATAAGTTACAAGGGATTGGCATAAACATTTATAGACCTGTGTCATCAGTTTATTATCAGCAATATCGCGGAGGTTTCTAAAAATCGGGATTAGCCTTCTGACTTTATTAGCAAGGGATGTAATATGGGGATGCCAATTTAAGTTTTCGTCGATGACTACTCCCAAATACTTCAAAGTTGTCTCTTTGTCGAGTACTTCGCAGGAACAGTCAGTTTGTGGAATTTCAGATGAGTTGCATGGGAAAGTGTGTAATCTGAGTTTGAAATTAGACGGGGGTTGGGTAACTCGCGAGATACTGAAACATATATATTTCGATTTTTGAGCATTTATGGTTAGTAAATTTTTTTCTAGCGTTTGCGTAATCTTGCTGAGGCCTTTTTCAGCTGTCCTGCGAGTCTCATCCCACGTTCTCCCATGAAATATTATAGCAGTGTCATCGGCGAAAGCCAATAGTTGTGCATTTTCCAGCTCTAGGTTACATATTTCATTGGCATAAATCAAAAATAGTGTTGGGCCCAGCGTACTACCTTGTGGTATGCCGTGAGTGACGTTTCGATTGCTACTAGTAGTATCCATAACTTTCACTTTTTGGCCCCTTTCATTGAGATAATCTTTAAACCATGCAAGTGGCGTACCTCTTATACCAAGACCTTCCATTTTCCGGAGCAATAGTGGTATCGACACAGTATCGAACGCCTTTTTGAGGTCAAGAAAGACCCCTAGGCATTTGTTTCTCTGATCCATATGTTTGGTTGCAATTTCGGAGAAAGAAATTACAGCATCCTCCGTGGACTTTTTAGCTCTGAAACCGAATTGGTTGTTTGCAATCAGATTATTGCTCTCAAGGTAGTTTATCAGTCTAGAGTTCACCACTTTTTCCAATACCTTACTTAGTGCTCTGAGGAGCGAAATAGGCCTATAGTTCGATACAGTCATTTTGTCTCCACTCTTATAGATTGGGACAACAATCGCTTGCTTGAATATTGTTGGGAATGTCCCCGTCACCAAACTACAGTTACAAAGATGGTCAATAGGGAAGCACAGTATTTCGCCAAATCTTTTCAAGAGACCCGTAGATATTCCATCATCACCAGGTGCGCAACGTGTTTTTAAGTTACCTAAAATTCCTTTAATTTCTTTTGGGTCTGTAGGGATCAGCATCATCGAGTTTCCATTATGAGCATGTGTTTTCTGTAAAGATTGTAGCATTTCTTCTGTATAACTAGTGTTTTTTAATATTTTATCAGCAAGTGAACTTCCTACATTCGTGAAAAAATTGTTAACTCTATCTAGTGATTCCTTTTGATTGGAAGCTAAACTTAGTAATTCATTAGCGGAAGTTTTTTGGGGGGTTAAATGACATATTTCTTTTAGTGTATCCCATGTATCTTTTTTCTGGCCATTCAGCTGCCGGAGCTTATTTTGATAGTAATTTATTTTAAGTTTTTTAGTTATTTCTTTACAAATATTTCTGTAGTTAATGTATTTCAATTTGTGGTCCGCACTTTCAGGGAATTTTTTAGCGATTGAATGGAGCCGGTCTCTTTTTTTAAAACATTTAATTAGTCCATAGGTAATCCAGGGTTTCAGTGGCCTTTTTCTTCTTGACAGTGTAATGGTATCAGTATATTTGAGAAAAGTTTCTTGTAAAATGCTGGTAAGTACTTGGGCAACTTCATTAGCGTCAGTAATGGATAGGTAATGTGTCCAATTGTGGTCTTCTAGACTTTTCTTAATTCCGTCGTAGTCTATTTTAGTTCTAGTATAAGAGCCTTGGTCAGGATTTCGTGGAGCTGGAGATCCTTGAATACAGAGCAATAGTGGCAGATGATCAGTTGTGTCCGTATTTAAGGCGTAGCATTTATATTTTCCTGTCAGTTTGGTCATAAAGTGGTCAAGACAAGTTTTCCCATGGGTTGGGATGTTGACTGCTGCGAGAAGACCATGGGCCCCAATTGTATCTAAATAATCTGAAGTGATATTGTTACTTAGGTTTAGGGTATCAATATTTATGTCTCCTGTTAACACTATGTTGCGAGTTCGGGTGGTAGTCAGTACCGTGTCGAGAGATTCGATAAATGGCCGGATTTCCTTAAAACAATATGGTCTGTAAATACCAAGAATAGTCATATTCCCTATCTTTGCGGCCAAGCAATTTGCTTCAGTCATATTAACTTCTATAACATTGGCTTGTATGTCGGAGATCATACAAGAATTAAATATGTTGATAATAATATTCAGAAGACATCTCCCGATATAACATTTGTGTCGAGTGATATAGCCCTGTGTTTTGAATGGAAAGTTATGAATGAATCTTTGGGGAGTGACCATCTTTTCATTAAGATTAAATTTAATTATAAGGATTCAGTAATTCTGTCACAAAAACGTAATTTCAAACGGGCTGATTGGGAGTCCTACACAAAGTTTTTGGAAAGTCATTTTTCTTCATGTAACTTGAATTCTGATATACAGTCATTATATGACAACTTTATAAATTTGTTAAATAATGCAGCTGAATTGTTTATTCCGATGGTAAAAACTTGTGATAATCCAAAGCAGGGTTTTCAACCTAAGTCGTATTGGAATCAAGAATTATCCAAACTAGTAGCTAGACGTAGATTAGCATTGAAACAATTTCGTAAGAACCCTACACCCGATAATTTAGGTATTTTGGAAGAAAAAATAACTGAGGCTAAAGCTGCGATTAAAAAAGAGAGGGTAATAAATTGGCAGAAGTATTGTGATAGTGTTAATGAAAAAACTTCAACCTCCGACATGTGGCAGCGTTTACGTTGGATGAAAGGTTTTAGATCACCTAGATGTTATATTCCACATCACCAAAAAGTTGAGCTTTTACAAAGTCTCGCCCCTGATTATGTAGTTACGACAGTACCTGAATATTTTTCTTCGAATTCGGCTTTAGACAGTCCATTTACTTTGCAAGAACTGTATAATTGCATAAAAGTGAAAGATACGTCACCTGGCGATGATGGAATCACGTATTCTATGATCTTTCATTTACCAACGATTGGAAAACTCTACCTGCTGGATTTGTACAATCGCGTAGTAGACACAGGCAATATACCAGTAATTCCCAAATTTCCTTAACTAATAACTTACTTATCAACTCTAATTTAGTTTCCCAACTATTTACAGACTTTAAAATGTTTGAAATGTTCTTAAAAATGTCTAATAACTGTCTTCCAAAGCTTTTTTCATACCCTTTCTTTTTATTTACTTGTTCTTCTCCATTCTGCTGTGTATTTTCCTCAAATATTTGCTCAAACCAACTCGACTCTTGCTGGTCTTCTTTCCTCTTTGCTGGTTTTTGTCTCTTTTTCCTCTGTTTCGCTCCTCGATTTATTATTTCCGGCTCAGAATCTTGACCTTCTGTCGGTTCACCAACTTCTTCTTTAGACATATTTCTATGAATTTCTGCAGTCACCAAAACATCCCTGTAGGATCTATAGTTTTGAGTCTGAGTCTTGCTTGGTTGTTGAGTATTCTCGACTTCATCCTCTGATAATAAAATATCAGGATCAGTATATTGAGATTTCATCTTCTCAGAGAATATTTTCAATGCATCTCGGTAAGTGCAGTTCCTCTCCGTCATAATTTCTCGAATTTCTTTTTCTTTGAGAAAAGTTGGACATTTTTTATATAAAGCCATGTGTGGACCTTTGCAGTTCACGCATTTAAATAGAACAGTCTCACAATTTTCATGATTACCCCCACATTTTGGACAAATAATTTTTTGGCAAGACCGGACCTGATGCCCAAACTGCCAGCACCCACTACACTGTGTCACAGGAAAGGTATACTTTTCCACCTTAAATCTGCAACCAAAACCGAACACAAACGCTGGTAAAGTTTGGCTTTTAAAAGCTAGGCGTATTGTTTCCGAATTGACCCATTCACCTTTATTAGTCAACCTCCTTAGCCTTCTTACCGATACAATTTCAAAATCAGCTTTTATATTCTTCAATATATCTTCATCTGTTTCTTCTAAGTCTACTTGTCTAACGATACCGTAAGACAACGCAATCTCATCAGCAGGTTGGATTCTAAAACCTAAACTTAATAATCTTTCACACTCCATCAGTTTATTACCGCTCTCCCGATTTTCAAAAGAGATTATCGCCTTGTAAGGGGTTTTATACAAAATTCTATTGATACCCTTAATATTCTCCGATCTCAACAACTTCGCCATACCGAATTGTTTTGGTAATAAATCTTTAGATATAATGCATACCCGGAATTCCGTACATTCTCCGCCAGTATTAGAATAACTACTAGCACGCCGCTTAGCCCCCCGCTGCACTTTAATAAACCCTTCATCATCAGCTGAAACATCTTCCCTCCGTCTCTTCTCAAGCACTCTCTGCTCGCTCTCATTCCGCTTCGGTATTGATACAACTTGTAGCTCATTCCCGATTACCATTTCGTCCTCAGACATGTTGCAACTTGTATCACTGCCTTCTTGAATCATAATAACCTCCTGTGTACCGAGGTAAAAGGCGCCCGGCGACGGCCGCCCGCACCATCACAATACGAAATTATACAATCCCCAATACCACTATATTATAATAAAATTCACAAGTTTGGTTAAAGTAAAAAGTACTACAAAAAATGTTTAATCGTAGCACAATGCGCTAGCGTCACTCTCGATTAACGACCGACGCGCGCGCCACCTGGACCCGAACTGAATTAATATTGTTATTAATCCTTTTTTTAGGGTTCCGCAGTAAAACAACAGATAACCTCTTATAGTTTTGCCAAGTAGCGGTTCCAGTGGGAAACTCTTTAATTTGGCACGGTTATATAATGTTTATCAAAAAAGATGTGAAAAAAAAACTTTTAAAAAATCCAAGAACGAGAGCGAAATGCGAATCAGGTAGCGGAAGCGGAAAGATAGCGGAAGTATAGATGAAAGTGAAGGTGGAGACAGAAGCGGAGAAGAGAGCGAGAGTCTAGATGGAAGCGGAAGAGGTGACGAAAGCGCAGGCGAAAATGGAAGTAGAGACCGTAGTGGAAGTGACGGGGACGAAAGTGGAAGCTGAGACAGAAGTGGAAGCTGAAACGATGAGGGTAGCGGGAAAGGAAGCGGAAAAGGTAATGGAAGCATAAATAGGAACGGAAGCGGAGAAGGAAGTGAAGGAGTCCAGGGAGGTCGTCGGAATATTGACATGCGATGGACGGATTTGACAAACGACTGTGGTGGAGTGTTCCCGCAATGCTACTTACCGTCAAAAGTGGAGGAGCACGCGCGGGAGGCGGTGCGACCCAAAACTCAGGACACCGACGACGACTGATGTCAAATCCCTTTAGCAGCCATGACCATTTTGACAAGAATGACCAATTAATTAGAAGAAGAATCCTCTTAAAGTGTGACACGGTTAAGAGATTTCAAAGGAAAATGTTTTTAAAGCGATCCCAATACGCGTGAAAGGGCATCGTTTTCGCGTAATCACGAAGACGGCCGAAGGAGGGCCGCTCATTCATTCGCCTTGCAACTGGAAATCCTGACCTCTGACGCGTGAATCATACGACCCGATGCAGCCTCCGCGATCACAAAAGCTTGCTGCTTTAGCTACAAATTTAAGATATTCAAAAAACTTTTTCATTGAAATTCGATGACAAGATGGTTCTTGACTGCAATCTCATCTGATGGTTAAGTGACGATGCAGTCTTGGTCTGAAATCTATAGACCTCACTCTCACTCAGCTCAGACTCAAGACAGAGTTAAAACAAGACAGATTTATGTCGAAGTATATTTGTGTTTCGTTTTAATTCTAAGATAGTCTGAGTTGAGTCAGAGCCTATAATTTCTCAGCATAAGATGGTAGCGGGCTAACTTGAAAGCGGTATGGCAGTGTACATTCAACCCATACCCTTTAATCGATTTCTACATACAATCGTGCTGGAACGCAAAATCGCTTGGCGGCAGTCTTTGACGGTTGGTAACTAGCCACGGCCAAAGTCTTCTACCAGATCGTTCATCGTAAAAGATTTAACACCAGCTACTAGTAAGATCGATACTATTACATTTTTTTTATTCGATGACAAGATAGTCCTTGACTGCGATTTCATCTGATGGTAAGTTACGATGCAGTCTAAGATGGTAGCGGGCTAACTTGGAAGGGGTATAGCAGTGTAAATTCAACCCATACCCCTAATCGGTTTCTACACGCCATCGTGCCGGAACGCTAAATCGCTTGGCGGCACGTCTTTGACGATAGGGTGGTAACTAGCCTCGGCCAAAGCCTCCCACCAGACCAGACCAGAGACAATTTAGAAATTATAATCAATAGGTATATATACGGATTCTCATCAATAGGTATATACGGACATCTATTTAAATTTTCTTTTTCAATACGCTCATATTAGTAAAACCTCTAATCCTTGGAGGATATAACTAATCACATTCGAATAAATGTTTAAATATCTACGCCCGGTGGGTTTCAGGTTGAAGGGGTATGCCGTATGGCAGTGCACATTCAACCCATACCTCTACATAATTGAAAAAAAGGTTTTTGTTGCCTATTATATCTATCTGCCAGCAGCTTCTCCAGCCAGTATCAGATATGTTTTGTTATGTTGGACAGTTCCCCTCCCATCCAGGTCCAATATATGCCATCTTTTAAGGCGTTTTGTATTTGCTTCTTTATCTAGCAATCTCTATGCCAATGCATTGGGATGTTTCTCTAGACAAAAAAAATTTAAAATTATTTTATAATAAGAAATTGTAAAATAATTTTACTGATTTTATTTTCCAAAATATTGTTAATTCTTCTGCGACCTTAACATACTTATTTATTGTACAAAAAGTTGTCAGCCCTAATCACACCTCATAAAAAGTCAAATTGAAATAATTAAGCTTGATCACAAAAGCTTGCGGCTTTAGCTAAAAATTCATGATTTTGAAAAAACTAGTACCTAGAGCCCAAAGGTAATTATAAACCTTCAATTTTATTTAATTTTATTTGAAAAAGAATTGTAATTTACTTCTCTCACCTCGATAAAAGTTGGCAACTCTACCTAAACTCTCAAGAACAGGCTTAGTATGAGTTCGCAGATCTCGATAATATTGATACTTTTCGAATATCGAAACACTATATAGAAAGGTCAGAGTACAAGCAAATTATCAAAAGAATGAAAATTCCAACTCCTTTTTTTAAAAGAATATTAGCCAAGCTGAAGTTGACTGATATTCTCCTATCCCCTCCAAATAAGCTACATTACACCATTTTTGGATCATGGTCGTCGTCGCGTCGTATAGAAAAAAAAATTGGTTTATGTTTTGGACCTTAATAAATGGAGTTTTTGGACGTAGCTACTGGTGAGTATAATATTTAAAAAGCTAGGTCCGCAGTCTCAGAGCTTATACTTACTCGGCGCCAGACTGTTACACCACACAGATTTCATCTGGCACGGGTTATTTTGGCGGCAACAATACGTGACCGCCATATTTGGGCGCACTTTATGCTTTTTAACTTGATTTTCACCTTAAAAAATTGTAATCTTAAACTGTGCACAGATTAAAGGACAAAAATAGAAAGCCTGCAAAATGCAAATCATTGCAGATGGCCGTGTCCGCAGTATCGACACGACCAGTCTGTTGTCTCTGGACACTACGTCAGGGGGAAAGGTTTGGAAGGCTAACTTCAGAAATAATGAAAACGAGGATGACATTATTTCTATTTTATTCATGATTGGCTTATCTGATTGTAAGAAATGCAATCTTAGATGGTAGCGGGACAACGTCACTTACCAGCGCAGTTAAGGACTTTCTTGTCACCAAATAAAAAAAATGTGGAATGTGGTGTGGAAATGTGGAAAAAGATAACGTCTGGACATGGTTATGATCCAGCCGTGGACGTTTATCGGTTGACGACGACGAGGCCTCTAGCATTTCGTTTAGTCTGAGACACTGAGGTAACATTAATTGTCTTTTGTTTATCCAAATATGTCCTTTAAATCTAAAGTTCCGTTTTTATAACGTTGAGCTGCAAGTGAGCTGGATTTTTTCACTAAAAACGGTAATCTGATCGCGGCTCGCAGTGCAATTCTGAATGTTCGAGAAAAAATATATAAAATTTTAATATTATGGCCATTTTAATTAAGAAGGCAGGCATAAACTTTGATAACTAAGTGGTTTCGAGTATTCTGATGGGTTATATTTTGTACGCTACTGTATTTACTTGACCTCATTCTACACAACTAATAAATTACTTATATTTAGTTATCCCGGTTATTCTTCAGAAAAGCTGAACCGATTTTGACGTAACTTTCTCGGGTGGACGATAGAGAATAGGTAATCATAAGTAGATACCTACTTTAGTCTGCCGGGCCTAGATATATACCTACTTAATGTTACTTAATTGATTTGATTTTTTTTAATAATCATGATAAAGTCATTAACATATTATTTGGTCCGTGGTTCACCCCTTCTTGTGATGCCGCATCTATTTCGGTGTCGCATCCAATGCATTCACAAAAATAAACTCTCAGATTAAAGCTAATCTCTCCCGTGTTGACGATCAAAATAAACTTTTTCTTGTTCATTTTAGGGATTTCCTCCTCTACCTACCTGTAGTTTACGAAACTATTGCATAGTACCACCGACTAAGGATGTACTTAGTACTTTCTTTTGAATGGGCTTCTAATACCGATATAACGGTATTGGCTAATACTGGGTTCCTTAGCTTTTTCAATATCGATTTCATAATACCTAATGCGCGTATAGTGATAACCTAGTGGCTAAAAGTCTGAGGCCTTCTTTTCAGAGGGCCGCGAGTTCGATCCCAAAAGTAACTTAACTTTAACTTTACAGTACTCCATGCAGTTACTTATTAGTGCAGGCAGTTATTTTGAAATCAGACTCCAATCAGACATACACTTCTATATTCTTATGTAGTTATTTTTATAGAGCACAAAAGACGATTACAGTACCTAGGCACTTTTGTCATGTGTAAGGGTACTGTATGATAAGTAGGTTTCCAACAAGAGAGTCTTGATTCTTGCAAATGATTTCGAAAGTCAAAAATGCTTCTATAAAAGGAAGGACCGGTCATCGCGCGTCCGGAATGGGAGGACTTGTAGTAGGTACTTATTCAAAGTTTAGGTGTAATGTAGGTACGTTGTTACATGCCGCATCGCAATTAATGATGACCTCTTTGGCCGGGTACTGTCCCTTTACATGTAATTATGGACCTAGCATCTATAGTCAGATCTTAAAAAAAATATATTTTAGGTACCTACGAGACGTCATTGGACCTTTATAATATTAACTAGCTTTGCTCGCGATTTCATACTTACTCGTGGAGTTAGGCTTTTCAAAATCCTCTAGTTTTCCGGGATAAAAGTCTTTAGACACCCTCCACTCCAATATTAATCCACCAATCTAATACATATAAGGATAATTTATAAATCCCACGGGAACTCTTTAATTTTCCGGGATAAAATGTAGCTTATATTATGTATTAATCCTGGGCTCATAAGCAATCTCCTTTCCAAATTGCAGCCAGATCTAATTATACCTACATTTTAGGGTTTAACGCTGTCCGATGTCGATGTAATACATTAAAATTAATAATTACACTACTCGACAAATTTCGAACTTTTTTTTTTATCTGAGTTCCTACTATGTGATAATTGTTCCTTGCTATTGACCTAAGAGAAATGCATAAATGAAGTTTTTCCATCACATCTCATTTTCGAGATAAAACGGTCAAGTCAAAAATTCAATTTTCTTAGAAAATGAAGCAACTACATTAACTTTTATTGATGTTTTGATGGAAAAGGTGAAGTTTTATTAGTAAAACTGATTCCTCTTGTAGTAATGGTAGCCAGGAGTACCTCTGACATGGCTCCAACAGTAATCTGCAAGCATAGCAGGTTCCCATCTTCCTTGAAAACGATTTTCGATTGCAGCTACATTTTGATGAAAGTTATCCCCATGTTCATTGCTAAATTAACCATATTTTCGAGAAGAAAGTCCAAATGGGAATGGAGGAAATGAAATGAAGGAAATTTTAATAAGATTTTGCATCCCATTTTATGGTAGCAGTCCAACATCAGTTTTATTCTTTCCCAGAAGTGAGCGGTTTTGTTGAATATTTTTTCACGTCAAAAAAAATATTTAAAAGCTTGATTTTCAATAATATTGCTATGGGTAGATGTAAAAGATGAATTTTTAATCAGTTTTTTATATCTAGATCTACGAATACGCCCACTTTTATTTTTGATAATCACGATTTTCACTGTCTCATAAACTACACTTTTCTAAGTTTCAGTTTTCATTAAAATTTAACTGGGCCCTCAAGAATAGGCAAATTTTCGGAATGTGGCTAAGGTTTTCTAACTGATAACCTATCGGCATACTTAATATATTGTTTAGATTTCTCAGAAAACTCCTTTAATTGTGTTAAACAAAACTAGAAATTCACTGTATGATTCGTTGGTTCAGTCCTTCCCGGCGAACCAAATGGCATTTTTTTTATACTTCCATCCTAACAACCGTTGAGATTCGTATTAGATATTAGCCAGCACACATTAGAAACCCACGTCTTATCTAGATTTCTCACATTTTGATTAAAATTAGCTAAACAATTCTGTTTAAATAGGCCAAAACATGACTTTTTTTTCTATTTTGACGCAAATTCTTCACAAATACAACAAAACTAATTAAAATTGTTAACACACACCCATGATATTTTAAAGATTATCAATCAAAGTAACTTGTAAGCTATGTTTTGTTTGCAAAACAATCGTATTTTTGAACTACCCGCATTTTAAACCTCGAAAATAGGTGAAAAAATTAAAAGTGATATTTCTCCGCTTCTAGACGTGATATCAAAATAAAATGCCTACAGATATTTATTATTAGTCAACCTCAATATGAAGCCATATGAGTGAATTCAGATATTTTTTTAGTGTTGAGTAGTGTTATTAACTGATGCCCGCGAAGTCATCCGCGTGGATTTACCTAATATTTAAAATTCCGCGGGGATTCTTTGATTTTCCCGGATTAAGCGGAACTATCCAAATCTTCAACTATAACGCATGCGAAAAATTTCGTCGATCAGAGCTCTGTCGCAGCTGTGATTGAAGGACAAACCAACAAATGAACACAATCCATCCATTTCGCATCTTTTTATGAATGACTGTTATCGTAGGTAGGTACCTACGTCACTATAATACCTATAGGTTGGTATAGGTACCTACCTAACTCTACCACAGAGTAATTTTGTCCAGCGACATACCACTCATAAGTCAAAGTCAATGTCATTTATGTCATGTCATTTAATTTACCTACTTCTTCGAAGTCGAAAGGTGAATGTTCAAATTCGATTTCTTAAATTATATTAGTTATGTACCACTATTAAAATGAGCTGACGTGGAAAGTGCAAAGCTATTAACCTATGCATTCCAGTTTAATTAAGATATTCGGATTATAAGTGACACAATGTCCGGCGCGCCAGTCAAGTTAGGCTCAATTTTATCCTTTTGTATAGTGTTATACGCAGTGTTTTATAGAAAAGATGACTTTGGGGACGTGAGACTGTCGCCTGTAAAGGAACATCTGCTGTATTTAGAGAGTGAGAACAGAGTTGCTGCTGGTAAACATCAGCCGAAAGTTGCTCTAGGTTATGGTGCCTGCCACGATCTCTTTGTGAACGCAACCTCTTTGTTAAACCCCAAAGACTTGAAGGGAAGTCCGGAACATTTCAACGAGATATCAAGCAAAGAAGAATTTCTGAAGAGTTTCACTTATTTCTTTAAACATGGTGCTGCTGCTGAGTGAGTATATTTGTTTTGTTTTGTTTTGAATAACTATAATACATATATAAATGTTTCGTTAAACTGTAGAGTACTCATCTGATATAATATCAAACTCGAAGACCTCCCATGTAATCTTTCAAGTTTACAAGACTTGTATCAAATTTTATTTTTGGTACGTAAACAACTCACTAAGAATTAGAATAAGGCGAAACTCAATTTTTTTTAAGTGTCACCCGTGTAGGCTTTTTTCCATTGTCACTGAAAATGGACATAACAGTCTTACTGTTGTGTAAACAAATTCTTTTATGTCATTATTTCTAAGTTATTTATTTTTCTAGCTAATGCTATGGTAATCCATTAGATGCAAATTATTTCTGGTCACATGATACATGAATCATATATTAATTGCTATATTTTTCCCATTATAGGAGATTCATGTCTAACAGCAAATTATATGATGAACTTGTGGAGGAATCTCTGAAATTACCAGACTCCAGGTGGGCTATCGGAGGCAATGCACCTCTAATGGCAAAAAGATTTCACATGGAAGGCTGGAAGGTTCTCCTTGGCGCCAAAATGAGTCGCAAACTGCGTACCTACATTCCAAGTGACATTCAAATAGTCGGTAGTGATGATGAGGAAGTGCGAGATGACGTACACATGATTTTAGAGTACAAAGCAGATGAAAAATTCGGTCCTTACAAGTCTCCAAGGGCCAATAGATATATTATGCATAACGATGAAAATAATCCACTGCTGACATCTTTGGAGAAGCTGGGCGAACATTTGCATAAATTCAATCCTCATTTACTAGTCATCAGTGGATTGCAAATGATGGACAATTTCCCCTTTAAGCAAGATGGAAGAGGTATTTTTTTTTACTTAATTAAAATCAAATCCAAAATTGGATATTTCACTAAATTTTTTTTATATACTTGAAAGGTTTTTAATATTATAACTCAATGTTATTTTTCTTTTTTAATATATTAACTAGTTTCGAAAATTAAGCTTTTAAGTTTCCTATTAGAAAAAAGAGAGCGCTATTGCAACATTATGTCACGATTTAAGAGCTCCATACTCTATACAAAATTTCATTTTAGAAAGAGATGTATACAGTCACAGTTAAACAGCTTATAATTTATTTTTGTCTGATTTATTTTCTGCATTTACAAATGTTATATTTTCGATTGTAATTATTAATTAATGAATATCCACATTATGATAAGAGTCAAATACCCAATTGTTTGGTGATTTTGTTATAATTGATTAGCTTGTTGATGAGTTGAATAGTTGTAATTATTTATTTTATTTTATCATTTCTCATTTTTGTATGATAATAATGAATGATTTTGAAGTAATGAGGTTGGATGCAATTGCAAGAAATCTTGAATCATTATTTATGATGTTTATTTTATGTTTCAGATTTAAGGGAAGAAAGACTGGACTTAGTTAAAAAACAAATTTTATCACAACCACTGGACACACTGTCTCATTTTGAGATGGCAAGCTATGTAGATTTAGAGTTACTATTACAATTGACAACAAAAATTTTACCATTCGTTGATTCTGTTGGTATGAATGAACAGGAGCTGTCAAATCTTAACAGTGTACTAGAGTATGGAAAAGTGATAGTTGTCGCTGATTCGAATCCCAGAATAGCGACAGCATTAGACCAACTTCGTAAAACATTCCAACTAATAAGACAAAAGAATAAAGAGTTTGGGAGTAAGAGGAAATTAACACGTATACATGTACACACATTGGCTTATCAAGCTATTTTAACCGTCAAAGGTTCAGAATGGAAGAGAACGAAGGCAGCCGCAGCTAAAGCTTCATTAACAGCACATAGATATGTCTGTAACAGTCCGAATATTGTATTAGACAAGTGTAAATTGTTGTTGGACGATAGTTTTTCAACGACAACTGACGATGACAATAACAGCAGGGTCTTCTTTGAGCCAACAAAACCTGTAGCATGCTGGGAAGAAGTCTTGGACAACGATGAAGTAGAAATCTGTGTAGCACCGGTTCTCATCTGTACGGAGGCTCAGTTGACTGCCGGTGCTGGGGATAACATTTCAGCGGCAGGTTTAGTTTTACAAGTGGAAAAATAATCTAAGTCAACCTAATTAATTTATTGGCAGTGGATCAAATGTTTCTTTTTTTATGAAAAACTTATGAGCAATTTAGATTTAGGTATTTTGCATATGCGTACAATGGTATCTATCTAGTTTACTACAAGTAATTTATTGATGACTAGCTACGTATAGCTGATGCCCGCGACTTCGTCCGCGTGGATTTGGTTTTTAAAATAACGTGAGAACTTTGATTTTCCAGTAATAAATGTAGCCTATGTAACTCTTCAGGTCCTCAACCTTATCCATGCAAAAAATCACGTCGAGCCATAGCTCTGTTGCAGCGTTATTGAAGGACAAACCAACAAACAAACAAACTTTCACATTTATAATATTAGTAAGGATTTAACACAATTTTTCATGGAATTTATTAATTTCATAATATTTTCAGATTTGAAAATATGGCTATAGAATAAGATTACTGTACTAGTTATACCCTAAAACAATTTTTTTTACTAAGAGGCAGCACAAATGTTGAAAAAGGCTAGGTTTAAACTGCAAATGATAATTTTTAATTCTTATTGCAGATTGCTATTCCTTAACTAACTGCCCAACTAGCAAAGAAGTCCTATAAAGAAAGACTAAAAGTATATCAATACTAATAAAGCTCCTAAAAAGACATTGTATTGCATGCTACAAGTATTTTTTAAGTGTAAAAAAAGAATTGTTTTAAATCATGAATTTTGCTAACTGGGATCCAAGCCAGCCTCTGTGTACATATGTTGATTGATTCAAACAAATCAAATAGACTGATAGTAAGAATAGCATTTAGGGCTTTCGAATACCAGACTTTTTCAATAATAATAATACTGGAATAAAATTTGTGGGATAAGAAATTGGAAAAAATTGAAATGGGGTTTCATTTATTTCTTTAAAAGAATTTTTTTCTGAAGGAAACAGTAAAATAATAAACAGATTATCTTTTTCTATATTTATAAACATGAAACACTAACTACAAAAAAATACCAAATCTCAGGAACCTACAAACCTATTTGGAAGATAGGTAATTTCAAGTTTGTAGGTTTTAAATCTTGAATCCCAGTATCCCAGTACTGGAAGCCCTAATAGCATTGTCTGTAACTTCGTCTTATAAATATTTTTCCAGCCAAAAACTATTGTTAGGAATCTGTATTGAGGCTTATGCATAATACTTTTATACAAAGGTATTGAATCTTGTCTGATCTTATATTTATGCTTATGGATCCTTGTAATATAAATTAATAAAAGTACAAGCTATAGTTTTTTATACAAAGTGATGGTAATTTTTATAATACCTACCTATCTAATGTATAATGATTGAATTGTTGGTTTTTTATTATGATTATAATAATATTATTATTATTGCAACATTCCTAATATATTTAAGAATGAACCAATTTCTGACTATTACATTTAAATTATGTTGAGAGTTAAATAAAATTAATAATGTTGTAATGTAAGTTTTTTATTTATTCATAAGTTCAAGTAAAACCCAGAATATATCATAGTACAGGTACAGAAGATTTAATCTGCAGTCATTTTAAATAAATTGAGAATTGCTATCACAATAAAGTGCAATTCAGGTAGCACACTGCTAAATCACATACACTGGTATTCATCTTGAAGTTGCCTCTCTTTCTATCGCGTAGCTCTTATTCCTTTGTGCCATCTTAGCCAATTGAGTCTGCCTGTCACAATGGAACAACACCAGCTCCTTGTAGCACTGTGTACTACAGAGCACTAGCTTGGTAAAACTACAAAATGTACCTTGAACTACTCATGAAAAATTATACTAATGATCCATATTGGAAACACCCCTTTAATTTAGGCTAGGACAGTAATGTTCAATCAATAATGTTAGTATCCTATGAGAATTGTCTTTCAAGTTTGTTTTAACCGTTTAGCTTACATTATTTTTACATTGTTGCTAATGGGTAAAGTTTATGTTGTGTTTACAATATTCTCAACCACTTTTCTGTCTATCTTCTTCTTGTACAGGTACATAACAGGCGCTGCATATGAATTCCAAATCTAATCATCATCGAATTTTTTCTTTTTATTCATTGGCTGGGCGGTGCCTGCGTATCTATCATAAAGACCGCTTTGAATGAACCGCTTAGCTGCTTTTATATCTACAGTTGGTCTTTTGGACTTGTCTTTAATTTCCTGCCACTTCATCATTGCCACTTTTACTCGATTAAGCTCATCTTTGATAGGGTGTGTAGTCGGGTCTACTCCGAGTATCCTCAAATTCACCCACTGCATTGAATTCATAGTATAAGCAAGGAATATATCGAATTCGATCTTATCTGGTAGCGCCATTTTGTCATAATGTTCCCGCATTGGTAATAACTTGTCCAAAATTTCTTGCATTTCCATAAGAGCTCCTTTGAGATTATCGTATTTGTTTACAAATTCTTCGTCTTCAGCTAGAGTACCGTAATCGACTTTCCAATCCATTTTGATAAAGGTTTTACCTGTATTGTATACTGTATAGGTACAGATAGGTATTATAACTTTTCAAAATTATATTTGGTAGAAAGTAGAAACTAGAAAGTAAACTATAAAAACTACCTATTTATGTATTTTAGGAAGATTGAAAAAGTCCTAAACTTTTTCTTTTTAGGTTATTTTCATAGACAATCAACCAAAGAGAAAAACAGTCTTTGGCAGTGTTGCCAACTTGTTTTTGGGGAAAGAGCTAGATCAAATCTAAAAAAGAGCTAAATTTCTTTCAAAAAAAGAGCTGATGTTTTAAAATGATTTTAATTAAAAAATCAAAAAACTTCTTTCAACCAACCTCGAAAAGGATCTTCACTGAGCCATTCATTTCGAAATTTTTGTGTGTAAAGCTTACTACTCAATGCCATTTTACCAATAATTTGCAAAATCACTATAGGGTGGCAGACCCAATTATGGGCACTTTAAGAGTTCATCTTATTTCAAATATGTTTTTAAAGTATAAATTTAACCAAATTCTATAAATCACTGTGTTCATAAGGTTACTTGTGTAATAAAATATATAATTAAAGAAGATATTGAAATTTTTTTGTTTAAATCAACTAGAATTTTAAATAAGATTGAAAAATGACCCAGTCCCCAATTATTCGCACATTTGTTACCAGTTATGGGCACAAAATTATCCAATTATCAACACTCAGATTTTAATAGAGTTTAAGGGAAATATAACGCTAGGCTATCTACGGAAGTCTTTTAGAATATAGATTTTATTACGAAATAATATACGGAAATTCTTATAGTAATTGTAGGTGACTTAATTTTTTTTATATTTATTATATTTAAAACAAACACCCTTACATATTTAATAAGAAAACGTAAACATAGTCTTTATCAAACGACAGACGTCCACAGCTGGACAAAGGTCTCTTATATGGACTTCCACAGGCCTCAGTCTTACGCTACCTGAATCCAGCGGCTCTCTGCGACTTGTTTGATGTCGTCGGTCCACCTAGCTTCCTGGTACGGGATCGCTACTCCAACACCATGGGATCCCATCGACCATCAGCTCTTCGAACTATATGCCCACCCATTTCCACTTCAGTTTCGCTTAGCTATGTCCGTAACTTTGATTTTCTTACAGATATCCTCATTTCTGATATGATCTCGCAGGGATACTCCAAGCATAGCTCTCTCCATCGTCCGCTGAATGATTTTTGTTTCGTGATAAATAACTGCCCATAGAACTTCTCAACCTCTCTCCATACCTCAGGTGGAGAAGAAATGTGACAGCCTTCGTCAGTTTTCAGCCGCGTCAGCTGGCTCTGTCCGATAGATAGATCTCTCACGGACACTTAGGAACGGAACTTCTGTTCCACTAGATGGTATCTTTAATACACTTGGTATTCAAGGCCCGCAGGTCGCGAGTTCTTTTCTTAGAGATCTGCCTATTAACCTACCAGTAGGCATCCGCGTCTGCTGACGACTGAAGTTTCATCTCTTGTCTGTCTTTCATCAGTTTGAGAGTAAGGTCAGAGAACTTCTTGGTCCTTTTCGTGTGATGGGTCTTAAAGAATTTAGACTCCAGAGTATGGACAGTTTACACACACTTGTTAAGATCGTCTACAGACTCCCAGTCTGCTAGGGAATCGAATCGCTTCGGAGTGTTAATAAACAGGAAAATCTCCAAATTTTGTAACCAGATACTGACACCCCTTGTTTTGCAATGAAATAACGGGAAAGTTTCATTTACTTTTTGAATTAGTAACTAATAATACTTAGAAAATCAATTGAAAAAACAATTATATTATTAAAACTCAAATAAAACCACAGTTAAATCATTATTAACTAAGTACTGACCCTTAACGTTGATGAGTCAAAATGGCCGAAAAACTTCGGGAACTCCAGAACGATATCTTTCAACTAAGATACTGACGTCATTTTAAAACTTTCCAGATTAGAAAGGTTTCGATTGTGAAAAATATGAATTCCCCTAAATATTTTTTAATCTGAAAATTTAAAAACCACAATCAGAAACTGATATTTTAATCTTTTTTGCCAAAGTGCGAATAAACTGGTGCAGTGCTAGCTATTGGGTTGGTCACCCTAGTCTGATTTTTAATTCGGTGGAATTCTGACAGCTGTCATTTTGTAAATAGAGCGAGTTGTTTGTATGAAAAACAGTATTACCACCTGTAGTTTGATTTTTACCCCGAACTATCTGTCAGGCATTTGTCATATTATATCTATGTGCGGCAATTGATTTTTATTTTTATAAGTTTTTTATTATCTTTTTTGTGGGATTTTTTTAATCTCTGGTAACATTAAGTTAAGGGCTTCCGACTCTTCCGAGACGAGCAAGCAGCTTGGCGTCAAGCACGTAGATCTTAGCTTGCGTCAAGCATTTTGACCATCTACAACGCTGGATTGATGCTTGAGACAAGCATTTACGTGCTTGGCACGCGCTTGATGTGATTTTATATTTTTTGCTAGACATGACGGCTTGTCGCAACGTTTGTTTGAAGTCTTGCTTGATGAAGCCGCTTGACGGGCGTAACTGGCGTATCAAACTGTTGGAGCAAGCAACAGAAGTCTACGTGCTTGATACGTCAGAATTCCACGCAATTAAAAATCAGACTATACGTAGTTCGAATCTATACAAATAAATAAAATTGAAGCGTCTGTTTGTAATATCAAAAGAACAGCTTTTTACTAACTGCATACGAAAGTTAATACGGTACATAAGTACCGTATAAAGCAAGAAACATGCAAGAAAACAATTTTTAAAATTTTTGTCTATCTCGACGGTCCCTACGTACATAAAGACATGTCGAAAATGACATTTTTTTTTTATTGCACAATTGGCTTTAGATTTTCCATATGCACATACCTGTATATTTTTCTTTTTTTAATATTACGTATTTAACGTCATTTGCAAATCGTATATGAGAACAAGTATTATATTTACAACGAATAAGTGTCGTAGATACGGATATCTATACGTGTCGTTTTGTACGGTGTTTTAAAATGCGCGCCACTCGGTGCGGACGCGGCCTTGTCTGACATAACGTCATTCACTGCGGGAGTTCCCCAATAAGATGCTTGTTCGCGTGGTGACATATTAATGTTTTGATACAGTTTAGATAGATTCAGTGGTGTGTTTTGTAGTTATAAGTATTCATAAGACCTACAACAATACTCTCTAGTAAAATAATTATATCTATAAATTAAATTAATATTAAATTACTTCTTAAATTAAAACTAACTAATTTAATATATACTAGGACAAAATGTTAATCTAAAACTAAAAACCTTAAAAAATATATAATATAGGCAAAGTTCCGAAGATACTGGCAGCGTTCCCCTTTGGATAGCGAGACTAATTCGTTGTCCGAGGTAGCTGCCAGCTCTTCGGTCACCGAATTAGATACCTTTTTGATATTTCTTTAAAAAGTCTTATAGCGCTAGGACCCCACGGACCAAGGGTCTCGACACCGAATGGGACAAAATCATATTCGGTGCTTAGACCCCTGTATTTGCATGCTTTCGTTTTTTCAGCCGCTTCACAAGCCGCACCAACTCTGTTGTTGGTTCCATGTAGATGGGAAGAGGCCAGCGTATCTGAACAGGTTGCATCCCATGCCAGCACCCGACCCATCTTCCATGGAATCAAACTCATACCGTCCGGTCTCTTGCCATCGTCTCTTGCAATACCAGTCGGCTCAAGTAGACTTGGCACGTTGACGGTGGCAAGGGACCGGCGTATGATATCGTTAAGTGCGGCATGTCTCGAGAAGCGGCCTGCACTTTTTTGGCATGACAGTCCGTGATGTCCTAGCTTGTCGACATCACTGCCACAGGGACATTTATGCGGAGCGCAGACCGGAACACCAAGGCGCAGACAGGTTGCGATTCGGAGCGTGTCAGGCACAAGAAATGTTCCTGTATTGGACGAAGGGTACGCGTGAAGCCAGTAGCCGGCCTCATGTGCACCCACGGCCAAAAGCCTAGCACGCGCCGAACCTGTACTACGGCTCAAAAGATTATTATACGTCAATTTACAGCTTATATCGTCCCAGCTTCTTTGTGAATTTGGAGAAACTGGAAAATTTTGACCTGGGCATGCAATTAAGAAAGCGTTTCTAGCTTCTTCCAAGCCAGCAATCTCAAAGTTTGAAGGGGATGCCCTTAAAATTTTACTCATGCTCATTTGCTGAACTATGGACAGAAGATGGGAAGGCTGGTAAAGCGACACTGGAAATTTTGCGAATCCCTAAACCACCATAACGGATGGGTAGGGATGCTTGGGACCAAGATTGCTCGTTCAGCTGCATATTAAGAATCGATTCTAAGCTAATTTTGATTAAGTCATCTACTTGTGTCAAAAGATCTGGGTGATTCCAAAAGGAGCAGCAACAGAGCACATACGTAAATTTTGGGACGAAAAGACAGAATTTTAAGATGCAAAGTGCATAATGTGGACTAATTTCAATGAGACGGTCAGCAGAATTTTGAAATTTAATTAAATTTATTTTCATTTACAATAAATTATTTTCAATTATAAACCTTGTTTAATTAATAAAACACAATCCTGATTATTTTATTTAAGGACATGTCTTTATTTACATTACAAGAAATATAGTCCTACCCCGAATGAATGAAACCGCGTATAAAGCGATATGTCTTCATTGATGTATTTTTTATATCCATGGGTGGCGATCTTAAGATGTTTAACATATCCGTTTGAAAACTATAACATAATTCTACGTTTTAATAAATCATTTTATTTAAATTACATTTTATTAACTGTTTTCTTCTTTCCTGCGTATAAAAAGGTATCATAGACATGTCTGACATGCTTTTATTTTAATATCAGCGTAGAAACAGTCATCTATCAGTTTTTCCAAGAAAATATAAAAAAATAAAATATGTAGAAATACCATTATAAAGGTCCTAAAGCTAATAAAACATTATAGAAAAATAATAATTATAATTGTACACAGAATTATTTCTTGAGTGGTTTGAACATAAATAACGCTCTCCTGTAAACCTCGGTTTTTGACATGTCTTTATGTACGTAGGGACCGTCGATCTGTCTGTTTGTTACCGCTATTCTCGGGAACGGCTGGACCGATTTTGACGGGACTTTCACTGGTAGATAGCTGATATTATCGGGCAACGTATAGGCTACTATTTTAACCGACTTTCGAAAAAGGAGGAGGAGTTGCATTTGCGAGTGGAAAAAGAAGGGACTTTACGTCGAAGTGTCGAGAGCATGTGCGTGATACTTATGACAACGGAGTGATTACATTCTCTTTGCTTATGACCGAAACCATCCAGCTAAATGCGAATCCACCCTAAGAATCAGCGGCTGTTTTTTTTTCTAGGGTTGTCCTAAGATTGTTATTGGTGAAATCTTTCAGTGTGGTTTTCTGTGCACACTTCTCAGAGAGAATATAATCACTCCGCGTAGAACATTATTTGTAGGTATATATAGATGAATAAAAACACAGTTATTAATTAAAATCATTTATTTTAAATTTAAACACAATTATAATTTCCAGTTAGGTACTAATTTTATTTGTGTACTTCAATTACATACTTCAATATTTATCAACAGTATATTAGCTGTTCAATACATTTTAGTGATTCACAATATTAATGTGGTTCTACATACTATATTAAGCATTAAAGTAAGTTATTAGCCAAAAAGGCTATATCAATCATCTAGGTACTCAAACGGTTCAGGGGGCTCAGGTTCCTTTTCCTCTTCAGTTTTAGGACCGAAAGCTGCTACTGGCTCGACAAGAAGTTGTTCATCTTCACCAGAGTGGTTCAACATCACAATACCTCCAATTGTAACATCTTTCAATGGTGTGTACCCAGAACCATCAACAACAGACAAAGTCTTCAACTGTTGACGCATAACTCTGGCAGGATTGCTCAGTATTTCAAAATTTGGTTCAGGCTCCTTCTTTTCCTTGCTTTCCTTTTCCTCACCCTCTTTCTCTTCTTTCTTTGTTTCTTTAGATGTTCCAGCGTCCTTATCCTTATCAGATTTGGCGTGAACCGTGATATTAGGATTGGGGGATTTGGATGGTTTCTTTTCCTCTTCGTCGACATCCATTTTCGAGGTCGTGGAGGAAGTTACGCTGCTGCTGGCAGATCCCTCAGTTGTATGCGCCCGCCTGCGTGCCCTCGCTGCAGCAATACTCAGCACAGCAGTAGTAACTCTTTCCCTCTCCTCGCGTTTCTTTTCTTCCAGCGGTGCTGGGTAAGCATAGAGCGATGGTTTAGAATTCGACTTTAGCTCCAGCTGAGGCATTTTCAAGTCAGAATTCAGGGCAATCAGGCAGGTTGGCGTGAAAGCCAGTGAGAGACAGTGAGCGAGGGGGAACCAGTACCAGTACTGGGTGAATACTAACATTCCAACTACCGCCAGCATATTCATATGGCCAGTTCTGTTTTGAAGGGAAACAGTAACGTTACGGCCACCTGCGTCAATAATGCCCTGGGCGAGAATGGCGCCGAACTTAGCCATGACATCCTCATGTTTGTTGGATATTACTTGGGCATAGAGTTGTCGGAAATATGTTACTTTGGGACAAAGTGCTTCAGTTTGCTGAATTAAGATCATAGCTGACGCGATGAGTGCGCCTTGTCTCACGAAATTAACCGGATCGAATTTAACCATAGGTTCTAAAAGACCAATGGCTTCGCGGTTGCCAGTGCCAGCGCAGGCGATACCTAAAGCCATCGCAGCGCCGTAACGAACATGAGGATTGTAGGATTCCGCCAAGAGTGATACAACAGAAGGGCATTGCTCAGGCGTTCTGAACAGTAGGAAACCAAGCGCCGTAACAGCGGCACGTCGTACGTCATCATTGACGTCAGAAACGGCGACATGAAGTAACGTACGAATCGAATCGTTATTTCCTGTACCACAATAAGCAGTAGCGATAGTGTAACAGCCAGCCCGCCGCAACAGAGGGTCCTTGTCCCTCAATAACTGCTGAACGAGAGCATCAGCTTCCTCAAGCCGTCCATACATAGTGAAGGAAATACCTACAGCTAAACCCCTCAGAATCTTCTCATGCTGAGTTTCTTGAGCATAAGCAACCATATCTTCAATGGCTGCAGCGTGTCGTGAACCCAACATAACCATTCCCATAGCTATGCCTGCTGCTTCACCAGTCACTGCATCATCTTGGTATAGATTAAACTTCAGTTGTTCATACACATCCTGCCTGTGGGAACCCATAGCAGCCAGGCCTAAACCAAGACAACCTCCATGGCGCACCATCTCATTCTGAGCATCTTTTAGTTGTGTTAAAAGATAGTCAATAATATTGGCACCATGATTTGCATGGATCAATCCCAAAGCGTAGAGACCCCCACCTTCGGAATACCCTGATGACGGCCCTGCCTCCTTAGGTAAATATGACTGCATGAGAGCTAAGGATTCATTTTCGTGGCCTCTGTGAATTACTCCCAGTGAGGCAGTCACAGTTAATTTGGCCCAGTTTGTAGCTCTCGCCAACCACTCCAAGTTATCCCTCAAAAACTGATCACTGGTTGTTCCTGCATGCATAAATGCATTGGCTATTACTGTAGCCGTATGACAAATTGAGACTCTGATGGCATCCTTTGTATTTTTTAAGATAAGCATGTCTGCATGATTTGACCTAATTAAGAATTGTAATTGTAAACCTATTGATACATCCCCTCCTAATATGGATATTAGCTTTTCTACCCTCTTTTGATGTTCTTTTTCTTCATCATTAAGGCTGTCAATATCTCGCTCTGGTTTTGATGCTTCCTCTGTTGGTGTCTGGTCGACTTCCATTGAGGATTCTGGGAATGGTCCACCTTGAGGCTGTGGTTTTCCACCTAGGGCACTTGGTATTGGGGCTGTTATTCTAAGAGCCTGTAATACCCTACCAAGGAATTGCTGTGTGGCTGAATCATACAAGTCAAAAGCTATTTGATATGCCATGAGAACAGATTCTTGAGGGCCGTGGGTTAGTTTGTCAAGGATTTCAGCAACTGAGAGGGGATCTTCTAGGAAAATAAGACACTGGCACATGTTAACATAATCTGGGATATTTAAGTTTCTGTATAGTCCTACTAGAGAGCGAAGGACAGTGCTGCGAAAGCCTCTGTTCTGGAGGAGACTCATTGCCACTTGGAATGCATACTGAAGCATACCTGTTGAAGACAAAAACATGAAAAATTAACTTATAATCACAATAGTTCAACACCTAGATAATCTGTAGCACAATTAGCATGAAATATGCATGAAAGAGTAGTAAAAGTCTCGTGTGGTGGTTCTCTCAATAAAATACTTAATTTTTTAAACGGGCTGTGTTTGTAATATTTTATTTGAGAAATAATAAATTCAGCTGAAAAAATGTTGGCAACCCTATATCAACCCTAAAAAATAAAGAAAGGAATATCAAACATACCTGCTATATCATCAGATTTCATGATAGACTCCTCGAAGATATCCATACGCCTTGTCTCCAGTGCCAGACCCAGCGCTTGCCTGTACTGACCATCCTCTAAACACCGCTGGAACATTCTATTGACAATAGCTTCCAGTCTCGGGTCAATGGGTTCTGCTGCACTATCAAGGAATAGAACCTTCCTCTTCTGCGTATAGAAATCAATAGCCTTCGCAATCGTCGTGTCGACATATTCATTTCTTGCATTAACGTCGAACAAATTTCCAGCGCCCAAGGCATAAGTCAGGGAATCTTCGAACGCTCCCAAATGGTAATAAACCTTGCTAGCTACTAGAGCAGCGAGCTGGTGCTGAGAAAATACCTTATCCTCATGTAAAATTTCGATTTTCTCAATGGATTCCGATATCTCCGGCCAAAACTCATCAACGATGTTGTCCAACCTCTTTAGTGCAAACTCTTTCACTTCGTGCATCGGCTCGTCGAGCAGGGATATTATCCCCGCGGCTGATGTTATGTTCATTTTAGATTTTCTTGTAAACTCTTGTTTCTTCTTTGTTTCACTTTAGTTTCCGAGAGAAATATCGCAATAAAATACGAGTTCACATCTACAAATGCGATGAATTGACAATTTTGTGATTTAAGATAGGAGTGCACGATATAAATCGATATTTCGTAAAATATCGATATATGTACGCGATATATCGATGCAACCCGATATTATCGAATCATCTAGTATAGGCACTTACAATCGATATATTTCATTCGATATATAAAATATCGGGAGAAATTAAAAGCACATTCTTTTTTTTACAAAATGATTATACCTGTCTGTAATCAAGTTGTTCGCAATAATAAAACGCAAAGACACGAAATTCTTTTACTCTCCGTGAGGGCAGCACTAGTAGTAATTTATAATCTGTATAAATTACTACCTACTTAGTTTATGATCTGTGGCTTCGTACTATATCTTTAATAATTAACCTGTGGTTTGTGATTACTCGCTACCTGTGCTCGCTACGTAGTACGTTCTCAGTACAAAATAACCTTTAAATAAAAGTTGTCTGTTTTGTTTAATACAGTTTACAAAATGTGTAAATACAGTTAGTGTGCATAAAGATATATAAATACTATTCAGTTGTACAAAAGAAGCAAGCTGTGACAATTATTATCTGTTTTTTTTTTTACTACAGTTTACGATTCATACAGTAAGTATAACGTGATTTTAAAGTGCTATCAAACTCAAAGATTACTATTTATTAGCATGAAACAATAAATAATTGAATGCTTTAGTATTTATAAATAAATAAAGTTGATTTGTTTCTGCACTCTGTTTTACTCATATTAACCTGAACCCTATCTAATATTCAATATTATAGACTAGTTAAATACAAATCGCTTGCGATATATCGAAAATATCGATATATTTGTACGATATATCGTAAAGTATCGATAGAACACTACGATATATTATATCGACAAAAATATCGATATTTTTTTTACATGAACATCCCTAATTTAAGACACAGACAAGGAATAATTGAGACAGTGTTGCCAACTCTCAGAAATATTTACCCCTAAAGCGAAAATCAAAAACCCCTAGAACTACCTACCTACCTACTTGAAAATTACCCCGTGAACAAAAAAGAAAAAACAATTTACATAGGTACGTGTCGTCTTTATTTTCAAACTACATAACATTTTAAATATAATTTAGTTTTCTACTGGTTTAGAGTTTTTAAAATCATGGGTAGGTATTTAAATAGGTATCTGTGTAAAATAATTTTAGTGTATTTTTTAATATGTAAACGCAGCATTCTTAGTAACGAGGAACTGAACTAGATGTCGTTAAGTTAGGTCAACAAATAAAACGTCTTCTGCGTTGTCATTTAACTGTCAACTAAGCTGTCAACGACATTCAACAATAGACATCAAATCAATTCGTGAAATAGAAATTGTCGTGGTGTCGTTCAGCGAAACGTAGTTTTTAGAAACAGCTGCTTAAAAATCAAATATAAGTTTTTACATAATTACACAAAATGTTGGACCTGTTTAGCATCTTCAGTAAAGGAGGTATCGTTTTGTGGTGTTTTCAGAGCACAAGTGAAATATTTTCACCCTCGGTCAACGCTTTGATACGAAATGTTATCTTACAAGTAAGTTCATTACCACCTGAAGCCTTTTTACGTTTTAATTACGCTAACCAAAACTAGGCTAAGTAGGTACGAAGTAATAATTAACAATCCAAGCTAATTAAAATCTAAATTTTGTGTTTCGTTAAGAGGATTTGTTTCAATTTCTATGATAGCTAACCAGTGATTTTCGCTTTTCTAGGAACGTTCTGGTAACAATAACTTTAGTCATAACGCGTTGAGCCTTCAATATAAGCTGGACAATGAATTCGAACTGGTTTTTGTCGTGGCGTATCAACGTATACTACAATTATCTTACGTCGACAAATTCCTAAATGATGTGCACTTGGAGTTTAGAGACAAATACAAGAATGAATTGCAAGGTGGCAGGTATATCATGGACTTTGACTTCAAGACGTCCTTTGACAATGTTCTCAAACAGTGTGAGCTATGGGGTGAGTACTTATTGCAAAGAAAATTGACACTAATTCTAATTAGACTGTGTAAAAAACTTAACACTAAGAGATATGATTTCATCATACACAAGTGAATAAATTCATGTCAGTCTCCATATGAGAATAGTATGCTTTATTTGCAATATAAACCTGCTATAAGGTAATTATTATTGCATGATAATTGCTTCTCATTAAATAACTATTTACTAAATACATGATTATTTGAATGAAAGCATAATCTAAACACAGATTTTTAAGAGTTTCATCTGTCCATATGCCCAAGCAAATCTTTAAAAAGGCTAAACCGATTTTGATGTGATTTTCACAGGCAGGTAGAGACTTATAAATGGTGTGATTTGTGCTATTTTTATCTTAGAAATATTTTGTGTCCCTTTTGTAAAAACCATATATGACTTGTCAGATATCTCTGATTCTGATTCTGATTCTGAAGGCTTCTGTCAATTTCTTTAAAGAATATTAGCCAAGCTAAACTTAATTCCCCTCTCCCCTCCAAATAAGCGGAAAGCTTAGGAGAGGGTACGACCTTTCAGTTTTCAGTCCACACTTTTAATCATTGGGTTATTAAGGTTATTAGTCTAACCTAAATTTAAATTTTTCAGCGAAGTCACAAGCAAAGATTCCAAAGCAAATGCGTACCTTCGAAGACTCACAGAAGTCCAAAAAGACTGTTGCATCTATGATAGAACGTAAGGGTGAAGAGAAGAGTAAGAAATCTGGTAAATACTTATTTATAGTGTATTTATAAACTGCTTTCTTTGTTTTAGTTGCTAGCTTTTTTGGGTGGCCAAACTTTTTGGCTGTTACTTAACTAGGGCAAAGTCATCAAAATGAAGGGTTATGGTTTTAGTCTATGGATATATTATGTATGAGTTTGGTATTTATGTATATTCCACTCTAGAGTCTAAACTACTGAGTCAATTTTAAATTAAATAAATAAATAAACAAATAAATGAGGTGTCAATCGATTAGCAATCATAGTCCAAATGAGGTATGGCCTACATTTTAAACAAACAAAAACAATGTCTACAAAACAAGGTTTCCCTACCACAGAAAGTAGAGACTATCGAAAATCATGTAATAAATAAATGTATAATTTACAGATTGATAAAAAGTGTACATGTATTTTCAGTAAAAATAGTAGAAACCAAGATAGTGCCTAATGGTAAAGTGGAGGAATCTCCAGAAGCAGAAGATGATGTCATTGTCGCCAACAGAGCGAAGCTGGCGCAGAAACTCGCTGCCAAGACCAAGAAGGACACTAAGTATGTATAGCCTTTATTATATTATTAGTTGTGGCGTCAACCACGTAAACCACAGGTTACATTTAATAGGTATAAGTGGACAGTATTTTTTTTTTTAAATAGGGGAAAACAATGAGAAAAAAAAAGGAAATCAACATTTAGAATTACAAAATATGTAGAGTGACTAAGTTTCAAGCTTTAGTGCATCCACTACCAACTTCTTAAAAGTGCCTACGCACATGGAAAAAATATCTACCTTATTAAAGCGCGCATTATATGAATGTTTTAGTTCATTGAATGATGTAATTATAAAGCATTTAAATAAAAAGCGGATGGTTTTAGAATGCATTTATTATGCTGGTATGGATGTTAACAGGAAATCCCCCAAGAGTCCGAAGACACCGACCGTTACTGAGCGCGTCAAGAAGCCGCGAGTGTGGGAGCTGGGTGGCGACTCGCGCGACCTGCCTACACTGGAGTACACCACGGACAAGGACGCCCTTCAGAATGAGGAAGTGCAGCCCGAATACAAGGAGGTACTGCATCATACCTGTACGGTTCAGGACCGCACAGTAATAAAACTGCTGAGTAGAAGACGCGATGCGATGTTATGTGCACTGATTGTATGATTAAATGAAAAGCGTATTTATAATAAAGCGTGAATGATGACTGGGCGAATTGTACGGTTTCGACATAGACCGTACAATACCTATAGCGTAACAAGGATCATTTAGCATTCGGATGACATTGTTAGGGGCATGCGTGTGCTAACCGCTGCATTAGTTCTTACTTTGTCCACATGCCAGAAGCTCCTTATTTCAGTACCAAACCAAGCTAAGGCAACCAACATCATTTTCATTTGTAGGATAAAGTCCTACAAATTCCACTAGTCTTACATTGACATAATTACATGGGCAAAGTTGAGGGCATAAAAAATTGGTCCATTATAGTTTATTCTACAAGTCCTGGAATATATCCATGCAAAAAATCACGTCGATGTTGCTCCGTTGCTTGTGATTGTAGGACAAAGCAACAAACAAGCATAATATTAAAAACTAGTTTTTGCCCCCGCGACTTCGTCCGCGTGGAATTAGATTTTGGGGTGGAATTTTCAAAAACTGTGACACACGTACTTCTTTATTTTTAACTGAAAGCTCAAATACCAACTTTGATGGAAAGAGCTTGAAAAATGACAGAGTTTCATATAAACTTCCATCCCCTAATTAAACCCCTTAGGGGTGGAATTTCCAATAATCCTTTCTTAGTGTGCGCCTACATCATAAAAGGAACCAACTGTAAAAATTTCAAGTTTCTAACTTCAATACTTTAGGCTATGCGTTGATATCTCAGTCAGTCAGTCAGGACTTTGAATTTTATATATATAGATAATGTCCCGCCCGTAAATGTCAAATTGATACTAATGGTAGTTCCATATTGCATTACAGTTACTGGGCACCATGGCAGGCGCCATCCGCGACCTGGAGGTGGAGTCGGATGAGAGCAGCAGCGAGGAAGAGCTGGAGCAGCACCAGCCCAGCCCCAAGAAGAGTGGCGGCATGTTCAGCATCTTCAAAGGTGAGGGGCAAGATATCGACCTATCTAGGATATCAAATTCATCTAGAAAAAACTGTGCTTTTACTTTTTAATGTATAATATATTTTTTTTAATTAAGGTTTTAATTTTATAAGTGCAAAAGTGTGTTTGTTTGTTGGTTTATCCTTCAATCATGTGGCATCGGAACAACTGATCGACGTGATTTTTGCATGATTGAAAAATAGAGGGCGAAGTCGCGGGCAAGAGTTAGCATAGAATAAATAAGATGAATAAAATCTGCTTTCTTGGTAGTCGTGATTAAAAAATAAGTCACAATTTGGCTTACATTTTGAATATTACATTCAGAATGTTTACTTGGCGTTTATGAAATAGGCCCTTACCTCATTGTAACATTTTTGACAAAACATAAATTTTGTCCAGGACTGGTGGGATCTAAGGCCTTGTCAGAGGAGTCCATGCGTCCAGTGCTGGACAAGTTGCGAGACCACCTGATTGCGAAGAATGTGGCAGCTGATATCGCCAACAAGTTGTGCGACTCTGTCGCTTCCAAACTCGATGGAAAGGTAATTTTTAAGACAGGTAGGTAGATGGTTAGTGTTCAGAAAGGTTCGAGATGCATTTGTGTCTAAAATACCTGCCTAAATACCAAAGTGTTCGAACAGTGCGTGATTTCTTATCATTTCGTATCCCAGCCCATTGCACTAATATTGTACTCACTCTTAACACAAGCGTTTTGCTTATTTGGAGGGAAGAGGAGAATATTAGTCCAAGCTTAGCTTGGTTATTATTAAAAAAGAAAATGGAGTATATGAGTGAAGAAATCCATAGAAGAACCAGAGTTAGGGTTGCCAGGTCTTCAAACCGAAAAGTCGGACAGGCCAGCCAGTTTAGCCGGACATTTGGGTAAAAAGGCCGGACACCCTTATTTTTTAGACCTAGTACAAAATGGCAACTTTTTAAAAGCTCGCTTGCGCAAGCGTAGCGATACAAGCTGAGGCGAGTGGAGCGGAAACCAACACGACAGATATGTAAAAAAAATGGTTAAACTTAAAAAGCTTAACAAAAGTCGGATAGGCCGGATACCGTCTAATTTGGCCGGACACGCAACCAAAAAGCCTGACTGTGTCCGGCTTTATCCGGACGTCTGGCAACGCTAACCAGAGTTGAAGAAACCACAGATGGTACCAGAAAACACGAATGGTAAAAATGGGCCTGTCTTTTTAGCAAGATTATACATGTTCAAGAATGTTATCTGACCGAATCCGGCCGCAGCGGCCAATCTCTGCAGATATAAACCATCTGCCCGGTACAAGTATGCAAACAGGTGCACTCCTCACTCATAGTCCGATAGGATGCGATAGAACTGTTATCTGCAAGTAAAAAATTAGTGTTGGTGTTTAAAATAATACCGACGTTGGTTGTAGGTGCTGGGCACATTCGACAGCGTGGCCAAGACGGTGAAGGCCACGTTGACGGAGGCGTTGGTCCAGATATTGTCCCCGAAGCGCCGCGTGGACATCCTGCGTGACTGCCTGCACGCCAAGCAGCAGTCGCGGCCCTATGTCATGGCGTTTTGTGGGGTGAGTCTTTTGGAATCTTTCCATTCCCGTTGAGTTACATTTTTTAATCAGGTTTAAGAATCCCATGGGATTTTGTGGGGTGAGTCATTTGGAATTATCCATCCTCGTGGAAGGTTTGAGAATTGACCAGTGTCAAAATCGTTCTATTTAATGATAACACATAAATTGTCACGTGTCATTGCTGAAGTGTCAGTGGTCTGTCAATCAATGTTTTGGACTTTGCAAATAATCTGTCTAAAATAATCGAAAATCAATTAAATATTAAACAAAACTATCTGTAGTTTTACTCCGTATTTGTCCGAAATGTGATTTTAGACAATTTGATTATTACTCTTTGAGTTGTTAGATTGGCGATAGTGGCGCCTTTATTTTGTTCTATTCTTTTCTGCAAAAGGGTTAGTTGGAAAATAACAATACGTATGTGTCCCCAGGTAAATGGTGTGGGCAAGTCCACCAACTTGGCAAAGATCTGCTTCTGGCTCATTGAGAACAAGCTGTCGGTGCTCATAGCGGCCTGCGACACGTTCCGCGCCGGCGCCGTGGAGCAGCTGCGTACTCACGTGAGGCGCCTCGACGCCATGCATCCCAAGATGGTGCACCTCTACGAGAAGGGCTACGGTGAGTCTACAGCTCGGCCTCTGCCTCATTGAGAACAAGCTGTCGGTGCTCATAGCGGCCTGCGACACGTTCCGCGCCGGCGCCGTGGAGCAGCTGCGCACTCACGTGAGGCGCCTCGACGCCATGCATCCCAAGATGGTGCACCTCTACGAGAAGGGCTACGGTGAGTCTACAGCTCATCTCTGCCTCATCGGGAACGAGCTGCCTGCGACTTACGCCTTTATAATATTAAGGTCGTAGCCGATTTACTCGACTCCGCTCCCACCCAACCAAAGTATGAGCATTCAAATGTGGACTTAATATCGTGCTTTGGAGGTGCACTTTACAGTAACAACACTAAATAGAAAACAGCGCGCGGTACCGTTACCGTACCGCGGTGTTGTTACTGTAAAGTGCACCTCCAGAGCACGATATTAAGTCCATATTTGAATGCTCATACTTTGGTTGGGTGGGAGCGGTGTCGTGTAAATGGGCTACGACCTTTAGTGTGATAATGATGTGCGGTGTTGTGTGGCAGGCAAGGACGCGGCCGGCATCGCGATGGAGGCCATCAGGTTCGCGGCCGACGCCAATATCGACGTGGTGCTGATCGACACGGCGGGCCGCATGCAGGACAACGAGCCGCTCATGAGGGCGCTCGCCAAGCTCATCAAGGTACCACTTCACGTGTACAACTGTACGGGCTGCAAGGACGTGGCCAGCATCTATGATAACTTGATTTTAATAGACTTTTTTTTTTATTATTAGTCCACAAAACTGACCACAGACACATTAGATTAATAAGGTATCTTGGCCTTCGATACCAGAAGCTGCCACTCGTGCCCGTCCTGCGCCACTTGGTCACTTTGTCCAACTAGCGATACCTGGGTCGACCAATGGAGCGTTTTCCTATCGGGCGATCCACGTATGCTCTCCTTACAGCATGGCATAGAATAGAATAATTTTTTATTCAAAGAAACTTTTACCTTAAAAAGTGCTTTCGAATCTTCAAATGTCAGTCTACCACTGATTCGGAATGCCGTTCCAACCGAGAAGAATCAGCAAGAAACTCGACGGTTGCTCTCATATAAAACACATAAGTTTTTTTTTCTGTGTTCATCATGCGATCAGTAGGCGGACTATGAGCAAATGTCGTGCAGAGACTTCTCCAGTGAAAAGAACTCCATGTGTCTTATGAAGTTATATTGTTCAATATATGCCGTCTCTTCAAGCGGCATATCGCTTCTGGCATTAACTGGCCTACAAGGTTGTTGATAAAACACATGAGTTAGGACAACTTTACTTCGCAGGTCAACGACCCCGACCTGGTGTTGTTCGTGGGCGAGGCGCTGGTCGGCAACGAGGCGGTGGACCAGCTGGTGAAGTTCAACCAGGCGCTGGCCGACCACAGCTCGTCCAGCAGCCCGCACGTCATCGACGGCATCGTGCTCACCAAGTTCGACACCATCGACGACAAGGTCGGCGCCGCCATCTCCATGACCTACATCACCGGCCAGCCCATCGTGTTCGTGGGCACGGGGCAAACCTACACCGACCTTAAGGCCTTGAACGCTAACGCGGTCGTGCACGCTCTGATGAAGTGATTCGACATCCTCCACCACGGGCTGAGGTGCATTGCTATCCCCTGTATACTGCTGTACCCCTTCCAAGCTAACCCGCTACCATCTTAGACGGCATCGTGCTCACCAAGTTCGACACCATCGACGACAAGGTCGGCGCCGCCATTTCCATGACCTACATCACCGGCCAGCCCATCGTGTTCGTGGGCACGGGGCAAACCTACACCGACCTTAAGGCCTTGAACGCTAACGCGGTTGTGCACGCTCTGATGAAGTGATTCGACATCCTCCACCACGGGCTGAGGTGCATTGCTATCCCCTGTATACTGCTGTACCCCTTCCAAGCTAACGCGCTACCATCTTAGACGGCATCGTGCTCACCAAGTTCGACACCATCGACGACAAGGTCGGCGCCGCCATCTCCATGACCTACATCACCGGCCAGCCCATCGTGTTCGTGGGCACGGGGCAGACCTACACCGACCTTAAGGCCTTGAACGCTAACGCGGTCGTGCACGCTCTGATGAAGTGATTCGACATCCTCCACCACGGGCTGAGGTGCACTGCTATCCCCTGTATACTGCTGTACCCTACGAATAAATAATAAGTAAGGAAGTCTAACTGCGTTAAAAAATTACCCCAACAAAAATTGCGCCGAAGTGGGTGGAGATTAAAATTATGCCCATAGAGGCGGGGATTAAAAACAAAAATAGCACGTCAACAGTTGGTCATTTTTCTTGTACATCAAACTTTGATAACATCGTCCAATGCCTTAGCTGTCATAGCAAACATAGCAGGACTCGCGCGAACCAATCATTGCTTTCGTTCTGAATTTGAACCGATCACCGAGTATGTCTATCTGTAACCTCTGAAGTGATTCGTATAATTCGTATTTTGAATCATACGTCGTTTTGGTTTGATTTTGTTCTGAATTAGACTTCCTTACTTTATTTATTCGTAGGCTGTACCCCTTCCAAGCTAACCCGCTACCATCTTAGACTGCATCGTCACTTACTATCAGGTGAGATCGCAGTCGAGAGCTATCTTGTCATTGAATAAAAATCTTTAGACTGCACTCTCAACCGCAAACTCAAGACAAAGTTAAAACAAGACAGATTTATTTCAGAGCATACTTGTGTCTCTATCTTAAGCCTGAGTCTTTACTCACGCACTATAGACGTCAGCATAAATCCTAAAGTTTGACACTTTTCTCTAAAATTCATACAAATAATTGATGACTCATTCTGAACTTTAAAAAGTGTCAAAACGCAAAGTCAAAATTTTTTCTCAGGTAATTACTATTGTTTTGTTAATGGTATAAAGAAATACTTATAATTGAATTATAGTTTGATTATTATTATGATTGTTAAAGTATATACATAATTAGATGGAAATGAAATTAAAATATATTAATTTTTCTATTAATACTCTCGCATCCATAAACTATGAAAACACTTAATATTATGTATAATGTATCAATATAATGTATTATTTAATGACAAGTTGAAATTACTGCCATTTCGATAGAAATAAAACTACGGGTTGATAAAAAATTTCAGATTTCTGTCTAATGAAGTTTGAAATGTCAAAGTTTTACTCATGATGGTCACAGATTAAATTATTTTAATTTTTTGGGTTAACTCTTCCATGTAAACTGATATATTTTTAATATTAGCAACATTCTTCTAGGTTTTAAGGAATTTTTTATATGTATAAAAGCGATAAAAGTCATTATTTTATTATTTTTCTTTTTCATGTGTACGGTGTGGGAATTAAGTTTATCTATATTAATTTTTTCTTGATAGTTAAACTAGTTTTACTCAAATCTTAGCATGTATATTTCAACTATATGTCTAAATCTACTCTAATTTCTCTTAAACTACAAAGTATGTCTTAGAAAACTTAAGGCGAATGATGCACAGTAAATTAATGTTCCAAGAAATGTATTTGCTGTAAAATTTCGTCTTCAATGATTTTTCTTCTGCAAAAAAAAAGGTGCTGATTGAATAAAAAAAGGACCCAAAACATAGCAAAAATATACAATATAGCGAATGCATAGAATTAATTTTACAGTGCCTTGCCCAATGATATCGAAATCAAAATAAACGAATAGATTATTTTAACAATTTTTTAAACTTACCTTATTGAGATCTCTATACATTGACGTATCGCATCGTAATACAAGTTTACATACATATCTATGGAATAGTGCCGTATCATAAAGGCCTGAGGTAAACTTAGGAACCACGGAAAATGGAATTTGTAGCAATATAATGCGATTCAAATGAGAATAGGCCTGTCAAAGAGCCATTTTATATTTCTTTCCTGCTCATATGAGGTTTACACTGAGTGAGATAGAAACAGAAAATGGCGGCTTCTCATTCCTATTGTCATTTGAGTCGCATTATATTTTGTATCGTTTGCCAATTTTAATTTAATATTTATACTATACGATCGTTTACACGCAAAATGTTTGATTCGCAATTACATAAGTATTACTTATGTTTATATTATAGCATGTAAAACGCTGCGGTACGTTTAGTATTCGCCTTAATAAGGCTAATTTATATCAGTTATCTGTTAAACTAAATTGAGATTTGAGGCAAAAGAATTAATTTGCAAACGTAATATGTCTTTTGTTCTAAATAAATTCAGATTTGAATCGTGTTTTTAAATTATTATCATCATGAAGTTTTAAAGGAAGTTACCGATATGGTTCAAAAACACGATTGAAATCCAAATCCAAATTGTCAATAATGATCATAAATAATGTAATTTGTTGTCTTTAAATATTATTTTATTGCCTAAGCAATAAACTATTATTAAATTAATAATGTTATTAGGGCGGTTTTCGTCACTTTATCCAATTTAATAATAATAAATATTATATTGAATACAATTATTTAAATCGGTGATTTTTATTTTACTCCCCTCATCTACTGATTGGTTCTCGTAGGCTTACCTATATGTCTTCTATACAAATAAATAAAATTCTGTCTCTATTTGTTATTACAAAATAGCTTTTTACTAAATGCATATGTAAGTAAATACGTACGGTACTTATAACAAAAAAAGAATTTTCAAAATTTTTGTCTATCTGTCTGTTTGTTGCCGCTAATCTCGGCAACGGCTGGGCCGATTTTGACGGGACTTTGTCTGGTAGATAGCTGATGTTATCGGGAGTAACATAGGCTACTTTTTTAAACGACTTTCGAGAAAGGTGGAGGAGTTGTGTTTTTCTATCGATATATCGATATACACAAAATCGATATCGACGTGATTTCTAAACCGATTTGCGTGAATCTTTTTTTAATCGATACAGAAACTGCGAGATGCTCCCATAAAAAATTCGGGTTCCAACTCCTCAATCCTGATGCTGCAGGGGTACTGCCCCCCTAAACTGTGGGGATTTAGGAACCGTCGATTAGGAATAGGTAGTTATTGTAGGTACCAAAGACGTCATTGTTGAATTTCGTTAAAAATATATATTTAAAAAAATACGAAATTTAATCAATCGATACAATAGTTAATTGCAAAAAATCCTACTGCATTCCTCTAGAATTTTAAATAGCGCAAAGCATAAAACTATACTATCGTTATGCGGATAGCACAATGTCATTATTACAAGCGCCTAATAAAATGCAATTAACCTTTTTGATTAGCGCTTCCTAATTTAACAGGTAGTTAGGTGAAATAGTTTTTGCGGTTATTTTCGGACATTCGATGGGAACTGTGTCCAGAGAAGGGCGTGAGTTTGGGAGATATGGACAAAGCATACGAATATGCGAAGTCGGCGATCGTTAACTTTAAGTTGGATACAAGCTTTTGCTTCGCGCCTATTCGGATAGGATTGCTTGTCATTGGATATTTTAATCTCTTCATAGCTGTGAGTAGTTACCTATAATAATTATATTGTTTGAAACCTCAATAGCCCAACGGTTAAAGGTGCGGACTGAAAACTGAAAGGTCGCAGGTTCGAGCCTCACCCGTTGCACTATTGTCGTACCCACTCCTAGCACAAGCTTTCTGCTTATTTGGAGGGAATATTATTTAAAAAAAAAACTAATTTGAACATAAGCAGAGTTTAGAATAAATAAAAAAAGTTTAAAAACTGTTATCTTACCTACTATGTAAAATCGCATGTAACATGTATCAAATTGATTTTGATCGTATAAAACATAAACTGTCACCTGGACCATAATACCAAATCTATTGAGGTGTCTCATCAAAATCGGCTCAGTAGTTTATGCGCTACATATTAGTTATAATTTATGAAGATTTGACTTGATTAAAGGGTCTTACAAACTGCAGCATCAAGTATAGTCTGCGGGATAACCAACTCAGCAACTTACAGCAGATATATTGCGTTTAGGTTCATTCGAATGGTCTCAATGATTAAGTGATAGATGATGATCGAGGATCAAGGACGAGGATCTGGTGATGGAGCAGAAAACTGGATTTCAAATTCACATGTCGGGGTGTTTTAAATTTTCAATTTACACACTTATCCATTGGGACAAGCAGTTTCACATTTATCAATATTTTTGTCTGGTGGGAGACTTTGGCCGTTGCTAGTTACCACCCTACCGTCAAAGACGTGCCGCCAAGCGATTTACTTAGCGTTTTGGCACGATGGCGTCTAGAAACGGATTAAGGGCATGGGTTGAATTTACACTGCCATACCCCTTCCAAGTTAGTCAGCTACTATCTTAGATTGCATCGTCACTTACCGTTAGGTGAGATCGCAGTCAAAGACTATCATGCCCAGAAACGACCACTTGGACGGCGTGTATTTTTTGTAAATATAATTAGTACTACTACTAATTCAATTTATTTACGTTTTTTTTTTTTAATATTACCTACTGTTAATTATAAAAGAATATCTTGTCATTGAATAAAAAAAACGCACCTACCTATTCCGCCGCCCCATTTCAAAACCTAGTAAGTGTGATTGACAAAATCTTACAGGGGCCAAAAATACATGCTTTGTAGATGACTTAGCGAAGTAATAAATATATCCAATAAAAGCTTTCTAAGTAGTTTAGTTACGAAACATTAATTCACCAACAGATACTGAAGAGTTCAGAGTTCAGAAGGGCTACCACAAATAATATGTATTTTGGTCTCTTTAAAATTTTGTCAATCACACTTACTAGGTTTTGAAATGGGGCAGCCGTATTGGTATTGGATTTTTTTAAGAATTGATTTATTGACACTTGACACAGATTGAGAAGATTTGTTTGTTTGTCAGATGTTATCTCTGATCGGCACTGCGGATGGCGGCATCACGCCGCCCCTCATGGAGGTCCAGGAGGCTCTGCTGGAGGAGGACCAGGTGTCCAAGCCAGTCGGCATCGTTGCCTACGCCTTCGAGCTTGCGTTTAGCGTTGTTCTGTTATGTGCTATGTATAGAGTAAGTATTGGCCAGCGTTAGCAGTGCGCAGAATGCCAGAAATCACGTGTGAAACGCGACAGATGCTAGTTTAGTAAGCGCCAAATACATCATGTATTCTAATAACTCGTAGATAAGTACTTATTTTTAATGGTTGTATCGTCTCTTAGTCTTAATATGTGTAGGAATTTTATATAAAAATTATGGCTCTGTAATATGCAACACATTGAAAATAAATGCGTATTGGTTAAAATTTAGACCTAACTTCACAATTTGGAGGAGTGAGGGGAATACTTACCTACTCTACTTATACTTTTCTTTTTTTATCCGAAATAAGCTCGCGCTTTACGACAATCAATACTGCATAGCACTAATGGGTGAATATTCAAAGTAATGAAAATTACGTATTCCAGTGAATAAAAAATTGAAACTTAAGTTTAGACTCCATTTAATATACGTTTATCATGCACACCTACATACTTTATCGTGCACATGGTGTGTTTATTGAAATTTCTATGTAAATCACTCAGATTTTTAGTGAAAATAACATTAAAATTCATTACCGGCACCTGTTTCATTACTAAATATTATATATTTAATAATATTTAGTAAACCTAGCACAAAAATAATGTTAATTTGACTACTGTGCCGAATAATTAAATAATTTTTTATTACTTCTTCATAATTTAAAATTTAGTTTACAAAGAAATATATAGTCAAATATGTTTTTAAAGTTTTGTCACGATGCAAAGTTCATTACCGGAACCCTCCGGAATCATCACGGGAAACATGTTTTTACGTGACAAAATCTTGCCGCTACATAGTGAGCTCTCGGCGTCCCGCACCTCAGACCTCAGTCGACCGGAAAACGTAGCAGAAGGAAGACGCACGCACGAACTCGCGCAAAAAGTTACAACTGAAAGTGTATTATAATGTTTTGTCACAGTTTATGTTTCATTACCAGTCCGCTTATATTTTGATAAATATTTAAAATTGGAATTTTATTGCGATAACAATACATCAAGTTCTCGTCTAGTTTAATTTTTAAATGATTAGATAGCATATACTGCTTATAGAAAAATTAATAATAAATTAAAAGTGCATATTTGTCATTACCGTGTCCTTCATTACCGTCGTTTACCGTAACCTTTTTGAAGTTCATTTAATGATTTTTACTGAAACTACATTATATACAGGAATACTTTCGAAGGGAGATGATTCTACAATTTGGTAGTACATGGAAAAAAAGATCTGGAGCACCTGATGGTCGAAGTGCTCCAGGCACCCAGGTGGTGGGGGTGAAATTGCGTTCGGTGGCGTGCGGTGCGGTTGTAGAAGTTAAAGGGCTCCCCGTTATATAGCCGATAGAGCACACAAAGCGAGCTTACATCTGCGGTGTTCCAAGCTTTCCAGCGAGTAGGTTAATTTGGGATTGTCCACAAGCCGAAGTGCCCTCTTTTGAATCCCAATGCTGTTGGTAGGAGTAAGGGAAGTGTTCTGAAAGAGAAGAGGCGTGGTAAAAGGGGCCTTTTTTGCGGTAAACGCACAAACTTGTGTTTTTGAAGGGTTAAATTGAACAAGATTTTGTGAACCCCATACGGACACTTTCTAGAGAGAAGTCTCAATGTCCGACACAAGTTTGGCTCTATTCTCCTCCAGCACTGCACGAGAGAACTGTGCATGGCCTTTGTAAAGGGCATCAGAAGTACTGTCATCCGCATAACAATATATGCTGCTGTTATGCAACATATCATTGATATGCAGAATGAACAAAGTAGGCGATAGCACTGAGCCCTGTGGAATGCCAGCATTGATGGGCTTAGGTTGAGAGCAAAAACCGTCGACAGCGACCTTGATGCTGCGCCCATGAAGAAAGCTAGCGACCCAATTGCACAGCTTCGCAGGAAGTCCGTAAGATAGCAGCTTCGATAGCCAAGCCCTATGCCAAACCCGATCAAAGGCTTTAGCGATGTCGAGGCTGACCGCTAGGGCTTCCCCCTTACTGTCAATATATCCCCAATGTACCCCGTATATCACGCAAGGAGTTTTGACACCGCGGGATGGTCAGCGGTGTTTTCCCACCATCATCAAGCGTAGAGTTGGCAGCAAAGAGAGTGCCCAGAATATCGGCTTTCTCTTTGGCAGTGTAGGCCAGTGTATCATCCGGTTTGCGTAAAGGTGGAAACGAGGAACGACAGAAGTTGCCTTACATGGCTTTCAACAGAAATCAGAAAGCACGGGAACCAGAAGGCAGTGAGACTAGTCTCTGCCCAATTCTGTCGATGTGCTCAAATTTTGCCCTGGCAATGGCATTTTTGTAGGCTCTGGACGCAATGTTAAAGATTTTCTTAACATTTGCAGCATTGGGTTCATTGGTGCAATGTGCAGAGAGCCAGGACTGGTAGGAGTTTTGTTTAAGTATAGCAGCCTTATTACAGATCCCGTTGAACCATTTCTGCGCGCGCTTCCCAAAAGGTATGAGGGAGTTTGGAATATAGCAGTCCATACCTTGGAGTATGGCATCAGCAACTGCTTCAGCACAGGTGTTAAGGTCGTTTGTTGAAAAACAAAGCTGTGCCCACGGATATGAGGCTACCGGTATTACGCGTGCGAACAGAGGATGGAAGTGGCACGGAAGTCTGTACTAGGCAGGGGTTAAATGTTCCTAGGGGAGCATCGACTGTTACCTGGTAGCCGGTAGGGTGAGTGGTAAGGAAGAGGTCCAATATAGAGGGAGTCTATTAAGTTATGGAAGAACTGCTTGATATTTTGTTATTTGAAACGATCTTACTCCAAGCAGTGACGGGCCCAACAAGGTTCTCGGTCGACGAGTGAATTACCAATTCCCTGTGCACGGCTGGGCACTTGCTTTTATTCGTACAAGTTTATTCAAATAGATAATTCATAAGAAATTCTGCCAAAAGTATACATAAAAATTCATTACCGTATACAGGGTTCATTACCGTAGCTTGACATAAATTTCTAATGGCAATAACTCTTTGAATATTTGAAATATATACGTGCCTTTCACTTGTGTATTTAATGAAATAGCACCAAACATTATAATACTAACAAATATTTAAAAAAATGAAATTATGCTTGTTCCTAAAAAAATGCGCAAATATCGTCCGAACTGAATATTCACCCTAATGAGGTCTAGGTTGAAGCGCGCTTACCTAGAAGATGCTTATTCACTCTTGCATGAATAAAAATATATGTCAGTGGCTTTCATTTCTGATAGGCACCGAGTTACAGAATCAGGGGGCTGTTCTGTGTGTAGCTAAAAAAGTTAATGTGTGTTTTAAAGAACGACATCGAGCTGCTCCGGGTGCACATATACTTCACAATGACGACCGTGGTGACGTCAATACTGATGTACTCCATGGTCATCGCCAAGCTGTGCCTGCTCACCAAGTTAACCATCATAAGCAATATAGGTAACATTATTTCATCCCTGTTTCGTCTCTTTTATTACTTTTAACCACAAAAACGACGGGGTGTTATAATAGTTTGACGTGTCTGTGCGTGGCATCGTAGCTGTCATTTTTTTTTTGAAAGATGAATTAGTTGGGAGTGTTCTTAGCTATGTTTGATGAAAAATCAGTCCAAGATGGCCGCCGCCACAAAAACGCGGATTACATATTTTTTAATTTATTAATAATAATCTATGATTTCATAGATAGATTTATTATAGAGTTCGGTGCGCCATTTGCAATATTATTAGTTCTAGAGACACTCGTATCTGCTTACAGCGCCAAAATGGCGTCAATCAAGTAGGTCCAAAACCAGGTAGGACAGCAGCCTCTGCAGAATTAATCATAGATTAAATAATAGAACTCAGGCTAAAACATTTACTTTTAATTTTTAGCGTTTTTTAAACTTTTTTTTGTTTATTTTGTATGTTTCAGCTTTGGTTTATCTTTCCCTGTAATATTATTTTAATTAATTTTTTGTTTTTAGTTTTCTTTTCCTATGTTTTGCTGGGAAGGGAAGTATAAATTAATTTAAAAGGCAGAGGGCGCAGCGCAATTATTATTTGTAAAATCTAATAGAGGTGGGGCAACCTGAAAACCAGCGCTGAACACTGTTGCCAGTGCTCAGAAATGCTGAGGTTGCCGCCTATTGTTCATTGTTAGTGTTAGTTTTAACCATAGATTTAAGTTTCTGTATAACGGCTAACAATAAGGAAACAATAAAGCTTATTTATTATTATTTATTATTATCCATTCTCAGCTTCAAGACAGAGTTGAAACGAGACATTTGTGTAATAGCATATTTGCAACAAGCAACTCTATCTTAAGTCCGAGCTAAGTCATAGCACGCTCTATAGATCTCAGCATCAGTTCCCTAGCATCAGGGATCACGTTGTTCGCAAGCTGCCTATTAGCGGACGGTTAGTGAACAACTCAGTGTTTTTGTAGCATAAAATCCGTACCTATCTATCCGTGCCATTTTGCTTTTTCTCATGAATGAATAACTAAGAGGCTAAGGAGCTTTAAAAAATGGTCCAATTTCTTTTTAGTTTTTTTAAAAATATCGGTCCAGTTTTGGTCGAGGAAATAGTAGTAGGTAGAATATGAGTGTAACCTAATCTTTATAACAAACTTCTTTCCAGTGTTCAATTGCTACGTTATTATCCTCGTAAGAAGTGCAATGGTAGAAATCAAAGAGCGCCGAACTTTGGAGAAGAACGGTCACGTGGTACTATACTCTGTCGCCACTGTATCTCATGAAGATAATAAGAAAGTCATAGACATTCAGCCGATCGTAGACCCGAACGACCCAAAAATAGAAGTTATTAATGAAGAATCGAAAAAAAATGATAAGAATGGTGAAGAATTAAAAAAGGATGACAAAATTGGCATAGAACCAAAAAAGGATGACAAAATTGGCAAAGAATCGAAAAAGGATCACAAAACTGGCAAAGAATCAAAAAAGGACGACAAAACTGGCAAAGAATCAAAAAAGGACGACAAAATTGGCAAAGAATCAAAAAAGGATAACAAAATTGGCAAAGAATCAAAAAAGGATGACAAAATTGTTGAAGTACCAAAGACAAGCAAGGCTGAAGAACAAATACGTGCAAAATTTGAAACGGTAAATGAAAAACCTAAGGAGGGACAGTCGATTGGTACATTAAGAAAATAATTTTTACGTAACTAATAAATAGAGCTTATTTAAAGAAATGTAAGTTAAATTAAAAATGTTATTCAGACTTTTATTTCCTTCTTTTTTTCCAATGAAATGTAATTTAACCATGGATAGTTTTCATAAGACAAATTGAAAACTAAAATAATAATTAATAGCGACACTCTATGTCCACATTTTATCTTGATCACAATTTCTTTATCAACTACTCGAATAATCCAACATGAACTTCTGTAAGCACTTTCTCACCTTCATCATCAGTAACATTGTCTAAACTAAAAGTTTATGGTCTTCCAAGGGGATCTTGTGATTTCTGTTGTACACAATCTCTAAACTAAATTGACAGGTATAATGCCCGTTTTCAACAACCATACCTTGACAGGAGTCTGTTTACGAAGATATCCCCCGAATACAATTGGGTATTTGCATACATTTTTTTATTATAGGTTTTTACTATTCTAACACGATGTTTAGAGACTTACAACAAAATTACCGCCAACGTTCTGTACCTAATAGTAATAGTTAAATTACCCTATTGGAGGTTATTAGAAAATAAAACACACCGTTACAAGAATATTTATTTTAATTGACTTACTTAAGTATTCAACATTCAATCCAACAAGTAACACGTCAATTTTTTATACACTTATAGGTATTTGCAATCACACAAATTAATGTACCTATAATGCGATTCAAATGAGAAGCCGCCATTTTCTCTTTCTATCTCACTCAGCGTAAACCGGATATGAGCAGGACAGAAATTTAAAATGGCTGTTTGACAGTCCTATTGTCATTTGAATCGCATTATACCTTGTACTTGACATAAAAATAGCAGTATCAAGTTTGGGATATTTTTTTTTTAATAAGAACATTATCGTCTGAGCATATTTTTGTTGTGTCCACTCTGAGCGTATACTACCTGGTATCACTTAAAATTAATGCTGCTATAATTTTCATCACATTTGCACTTAAAATTAATGAGAAAAAAATAATAACAAGACTTCCACACAATACTTTCAAGCTTTTTCATTCAATTTGTTTTGAACCTGTTGCTTCTTGGTACAAAAATATCAAACAAAATTAAAATATAAACAAAAAAAAAATTGTCCTTACAAAAGTCTTCTTAGTTCCTTTTCATACGACGATATTCACACGTGTATTTGTGTACGTCATCCATATAACGTACGATTTATATTAGACGCAGCGCATCGAAGTACAACACAGCAATGCGATAAAATAAATTGAAACATGTAATTTGATAACTTCACATTAAAATACAAAAAACATGTACTTATATTTATGTAATACCATGTTCCACGAAATGCAGTAGTAGCTGCGAAAGTTTCTGTAGACTCATTTTCGTTCATATCATTAAATAAGCCTATAATTATTATAAATGACACAAATCGATCAAAAGTGGCTCAAGTATGTCCTAATTGAATTGAAAATGGCGGTTTCTTTTTACGTAGTTATTATTCATGATCGCATTATTAATAAAGAAGTTAAAAAGAAAAAGCATTTATTTTGAACTTGAGCGACCATTCCACCATTAAAAAAATAATTTTGGAGACAGAGGCTGAAAACCCTATTTTCAAATCAACTTTTTAATTGCTGGACATACGCGATTTTTCGACGCGCTACGTCACATGTGAATCGTACTTAACGAACTGTGGATTCGATAGCGCTATAAACGCGTAACAGTCGTCGATAGCAAATAGAAATAAGATACGATTTTATCTTAAGTGTAGGTAACTGGTTGAATGAATAGCTTTCGGAACTTCGCGTTTTTACTAAGTTAAGTCGAGGTCGAGTCGCGAGGTCCCTTAAAACTAATATTCAAACTACTCGTCGAGTGACAATTGACTGAAGGTGTTGGTCATACCGCGACCTGTAACAAACAATTTATTTTTATAGTCATAATCCTTACTATCACCAAATATCGCTCATTTGCGACAAGGGTGACGATTGAATTAAAAATCGACGACGAGAGAATTCTCTCGTTAGAGAGTAATGTTTTGTGGATGCTGCGGTCTCGAAACAACACAGCGGCCAACAAAGCGACAGAGCATTAAGTCACAATCTCTCTCGCTCTTATTTTTTTGTGCTTAGAGTAATATTGTTTTTATAGCAAAAAATATAAATTTTCGACACTAAAATTGGTGAATTTTGAATTATGTCACCCTTGTCGCAAATGAGCGATATGGCTGAGCGAAGCAACGGCTGGATGATGCGTCATGCTGCAACGGGTGCCACCAACGGAAATGGGCCTACTTTCTGTCTGCCCGCTTTAACACGTACTGGATTGTATTGTATGTAGGTATGTATTTGTGAAACTTCATTGTGGAAACACTGTATACATAGCATAGTTTTGTTACCTATTGTAAAAAAATTTTTTTGAAAAGAGCTACCGCCGAGTTTATTGCTGGCATTCATCGACGATTCAAAAGCACTTGTAAAAGTTTATTTGAATAAAAAATATTTCTATTCTATTCTATCCTTAATAATGCTACTAATACTATCAATGTGAAAGTTTGGATGTATGGATGTTTGTTACTCAATCACGCCGCAACGACTGAACCGATTTGGCTGTTTGGCACAGAGATAGATTATAGTATGGAATAACACATAGGCTACTTTTTTACCCGGGAAATAAGATAGTTCCCGCGGGAATAAAAAACCTCAATCCACGCGAACGAAGTCGCAGGAATTAATTAGTAACTTATAATAAAGTCCTTCCGACCGAATCCGGCCACGGCGGCTAATCTCCAGAGATTAACCATCTGCGCGGGAGATATTATAGTGCACAAACACACACAACACAGGTGCCCTCTCCGACACGACCCGAGAGAGATCAGGCGAAGAACCGACAGCTTTACTTGTTGGCAGACCCCCACTAAGTGGACCGACGACATCAAAAGAGTCGCAGGGAGCCGCTGGATTCAGGCGGCGCAAGACCGAAGCCTGTGGAGGTCCATGCAAGAGGCCTATGTCCAGCAGTGGACGTGTATCGGTTGATAAAGAAGAAGAGATGTGTAGCATACAGAGGGTAGTCTGTGAATATTGGAGGAAGCATGTTATAAATACAGGCGCCATTGAGTCATTGGTCAGTCGTGCTAGGACCACGGGTCGAACAGCACGTCGGTTGCGTAACACACATTATATGTGCGTGAAGTGTGCATTGGTATATATGGACTATATACTTGACTACTATATACATGAGTGTTTGAGTATACTACAAGATGCAGTCAAGGATTAATTTTGTAATTGAATAAAAAAAAAAGAATAAGGTATTGTATAGTTGTAACAGCAAACTCACCCCTGCCCGCTCGTCTCGGCAGGCTCGGGAACTCCGTGGCGCTGAGCTCGGGGGCTGTGCGGATGATGCCTGTATCTGGACAAAACAATCACAAGTGTATCACAACTAGTTGTTCAAAAATTCTATAAATCAATATCATGCTACTGACTATAAACTATAAAATTTTAGCATGCTATAAAAAATGCTATGCTATAGCAGACTGTAATTAAGAAGCTTGTGGGCGGCCGGCGCGCGCGCTATGTCTTGCAAGTGCAACACGCTAAATCACATAGCATGTTTATTGCGAGTTGCGATAAATCCACCTGCTAAGCATAGCGCGCACGCGATGACTGGCAACAGTGCCCGACTGTCCGGCCGCCTCAGCGCCGCTGCTACGCGCAGTGCTACACCGCCTACAGCGCGTGATATTTATAGCATCGTAGCACCACAGCGCCTACGTATGTAGCACTTGCTGTGTGCTATGGAAAGATAGCATGCTGTAATATGTTGCTAAGTGCTATATTAATCACCTCTAATCACAACCCCCGACATGTGAAATTAAAAAAAAATGTAATTCGCCATTTTGTGGTGACGGCCATCTTAGATTTGAAATTTGCTATAGTGTATATAGTATTCTACTAGTCAAGCCTCGTATCTATCGTCTATGTGCTATCATCCTCAATTAAATTCCTTGTTCATATGGGCATAGTAGTTTTACTAATATAATAATATAAAAAATACTTTTCAAAAAACCGACTTCAAAAGCCACTGCAAAGTGTAAAATAATTGTAGTTTGTACATGTATGTATACACTTTCAAACAGACTTTTATAAAGTCGGTAAAAAATAATACTTACGTATTGTTTTTGGTTGTCTCAGTGGAGTATGGACACGTTTTGGTTCTTTCTTGGGAACTGAAAATTGAACAGAACGTTTATAAGCATTTTTTTTAATATACAGACTAGCGCGCTTGCTTAGAAAATGCCTATTCACTCTAGATTTAAAGGTACCCAAATAGGATATTTTATTTTTACATATCATAGTGAGATATAATCCAAAAATATATAAATAAGATAGTTTAGACTATTATATAGTGGTGCTCCCTCAAATTGTATAGTTTTCGCATCATATGTTTTTGTTCTAGCTTTATTGGTTTAATAAAAAAAAAATTGAGTTTTGTGCTTTAGTCTGCCGAACCTAGAATTATAGAAATAAGTAACTAAAAGTAGTAGTAATAGTTAACTTAACTTACCGGCGCGAGCGCAGTCGCCGGCGGAGCTCGTCGTGTAATCGCTGAGTATAGAAGTGTTGGACAAGTTCGCCGCCTGCCACCAATTAATAAATAATCTATACATCTATACATAATACATATAATAAAATTGAATCAAAACTTTAATAAAAAGGAGACGGTCCATTTTGGGTCTACTTTTGTACCATGTACCATGCAAAGCGAAAATTACAAAGAGATCATCTAAATATATAAAAGGCAAAGGCGACTGACTGACTGACTGACTGATCTATCAACGCACAGCTCAAACTACTGGACGAATCGGGCTGAAATTTGGCGTACAGATAGTTATTAGGATGTAGGCATCCGCTAAGAAAGGATTTTGGAAAATTTCAACCCCAAGAGGGTTAAATAAGGGGTTAATAATCGAACCTAACGTGAGCGAAGCCGCGAGTTAAAGCTAGTTAACAATAAAATCAATTAGAAAATCATAATAAATAAATTGCAAAAATAAAAATGCAATTTTAATTTTTTCGGTACTGTTCACAACACTTACAAGATGGCTAACTTTCAGACTAAGACTGGAGTTTTAGTCTAATGCTATAACTAAATGCATACGTAAGTAATTACGGTAATTGTAACAAAAAACAATTTTTAAAATTTTTGTCTGTGTTTGTTTGTTGCCGCTGATCTCGGGAACGGCTGGACCGGTTTTGACGGGAACTTCACTGGTAGATAGCCGATGTTACCGGGAGTAACATTGGCTACTAAAAAATAGTTTACGTCCTATTCTTAGACCTACTGAATATACACACAAAATTTCATAAGAATCGGTCAAGCCGTTTCGGAGGAGTTTTGTTACAAACACTGTGACACGAGAATTTTATATATTAGAGATTTGTAATTTAGGAACATTTTAGCTTACCGCAACAGAAGGCGCGTGCCTGATTTTCTTCTGTTCTTGAAAAAGGTCAATACTCTGCAAGAATAATAAAAATTACGAATTATAATAGACATTTTTGACGACCTCCCTGGCGCAGTGGTGAGCGCTGTGGTCTTATAACTGGGAGGTCTCGGGTTCGATTCCCGGCGGGGACAATTTAGTAATTTATTATTTCTAAATTGTCTCTGGTCTGGTCTGGTGGGAGACTTTGGCCGTGGCTAGTTACCACCCTACCTTCAAAGACGTGCCGCCAAGCGATTTAGCGTTCCGGCACGGTGGCGTGTAGAAACCGATTAGGGGTATGGGTTGAGTTTACACTGCTATACTCCTTCATAGTTAGCCCGCTACCATCTTAGACGGCATCGTCACTTACCATCAGGTCAGATCGCAGTCAAGGGCTACCTTGTCATCGATTAAAAAAAAAAAACATTGAAGTCGGCTTTTAGAAAAGAATCTTTATTCCATCCTATATCACAAATGCGAAAGTTTGGATGTTTGTTACTCAATCACGTCGCAAAGACTGAACCGATTTGGCTGAAAGGCACAGAGATAGATTACCCAAGTAGCACAAGGAGGCTGCTTAGCAGCTGAATAACAAATTCCCGTCACGCTTAAAGCTGTATAAAAAAGCTGCATAAGGGCTGTATACGGCCGTATACAGCTCTTATACCTCTTAAATGGGCACAAATTATACAGCCTTAAGTTCAAATAGCTGCTTAAGAGCTGTATAGTAGCAAAATAACAGTGTTATAAAGGGTAACGACAGTGCTATGCGCTGAATAACGACTGAGTAAAAGATAACAAGTTACTCTTTATTCAGTTAAAATTACGTCATGTGACACATGACGTAAAAGTGAAGTAGCAAACTTTAATCTAGCAAATTATAACCTTGTAGCTTAAACACAATTTCGTGGAGTGAATTGAATACGTGGCTATATATTCAAAGTTCCCTGATTAGTAAGAAAAATGATTGGGAATGTAATTTTACTGACATTATACATATATATTACCTAAGAAAATTTAAGTGCGCCACGAAAATATTCGATTTTTAATTAGTTTCGTGATATAAATAAGCCGTGATGAAAACTTGAATAAACAATTTTTAGTGCTTTGAAAAGAATTATAAGATAAAAAGTTATTATTATGATATACGGAAGTAAAAACTAATGCAATCCATTCCTAATTCATACACAAAACATCATAAAAGTTGAAAAATGAATCAGTATATTTATGTGAGGTTATACAATAAATGGTGGATTCATGTTATAGTTACAGAGCTGGTGAGCATTTAGGTACTTATATGATTTTAAAAGCCTATAAAAAAGAGTGTTCGTCCGAAAAAAGTAAATAAAAACGGATCTTTATAAGTTTGTCTGGTGAAAGAACTGCGTAATATTAGTACGTAAAGATGAAACCGACAAAATACATCATATACGATCTAGCAAGGATATAGAGAGATTGGTGAATCTAGCCACCACTAAATGAAGTTAGGTTATATTTACTAACAATCGACAACCCTCATAATGCACTAAATGGAATGATTTCGTGGACAACGGAGAAGTAACAAACCCTTCGGAGAAGTAACAAACAACTTGTGTACTCTGGATGTAAACATAAGTCTCAAGAACTTTAATTGCAATAGCAGACATAGGCCTGGAATACATAATAAAGAACAGCTCGAACCAAATTCATATTGTTGTTGTTACTGAAGCTAACACAAGGGTCATAAACTCAAAATTGTTTCAAAGATGACTACAAGATGTTTTCGCAGCTACTGAATCACCGATGAAGTGATGTCCTCTATGTGCATAAAAGTGTATTGTTCTACAGGTTAACAGTGAATACAAGCTACTCTGAATCAGTTATTGGTGAAATTGTCACAAGTTTCAATTAAGTATAAATTAAGTGTTTGTGCATTGTACTGACCTCTGAATACTAACCAAGTATGTTTCATACAGGAACTTAAACAAATAATCTCTCAATTTTCAGGTAAAAGTAATCTTGTAATTAGTGGTGATATGAATATAAACATAATGTTAAACGATCCCAGTGTAAATTTATACTTATGTTCTATGAGTGAAGTATTGACTGTGGTATAAGGCAGTATACACGGATAGAACCTAAAGGGGATAGGATAACTAAAAGTTGTATTGATCACATATTCATACGATGTGTGGACAATCCCAGCCAACATAGCTTATGTATACAAACAGCAGTTATAAACAATCCTATAGCAAACCACTATTTTACCAGTTTTATGATTATCCACAACTTGTTACAAACCTGTATAAGTAAGTATTGTACTAAAATAAATCATAAAGAATTGCTAGAAGAATTATATAATGTTGACTAGGGACAGAGGTTATATTGTATGAAAATCCTAATGATATCATGAAGTTTATTTCCAATAAATATAATTATTTACTAAGCAAATGTCAATATGTGGCTAAAATAAATACAGGGAGAAGGTAGGCATGTTTATGGATAAACAATAAAGCCTTTAAAATGTGTATTAGGAGAGATAAACTATTTAAAATATGGAATCAATCAATTTCTTTATTGCGAATTTGGGTAATATACAGGTGTTTACAAGTAAAATAAATGGACAACCAAACTCTGCTTAAATACAGCATGCAACATTAAAAATTAGCTTAAAATCTATTTCATTACATTACTATTAATTTATTACAATACATTATTATTAATTTATTTAAGTTAGAAGCTTTGTGTTTACATTGCAATATTATTTAAATGTCTAATATAAAATTTCTTATTAAAATGTCAAAAGTTCATAATTAAAATTTTTCCATAAGGTAATCACTGGTTTTATAGTATGTCCTGTCAATCAAAAATTTAAGCCTTTTTTTAAAAAGTGGTATTTCTTGTGTTTCTATAATATGTCTAGGCAAATGGTTATATAAAAGGGGCCCAGTGCAGAAGAAACTCTTAGAAAAATGTGCACAACAACTGGGTGGTGGACGCAGTTCAATTAGGTACATGCCTTTTGCTGTGACGATTTTGAAATAAATTCAAGTTACTTTTGACAAATATGACAGTTTCATATATTATACAGACATGGCATTGTAAGAATATTATATTGTTTAAAATAGGGTTTACAACTATCAGTCGATTTTAATTTAAATATTGCTCTTAAGCATTTTTTTTGTACCTTTAATACAGCCTCTTTTTAAGTGGAATTACCCAAGAATAAAATACAATATCTCAACAGCGAGGCAACATAGCCATGGTAAACAGTCAGTAACGCTGACACATTTACTGTTTTCCCCAACATATAAAGTGTGTAGGAGAATTGATTTAACTTTGTGCAAATATGACTCAAGTGTTCTTTCCAATTTAGAGTAGAATTAATATTCAGACCTAAGAATTTTGTTACATTGACTTCATTGATAGTTTTCCATTCATAATTTACATCTAAAGCAAATGATGCATTTTCTCTGAGCTTAAAAGTCATTAAGTTCGTTTTGTCTAAGTTAATTATGAGTTGGTTGCGATTCAGCCAGTGTAGATAATAAAATTAAACTGTCAGTCATGTATGAAGAGAGCATATGAGCTCACTAACAAAATACAGTAGATCGGAATACTTAAGACAACTTAAAAACTTGCCAATTACAGCAGTACCTCTGGAAAAATAACTTGGGAATACATGCTTCCTTTACTGCTCAATGAACTGCCAGCTGATTTATTATTTATTTATACAATAAGATACAAAATAAAAAGAACTATCACAAACTTTATGATTAAATAAGGGTGATTTTGAAAATAATTTATATATACATATTATATTACATAATTAGAACATAATATTATATATTTAAAGATATTATTTGTTAGAATTAATTTATTTGTGTTTTTTATGTAATTAAAATGTAAAAGTATACTATGCCTGCGCAAAAACCCTGCGTGGTTTATGTGGAGGCTTTCACAAGAACCTTGTAACAATTTCTCCTTTATGTTTGGATAATAAAGATTAAAAAAAGGTATCTTTTTGGCTTTTTATGATCATTTTACTTAACTTCATAAAAAATCTTTTGAAAAAACCTACTTCTTAGCTTGTCCCTGCTCTCTTTCTCTCTTCCCTCCAAAACGCTACTAATGTAGTCTATACTTGGTACCTGTGGTACCTACTTATTAACAATCCACAATTCCAAAATCCCCGCAATTTATGTGAGCAATATCAGGGTTCAGGAGCTTGAACCTAGAGCTCCATGATGTAGTCTATGCTTGATACATACAATATCAATTCGAAACTGACAGTTTAGGTAGGCACTACCCAGCAGCATCAGGATTGAGGAGCCAGGACCTAGTTCTCCTTGATGTAGTCTATGCTTGATACATACAATAACAGTTCGTAATCTATCATGGTGGTAGACGAGGTTCTTGATGTTTCTTAGGGTATAATTATCACTATTAATAACGTCTGCCATGTGTGCTGATCATATAGAAATTTTGCTCGCCAGCTCCCTAACTATTAAACAGCGACGTGAATAGTTAAAACTCTGATATTCTGCCAAAGGCTGTCTAATAGTTCACACGTGCCCCCTTAATAAGTCAGTGTAATAGGAGTTCACAAATACCTTCTTATACAGCATTTGGCTAATTTTATCCACTAAACAGCCTTTATTGCGGTTAAGGCATTAAAAAATGTTAAAGGCTGAATAGAGTCGTAAAAAATATACCTTTATAGCACTCTTAATCAGCCTAAGCTGTTTAAATATCACTGACAGCAAATTATGCAGCTGTAGGATCACCAGTGTACTCTTAAAAGTGTCTTAATACGCTTAGAGGTTCAAATAGGTCTAAAAGTGAATACTTACGCAGCTATCTGTGCTACTTGGGTATAGACTGGAATAGCACATAGGTTTTTTATTCCGGAAAATAAGACAATTCCCGCGGGAATCCAAAAAAACCTCAATCCACGCGAACGAAGTCGCAGGAATCAACTAGTAGATTACTGATTATAACCTACGAATAAATAATAAGAAAGGAAGTCTAACTGCGTTAAGAAAATGACCCCAACAAAAATTGTGCCAAAGTGGGTGGAGATTAAAATTGAGCCGTTGGAGGCGGGGATTAAAAACAAAAATAGCACGTCAACAGTTGGACATTTTTCTTGCACGTCAAATTTTCATAACATCGTCCAATGACTCAGCTGTCATAGCAAACATAGCAGCACGCGCGCGAACTAATCTATGCTCTCGTTCTGAATTTGAACCAAGCACCAAGCATGTCTATCTGTAACCTCGGAAGTGATTTTGAATCATACGTCGTTTTGGTTTGAAGTAGGGCGATTTTTTGAGTGGATTTTGTTCTGAATTAGACTTCCTTACTTATTATTGAACGAGCGAAGCGAGTTCCCTGAGTAAACTAGGGCCCTTGTCTGTACTGGACAGAGAAGTGTGTACGTCCAAATGTCTGTCAGAGCCCTATAACTTCTGAATTACTGAACGTAATTACTTCAAATTTAAATATAATGTGTAAACTGATGGCCTTCAGCCGAACATTGTATAAAAAAATATAAAAAGCTTTATTTCAGGGGGGCTCTCAAAGAAGCGTGTTTGAAGTTAAATTTTGTTTGTTGCGTTACATAGACTTGCGATATATCTTTTTAAAGACGACTTTGATCAGAGTACAAAAATATATTTTTTTTAATTTTTCCCTTAAAATTGACGAAATGGGCGGCTTTCAAAGTGGAGATTTTGAGCCATATGTCAAGAATTACTGAATATTAGAACGTGAAACTTGGTTGAAAATTCAGTTATATCCTGTACTTGAACAACAAATACTAAAATTAGATAAATGTTATAAAGAAACGAAATTATTTAATTTTAAATGCTAATAGCTTCACAATAATGCTAATAGATGGCGCTGTGTCAGTAAAACAGTTTTATGTCAACTATTATTTTTTTATTGCGTCTAATGTTAATTTAGTTAATTATTACAATATCTAATTAAAACTTTTGGGAATTATGGGATATCGCGAGGTCTCAGTTCGGGGCGAACCACTAGTTATTTATTCGTAGGGCGTGACTCACGGGCAGATCGAAGTCGGCCGGCACGTGGCGGCCGGGCCGGGCGTCGACGCCGGCGACGGGGCAGCACGTGTCCAGCACGGTGAAGGCCCAGCGCTTCACGCGCGACAGCGTGCACTCCACCGACTTTCCGATTTCGTCATCCTCGTGGTGCTGGAAAGGAACATGACGTCACGTCAGTCATGTGACAGTTGTGGAGTGTTTTAGCGGGAACATGCAAAATTACTCTATTTTTGTATATTTTCTCATCGAAAATACAAATATTTTTAAATAAAATATATTTTTTTATGGTAAACAAGAGTCAATCTTCAAAATAAAAGCAATTCCGAAAAATTGTTAACATCCCTATTCAGCCGGGGCGTTGCAAGCGCACGCATTCCCCTCTGCTGAAGTACATGAACAAACGTACGTGTTAGCTTGTAAGTGTGACAGCTTTCAAGTTAGTGTGCGTTCATAGAGACATTAAGTATTTACAAGAGTGTGCGGGAGTGAGTAAATGTGTGGTGTACGTGATTACCCCACCTCACCGCAGAAAGTGGCAGAATATGTTCAGTACTAAATCTGCGTAAAGGCACGTCCCGGCTGAATTGTCGAAGGGTAAGGCCGCCTGTAGCGTTCACGGAACCTACCTCGCAGCCAAGGCCAGGGGTGTACTTGAAGGGGTCCCGTTTCAACTGCGCCAAGGCGAGCGACTCCTTGGGAAAGCCCTCGTCTTCTTTCGACTTGATGTGGTTGATCAGGTAGTAGAACAGCAGATCCAGTTTGTACACGCGGAATATATGTTTTTTTTCGCCTGGAAGGAATAATGTAGTTAGGAGCCTTTTTTTAAAATTCTAAGACAAGATGACTTGACTGCGATCTCACCTGATGGTAAGTGACGATGCAGTCTAAGATGGTAGCGGACTAACTTGGAAGGGGTATAGCAGTGTAAATTCAACTCATACCCCTAATCGGTTTCTACACGCCATCGTGCCGGAACGTTAAATCGCTTGGCGGCACGTCTTTGACGGTAGGGTGGTAACTAGCCACGGCCAAAGCCTCCCACCAGACCAGAGACAAACGGAAACGGTGGAAATAATATCAACAGTGGATATTCTTATAGGAATATACTTTTCCTTTCCCCTATCGCCATGCTTTAGCATAGGGAAAAGATAATTTTATGCCTTGTCAGTGGATAAAACCTATATAGGGTCAAATTTATATAGGGTCTTATTTTTATTCATTCCGCTAGTTTGATTTTTCTTCATTTCTTTATTATCTAAACTAATTGTCTTAATAAGTATGTTATTATTCATGTGTAAATAGTATTTTAGTTTTATATTTTGTTTAGGGTACGATAAGGCTGACATACGTCCTAACGTAAAAGCCTTCAATTAAAGATAAAAAAAAAAAGTATGTTATTAATATGTATTTTTATATATAAATAAACAGGGGAGTTCGGCACTGAAGCTGAAGCACAGGGCTACCTAGTTTGGCTTCAGAAGCAATATTTATTTGTAAATTAAACCTGAAATTAATGGGATGCCCCGCCCTTATAAAATTTGTTAACTATTAATTTTATTTTGATAAATAAATGATTATTGGCCGCCGATTGGGTCGGGAGGAAATTGGTGTACCGGCTACTCACCAGTTATTCTGCACATCTGGTGTATGAAGCTCAGCACAGGTTTGGTCTTCTCGGGCAGCGTGAACAGCGGCGGCAGCATCTGGTCGTTGGCGTCCTTCGTGTTGGACTGCTTCAGGTAGTCTATCATCTGAGCCTGCAGAGACATGATGTCCGTGGGCGGTTTGCTCTCGTCTGGCATGTCCAGACCGAATTCCTGGCTGCCGAGTTTCACGTCGGATGCGTAGCCCACCGGGATCCTAGCTGGTAATGAAATCGTTTCTTTTTCATTTAATTTCATCTAGTTGTTGCATAAGCCTTGTACAATATGTATTATCTACTCTATAAAAATAAGTCGGGTTTTCCTTCCTGACGCTATAACTCCAGAACGCACGAACCGATTTCCACGGTTTTGCACTCGTTGGAAAGGTCTCGGGCTCCGTGAGGTTTATAGCAAAGAAAATTTAGGAAAAATTCCACGCGGACGAAGTCGCGGGGGCAAAAGCTAGTTATAGTATAGAAGCTACAAGATATATAAATTAAATTAATATTAAATTACTGCTAAAATTAAAACTAAAATGATGCCTTTAATAAACAAATGAAATATTTACTAGAACAAAATATGAACCTAAAAATAAAAACCTTAAAAAAAATATAATATAATAAATTAAAATATATTATTAAAAGGAGTCCCTTTAGGCAAGGTTTCGAAGATACTGGCAGCGTTCCCCCTTTGGATAGCGAGACTAATTCGTTGTCCGAGGTAGCTGCCAGCTCTTCGATCACCTGTGATGTCGACTAACCTTTTTGATATTTCTTTAAAAAGCCTTATAGCGCTAGGACCCCACGGACCAAGGGTCTCGACACCGAATGGGACAAAATCATAGAGCCTAGACCCCTGTATTTGCATGCTTTCGTTATCTAAATATATAAAGGCAAAGGTGACTGACTGACTGACTGACTGATCTATCAACGCACAGCTGAAACCACTGGATGGATCAGGCTGAAATTTTGCATGTAGATAGCTATTATAACGTAGGTGTCCGCTAAGAAAGGATTTTTGAAAATTCAACCCCTAAAGGGATAAAATAGGGGTTGGAATAATTGAACTTAACGTGAGCGAAGCCGCGGGGTAAAGCTAGTAGTATAGTATGGTTGTTATTGTATTATATTAATGCGAACTCGCCATCCTCAACATAAATGTAAAGTTTCCTCGCCATCCTCAACATAAATGTAAAGTTTCTTAGAGGATGGAGAATAAAATAATTAAAAATGTATTTTTAATAGATTTTGATCAATAAATTAAAATAAAAAATAAAGGTCTTACAGCTAAAACAAAAAATTTACTTGTTCAATTAATAACCTCCTCCTTCTAGGAAGTCGGTTAAAAAAATAGACAAAAACATTATATAAATAAATTTTATTTTACTTTGTTTTATTTTTTTCATTTTATTTCTATCCATATAAATATCTGTGTACATATGTATCCGTGACCGCACTCATATAAGGTTCCCACTGAAAACCAGCGCTGAAGCTTGCTGCAGCATGATGCTGAGTGGGGACCCTACATACGAATATTTTTTTTTCTTTATTTTACTTGAATTGTGTTGATCAAATAAAACCTATTTTCTTTCTTCTTTCTTCTTTAAATTCAAATGAAAAAAAATCTAAGTCTAATCTAAGTTAGCCTGAGCTGGCATAGCTACGCCGAAATAGTCACAAAGGAAATCATTATTTATCAAACTCCATACTGTTAATACGATCCCCTAACATTTAAAATAAACAATCTGTAGTTCTGCGAGTCGCATGAACAAAGGCCCGTTGATGGGTACCTAATGACTCAAGATATCGAAGTAAAACGCGCAGTCAGGGCATTCCTGAGGCTAAGCAATAAGTAACATAAACAAATTATATATATATATATATAACACTCTTTAGTTGCTTCTATCGTCGATTAAATTTTTTTGACACTGATATAATTCAAAATCGACGATGAGAGAATTCTCTCGTTAGGGAGTAATGTTTTGTGGATGCTGCGGTCTCGAAACCACACAGCGGCCAACAAAGCGACAGAGCATTAAGTCACAATCTCTCTCGCTCAAAATTACGCTACACAAAATTAGTTGTTTCTATAGCAAAAAGTATAAATGTTCGACACTAAAATTAGTGAATTTTGAATTATGTCACCCTTGTGCAAATGAGCGATATGTATTTCGAACCTTAAAACTGAACAGTACAGCTTGATGGATAGACGACTTGCATTTCAGAGACTGATATAAGTAAACTACTTTATATTCAAGAGCAATGCAATCAAAGTGTATCCAGTAGATTTTAACAATACTTAATTCACACGGGCGAAGTCACGGCCAACACCTAGTGTAATGGCTAAGTGCTAGATTAAAAAAAAAACAGCGAAAATAAACCATTTTATATGACAAAGTTTCAAACAGTTCCTTCCGTGTCCAAAGTTTAGTTTTCATATTACGAACTAGATGGCGCTCTATAGGAAAAATTCAAGCTATCGTTATGCTTTCGATATTATTATAACTAAACAATCTTGTAGAATTTAACCAAGACGAGACCTTATAGGTCCCGGGTTCGATTCTTTAGTATTTTTGAAAGAGAAACTGTACTGTAAAGGTATAATCTCTTATTTATAGAGTTAATAAGAAGAAAAACTATTCGATTTAGTTCCTCCATCACCATTCTACCACCGAATCGCGAGACATCGCACGAATCTGCACCGCTACGTGGTCGAAATTCCACGATCCCGCACTAAGCGCTTCGCCTCCTCGTTCCTAATACGCACCGCAAAAATTTGGATTGCCCTTCCGGCTTCCGTTTTTCCAACTAACTACTATAATGTGGGTGTCTTTAAATCAAGAGTGAATAGGCATCTTCTAGGCAAGCGCGTACCATCTTAGGCTGCATCTTCACTTACCATCAGGTGAGATCGCAGTCAAGCGCTAGTCTATATATTTAAAAAAAAAAGATAATAATCAAAATTCATACGAAAGTAGGACTATAAAGCAAATATTTCTGTCACCATAAAGAACAGTAAATCGCCGAAATGATGCCGTAAAAATTTGGCATTTGGCAAGGACTGAAGGAGATAGTTTGCACCTTGAGGACAAAGGATCCCTTTCATTTCAGTAAATCAAGGAATTCCGACGGAATTTAAAAAAAAAAAACATAAATCGGGCATCGGCTCGCAAATAAAAAATAAAAAATGTATTAGAAAAGTACTATCTATAACAATAAATAAAATTGAATGTCTGTTTGTAATATCAAAAGAACAGCTTTTTACTAACTGCATATGAAAGTAAATACGGTACTTATAATAAGAAAACAATTTTTAACATTTTTGTCTGTTTGTTTGTTTGTTGCCGCTAATCTCAGAAACGGCTGGACCGATTTTGACGGGACTATCACTGGTATCACTGGTTGATATTATCGGGCGTAATATAGGCTATTTTTTTAACCGACTTTCGAAAAAGGAGGAGGTGTTGTGTTTTTCTACCTCTGTATATGTCGATATCCCCGTGATTTCTTAACCGATTTGCGTGAATGTTTTTTTAATCGACACAAAAACTTTGCGAGATACTATCATAAAAACTTTGGTTTCCAACTCCTCAATCCTGATGCTGAAGGGGTACTGCCCCCCTAAACTGTGGAGATTTAGGAACTGTCGATTGTGAATTGAAGAAACGAATAAGTAAAAAAAAAATTCTAGAAAAAAAATAATTTCTTTTTACAAAAAATTGAACCAACAATGATAGAAGCAACTAAAAAGTAAAATATAAAAAAATCTTTGCAGTCTTATGTGTCATTGCGTATGTGTGTGTGTGTGCCTCTTGGGAGCCTAGGTGAGAGCGGTCAGGTGCAAGCAAGTTCTTGCTCACACTTATACAGATACGACACACACACAACCATGAGTCACGCGCCATAGTGAAAGAATCCTTACTCACCACAATTAATCAACCGGTGATAGTATTCTTTGTAACCTTCTTGTATGTTAAAGCGGAGCACTGTCATCTCGCCGACTAGGTACTGGTCGTTAATCTGGCAGTAGTAATTGATATCCATTAGGTAGATGTCCATAGTGTTCACGGCTGGAACAACAAGTGTAAATCTATACATATAATAAAATTGTAGAAAAGTGGTGTCTGTACAATGGAAATATATAAAAAACGTAGCAGGGGTTGTTATTATATCGATGCTGAACCCGAAATTGTAATTAATTTTTTTGTTGTCTGTTTGTCTGTGTGTTTGTGCACGCTAATATCAGAAACGGCTTATTCGATTTAGATACGGTTTTCACTAATATATTGTAGTAAGCTTCACTTAACATTTAGTGTTTATTTCACGTCAATCGGTTCATAAATAAAAAAGTTATGTCAATTTAAAGAATCACGGCGAACATTTTTAACGTACAGAGTATGTACTACACGCCTCGTGCCTGAGCGTCGACGGTATATGTAATTCAAAATATGCTGCCCGAAAAGTCACTATTCCACGCGAAGGAAGTCGCGTGTACAGCTAGTTAAGATAATAAATTTCTTGTCAGACAAGCCCATTACAATTTTTGGCCCGACCCGGGAATAGTACCGGAGACCTCGTCATCCACAGTTGAACATGTTAACAGGAAATAAAAAGGAATACATACAATATCCGAGTCCCCTTGACTTCACCATTTCCTGTATATCATTCCTTTCTTTGTCCATAGCGTTTTTCAACTCTACCTCTTGTCTCACTATCTCTGCTATCGGAACCCCTTGTGAAGTATACTTATGCTCTGTGCCACTGAACTTTTGTTTCTCGTTCTTGGCTTGCGCCTCAAATTTCGCGCGAATTGATGGTTTTGCATCCTTAAATTAACATAATTTTATTTAATTAACAATCCTCACTAATATTACAAATGCAACAGTGTGTTTGTTTGCTGATTTGATGGTTTATTGATTTGTCCTTCAATCACGCTGCAGCAGAGCTATGGATCAAGGCAACTTTTTTCTTGGATATAGTTGAAGACCTGGAGAGTGACATAGGCTACTTTCTATCCCAGAAAATCAAGGAGTTACCGCGGGAATTTAAAAACTATATACACACAGACGAAATCAGGCATCAGCTAGTTTAAATATAAGTACAAGAATACAATTTTTTGTCTTTCATTAAAAGTTACGGGTAGGTACGGGTTTCATTAAGAGTTAGAGTCGATCATCATTTTTTTGCTTTTTTTTCGAATATGTTTTTCGGTGATAATTAATATCAGTTATCGTTTGATGATCTGGCAGGGACTGAGAGCCCCTATCGATCTCGTGGCCCTGGGCACGTGCCCAGAGTGCCCAGTGGGCAAGGAGCTTGCCCATTTCCCTAATCAGTTTCTGTATGCCATCGTACCAGAACGCTAAATCGCTTGGTGGCACGTCTTTGACGGCAGTAGTAACTAGCTACGTCCGAAGCCTCCCAGCAAACTAAAAAAAACAACTTTTTTAAAATCGCTTACCCTCCAAAGAGGTCCTGCAGCTTCAGCAAGTTCAGTCATGTTGGCATAGTGGATGCCTTTCTTCCGATGTTCTTCTTTAAGATCAATCATGAAGAAGTAAAATGAATTCCTCGGTGGTTTTTTAGGCATTTTGTCAGTCAACAGTGAATTATTAAATTATTCTCAAGGAACAGCAAATTCAAATTTTGACAAAGAGAATGTAATCACTCCGTTTTAAATTTTGATTGAAGTTGAACTCCACCAAATATAGGGAATAGGGATTCGTAAAAAATATCGATACTTTATTTCGATACCTAGTATTTTTGTACTCGATACTTTTATTCTAGTATTTTACTAAGTATCGAATTTATATTCGATTGTCGTACCCCCTTCTAGCACAAGCCCCTCCAAATAAGCGAAATACGAAATAATATAAGTCAAGTTCAGCTTGGCTAATATTCTTATATAAAAATACATATTTATTTATTTCTTTATTTATTTATTTATTTATTAGGACAACCAAAATTGTTACATTTCATAGAATATTTAAAAATAACACAAAGAAAGAATTAAAATGTACAACTATTGAAGGTATCACAGCAATGCCTAAAAAAAAAAATTTAAAAAGCGTAATTTAAAAATCAAAAACTAGGATTAAAAGCTGCCAAAATAAAACATATCGACCGTTCCGTAGAACAAAGTCCCACCTGCTAAATTCGTAACTTGAGATTTGAGCCTTGCGGATGTGACTTTTAAGGCTCAAATTTCAATTGTGAATTTACTGGTTATTTTTGTTTGATCGGTTTTATGTATAGATAATATTCATTATTTATGTTGGATTGCATTGAAAAAGATTGGGGGTTTGAAAGTCGGGTTTTTTGTAATCACTAAATAGGTAAAAACAACAATATTGTTGCATGTTGTTTTTTATTCCTTCTTCTCTCTTAAAAATATTACGTTACGGGAATTTTCATTCATATAACGATAATTATAATTATTGATGATTTTTTCAATGTTTTGAAATCGATAGCAATATTTTTTAAATATCGATACAATATATTGATACTTTTAGTTTTACTTCTTGCATCCCTAGTAATTACTTGCTACCACAGATAATATTCACAGAATCACAAACTTTTGATAGGTATTTCCACCAAGACCCACCAATATAAAGCGCGTGATATACATGCTAGTAGATTATTTAGTGTTCGTGGTCTCTGCTAGTAGATGGCATGATTAGTGCTGGTAAGCTGGCACGCCAGGTACTGGCAGAATGTCAGCGCGTGATATACATACTAGTGAATGGTATGCCAGTTTCTAACCACTTCTACGTTCTAAGTACGTCACGTTTCTAAAAGTTCACAAAATGAATATTTATGAAGAAATAAATAGTGTTATAATACAACTCGCAATTATATAAGGCAAAAAACAACAACAAAAAAAAAGACGTGTGGCACTCGGGGACTGCCGCGGTAAAGCTATTGCATAGCATTTTTTATCAACGCCATCTAGCGGCTCACCGTAGAGGAGTCCTGTGTCAGGTTATTTTCGTTACGGAATTTCTGGATTCGGTCTCCACGCTGGCCCACGATAGAAGCTATGCAATTGCTTAAAAAAGACGTGTGGCACTCGGGGACTGCCGCGGTAAAGCTGTTGCATAGCATTTTTTATCAACACCATCTAGTGGTGAGAGGAGTCCCGTGTCAGGTTGTTTGTGTTACGGAATTTCTGGATTCGTTCTCCACACTCAAGGCCCGCGATAGAAGCTATGCAATAGATTAAAAGGCTCAAAAATTAAAAAGATCTAGGCAGATAGTTGAAAGTTGCGATTTATTAGCAACACGTTACGATGTGTTTCACGTACTTGTAACAGGCAATACGAATCTCCCGTCCCACTTCCCCTCAAGGGAAAAATCAAACGACTTGCGATCTACTCGCTTGCTTTGTACTGGCACGTGAGTTACTGGCAGAACCCCGATACAAAATATGTGAGTAGCTCGTTTTTGCTTGTTACTAGCATGCTTTTGTGCGAGTAACAAGCATGTGTATCACGCACTTAATAGTTGTCTGTGGACAGCAAAACGTAGGTCGTAGTGATTATTTACTCTTGGGACACACCTAGAGCAGCTAAATTCTAAAATTTAATTTTATTTGTCTGTGCAGAACAGAAAAAGTTGGGTTGATGTATGGTTGCTGTGTTTTTGTGGTTTTTCGAATTTGTGTTTCTGCTTTTTATCTCATTCTTATATTTTAATAAATGTAGTGATAGTGACTATATAGTTATAAACTCAGTGGCTTATTCTAGCGCTACTTTTAGCTGCCATTATCTAGTTTGATAAATTAAGGAGTGAAAAAGTGTATTTAACAATTTGCACTCAAACTGCTTTTTGTGCCATTTGAAGATAAAATACATCCTTACTAGGTAAGCTAAGGCTTTAACCAATTTTTATTTAAATGACTAGCGGACGCCCGCGACTTCGTCCGCTTCTTAAATTCACAATCGACAGTTCCTAAATCCCCACAGTTTATGTGGGCAGTACCCCTGCAGCATGAGGATTGAGGAGTTGGAAACCGAAGTTTTTATGGGAGCATCTTGCAAAGTTCTTGTATCGATTAAACAAAGGTTCACGCAAATCGGATTAGAAATCACAGATATCGATATACATAGATAGAAAAACAACTTTTTCGAAAGTCGGTTAAAATGTAGCCTATGTTACTCCCGATAACATCAGCTATCTACCAGTGAAAGTCCCGTCAAAATCAGTTCAGCCCTTCACGAGGTTAGTGGCAACAAATAAACAGACTGACACAAAAATTTTAAAAATTGTTTATTGTTATAAGTACTGTATTTACTTACATTGCATTTAGTAAAATGGTGTTATTTTGTTGTTACAAACAGACATTTCAATTTTATTTATTTGTACTTATACCTACTTAGATAATAAAATTCGTATTGTAGCTATTTATAAACCATGGCAGAGTAATTGTTCTAAAGAATTTTTCCAATATGTTTCTGTGTATAATTTATGATAGGATCTTTTTAGCAGTTACTTTAAAAGCGAATACAATTAAATAACTGATATCGGGAGTCACAGAGTTCAGGGGTGACTGAGATTAAAATTGCTGCTGTGTCTATAAAGGAGTATAACTTTTATTCAGATAAGTTTTTGAATATTAAGCAACTAATGAGGCCTCACATAATTTTTTTTTTGTATTTTATTGTATTAAAAAAACTTCAAAAAAATCCCTAAACCCATATGGGACCCTGTTACTGATCATCCAATGTCCGTCCGTTTGTCTGTCAGGCGGGCTGTATCTCGTGAACTGTAATAAATAGATACTGAAATTTTCACAGAATGTTTACTATTGCTGTTATAACAACAAATAATAAAAATAAAATAAAGCAGGGGTCCCCATACAAGAAATGTGATTTTTTCGGTGGTTTTAGCTCGACCCTAACAATTCCTGTTATGATGGTACAGAACCCTTCGTGTGCGAATCCAACTCGCACTTGGCCAGTTTTTTCCTTCAGCATTGTGGAAGATGTCTTAGCGTTATATGCTATTGTTAAAATAAAATAAAATAAATAATCATAATTACCTCAATTTGAAAGCCTCAATAGCCCAACGGTTAAAGATGTGAACTGAAAACTGTATGGTCGCAGGTTCGAATCCTATCCGTTGCACTATTGTCGTACCCACTCCTAACACAAGCTTTCCGCTTATTTGGAGGGGAGAGGGGAATATTACTCAACTTCAGGTTGGCCAATATTTAAAAAAAAAAAAAAAGTTATTTGGAAATCACAGTCAGAAACTTTACTATATTATAGGTATATTCAATATAAAAAATTCTTGCTGATTGGTTAAAGTATACCAAAGTATCTTGTATCTTTAAAGTGAATTTGGGGATAGCCAAAGGGTGTAATCAAATATATGAGAAGCATTAGAAGTATTTGCTGAGCTGTTCATTTAATTCCGAGAATTATTCACAGGTGGCATTTTTATTTTATATGGATCCAGTACAGTCTTATAATCGGGAGACTCCAGGTTCGATTCCAAAACTAGCTGATGCTCGCAACTTCGTCTGCGTGGTTTTTAAAATCTCTCGGGAACTCTTACTTTCTGGGATGAAAAGTACTAGCCTATGTCACTCTCCAGGTTCTCAAAATATGCAAAAAATTACATCGATCGGCTACTCCGTTGCTGCGTGATTGAAGGACAAACCAATAAACCTACAAACAAACACTTTCGCATATTTATAATATTAGTAAGGATAAGGATTTTTCACTAGTAATATTACTATTAGAAAATTCATAAACCGATTTCATTTATCGATATCAGTATCATCAGTCGGTTTTACCGCATTTGCAAATGAGCAGGCGGGTCACCTGATGTTAAGTGATTACCGCCGCCAATGAACATTTGTAGCAACTGAGGCACCACCAATGCGTCGCCGGCTTTTCAGGAATTTGTTGGTCCGCCCCTTGAATAACCCCATGTTGTAATTTAGTAGGAACAACGTCGCAGGAACAATCTAATAACGCAGAACGCAGGCGAAAATGCTCAGTCCACACCGACGCAATGTCGACTGTCTATCGGTCTTCGCGTGATTGCGCACACACTTGTGCACTACAATATCTCCCGCGCAGATGGCTATTCCAAATAGGCTCGTGATTCCTCGACTACGCCTCAAGAAAGTCTGGAAGTAGTTTGTGGGAATGGGCGTGACATTCTATAATAAAATTCCAGTCAATCTTAGCCTTTACAGAAGTTTGCCACCAATGCGTTGCCGGCTTTTCAGGAATTTGATGGCTTCTTAGTTATTAGCTCACAACTTTCTTTGTTTCAGACATTCCAACCACCAAATGTCCTAGCAGGCAGGACAGAAGGATGCGCCGTTCATGATGAAACTCTATCCCGCGGGACACTCGGGTCTCAATGGCTACTTTATGATGTACCTGTCGAAATGGAAACGGATTGCAGTACTGTTGCTGATCATATGGATTGCTGTCACTTACCTCGTGATTTCACCCTTGAGGTAAGCGCTCGTCTACTTTTCCCTCAACTTACAGCGAAGTCTAATTATTGCACTGGCTTCAAACAAGGATAGGTAATATCTAAATATATAAAAGGCAAAGGTGACTGATTGACTGACTGACTGACTGACTGACTGACTGATCTATCAACGCACAGCCCTAACCACTGGACGGATCGGGCTGAAATTTGGCATCCAGACAGCTATTATGACGTAGGCATCCGCTAAGAAAAGATTTTTCAAAATTCAACCCCTAAGGGGGTAAAATAGGGGTTTAAAAAATCGAATTTAACGTGAGCGAAGCCGCGAGCAAAAGCTAGTTTTAATAATATAAACGTACAAATTCTTTTTACAAAAGCGACTTCAAACGCCACTACGAAGTATATCACTTGTGCCTATAAAATTTGAAGAATTTCCTCAATTTCGCCAGGGTCCCTTCATCAGATCCTGACCTGACGACTATGGGAGGAAGTATACCCTTTCAACCAAAAAAAGAATTTTCCAAATCGGTCCAGGCGTCCTCGAGTAATCGGGGAGCATACATAAAAAATATATTCTGATGAATTGAACACTTCCTCCTTTTCTGGAAGTTGATTAAAAACTGCAATCCAAAATAAAAAAATTGGTTTTTGTTCGTATATAATGTAACCTGTATAATCCCATCATAACGAATCGATTGACACTTTATTCATCAAAATCGACTCAGTAGTTCATTCGTACGGCGAAACGTTCCTAAATAGTCACATACATACATAGACTGCTAAAATCATGACCTGACATGACATTTGCGTTGGCTTTATGTCCAATAGATTATAAATCAAATCCATTAAATGAGTCATGACCTACAGTAGAGAATTTTCCATGCCCGTGACTTCGTACGCGTGGATTAAGAGTTTTGGATTTCCGCGGCAAGTCTATAATTTTCCAGGATAAAAGCTAGCCTATTTGTTAATCCTGGATACGAGCTATCTCCATTCTAAGCGTCAGCCAAATCGGTTCAGTCGTTACGGCGTGATTGAGTAACAAACACCCATGCATCCAAACTTTCATATCTATATATATAAAATTCAAAGTCCTGACTGACTGACTGACTGACTGACTGAGATATCAACGCACAGCCTAAACTACTGAAGTTAGAAACTTGAAATTTTTACAGTTGGTTCCTTTTATGACGTAGGCGCACACTAAGAAAGGATTATTGGAAATTCCACCCCTAAGGGGTTTAAATAGGGGATGGAAGTTTATATGAAAGTCCGTCATTTTTCAAGCTGTTTCCATCAAAGTTGGTATTTGAGCTTTCAGTTAAAAATAAAGAAGTACTTGTGTCACAGTTTTTGAAAATTCCACCCCAAAATCTAATTCCACGCGGACGAAGTCGCGGGGGCAAAAGCTAGTTTATAATATGTATTAGTAGGATTGCTGGGTTTCTTCACATATGAACATGTTAAAATCGAGAGTGAAGCTCTCGGAATAGTAGCTTTTATTATGTAAACCTAATTCCCCATCCAACCCCGAAGGCACTGAGTGCATTATACACGCTATTTCCCCCACCGTCTCCAGTGCACGTCCCTGTGATTTTCAAAGGCTGTCGACTACTGCTCGTTACTCGTTGGCGTACTATGTTATGTGCTGAATGAATTCTTAATGTGCCGTGCGATGTGGCACGGATATAGACTCCATTGTGCCTGTATTTTGCTCTCCCTTCTTCCTCCCCCTACTTTGGCTGCCCGCCAATTTTTATTAAACTATTGCATAGCTTCTATCGCGGGCCAGCGTGGAGACCGAATCCAGAAATTCCGTAACGAAAATAACCTGACACGGGACTCCTCTACGGTGAGCCGCTAGATGGCGTTGATAAAAAATGCTATGCAATAGCTTTACCGCGGCAGTCCCCGAGTGCCAGGTTTGTAGAATATGCTAACAAGGAGTTAAATCTAGGTAGGTACGTTGACAGAAAATTAATGCCAGTTATTATGAAATTATGAAATTATTTATTCAGATCAGATCAAATGCGAGTCGGACTCGCATTTATTTATTTATTTATTTTTATTTTTCATGTACATATAAGAATTTAAAAGACAACATATATGTTAGAAGAAGTAGACATAGCCCATAGGTGAAGCTTATGTCTAAAAAAAAGAAATTGTCTAAAGATGCGGTAAAAATTTCGGTATATAATTAAAAATTGCGGTATTGTTGCGCACTACAAAGTCAGCGAGACGGAGCAAGTATCAAGTATGTACGTAAATAATACCTACAAGCTAACTCCTCACGTACCAGTACTAAGACTAGCAAGTTTTACTATCATCGCGTCTGGCGGAAACTTTAGTGGGACGGACGCGTTTTTAATATTAAATTTCCAGTTTGAATGTGAAGCGTAGAGAGCGCAATAAAGATGAACATATAAAATTCGCACGCTTGCTAATGTATAGGCCACGAAATAAACGCTAACACGAAGCATATTAATACAAAATTCGAAAAAAAATCAAAATTATTTATTTCATGCAGGCCAACTTGTAGCTCTTATGACACGTCATGACTCTACCACCGGTTCGGAATGCAGATTCTGCTGAGAAGAGCCGGCAAGAAACTCAGAATACATAAGTACTGCTAAAGGGTATTAGTACGGATTTTAAATAACGTTTGAAATAACTTTGCGAAGAGGCATGAAAATTGCCTAAGGACGCGGTAGGTATTGTTACGGACTACAAAGCAGCGAGACGGAGTTAGTATCAAGATGTAAATAATACAAAGCGAACGGCTTACGTACGAATACTAAGACTAGCAAGTTTTACTATCATCGCGTCTGGCGGAAACTTTAGTGGGACGGACGCGTTTTTAATATTAAATTTCCAGTTTGAATGTGAAGCGTAGAGAGCACAATAAGATGGGTAAATAAAATTCGCCTGCTAATGCTTAGGCCACGAAATAAACGCTCAAAACGAGTTCCCGCTGCGCTATAAGCGTACGAGCGTACGATCGACTTGGGCCTAAAAAACGACGACGTTCCCATGCAATAACCCGGTAAATATAAAAATCTACATGAATAATGAATTACTGTTTTGTGGTCTCTGAAACCACTTGAAAATTTAAAACTATGAATATTTTTGCCGTCGGCTTTTCTCAGTAGAACTGGCGCGGTGTTAGTGTATTGACTATTCATAAGAGCCACATGAAATAGGTCCTTATTTTGAATTTCAATTTAGTACTAAAAATGGGTTAGGAATATCGTACATACTTTGGCCACAAGCAATCGCTGCGAAATGTAGCGTCGTTTCATGGCCCTAGAATATGCACACAATGCATTAATTATTGTGTTATACTGAAAGCTAACGCAAGCAGCGCAAAGCGAATTCTACTTGTGCGTTAATTTTGTGGCCCTTTCGTGTAAGGCAACGTCTTTTATATAATAAAAAAATCCGTTACATATTTTATATTGAAGTTATTTATAAGGGCTGTAGTAGATCCTTGAAAGGTTACTTTAGGATCTCAGGTTTTTAAAAGTGCTCTTTAAGTATTCTTTGATCAGTAGTGACAGAAAATTATAGGAGAATTTAACCTGAAGAAAATACCTATGTAATTGCTGATTCTTAGGGCCGATTTCCCGGCGTATATTTTGGCTGATTTTCAAAACAAAAACTGTCAGAACTTACCTATTCGATTGGTGAAATAAGTTATAGGTACAAGACTACAATGTGATACATTTTAATTTCCCCAGATTATGTTTCCGTAGATTCTAATTTTTTTTATTTTATCCCATGGTAATCGTTGATAGCGTGATTTACATTTGTCCAGCTGTTTATGCGTGAAAAGGATACCGTCGGGGATAGTGCAAATCCGCGTAACTAGCATTAGTATATTAAAGACATGTATTAAGTTTTAACCATCCCCTGTAAAACTGTGACTAGTGCAGATCCGCGGATTTTACCAATGGTACATACGCGGTTTTGCGCTATCCCCGACGATACCATGCATTAATATGATAAGCACAAGGGATAGGGTAGAGTTGCATCGGTGGTGGTGGGTGAAAGGCCCCTGGACGCAAAAATATTTTATAGTATTCTTGTAGGTTTTTTTTATAAAAGTAAGAACCAAAAAACTGCAATGCGAGTTTTATTCAAGTTGGAGAAATGCAGACGCTTTGTGCAGACGGGCGTAGTTGCCTAGGGCTAGACTTCGTCCGCTCAGACTTTAATTCAATATTACGCTGCAGCCCCATCTGTACAAACATATAACTGATATATCGCTGCATATACCTAACATATATAACAAATCGCTGCACATGACCTAAGTTAATCTTAAAACTGTTTGCTGTGCTTAAGGCTTTTAGTGTTTTAAGGTGTTCATTAGAACAGAAGTAGGATTTTTAACCGACTTCCAAAAAAGGAGGAGGTTTTCAATTCGTCAGAATATTTTTTTTTATTTTTTTATTTTTTAAGTATGTTCCCCGATAAGGTACTCGAAGACGCCGGGACCGATTTGGAAAATTCTTTTTTTGTTTGAAAGTGTACACTTCCCAGGCGGTCCCATTATCATCAAGTGATGGGATCCTGGAGAAATCGATGGAACTCTTCAAATTTTATAGGCACAATTAATATACTCTGTAGTGGCATTTGAAGTCGAAAAAGAATTTTAACGTTTATATTATAGAAGTATGTATTGAACGATCTAGTTTTTTGTCACGCATACACCAGGCAGTTCGAAGAACTGATGTTTATTGGGGTCTCAAGGTGCTGGAGTGGCGAGCCCGCACCGGGAAGCGCAATGTTAGCAGCAGGTTATAGTTTTTAATTTTTTTTTAAGTCGCGGGCAAAAGCTAGTGACAAATAGAAATACAATGGTTATCTATCCGTTAGTCCTCTACGCGTTTGCTTCGTTCGTCCGATCCGATCCGATCCGAATTTGCTTGCTTCCAGCCCTGGTAGCATGGGCGGGAGAAATTTTATCCCCGGGAAAAGGATAAAACGTTTATCCCCTCGCTTAGCTTTATCCACCTGTCGAGCATGGGCACAGCGGTGGAAATAACACTCAGTGGATATACTCGTACTTATAGAAATATACATCGCCTTCTCTGTCACCATGCTTTAGCATAGGGAAAAGATAATTTTATCCCCTGTCAGTGGATAAAATCGGGGGATAAAACTTTTATCTCCTGCCCATGCTACCAGTGCAGGTTACATACAAAATATAAACGTGTAAAAAATACCTATAATTTTTTACGTAACTACAATCTTGATTAATAAGTACCTAGGTATTTATTAACGACCTGAAACCTTTTAAAACATTTATTCGCGCAGAAAATGGCAATAAAAGATTCTGAGTGGGCGATTGTTGTGTTCCGCGCTTTAATGTACAATATTTATGACTGCACAAATCTTAATTGTACCTGCATTATAGCTTGATATAAAAGTTATTGCGGTGCACAGAGCCGTTAAAATGAGTTGGTTTGTGTTTTGAAATACACCGAGTCATCGATCTGAATATCCTTACTAATATGTATACATATGTATTCCAAAATGCCAAAATGAGTTGGTTTGTCCTTCACTTGAATTTTTGCAGGGATATAGTTGAGGACCTCTGTCAGGTGACGTTACATTTGGGGCACCAGAGATACCGCCAATGCGTTGCCGGATTTTCAGGAATTTGTTTGTTTGACGACCTCCTATTGGCGTAGACTGTGGTCTTATAACTGGGAGGTCTCGGGTTCGATTCCCGACGGGGGCAATTTGGGAATTCATAATGTCTGAATTGTCTCTGGTCCCGTCTGGTGGGAGGCTTTGGTCGTGGCTAGTTACCACCCTACTGTCAAAGACGTGCCTGATTAGCTGATTGCCTATCGTGTTTGATTTAGCGTTCCGGCACGGTGGCATGTAGAAACAGATTAGGAGTATGGGTTAATGTATACTGCCATACCCCTTCCAAGTTAGTCCTTAGACTGCATCGTCAATTACCGTCAGGTGAGATCGCAGTCAAGGACTATCTTGTCATCGAATAAAAAACCCGCTCAAAGAAGTTAATTGCACAATTTTGAGAGGCCGAAGTACCTACACCAACAACCCTGGTAGTGAGTATGAAATTGTTTCCGTGGGGTGCGTTTATAGAAAAGAGAGGATGGGATAAGGTCAAACAACTTTTCAGAACCCTCTATCTTGTGTTACAGTGCGCTAAATATGCCTATTGTTTAACAAAATCCTCCATTTCAGATGCGACGGTGGGTCGGAAGATGCGAGCGACTTTCAGGAGAGGTTGAAATCCGTCTCCCAGCAACTGGAGTCATTGAAGCAGCATCACAGTAGCCTTATTGCGCAGATCAAAAAGTCTTCAGGGTATGTTTGATACTTTTTTAGCCACAGAAGTTTTAAGGTAGATTTGATACTTTGCCCATAATCCTATTAAAAGTCTGGAATAATACAAAGGCTACTTTTTATCCCGGAAAACAAAGAGTTCCCAAGAGTACATCTGTAACGGGCGGAGGATTACGCCCCGGCAGGGGAGACCAAACGGCCGGGGGTCAGAGCGACAGGTTGAGAAACCGACGGACTATCCTAGCCGAGTCTAGCAGCGCGGCTTTCTGCATCTTGGCTGTAAAAGCATTGAATTAGAGTTCAATTTCGTGCGTGTATTCTTATACGTTTGCGTACACGGATTCGCTCCAAATTAAAATCGGTTGTACTGAATTTGTGACTTTAAATCCATACAGTTAAGGTTCATTTTATTTTGACGCTAATGTCATCGAATACGAATTCGATCAATCGAATTAAATCTTATACTAACCCTACAGGTTGAACGTAAACATTAACGACTTGGAAACGTCCGCCCTACTTCACAATGGCGGCGGCGCATCGGAAGAGTACGAGAATCTCAGACGAAGAATATACTCCAATACCAAAGAGATATGGTACTTTGTCAACCACGAGCTGACCAAACTGAAGGGTGATGACGTAGAGCCTGAGAGGATACAGGCGATATTGGACCAAGTTGCTGACAGGAAGAGGTAGGTGGACATTTATCTTTTCTTCTTTACCAACGGATATATGTCTACTTTTGGACAAAGATCTCAGGCTGAAGGGATATAGGCGATATTGGACCAAGTTGCTGACAGGAAGAGGTAGGTGGACATTTATCTTCTCTTCTTCTTTACCTACGGATATATGTCTACTTTTGGACAAAGATCTCTGGCTACAGGCTGAGAGGATATAGGCGATAATGGACAAAAAATGTTGCTATACACTTTGAAGTTTGATTTTCAATAATATTTTTTTCTTTTAAAGTTGATGCTTCATTTTATAATAGTCATTTTATAATAGTTGGAATTAGACCAAGTTGTTGATAGAAGTAATTCAGTGTAATAAAATCATTTTAAAAATTTAATTGGGAGGCAGTTATATCCGGTTCAATCGATTGTGTACCACATGGCACAGGAAAAAAGTTGAATTTCGATCGGCAAGTGGCCCGTGTCGTGCTTCGTAATATTTTAATGCAATTTTCCCATTATAATTTACTTAGATAAAAACCGAAGCCTTTAAATAGCTTAAAGGGTAACGACAGAAAACTGGAAGTCGTGAGTTCTAATATGCCTTATTGCACTATTTGACTACCATAAACGGAAGGTCCAAGTTTCAATTCCCGGCAGGGGCGATTTGAGATTTGGACTGAATTGCTTCTGGTCTGATCTGGTGGGAAGATTCAGCTGTGGCTAGACCTACGAGTCTAAAAGGTCAAAAGGTTCATTTTTATGGGGTGGGTAGGTCTACAATAATATAATACTTAGATTACTTTTATCTGGTGGGAGGCTTTGGCCGTGGCTAGTTACCACCCTACCGTCAAAGACGTGCCGCCAAGCGATTTGGCGTACCGGTACGATGGCGTGTAGAAACCGATTAGGGGTATAAGTACACTGCCATACCCCTTCCAAGTTAGCCCGCTACCATCTTAGACTGTATCGTCACTTATCGAATAAAAAGATTTTCATAGCAGAGCGTCAAAGATTCAATTTATTACTTACGTAAACAATAACGTATGATCGGTAATGGGCCTTCGTGTCGGAAGTTGACATGCCATATCAAAGAGCAACGCAAAACACAGCAGAGAGATTATACAACGTTCCCGTCTGCCAAAATAGGTTCATTAAGCCCAGGTGGTCTGCCACTGTGTCCAGTCAATATAATGTGGAGTTGTCATCGGAGGGTTTTTGTTCTTCGCGGGTACGAATCTGTGGCCTTTGCCAATAGAGTTTGTTCAAAAAGAGAATCGTCGTGGGATTGGAGGGCGCTACTGTGCTTAATTGCCTTTTTGTTTACCGCGCAATACAATGACCATACATGTATTAATCCTGGCAATGCGCTGTCTCCTTTCCCAGCCAAATCGGTTCATTCGTTGTGGCGTGAAGGAGTAACAAATATCCATCCTCACAAACATTTATAATATTAGTAGGAAGTAGAATTTATAATAATAGTAGGATTCTGTCTTAGGCATGCGAATTTTCTCGTTGCTTAAAGCGTAACTAATTATTTCCATCCACTCGTTGGATGCGAACGCTGCCCCTGTCTGCTCGTAGACGTGTTGCTTTATGACTTGTATTGATATCGTGATTTTACGATACAATGCAAACTGTTTTTTTCATGATTGCGTGATTTTATGTGTAGTTTGAAAATTATTATGGGGATTGTTAAATTTTTTTATGGGAAATGTTTAAAATATTAAAATGGTTGTTAAACTATTTTGAAAATAAAAAATGTAGAACAGATATTTATTTGACCTTGATCAAGTTAATCTGCCGTCGGATTATCTAACAATGTTATCATTGGATGGTAAGTGACGATGAAATCTGAGATGGTAGTGGGCTACCTTGGAAGGGGTATGGCAGTGTCATTCAACCCATACCTCTAATCTGTTTCTACACACCATCGTACGCTTGGCGGCACATCTTTGACGGTAGGATGGTAACTAGCCACGGCCAAAGACACCCACCAGACCAGACCAGAGACTATTCTGAAATTATAAATTCCCAAATTGCCCCCGCCGGGAATCGAACCCGAGACCTCCTAGTTATAAGACCACAGCGATCACCACTGCGCCAGGGAGGTCGTGAAAACGTTCTACAACGTTGCTTAGCCGATGTTTTATATCATGCAGTAAAACATGTATACAGATCTGAATCTCTCGTTCTAGCTCTGTCTTGGGTCTGACCGGAGTGGGGGTGCGGTCTGTAGATTTCTGCCTTAGGGTAAAATGGTAAAAACATGTCGAAGATGCCTCACTGCGATACATCGCGGTACAGCGAGGTATCTTCGACATGTTCGTGCTCGTCTGTTGGCAAACATTTGTTTTAAATGGAGGTGACATCGAGGTAGCGAGCTAAACTGCGACCGCGAGGTATCGCAGTGAGGCATCTTGGACATGTTTTTACCCTAGTGTTACTCTTTTGTATCATTTTATTTGTGTGAGCTGAATTAATTTTTATTTATCTAAATATATAAAAGGAAAAGGTGACTGACTGACTGACTGATTGACTGACTGATCTATCAACGCCCAGCTCAAACCACTGGAAGGATCCGGGTTGAAATTTGGTATACAGATAGCTATTATGACGAAGGCATCCGCTAAGAAAGGATTTTTGAAAATGCAAACCCTAAGAGGGTAAAATAGGGGTCTGAAAAATCGAATTTAACGTGAGCGAAGCCGCGGGCAAAAACTAGTTTATTGAACGAGCGAAGCGAGTTCTCTGAGTCAACTAGGGCGCTTGTCTGTACTGGACAGAGAAGTGTGTACATCCAAATGTCTGTCAGAGCCCTATAACTTCTGAATTACTGAATATTAGAACGTGAAACTTGATTGAAAATTCAGTTATATCCTGTACTTGAACAACAAATACTAAAATTAGATAAATGTTATAAAGAAACGAAATTATTTAATTTTAAATGCTAATAGCTTCACAATAATGCTAATAGATGGCGCTGTGTCAGTAAAACAGTTTTATGTCAACTATTATTTTTTTTATTGCGTCTAATGTTAAAAGTTAATTATTACAATATATAATTAAAACTTTTGGGAATTATGGGATATCGCGAGGTCTCAGTTCGGGGCGAACCACTAGTTTATATAGGTATTTGTTATTTATAGATCATTGCTATCGGACCAGCAGAAGCTTGCAGAAATCGATGGCTACCACGAATGGCGTCGGACAGAAGCGGCCAACGTCAGCGACCTCATCCAACGGCGGCTGAAGACTCTACAGAACCCACTGGATTGTAGAGATGCCAGGAAGGTCATCTGTAACTTGAACAAGGTAATAGTTTTTTCAAAAAGAGTTTTTAAACTATTGCATAGCTTCTATCGCGGGCCTTGAGCGTGGAGACCGAATCCAGAAATTCCGTAACTAAAATAATCTGACACGGGACTCCTCTCACCGCTAGATGGCGTTGATAAAAAACGCTATGCAATAGCTTTACCGCGGCAGTCCCCGAGTGCCACACGTCTTTTTTTTTGTTATTTTTTCTTACCATGACATTTAAAATTATTATAATAACTTTTAATACTGACATGTTGTTTAATATATGTTGCTCTCAATGTTAATTGTATTTTAACGGTGCTTTTTGTGGTAGTTCTTATCACGTCAATCTAAAACATGAATAAAATGACCGACTAAGGTCCCTCGCGCACTGCGCTGTCAAAACCGCAGCGAGTGGCCGCAGCGTTCAACTATTGTTAGTATCGTTGGTAGTTTGAATTGATAGCTGGATCATCATCGGTTTAGATCCAGCAGTAACCGACTATTATACTAATATTCCACTTTCCTTGGTATCTTCGCTCCATTTCCTTAATATCTTGGTGAAATCGTTCACCTTGTTCTTCACTAACGACTTCTAAGTTTTGAGGGAGTAACCGAAATGTTAATGTAATATAACATATAAGAATTAAAAAAGAACCTAAATACCCTCATTACCTTATTTTATTACGCTTATTAGTAAGTATACGGGCATGGTACGTTTTGTTGAAGGTTTTCTAAGAACTCAATTAAATAAATATATTTTTGTATTAAATAAATAGGGCAATTAAATGCAAATCGCCCTCATGAAAAAAATTAATTCATTCCTATAGAAAAATTATGCAAAAATAAAAAAATATATTCACAAAATTGTTTTATTAGAGAAAGTTGTTATTTTTATATATTGATCTTTTATATATGTATGTATTATAGTGATAATATTATAATAAATTTAAATGTATTTAAACCGAACTTACATGAATTTTTAGTTAGATCACTATAATTGGACGCAGATACGCAATAATGAGTCAACCCACACAATTATCAATTGAAAAGTTAACTTTATTCTTTTGCATTATGTTTGTATTTAATTTGACAAAGGTTTGTGGGTTAAATCGTTATTCTATATCTGCGTCCAATTCTTAATGAGCTGTGATAACGTCGATGACCAATTGGCCAGTTTGTGGCGTTGTAGTTTGTAGGATCCCTTATGTTGCGACGCGTTACGCGACATGCCAATAACACTCTTCCTGCAATCAACGAGCACAATCTAGTTCAACTCGGGATAATGTCATTTGAATGACCCGTACACGTTTTGAAACTGCGTTTTTAGGGTTCCTTAGTAAATGACTCGTACACGTTTTGAAATGGCGTTTTTTCGGTTCTTTAGTAAATGACCCATACAATACACGTTTTGAAACTGCGTTTTTAGGTTTCCTTAGTAAATGACCCGTACACGTTTTGAAACAGCGTTTTTAGGGTTCTTTAGTAAATGACTCGTACACGTTTTGACACAGCGTTTTTAGGGTTTCTTACTAAATGACCCGTACACGTTTTGAAAATGCGTTTTTAGGATTCCTTAGTAAATGACCTGTACACGTTTTGAAAATGCGTTTTAGGATTCCTTAGTAAATGACCCGTACACGTTTTGAAACTGCGTTTTTAGGATTTCTTAGTAAATGACCCGTACACGTTTTGAAATTGCGTTTTTAGGGTTCCTTAGTAAATGACCCGTACACGTTTTGAAATTGCGTTTTTAGGGTTCCTTAGTAAAGCACGAGATTAATTTATAGTCAAATGACCTTACTGATAACAGTTATCAATGCTGATTAAGTTTCATACCATTTCGAGAGGAGGTATATCAGTCAATGTTATACAAATAGGTACATTGAAGTGTTTTAAAGCTGATTTTATCGTTGGTATTTGTTTAGCTCTTAATTCTGCGACAAAATATGAGTATTTTTTTATTACTTCGTCATCATTAGCACTATTTCACCGGTAGACGTCCACTGTCGGATTTAGGTCTGTTGAAATGATCGCCACAGAGCACGATCCTGTGCCACTTGCATCCAGCGACTCGCCTAAAATCGCTTATCAACCTATTTTACCAACTCCAGCGAATGAGGTGTCAATAGATTTATTATTATGACAAAGGATACATATTATACTACTAATTTTTTTTTATTAAGTATTTTTTTTTAATAAGTTTTATTTATTTATTTATTATATATATAATCATCCTAATAATGTTATAAATGTGAAAGTTTGGATGTATTTATGTTTGTTACTCAATCACACTGCAACGACTGAAGCGATTTGGCTGAAATTTGGCACAGAGATAGATAGCAGCTACTTTTTATCACGGAAAATTCCCGGGGGAATTAAAACACCTCAGTCTACGCGAACGAAGTCGCGGGCATCAACTAGTCTAGGAATATTATAAATGCGTACGGATGTTTGTTACTCCTTCACGTTGCAACGAATAAACCGATTTGGCTGAAATTCGGAACAGAGATAGCTTATAACCAGGATTACCGCATAGGCCACATTTTATTCCGGATAATAAATCGGACGAAGTTGCGGGCATCATCTAGTTAGAACAATCTCATTATGAAAAGTCCAATTCAATAATCCAATTTTTCGTAATATTTTTGTTAGTTTTTGAAGTTTAGGTAAAAATGTTCAAATAAAATCTCAGATAAATTCCACAAAAAAAAAAAACTGCGGTAATTCCATGCCATGTTCGCGTATCTCTTATGTTTATCTCGCGTGGAGACAATAACGGCGTAATGTTTGTTTGTCGAAGCGCTCGTGTGTCATCCGGGACTTAATTAGTTAGGCAAACAAATTCTTTACTTGCACAGTATGGCAGAGTGGTGATTGGTAGGGCTTCGGGTCGACGAACTATTTCGTGATACTTTGGACACGTTTCGGGTAAATCGAGTGTAGTCGCTAATAAATAAACGAGAATTTAGTTTATAAATAGGTACCTAGGATAAAGAATATCCTTATCCTTACTTCCATACTAATCCTATTATCCTATTATTATTATCCTATTAATATTAAGTTGGGATGTATGTTTGCTACTCCATCATGTCACAACGGCTGAACCGATTTGGCTGAAATTTGGCACACAGATAGATTATATACTGGAACAGCACATAGGCTATTTAGTATTTATATTATGTATATGCTTTTTATTCTGCAAGATAAGAGAGTTCCCGTGGGAATCCAAAAAAACCTTAATCCACGCAAACGAATTCGCGGGCATCATCTAGATTCTAGTATATATACATATATAAAAGGTACAGGTGACTGACTGGCTGATCTATCAACGCACAGCTCAAACCACTGGACGGATCGGGCTGGAATTTGGCATACAGATAGCTATTATGATGTAGGCTTCCGCTAAGAAAGGATTTTTGAAAATTCAACCCCTAAGGGGATAAAATAGGGGTTCAAAGAAGCGAACCTAATGTGAGCGTAGCTGCGGGCAAAAGCTAGTTAATAATTAAGCCTCAAAATAGCCCCACGGTTAAAGGAGCAGACCGAAACTGAAAAGTCGCAGGTTCGATCCCCACCGTTACACTATTGTCGTACCCACTCCTAACACAAGTTTTCACTTATTTGGAGGGGAGAGGAGAATACCAGTTAAGTTCAACTTGGCTGATATTCTTTAAAAAAAAAAAATATATTACGCCAATAAAATCCTTACTATTCAATTATCATTTCTTATCTCATCGGAATAACAATTGTATTGTAACAATTATGATTTCCAAACGAACTTGAATAATCGTGCGAAATCTATACATAATAATTGCAAAACCTTCTATTTCTCACGAAAGGTCTTACTGAATGGTCTAGTGACCTTAAAGACCGCTATTTATACTTATTATATTATCAAGATGAGTCCTCAATTTCACCTGACGGTAAGTGGTGACGTACAGGTAGGGTTGCCAGACGTCCCGTATTTCCCGGGACATCCCGTATTTTAGGCATAGTTTAAAATGTCCCGGCGGGACTGACTCTCCCGTATTTGAACCATACGTCGTTTTTCATTATGAAATCGATCTACGTATTCACACTCGCAACGTTCGTAAAACGTACTCGTCTCGCTACTAACTTGCACTCGCAGCCCGCATCGAACAATGACAGTGTTAGTGTCAGAATGACAATCTTAAAACCGACTCGATTCTCGGAAAAATATAAAAAATAATAAAAAATGACACTAAATAATTTTGTTTTTTATTTGTCCCGGGTAAAAAACTGAAATCCCGTCTTTTTTTGCCCATTTAACCATTTGTCCCTTATAGGCTGAAAAATATCTGACAACCCTACGTACATGCATCATTGGTATGGTATTTTTATCCAAAAAAGGAGGAAGCCATCGAAATCTATTTATTTTTTATGTATATTCCCCGATTATTCGAAGGCGCCTGGACCGATTTGGAAAATTCTTTTTTTGGTTGAAGACGTATACTTCCCATGTGGTCCCATTGTCATCAGGTCAGGATCTGATGATGGGATGCTGGAGAAATCGAGGGAACTCTTCAAATTTTAAAGGCACAATTGATATACTTCGTAGTTTGAAGTCATTTTTGTAAAAATAATTTTTACGTTTACTATTCGCAGTAAAGCCAAAACATGTTATATTTACCATATGCATACATACATATATAGACTGATAAACACATTACCCTCCTTTGTGTGGCGCGGTCGAGTATGCACATGCATAGCGCAACATGACTTCACTCGTTGACACAGCGAGTTGGAACGCCGCGATTTTGTTAAATGGGGAAATTTTTATATTTAGGTAGAGTAAGTTATCCGTCACTGTATCACACACGTGTTTAGACGCGAAATAAAGACTACAGCAGGGGAATAAGTTCGTATTATTTTCCACCCTCGCGGCAAGAGTCTCTAAAAGTAAAAACCACTTCATCTCCCATTCGTTTCGTGTGGTGCGGGTTGTTACGTTCCCTCAAATATGGTTGAACGGCTGGATCATGCGTCGTGCTCGTGAACGGGTGCCACCAACGGGAATGGGTCTGCTTTGTCTGCCCGTCTTAACATGTGTTGGATTGTATGTACCTACGTATGCATTTTTGAATCTTCATTATGGAAGCACTGTATACATAGCATTGTTTTGTTACCTATTGTAAAAATTTTTTTTTGAAAAGAGCAATCGCTGAGTTTCTTGCCGCCTCTTCTCAGCAGAATCTGCATTCCGAACTGGTGGTAGATTTATGACGTGTCGTAAGAGCTACAAGTTGGCCTACATGAAATAAATAAATTTTTAATTTTTTTTTTGAATTTTTCAGGGCTGCGGCTTCGGCTGCCAACTCCACCACATAGTGTACTGCCTGATATTCGCGTACGCGACCGAGAGGACGCTGATCCTCAACTCCAAGGGCTGGAGGTACAACAACAAGGGCTGGGAGTATGTCTTCCACCCCATCTCTGACAGCTGCACCACGGCGTACGACGACAAAGTGGTCCAGTGGCCTGGTGAGAAATTCCTTTGTACCCTCTATCCTTACTAAAGTCAATGTGGGTAACTGCTACGAATAAATAATAAGTTAGGAAGTCTAATTCAGAACAAAAATCCACTCAAAAAATGGCCCTACTTCAAACCAGAACGACATATGATCCAAATTACGAGTCACTTCCGAGGTTACACATAGACATGCTTGGTGATCGGTTCAAATTCAGAACGACAGCATAGATTGGTTCGCGCGCGTGCTGGTATGTTTGCTATGACAGCTGAGTCATTGGACGATGTTATGAAAATTTGACGTGCAAGAAAAATGTCCAACTGTTGACGTGCTATTTTTGTATTTAATCCCCGCCTCCAACGACTCAATTTTAATCTCCGCCCACTTTGGCACAATTTTTGTTGGGGTCATTTTTTTAACGCAGTTAGACTTCCTTACTTATTATTAATTCGTAGGGTAAATGTAAACAAAGGTAAAGAAATGTAAACGCTTCCAATTACTTCGGCAATCCAACTGTTTTAACATTAACCATGGAAGGGAACGCACCTAGAGTTAATAGTCTATGACGACCATTTTGAACTTTCAGTGTCAGTCGTCAACAAATAGGTACATAGTCTAGTTAATTTTTTATTGTAAAATACATAGAGGCAAATGTAAACTTATTATTTAAAACTCAAAATAAATGCACTACAACTGTGATTGTGAGATCTGGAGAAATTCCGTTGAAGTTTCTAGTGCGAAAATAGCAGGCATCGTTAAATGACGATTTTTTCCACATAACTACAGTCCGCGCGCGAGCTCCGAGGAATCTTAACAAGTTCATGGACAGTATCACCTCAATGGTTGATCGTGTTATGTCACTACAAAATTTCATACATTGCCTAGAGGCGTTGTGACTTGTGTCACATCGCAAAAGTAATAAATGATGTGATGTGACAGTACAGGTTGGTGGGTTTTATTTCACCCGAAACCCGGGATTGTAAGTCCCGGGTTAGTTTGCGAGCTAATGGACTGTATATTTTTGGTTAATTTTACTTCGATAGTTTCTATCTCTGGGCAAGCCTTCACCATCAATCGGCGGGAACGAAATTAAGTAATCCACTTACCCTTTTGATGTCGTCGGTCTGCCTTGCCGAAGGTGGAATCAGCCGTGTCTCGTCGTATGCAGATGCCTGGTTTCGGTATGGTATAATCGTGTGGGGGGACAGCACTCGATAGCGAGCGGGCGTGGCACTCGAGGCGGTCTTCGAACAGCAACTGTCCGCCGCTGGCGATGACGGACGCGAACGAACAACGAAAAGAGGGTGGATTGGTAAAATCGAACCCACAGAATTGACGGTGACCCGCAGTTTGCCCAGATTGTCTAAAACTATCGAAACAAAACAGTTCTGAACACAGGTATAGGCGTGTAAGTCGTAAGGCGTTTTCCTGTGCGCTGTGACAATACGCCTTTGGGTGATATTGTTGTGTTATGATAAATAAATAAAATACCAGTAAATTTGTTTAATATTTATTAAGAAATTAATGTTAAATCACAGAAAGGTACTTATACCATCAATCTTTAGATTAGAACAAACTACAAAAATGTAGGGTGCTATCCCTACTGATAAGTGATAATCTAAATATATAAAAGGCAAAGGTGACTGACTGACTGACTGACTGACTGACTGACTGACTGACTGACTGACTGACTGACTGACTGACTGACTGACTGACTGACTGATCTATCAACGCACAGCTCTAACCACTGGACTGATCGAGCTGAAATTTGGCATACAGGTAGCTGTTAGGACGTAGACATCCGCTAAGAAAGGATTTTGGAAAATTTCAACCCCAAGAGGGTTAAATAGGGGGTTAAAAATCGAACCTAACGTGAGCGAAGCCGCGGGTTAAAGCTAGTAATTAGTATTGATAAATGATATAAGTGGACTGTATTATTTAATGATATTGATATGATATTGATTGATATGATAAACCTAATGATATAATGATATGTTAAGCGCGTCATAGGGCAGCCCGAGGTGCGCTGACTCTTAATACTTGTAACTAACGACGACGGCGTAAATTGCTGACGGTGCGGTGTTCGGTAGCACGCAGTGTCCCGAACAATAAATATTTCTATAAACGTTCTAAGTAATCAACATAATTATCAATATAACAAACTTATATTATAGTCTTGCACTTTTAAATTATTAGGACTTAGTAATAAAGGAACATTTGGTCGATTAAACCTAAACTTATTCACCTAAGCTTTCATGATAAACTTCGAAACAGCCTGGGCACAAGGGCGGTTTATTTGGGCATCCTTTGCAACGGTAGCTGGTTTCTTTTCTAATATTTCGTTTGGAGCATTCTTTGCATTTCAAAAAAGCAAATTTTTTTGATGCACCTGCCCGAGATAATATTTGTTCTGGCCAATGGCCACTGCCGTTATTCTCAGTTGAAGAAACCTTCTCTGGTTGGGGATGAAGAAGTCTAAATCGCCTACTATCATTGGCTCTGGTGTTGCTAAGCATGTCTTTTCCTGTTACATTTTTGTCAAGTCCAATCATATCCTTGATCAGTTCATCGCGATATTTTATGTAGCTGTATGCCTTGGAATTTCCTTTCTTATACTTCTTGAAAAGATAGAATGCGTTCCACACAGCAATGTCTAAAAGGTGAAAAAACACCTTTTTGTACCACCTTATGGTTTTGCGAGGACATGAGTAATAGGAGACCATCTGGTCTGAACGGTCGATACCTGACATGAATCTGTTATATACGTCTACTTCAGCTGGTTTTGATCTCGTCCTGCCAAGTCTGTTGCTTACCTCCACTATGGTTGGGTGTATTTTGGTGGTGATCATTAGGACTGGACGTTTGTCCATCCACTTGGAAACATAAACTCTATTCTTACATGCCCAAACATGCTCATCCCTTTGGAGCTTCTTCTTGACTATATATGTAGGCGTACCCTTACGATTTGCGCGCAAGGTACCAGTGCTATGTGTGTTTAAATCGAGCAATTTCTGTGTCAAGTTGATGGAATTATAGAAGTTATCCATGAAGAGATGGTGACCACGACGCAAGTATGGACGCATCAACCTTAACACAAGTTTTTCTGTCTTAGACACATCTGGGTTCTGTGTTTCTTCTTTACCCGAGTACATTCTGATATTGAGCACATAACCGTCATGTGTAGTGAGCTCGTAAAATTTAATGCCATACCGAGCTTTTTTAGATTTAATATATTGTCGAAAGCGTAGACGGCCCCGAAATAGAAGAAGGGACTCATCTAGAGATAATTCTTCACCAGCTTTGAAAATTTTTCTAAAATTTAGTGTTAATGAGTCAATAAATTTTACAATCTTGTTTTCACCTTTTTCACCCAATTCCGATGTACGGAGACAGCGCAAAATTTGCTCATATCTTCGTCCTGAAATTACATAACTAAATATTGGATGAAAATATAGCGGATCAGTTTGTGTAAAGACACGTCTTTGCTCTGGATATTTTATGTTACCTTTGAGAAGGCTGAGACCCAGAAACTGCAACATTTCTTCACAACTGGTTTCACGGTAAACTGATTTTCGGCTGTGTCTGGTGTGTGGCCGATTAGTGCAACAAAGAAAATTCCCATATTTGTTAGTATATTGTACTAGATTCTCTATAGATTTTTTAGGAAACACAAGTTGGAAAAAATCAATAGCTTTGTCCATGTCATCAATATTCACTGTTATACCACACGCCGAGGTATCAAAGTTAAAATTTGGTATGGTTTGGTATGTATTAGACCAAGATTCATTTATTGTTATAAATGAATTTTCTTGTGAGGTTCCTTCTGCATCACTATCACTATCACTGCATGACAAAGAGTTATCGGAAGGTAAAACCGAAGCATTCCTGTCTACCTGCATGCTTTGTGAAGCTTGAGTCGTCTCCTCGGAACTCGTCGATTCGACGCCAGATGGTTCATAATCTTGATCAGAGCCAAATCTCCCATCGTCAACATAAGGGTCTTGACTAGATTCAGACGAAGAAATATCGCCGAAAAAGGCTTGAATTAGTTTTTGCTCTTCGTATGAATATTTAGATGACATCTATAAAAATATTAGTTCGAATTCAATATGATGTAATCGTGTTCGAAACATAAATTTACACTAAAATCGTATTGTTTACACAAGCAGCAACCCTTGAGCTATTTATTTTTATAAATCAATTGAATATTATACGCATAATAAACACTTACTTTTAGAAATCATTTACGCGCCAAAACGTGTACAAACACTCTCGTGCGCTGTCCGCCGAACACTACTCAACGAAATGTATATAATAATGTACAGTAAAAGGTAAAAATTCTGTCTATAATGACATTACAGAATGCCCTTACTTATGCCAGTATAGAAAATGGAATGCCGTGAGGCGTACTGATTGTATACAAGTAAAAACTTTGACGAAAAACGAAAACTTAAAAAATGGCTCGTACAAAATAGCTTCTACGAGATAGATGAGCTATTCCAAAGTAGTAACAGATGGTAGTTACTCTTAGGCTATTAGGCCTCAATTGCACGTGCGGTTATGATATAAATTAATTGAATTGAACATTAAAAATGTAAAATGACTAGACTAATGACTAATGACTAATGACTTGACAACTTCGAGAGCATGTTGACGTAAGAGATAGAGTTCTTATTTAGTCGATATTACGTTATCGATAATAAGACATCTTTAGCACCCGCGCGCGTGCCTTAAATTAATTGTGAAATAATAATTCTTTCAGGATAGTACCTATGTGCATGAAAGAAAATAATAAATTGTATAATGGTATTGTCTTCGGATTATGGAGGATTTTTTCTCTGCCTGTGGTCATTGCTCGTTCTCGCCATTCTTTTTCGTCGAAATTAAACAGCTATTTGCAAACACAAAGAAAACTTTTTAGTTTAGTACTATTTATACCTAGTCTAAATATATAAAAGGCAAAGGTGACTGACTGATTGACTGACTGATCTATCAACGCACAGCTCAAACCACTGGGCGGATCAGGCTGAAATTTTGCATGTAGATAGCTATTATAACGTAGGTATCCGCTAAGAAAGGATTTTTGAAAATTCAACCCCTAAAGGGATAAAATAGAGGTTTGAAAAATCGAACTTAACGTGAGCGAAGCCGCGGGCGTCCGCTAGTACTAAATAACACTGCTACACACAGAACTCGATACTCGGTACTCGCTTCAAGGTCGACACTAGTGCTGGGAGTGTGCGGGGTGAGGTGCGGGGTGAGGTGCGACGGTCGGGCGCGGTGCACACCCGCCCGCGCCCTCAGCCCCCGATTCCTCGGAGCTCACGCGCGGACTTTAGTTAAAACTAGCTGTGCCCGCGACTTCGTTCGCGTGGAATAGTGACTTTTCGGGCAGCATATTTAGAATTACATATACCGTCGAGTGTCGACGCTCAGGCGCGAGGCGTGTAGTACGTACTCTGTACGTTAAAAATGTTCGCCGTGATTCTTTAAATTGACATAACTTTTTTATTTATGAACCGATTGACATGAAATAAACACTAAATGTTAAGTGAAGCTTACTACAATATATTAGTGAAAACCGTATCTAAATCGAATAAGCCGTTTCTGATATTAGCGTGCAAAAACACACAAACAGACAAACAGACAAAAAAAATTAATTACAATTTCGGGTTCGGCATCGATATAATAACAACCCCTGCTACTTTTTTTTATATATTTCCATTGTACAGACACCACTTTTCTACAATTTTATTATATGTATATAGATGAGTCACTCTTTCGATATAAATAATTATTGTAGCAGCAAATATTTTTAATTATTTTTTACAGCATCATATGAAGCGAAGGTGGTGTCGCTACCTTTCATCGACTCAATCACGCAGAAGCCAAAGTTCCTGCCTCTAGCCGTACCTTCGGATTTGGCACATAGGTATTCCAAATATTCACATTTATCCTTAACTAACTCTTGCTCTTTGTAACTCATTTGTAACACGTTTGGATTTCGGTTGGAATTGTATTCCGAACCAGTGGTAGATTCATTTGACGATTCGAAAGCACTTTGTAAAAGTTTGTGAATAAAAAATTATTCTATTCTATTTTGAAAAGAGTAACTGCTGAGTTTCTTGCATGCCGTTCTCAACAGGAACTGCTTTCCGAACCTGTGGTAGAGTCTTGTCAGAAGTGCCAAGAGAGAGAAAGTTGGAGCAAGAGTATCTGCTGTCTTTCTTGCACGCCCTACTCAAAATTTGATTTCCAAAGCGGTGGCGAACAGTAACTGCTGAGTTAGTTAAGATTCTTAACATAATCTGCTTTCCGAACCGGTAGTAGAGTCTTGATTTTCATAAGAACCATAACTGGGTATTGAAGAAGTATGCTTTGAATACCATGGACCGCGATGAATAGAATAGAATAGAATTCTTTATTTGCATAATGTGTGTGTAACAAAAGATGACAATCACACTTCACACTATCACATCACATCACATCACATCACACTAATATAAAGCCGAAAGTTTGTATGTGTGTGTGTATGTTTGTTACTCTTTCACGCCAAAACTACTGGACCGATTTGGCTGAAATTCAAAATGGAGATAGATTATACCTTGGATTAAAACATAGGCTACTTTTTATCCCGGAAAATCAAAGAGTTCCCGCGGGATTTTAAAAACTAAATTCACGCGGACGAAGTCGCGGGCATCAGCTAGTTCCAATTAAAAGTTCAACACATTAGCCGTATCGGCGTACAAATATTGTGGTAGGTACACAAAAAGCTAAATACATGCGGTTCTTAATAATTACGAGAACATGCATTAACAAATCAATAATTAGGTATACAAATCATTTAGTCTAAATATATCATTAATAATGATAACAATCATTTAGCCTAAATAAATCATTAATAAAGATAAGCAATAATAAAGATTAGAATTAAAATAATATCATAGTTGAATAAGAAATAATATCAAGTCAATCATGAATTAATAAGTAAATAAAAATAAGGGCGTAAGTAATAATATGTCAAAATTGTTTTTTGTCATGATGGAAAAACTCTTCTACGGAATAGAAATTTTTCCCCTGCAGCCATTTCTTTAACTTTTGCGCAAATTGTTTCATTGGCAGTGACTCACTGGTTAGACCAGGTTAAATCACTCACTGGCCTTCTACTTACAATCGCAATTAGAAAAGTCGAGGACCGGACAGAGTGGAAGGCTATAGTTACCGACGCCACGAAGGCACTTTCATGTGGACACGACCTTTAGCAGTTTTTTATATTAAAAAAAAAAAGGGTGCGACCAAGAAGAGAACTGGGTGCTTATGAATTTATTGTGGATATTTCGTAGGATAGTGCGGTTCAACGGCGACCCGTCGTCGTGGTGGGTGGGGCAGATGCTGAAGTACGTGCTGAAGCCGCGCCAGGCCATGCAGAAGGCCATCAACGACACCATCGCCAAGATGAACTTCAAGGCGCCCATCGTCGGGTGACTTTTCATTTAATTTTTTATGCGTACATTTCCCAGAAAAATTGATTATGTTTTAAAATAACAGGTCAGATGCGAGCCCGACTTGCATGCGAAGGGTTTCATTTTGCCGTACCAAAAAACACCACTAAAAACCTTTTGATTTTTAATTTATTTTTATTTTTATTATTTGTTGTTGTAGCGACAACAGAAATACACATTCTGTGAAAATTTCAACTGTCTAACTATTACGGATCATGAGATACAGTCCACGAACAGATAGACGGACCGAAGGACAGCGGAGGCTTCGTAATAGGATTTCTAGGCACACTTTGTGTACGAAACATTAAAAAAAGGTGTTTGTTCTAGTAATTTGTTCCCCACAGAGTGCACATAAGAAGGACAGACAAAGTGGGCACGGAGGCGGCGTTCCACCACATCGACGAGTACATGCTGCACGTGAAGGACTATTACGCCACGCTGGAGCTGGCGCAGTTCGTCGACAAGAGGAGAGTGTACCTGGCCACGGACGACGCCAATGTGAGTCTCGCCGTGCTATTGTTCCACCACATCGACGAGTACATGCTGCACGTGAAGGACTACTACGCCACGCTGGAGCTGGCGCAGTTCGTCGACAAGAGGAGAGTGTACCTGGCCACGGACGACGCCAATGTGAGTCTCGCCGTGCTATTGTTCCACCACATCGACGAGTACATGCTGCACGTGAAGGACTACTACGCCACGCTGGAGCTGGCGCAGTTCGTCGACAAGAGGAGAGTGTACCTGGCCACGGACGACGCCAATGTGAGTCTCGCCGTGCTATTGTTCCACCACATCGACGAGTACATGCTGCACGTGAAGGACTACTACGCCACGCTGGAGCTGGCGCAGTTCGTCGACAAGAGGAGAGTGTACCTGGCCACGGACGACGCCAATGTGAGTCTCGCCGTGCTATTGTTCCACCACATCGACGAGTACATGCTGCACGTGAAGGACTACTACGCCACGCTGGAGCTGGCGCAGTTCGTCGACAAGAGGAGAGTCTACCTGGCCACGGACGACGCCAATGTGAGTCTCGCTGTGCTATTGTTCCACCACATCGACGAGTACATGCTGCACGTGAAGGACTACTACGCCACGCTGGAGCTGGCGCAGTTCGTCGACAAGAGGAGAGTGTACCTGGCCACGGACGACGCCAATGTGAGTCTCGCTGTGCTGTTGTTTCCCACAGGAGAATGCTCATAAGAGGGACAGACAAACTGGGCACGGAGGTGGCCCTAAGACCGGCTGTGACTATTTAAAAGAAAGTGCCTATAACAATCCTCTGTTGGATTAAAGGACTCTTTCAACAATAGGGTTTGCCCATAATCACCACGCTCGGTAGGCTTGGTGATCACAGTAGATGGTAGTACACCCTTAGTCGCTTCGTACGACAACCGGGAGAGAGGAGGGCTGGTGGCAATTGTATGCTGTAGCCTAAGCTTGAACATTTTAACTTTGATCTGTCGTTACCTTACGGCACTAATATATCTCCTATAACGTTGGTTGATTAACACAAATTAATATTAACAAAAAAATGTTAGAATTATTTTGCTGTAATCCGTCAACAGAAAAAATCTGTATGGTCAAACATGCTGTTATAAGCTAAGCACCGCTTACCTCCCCAACCAAGCAATAAAGCAAAGTTCCCAAGCAAGCAATGTCACCACCATTCACATGCACCACCACACAAGACTTTTATACTACTCTCGACGCACGTTTCGCCCCGACCCCGGAGCATCCACAGGAGATATCGACTTTACAATGCTGTATTGTCTAGAAATTAATACAAATTAATATCTTTTCAGGTTTTAGGAGACGCTAGAAAGAAATACCCTGACTACGAGTTCCTGGGCGACCCGTCCATAGCCAAAACCGCCGCGACGCACCGACGATACACGCCGGTGTCTTTGACCGGACTATTGGTTGACTTGCACATGCTGGCCATGTGCGACTACCTTGTATGCACCTTCAGCAGCCAGGTGAGTGATCCTTTTTGGACTATCGCTCGGCGGGCCTAAAAAGAAACGATGAAACCGATCAATTGGCATGATGACCGATTTTGAAAAACTGTTGGATAATGTTTGGTAGTATCTAGTATTTCGAAAAAATATCTTTAGCGAAAAAACCACGTGGACGAAGTTGCAGGTATCATCTAGTTTTAAATATTTCCACCTGTAGGGTTAGTATAAGATTTAACTCGATTGATCGTATTCGTATTCGATGACATTAACGTCAAAGTAAATTGAACCATAACACCTTTTAATTAGCGCTCAATTTCGCGTATGCGTCCTTATACGTTTACGGATACGCTCCAAATTAAAATCGGTTGTACTGAGTTTGTGACTTTAAACCAGTCCATTTAAGGTTCATTTGACTTTGACACTATTTTATTATTCCCCTGTCAGGTGGGGCGCGTGGCCTACGAGATGATGCAGACGAACCGCGTGGACGCATCGGATAGCTTCTATTCGCTGGACGATATCTACTACTTCGGCGGACAGAACGCGCACGACCGCCGCGCCGTCATGCCGCACGCCGCTTCCGCCAACCAGGAGATCTCGTTCCAGGTATGTCTGTGTCTTTGTTACAAGCACCCGTCATAACCGAACACGAACTGAATATGTAGCGAAACCGAACCGAGGCGATGTCAAACTAGGCGCAAACACACAGCGATCCGAACACATGGCGAAAGGGAAACGAGGCGGAGATGTCAAACCAGGCGCGAACACACAGCGATCCGAACACATGGCGAAAGGGAAACGAGGCGGAGATGTCAAACCGGCGCGAACACACAGCGATCCGAACACATGGCGAAAGGGAAACGAGGCGGAGATGTCAAACTAGGCGCGAACAAAGCGAACCGAAAACGTGGCGAAAGGGAAACGAGGCGGTGATGTCAAACTAGGCGTGAACACACAGCGAACCGAACACGCGACGAAAGGGAAACGAGGCGGAGATGTCAAACTAGGCGCGAACACACAGCGATCCGAACACATGGCGAAAGGGAAACGAGGCGGAGATGTCAAACCAGGCGCGAACACACAGCGATCCGAACACATGGCGAAAGGGAAACGAGGCGGAGATGTCAAACTAGGCGCGAACACACAGCGATCCGAACACATGGCGAAAGGGAAACGAGGCGGAGATGTCAAACTAGGCGCGAACACACAGCGAACCGAACAAGTGGCGAAAGGGAAACGAGGCGGAGATGTCAAACTAGGCGCGAACACACAGCGAACCGAAAACGAGGCGGAGGCATCACGCAATGCTGAGACGCCATATTTACATATCTCTGCCTTTTCAATGCATTTTTATAGTTATGACGTATATTATACAATATGGCGTATTTTTTATTGCATTCAATAAACTGACACTTCCGTGCCTCGCTCGCCTGATCTCTCGTTGGTCGGTCGTGTAATATTCGTTCCATCGCCCTATGAGAGTGAGGGAATAGTTATTTAAATTTTATTGGGAAAGTTACAAAAGGGTACAAAAAAGGTACCTATTTTTTTGTGTATTGTGTATTTTGCAATTTTTTTTAATTCGCAGGTTGGCGACCTAATCGGCGTCGCCGGCAACCATTGGAACGGTTTCGGCCGAGGGACGAATAAGAGAACTAACTTGGTAAGTATTTTAAGATGCCCGTTCTCCAGAGAATACGTAAAACTGTGCTCCGGCACAGCCCTTTGTGCTTTCTACTAGAAATTCTTCTAGTAGAAAGGCTGTTCTAAGAAAGATTTCTACTAGAAATGTGTCATATCCTCACAAAACAAGCGAAAAAATTGTTCCGAACAGCGGCGCCAAAGTTTATACCCATGCAAAAAAATCACGTCGATCCATAGCTCTGTTGCAGCGTTATTGAAGGACAAACGAAGAAACAAACCCACTTTCGCATTTGTAATATTATATCTATACTAAAATTTAAAGCTGAAGAGTTTGTTTGTTTGAACGCGCTAATCTCAGGAACTACTGGTTCGAATTGAAAAATTATTTTTGTGTTGCATAGTCGATTTATCGAGGAAGGCTTTAGGCTATATAACATCACGCTGCGACCTATAGGAGCGAAGCATCAGTGAAAAATGTTGCGAAAACGGGGAAAATTGTCCATATTTAAACCTTAAGGCCCAAGAGACGGGTCTGCCCGCGAAATTCAAATTTAATTTGGTTTTTCGCAATTTGTAAAGTAATACGACAAAGTAGGTATGGTATTCAAGTTGCGCCAATGGCAGTATCATCTTTACAGGTTTATATACTAATCTTTACATGAAAGTATCCATTTTAAGAAATTAGTCAAAATAATGAGTTCGACGTGAGCTTCTCACAAATTAGTCATTATTTTGATTAATTTCTTAAACTGGATACTTTCACGTAAAGATTAGTATATAAACCTGTGAAGATGATACTGCCATTGGCGCAATTTGAATACCGTAAGCCTACTTTGTCGTATTAGTTTATAAATGGCGAAAAACCAAATTAAATTTGAATTTCGCGGGCAACTCCGTGTCTAGGACCTTAATCGCGATCATAATAACAGAAATTGAAAAGTCGCGTGCAGCAGCTAGTGTAAGATATATAAGTAAGGTTTTTTATTTTCAGAACGGCCTAATCCCGTGGTACAAGACGGCGGACCACCTGGTACTGTACCCGTTCCCGGAGTACAAGCACGTGCCGCAGTACCCGGACACGCGACAGAAGGACTTATAGACCATTCTTATCTAGGCCTATAGTCTGATTTTTAATTCGGTGGAATTCTGACACTTGTCATTTTATAAATCGAGCGAGTTATTTGTATGAAAAACAGTATTACCACCTGTAGTTCGATTTTACCCCAAACTATCTGTCAGGCATTTGTCATAAATATCTATGTGCGGCAATTGATATTTATTTTTCTAAGTTTAAATTTGATATCTTTTTTGTGGGATTTTTTAAATCTCTGGTAACATTAAGATATGTCAGAATTCCACGCAATTAAAAATCAGACTATAGTACATTGTCCGCTCCGACCGCGTTCAAATTATACCTACTTTGTTATCCGACTGCGGAAAAGACAAAAGGGTTATGATTTTAGCAGTCTATGTATGTATGTGTACGTAGTTTCTTACCCGACTGTGGAAAGCCAAAGGGAAGGGTTTTTATATTAGTAGTCTATGTATGTGTATTGTGTACGTATGTCATCTTAGAGGGCCCGTACAACATGTCTGTCAAACAAACGGAAACGGAGATGTTTCGACCGTTCCGTAGAACAAAGTCTCATCTGCTAAATCAACATCTGCAAGGCTCAAATCTCAAGTTATGAATTTAGCATATAAGACTTTGTTCTACGGAACGGTCGGTTTGATTTGATGACTTTGTTCAAACAAAATCGTAACAAAAACACGTAAAAATTTTCCGTATTTGACAAACATATTTGACCGTGTATAGGCCCCTTTAGAAAGAAAAAAACGTTTTTTTTTATAAATTATGCCACATCTTACCCAATAGGTATACCTAGATTAGGTTGTCCCGGCGCCTCAACCATTTGTGCATTAAAGACAAGGCGTCAAACAGAAGAAGCGCCGGAACAACTAAGTCATGTGTGGCAACCCGGAAAAAAGCTCCCAACTCAGCAAAATGCTATATGCTTTTGCTTAGCGCATAAACTACTGAGTGGATTTTGATGGTGACTTAGGCTACATTTTATACGAACAAAATTGATGTGAATGGTACTATATAATTTGTCATAGATTTTAAGATACAATTGTATTTAAACTCTGCCTGTATTTGAATTTGAACGCGGTCTCGTAGCATAAGCTTATCCGAATTACAAACGCTAGAATTTAGTTGTTAATGGAATTTGTGATTTGTGACGTTCGGGTATTAAGTTCAAATTAGCTTGCGTTATTAACGATCCTTTATATGCACAAGGATAGGTTTAAGCTCCATGCTTTCTTTGCGTTTATATGATTTGAAGTATTGGAAGAACCGATAGACGATGAAATATGTATAAAATATTCGTAATTTTACTGGCAAGTGTAGTAATGAACCACTTTGGTCAAAAATATAATGAGACTTTTACAATAATTGAAAATATTAGAATGTGCGAGAGAGAGGGATGCAAAAAGCAAACTGGCTCTTAATTCCACTGTCATTTTAAATGATCTTACTTCCATGGTTCATAGACACATGAGAAATGTATATGACAATGTAATAGCATCGTAATGTGATTCTTATATTGCTATAACTGGGAGGTCTCGGGTTCGATTCCTGGCGGGGGCAATTTAGGAATTTATAATTTCTAAATTGTCTCTGGTCTGGCTTTGGCCGTGGCTAGTTACCACCCTACCGTCAAAGACGTGCCGCCAAGCGATTTAGCGTTCAGGCACGATGACGTGCAGAAACCGATTAGGGGTTGAATGTACACTGCCATACCCCTTCCAAGTTAGCCCGCTAGAAGCTTAGACTGCATCGTCACTTACCATAAGGTGAGATCGCAGGACTATCTTGTCATCGAATAAAAAAAAAGATAAACTTCTGGAAGTCCTTACAAGAGACATAGGTCCAGGGATTTAATCTGTTATTCGACGACAAAAAGAAAAACAAGAAGCGTTGCTTAAGTCCGGATTTAGGTCACACACTTCTATAAAATAATACTATATTCGTGACCTAAGTGGTCCATTATAACGCCGCGTTTATCCCCCGAGCGTAACGAGCTAACTAACGCCGTGTTTTAATAGACTGCTTAAGTCACGCGTGTCGTAATGTACCATTATAACGAATGAAGATGATTCAACCATTAATTTTATTTAGCTTTTATTCTGTGTTAAATGGAATTTTTCTAGTTTAAACATCAGGCCTATTCCTAGAGTTTAAGATACTTAGATAGCTTTTCGATTTTTTTTTATATTTTCGTTATTAACAGTTCTTAATACTCCTTTTATTATTTAACAAATCATTTTGACCAAAACGCGGTCGATTGATTTAATTTTTTTTTGTTTTAACGAAAAGTCACAAAAATAAAATAATTACTCAAAATTAAAAACTACAGTAGCTCCAAATATGCCGATGCTTTTTATTAGTTGAAACGAATAGTAAAGGTTCCTGTCCACTGAAGTGGAGCGGAGTGGAGTCATGCACTGACCCGATCATCGATAGATGGCGTGATTACACAGTCACGTTCCATTCCACTCCGCACAGTGGTGCTGTAGAGTGGAGTGGAGTGGAGTGGAGTGCCACTCCACTCCACTCCACTCTACAGCACTCCACTCCACTCCTGAAAGGGACTGAAATTGTTTAGTCGACTGTCAAAGCTCGCAAACTGTAGCAAAATTTTTTCTAACTTATAATATTTTAGTTCAAGTCTCAAATACCTTTACATTCCTTCAAATATATTCCGATATCGTATTATTTTATTGACCATTTTTTTAAGGCTTTTAAAATTTTGTGAGCGATTTTTCAAACTGTGTAAAAATCCTTCCATGAAAATTATTATTTACAATAAGTTATGTATTTTTATTGTAATTTTATGCATATTTTTATATTAAATGTCATTGTCTCATGTAATGATCTGATTATGTGATCAAAATTTATGTTGCTTTATATATTTTTTTTCGAATACCTCCCAAATTGGAATAATATTTACAATATTTTTTTTTATTAGTTAATTCAATATTTTTATGTTTTTAATGTCTTAAATGTGCAATAACGGTGACTAATAATATTAATTTAATCGATTTTTCGTATTTTTATTTTCTATGTGAAAATATTTTATGGTATCTCATACAGAAACTTCGAAATATGCACCTAAAAATAAAACTCAATTATATTAAAATAATTATACACGAAAAGAAAGGCTAATGTGATGGCTTTTTTACGTTAAGATTATATAATAAACTTCAAAATATTTATGATTGGTATTGAATTAATAGTCATGCATACAAATGTAAAGTATCTATAATATTAAATATGTATGTAATTAAGTTTACCTATGTATTAGATTACAGTATTTGGTATGAGAAAAATATCAGTGTATTTTCATACATTTTCATATTAGAGCGTGTAAACGTACAAAATATTTTTGTGTATTCTTTATGTATACTGCCTACGAAATGAACTCCTTTACATTATTAATTTATTATAGATAGTTCAACTCATCTTGGCGCGCGGTGTTATGTGTGCGTATGCTTGTAAACATGCAGTTTTAATTTGTGTGGTAATGACGCGGCGGCCGCCTATTCGTCCTTCTGTCACGCACACACAGTTACTGACTGTACATAGGCTTTACGCACACATGGCGCCGCGCGCCAAGATGAGTTGAACTATCTATATTAGAGATAAAAATTGAAGCGAACGCCTGTCCATACTCTATCATCTTATTCTTATTCATTATCCCTTAATTGACATAATCGTTAAACCAAGTTGAAGTGAGTTTGCCCTGTATTTATCTTAGTTTTAATTCCATTGATCGTATAATTCGATGATATTAGCGTCAAAGTAAAATGAACAATAACAGTATGGAATTAGAGCTCAATTTCGTTTATGCATTCTCATACGTTTACGTGTACGATATGCTCCAAATTAAAATAGGTCGCATTGAATTTGTGACTCTTAAAACAATACAATTAAGGTTGATTTTACTTTGACGCTAATGTCGTTGAAATCTTATAAGAATTAAAACTTAGACTAACTCCACTGTCGATCAACACTAGCACAGAATAGACGGCGGTGAAATCAAAGAAAACTATTTCGTAAAAACGAAAAAAATAATAATGTGTTAAAATAATACATATTTAATGTTCAATTAAAACTAAACCAACAATGTATGTGGTTTAGGGTTTGAAATTTTGTGATATAATGTTACGTTTGAAGTTTTTTTATGACAATGACTGCATATAGGTCTTGAACACCTCATATGTATAATATGTTATATATTTACGTATAAATATGTCGCCGTTTGATAGATTCACTGCTCTGAAAATGCCCTTTTTTACCGATTTCATGTTGTTAGGGCCTTAGTGGAATATCGAATATATGTACCTATCCGATGTGATATGTAGGGTTATTATAAGATTATTATAAGATTTAATTCGACTGATCGTATTTGTATTCGACGACATTAGCCTCAAAGTAAAATGAACCTTAAATGTATAGAAATAGAGCTCAATTTCGTGTATTCATTCTTATATGTTTACGTATAAATTAAAGTCGGTTGTACTGAATTTGTGACTTCAAGAAGTCAATACTTATAAGGTTCATTTTACTTTAACGCTAATGCCAATACGATTAAATCTTATATTAACCTTACTGGACTATAGTATCACATAAACGGTGTCCGGTTCGTGTTGTTATGTGATCTTATAATGTGTAGGAGTTCTGAATTTATATTATGTGTAACAATACTTATGTCGAGTATACTCTTTATTTACAGCGTATTAAGGTTTGTATTCGTGTAGCAACTGTTAATTGTTAAGGCTGGGGTATACGAGAGAATATTATATATTTTTAAATAATATTATTTTATACAAGTAATTAATTTTTTTTTCTCATTACAAAATTATGTTATTTTGTTTCTTTTTTTGAGATTTTTAGTAATATTTCGTGATTTTTAATACTCTGCTTTATTGTAAAAGAAAATTACCTATCTATTGTGTTTTGTATATATTTCAAAATAAAATAATTAATTTTATCTAATCTGTGGATGAGGAACTTACGAGCCTCTATAAAAAGTGTCGTTTAGCTCACAGATTAGCCCAGCTATGGGATTGTCTAAAAACGATTGTGTGACAATAGCACTGATTGTCTGAAAATATGGCGTTCTTGCTGCATCAATATTATTTTTAGAAAATCCCACAGCCGAAAGCGCACCACATTAGCTCCTGGAGTCTGGGAATCGAACACGATACTGATAGGTACTAAGCGTCCATCTCCAGTTGGCCGCTACCTCGCCTCGCGCTTCCCCGCACTGCATCATTTGTGTGAATGATGAAAAACGCATATGTCTCTTAAAAAGGCTCAAGGCACTTTCTATACAGGTGTTGAATTTTTTGCAATTATTATAAGTTATCGTATAGTTTCTGGGAGCGCGATAGAAATGCATTTTGTAAGTATAAAGAAACCAGTTTTAACGAAAGATTATAAAAACCAGTGCCAGTTTTTTATGTTTACCGGTGTACACCTAGCCTTATTCGTGTAATTGTTATCAATTTTTATGGAACGTTTTAACGTTTGTATTGGACGCTTTTCGACGATGTAATTAATGTATCTAATATGGACCTAAACTGTGTGTATATAGCTTTAGTGTACATAAACAAGAAAGGTTAATATAAATAAAATAATTTTAAATGAATTTTATCTTTGTGCTTTTATTTATTTACTGATAATATTAAACCTAATTTGATTTTTTTAAACATCATTGATTAGATGTAAATCGGTCAAATGCGAGTCGAAATCGCATAAAAAGGGTTCCGTGCGATACGGAATCTCGGACTAAACTTGTGATCTGTTTAAATCAAAATTATTTACGTATCATTTCACATTTTGAAAATCCCTTGGGATGTCCTTAAGTACCCACAAAAAATCACATCTATCCGTTGTTTCGTTGCTGCATGATTGAAGGACAAATTAACGTTTCGAATTTTTACCTTGGTGTACCTACGTATGCATTTTTGCATTTTTGAAGCTTTATTGTGGAAGCACTGTATACATAGCATAGCTTTGTAAAAAAAAAATTTTTTTTTGAAAAGAGCAACTGCTGAGTTTCTTGCCGGCTCTTTTTCAGCAGAATCTGCATTCCGAACCGGTGGTAGATTTATGACGTATCATAAGAGCTACAAGTTAGCCTATATGAAATAAATAAATTTTGAATTTTTTTGAATTTTACTTATAAATACGAAAGTGAGAAAAAAAAAAGTGTGTTCGTTTGTTGGTTTGTTCTTCAATCACTCAGCAACGGATAGATGAGGACTTGTAGAGTGACATAGGCTGCCATTTATCCCGAAAAAAAAAACAGAGTTCCCGCGGGGATTTTTAAAAACCTTACTCCACGCGGACGAAGTGCGGGTAAAAGCTAGTATAAAGTAATCAACATTGTGGTCAAGTAACTGTTAACAAAACTTTATAGTTCCAAAGAAAACGTAACAATAAAAATCATTATTTTAAAGTTCGAGTTAACTGCAAGAAATTCACCTAGTTTCGAAATGTGTATCGCGCGCCGGTCATCTCGCGTCATTAATCTTTAGTTTTCCTCGAGCCACGAAACTGGCGTTTTTAACGAAAATACTGTAGTTTAGAGAGCTAATAATTGTGTGCAAGAATTATTAGCTAAATTGTATTATAGTACGTTTATTTCACGAAGTTATGGGAGCCTTACTTGTGGTTACGTCGTGTACATGCAAATTGCGTAAGTTGCGCCTGTCAGGAGCCTAGGTGGGAGCGGTCAGGCGTGAGCAAGCTGTCGCTGATACTTATACAGATACGACACACACAACCAAACGCCTCGAGCCCTCGTGAAATGAAAGAACTATAAGAAATATCAATAATTTTAGTTCACAGAACCTACAAGGCTTGAAGGTTGAAGTTTGAAGCTGACAAGGGCAACATCTATTTACCCTAACTTCCAACTTAACGTCTTGCAACACCATACGTCGTGACGTCGATCCATGCAATTGGATCGAAATATTGACTTTTCCAACTTCCCATTTAGTAGGTACACAATATAATAGCAGTTTTTTCGTTGCAGCATGGTGCGGGTGACAGGTCAGTAGGATGTAACTTATTTAGTACCTTTTTGCTGCAATCATAAGGTTCAAACTCATAGCGATAAAGTTTATCGATACTTACTATTTTTATGAGAAATTCGTTTTCAATTCTTTTTTTTTTTCAATATCAAAATATGGTACAAAATTAGTTACGATCTATTGACCTGTCATCCGCATGCTGGTTACAAAAAACTTATTGTAAAGCACGAAAACGCAATAACGAAAAAACTGTAGTTGATTTGAATAATTTTCGCTTTACTTTTCCTACTGCAACGTGGGATTACCCAGCTTGTGCAGAACGCTCGTCCAATAGCTTGAGTCTGGCGAAAGTAGTCTCTCTCCAGTCAAGTTCAATAACACAGGTAACAGTACAGCGCCTCGCATCGCACCGCTAGCGTCTGCACTTCCCGCGATCGACCATTCCATCGATCGCGATCGTTCCAAATACTCGCCAATTTTTGGGCAAAAACCACGCAATTTCGACGTTATGATTTACGTGACATGCTAAAAAATCTATGCCAAAGTTATTTTATTAAAAATTGAGTTTTAAAACTCATCGGAATATTTTACGTAAAATATTTATTTTTTATTGTTTTCGGATTATCTTAATAGATTGTCCTTTTCATAAAAGTGCCTAGTAAAATAACATATTTACTTACGTGAAATGTTAAAGAAATAATAATTTTATGCAAGATTTCATTTAAATGGGGTTTCAGTTTTAAACATGAATAATTTAATATTTATCGTGATTTTAAGTTGTATGGCACCCGCGGTGTTGCCAGCTAAATATATCGTCCCTAAATGGAAGAAACAGGTGAGTTTGAATTGCTAATTTCCTTATTTAAGACTAGGTTTTGCATGTAAAAGTCTATCGGTTTTTTAATCTGTCTAATTTGGAATTTGACGCTAATGTTACAAAAAGTATTAAGTATAGTTTGTAAATTGAGTTAGGTAACTAATGGTTAAACGATTTATTTAGATTTTTAGCACCAAAGCTTACTTTAAATTGGTGGGATGAATCATAGAACTATATGTCTACCTATTATTTAGCTTTCTTTTCGTAAACTGTTGAAACTAGGGCCATACCTCATTATCTGGGGACATCAACCTACCACTAAAGTTTCAGCATCATATGGTGCCATCTTCAAATTTTTGTCTAATGCGAAGCTTTGGCGGTTGTAGGTTATTAGTACTATACTCTACCGTCAAAGACGTGTCATCAAGTGATTTAACGTTCCAGTACGACAGCATATAGAAACCGATTACAGATATTGGGTTGAATGTACACTCCCATACCCTTTTTAAGCTAAGTAAACTATATTGTCAGTTACGATCACAGTGAGTCTTGAAGCTCGATAGTAGACCGATTTTCGTTCCGGATACTCCGATTCGATTAGATTGGATTAAAACTACCTATTCGAAGTTAGCTATTTAATTGATAGCTTTAGGTAGAGATACCAAGCATTTTAGCAATCGAGAGAAGTCTTGCTACCATTTCCCAAGGCCCTTATCTGTAACAGTTGGCCAAGTTTTAAACTATAAACAGATGCTAATAAATACGAATAAATCGCAATAATTGTGAGCAAGGAAATGGGTCCAGCTCCAAATGGTTAAATCATTAAAATAGCTGCGCCTTAGGTGGGCACATCCTGTGTGCCTGGAAACATCTGGCATGTTTTTGATAGAAAATATTTCTGACTTTTAATTTGGAGCTAGCCTAAACATAGCATAGCATAGCATAGGTACAATGCATGTTGGGATCTAATCCCAGAAACGTTTTTTTATTCGATGACAAGTAAGTCCTTGACTGCGATCTCACCTGATGGTAAGTGACGATGCAGTCTAAGAAGGTAGCGGGCTAACTAGGAAAGGGTATTGCAGTGTAGATTCAACTCATACTCCGGAACGGAACTTAGGTAGGTAGGTACGTTTATCTTTTCGTTTGGGATTTAAGCATGGCTTAACGAGGAAGGCTACTTTTCATCCCGGAAAATAAGAAAGTTTTCGTGGGAATTAAAAAACCTTAATCCACACGAACGAAGTCGCGGGCATCAGCAAGTATTATATAAATGCGAAAGTGTTTGTTTGTTGTTTGGTTTTCCTTCAATCACGCTGCAACAGAGCTACGGATCGATGTGATTTTTTTGCATGAGTATAGTTGACCTGGAGACTTAGAGAGTGACGTAGGCTGTTTTTTATCCCGGAAAATCAAAGAGTTCCCGTGGGATTTTGAAAAGTATATCCACGCGGACTAAATGGCGGTCATCAGCTAGTTATTCTTACTTCCTAGGTAGGTATATTATTTGGCTTTGTATATTATGAGTAAACACTGTCTCCGAGCTCGGTTTCTCAGTGTTATGGCGACACACTTTCCCGCGGCTTTCTCGCGCATATTAGAAAGTACTTAACTGACTCACGGTTCATGTCCTGACGGGTTATGAAAGGAACCTCGGCTTATCGATGCTGATTGTATCAATTAATGGCAGTTAGTGGCTTGGGCGAAAGGTTCAGAGAATCCACCGCGAATAATATCCCAAGAAATCTACTAGTTACCATTATATTATGAACTAGCTAATGCTACCTACCTAGTTTTTAAAATTCCGCGGGATTTTTTTAATTTTCTTGGATAAAAAGTAGCTTATGTCACTCTCCGAGTCCTCAAGTATACCCATTCAAGATATCACGTCGATCCGTAGCTCTGTTGCACCGGGATTGAAGGACAAACCAACAAACTAACAAACAAACACACTTTCGCATTTCTAATATTAGTAAGGAAGTAAGGATAATGGAAATCATTCAGAATGAGGGATATTATAATGTAGAGAGTGGCTTAAAGTTCGGATTAACGAAATCATACTCTTCGGTAGACCCTGTCCTTTTCATTTTTAGTAGGTAGGTACCTAATTATTAAATATCCTGTTAAGCTGAAGACTTTCAGCTTGCATCCTGACTAATGGTCTATACTAAAGGCAATAGGTATACTTAAGGCAGTTTAAATGTAGAATACATATATTTTAATCCAAATTATGTAGGAAAGCGTGTCAATATCCCACGTATTGAGAATGCAATCTAAAATAAACACTACAATTTACTACGTAGGTAGGTATATGGATTAAATATTTTACATTAAATTAAATTTGAATGACAAACCACACACACACACATTTTGTTTGACACACAATCTAGATCAGCCACACAGTACAAAAATAACGAAGCATCTAACCGTTACGTTCAATAAGGTAGCTTTTTTTATTCTTTCTCCTTTCTTTTTTATATCTAACCTACTTGGATATTACTGTTATTTTAATCCTTTATTTTTATTACCATCATTACGTTGATACTATGAATTTTTTCCTTCATGTAACTTAAGTGTTCTTTATGTTCTATCACTTGATTGCACGCATGTTTACTTAACGTAAGTGTTCCGTATCATACTTGTATTATATTAGTACACATTCGCAGAGGATAATTAACAGTTATTTCAATTCATGTTAAGCACGTTTTCTCATTGTCTATACGAATGTTTGTGAATACGGGTGTAGAGTTCTTTACCTGTCGATGTTTAGCACGTTTACCTGTCAATGCTGAGCATGTTAACATGTCGATGTTAAGCACGTTTACTTATTGATGTTAAACACATTTACCTGTCAGATTTTGAATACGTGTGTATACTTCTAAATGTTGATGAGCGTGTTTACCTGTCAGTGCTGATTACGTTAACTTGTCGATGTTGAGCACGTTTACTTGTCGATATTGTATTACGTTTTCTTGACAGTGTTAATCACTTTAATGTTGAGCATGACTCCTGTTGATGTTGAGCACGTTTACCTGTCAATGTTATGCACATTTACCTGTCAAAGTTGAGCACGTTTACCTGTCGATATTAAGCACATTTACCTGTCAATGTTACTAAAGCACGTTCACAAAGCATGTTTTCCCGCGTTCCTCTCAGCCCCTATATCAGAAGAGTGCGCAGGCGTGCGAGCTGCCCGCGGTGCAGAGTGAGCACAGCCACTACGTGTGCGACGACAAGGGCGAGCCCAAGTGTCACCCCGGCTGGCAGGGCGACCTGTGCGACGTGCCCATTTGTAAGAAGGGATGCGACCCTCTACAAGGTATTTAATATCATTTTGTTCAATTCAGTGGTTAGGCTGGGAAGTTACCAGATAAATAGACACTAGTGTGGTTTGAACCAACGGCCTTTTGGGTTTTAGTCCAGTCCCTTGCCTGTTGAGCTATAGAGGCTTTTAAGTTAAAAACCTCATCGAACCGTCGCTCCGTCGGTGCGCGATTAAAGGAGAAACCAAAAAAAAAACACACTTTCGCATTCTCCAAGATTTTGAAAAATCAAATTTATTCGTTCCAATCAAAATCAAACTAGTGATAACTATCTGTAATAGTTGGATTTTGATAACTATCTGTAATAGTTGGATTTTGATTGGAACGAATGAATTTGATTTTTCGAAATGTTGGAGAATGTGAAATTGTATTTATACGAAGGTGTATACTCAGTGGTGTAAGTGATGCCCAAGAAACTTTGTGCGTGTTCGTAGGTTACTGCAAGCGCCCCGGCGAGTGTCGCTGCAAGCTCGGGTTCTACGGCGAGCGCTGCAACAAGTGCATCCCGCTGCCGGGCTGCCAGCACGGCTTCTGCAACGTGTCGTTCGAGTGCGTCTGCAGAGACGGCTGGGACGGCATCTTCTGTTCTGAACGTGAGTATTTTAGCTTATACCTCGTGTGGTGCGGGTTGTTACGTTCCCTCAAATATGGTTGAGCGAAGCAACGGCTGGATCATGCGTCGTGCTTGTGAACGGGTGCCACCAACGGGAATGGACCTCCTTTTGTCTGCCCCTCTTAACATGTATTACCTATTGTAATTGTATTTGTTACCTATTGTAAAAAAATTTTTTTGAATAGAGCAACCGCCGAGTTTATTGCTGGCTCTTCTCGGCAAGAAGGGCATTTCGAACCTCTATCGGTTGATAAAGAAGATAAGAATCTAACTTTGTTATGTCCTATCCTTTGTATATCCAGCCATGTGTCGTTCGGACTGTCACGCGACGCGCGGGTACTGCGAGTCTCCAGGGGAGTGCAGATGCCGCCTCGGCTGGGCCGGCCCCACCTGCCGCGCCTGCCAGCCGCTGCCGGGCTGCCAGCACGGCTATTGCGACAAGCCGCTCGAGTGCAAGTGCCTGCCCGGCTACACTGGACTGCTGTGCCAAACACGTAAGATATCCCTCATAAGCTGCCAAAGGAGGCCAATGCCGCTTCGGCCTGGCAGACCATCTGCTGTGCATGCCAACTTGTACTAGGCATTTCCATGGCTCGACGTAAGATATCCCTCTACAAGGTGCCACAGGATAGGCCATCTCTGCCTTGGCGGGGCAAGCGCAGGTCGCTCCCTAGGCTTACGCTTGACGACAATCAATGATGCAACCTGGACCTCATCAATGACAAGCATTGATGAGGTCCAGGTTAAGGCGCGCTTGCCTAATAAATGCCTATTCACTCTTGTCTTGAAGTTACTCATATTATACATAGCCGGAAACAGAAACACTGGAAGTGCGTTCCATACCTTTCACGGTTCGTTTCAGAAAAGTTGAACTAAAGCGTTTGGTACGGTAGGAGTAGGTTGGATTTCAACCGCATAAGGGTGCCATCGCTCATGTTTTGTCGAAGTTCTGTAGTTGAACGGTGAGGGGGGCAACAAGGTTGTGAAGTTCTTGAGCGCACTCTTCAAAGTATCTATATCCGATAGAAGACCAATAGACAGGCGACATTGAGTCGATGCTGTAGACTGAGCATTTTCGCATTAGTCAGTGACTGTTCGCCTATAATTCGCGGTTCTTTTTAAGTATTAAGACAATTTTTCAGCAATCTGCGCGCCGGGCTGCCACGGCGAGCGCGGCTACTGCCGGCGGCCGGGCGAGTGTCGCTGCAAGGTGGGCTGGACGGGCAACACGTGCGCGCAGTGCCACCGCTACCCCGGCTGCAAGCACGGCACGTGCAACCGCCCCTGGGAGTGCATATGCAAGAAGGGCTGGGGAGGCATGCTTTGCGATGAAGGTAGGTGCACCTGTTTCACCATCACCCAAGTCAAAGAATTCAACCAATTAATATATCCTATCCTATTAATATTATAAATGCGAAAGTTTGGATGGATGTATGGATGTTATTTACTCAATCTAAACATATTTGGCTGAAATTTTTGGTTGAAAAAAAAAGATATTGACGTCTATCTTTTGATAGAGAAGACGTAAAAGAGATTAAAACCAAAGAATTCCCACGGGATTCCTTATGATAAAGCTGTATGGAAACAAAAGCTTTACATTGAGCTGCCCACGAGATAGTGTAATAATTTAATTTAAAAACATTGAATAACTATGCTTTCGTCTAAATTGTATGTCTTTAATTTTCTCCAGTATTTCGTTATAAGAACTTATCATTAATTTTTTCCAGAGTTAAACTATTGTGAGAAGAACCCAGATACATGCAAAAACGGCGGCGAATGCCAGTCTCTGGAGGCCGGTGATGGTTACTTCAGATGCCACTGCCCACCTGGTATCAGCGGAAAACAATGCGAAGATGTTCCCGACGATATGATCTCTTCTAATTCCACTGAAGCCGATCTTCCGGAAGCTCCAGAAGTTCCAGAAGCTCCAGAAGCTCCGGAAGATTCAGAAATTTCGGAAGTACCAGAATCTTCATCAACTCCAGAAGTAGTAGAAGCAGCAATTCCAGACATTTCGGAAGAAGTTCAAGAAATAGAAGAAACAACAACTGCTAACAATACCATGCATACGTCCTCAGAACCAAGCAATGTTGAGAATGAGACTGAATGATAAGACAAATAAGATTGTAATTCCCTTACGTTACAGAGTAGTATATATGAACAAGTTGGACAGAAAACAGCAATTCGTCCATACACTCGCATTTGAAAACCTAGATTAGACTTTGAACTAAACTCAAATGGTGATGATGAATTTTAACTTTAACCTTTAATCTTAATTTACAGAAATACTGAAATTAAGATTAAAGGGGGACTTAAATTTTGACAAGTCTTATGTGTAAGGGGATTAAAAACTATTTATATTAGTTAAGTATTTTTAGTTATTAGTGATAAGGTTATTAGATAGATTTTTATTTATTTATTTATTTATTTTTGTATAGTGTGATCTAAATATGAATAGAAATTTTAAGCCGCTATGCCTTGTTTCTGTCTAGCTCATTATAATAGGATCCGTGGAGCGCGATAGAAAAAGAAAATGGTCGTTTAACATTACTACCAAATACTATATGGATCGCATTATCATTAGTCCATTTAAATTCTCAGTTTTAAGTGTTTCTTTTAAGATGCCTATTTCACATGTACTTGTATGAAAAGTGTACGGTTTCTTAAATTACTCATGTTCATTTTCATAACATTCATTTACATTTTCAACTATATTTTAATCATCATAAAAATTGTTTTCATCATTTAAGCAAAAGTCATAATCATTATTTTCTTCATATCATCAAAAGTGTTAATCATTGTTTTCATAATTTAAGCAAAAGTCACGATCGCTTTTTTTTTTCATTTCATCAAAAGTCACAGTCATTGTTTTCACTATTTAAGCAGACGTTATTTTTATGATTTCATTAGCTACCTGCATTTTGGTATATTGACTTACTCATGATTATTGTGTTAACATTCATTTCCATCTCCAATATTATAATCATCGTAATTATTGTTTTCATCATTTACACAAAAATCACAATCAATGTTTTCTTCATATTATCAAAAACGTTAATTCATTCATTCATCAGTCATTGTTTTCGTTATTTAAGCAAAAGTTGCGATCGCTTTTTTCTTCATTTATCAAAAAATCTTATTTTTCATTAATTAAGCATAAGTCACAATTTCTTTTTTTCATATTTATGCAATTAAGTTCTTTTTTTGATAATTTCATTAGCTGCCAACTTAAGTTGTTTAGTTTGGAGATCGTGCACTTCAGAATTAGTACTCGACATTATATTTCATCTTGTAAATTCTAGTGTAAATTACAAAAAATGTAAGTCTTAGAAGGAAATCAAAGGGAAGAAATAAAGCAGCTAATTATTATGAAACATTGTTTTCTTTAAATTCATTTCATAATTCAAGTTACAACCTGGGAAGAGGCAATATATTATATATTAATTGCGCTATTGATTGATCCGTGCGTGTAATGGTGGCGTCTGTCCTCTATGATGGCAACAACTTAAAAGATGGATCTTTTTTGCTAACTGTACTTTTAACCTGTGATTGCTTAGTAAACCTCGTGAACAAAATAAAAGTTACTGCAGCTAATTTCTATCGACTTCAAACTTTGTCTAGGTCAACAAACTACCTATATCCAATGATTTCTGTTAAGGATGAGTTATATACTCACAAAACAAGCGAAAAAGTTGTGCCAAACGACGAAGTCTAAATAGAGACCTTCATTGTCAAATGATATGACAAATTACGACAAATATCTGCTATTACGCGCTTCATTTACCGCACGCTTGTAACAATATATCCACCACTTTTTCTACATATACAATATCATAGCCTATATCTAAGTCCTTTTCTAGCCGTGTAACTAAGTACTCATTATAGCTTATTAATTAAGCTTTAACGATATTCTAAACAAAAACCTTAGCAAGAATTACCTACCTCTTTATGTATGTGTGACAAATCTAATTAAAACACAAGTCTTAAGTATTTAACTAAGTAGTTAATTGCATACCTAAGTGCAATATAAACTTGCGCGATAACTTTTTGTAGCCAAACATAAGTAAGTTCATAAATTGTCAATTAATAACATGACTTCTTAAAATGGACTTCCGAAATGTTTTGCTTTAACAAACATGGAGTGAGATATTTTGTTTATAACTGTTTCATACTTTGTCCGAATTCCTCTTAATATTACAAATCCATAACATGACACTTGTCTTGTTTACAAGTTGGTTTCTTAATCTATACACCTATTTCTAGTTGCACTAATTCTTTCGGACTGATTGACCAGTTATTTATTCGACGATTCGAATTCGAAAGCACTTTGTAAAAGTTTATTTGAATAAAAATGATTGTATTCTACATTATTTTTTTATCTTCGGAGGAGAAAAAACCCTTCCTTCTTCTACAACTTGCATGTACTAAAACAACCTCCCCATGCTTTCGAGATCAGGATGAAGCCACGTTGTACTTTTTCATGCCGAATGGTTCAATGTTCACGCTTCTTCACTTTTCCTTTTTTCTTCTTTTTCTTTTCTCTCTTCATAATGGAGCGCTACGGAATACCTACCCAATATTCTTTCGATAGGTACATCCAGAGGCGGCTCTAGCCCATGTAGCACCCGAGTGCAATCAATATCTTGGCACCCTCTAGTAGATGTGCGGCCAAAATGGAATACTTACTTACAATACAAGAATATCGTTTGACTTACAGTTATATTTTCACCAGTGAAAGGAAATTCCGGTGCAAAAAATGGTGAAATTGTAAATGATGTCGTGAAGCAAGCAATCGCGGCTCGGCGCGACGCCCCCTGAAACCCTGCGCCCGTGTGCGTTGCACACCCTGCACCATAGGTAAAGCCGGCACTGGGTACATCAAAATTCAACTCAAAGCCGGCAAATTTTCATGGGCGGCGGTAATCACTTAACATCAGGTGACCCGCTTGCTCGTTTGCTCGCTAAAAATATATGAAAAAAAAGTCGCAAATGATTCCAAGAATAAAAAAACCAAAAGGTTTCCATCACTTATTTCGGTCAAGCGACGCCTTAGGCCGACTTAATTCACTTGCATGTGTTACCTCGTTTTGGGCATAATTCCTTACATAGTATGCGTTGCAGGTACCGGCCAACTAATGTATTCGTTGGTTCGAATCCCGTTTGAATCCTATTTGTACCAAACATAGCATCTAAACTTTCGCGATCCTAGCACATAAGCGGACTCGTTTTGGCCGGTTACGACGTATCCCACCTTCAAATAGCTGAGTTTTTTTGATGCATCGACCCATTGAGTTGCTCTAGACCAGAGGTGGCCAACTTGATTAGAGCAAGATCTAGTATTTACGAAACCTTGTGAGATCTACCAATTTCATACTTCTTGATAAATGAAACAGTATAAGTAACTTATGTAGTATTCTTTATTTGATTAACAGGGAAAACATAAAATTGAATTCTTAGTAACAAGTGTAAGCATTGCGCCTGAGCATCTTCCGCTAGATTTGCCAAGTCATGCCGCAATTGACTCGGCTAATAGCCGCGATCGACCGGTTGGCCACCCTTGCTCTAGACTACGAAGAAGCAAATTTTTTACACCAGGCTTTTTTTTTATTTGCTCAAATATGTCAATAAAGAGAGAGAAAAATGTTTTACTTCATAAGAGGCATGCAAATTTTTACAATACAATTACAATAATTTTTGAACTAAATATATAAATAATCATACAGTCAAATTAGGTATTATAAACAAAGTCTGAAAACATGTCTCAAGGTTTACACGTTTACGTGTTGTTACCATTTTCCTGAAAATTTTATGTTAGGATTCGTCATCACCTTAGATACAGTTTGATGTAATATCAATAGCTATTCAATTTATTTTATGATATTTTCCAAAATAAAAAATAACTATTTTATTCTTCTCAGACAGAGTAAAAGCAGATATAGCGTCAATTGAATGAATGAGAAAAAGTTTTTCTAATGAAGCCGTATTTTGCAGGACATTGCTGCTCTAGAATTGTGACAACTCTATGCATACCTACACCAATAAAGGACGCGACCTGATTCGTTTAACTGAGAGATAATGTTCTTAGACTAATATAGTATGGGCCTTGATTAGTTTACGAAGCAAAAATATTTGAGGGTCAAGCTTTATGCTGTAGAGACAAAAATATCGTGTGAATCGAGATTTGATTTGGACTTTGAGCAGTGAAAGAAGGCCCTATTTCAAGAAAGCAACAAATTAATTCAATAATAATACAATTAACTTTATGTCTGGGTCCACCGTTACCCATCCTCCATCAGTCAGTCATTTTTAACTGACTTCCAAAAAAGAAGGAGGTTCTCAATTCGTCGAAATCTTTTTTTAAAATATTTTATGTATGCTCCCCGATTACTTCAAGACGCCTGGACCGATTTGGATTTTTTTTTAAAAGGTATACTTCCCAGGTGGTTCCACTGTCATCAGGTCAGGATCTGATGATGGGATCCTGGAGAAATCGAGGGAACTCTTCAAATTTTATAGGCACAATTGATAAACTTTGTAGTGGCGTTTGATGTCGGTTTCGTAAAAATAATTTCTACGTTTATTATATGTACTAGTGTTAGGTACTTGCAACTTTTCCAAATATGGCTAAAAAATATATGAATCGAAAAATGGCAGCTCGCGACCCGCCCGAGGTAATCTTGTGGCTCGTTAAAGATCTTTTGGAATCACTTGATTGGTGATTATGGCGCCGATATGGTACCCATGTATGCTGGTGATGTGCTATAGGCACACTAATGTTATCGGAATCGGAGGTTTGAAAAACAAACTTAGATAAAGTCGAATTTTTAAAAATAATTATTAGCCACTTTTTGCTTAACACATTAAAAAAAAACAGAAATGAGGAGATCCGAAGAGATTCAAATTCAAATTCAAAATTTATTTATTTCATATAGGCTAACTTGTAGCTCTTATGGCACGTCATAAATTTACCACCGGTTCGGAATGCAGATTCTGCTGAGAAGAGCCGGTAAGAAACTCAGCAGTTGCTCTTTTCAAAATGCAAAACAATCCAATACATGTTAAGACAGGCAGGCAAAAGCAGACCCATTCCCGTTGGTGGTGGATTCGTTAGAGAACTAAGGTTACCGACATAGCTCAGCGAGTTGCGAAACTTAAGGCTGAAATCTATTGACTGCACTCTCATTCTGCTCAGACTTAAGACAAAGTTAACACGACACAGATTTATGTCAGAGCATATTTTGAGCTATATCAGAGCACGCTCTACAGATCTCAGCATGAGTGTAAATGGACATTAAGTTCTTGAGGTACTTGAGTGGTGACTCTGTAAGAGAGAGCGCAGTCTTTAGCGCAGTGTTGGCAAACTTTACAATATCATGAACTTCCGCAAAGTAACGCCTGACTCTATCCAACTTTACAATAGTTGACAGACGACATCAGACAAGTCGCAGGGAGCCGTTGGGGACAAGCGACGGAAGACTAGGCTCTGTGGAAGTTCATCCAAGAGACCTCAGCCCAGCAGAGCACGTCTACCAGTTATGTTTTGATTTCAAGTCGGATCGATTACTCAACACTTCGTCAACGAGGGACATCACTACTTGCAACCTAGGGCCAGTTTCACGTCAGGCGATTAAAGTAGGTATTAGTTAAACTTACCCACCAAAAAAAAAAAAAAGTCAGTAGGTAGGGATAGGTCCATAACTAGTAGTAACTTAGTACCTAAAGAGTAGGCTCTACCTCCTTGTTATGATTAAGTTAGGATCAAAACCTGAATTCAAATTCAAAATTATTTATTCCATATTTGGTTAGCCTATAAGCTAATCTGCGTGGCTCTTATGACAAGTCAAGACTCTACTACCGGTTCGGAAAACAGATTCTGCTGATAAGAGCCGTCAGTTGCGTGTTTGCAAAACCAAATGCTAAAATATGACCTGATTTCTGCAATCCAAAGGTGGCTTTTTAACCGACTTCAAAAAAAGGAGTAGGTTCTCCAATCGTTGGAATCTTTTTATTATATTGTATGTTCCACGATTAGACAAAGACGACTGGACCGATTTCAAAATTTTTTTTTTGTTTATACTTCCCACGAATACTTTGGTTCCTTCCTCGTCAGGTCAGCATCTAATGGTAGGATCCTTGAGAAACCTAGGGAAATCTTCAAATATAAGCACATTTGAAATATTTTGTAGAGGCGTTTGAAGTCGGTTTTGTAAAAAGAATTTTTATTTACATTATAGAAGGTACCTAATTTTAACCGCCTGATGTGCGACTGGTCTTTAATCCATAAATCTCGTAACTAATTGTAGGATTTTAAAGTAGTATAATTTCTGCGGCATGTTCGGCACGATGATTTCAAATGATAGTGTTTTTGCTCTGTGGCTTGCATTCCGGTTAGAATATAGATCGTTAGTGTCTACTTGTTGATGTCGCGTCGTCATATCTATGGCAACGAATCTGTAGAAGCAAGTTTGACGAGTGTATCTGTGTGTCTGTCTGTTCCCTTGTAGCTCCCTAACGAAAGGACCGATTTTGATGCAATTTTTCTGTTTGAAAGCTAACGTGATCGAGATGGATCTCAGCTGTAAGTTATTACAGGCGTTTGAAGATCATCAGCACCTTTCACTGGTGCGATTAATTTGTTTGGGGTACTGTTACTTCGGATTATTTTCTGAATGTTTTTATTTTATTCGATGACAAGATAGCCCTTGACTGCGATCTCACTTGATGGTAAGTGACGATGCAGTCTAAGATGGTAGCGGGCTACCTTGGAAGGGGTATAGCAGTGTAAAATCAACCCATATCCGTAATCAGTTTCTACACGCCATCGTGCCGGAACGCTAAATCGCTTGGCGGCACGTCTTTGACGGTAGGGTGGTAACTAGCCACGGCCAAAGCCTCCCACCAGACCAGACAAGAGACAATTCAGAAATTATAAGTTTCCAAATTGCCCCCGCCGGGAATCGAACCCGAGACCTCCCAGTTATAAGTACCACAGCGCTCACCACTGCGGCAGGGAGGTCGTCAAAATGTGCTTTTTTGTTGGTTTTATCTTTTTTAATTACGTAGCAACAGCCTTATTCTTTTTATCTCAGAAAAACAAAGGATACGCACGGGATTTTTTAAAAACCTAGGATCACGCGGGCGAAGCCGTGGGCAAAAGCTAAGTTAGTTATTATTATTATTAAAAGAAAAATATAAATTAACAAAAAAATGTTAGAGTTATTTTGCTGTAATCCGCCAACAGAAAAAAATCTGTATGGTCAAACATGCAGCTATAAGCTAAGCACCGCTTACCTCCCAAACCAAGCAATAAAGCAAAGTTCCCAAGCAAGCAATGCCACCACCACTCACATGCACCACCACACAAGACTTTAATACTACTCTCGACGCACGTTTCGCCCCGACACCGGAGCATCCTCAGGAGATATCGACTTTACAATGCTGTATTGTCTATTGTCACTAGACAATACAGCATTGTAAAGTCGATATCTCCTGAGGATGCTCCGGTGTCGGGAGATATCGACTTTACAATGCTGTATTGTCTATTGTCACTAGACAATACAGCATTGTAAAGTCGATATCTCCTGAGGATGCTCCGGTGTCGGGGCGAAACGTGCGTCGAGAGTAGTATTAAAGTCTTGTGTGGTGGTGCATGTGAGTGGTGGTGGCATTGCTTGCTTGGGAACTTTGCTTTATTGCTTGGTTTGGGAGGTAAGCGGTGCTTAGCTTATAACTGCATGTTTGACCATACAGATTTTTTTCTGTTGGCGGATTACAGCAAAATAACTCTAACATTTTTTTGTTAATCATGAACTTCCGCAAAGTAACGCCTGACTCTATCCAATATTTAAAAATATAAATTAGTCAAGCTGAACTTGACTAATATCTTTTCTCCCACCTAAATAAGCGCAAAGCTTGTGGGTACAACAATAGTGTAACGGGTCGGGATCGAACTTGCGATCTTTCAGTTTCAGTCCGCACTATTAACCGTTGAGCTAATGAGGTATTCAATAATAATAGTTAGCTTCTTAAGTCTATGCAACTTGTGAAATAATTATTTATTAAATCAGAGCAAAGTGATGTCCAATTTTAAATTGCCTTCTTACGACGAAAACTAGTTACAAGCTGCTTCTGTATGACTAATTAAGACCTAAGATAACTTCGTCCGTGCATCTAAAACTCGAGACATCTTTAAGCTCTTATGTTTTTAGTTATAAGGTTCATATTGGCTTGATTATTGGCTAGGATTGCCCACCCTTTAGCGATGAAAAGTAGTTTTTGGTGCATACGTTAGGACTGAACTGCACTGAACCCTGGTATATATAGCTGTACGCATGGTTTGGACTACTAGACTGACACCAAATATTAAGTCGAACGGTCGACATCAAGTTAAAAAGTAATGTGATTTGGAAAAATCCGGGAAAGGAGTATTCAGTTTTTCAAAAATGGCAGCGATTCACTTTTTTATGGTATGTACCTACCTACTTTTTGCTATATTATTAGTTAACATAGCTAAAGTGGTGAAAGTGTTGTATGATTTAAACTGAAAAAAAATTTTTTTTTATTCAATGATAAGATAGTATTTGATCTCACCTGATGGTAAGTGACGATGCAGTCTAAGATGGTAGCAGGCTAACTTGGAACGGGTATGGCAGTGTACTTCAACTTATACCCCTAATCGGTTTCTACACGCCATCATGCCAGAACGCGAAATCGCTTGGTAGCATGTCTTTGACGGTAGGGTGGTAACTAGCCAAAGCCAGACTGAAATTTAAGTTTTACTAGAAATTAAATTAAAAATTAGTTAATTAAATTAAAAATTAGTAAATTTATGACGTGTTATAAGAGCTACAAGTTAGCCTACATGAAATTAATAAATTTCGAATTGAATTTGAATTGAATTACCTGGATGCGAATGATTTTCATTTTCTGTGACAAAAGTAGATACTCTCTGGGGATTTTTTTTATGAGAGGGGGTTGTCAAAAATACAATTTTGTTGCAGTAAAATCATTTATTGAACCTTTAGGTATCTTATAATCTATATTTTTTCCGTACGGCTCAAATCAACTATTGTGTTCACAATTTGATTTAAATATCCATGAATTTAGGCATTTTCACACTTCTTAGGGCCTTAACAGAACAGAACTGAAAGTGTGCTTTAATATGAGCAGGTAGGGTTGCCAATTGTTTGTAAAAGTAGTAAAGTATACAGGGTGCAACGCACAAAAAACTTACAAAAACTGAAACCGATACAGTACAGGATTCTATATGTCACAGAGTATTGGAATTTTTTAAGTGATTGCCGATTTTTTTTATTTTTTTTATTAATTTTGTACAACATGGAATCGTGTATAAACTTATCTCAACTTGATTTTAATTCAAAAATCTAGATAAGACAATATTTAACACAAAATAGCGATGACACGCGCGATTATAAAAAGTTCAAAAGGGCTCTGCCTAAAGGTACCTAAAAACCGCCGCTTGATATGCGCCGTACCTAATGCGGGTGTAGGTGTTGTTGTTCGCGATACATTGCATGCTTAAAGCTTACAAGTACAACTTCAGTTACTACCCTGTATATTTTTAAATTTTCCGCACAAAAAAAGCTCTTATTCGCGCCGAATTCCCGAAAGAATAGAAAAAGTACATTTGCATTATGAACCTTACCTTTTAAACCAGGTTTTTTTTTATGACTGGATATGAAGTAAGATGAAAACATGTCGGTAAAGAAAAAATAAAACGGATAAAATATAGAGCAAAATAAAGTATAACATTTAAACTATTTTTAATAATAGGGTTGGTAGCCCTGCAAGTAGGCCACGGCAATCTTGCTGGGTAGTTGCTGGGCCACACTTCACTCAGAACCAATCTTAATAAATAACACATTCGAACTGTAAAGTGTGTCAATACTGTAGGAGGTACCTTAGTTGACTTGCTCTGGCTTCGCAGTTTGGCTTAGTAGGTACCCAATTCATAGACATGGGTCTAAATTTTTTTTTACACACAAAATATTACAATTAACTAAGTATATACAAAATCAACTACCTAAATATCTATACCAATTTGAGGTCTAATTTATGAAATTAGCCTCAATAGCCCAACGGTTAAGGGTGCGGCCGGAAAACTGAAAGTTCACAGGTTCGAATCCCACCCGTTGCACTATTGTCGTACCCACTGCTAGCACAAGCTTTCCGCTTATTTGGAGGGGATAGGAGGATATTAGTTAACTATAACAGCTTGGCTTTATATTCTTTAAAAAAAATTTAGACTGCTTATACTCGGCTTATATGCACATTTCTGTGATAAAATGGATTAAAATCTAATTTAAAATTAAATTTATTCTGAACCAGCTGTTGCCCTCGACTCCGTCCGCATGGATTTAGTTTTTGAATCCCGCGCGATCTCTTTGATTTTCCGAAATAAAAAGTAGCCTATGTCACCCTCCAGGTCCTCATTATGCCCATGTAAGAAATCAAGTCGATCCGTTGCTCAGTTGCTACGTGATAGAAGGACAAATCAACCAACAAATATAAAACCTGGTTGAATGACCTCTTATCGCAAATCATGATTCGTACTGATAATAGAGACATAACATGTTATTCAATTGTCTAATACGAGTAGGTACTACTATAAAATACTACTTGTTTACAGCAGGAACACGTTATGGATCATTAGTAAAAATAAATAGGACTATAATATGTACGCAAATTACGTGGCTTTAAACGATCGAGAATTTTTGTTTATTTACTAGCTGATATCCGCGACTCTGTTTTCGTGGATTTAGTCTTTAAAATACCCATTCTGAACAAAAAAAAGGGTTTCATATTAATTTATCATAATTATAGATACAATATTTTTTTTCCGTTTTTAATTTCAATCTTTTATTATTTATACCTATTTACTAAATAGCAATTCAACGCCTAATTTTCAAAATATAAAACAATCATTTCTAAAACTAAAACTAATATAAACCTAAAACCTCATCGGTACAATAAAAGGCCAAAAAAAGATTGTATTAGAAAAAGATAAGGAAAAGTTTAACAGAGAAGTGCTTGATTATGAAACGGAGATCGAAAATATTTTTTCATTTTACTCTTTAGGTAAAACAGTACATTACATGTTTACCATCAGATAAGACTGCAACCAATTGAAAAAAAGTCAGCCATAAATCAGTTCTAACGTCAGTTATATCTAATCGACTGTAACTTTTAATAACTGTAACTTTAAATAGACTAATTGTACGTGGATTTAACCGACTGAATCTTTATGTAAGGAATGTAACATCTAATACAACTAATTAATTGTTGTTTAATCTGTTAATTAACTGCGTAAATAGAGCAAGCCGATCGTAGTGAGCGTAATATTTATGAGTTTATTATTTACAAAGATTATTTATTTATTTATACAGATATCAGATATGTTTTGGTAACTGAAACAATGTTTTGTGGTTTAATAAACCCTTAGAACATTAAAGTTAATTCCTCAAAAACTTCAAAGCATAAGCCCTAAGGCTGAAATCTATAGACCGCACTCTCAGCTCTGACTCAAGACAGAGTTAAAACGAGACAGATTTATGTCAGAGCATATTTGGTCTCGTTTTAACCTATATCTTGAGTCTGATTTAAGACTTATCTGAGCAGGCTCTAAATAGATCTTAGCATAAGCACCTACATAAAGCGAACGGCTTTATGCTGTAAACAAGTTTCTTTTTTCGAAAAAAAAAAAACCCCTTTGTTTGATTGCGGAAAAACTGCATCAATAATTGCAACAGTATAAATTGTGGTGATTGGCTGCTTTTAGGGCGGTCTTGCTGAAACAATATATTTCAGCCAACAACGAAGGGAGGATCAGCCAATCAGAAATTATTACAATTAGAAGCTTTTGCAATTCATGAGGGCACGTGAGCTTTACTTGTGGTTACGCCATGTAATTTTAGCTATTGCGTAAGTGTGCTTGCCTATCTGGAGCCTAGATGGGAGCGGTCAGGCGCGAGCAAGCTCTCGTTCACACTTGTACAGATACGACACGCATGCAACCATGAGCCACGCGCCCACGTGAATTGTAACAACTTATAACAATCATTTTGAGGCTAGAACTTAGTGTATTTATAAGTTTTGTATTATAACGTGATATAGAAAAAATGCACTAGAGATTTTTTACGGCTGAAATCTTATATTTCTGGGATACCCGTGGACGAAAGACAGGTTATCCCAAAGTATTTATCGAGAAAAGTTTTTATAGTAAGGAAATGATGAAAATTCTAAGTAAATTTCAAATATGTTAAAGAGATTTGTTCGTGATTCAATTAAGCTGTAACAGCAGCCAAATATGGCAGTACAACTAAGAGGCGGCATACCCAAAGGAATTTCTCATCCGGAAGGTTTTTAGGGTTCCGCACCCAAAAGGTGCCAACAGGGTAGTAATAGCACTGTGACATTACTAAGCTTCCGCTGTCCATCCGTCTATCCGTCAGCGGGCTGTATCTCGTGAACTGCAATATTTGAAATTTTTCACAGAATGTGTATTTCTATTGCCGTTCTAAAAACAATTTCGGAGTTTCTTGCCGGCTCTTTTCAGCAGAATCAGCATTCCGAACCGGTGGTAGATTCTCGACTTGTCATAAGAGCCACAAGTTGGCCTACATGAAATAAATAATTTTGAGTTTGAGTTTTGAATTAATGAAAAATAGTAAAAAATTAGAGACAGTCTCCATACAATAAAATATGGTTTTTGCTCTATTATTAGAAATATCTGGTAGTGTTAAATCTGGTGCGATGGTACGGAACCTTAATACGGGTCCGACTCGGACTTGGCCGGTTTTTTATGTTTAAACATCACGTTGCATGGCATATATAGGTAAAACTAGCTGTTTCATTAATCACTTCAGAACTACTATCTATACTTCTTTGTCAAACGATAGCAGTCCAGTGCTGGGCAAAGGTCTTTTGCATAGACTTCCACAGTTTTCGAGAGATAGATTGTAGTCTGGAATAACACATAGGCTACTGTGTATCCCAGAAATTATATCCTAATAGATTTATGAATATATCAAAAATTCCTTCCTTTTTTTTTTTAAAAAAGAATATTAGCCAAGCTGAAGTTGACTAATATCCTCCTATCCCCTCCCAATAAGCGAAAAGCTTGTGCTAGGAGTGGGTACGACAATAGTGCAACGGGTGGGATTCGAACCTGCGACCATTCAGGTTTCAGTCCGCATCTTTTAACCGTTGGGCTATTGAGGCTTCCTTTAAGTGTAGGTTAATGCTTTAATAAAAAAAAAACAGCTATTTTATATTATTAAGCAATGATATAGAATTCAGACATCTTGTCCTCTTTCCCAACAACTTCCTCTGAGCTTATTTTGCGTAACTTAGGTACAAAGTAGCAAGTACTAGAAACCTAGGCGATATATTGTCGACAGATCTGGAACACACGCTGAGTTAAACGGCAGTTGAGCTTCCGTATAGGAGGTCTGGAATCTAAATTAGTATCTTGCGAGACGGCAAAAAACGCTCCAAGCGCTGGCAATCAAAATAATTTCATTAATTATTGCAATTAATAATGTAACTAAAATGTAACCTGTAGATCATACCGACTTACGTCATAGTATGAGTTGAAATCTATAAACCGCACTATCACTCGGCTTAGACTCAAGGCAGAGTTAAAACGAAACAGATCTGAAGACCTCCCTGGCGCAGTGGTGAGCGCTGTGGTCTTATAACTGGGGGGTCTCGGGTTCGATTCCCGGCGGGGGCAGTTTAGGAATTTATAATTTCTAAATTGTCTCTGGTCTGGTCTGGTGGGAGGCTTTGGCCGTGGCTAGTTACCAACCCTACCGTCAAAGACGTGCCGCTAAGCGATTTAGCGTTCCGGCACGATGGCGTGTAGAAACCGATAAGGGGTATGGGTTGAATTTACACTGCTATACCCCTTCCAAGTTAGCCCGCTACCATCTTAGACTGCATCGTCACTTACCATCAGGTGAGATCGAAGTCAAGGGCTATCTTGTCATGGAGTAAAAAAAAAAAGATTTATGGTAGAGCTTTGTGTCTCGTTTTAACCTCGATCTTGAGTCTGAGCTAGGTCAGAGCACGCTCTACAGATCTCAGCATATGCCTCAGTAGCCCAACGGTAAAAGGTGTGTACTGAAAACTTCTAGGTTGCAGGTTTGAACCCCACCCGTTGCACGATTGTCGTACTCACTGCTAGCACAAGCTTTCCGCTTATTTAGAAGGGACAGGAGGATTGGCTGATATTCTTTTTTTTTTTTAATAATCGTCCGCTTCCGACTCGATTCGAAACTACTTTGGAAAAGTTTATTTGAAAATAAACAAATTATTCTATTCCATTCTACACAATGAAACTTTTTGTTTTATTATTTTTATTTGAAAAAACATTTTTGGATGAGACAAAGGCTATTTTTATCCCATCCAAAAATATTTTTTTGAAATGTCTCTGCTCTGATTTGGTGGAAGGCTTTTCGTCATTGCATCAATTGCTTGGTTGTCAGTCAAAAACGTGCCACCAAGCAATTTACCGTGCCGGTACGATGTCGTCTAGAAAGTAATTAGGCGCATGGGTTTAATTAAAACTGTCATACCACACATTTGTATTTTTTGTATTAGTTAGCCCACTACCAGAAAAGATACAAATCACTGCTTTATCATAAAGGTCTATTTTTTAAATAAAGGTAGGTAAACCCTTATCGTGGCGTGCTATCGTAAAGCTTAGTCGGACTTTACCTTGACCCACCGCCCAGACATGGTCTATAATACTGCATAACGTCTAAGGGCATTCAGCATTTTTATAGCTTAGAAAAATGATACCTAAAAAACTTATTTGTTTCCATTCATTACGTGATTCTATAGACCATTGGTAACGACGTGGCTAATTGTGTTGTACACAACCTTTAAATTAAATTGGTAGGTTACTCATTAAATTTGTCCTCATTCGAGTGGAATTAGTGGGCCGATGATTGGTTGAGATGATCATTTAATTCAAGTACATGATAAAAACTCATTTTTAAAATAGCCTTTGTTCTCATTACAGGTGCTGCTTGTAGCAAGTAGTTTATCAGCCAAGGAGGTCGGCAAAGCGAAAGTATCTGAACTCCTAGAGAACGGAATAAAAGACGCGCCCGCAGGAAAGCCAGCGAAGCGAGGTATCTTTTCGACTGGCCACGGGTACTATGGTGGAGGTCTATCGAGCGGCATCGGAATTGGATACGGATCAGGGATTGGATACGGATCAGGAATTGGGTCGTCAGTCGTTTCCGCTGGACCAGCTATTTCGTCGGGGATAGCGATTGGCGGCGGAGGTCTTGGAGGTGGAGTTATAAGCGGAGGAGTTATCGGAGGAGGCATTGGAGGTGGCATTGGAGGTGGAGTTGTCGGTGGTGGATTGATTGGAGGAGGCGGTGGAATTGCTGTGGGAGGACCAGCGGTAGGAGTAGCAGCTGCGCCCGCAGTGGCAGTAGCGGCCGCTCCAGCAGTGGCTGTCGCCCCCGCCGCCGTCCAGACCTCGGTCTCAGTACAACCCAACCCAGTCATCCTACGCCAAGAGGTCCCCAGATATATCACACGAACAATCACAAGGGATGTTCAAGTACCCGTGCAAGTACCCGTTCCTGTACCAGTCGACCGTCAAGTACCCGTGCCAGTCAGAGTACCAGTCCCTGTCCCGGTAGATAGACCGTACCCGGTCATTCAAAAGGTACCGGTGGAGGTGACCCGGCAAGTACCTGTGTACTACGAGAAGAGGGTGCCTATTCCTGTTAAAGTACCCGTTTCTGTACCAGTGCCTTATCCGGTCACGGTTGAGAAGCAAGTGCCAGTTGACCGCCCGGTTTATGTTGACCGTCAAGTGCCGGTACCCCATCCGGTTTATGTTGATCGTCAAGTGAGTGTTCCAGTGCCCGTGCAAGTTGACAGGCCAGTGCCAGTGCCGCACCCGGTTGTCGTTGACAGGCCAGTCGCGGTCCCTCATCCTGTTGTAGTTGACAGACCAGTAGCTGTAGCAGCCGCACCAGCTGTAGCTACTGGTGTATCTTACGGCGGTGGATTGTCTTACGGAGGTGGATTGGTTGGCGGAGGTGGATTGGTTGGTGGAGGTGGATTGGTTAGCGGAGGTGGATTGGTTAGCGGCGGTGGATTGTCTTACGGCGGCGGTGGAGTGTCTTACGGCGGTGGTGGAGTGTCGTACGGAAGTGGATTGTCTTATGGAAGTGGAATATCGTACGGCGGAGGTCTGTCTCACGGCGTTGGTCTCATTGGAGGTGGAATTTCTTCCGGAATTTCATCATCGCACGGCCTCGGTCTCATAGGAGGTGGAATTTCATCTGGAATCATATCCCACGGCATTTCATCTGGCCTGTCCGGTGGATATTCCAAAATCATTAGCCATCACTAAGTATAATTTTGTATGATAGAAACCCCCCAAATGTACAAGTCAATGATCTAGATTAGCTTTCGTAATAAATTTTATTTGAATATTTTGTTTGACAATTTCAATCCTTATTTTGGTTAAATTTAGTTTTTCGTTAAACTTAATTTTTCGCATTAAAAATTATTAATTAACAATTTTCAAAATGTAAAATCGTCACACGTTCTAAATAATAAGCTGTATATACAATTGCCCTATAACATCTCTGTAACTATAACAACCTACTTATATACTATGTATATTGGTTCTTATATAGTTGCTATTAATAATAAATTAAAGGCCGCAGTCATTAGATATTATTTATCGAAAGAATAAATATATTATTTATAACTTTTCAATACCACCAATGTGTATATAAATATATTATTTACTTAAATAGGAACTATTCTGTATGAATTTATAACTGTTCTTGGTGATATTATTGTATTGTCTTCCCTTTGTTTTCAATAAATGAATAAGTTTAATATTTTCTTTTCTTACATCAACAACCCAATTTATTTTAACGAATACTTTTGAACATCATTATAAATAGATATCTACTCGTATATCAAAGGTTAAATCATTATAATGTACGTTAACTAGTCATCTTTTTTAACTAAATTATCTAAAGAACGATGTAGTAAAAACTCTCGAATCATCGACTTATTATGACAATATTACTCTATTATTTGTTTCATTTTATTAAAATTTTGATGAGTGCCTTCTTATCCTGCAACCTTCCTATGTAATCTGAGATAAATTGAGAACTTGATTCTAAATGAAAAACAACAATTAATGACGATATTTAACACAAAACATCAGAAACCTCTTTAAAAAAATAATACTAAAATATAATGCATCTTTGTCGAGGGTTCATGGGGGAGCCGGGGGGACATTTCCACACTCTGGCAAAGTCCTCATTATTTTGCAAAGCGCCCTGGGCTCTGAAGTGCTGAGGAGAATGCTCATCTGACAGTTCCGACTTCAAAGATTCCTTGGTTGGCACTCCACACCAAAGCTTGAAACAACAAGTATAAACGTAAAAAATATATCACGCCACTACAAAGTATATCAATTGTGCCTATAAAATTTCCCTCACTTTCTCCAAGATCCCATCAACATATCCTAACCGGATGACCAAGGAACCAAAGTATTAGTAGTGGGAAGTATATACCCTTACCCTTACTTACTTGGTAAGTACCCTTTCAAACAAAAAAAGAATTGTGCAAAACGGTTCAGGCGTCTTCGAGTAATCGGGGAACATACCGACGAATTGAGAACCTCCTCCTTTTGTGGAAGTCGATTAAAAACAAAACTTGTAAGACATAAGTTGGTGCTACGACAGTTCGCTCAACAAATCCGATAGCCCATGCATGGAGAGCTAATAAGATGGAGAATGACGAGACAGTAGAACACGTATTGCTTTTAAATGCAGAGGTGTATCCGACCAACAAAAATTATACATAGGCTCTCCAGCACTGCCTGAAGACCTCGTCAACTAGAGTGGCCTGCTCGGTTATCTGAAATGATCTAGTGAGGACGTACCAGAGGACTCACCCAAAATGGATGGACATCGCCCATTTGCGGAGACAAATCCCTAGATAAAGAAAAAGAAAAAAAAAGAAAAAGAAAACACGTACAATCCAGACGAAGTTTGATTCCTTGATACGAATATAATACTTACATTTCCATATGACAGAAAGAATAGCTGTTCGGAATTCAGATGTTCGAAGCCAGGTAGTTTTAGTTCTTCGCCGTGCTTACGAAGATGCTCTTTCAGGGCTCCAAAAGCCTCTCTTAAACCACCATTGTCGGCTATATTCTCTCCTAGAGTCTTTTTACCGTCTACCTGAAATACATTACGCGTAATAATACCTATCTATCAAATTTTGATATTTTCTGTTAGATTTTAGTTTAGAGTTTTGTTTTAGAGCGATTCATGAGATTGCATTGATTTGAAATAATTTTAGAAATTTCAAGTTGGGAAATATCAATATGAGAAAATCTGTTATAATTATTAACAGAATTTATTTTTTATTAAGTAAGTCTCAAATATTTCTCATTATTCTGAGACTCATAGAAGGTACGGCAATAAGGCAACAGAAAATATAATGCTGCTTATATAATACATATGATTTCATAGATTGCGATTGATCTATGAATACGTATCAAAAATTAAATAAGCAATACTTCCTAACAATTAAAATCAAGAACGTTATTACTACTTACATGTTCATTAAGTTCAGGAACAAAGTAGGATGAGTATTGATCGACAAAGCATTGTGTCAAGTTGACGAATGATTCTATGGTGCCATTCGTCCACCAGGGCAGAAGATTGCCGTTTTTATCAAATTGACGACCTAGGAGAATAAAAATGGAATGGAGAATACATAGGAATTTCTAATAAAATTAAGGCAAAACCAACAGACACTATTAAGTTAACAAATCACAAATTGTTTACCAAAGTTGTCAAATCCATGCGTGATTTCGTGTCCAAGTACCGTACCAAGTGAACCATAGTTTAGGGAACTGGTAAAGATAACAATTTTTTTATAATTTAGATAATAATAATCGTTCAAGATTAATAGGAAAAGTTGCTAGGCTATATACATACTCGAGTCCTAAATCGTAGAAAGGGTATTGCAACATCACTAAAGGTACAGCTGCGTCCAAAATGTAAAACAATTTATAAGCGTGAAGATAAAATTCGTGTTCGGGCTTTTTACGCATGTAAAGATTTATGTAGGACAATTATCAAAACTTCTTTCTCGAATCAATTTGCTTCTTACTTACTTATCGTATTTTCTTGGAATGTGTGGTAGGCATTGACCTCAGTTGGATCGGTAGCCCAAGTAAAATTGTTGCCAATCCGAAATCTATTTAGAGCGTTTCTAATTTTCACTTGTATAATATTGATCAAATTTTCCAAATGCGTCTTTGTATCAACTTCGATTCCTTCATAAAATTCTTCTAATTTCCTTTCTTCCAGTAACCATTCAGGAAATCCTATTAAAGTTTTCATTTGAGTAATTTTTTGATATGTTACCATTTTGGTTTCGTCATCCATCCATTTTGTTTTACTCACAAGGTGCTTTAGAGAATTTTTCATTTCGTTCAACATTACTTGAATCTGCAACATTAAATTAATTAATTGCAAGAATATTGGGCAATTTTTAAAGGCCATTTGTTAATCATAATTATTGGGATTATTATGGTAGTTTCCAATTGTGAAAGAAAAATACTTTTACTAAATATGACACGTTTTATTTTACATGATATGGAATGCACTTTTTAGCTCGTACAGCAAGCTTATTAAAAAGAAAGCATAGTGTAGGAAGACCACAGACAACGCGTTCACGTCACTTGTTCCTCGTATCAAAGACATTAATCTATGTAAGGTACATACCGTGGTACATAGGTACCTACGTTTATTATAATAAATATTTGTTGTCTTCCAACACCCCCTCTCAACGAATATTTATTTAACTGTTAACAAAATAACACAAGTTTAAGTATATCTAAATTATTACTATTCCTAAAAACATTACATACTATTACCTATGTAATTTTAATATACTTAACACTTTATTTCTCTTAATATTATAATCAAAAAAAACTTAACTTTAATTAGCAGAACACAGTGTTTCCTATTGCTTATTTTATAAGTACATATCTACTGTAACAATTTAGTTCTAAGTTTTTCAAACTTCGGTTTATTTAATGGTTTGGTTAAAATATCTGCTATATTTTCAGAAGTATTTATGTAATTCAACAATATTAAACCTTTATTTACTTGCTCGACTATATATTTATACCTTATATCAACATGTTTCAATCTTTTAATATTTTCTGAGTTATAGGCTAATTTAATTACAGATTGATTATCCTCATAAATTGTTATGTTATTACACTGAATATTAAACTCATCCAATAGACTTTTCAACCAATTTGCTTCAACAATACATAAACTCAAAGCAATATACTCAGATTCAGTTGAAGAAAGACTTATACATGTTTGTTTCTTGCTATACCACAAGATTGTACATCCAAACAATTTAAATATATATCCTGATGTAGATTTCCTATCATGCATGTCACCAGCCCAGTCTGCATCAACATAACCTTCTATTAATGTATTATTACAGTTGTAAACTAAGGAAAGTTGTAATGTACCTTTAATATACCTTAAAATTCTTTTCAGACACTTGTATAACAGTTGACTGGCGCAATGTTGAAACCTACTCAAGAAACTGACTGCAACACATACATCTGGCCTTGTACCACAAGCTGCATATAATAAACAACCTATCAGTTGTCTACATTTTGTTTCTATTTCACTACTTTCAGACCTTTCTCTTTGTAATATTTGAAAATTAAAATTTTGATCTATCGGGGTGGAAACAGGATTACAGTTTAACATTTGGTATCTTTTTAATACTGAAATCAAATATTTTTCTTGGTTAAGAGTAGTTATACCATTTTCTTGTTTAATGTTTATGCCTAAGTATGTTGATGCTAAACCTAGATCTTTCATTTTAAAATTTTGGCTTAATTGAACTTTAAAACTTTGTATTTCCTGTTGATCTGATCCAAAATATAAAATATCATCTACATACAGCAAAACATACATATATTTATCCTTCTCTTTTCTAGAATACAAACATGAATCATTTTTAGACCTTGTAAATCCCTGTTTTGTAATAAAGTTGTCAAACTTCTCGTTCCAATACTTTGGAGCTTTCTTTAACCCGTATAGAGATTTATTAAGTTTGCATATCTCTCCTGTATGTAATTTAATGTACACTATTTCCTTTATATCCCCATGTAGAAAAGCACCTACTACATCCATTTGATAAACTGATTGTTTTAACTTGTTTGCCATAGCCATAAAAATCCGAAATGTTCCTAACTTAGCAACGGGTGAATACACATCTGAAATACCATCTTTTTGTTCAAAACCCCGTGCTACTAACCTAGCTTTGTACAATTTCCCTTGATCAGTATCTTTAATTTTGAAAACCCATTTGGTTGATATAATATTTGTTCCCTTTGGTATCTTATTGACCACTGTAAAAGTATTATTGACATTTAATGTATCCATTTCCCTTTTAATTGCCTCTTTCCATTGATCTTTATCATCCCTTGTCATGGCCTCTTCATATGTTAATGGTTCATTATATAATGTCACAAAACCTGTTTCATAATCATCAAACCACAGTGGCGTTACCTTCTTTCTTGATGGTCTATTAACTTCTTGTTCCTCCTGGATATTTTCTCCTATTTCTTGACTGCTTTGTGAGCACCCTGGTTGGTCCAAGTACTCTTGATCACTTAGAGAACGTTCTTCTTCCCTCTGTATTATTTCATCTTGTTCTTCTAGTATAAGATCCTGCATGCTTGTTGTATCCTCTTCATAAAAGCTATGATATTCATCATCTAGCCTTCTTTCATATTCTTCTTCTAGATATTCTACCGGCCATTCGGTTTCTTCTAATGTTTGTTCTTTTGACATGTTATGCTCTGTTTGTTTTATAAATACAACCTCTCTTTTAATTAAAACTTCATTTTTATCTGGAAAGTAAATCCTATAGCCTTTTGTGTTTTCACCATAACCTACAAAATATCCTATTTCAGATTTAGAATCCCATTTAAGACGCTTTTGTTGTGGAACATGAACAGAAACTTTTGAACCAAATACTTTTAATTGTTTAATGTCAAATATACCTTTATTAAACCATAATTCATATGGTGTTACTTCTTTGACCCTACTTTTACTGGTTCTATTTAAAACATACACAGCAGTATTGACAGCTTCAGCCCATAGATCTTTATTCAAACTTGAGCTTAACAACATAGTTCTAGCTGCCTCAGTTACTGTCCTAATTTCTCTTTCCGCACACCCATTTTGTTCTGGCGTATAAGCACAACTTGTTTGGTGTATTATACCCATTTTATCCATGATGAATTGCATCTGTTGATTAATAAATTCTTTACCATTGTCTGATCTAATTATTTTTACTTTGTGACCTAAGTTATTGGTAATATACTGTAAAAATTTTTGAATATACTTTACTGTTTCAGATTTACTAGACAAGAAATAAACTGTTCTAAAACGAGAGTAATCATCTTTTATCAACAAATAGTAATATGCACCACCTAATGAACTAACTTCCATAGGTCCGCACAAATCCATATGTAAAATTTCACCAGGTTGTTGACCTCTGACCTCACTTAAAGGAAATGGTTGCTTATGTAACTTACCTTTTAAGCAATCTTCACACGTAGACTCACTACTACTAGATGACACCTCAATGTTACTTCTCTTTAAAATATTTTTAACCTGTTCAATGTCTTGGTGACCCATTTTACTATGCCACTCTAACAAATTGTCACTGACTTTACCTACACATGCAATATCACTCTCTTTGTATCTAAACTCCATTATATATAACTTATCTTTCCTATGAGCTATTGCACATATTTGCTGTTTATTATTATTTTTCCTGAAAATACAGTTTTCTTTGTTCATTTCTAACACATATCCCCTGTCTGTAGCTGAACTAACAGAGAATAAATTTAACTTCATATCTGGCACATGTAAAGCACCATTTAACGTTGTTTCAATCCATTCAGTACCATTATATGCCTCTAAATGTATTTTACCTACACCTATTGCACTGATGACTGTACCGTCTCCTATTATTATTTGTTTTGGCACTGGAAAACTTTCATAATCCCTAAAAAGCTTAATATTATAGCACATGTGTTCTGAAGCACCGCTATCCATAATCCATGCATCCCTACTTTGACATGTCTGTGCATTCAGGGCTGGGGACATACTTACATGAAATGCATTGCTACCTTTTTCCTTATCATTCGATACTACTTTAGGCTTTTTAGACTTATTTTTAAACCAACATTCGCTATAATTATGATTTGAACGTTTACAAAAATTACAAAACTTATTTGTCTTTGAAGTAAATTGACCTTTACCGCACTCAGATTTATAATGATTTAGTTCACCACACTTAAAACACTTACGCCCCTTTTTCACAGCTTTAAATGCCTCTGAGGTAGAGCTCGCTCCATCTCTCATTCGCAGTTCTTCGACTAACAACCTAGAAGATAACTCCTCATATGTCTGTTGATCTGCCGGAACGGATTCCCATGCAGAGACAAAATGTTTATATGACGCTGGAAGTGATGAGGTTATTTTGGTCATCGCCATGCTCGTAGACATTTTAACACCTAGAGATTCTAAGGTGGCTAAAGTCTCCTCAAATCGTCCCAAAAAATTCGCTACTGAATCCTTTTCATTGAATTTTAGGTTATAGAACTTTTCCTGAGCAATGTGTATTGATAAATTTCCTTTTTGTTCAAAGACAGTATGCAACCTGTCCCATATTTGCTTTGCTGTAGTACAGCTTAGCACTTGAGATATTGTTTTTTCAGCTAACCTGCCAACAATGATGTTCTGCGCCTTTGCATCGTTGTCTGCCCACGCTGCAAACTCTTCTTTGACCTCTTCCGGCCTCGGACTGGAACCGTCCACGATGCTCAAGACACCTGCCGCCCTTAAAAGTACCTTGACACGAAACTTCCACGCCGCCCATTGCGCTGGGTCACGAAGTTTGATGTCGTTGATGGCGTTGATATTAATTGCATCCATATTGCTGTTGCACACGCTTGACCACGTGGCACGTGTCTTCTTTGATGCTTTACCACACCGTATTTTCAACAATTGGAAAAACTACTGCAATAGTATGAGCGTTGACTGGGCCCACGAACCTATTGGGATTATTATGGTAGTTTCCAATTGTGAAAGAAAAATACTTTTACTAAATATGACACGTTTTATTTTACATGATATGGAATGCACTTTTTAGCTCGTACAGCAAGCTTATTAAAAAGAAAGCATAGTGTAGGAAGACCACAGACAACGCGTTCACGTCACTTGTTCCTCGTATCAAAGACATTAATCTATGTAAGGTACATACCGTGGTACATAGGTACCTACGTTTATTATAATAAATATTTGTTGTCTTCCAACAATAATTTGATGATAGAACACAAAAATTTGATTTTAATGGATTATCTAAAACTAGTTTTATCATTTCCACAATTTTTTCTGAGATAATTGTAGAAATTGGTAGCATTAGTTTTACATTCAAACGAATTAGCACCATCCTTACCTTTGGTCTAGTATTGGTAAGAAAATCAGGATTGGCAATTGCGTATGATACTGCCATGCCAAGCATATCATTGACTGCACTCGCACAGTACAAACTGCGTGGTGGCATGGTAAGATCGTGCTCTCGCAGAGCATCATATGACTTTTGGAATAGTAGTCGCAACTCTGTTGTTGTGTGTACTGCCATTACTTCTACAACCTTCAAAATGAAATCAGTTATATAAACGTTTGAAAAAAATTGAAGCATTTTAAAGAAAACTGATTTGGTAAAAGTAGACGATTTGAAATTACCACTTATGTGTGTTGCTATATCTATAAATTAATCTGTTAATGTTTTAATCCAAACCTTTATCCAAATATAGAGTTCAATAGTTACAGGTGCGGCTTTTGCCAAATATGCAGCCATCAAAGACATATATCTCAAATCTGGATCAGATATCAATATTTTATCTTTCTGAAAGTCTAAGTTCACTTCACTTATATTGAAGACACCTTCTAGATATCTTTTCCAAATAAGAGTAGGAGTACCATTGTTGCTTCGTACAATCATATCCGTGCGAGCTTGAACCTCGTCTATTGTGTAATCTGGTACATCGAGATACTGATCATTATCTGTACTGGTATCATTGTCAGCTTCTAGCTAAAACAAGCATTTAGGCTGAAATCTATAGACCGCACTCTCAGTCAGTTCATACTCGAGACAGAATCAAAATGAGACAGATTTATGTCAGAGCATATTTGTGTCTCGTTTTAACCTCTATCTTGAGTCTGAGGCCTGAGCTGAGCCAGAGCAAGCTCTATAGATCTTAGTATTAATGTATACTTTTTAAGTAACTCGTGTCTCGTACTATATTATATTTTATAGTCTCGTAGCTCCCAAGCAGATTCCAAAGTTCCATGTGTTTTTTTGTTTGTTTCAAGCTATTTGACAATGTTTTATTAGAGTCAAATTATTATTATTAATAAGCTGATAAATTCACAGTTATTGTAGCACTCATACTATGTTTGTGCTTATTTGTATCTTATCATAAAAAAAAATTGGTTCATGCAAGTAAGCTCTACATTGTCACATGTAAGGCTTATAATAATCGTTACTTATAATAATCTTAGAACTGATATTGATTACCTCATACATATCCTCACTCATTGTATAATATTCATCCGCAGCCAGAAAAATATTTTGATCCAATTCTATTTCAGTTAAATTTAAGTCTTTTGGATTACTTTCTAGTATAAACAGTTTTATTAACTCTGCATAGAATAATTTGTAAATGTGTTCTGCTTTTTCTTCATCGTCTGCGTTTTCTAAACTTTCAAATTTTTTATCACTGTGTTTCTTATTGAGTATCCTTAAGCTTTTCTTATAATTAGTTACTATATTTCGTTTTAAAGAACTTCTTGAAGTTCTTGAACCAATATGTTGTTTCTTTTCATTATGCATGCTATAAATAGTAAAAGATTCTTAGTATTTAATTTTTTCAATCCATGGAATATACAACTACTTACTACCTTACGCAAAATAATATATTGACTACAATATAGCAAAAATATAATTGAAATACAAATCATGACCACCGATGAACGAAGCAAAATAATTAATACTAAGCTTCTAAATATTTAGGTCTACCTTGGAAAAGGATTAGTAGTTTCAGGTGATCCCATAACCAGTCGGTACTCAGACGAATTTTTCGGATCGGTAAATATATCAAATCCAATCAATACATCCATTCCTAACTGTGTCTTTACATTAATAACAGCTTCTAACCAGTCGAAGGTGTAAGTGGAGTAATCGAAATTTTCTGAAGCATTAACGTATGTAGGGAAAGGTGGTAGGCCTAAGGATTTTAATATTTTAAAGATAGGTTTGAGGCTAAGCTTGTCCAATGTTTCTGAAAGAAATACCAGTATTAGAAGCATCATCTATTAAAACTGAGAAATAAAATGAAATAGATGTTTGAAATTATGTATGTATGATGTTAGCCTCAATAGCCCAACGGTTAAAGATGCGGACTGAATTTACAAATGCGAAAATGCAAATTTCAGCTAAATCGGTTTAGTCGTTGCAGCGTGATTGAGTAACAAACATTCATCCATCCACCCATTCATCCATTCAAATTTTCGCATTTATAATTTTAGGTAGTGGGCTATCATACTTCACACTAATATTATAAAGCCGTAAGTTTGTGTGTGTGTGTGTGTGTTGGTCACTCCTTCAGGACACAACGTATGAACCGGAAATTTGGAATCGAGAGAGCAAGTACCCAGGAATAACACATAGTCGGGGATAGTGCAAATCCGCGTAACTAGCATTAGCACATTAAAATCCATTTTCATACGTTTGTATGAAATACTAAATTAATCACTTTAAAATATATCTATTTTTATCAATACAAAGAACACATGAATTAATACTTTCTGTGTAAGAATTAGCCCAAAAGCCGTAGAAATAATAAATATATAAAGTTTTAACCTTCCCCTGTAAAACTGTGACTAGTGCAGATCCGCGGTTTTCACCAATGGTACATACACGGTTTTGCACTATCCCCGACGATAGGCTACATTTTTCCCCGGAAAATTACAGAGTTCCCGTGGAAATAAAAAAGTCTTAATCCACGCGGACGAAGTCGTCGTCTAGTAAGACAATAAAAGCATGATCACCAGTGTCCATACAAGCGGTGTACAGGTCTTTGGCCTGCTGCACAGGACGCGGCTGGTGCGTCGTGTTCCTGGTGAGGAAGTCGCGCACCACCGCGTACACCTTGTTCTGCTTCTCCCTGAACCAGTCGTAGGACCTGTACGAGTCTGGACGCGGATGCTCTTCTGCCCAGTTGCCGCATACGTACTTAGAGAATTAAACAATGACACAAGAACTTTAACTATAAGTTTAAGGTGGAATAAAATGATTAATACCTACTATAAGGCCGTCTTGCACCAATCCGCTTAATCATGTTCAGTTAAATTTTGAAGTGCTATTACTTTTTGATAAGTTTATTTCAGAATTGATAAGAAAATGATAGATATAGAAAAAAATTAAATGTTTTTAGGGGTTTGGTGCAAGTGGTTCCTAAATGTAGAAGAAACTTTAATTTCATAAATAAGAAATGTCCTCGCTAGTCTTTTAAAATTCTCTGAACATTGGAGATCCGATGCGCCCCACGCGCGCATTTAACCATGTACTATTTGGAACTCGTTTATTAGTCGATGCATTTCAGATGCTTCAGAGTATTCAAAAAGGTTGGTACGGGGTATACCTGATAGAAGTCATGGCAAGGACTAGTGCTGGTGTCCATTGACAGGGCCAAGTTAGCGGCAGACCTCAAACACTCTTTCGTGTGACATATTCGTAAGGGCTTGTTGCGCTTTTGTCGTACATCTACAAAGATAATTACTTCTTTATTCAAAAACAAGTTATCTGGTGTCTAGCAGATTGCCTAACTACGAACTGTATTCTTAAGCATGACTGCGAGATGTCTTTTAAAGGAGGTAAATCCTATTCAATACGAAAAAATATCATCAAAATCGGATAACCCAGTCCAAAGTTGTGCGTGATAGATAAAACCGTGTGTGATTACCCTTATAGGTGGAATTTCTTTTTCAAATTTAAATGGGACCAACTTCATGGTAGATACTATCCATTAAAAAAAGAATCGTCAAAATCGGATGACTCTGCGAAAAGTTATGCGTGGTCATAGAAAAAAAAATGCGCTATGGATTCAGAACCTCCTCCTTTTTTTCGTCGGTTAAAAATCAAAGCCAGTTTTTGGAATGACGACAATTGTACGCATATTGAAGCAATAGTCAAAACTCTAGCACCGGTTCAGAAGCAGGTTCTGCTACGAAGAAACTCAGCAGTGGCTCTTCTCAACCAGTTCATATTATAATAAGTATTATTTTGGATACTCACATAATACAGTCATTGCTACTGCTAAACATAGCAAAAGTAGAATTAAAACTATCAAGAAAATTATTAAAAATTTATTCTTGTGTTTTCTTCGAAACCTAGAACCAAAAAAATTAATTTTAAACACAGGCACAGTTTTAAAGATAATATTATCTAATAAACACCAAATAACTATCGCATAACCGGACAAATGCGACGTATGCGAGGACACGCATACGACGGATTCCGTACCAAAAAGCGCCGAAAAAAACATGTTTCTAGTAGGGATTAATTTTTAATTCATTTTTATTATTTGTTCTTATAGCGGCAACAGAAATACACTTCTCTGACAATTTCAACTCTCTACCTATTACGGATCATGAGGTACAGTCCGCTGACAGACAGACGGACGGACAGCGTTGGCTTAGTAATAGGGTGCCGTTGGTTATCCTTCGGGTACGGAACCCTGAAACATGTATAAGAGTAAAAAATTGGGTCAAAGTATGGAGTTAATGAGTATTTATGATGGAATTAAAGAAAATACTAACCTAGCTGTCCTGGAGCCGACAGCTATCAAGTAACCAGATTCTCTCAGGTCGTTACCGTTCTTCAGTGGTGGGGATATAGTTTTCGCACTTGGTGCTCCTTGTAAAGTGAGAAGATTGGAATAAGTCTTCTTCTACTTCTTTTTTTTTTTTTTAAAGAATATTAGGCAACTTGAAGTTGACAAATATCCTCCTGTCCCCTCCAAATAAGCGGAAAGCTTGCGTTAGAAGTGGGTGCGACAATAGTGCAACGGATGGGATTCGAACCTGTGACCTTACAGTTTCCAGTCGGCACCTTTAAATGTCATTTTCAGCTTTAAGCGTTCCCTAAATGAACAAAATCAAAATCGGTTCATCCGTTCGGGAGCTACGATGCCACAGACAAACACACACACGCGTCAAACTTATAATAACGTTTTTGCGTCGGGGGTTAAAAATAACGTAGTTTTGTAGGAAATAATTGAGAATTTGAACAAAGCCTTTATTCAATAGAATGCAAACTTCATGAAAGTAGGTTCAGAGGAGTTTAGATTGTTATCGCTTTGCAGCAAACTACCAACAGGCACTAATATATTAGCGGGTTTACTGACCTTTCGTAGCATTGAATCGATATATGAAAAACTTGTATACCTAACTCAAACACATGACTAACCTATCATCAACCTATCGCTAGCCCAATACTGGACAAAGGTTTCCTAGAATTATAATTTAAACGTAAAAATTATTTTTACAAAACCGACTCCGAACGCCACTACAAAGTATATCAATTGTGCCTACAAAATTTGAAGAATTCCCTCGATTTCTCCAGGATCCCATCATCAGATCCTGACCTGATGACTATGGTGAAAAATCTCCTTGTGTCATGCAGTCGCTGGCAAAAGTTAGAATTAACAAAATTTTAAAGCTTATTTCAGGATTTAATAATAAAAAGGCTCAATAGCCCAACGGTTATAGGTTCGTACTGAAACCTGAAAGCTTGCAGGTTCGAACCCCAGCCGTTGCACTATTTTCGTAGCCACTGCTAACACAAGCTTACTGCTTATTTGGAGGGATAAATCAGTTTCAACTTAGCAAATTTTTTTTTTAAATTAGAACTAGGCACCTATGTAGATATCTTTTCGAAAACTTACTTGTAACAGTTGGTCCCATAACATCACGCTCTTCACCCGACCACGCATTCATTATTGAAACTCTAAAACTTACAATATTTCAGTAGAATTGCTAAAACTTAACATAAACTATATCAAATTTATGATTTTTGTAATCTTAATTCTAATCGAATTAATAATTAATACAAATTAATCTTGAGCCACCAAAAAAAATTCTTATTTAATTGTTTTGCTTTTAATTTTTTGATGAAAATCTGGTAAGTCCGTCATTTTCGTGTATAATTATTGTAATAGCAAATTCATGTGTTTAGTTTCAAGGTATTCAAGTCACTGAAAACCTGCTGTGGTGCGCTGAAGTAAGCCCTGCTTTTTGTGGGGTGACCATGGCTAAGTAAAATAAATATTTAAAATATATATGTTAATTTATTCTCTGATGATGGAAGGATTGGCTTTTGGTGATAGAAGGGTTGGCACAAGGAATCAGCCTGGATGGCACATCAATATTCTTGGCACCAATCCACGAGGGTACGAGGTTTATAAAGTTTATGTAAAGTGTAATTAAATGTAAGAAATCTTCTTTAGAAAGCGTTAGACATCCACTGTTGGACATGGGACATGGGTAGATCTCTCATATGGAGATCTTCCACCTGGCTCTGTCTTGTGCCGCCTGTATCCAGTGGCTCAGAGCTTCTCTTCTGATGTCATCAGTCTACCTAGTCGGAGAACTGCCAACGCTGCGCTTTCCGGTGTGGAATCGCCACTCCAGCATCTAGATACCTCAAAGACCAGTTCTTTAAACTACATAATTATATACGCGAAGCAGCGAATTATACATCGATGGCACGGAGCACATATGTGTTTAAAGAACTATAGAGTTCAAAGAACTGCATGCTGGTTAATTTCAAGCTTAACGAGTCGATAGTTATGTCGGTAACTCTAATTCTTTTATGATTTGATCTCACAGTATAGGCTCTCTCCATCACCCGCTGACCCTGAGCTGAGCTGAGCTTTCTTATGAGGTAAATAGTGGTCATGTTTTGAATTGCAAGTCATCACGGAGTAATTATCAACATAAAAAATACGAAATCCTAACTTAAATGAAATCCATGGTCACCATAAACCAGAGCGAGTTCACAGGACAGTCGGATGTGCGAGCCCGCACGCGATCGCTAGTGATGTGCCACGCTATCGATTCAACAAGGTATTTTCTGCGATTTACGATGTATTATGTATACGTAGCATGCGATTGTCTTGTTGTTGCATAAAATAATAACAGATTATGCTTCTGAATTTAATATGACCTAGTTACATAGCTTTGATATGATAACATTGCAAAGGCTGTTACCATTTCGCTTTCTGCTATTAGAGATATACTAAACTACCGTGACCACGGTTGCTTGTCGTCGTGGTCGTAGACGCTCATATGGTTTAGGGTCTCAGAGTAAAGTATAGTTCTTGCAATTCACAACGGCTCGTGGCTCATGGTTGTGTGTATGTCGTATCTGTATAAGTGTGAGCGAGAGCTTGGTCGCGTCTGCCCGCTCCCACCTAGGCTCCTGACAGGCACGCACACTTACGCAATGCGCATGTACACGACCTAACCACATGTAAAGCTCACGCGAACTATACTTAAGGTGTGATTGCAACTCCTGGTCAAGGTACGTCGTACAGCCATTTGGTTTTTTGAAGCCAAATGCAAAATACGTTTTATATTATTTGATTACTTGTATAAGTTGAATAGATTATAACAGAAATTTCTTTTAGTCAAATAAATTTTGACAAGATTTTTTTGAATCGTCAAGTGAATCTACTACTGGTTAGGAATGGCGTTTTACGTTTAAGATATCTACGATATAATGTGTGCTATTCCGTAAATCAGTGAATTTTTCTGGTTAGTGGTTACAACAGTGGAAGTGTGTTTACGTAAAAGAATTATTTATGTGTATTCTTATTTTTTTTTAAATATTGTAATTGTTAATTTTATCGTTAGTTAATTTAGTGCTGTTAACTTCACTACAAAAATCGATTATTTCCATACGTGATATATACTCAAAGTACGTGATATAATTAATTATTATCATCATCAATCAATCATTTTAATATATGGGACAGGTCTCGTCTGGCTATACTTTGTCGACACTGTACAAATATTATAACGCTTGTATTGAAAACGTGTCAATTATGTGGCTTGTTAGTTTTTGGGTTCTATGAAAATTTGATTAAAGACAAAGTCTGAGTAAAAAGTAGAACAAATTAATGATGGGGTTAGTTGCGCTAGGCACTTGCAATCAAGAAAAGTATGATTATTTTATTGACACCAATCCTTTGAAAAATGAAATAAATCTTATAATAACTGAAAAAGTATTTAGTTTAATATAATGGACTTATAGGCAGATAATCACCAGTTTTCATTCTTTAAATAATGTTATTAAAAGTAATTTACTGATATTTTTCTATATAATTCAGAGTTCAGAATTATTTTGACATTCTTATACTAATATTACAAATGAGATAGTGTTTGTTTGTTCTTCAATCACGCAGCCACGAATCAGCAGATCAATGTGATTTTTTGAGTATATTATTGGGGAGTAGGTAACTTAGACTACCTTTTATCTCGGGAAAACAGAGTTGTCAATTCTGCATTTTCCGCATTATGGAACTATTTCAACCAAAAAACCAGTCAAATTGGAATACATTGTTATTTGCATTTGACTCATTGCATTGGTGAAAGCAAAAATCTTGAAAAATGAAGCGTCTTATTTGGTCTTTACAAAAATTCTTTTTTTTTAAAGACGTATAGTAGCCAAGCTGAAGTTGACTAATATCCTCCTATCCCCTCCAAATAAGCGGAAAGCTTGTGCTAGGAGTGGGTATACGACAATAGTGCAATGGGTGGGGTTTGAACCTGCGACCTTTCAATTTTCAGACCGCACCTTTAACCGTTGGGCTATTGAGGCTTAGCTTCATACAAACACAAAATAAAACGCACATATAAAAATACTGATATAAATATTTATTTATTGTATTTGCACCACCCCGACATTCTGGGCATGATCTCAACGCGCTACCGACGACTTGACGTGAACATTTATTTACATTTACGATTTAACATACACTAGGTCTACCAGCCGTGGCCCCAGCCGTGGCCGATGGAGCCGATGGAGCCGATGGAGCCATACGAAGCGACGGGGGCGTGCGCCAGGGTCAGCGCGGGGGCCGCGTGAACCACGGGTTGCGCGACCACCGCCGGGGCAGCGTGAACCACGGGTTGGGCCACTACTTGATGCGCTACTGCTGGATGGATCACCTAAGGATCGAAAAAACATGATTTTATTTATAACTAGCTGATACCTGCGACTTCGTACGCGTGGATTGAGGTTTTTTTAGAGTCCCACGGGAACTCTCTTATTTTCCGGGATGAAAAGTAGCTTATGTGCTATTCCAGTCTATAATCTAACTCTGTGCCGCCAAATCGGTTTAGTCATTGCAGCTTGATTGAGTAACAAACATCCATACAAACTTTCACATTTAAAATATTAAATAGGATTTATAAAATTATACCTTATTAGAAAAGACGGAAATTAATATGAATGTATTCGAACAATCTGTTTAACGAGGAATACTTCGAAAACTAAAACTATTATTAAGTCGAGGTCGATATGTGAACCATTACGGCGGCTTAGATCAATAAGAGGCATGCGTGTAGAAAACATCTCATTATACTCACTCGCTAGAAAGATGAGTAATTATAATGGCTTTGGTCGCAAAGGTGAGGCGCGAACCACTGGGGCGGATTGGATCACAGGGGCCTCTTTTATAGTGAACAATATTTCTTTACACTCGTCCACTGGAAGAATGAGTGGTCGCTTTGGCTGAATTGAGGTGGCGTGAACTACTGAAGAGGGTTGGAGCACAGCAGCGTGTTCTACAAGTAACAAAATTTTACATACGATACAGACAGGAACATCTCTTTATACTCACTCGCTGGAAGGATGAGTAGCTCGTGGCCGCTTTGGCAGCGACGGCCACAGGGGCAGCGTGGACCACTGGGGCAGCTTGGATCACAGGGGCGGCTTGGATCACAGGGGCATGCGCTACAGTGAGGGCGGGCTGAGCGTATGAGATTGGTGCATGTCCGAGGCTGAGCTGTAAGGCAGATCAATAGAATTGTCAAAAGTGATCCTATACAATGAAAATATATTAAATAATTGATCAAATGCGTCATTGATTTCCGTACCAAAAAACGCCTAAAAAGCACGTTTCTAGAAGGTTTCCCTTTGTTTTTTTTATTAATTTTTTTTTAATTTGTTGTTATTGTTGTTATAGCGGCAACAGAAATACACATTCTCTGAAAATTTCAACTATTATGGATCATGAGATACAGCCCGCTGACAGACAGACGGACGGACGGACGAACAGCGGACACTTAGTAATGGTACTTCGTACTCCTTCGGGTACGGAACCCTAAAAAAGAGAAAATTAAAGTTGTGAATACTACATTCGAAGATCTGCTAAGCGATTGCAGAATTAGTACCTAGTCGTAAAGATTGGCGAGATTTGTAACATACTCGTAAAACCCCATTGTGTTTATTGGAAAAGGGCTGCAATTATAGTACGTTTATCTCACGAAGTTACGGGCGCTTTACTTGTGGTTACGTCGTGTACATGCACATTGCGTAAGTGTGCGTGTCTGTCAGAAGCTTAGGTGGGAGCGGTCTGGCGCGAGCAAGCTCTCGCTCACACTTATACAGATCGACACGCACACACCCATGAGCCACGTGCCCTCATGAATTGAACTATACCAGCAATGAGGTATACGTTGCAGGATCGGATAGTTATTACATTATTGAATCAGATTACTTACCCCTCCATCCCATCCATCCAGTCCACCCAGAAGACCTCCGGGTTTGGGTTTAGCCGCAGCCACTGAGAGGAGGGCAAATAATACCTGAAATGCATAAAACACAAAGTTTAAAAATAAAATGTAATACATGTAAGGCAAAGTCAAGCCTCAATAGCCCAACGGCTAAAGGTGCGGACTGAAAACTGAAAGGTCGCAGGTTCGAATCCCACCCGTTGCATAAGTCTTCACTTATTTGGAGGGGAGAGGAGAACATCAGTCAAGTTCAGCTTGGCTGATATTCTTTAAAAAAAAGAGTATCTACATACAAGACCACATTAAAAAATTCAAAATTATTTATTTCATGTAGGCCAACTTGTAGCACTTATGACACGTCATGACTCTACCTTCGGTTCGGAATGCAGATGCTGCTGTCATATTTTTCTTTGATCTACCTACTCGATTTTGGCGCTGAAAACAGTCGTAAACTCACGAGTGTCCAAGGAACTAAAATCAGTTGACAACTGATAGTTGTTATTTTTTGGCACTTCCTGCAACCCTATAATATTAGTTCCAGAGACACACGAGTCCACAAATCACCACAGACACACACATCACATCACACACCACCACACCATCACACATCACACACACACACATCTTCTATCTACACTTCAAAATTCAAATTGATAAATAATAATTTTATTTAAGCTCTCATTTGTATAGGGAGAGCCAATTCGATGTTAATCATAGATTAATTAAAGAGGTCAGTGCGTTACACCTAGCCTACCAACTTGTTCGGCCAATTTTCAAATTCTCGGTGCGTGGTCGCCATTCCAGCATCTTGGGACCCTAATATCTGTCGGTTCTTTTTTTCTTTATTTTTAGCGAGCAAAGGAGCAGGCGGGTCACCTGATGTTAAGTGATTACCGCCGTCCATGAACATTTGTACCACTTAAGGCACCACCAATGCGTTGCCGGCTTTTCAGGAATCTTTTGGTCCGCCCCTTGAATAACCCCAAGTTGTAATTTAGTGGGAACACCTTCTTTGTGTACAACTAAAGCTTGTGTCATAATTTTTTGTAGTCTCTAACAATAATTTCTGTCTATTGGCCACTTTCTACATAAAATCTTTCTTTCTAGACACCTTTTGCGATGTTATCAATAGTTGTATTTGACCCTTTTTGGTGCATTTTTTATTTCCTTTCATCATTATGGATGACACTTCAAAACGAACAATGAGTGTACCATAATTCTACATGAAAATCTCAACCCCCAATGGAGGTAATAATTGCATTGAGAGGTGTAATATTTCTCCAATTTTTTTTTAATTTTTTTTACTGTTATAATTAGTAGTGATAAAAAACATTATGTACTCACTAGGGAACGCATGTTGACCGTTGCTACCGAGGTAAAAATGTAGTCTGGCATACGCTGCGCACGCGCACCTTATATACCAACATGGAATTTCAGCGCAGACTCGCAGCCTGGGTCAGACATCCTAGGTCGAATTAGTTTTGAAACGCGACTTTGAGCTTGTGCACATAAACAACAATTTCAATTTTAATTTTATTTGGAACTAACAACCCGCCCCGGGTTCGCACAGGCGCTAGTTACTAATGAAGAAATTGAGATTTTTATACAAAAATACCATTCAAAATTTATTTATTTATTTCATATAGGCTAACTTGTAGCTCTTATGACACGTCATAAATCTACCACCGGTTCGGAATACAGATTCTGCTGAGAAGAGCCAGCAAGAAACTCAGCAGTTGCTCTTTTCAAAAAAAATTTTTTTTTTACAAAGCTATGCTATGTATACAGTGCTTCCACAATAAAGCTTCAAAAATACAAAAATGCATACGTAGGTACACCAATCCAACGCATGTCAAGATGGGCAGTCAAAGCAGACCCATTCCCGTTGGTGGCACCCGTTCACGAGCATGACCAAGCATGACGCATGATCCAGCCATTGCTTCGCTCAACCATATTTGAGGGAACGTAACAACCCGCACCACACGACACACCACAGAAACCATCCGCCACACCACACCACACACCACAGAACATTCATCGACTTTTCCGGTGGATTTTCCTTAAAGTTTCTGACAATATCAACCAAATCTCAAAGGTCTCTTGCGTGGACTTCCGCAGGCTTCGGTCTTGCACCGCCTGTATTCCAGCTGCAATTCTCTGGTGTTGTCGGTTGACCTAAGCTCTATCAACACCTAATAACCCTACTTTGAGCAAGTATGACCCCACCCATTCCTGACTTCGCGACTCGCTGAGCTACATTTATGTCTGTAACTTTGGTTGTCCTCCTGGCCGAATCCAGCCACGGCGGCCAATCTCCACAAAGATTGATGAGGATATTATAGTGCACAAGTGTGTGCGCAAACACAGGTGCTCTCTCTATTCCCTTACTCTCATAGTCCGATGAGACGAAAATCCGACACGACCGGAGAGAGATCAGACGCAGGATCGACTGCTTCACGTGCTCTTCGAGGCACGGGGGTGACTCACCGCCAACTTCCTAACTCCGGGCTAGTATTAAGAATTTCTTGACAGAAAAACCCAATACATTTTATGGCCCGACCCGGGAATCGAACCCGGGACTTCGTCATCTGCAGTTGAACTTGCTAACCACTAGACCCACGAGGCAGTGCTATACTACGAGCATAGGTCTTTAATGGATCTCTATGTGACATGCTGAGTGACCCTGAGTTTGTTAAACACAGCTTTCAACTAAAAACCACCTACTTAAGTACAAACATAGGCGTCAATATCATGTCAAATGCGTTGTTGTTTATTTCCCTAAAAAGTAGAAAGTATTATGTGTGCGCATAGTATTTAGATCTGTATGCTAGGGCGGGTACTGATAGTCCATATACAGAATACATATTTACTGGGACGGAGCTATTTTATCATTAATATTACAGCGCTTACAAATTGACACTCGATGTGCTAGCAATAAATTATACATTTTTTAAAGGAAAAGGAAAATTAGCCGCTAGGATTTCGTATCCAAAGGGCGCCAATAGGACCCTAATACTAAATCTCCACTGTCCTGTCTGTTCGTTTGGCTTTCCGTCTGTCTATTAGCGGGCTGTATCTCATAAATGGCAACTCTATGCCAAATTTTTTTTCAGCCTATAAGGGACAAATGGTTAAATGGGTAAAAAATACGGGATTTCAGTTTTTTACCCGGGACAAATAAAACACAAAATTATCTAGTGTCATTTTTTTTTATATTTTTCCGAGGATCGAGTCAGTTTAAACATATTTTTATTCGTTTTAACATATCTCCAAAAATCAATACAGTTATAATCGGTAGGTATAAACGGCCATCAACTCGCTTTTTTACGAATGTTGCGTGTGTGAATACTTGAATCGATTTCATAATGAAAAACGAAGTACAGTTCAAATACGGGACGTATGTAGCCTGTCCCGCCGGGACATTTTAAATTATGCCTAAAATACGGGATGTCCCGGGAAATACGGGAGGTCTGGCAACGCTACTCATGAACCAAAATAGGTATCATTCCGGTGTTATTTTTAAGTTTGATAATTATTTAAACTGTAAAAAGTGCGTCAAATTTTTATGACGTCACAGCTTTCAATTCACTATTTCATAAAAGCTCTCATGACGATTAGGTTTAGGTTTAAAGAATTTATTCTCAAAGAACAATTTGCTCACTTACAAAGAACTTAAGACCATAAAATATATATAAACAAAAACAAAAATGGTAACTCCTAATAATAAAAAAACTAATTCCTAAGACTAAGTCTAGTAGGGCCGATTTCATGAACGTAGGTAACATATTAACATATATATATTAAGTCTTATCCGAGCGTTTTGAGCGATATTCTAAGCGATATTTGACAATTTTTGTATTAAAAATCTGCCAAAATATCGCTCGGATTAAGACTTATTTTACGTTGGTGAAATCGGCCTTCAGAATTGCTTACAAACTTTGGATGCACTTTTAAATATCAATCGAGGTACCGCGCCAAAGTTTTAATATTTTTCTAACTGAGCTTACGAAAAGCTTTTACTCAATATCCCCTATTTTCCAAACCACATCAATAATGCATGGTCCGGTTTTAGTCAAAGCGGTTCCAACTATCAATTCGTAGATAACTAGGTGTAGAGACATTAATTAAGCGCTCCTGTGAAACATTCAGTTGCAAAATAAAAATCACGTGAGAAACTTGTCGTGAAATTGTATGAATTTTAATCCAAAACTGGGAACGCATGAATAATAGATTTGGAAGAATTAATGGTGAATTTGTGCTTAGGTTTAGACGTTTCTTGTGACTAAGGTGCTGCCGTCGTAATTGAAACCACAGTAACTTCGAAAATCACGTTTTGTAAAAAACGCGATTAAAGTTTAATACTTAAATTGTTTTGTTATGAACAAACTATGTGAGTTCGGTTGAAAATGATATTTTTTAATGATGAAAAAATGTTACAGCTTTAATTCTGTGTATATTTAAATAATATATTATTATTCTGTAATTAATAAAATTTGATAATGTGTAATAAATTAAAAATATAATTCATAAATTATTGCCTTTTTAAGCTAAAATCCAGTAACTCACTAGTTACTGTGATCTAGCTTAATTTTATTGATTACTGTGTATTAACCATGTATATATACCAAGACTAGTGACATCACATAACAGTAACTTTACACATACTGGGTTGAAACTTAGTAATAGTAAACGTGGATCACCTAGATCATTATGTAGTAAGTGAATATACTGTATTTAAGACTTGCTTATAACGGTGTTTACTCTAAGGTGCAATTATAGTATCTAAATATACTTTGTTTTAGGTTAACCTTTTATTATTTGTATAAAATTATATAATATTATTAATTGAAAAAATAATTAATCTCCCCAGTTTTATTACAAAAGACATAAAATGAAACAATACAACGTTTTTATATTTTTATTTTTTGAATTAACATATAGTAGTAGTAGATACCTACTTATTATTAATTTTTATTACTAAATATGAGACCAGTTTCTTTTAATTTTAGAAGTCTTCATGATTTATTACAATGACCTAGGAAGGAGATCAAAGTATTTTACTCATTTTGAGTATCATTATTATTTTTAATCAAAGGAAAAATAGACTACAGCAAATACAAACTTCTACTTTATATAAATGCAACAAATAGGAAACTTCACAAAAAGACAATTTAAAAATAATCCATACTAAAATAATTCTAAATGCGGTAGTGTTTGTCAGCGGTGGGCCGTGAAAAGCTAGCAGATAGACTGCAAACTTTTCACGGCTCATCAATTTAACCGATTTTGACGACATTTGGTACAAAGATAGCTTGGACCCGGGGAAAAGACAAAGGCTACTTTTGGTTTCAGAAAGTCAAAGAGTTTCCACGGGGTTTCAAAAAATCTTAATCCTCATAGAGGAAGTTGCGGGCATCAACTACAGAGATCATACATCCTGAAGACGTAGATTAAGTTTTATCCAGGAAAATCAAAAAGTTACCAAGAGATTCTTAAAAACCTGCGCAAACGAAGTCGTGGATATCAACTAGTTCTTAATATTACTAAATTACTAATTCTAGTCACGACCATCATCATTATTGGTATATAAATCGACAGCCAAATTATTTAAGTAAAATAAAAGTCGATTTGAAGGCATGAGAGGCCCCAATTTTGTTATAATGTCGGATTTTCTTTGCTCACTAATACCTCGAGCTGCAGTTTTTGGAATAGGCACGGGCAAACCATTTTTTTCATATTTTACTTTCAAAAACTGAAGTTCAGCATAATCTTCAGTTCTAAAACATTTCTTGATGTACAAGTTAAAAAAGCCTCACCTAACTTGGAACTCTACGATTTCACGCAAGTAAACTCTGTTTGGTGCATTTTTCAGTCTGTGCGCAGACGAATAGTCCTCAAAATCGCAAAAATCTTCAACACCCATCGCCTTTACGTCTACTTTCCCAAATCGTGTAGGTCTAGTAGGATACAAATGTAAGTCGCGCTCGCAAATGCGTATAATTCTCGGGAAAGAAATACAAACAAATCACCCTACCCGCTACCCGTTTCACGCAAAAGGTTAGCTTATAACCCAGTAAATCAATAGTTACTGTGGTCAGGCTATGTCTTTTCGAAATAATTATTGAAACAGCAGGCATCTTAAACCCAGTAATTGATACACGGTAGTTAATTTATGTATAACATGACTTAAATCTATCGAACATTTTACACAAAAACACAGTATTTGAAGAAGCCGTGTTATAGCCAAGCAAAAAATAATTCAATAAATACGTAAATATACATTATAGCACAGTAAACAGAAATTTGCTGTGTTCAAAGCTAAAAATTCTAACTTACTGTGTTTTTTATTAAAAATGTCTTTTTTTAAATTGTAATACTGTGTTTTTATCTATCATATCTCAAAAACTATAAAAGCTAAAAATAAATCAAAAATTTTCCCAAAAAGTGCTCGTTTTCCTGATTATAAAGAACTAAAACAAGTATAAACACAGTAACTGAAGTTGCTGTGTTTTCAATTACGAGGGCAGGGTGTATGAAAATGAATTCTTAAAACCATAGAAAAAATGACTTACGGAGACAGTTCAGAAATATTCAGCTGGTCGATCGCGGAAAAGCTCCAATCACCACAATTTTGTCAATGGTTAATCATTAACCATTGACAAAATTGTGGAGATTGGCTGAACTTATCAAATTATTCAGTCCAAGTATTCATGGGCTTTGTGGCTTTCAGTTCTTTCTAATGCAAGTACCGTATCATAATGTTATGAAAATCCAGTACCGACACCCTGAATTGAACAGATAAGTTGGTTGATTTATAGAGGTCTAGTGCTCACCAAGCGCTACCCCGCACTGCGAATAAAATCCGCGCGATTTTTTTGTTTCGCAACTCTGGAACACTTGCGATCATACGGAGATACCTGCACTTGCGATTTAAAACCGCGTGAAAGTATCAAACTATAGATTTTTTATCGCGCGATTTTTTTTTCGCAGTGCTGGCTAGGTCTTTTTTTGTTTACGGGGGGGATTTCTAGGGGAGAATATCGGGTTATGTAGGATTTTTACCTACTAAAACCCCCTCGATAGCCGCTCTCTGCACGTATTGGAAGGCTCCGAGATCTCTAACGAACACACCCCGATGCCTCCCTTGCGCGACGCCAATTGAGCTTTTCCTGGCTTTTCCTTACGTACGGCATTAGACCTAGCCCGCACTGGGGGAAAAAAATCGCGCGAATTTTGTCTCGCGGCAAAAAAATCTGTAGTTTGATACACATTTCACGCGGTTTTTAAATCGTAAGTGCGGGTATCTCCATATGATTGCAAGTGTTACAGAATTGCGAAAAAAAATCGCGCGGATTTTATCCGCAGTGCGGGCTAGCGCTTAGCGACTCCTGTAATAGTGTAAGCTCATGAGCTCTAGCTTAGTTAATTTCGATCAACTTTTGCGTTATCAAAGTCTAGACAGTTTGGAAATAGTGCGTTTGTAATTACGTGTTCTGTATAGGTAAGTTAAAGTTATTATGTAACTATCATTTTAATTGCTCAAGCAATATTTGCTAGAAGTTAGAACATAAGCTTACTTACTATACAGTAAAAAGGAACTATTTTAAAGTTGACGTATGTCAAAATTACCTGTTCAAGAAAATGTTAAGACTATAGCAATTTATTTTTAACAAATATAATAATAAATAATTTATCGTGAATTAAATTTTGAACCTCTTTGTATTTTTTTCTTATTATATGTAAGTATCTTAAAGATTTTTTATAATTGGGCTAGGTTTGTGGTTACTTATTAGTTATTACCTACTAGCTGATGCCCGCGGCTTCGTCCGCGTCGATTTAGTTTTTAAATTCCCGCGGGAACTCTTTAATTTTCCGGAATAAAAATAGCCTATGCCACTCTCAACTATACCCATGCAAAAAATCACGTCGATCTGTAGCTCTGTTGCAACGTGATTGAAGGACCAACCAAAAAACCAAAACACTTTCACATTTATATATTAGTAAGGCTTGTTTTGAATATTTGCATGCCTCTTTGATGAAGCATTTCTACATTTCTTTTTCTATCCATTATACTTAAATGTGTGTTTCTAGCAATTATTTGCTTTTAATCTAACCTCATTTTGAACTTGCACTGTCATTAAAATAATTCATTTTTTTATCATATCTATCATAAAAAAAGGTGTGGTAGAGTTCGTAATAATTTTCTGCTATTATTAACATTGCATGGATTTTTCACAAGGATTATGTCGGGGCATTCTGTGTCAAGCCATACATTTATTAGAAAAATAGCTTCGACATACCTATCATGAAGTCTGCGAATTCTTTGTACATATAGATTAGGTTTTTATAAGGAAAAGTTTAATTCATTAAAATTATAGGTAAACTAAATATTCTATCTCATGAAGACTTAAACAATAGGTAACTAAACAAGTGTTTTCTGGCAGAAATGCGTAGGCGGTGCGCTAGGCACAGAATGTTTGATATAGTCGTATCTGATACTCCGGGTCAATAAATAGGATACTTTTTATCCTCATAAAATTTTTTTGTTGATTTCGCTCCATAACTTCGTCAAATCTAAACCGAATTTGATATTTTTTTTTTAATTATTAATTGCGTACTAATAAATATTTTGTCCAATTTTGGTAAAGATCTACTAAATATTATCGGAGATAGAGGACATAACTTCTCGCGGATAATAGCCAGTCACTCTAAACTTTTTCCACACGGACGAAGTCGCGGGAATCAGCTAATACAAAATAACTGAAATCATTTGGAACGAACGTAGGTACTAACTGGCGCAATATTAGGTAAAATATTAATATAGCTGTAATTAACCAATCTAGTCACTAAACTAATCATTCTAGTTATACTAGTTAAGAAACAAATATAAATGTAAATGTAATAAAATAAAATATGTAGTCCCTACATATTATTACCATTTAGAGTCTTATTATGAAAGATACACTGCGTAGTTAACATGACTCAAATCATGTTTAATAAAAAGATAATGACTTAATCGATACTAATACATATTATAATAAATCGGAAGAGTTTGTTTGAATGTATGATCGCGCTAATCTCTGGAATTACCAGTCGGATTTGAAAAATTCTTTTTGCATTTGATAGTCAATTCTTGAGGCGGTTCCACTTCACGGTACGGCCCTTAGAAGCCGAGCAAGAAGAAAGAAATTAACAAAAAACAAAAAACGCTAAGCTTAAATCGTTAAGTAATAGCGCGGGCGAGCAATGCGATGTGATGAGTCAGTGGCCAAAGGCGGCTTATATCAGGGAGGTCTCGGGTTTAATTCCCAATTTGGGAATCAGGGCAATTTGGGAATTCATAATTTCTAAATTGTCTCTAGTCTGGTCTGGTGGGCTTTGGCTGTGACTAGTTACCCCCCTAACCGTTAAAGACGTGCCGCCAAGCAACGTAACGTTCCGGCACGTTGGCGTGTAGAAACCGATTAAAGGTATGAGTAAACTCCCTTTCCAAGTTAGCCCGTTACCATCTTAGACTGCATAGTCACTTACCATCAGTTGAGATTGTAGTCAAGGACAATCTTGTCGTCGAATAAAAAAAACGTCAAGAAAGTAGAGCTATAAATCGTGGCCCTGAATAGGTTAAGCAAAGGTTAAGGTAGTTTATAAGGACTAACATAGAATAAGTAATTGTTACTAACACATACCTACTTTACTAACATAGATTTAAGTCTTTTGTAACTAACATAATATATGGACTTAAAAATTCTGAAATAAAGAATTTTATTTATCTCTAAATATATAAAAGGCAAAAGTGACTGACTGACTGACTGACTGATCTATCAACGCACAGCTCTAACCGCTGGACGGATCGGGCTGAAATTTGGCATACAGATAGTTATTATGACGTAGGCATCCGCTAAGAAAGAATTTTTTAAAATTAAGCCCCTAAGGGGGTAAAGTAGACATTTGAAAAATCGAACTTAAGCCGCGAGCGAAGCCGCAGGCAAAAACTAGTTTATTTATAAATCTTACCGAGTTTGTTTGTTACACACAATAAAATGTAATGCTGTCTATTTAGATATATAGGTAGGTCTTTCATTAAAACTACCAAAACAGATCGCCAAAAATAAAATTTTCCCAATAAGGAGATAGATACAAAGTTAATGTACTCAGTAGAAATGTTGATATATTTTCATATAAATGCAGTTTGGCAACTGCCGCTTGCTCTGGTTAGGTCAATTTATGTCGTCCGTTTCGCGGCTAATATGCTTTGGAGGATTTCGCAAAGCTTTTGCTAAATGCCTTATAGATATAGAACCATAGACATTGCGGATGTTGTATGGATCGAAAGGATCTATGAATAGAACAGTTTTTCTGCACCAGCCATCCTTACTAATATTATAAATGCAAAAGTGTGTTTGTTTGTTGGTTTGTCCTTCAATCACGCACCAAAGGAGCAACGTAATTACGAATTGAAGCCTCAATAGCCCAACGGGTAAAGGTGCGGACTGAAAATGGAAAGGTCACAGGTTCGAGCCCCACCCGTTGCACTATTGTCGTACCCACTCCTAGCACAAGCTTTTCGCTTATTTGGAGGGGATAGGAGGATATTAATTATCTTCAGCTTGGCTAATATTCTTTAAGAAATACTTATTTTTTGCATGGGTATAGTTGAGGACCTGGAGATTATTGACATAGGGTACTTTTTATCCCGGAAAATCAAAGAGTTTCCGAGAGATTTGAAAACTAAATCCACCCAAACGAAGTCGTGGGCATCAGCTAGTTTTTAATAATCAACCTGCTTAATTGAAGAAATGCTGCATCAATCATTGCTACAGTCTCAGTTGTAGTATCATCAGGGCCAACTTTGTTTAGAGTATGGGTTGAATGTACGCTGCCATACCCCTTCCAAGTTAGCCCGCTACCATCTTAGACTGCATCGTCACTTGCCATCAGGTGAGATCGGCTATCGTTCAGTTCTCGTCAAGTGATCGCCTTCCGCTACCGACTCATCACATCGCATGCATCACCCGCCTACGTCGTCGTCGAATAAAAATAACATCGAAAAATTAAAGTCGTCGTTTCGTCCTTAGTGGGCCTAGGATTCGTACTCTAGGTCCCCCTAGACAGCCTAGAAACAGCGATGTAGAAGGCTGTAGTATGACTATCTATATATATAAAATTCAAAGTCCTGACTGACTGACTGACTGAGATATCAACGCACAGCCTAAACTACTGAAGTGAGAAACTTGAAATTTTTACAGTTGGTTCCTTTTATGACGTAGGCGCACACTAAGAAAGGATTATTGGAAATTCCACCCCTAAGGGGTTTAAATAGGGGATGGAAGTTTATATGAAACTCCGTCATTTTTCATGCTGTTTCCGTCAAAGTTGGTATTTGAGCTTTCAGTTAAAAATAAAAAAGAAGTACGTGTGTCACAGTTTTTGAAAATTCCACCCCAAAATCTAATTCCACGCGGACGAAGTCGCGGGGGCAAAAGCTAGTTAAATTAAATAATAAGAACCATATTAGAAGCACCAGTTTTTCATATAAAGGCGTAGATTTGCTCTCTGAAAAAGACATATCACCGTAGATGCAAGGTTATTTGAATTTCTAATAAGTAGGTAACGTGATATTATCATCTATCTTATCTTGATCAATCAGGGCTCCGCCGGATAGGCCTGCATACCATCAATGAACACGTCTAAGAGTATAGTCATAGCACTCTCATCATGTATAAAAAAATCAGCCCATATAAAATCTTTATACAAAAAGTTGTTGAAAGCGCGCAAGGGGAATGTTAAAAAATGTAGGTACTTCGGTGCCTTAATTTTTCATTTATAATTAAGAATCAAACGAACTTACCTTGTGAAGTTTGATATCTAATTATACGAGTGTCTTGACCGAAGATGATTATTTATTGTTTACAAGCAGCAGATCGCGAGATTGTACTGTCCTTATCACACATTTAGAGCTATTTAATATATATAAAATATATATTTTCATTATTATTTTTAAATTTTATTATGACAAAAAAGTTTCTTATTTACTCCCACCAAACACATCACCCGACCCCACCAAATCCCGCCTAGCGTCATTCTTTAGAGCCGTATTTTTTCGATAGGTCGAGGGATTTTGAAAAAATTAGGGTGGGTGGGTTTGTAATCATCTTCGGTCAAGACACTCGTATAATTAGATATCAAACTTCACAAGGTAAGTTCGTTTGATTCTTAATTATACTTCGCATCTTTCCCGAAGATGATTATTTATTGTTTACAAGCAGATGTTTAGAGCATCGAAAAAATGCAACAACATTACATAAATTATTTCTTGTTCGTTGATACTTGACAAATTAATCGACAGAAATAATTTACATACCAAACTATAAGTCATTAAATAACATCTACGTTATTCTTGTATTAAGGTAGAAATTAGTTATTTGTTGAATAATAATTTTAACTTTGAATTAACTAAGAATTCAGTTTTACCTGATTTTTAGAAGTTTATTGTACTACTGTAATAGTACTTTAGAATATATTAAATGAGGATTCAGACTAACTTACTGCTTTTAGGAACACCTGACTTGCAGTCAGTTAACTTCGACGCATGTCGCGTGTTAGGGGCACCGTTTGTTATACGTAATTAATGCCACATATCCAGAATTGATTTAACACAATGAGATAAAATTGGAGATTTTTTTTTTTTAACTGACAAAAGACAACCTTTCTACTGATGCAAGGAATAGGTTTTATCTGAAAATGTTTTAAGGGAGAACTGGATACACTTTAAAATTTTCTTTAATAAGTTATATGGCAAAACAATGAACGGTTAAAAACTGATTGGTTTTGAGCCTTTCTAAAATCATCTATTTTAATACGAATATTTTCCGATTCAAAAGGGAATGTTTTGAATATTTATAATGCTAAGGATGCTTGCATTCTTTTTTAAGGGTTAATGTGTTTAAAGACAAGTCTTTTAGAGAGATTAATTCATTAGGGAAATTATTCTGTAGATACATTAATAGGTACTAGATTAGGAAATCAAGACACCTTTAAAGACCTTTATACCGTAGTATTATGACCAGAGATTTCGCTTATTTGGCCAGATAAAAAGATAGCGCGAACTGATAACTGTTTTCCTGAAATAAAAATATAATATTAGAACCACAATAATTTAAACCTTTGTTCTTGCATAAAACAACCATGACTTAATCGTACTAGGAATGAGACCATTACTATGTCTAGCGATGCATTAGAGACATCGCGCCTCAGTAGTGACTGCCTAATAATTTCCCTGCCACTAGGGTTAGATTAACATGGAAATGACGATGCTCTTTGAAAGAGCAGATAAGTAGGATTTTAATATAGGTTAGGTGGTTTCGAAACCAGCAGGTTGGTCTGTACCGGGCACAAGGTTAAATGTGCCAATATAGCAGTACGACAACGCCCTCTGCCTTGACACATTTAATGTGGCGTAGCAATTAGATTAATCTGAAAAAAAAAACATAAAAATTTAAGTTGAATGCATCAATAATTTCAGACTAAGCTTAATTTCCATGAAGCGTATCTCTGACATTCATAATTTTGATTATTGGTAAATAAATCCAAATCAGGTGTATAAAAAAAATCCTGTATCTGACGAAACGCGTAATCTATTCAGTGTTTGTATTAACCGTTTTGACGAGATTCAAAATCTGAGATTAGGTTCGTATTGAACTGACGCAATAAAAGTATAAATTTGATTCTTCACACCATTGCCATATATTACGTGCGATTGTGTTGGTTTTTTTGTTTTTTTTTGTTTTTTTTTTTTTTACACTTGGCTGCGATGATGGTAAGTGAAGATGCAGCCTAAGATGGAACGCGCCTGCCCAGAAACTACCTTTTCACTCTTGATTTGAAGGAACCCAAATTGATTTGAAAGATGTGAGAATATAGCGCCCATTTTATTGATATAGGCAATAGCTGTCTATTCCTCATAATGCTTGAAAGAATAGATGCTTTAAAGGCTACAAGCAAGGCGAGACAAGAAGAAGGCGATATATGTATTTTGTGAATTATTCTGCTACGGAAAAGTCTTAAAATGAGGAACCTGCAGAATCAATATAGTCCTTCCGCCATACGAAATCGTCTGTTAAACGTTCGGAAAGAGTCATATATATTATTTGTTATAATTGTCAAAATAGTTGAGTGCCAAAAAATTATCCTTTTGTAAACAACCCATCCATAGTCACTGGGCTGTCTAGCGTCAGCAAACCAACATAACTAGCTAGTTTTCTGATGGTATGTACATTGTTCTGTATTCGATAGTTCAAGGGTACGCATTCTTACGTTACGTTGTACTTATACATTTTTTCTTTTTAAATTTAAAACCCACAAATAAATATCTTTTCTGTGGTCCAAGTTTGACTTTTTTTTTCCTTTTTTTAATTTCTTAATTAGTTAAAAAACCTTAATTGTATACATTATGAATCTTTGAATAAAATAATACTGGTAAAATTATTGTTTTTACACTATGTTTATATTATTATTATATTATTGTTTTTACGTAAAAAATTTCCAATACACAAGAAATCGTCAAAAAAGAATTATTGATAAGTGACCTAACGAACTTGAAGACGGAGGAAAGATTTCAATAACTTTATCTTCTGTAATATACATAAGAGATAATAAAATACAAACGAAAAACAATCAAACTTTAAATTCATACAGTTAATAGTAAAGCTAGCGTTGTTAACCACCAAAACCATATTTCGATCTATGATCCAAAAAGCTGCAATCTATTAAGAAATTGCGTTTTTCATATCGCTATATCAAAAACTACAGCAGTAAGTAGAATGCTAATTAGATGGATTGATAGAGAATTTTTTAAGTAAGATAGCATTAAAAAACAAAAAAATCGTATTTGGTCAAATGTTGGTTAACGGCGTTATAGCTTGAGGAGGGTAGAATACCGTCGATTTCTTCATAAAATATGCATTTAGTAAAAAAATATGCAAATTTTGTCTAAAGTGGCCATGAAGCAGATTTTATAGATCAACATTAATGCCGTATCAATTTTCAAGTGAATGGCATAGATTATTAAAATTTTTTAAATTTAATAAACCAAGGGTTTAGGGACTGTAAAGATTTGTGTGATGAATTTACCCAGAAGGCAAATCAAAATATAACCTGAATATAACAATTCCGTAATGCATTCACTGATTTTGAGAGAATACGATCTATTTTAGATTTATTAATTGTTTGATGTTCTAGAACTATGAAATGGAATTTGAAATTTTAACCTTTTAATTTTTATAGGTTATAAGGGTAAAATTTTTATAATCCAAAATGATTTTATCATTCCCAGTCATGAAGAACATACTGCAGTCTGCCAAAACATTTTTCTGTTTTTTGTACCTGTGACAAAGGACCTTTGGAGTTTGCGCGTAGGGTCGAACGCTAAAGTGTCCCGTCCCACTCGCATGGCGCGGACTCAGACGCTTGTGGTACCCGCCATAGGGGATGCTGATACTAGTGCAAGTATAATCGCGTCTCGACGCGGAGCCCCCCGTGCGTTTAGAGCTTCCGGGTTGCAAACCGAAACACTCGGTTGTGAGCGCAGCTGATTTGGTTTATCGCTGTTAAATCTCGATTCTGAGAAGTAGAAATAGCCATATAGCATTTTAATTATTATTTTATACATCTTGTTTTTGTTTGCTTACAGCAATCGCCCTCCATCGCTTAGTATTTTAATAACTTCTTGGCCAATTACAGATAGACATAGAACTCGAAATCTGATTCTGCTTCTCCTTGCTGTACTTTTTAATCATATTATGTACAGTTTTCGACAGGTGAACATTGACGCATAAGCTTGATCTTGTCTTTTTTGCGTTGGGTCTGAGCCCAAAAATTACAAAAACCTTCATTTTCTCGGAAGAGACTTAAATATCGTCTTTGGAGTCGATATTTATCAATTTTATTTTAATGTACTTTGTAAGGTAGGTAATTTAAATTCTTACTATTAAATCTCACACAAGCTTTGCGTCTGAACCAAACTAAACCAAACCAAACTAAAATATTATAATAGATCCACACACAATATATGTCGGGATACAATTTCCACACACGATTTACGTCGGGATATGTGTAACATTAAGTCACAAATTAGTTGGTAGGTAGTTTGAAATCCTCAAAATAATTCTCACACCCGCTTTACGTCGGAGTAATTAATAATAAATCCACACACAATATATGTCGGGATACAATTTCCACACACGATTTACGTCGGGATAATGTGTAACATTAAGTTACAAATTAATTACTAGGTAGTTTTAAATCCTCCAAATAATTCTCAAACACGCTTTGCGTCGGGGTAATTAATATATCCCGTGGGGATATAAATAACTAAAACTTTCGAGTGAATATTGAACATTAAAGAAGGTAGAAAATACTCAAATCTTACCTTGATTCCTTTGTCCGGAGATACTGTTGCGATTAGTCTTCAGATGACGAACTTTATGAGACTATTTTCCTTCTTGAATATCCTATACCTATACCTACACACAATATTACAAATTAAATAAATATAAAATATCACGCTTTCTTAATTTTTGTTGGACGTGTGACTCGGACGACACAAAATCACGTAATGACGCTAGGCGGGATTTGGTGGGGTCGGGTGATGTGTTTGGTGGGAGTAAATAAGAAACTTTTTTGTCATAATAAAATTTAAAAATAATAATGAAAATATATATTTTATATATATTAAATAGCTCTAAATGTGTGATAAGGACAGTACAATCTCGCGATCTGCTGCTTGTAAACAATAAATAATCATCTTCGGGAAAGATGCGAAGTATAATTTACTAACACAACTATGATCCTAGTTGGTCAAAATAAATAATATTTTTTTTAATGCATAGAGCACTATACTTAGGAGTGTGAGCTTCGCTCTCTCGACTCATGGTCGGTTAAAATAAATACCTCGTCCTGAAACCTACAGGAAAAAAGATATTTACGTCCCCATTTTATTTTGACAAGTTAAATGTGTGTGTGTGTGTGTGTGTGTGTGTGTTAGTGTGTGTGTGTGCGTGCGTGCGTGCGTATATGTGTATGTGTGTGCGTGTGTGTGCTTAGTGTGTGTTTATGTGCTTTGTGTTCATTCTTGGTCGTCGTCCCCTTCTTCTTTGTGACAGTCGTTGTGTATTTTGTGTGTTTGACAAGTCTGGCGCACTAAGTGAATTGGATGGTTCATGTATGTTTTGGTCTGCGTGTGTATTTGCTAAGCTTTGTGTGTTTGATAAGTCTAGCGCAGTAAATGTATTAGATGGTTCTTGTGTGTTTTGATCTGGTTGTGCATTATGGACGAATACAGTATCTCCTAGCACTTTACTGAGTATAATTGATGTGTGTATAGCTGCTTGTTTTTGGAGGATATTGAGGTCAATGTAGGTATCTAGTTTATCTATATATTTTCTTATACTTTTGGCTATTATACCTGTCGCCCCTATTACAACTGGAATGATCGTCGCTTTTGTATCCCACAAACGACTGACTTCAGTTTTTAAAAGATGATATTTACTTAACTTCTCTATCTCTTTAGGTCCTATATTATAATCTGATGGTACGGTTATATCTATTAAAAATGTTTGGTTTTTATTTTTATCAATGTAAATTATATCAGGTCTGTTATGTGTTACGGTGACATCAGTTTGAACGGCCATTTCCCATAAAATTTTAGCAGTTTCATTTTCTTTAACTTGTGGCTGTGTGAGTGTTTCTTTCCACCAAAAATCGGCAACATCAAATTTGTGTTTCTTTGCTAGACACCAGTAAACATATTGAACGAGATTATTATGTCGTTTGACATAATAAGTTCCCGCCAATTTCTCGCATCCTGAGATTATGTGCTGTGTGGTCTCATCTTTCTTAGCACAGAGGCGACATTTTCCATCTACTGGTTCTTTCAGTATATCACGTTGATGCTGCCTTGTCATGATAGCTTGATCCTGTATGGCGAATATTGAGGCCTCTATATTTGGGGATATCTGTTGTTTTTTCATCCATTTAAAAGATAGCTCCTTGTCTATGTTGGCTTGATCTAAAACCTTCTTAGGAAATTGTCCATGTAGTTGCTTGTTTCTCCATGTTTCATTGTGCATTTTTACTATTGAATCTTTAATTTCTTTTTTCGTATGTACCCTATTTTGTTGTATGTTTAATTCTCTTTCTATCTCTTGTGCTTCCTTTATTATTGAATATTTGTCTCTATTCTTATCATGCTGTACTATTGTTTTAATTAGATGGTCATTTTCTGCATTTAAGTACTGTTTGTATTTCACTATCTGAGAGCACTATACTATACTACTGTATCTTATACCTCATACATATCCTAATTTATAATACTATACCGAACTAATATATTACTATATCGAAGGCGAGAAAATTACTTTTGACCGTTGAGGAGTCACGTTCTGTAAGGTTGAACTTCTTTAGATTTTAACAAGCTTTTAGTAGGACAAACCTGACAGTAAAAATACCTCAGTTTTCATTTCAGGGAATTATGACGACACAAAACAAAAGGTACGCGGTACTTCATCCTTGTATTTAAATAACTAAATAATATAATCTTTCGATTCGATTCGATCTTTTTTGATAAAAAAAACAAACAAGAAGCAAATAAAAACACGTCAGATACAGTACAAGAACAGATCGATGACACCTTTATTTAATTCTGGACCTTGTGGTCTGCTACTTTAGCACAGAAGAACTTTACATATAGCTGCTTCCCCGAAATCAAAGGCCGTGTTACTTTTTGCTGCAAACAAATCTGGTGATGGTATATTTAAGGCCTGCAAAAAGCTGAGAGGTTTACCTAGTTAGCAAAACACGCATAATCTAGATGATTTTTTGCGAGTTTGACCGCTTATATATACGACAGGCATTGATTGGTTCTAATCAGATGTAGGCTGAATACGGTAGGCGTAATATCTTTTCCAAATTACGACTGTAAACCGGAAATTGAAAATTTTAAACACCCCCGACATGTGAATCCTATAAAGCCTCAATAATACTCAATAGCCCAACGGTTAAAGGTGCAGACCCAAAACTGAAAGGTCGCAGGTTCGAATCCCACCCGTTGAATTACCCACTCCTAGCACAAGCTTTCCGCTTATATGGAGGGGATAGGAGGATATTAGTCAACTTCAGCTTGGCTAATATTCTTTATAAGAAAAAAAGTCTATATACTTACTGTGAACGATATATCAGACTTTTTTTTTTAATTTTTTTTTATTCGATGACAAGATAGCCCTTGACTGCGATTTCACCTGATGGTAAGTGACGATGCAGTCTAAGATGGTAGCGGGCTAACTTGGAAGGGGTATAGCAGTGTAAATTCGACCCATACCCCTAATCGGTTTCTACACGCCATCGTGCCGGAACGCTAAATCGCTTGGCGGCACGTCTTTGACGGTAGGGTGGTAACTAGCCACGGCCAAAGCCTCCCACCAGACCAGACCAGAGACAATTTAGAAATTATAAATTCCTAAATTGCCCCCGCCAGGAATCGAACCCGAGACCTCCCAGTTATAAGACCACAGCGCTCACCACTGCGCCAGGGAGGTCGTCAAAGCATCCTGTAACACAGTTTTGTGCGCCATCATCAGATCCTTTTCGATTCTCGATCATTATTTATCTAACACGTACTCATTGAGACCATTTTAATGATTATAATCATTAAAATGGTCTAATAATTATTATACTTGTTGTAAGTTGCTGAGGAGTTGGTATGCCACAGATTACTCGATGCTGTATCAGTTCAGGATACGATGTCTTGGGAAAGTCCGCATTAACGGTACACCAAATTTCAAATCCATCGCACCAGTAAAAGTTTGTAAGAAATGTGGTAAGAAACTTTAATCAAGTAGGAAATGAGCTGATGATTTTCAAACGCCTGAGCAGATGTTCATAACTTATAGCTACGAACCATCTCGATCACGTTAGCTTTCAAACAGAATAAACCGTTTCAAAATCGGTCCATTTGTTAAAATGCTATGTGGGAACAGATGATACAAATGTCAAACTTATAACACCTCTCTGGGGGCTGGTAGAGTAGGTTGGCCCACATAAAATAAATAATTTTGAATTTGAACGTGCTTCATGAGTCAGGCTTCTAACATAAGTTCTAGTTACATCATTATGTTGAACGTGTTAAAAAAAGAAAAAAACGCTTTATAGGGCAATCGATAGAAATTAAAGATGCATGTGTATTGATGGATGGCGGTGTCGTGACGCTGACCTGACGTGTCGCGTTATTGGAACGCATCGTTCATATAATATACTATTATTATACAGTCTTATATCGTTTGGTTAAAATCTAGATGTAGATATAAAAACGAGGGCGGACTTAGCAGCGAAGTGGGTCTGGCAACCCACGCTACTGCCAGGGTCCGTGGAGGGACAAAGACAGATTTTAGTGGGTGCAACCCCACATAACCCCTCCGTTTCCCCTGACAGAGGAGTATGCGTTAGGCATTTCCTGCCTATAAAAAAAGGTAATTTTGACATGTCATACAGCTTACACACTACCACAGGAGTCGCTAAGCGCTAGCCCCCACAGCGAATAAAATCCGCGCGATTTTATAGGGTTCCGTAACCAAATGGCAAAAAACGGAACCCTTGTAGATTCGTCATGTCTGTCTGTCTGAAAAAAGGGGAAGTGGGTCACGATCCCTCAGAATTGAATTTGACGAACTTCCTGTAGGTTTGATTTTCCTTTAGAAAGAAAGAAAGAAACTTTATTTTATGAATTGTGCCACACATCACCCAATAGGTATACCTAGATTAGGTTGTCCCGGCGCCTCCACCACTTGAACAATAAAGACAAGGCGTCAAGCAGAAGAAGCGCCGGAACAACTAAGTCATGTGTGGCACAACCCGGAAAAAATTTAGGTTCCTGGATAGGTCTTATAAATGGCATGCCGTGGTTTCGATTTCCAGCTAGTTCAAGCTGAGCCATTATTTTCCTATTACTGAAATTCAATGGGGAACTTAATACAATAATGTGATCTAGTCAAACTATTTTTCCAAGTGTGTTGCGGAATTGAAATGGAACTGGGCGGGGTACATAGTTCGAAGATCTGATGGTCGTTGGGGTCCCTAAGTGGCGACCCCGCACCGGAAAGCGCGGTGCTGGCAGACCCCCCACTAGGTGGACCGACATCTGACTAGTCGTAGGGAGCCACTGGATACAGGCAGCGCAAGACCGAGATCTGTGGAAATCTATGCAAGAACATAACACGTTTTTCCAAAATATATGTATACAAAAACTCCCTTCATTTATAAATCCTGGTTACGACCATGTTTTCAGTTAACCCCAATTCGTTGTGATAATAGCCAAATCCACAACACATTGGTTATTATAAATGGGTTGTGTCCTACCCACATAATCTACAATTCACCTTAATTTACCATGTACCTCGTTACCTACTTTTCATGACAGAAAATATTTAAACGCTTTAAAATGCGCTAATACTAGTAGCGATCTATCATGATAAATATTTCGTGATGCTTTTACACCTATATGGCGTTATACCATTAGTTCCTATTTTATTATTAAACGTTTTTGTTTTTTTACGATGCAGTCTAAGATACAATGGACACGTCAAGGTCTATCATCTTGTCAAAGACGTGTGGCACTCGGGGACCGCCGCGGTAAAGCTATTGCATAGCATTTTTTATCAACGCCATCTAGCGGTGAGAGGAGTCCCGTGTCAGGTTATTTTCGTTACGAAATTTCTGGATTCGGTCTCCACGCTCAAGGCCCGCGATAGAAGCTATGCAATAGCTTATCATGATTGTTAAGTAAACGTGTCATTAAAAATTGTTTCAATCGTCATCATACAGCCACTATCGTTCAAGAGGTTTTTTCACTGAACTTGATAAAATGAAATGAAATGAAAATGAAATGAAATGAAATTAAATTTATTGAAAAATCTGATATTGATATCTATACTAATATATAAAGCTGAAGAGTTTGTTTGTTTCAACGCGCTAATCTCAGAAACTACTGGTTCGAATTGAAAAATTCTTTTTGTGTTGGATAATCCATAACGCTATATAACATCACGCTGCGACCAATAGGAGCGAAGCATCAGTGAAAAATGTTGCACAAACGGGGAAAATTATCCATATTTAAAATATATTCTTTTAAAAATTTCTTAACCGCGATCATAATAACAGAAATTGACGCGGACGAAGTCGCACGCAACAGCTAGTATCTGATAAAATATAAAATCTGATTATGATAGAAAAATCTTTACAGGCTGACAGCGACATCTAAGTTTCCGTGCTGAAACTGTTATAAAACTGTCACGATGCGAGGTTTTGTAAGAAAATGTCGCGTTGCAATTCGTGCGGCTCGGCGCCACTAGCATGACTTGAACTGCAAAGTTTGGCTAAATGGCTAAAATATGCTCTAACGCTGAGATCTACAGAGCGTGCTCTGACTTAGCTCGGACTTAAGATAGAGTTAAAACGAGACACAAATCGTCTTTAAATAAAAAAGATATTCTTTTGTACTTGTGAATATCACTGAACTCCTCCTAAATCGCTGGACCGATTTTGATGAAATTTGCGTGCGTTTGTGCATGATGATGCTGGTCGTCTCCTCTGGCCTAAAAGGCCTGAGGGGGTGTGGGCGTCGAGGCGTGGCCTCATTACCCGGGCGGGGCGCGTGGAAGAACACTTCCCCGGTGGTGAGTTCCGGCCTTATGGCCAGGAGCCTGTGGTCCGTCGCCATCCGTGTGGCTCTGCATCGCGGGTAGGTAATCCGCCTTCGCGTGCAGAGCGATGTCTCTTCCGGTGAGTGGCTCCGCGCTATGGGCGATTGAGTCGCCGCCATGCGCGGAGTGGATGTCGTGACATTTCGATAGCTAATGTCAATCCCATACATTTTTCGACTTTTCTACTAGCGTTATTGCTAATCGAATGTAACTTTGTCTAGGCCTTCTGGTCCGGTGGGTCTCGCGTCGTCGTCGTCGTCGCTATGGTCGCCTGTGTGCCTCTTGGTGATGGCGTTTATGCAAGTCCCTAGATGGTTTAGAATTACTATCAGACCCGGTAGGTGGCGCTGCGATAGGGCTCCAGGAGATTATCCCTTTCTCGTGGGACGGGACATAAAACGTAGTATAACAACGTTTGTATGGAGCGGTTTTCTTGATGATATCTCGATTACGGATTGACTGATTTCGATGAACTTTTTATATATGTTATAGCATAAATGAGGGCAAGAAGAACCTTTTACCCCAGAAAAACAGTAACCTAACGCACGCGGGCAAAAGCTAGTAATATATAACCTTAAACTGTTATGGTTTGTTACCTGGTAATCACTTCAATGACACTGCATAGGTAATCATGTCACTCGCATTACTCACTAAACTAATCATAGTGGTCCACAATAAAGACACATTGCGCAACCATAGCGTGTAAGTATTATTGGACGTGAACTGGGCGCAGACTGGGCGTCTATACGGAACCCGTGCTGACTGTAAGTAGGCGCCTACTTAACCGTTAACTGTTTTACGTGAGTTACGTAAACGTGATCGAGGGTTTATAGCTGCACTATGTGGGTTGAAGACCGTATTAAAGTACCAATGATAAATTAAAATGTTAAAGTGTAAATGGGCTCTTCACCTATCCTATTAGATGGTTACATAGGATTCATTTATTCAAGAAAATACAGGTACAATGTGTTATGGTATACAGAAAGTTGAGCCTTAAACACTTTAGCAGGACAGGAACATACAACAAAATGTCACTATTATAAAATTTATATATATAACTAGCTTTTGCCCGCGACTTTGTTCACGTTAAGTTCGATTTTTCAAACCCCTATTTTACCCCCTTAGGGGTTGAATTTTCAAAAATCCTTCCTTAGTGTGCGCCTACGTCATAAAAGGAACCAACTGTAAAAATTTCAAGTTTCTAACTTCAGTGGTTTAGGCTGTGCGTTGATCGTCAGTCAGTCAGTCAGTCAGTCAGTCAGTCAGTCAGGACTTTGAATTTTATATAAGTATATAATTAATTATAATTTATAAAGAAAACATAGCCTAACAAAGATAACTCTTTTTGACCGCGCGCGTGTAGTTAGGTTTTTCAAAATCTCGCTTGAACCGTCTGTTTTTCCAGATAAAAGGTAGCCTATGTCACAAACTATACCCATGCAAAAAATCACGATCCGTTGCTCCGTTTGATTGAAAGACAAACCAACAAACAAACACACTTTCACATTTACAATATTATTAAGTAATTAATTTAATTTATAGCCTCAATAGCCCAACGGTTAAAGGTAAAACTACGGTACATTGAAAACTGAAAAGTCGACGCTTCGATTCCCACCCTTTGCACTATTTTCGTACCCACTACTAAATCAAGCTTTTCGCTAATTTGGAGGGGAGAGTCAAGTCAAGTTTAGTTTGATAAATATTTTTAAGCTATTGCATAGCTTCTATCGCGGGCCTTGAGCGTAGAGACCGAATCCAGAAATTCCGTAACGAAAATAACCTGACACGGGACTCCTCTCACCGCTAGATGGCGTTGATAAAAAATACTATGCAATAGCTTTACCGCGGCAGTCCCCGAGTGCCACACGTCTTTTTTGTTTAAATAAAAAAGTATAATCATAATTATTTATTCATGTGTGATATTTATTTATTTATTTATTTATTTTTATTTTTCATGTACATATAGAATTTTCAAGACAACACATATTAGAAGAAGTAGACATAGGTGAAGCTTATCTCTAAAAAAAAGAAATTTCTTCCAGCTTCCCTTGAAAGTGAGTAAGGTGAAATTATAAAGTGGTATAGGTCAAAAATGTACATCACTACATATACTATAATACCTACTATATAATATACTTAAATAATATATATAATATAAGTATAAAATAAACTACATAGACACGAAGATACATAAATAGGTACATAAATACATACATGGATACATAAATACATATAATACATAAATAATATAATACATACGTAAATATACATAACTAATTAACACATAACGAGAGATAATGCTGCTTCACTCTAAATTTGAATGTTTGTATTGACCGACTGTCTCTAATATGTTCAGGAAGTGAGTTCCATAGCAGAGTAGCTTCGGACGAAAAAGAATATTTATAGAAAATAGTGTTACAAGGGGCATAATCAAGAGCTTTTCTGGTAACGCACGCCCGCAAAGGCCTTGCAGACGGGAGCGATACCTTAAAACGCTCACGTAAGTAATCAGGGGAAGAACTGTTATGAAGGATATTATAGAGGACAGTAACAATGTGCAAGTTCCGGCGAAAACGAATTGGGAGCCACTTTAATTGATGACGAAAATTGGAAACGTGATCGAATTTGCGCAGGCCGTATATAAAGCGAATGCACAAATTCTGAAGTCGTTCGAGTTTGTCAAGTAGCTCTTCAGTGGCATCTAGGTAGCAGACGTCAGCGTAATCAAGGATAGGTAGTAACAGGGATTGTGCCAACATAATTTTAGTACGTAGCGGAAGGAAATTCTGCAGCCTCCTCAACGAATGGATAGCATAGTGCATTCTTTTACTGACTTGGTTGACGTGTGCCGACCAAGCCAGGTTCCCGTCCATAATGAGGCCTAGATTTTTACTAGTGCATGTATAAATTATAGGTATTCCAGCATAAACAACCTGGGGAATATTATTGAAATTAATACGATTTCTTAGCGGTCTGCTGCCAATAATCATCGCTTGAGATTTACTTGGGTTGACCACAAGTCCGTGAGAATCAGCCCACTCTTTAATGGCAGCAAGATCATCGTTAATGGAAGTAATTGCAGAGTCAAGTTCCAATAACGGATACATTTAATTATACGGTCTTATTGATATAGATATAGCGAATGTTATACAATAAGTCAGTATATTGTTATATAAGCCACTCCTGAGTCATATTTCAACTTTCCAGATATAGGGTGTCATATAATGTGTTACAGATTATATCCAGTTTGTTACCGTAACAACATTTTCCGGCATCATGGAACTTACCTTGTTTAGGTAACCCATGTACCTACGAGTGGTATACTTTATAGTTTTTTTATGGTTTTATCATTTACGTCAATGGGTTTTATTAATATATTTGAGAACCTATTTGAACTAATCATTTGTACTAGGAATGAGTGATTTTTAAAAATAAATGGGGTTATATTCAACATTTTGCAATTTTTTATAAGCGATTTTTGGGTAAGCCAAGTTTATGCAATTTTTGGGAAGCTTTTATGCAATTTTTGGGCAGACACCTTAAAATACGATTTTTTGTATCAAAAAATATTAAGGGCCTTAGTGGTTTTAGACTAAAGAATGTAATTTATAAAAGAGTATGAAAACTAATTTTCCAGATGAATGATAACTAATTCCAGTAAGAAAACTAATTCCAGTATGAAAACTAATTTTCCAGAATTTATCGAGAAAATTGTCTAACTTACCCTTACACTGATCTAAAATCTTTTAGTTTAAATGGGTAAAGTTTATGAATTTATGTGTTTACGACAATATAGGGATTGAATAAATAAAAATTAAATATTAATTCATAAGTACATTTTATTAGAAAATAAAGGTCCCTCTATCAATAGTTTTTAGTCGACTGCGGACGAAATAAACTCGATTTATCAAAACTTACAAACTAGTTCAGGAAATCCTATATACAAAAGTAAAAAACCAGGTACATACATTTGAAGCCTTGCCTATGGCTATTAAACTTTGAGGAGATCAAATGAATGAATTATATTACGTAGGTATATAAACATCCAAAATATAAACGAATATAAACTTTATAATATCAATAAATCGCAAAAATGTTTACCTTTAAAAATTCCTTTTGTCATTTTTCATCAAATTGTTAAAATGACATTAACTCAAAATAATATTTGGTTTTCAAGCTATAAAATTATTACACTAATAATGCATTTTGTATTGATATTAATGGTAGATATAAAAATAGATATTTAAAAAGTTACTAACAGAATTCTATTGTGTAATACATACAGATAGCCTCATAGATTGCACTTCCCCCTTCCCCTTAAGACTTCGGCTCCAAATACAAAAATACACGCACACTAAAACTAACTTACACTAAATCACAATACACCAATCATGACGTGACTTTATAAAGCTTTACGCACAACGCCATTCGAAATTCAGAAAAAATCTGATTATTTTACGAGAATTTTTAAAATAAACAAAAAAATACCCATAAAATAACTTATTGCTCATTTTTTGTACAATTTTTGCTCCTTTTTTCTTCGAAAAGAAATTCACGGAAATATTTTCGAAATCGCTTGGAATTCGCGTAAAAACTTAATACAAAGACGTGCATTTATCATATAATCCTTCAGTACTTTGTTCTATTCAATCGTTTACCAGATTTTGGAGTGCAGGTGTCCCCCGATTCCACCCCCATGGATTCCACCCCCGTGGATTCCACCTCCATAGATTCCACCCCCATGGATTCCACCTCCAATGACTCCACCTCCGAGGTAACCGCCACCAGAGTATCCAGAACCGATAATCCCTGATGAAATTCCAGGGCCGATCACAGATCTGACGACTCCAACGGAAACTGGGACTGGTTGAGCGACTGGTACGGCGACTGGTCGTGCTACGGGTACTGGATATGGTGCAGGAACAGGTACGCCAACCTGAAACAAAACATTAGTAATTATTGCATGAGCAAAAAAAATTGCTTTACACGATTTAGGGCTGTGATCTCTTGCTTTCATGTGGCATCATATTCTTATAGGTATTTGAGGTAACAAAACAGAAAAGAAGTCAATAGTGCTGGATGCAAAGGCGGCTTTATCACTGAAGTTGGTAAGGTAAATGAAGGTCAAAATTGGCTTCAGTAAAAAGGCATTCATTAATGCCCTAGTGTCCATTGCCATCATATTATATTCGAATAGATTCCTGCAGCTTGTTTTATTGACTTGGCTCTGGTTAGGACAAAGTTGTATCTAGTCCGAGTAAGATAAATTCAGCCAATCACAGAGATTACCTATCAAAAGTTTGTACTGTGGCCATTATATAAATAATGGGATCAGGCAACTCAACTAAGCGATGTGCTTCTGAACAGCCACTAGATAAGGTTTGGGACTGAACTACTGGCACTAAACATACCTGTTTAACAACTGGGACTGGCACAGCGTGAGGGACTGGCACCGGCACGGGCCTGTCAACTGGCACGGCGACGTGTTTCTCAACTGTCACTGGGTAAGGCCTCGGGACTGGCACGGCGTAGGGTCGGTCTACTGGGTATGGAACTGCCACCTGTAATATAATTGCACAATTCATTTATATTATATTTCTTGAGAATCTACTAATTTTGTCTTCTGAAAGCATAGATTCCTTATTTTTAAAAAAATTATTGGGTCTAAAGTTGTTGCAGTGGCAACCTCGCACCGGAAAACTTAGCATTTCCTGATCTGTGGAAAACCTTAAGTGTTAGTGGTAGAAACTTGACTCGTAGTACAACTGCGATGCTCTTAGATAAAGAAAGATGTTTTAAATACATCCAAAATCTTTCTGTCATCGTCAACTACTGAAATAGGTCTCTTACATTAAACTCTATTCAGCGTTCCCGATTCATTCATTTGATTTTTTCGGTCGACCTAGAGTGGGATTCTAAAAATTTTGCATTTTCTGGTATTCAATACAAAATGTTCTGGCATCTTATTTATTTAGTGTCTTCTTGCAGTGCAGCAGCAAGTTTTGGTATAGCAGAATCTGCATTCCGAACCCGTGGTAGAGTCATGATATTATGTCATAAGAGCTACAAATTGGCCTACATTAATTATGCAAAATTATTAATGTCATATAGACCAACTTGTGGCTATAATTTTTTATGCTAAGTCTATATTGCTTAGGCTCAACGACAATCAATATTGGAAAGCAGGGAAAGCACTGATGAAGTCTAGTTGGAGCGCGCTTAACTAGGAGATGCCTATTCACTCTTGGCTTGAAGGTATTCAAATTTTATATGTTCCACACCTTAGCGGTTCGTTCCAGGAACCTTGAATGTCTACCACGTAAAGATGCCAACGTTTACGACTTCTCGCAGTTCTGTGTTAAAACGGTGAAAGAGACGCAGGGATGTGAAGTTCCTGAGCGCACATATTCAAGAATTAGTCAACACTTTACCAGCGGTAGGTAATCTATCTTACCTTGTAGGGTACGGGTACGGGCCTGTCAACAGCGACGGGGTACGGCGCGGGGACTGGCACGCCTATGTGCTTGGTCACAGTGGTGTGCACATCTGCGCCAACTAGTGTGCCAACTCCGCCAATGCCGCCGCCAATACCCACCCCTCCTGATGACAGCGCCAGTCCGCCGCCAAGTCCTCCTGTTCAAGCCAAAGGATTAAGATACAAATATGGCTCAATAGCCCAACGACGGTTAAAGATGCGGACTGTAACTGAAAGGTCACTGGTTCCATTTCCACACGTTGCGCTATTGTTGTACCTACTCCTAACGTAAGCTTTAGTTTCCTTAACTTTTAATGTAATTGTGTTGACCAAATAACAAGTGTAAGTTGAAAATCTTAAACACCCCCAACATGTGAATCTACGGCCGCACTATGTACGATATACGTCAGGTATGTACGATATCCTGATAACCAGTTTTCTAATTCATCATCAAATTCGCCTCCTCGACCCTCAATCATTATCGATCTAACACCCATTCATTAAAACCATTCTAAGAGTCCAAACACATTGCTGTAAGTTGCTAAGGAGTTGGGTATCCCGCAGATTACTTGATGGTATAACATCGTTTTCCGTCGAGGGTAAAAAAGTTTCCTTTCTTTCTTATTTTTCTTAAAAATGATAATGATGTTGATACCTAGGCCTCCGTATCCGCCGCCGTATCCGTATCCCCCGCTGATGTACCCGCCGCCCAGGTGGCCCACGCCCACGCCCACGCCGTGGCCCAGCACCGCTCCCCCGTAGTGGCCCACCAGACCGCTCCGCTTCTGGATCACTTTGCTCGTCTCCGGCGTGTCTTTGCTCGGCTCGGGCGCCGCCAGAACCGAAGCAGTCACGAACAGGATTGAGATCTGAAGCATGAATGAATGGATGATGAATGAATGACTTCTTGCCTTCTTCTCGTTCCAAAATATTTCACAAAGATTTTAAGTGAACTTTTGATTTTTGATAAGCAATTTGTTTTTAAAGTTTCTCCCTTTATTATGATTGGGAATATCATAAATCGACACGAAAATAATAAAACTTCTATTAATGTTTATATGCATCTCAAAAAGCAATTTAAAAAAAATAATACTGATTAACCAAGAATTTCGTCGATAATTAATTACTACTGAATAGACCGGAATAAGTACGGAAACCAATTTAAAAAGATTGAACCTGGATGAATCAACTATAAACTCTATTTTTTATTCGATGGCAAGATAGTCCTTGACTGCGATCTCACCTGATGGTAAGTGACGATACAGTCTAAGATAGTAGCGGGCTAACTTGGAAAGAGTTTGGCAGTGTAGATTCAATCCATACCCCTAATCGGTTTCTACACGCCATCTTGCCGGAACATCGTTAACGATAGGGTGCTAACAAGCCACGGCCAAAGCCTCCCACCAGATCAACCCTGTCACCATTTTTGTTACTACTAGAAAATTTAGGAAACATTGGTGAAAATGTTAATTAGACTTCAAAAAAAAAAAAGATTAACTATTTCGCTATTTCGCAATTTAACTTGTCTCCGCAGGTTAACGTCCGAATAAATCAACATTGCCAAAATCGAATCGATATGCATATGACCAGGCATGTCCGAACTCACCACGAATTGTACAATCGACATCACTTTTACTAGTTACGTGCGATGACTTCACCGATCCGCACACGATTGTCATGCGCTAAGGGAGCAATCGAAAACGAAATTTCGTCCACGACTAGAATATTAAATCGATTATGATTGTAATATGGGGGTTTATGAATGATTAATGTTGATTGTTGTTATATTTTTTTTTGTTTTCGCTTTCGTTTGATATGAATTGGAAATGAAGTTCCGTTCTTTCGATTGGATTGTTCGATTGTAGACTTTTTGATATCGATAGTTCTATTATTGTTTGTCAATTTTTTCAATAATACTGCTTGTTCAAGGAATGTACAGTGAGATATGTAACAAGCTTTTTTGAATTTGACGACCTCCCTGACGCAGTGGTGAGCGCTGTTGTCTTTTAACTGGGAGGTCTCGGGTTCGACTCCCAGCGGGGGCAGTTTGAAAATTTATTATTTCTGAATTGTCTCTGGTCTGGTCTGGTCACGGCTTTGGCCGTGGCTAGTTACCACCCTACTGTCAAAGATGTGCCGCCAAGTGATTTAGCGTTCCGACACGATGGCGTGTAGAAACCAACTAGAGGGATATGGGTTTAATGTACACTGCCATATCCCTTCCAAGGTAACCCACTGCCATCTTAGATTGCATCGTCACTTACCATCAAGTGAGATTGCAGTCAATGGAAAAATTATGAATTGTCTTTTAAGTTATGGAAATTAACTATTGGGAAAACGATATTATTTGAGATCTTTATACCTACCTACTCGTATTTCACAGATTTATGTTATTAACACACAGCTAATGTGTTAAAGTAATAAAATTTTGCTAACGTATTTTGTGTTATTTTCGAAAAAAAAAATCTAGCATATAAGGTAGATTTCTGAGTTAAATAACTTATTCACGAATGACACATATATTTATGTATTTCTGTAAACCCGTTGACCTATTTCACAAAACTACCTATGTCTTAGTGTGTTCTACTTTTGTATGATTATAATTAAGTTGCACTTACAAAAGCCCTCATTTTGTAATGTGTAACACAGCACTGTCAACACTGCACCTTCAACAACACTGCTGCTGTAAGGGACCTCCTCTAAGGTTATATATAAGCCGCCAAAACAACACCCCACTCGAAGCAAGCAAGCGAGCGTAATTTATTAGCAATGCGAACTCTCAACGCTGCGGTTAACATAGTTGCAGGCATTTTTATCAATAGGAGCTTTTTCAAAAATCCTGTACAATACTAGTGACCTTGAGGGAATTATTAAGGGCTGTATGGCTACAGCGTATAAGTATTATATCAGCCGATTTAGCTGGGTAAGCAACGTTACTACCAGTCAGTAGACTCAATATTTCTCCCTTTCATTAGCCATCGGTTCTAATTATTTTTGTTAATAACTGATAATAATCCAGTGGAAATTCCGTATTCAAGTCGAGACGTACTAATGGGAAGAATCTACCATTATATCGTGATAATATAAACGTAAAAATTAGTTTTACAAGACCGACTTCAAACGCCACTACAAATTATACCAATTGTACCTAAAAAATTTGAAGAGTTCCCTCGATTTCTCCAGGATCCCAACATCAATCAATCAATCAATCAATCAATCAATTTCTTTATTGCGAATTTGGGTAATATACAGGTGTTACAAATAAAATAAATGGGCAACCAAACTCTGCTTAAATACAGCATGCAACATTAAAAGTTAGCTTAAAATCTATTTCATTACATTACTATTAATTCATTACATATACATTATACATTTCATTATATTACTATTAATTTATTACAATACATTATTATTAATTTATTTAAGTTATAGAATTTGTGTTTACATTGCAATATTATTTAAATGTCTAATATAAAATTTCTTATTAAATGTCAAAAAGTTCATAATTAAAATTTTTCCATAAGGTAATCACTGGTTTTATAATATGTCTTGTCTATCAAAAATTTTTTTAGCCTTTTTTTAAAAAGTGGTATTTCCTGTGTTTCTATAATATGTCTAGGCAAATGGTTATATAATAGGGGCCCAGTACAGAAGAAACTTTTAGAAAAATGTGCACAGCGACTGGGTGGCGGACGCAGTTCAATTACATGCCTTTTGCTGTTACGATTTTGAAATAGATTCAAGTTACTTTTGACAAATATGACAGTTTCATATATATACAGACATGGCATTGTAAGAATATTATATTGTTTAAAATAGGGTTTACAACTATCAGTAGATTTTAATTTAAATATTGCCCTTAAGCATTTTTTTTGTGCCTTAAATACAGCCTCTTTTTCAGTGGAATTACCCCAGAATAAAATACAATATCTTAACAGCGAGGCAACATAGCCATGGTAAACAGTCAGTAACGCTGATACATTTACTGTTTTCCCCAACATATAAAGTGCGTAAGAGAATTGATTTAACTTTGTGCAAATATGACTCAAGTGTTCTTTCCAATTTAGAGTAGAATTAATATTTAGACCTAAAAATTTTGTTACATTGACTTCATTGATAGTTTTTCCTTCATAATTTACATCTAAAGATAATGACGCATTTTCTCTGAGCTTAAAAGTCATTAAGTTCGTTTTATCTAAGTTAATTATGAGTTGGTTGCGATTCAGCCAGTTTATAATTATATCCAGTGTATTCTTAACATTAACAGTAAGGTCATTTATGTTTTTGTTTGCAAATATAACGGTACTATCATCAGCGAATAAAACTATATCATGGTGAGTTACATATTTTGGTAGATCATTGATATATATAATAAATAGTAATGGGCCCAAGACACTTCCTTGGGGAACGCCGCGTTGAATTATTCTTGACTGTGAGTGAAAATTAACTAGCTTTTTATATTTCCAGCTGACTTTAGTAATCCGTGTTATTTGCTTTCTACCTGACAAATATGATTTTATAAGGTCCAATACGTTACCTCTCACACCATAGGCATAGAGTTTGTTTAGTAATATTTCATGATCGACAAAATCAAAGGCCTTGGTTAAATCCATAAACAAAGCACAAACGGGAATCCTATCATTCAAATTACGCATTACAGAATTAAGAAATTTATAAACTGCCATATTGATACTTTTGTTTTTACGAAAACCAAACTGCTCCTCTGCAAACAATTTATTTTTTTCAAAATAACTATTCAAAGACTCATAAATAATCTTTTCGAAAACTTTAGAAAGAATAGGAACAAGTGCTATGGGTCTATAGTTATTCATAGATTCCCTATTAAGTTTCTTGAAGAGTGGTTTTACTATAACAGTCTTCAGTTTATTGGGAAATACGCCTTCAGAGATACAAAGATTAATGATAAAACTCAGTACAGGTGAGATTGTTAGTGAAACAAATTTTAAAACCTTAGTAGTTATTTCATCATATCCAGTACTATTCGTATTATTGAGCGATATCCACTATCAGATCCTGACTTGACGACAATGGAACCACCTAGGAAGTATACCCTTTCAAACAAAAAAGGAATTTTCCAAATCGATCCAGGCGTCTTCGAGTAAGCGGGGAACATACATAAAAAATAAAAAAAAAGGATCCGACGAATTGAGAACCTCCTAATTTTTTGGAAGTCAGCTAATAAATGGAATATCATGAACCTCAGCTATGAAAAGGCAACGTATCAGGATAGTAGAGTCTTGAACTATCATAAATGCCATAGAACAAGTAGTAGGAGTAGGAAAAAATTGGTTGCAACGATTCAAATTAAAGATTCTCTTGATAGATTAATTCCCTAATCTGTAATTCCCTCGCGTTGTTTGGCCCAAGACACGGAGCTGCCCGCGAAATTCAAATTTAATTTGGTTTTTTGCCATTTATAAACGAATACGACAAAGTAGGCTTATGGTATTCAAATTGCGCCAATGGCAATATCATCTTCACAGGTTTATATACTAATCTTTATCCAATTTAAGAAATTAGTCAAAATAATGACTAATTTGTGAGTAGCTCACGTCAAACTCATTCAGTTCTTAAACTGGATACTTTCACGTAAAGATTAGTGTATAAACCTGTGATGGTGATACTGCCATTGGCGTAATTTGAATACCATAAGCCTACTTTGTCGTATTAGTTTACAAATTGCGAAAAACAAAATTAAATTTGAATTTCGCGGGCAGACCCGTGTCTTGGGCCTTAAACAAAACAGTTATAAGCTCAGGAATTTATAAAAAAGTTCATCAAGAAACCCAAGTGGTAATGAAACCCTTGACCCGGTGTATTGTTACATCGCCCTAGATGTTTCTCCGAAATATTCATTAACACTCCTACTCGCTGTTTGTTGAAATTAGGCCATATTGCAATAGGCGGTGTTAGCACCGCAACTGCAACTGTTTTAGGTAGAATACCGATCGGAATACCTACCTACGCCCAACAATCGCTTCCTGGCTGCGGATTGTTAAAAGGAGTGCAATAGGGCCATATTGCACACGATTCAGAACTATTTCGCAAACCAAGTTGACCCAAGTTCTGATCGAATGACCATAGGTACCAAACTCTACGACTTTTGTCTCTACTTTATAGTATTACAAATGAAATAGAAGGAAATCTGTCTGTGACTTGAACGTTTGCTAAAAGTACTCGTAACTTTATTTATTTATTTTACTTAAATCTATCTTAACAGGTAGGTACTTAGACCTAATTCGATAGAAAAAACTTTAACATTAAAAAAAACTTACTAATTATTACACACAGTTAAAAACAATTACTAACTTATAATACTTTCGTCTGTCTATTTATTTGCTTGTCCGGGCTAATATTTGGAATAGCTGAACCGATTTTGACGCGATTTTCTTTCACAAACAGGTAGGTAGATTTAGGCTACCTCTTGTCCCGTAAAATTAGAGAGTTCTCACAGTATTTATGATACTTACTTGATGTGTGCAGGCTTCCTTCACCATTGAAGTATATGATATTTAGGTCATTGATAAGGCCATATAATTGCAAAGTTAATACCTTGCATTATACGTTACGTAAATTTCATAAGCACCTTAATAGATTAGAAGTATAATATTACGAGTAGACAATCCCTTCATCGCTGCGAATTATGATAAAAGGGAGTGCAATATGCCCTACTTGTGCAAATTAACTTCAAATCACAGACTAAAAAGAATATAGACGGAGCTGGAAAATGTTGATGTATCACATCGCACATGCTAATACTCGTAATTACTACTCTACGCCACAAGGACTGCACCGATTTGGCTGAAAAAAATGGAGATAGCTCATCATCTAATCTAATATTGTATAAAATACAAACAAAGATACATATAAGTAAACCAAGACAACAAATAACAAACAAACGAGCATAAGAAAGGGCGAAAATACCGATAAATACTTTTATTTTACATTAAAACTTAACAGTTTGTTTTTAGATCTATATTAAAATCATTAATAATATAATTTAAAAAATCGCTACTTATTTTAATATTTATATGTTAATTTTTACATGTGGTTTTTCAAACAAGAATTATTGAGGAGATAAAATTATATGCCCAATAAGAGATTGCCTTATTTATTTAAATCTGCTTCACTATAACAATTTCCGTAAATTATTATTTCCTTTATTCGTTAGTCTAAGCTTACAAGAAACTATCAAAGTCGTAAACTTGTAGGTATATTATTTCTGTGTCCCTTTATTCAAAATAATATAATTTTCAATAATGTTTATTATAATAAAACGCGTGCGGGATCGGCTGTGGTATTCTAAAATTGATTGCATCAGTGTACAGCCCAAATTAGACGTTCATTTTTCGGGATTTTTAACCGACTTCCAAAAAGGAGGAGGTTATCAATTCGCCCGGTATCTTTTTTTTTTTTTTGCTTTCATTTTCGAGGCTTCACCGATGAGTCATCGAGTCTGATTTAGCGTTCCGGTACGATGGCTGTAGAAACCGATTAGGGGTATGGGTTTAATCACACTATCATACTTGCTGCCGTCTTAGAGTGCATCGAGTAATCGAGTAAAAAATATATTCTTTTTCGCATTATTAATAAACGAGTTGTATTAAAAATGTAAAACAAGGAAAAAATAAAAATAAAAAGTGATTGGGCTCGTCCGGGATTTGAACCCGGGACCTCTCGCACCCTAAGCGAAAATCATACCCCTAGACCAACGAGCCGGCTGACGCTTTAGTTGAAATTGTGAAACGAGACGTTGATGTCGTTCACCTCTCCTCGTATGACGTAACATCTTAAATATTTACAGTACGGAGATAAAGACTGAATAACATTAGTAATAGGTACTGCAAATATTTACTAATAAACTGTCTGTTTGTCGGTTAGCGGGCTGTATCTTATGAACCATAATAGGTACTTGTCACAGAATGTGTAAGTATTCCTATTGACGCTATAACAAATAAATAATTAAAAAAAAATATTATAACACAATGTCGTTTTTCTTTTTTTAATATCTTATCTCGAAAATATAGAGCTTTTAAGTTTCCTGTTAGAAAGAGACGGCATATTATCTGTTCTGTTTTTACAAATGTTATTCTTACACCATACATTTTCGATTGGAATTAATGAATATCCACATTTTGACAACCAGGTCAAATACCAACTTGAGGACTGATTAAAGTCTCCAGTTTACACTTGTAGATAGCGTTGCCAGACGTCCCGTATTTCCCGGGACATCCCGTATTTTAGGCATAGTTTAAAATGTCCCGGCGGGACTGTCTCTGTCCCGTCTCCGTTTTTGACTCGTTTTGCGTATTTTATTATGAAATCGATCCAAGTACTCATTCATGCAACGTTCGTAAAAAAGCGAGTTGATTACTGTTTTTAATTACGATGATAATTGTATTGATTTTTACAAATATGTAAAAGAATAAAAATATGTTAAAACTGACTCGATCCCCGGAAAAATATCAAAATAAATGACACTAAATAATTTTGTTTTTTATTTGTTGCCCATTTGTTTTTTGCCCATTTAACCATTTGTCGCTTATAGGCTGAAAAAAAATCTGGCAACCCTAGTCAATTACCAACTTGGGGACTGATTAAGGTCTCTAATTTACACTTGTAGATCTAATAACCTAGGTACCTAGATACCTCATATTTTCTGTTATGACTAAAATGAATAATTAGTTCAGTCTATGGAGCAACGGCGGTCGCACTGGTTATTTACCACAATAATTATTTGTAACTAATTTGCATATTGGCTTACCTATCTGTAACGATTGGTTTCATAAATTACACAGTTTGAAAGGAACGCTGTTCTAATGTTCCCACAAAACCTAAAACTGATCTAGATAACCCCACGTCCTTACCTAATGGTTTATAAACCAAGATATTTACGATCGAATGACGACCTTACTATTTTAAATATAGAGTTGATTACTGATTGTATATTATCAAGGGTTTTATGGTAAATAGATTATTTACCAAATGTCACATAAACCGTAAAAATTGTAAAGGATTTGCAGCCTTAACTTGATATAATAATAGAGTTCACAGTTGATTGTTATTTATCATGGGTCTCTTGGCCCCAAAGAGGTCTTCGATGGTCCACAGTCTACTTTCCACTGTGACCATTCTCCAAGGACTGTTTTGATCGACATCAGGAATCTAAATGTCCCTTCTACTATAAAGTTGTTTGATATTTGTCTATAGGAGTTTATTTTTAACCGACTTCCAAAAAAGGAGGAGGTTCTCAATTCGTCGGAATCTGAAATCGACAATTCGTCGGGACTGAAAACTGAAAGGTCGCAGGTTCGAGCCCCACCCGTTGCACTATTGTCGTACCCACTTTTTTTTTTAAAGAATAGTAGCCAAGCTGAGGTTGAGTAATATCGTCCTCACCCCTCCAAATAACCGAAAAGCTTGTGCTAGGAGTGGGTACGACAAATAGTGCATCGGATGGGATTCGAACCTGCGATCTTTCAGTTTTGACCGTTGGGCTATTGAGGCATTAGGAGAGGGCTGCAATTGATATTTGTATTCGTTCAAAGCCCCAAACTTATTTGATAGAAGAGGAGAATATAGGTCAAGTTCAGCTTGGCTAATACTTTTAACAAAAAGACGTGTGGCACTCGGGGACTGCCGCGGTAAAGCTATTGCATAGCATTTTTTATCAACGCCATCTAGCGGCTCACCGTAGAGGAGTCCCGTGTCAGATTATTTTCGTTACGGAATTTCTGGATTCGGTCTCCACGCTGGCCCGCGATAGAAGCTATGCAATAGCTTAAAAATAGCCTCTGTCAAAAGGCCCACTAGTTCTAGATAAGCCACTTCTGACTCATAGATTGCACTGTTAATACGGTGACATAATAACTGTGCATGCTCCATCAAGACCTATTAATTCAGACTTGATTTAGAAAGCGGGCAAATCAAGGTACCTACCTAGTTTAGCTGTACAGCTAACTAGTTAAGTTTAACATAATTACATGTAAAATGAACAGCTCTGTTATTAATTTAACAAATAAATAATTAAACGAAAAAATAATTGATAACACATAATAACAATTCATTAAAATGTTAAAATTTAAAAGACATTTTTCACGATACCTAAATCATGCCCTAAGTAGGAGTCCCTTTATGTAGGTCAATATTATAATAACAATTCATGAAAATGTTAAAATTTAAAAGACATTTTTTCACCAACGATACCTAAATCATGTCCTAAGTAGGAATCTCTTTAGCCCCTAAATACAACCCCTTACCCAATATACCCATCCGTCCCCACCCGTTGCACTATTGTCGTATCTACTCCTAGCACAAGCTTTTCGCTTATTTGGAGGGGAGAGGAGAATATAAGTCAAGTTCAACTTGGCTAATATTCCTTAAAAAAATGCAATTTTTCAAATTAACAGAAAGCGTCACTAACTTAGCTTAGCTAGCCCGTAAGAGTTAAGAGAACGTTGATGACAACGGGCACCTACCTAGACCTAGTATTAATTAAATCTTACATCCTTACTAATATTACAAATGCGAAAATATGAAATGAAATGAAAATATTCTTTATTGTACACCAAAGGATAACAGCTTAGCTTACATGACTACATACATAAAAAAAAACACAGAGTACAATAGGCGACCTTATCGCTAAAAAGCGATCTCTTCCAGGCAACCCATGGTAAAAGAAGGAATTTTAAATAAAACACAGGGAAAGGTGTACACTAAATTGCTAACAAAATAGAAAAAATACAAGAAAACAAATGCCATTACAACTGATAGTAACAATATTTTACAAAATATATAGGTACTTAGCAAATATTAATTATACAACAAGTAGTAAATAAATACAAACATAAAATATATAAAATACAATAACACATAATACATATATACAATACAATATGATTGGTTGTTGGGTTATCCTTCAATCACGCAGCAACGGAGCAATGGAACGATGTGATTTTTCACAAAGGTAGGTAAAGAATTAGGAGATGACGTAGGCTGCGGAAAAACAGAGGGTTACCTATTTTTAAAACCTCAATCCTCGCGAAGTCGCGACCAAAAGCTAGTTAACTAAAAGTGGTAAAAGGATGTATTGTTTAAGGTAAAAATACATAGCTGATTAATGTAATTACAATATCCCTTCGCCAGTCAATCTAAAGACAATAACGTCCGAAGAATGCCATTACATCACACCACATCACACGGCAGTTCAGTCAAAGCTTAATCGTAATAAAAACGATCGGCTTTGTTGGCACAGCGGCACAATGACGGTGGACGTATTGAATGTTAATGTGGGAATTTCTTTGTAGTTTATCGGTACACAATACCTATTTACCTATTACAAAGAACCGTGCGAAGCTGTAGACGCTATACCTCATGTAATAGGTACCTGATTATTCGAGGAATTTTGGATTAAAAGAATAATTTGATAATCAAGCATTGTAAAGTCGATATCTGCTGAGGATGCCCCGGTGTCGGGGCGAAACGTGCGTCGAGAGTAGTATAAAAGTCTTGTGTGGTGGTGGCATTACTTATTTGGGAACTTTGCTTTCTTGTTTGGTTGGGGTAAGCGGTGCTTAGCATGTAATTGCATGTTTGACCATAGTCCATACAGAATTTTTCTGTTGGCGGATTATAGTAAAATAATTGTAACCTTTTCTTGCTTATCATGGACTTCCGCAGAGTAACGCCTGATTCTATCCAATGAATTACTTTCATTACTTTTACAATTACTTTCATCTTGTGATCACTCAGCGGGCGATGGACAGAGCTATGCTTGGAGTATCCCTGCGAAGTCAAATCAGAAATGAGGGGATCCGTAGGAGAACCAAAGTCACCGACATAGCTCTGCGAGACGCGAAACTGAAGTGGAAATGGGCGGGGCACATAGTTCGAAGAGCTGATGGTCGATGGGGTCCCAAGGTGCTGGAGTGGTGGCACCGGGAAGCGCAGTCTTGGCAGACCCTCCTCTAGGTGGAATGAAGACATCAAACGAGTCGTAGGAGCCGCTGGTTTCAGGCGGCCCAAACTGAGGCCTGTGGAAGTCCATGCAAAAGACCTTTGTCCAGCGTGGATGTCTATCGGTTGTAAAGAAGAAGATGCGGCCGGAGTCTTTAGCGTCAGTTTGACGACCTCCCTGGCGCAGTGGTGAGCGCTGTAATCTTATAACTAGGAGGTCTCGGGTTCGATTCCCGGCGGGGGCAATTTGGAAATTTGTAATTTCTGAATTGTCTCTGGTCTGGTCTGGTGGGAGGCTTTGACTACCCTACCGTCAAAGACGTGCCACCAAGCGGTTTAGCGTTCCGGCACGATAGCGTGTAGAAACCGATTAGGGTTATGCGTTGAATTTACACTGCTAAACCCCTTCCAAGTTAGTCTGCTACCATCTTCTACATCGTAACTTACCATCAGGCGAGATCGCAGTCATGGACTATCTGGTCATCGAGTAAAAAAAAAGTTCTATACATAGTATTAAGATATCACCTCCCTTTAAACAAGCTCAAAGAATTAGTATCAGTGTCAATAATGTTTACATGTGGCTTACTTAATGACAGTGTAATACATACAAAACGCTCTCATACATATAAAATCTACTGCCCTGTGACATAATCCCAGCACGATTACCAACTTATCAGCTAAACTGTGGCCGTGAGTTACAACACTGTATGTGCAGAGTGAATGAACATAGTAAGTAACAAAGTTATACATATGTATATTACACATGCGTGTAGCTGACTAATATCTTTCTATCCCCTCCAAATAAGCGGAAAGCTTGTGCTAGGAATGGGATTCGAACCTGCGACCTTTTATTTTTCAGTCCGGTAGCCCATATCTCAATAGCCCAACGGTAAAATACTTTTACAATTTGAAAAAAAAAAATATTCTTTTCTTCGATAGTCTTAGGTATAACGCCTGAAGCGACTGAAATTATTATATTCTTCGATAGTCTTAGGTATAACGCCTGAAGCGACTGAAATTATTCTATTCTTCGATAGTCTTAGGTATAACGTCTGAAACGGCTGAAACCCACGTTAAGAAGTTGAGGTTTTTTAATTCCCGCGGGAACTAACTTATTCTCCGGGGTAAAAAGTAGCCTATGTGTTTTTCCAGACTAGGTATACTATTATATCTGAGATCTATCTCTGTACCCAGTCAAATCGGTTCAGTCGTTGGGGCGTGATTGAGTAACAAACATCCATACATCCAAACTTTTGAAGTTTATAATTGGATTGAGAGTATTTTTTTAAAGAATATTAGCCAAGCTTTTGACTTATATTCTCCTCTCCCCTCCAAATAAGCGGAAAGCTTGTGCTAGGAGTGGGTACGACAATAGTGCAACGGGTGGGGCTCGAACCTGTGACCTTTCAGTTTTCAGTACGCATCGTTAACCGTTGGGCTATTGAGACTTAGATTGAATCAATTGTACCATTTCACGTAATGAAACTGCAGGTAACTAGTAACCTCAATTATAACCGTCAGGGAAGTCACTTCTTAGAATCAAAAAAAGGTGAGCCGGGAAATGTTGCAGCCTTATTAGCGAACAGACGGACCGACATTCCTGCACAGATGTGACGTAACACGTCGGCGGAAAAGGAGGGACCAGATCAAGAAGTAGGTATGTGTATCAAAGAAAAAAGTTTAGATTTCTTTTTTGAAATAGAAATAGAAATATTTTTTATTCAAATAAACTTTTACAAGCACTTTTGCATCGTCAATGAATCTACCACTGGTTCGGAATGCCTTTCCTGCCGAGAAGAGCCAGTAAGAAATTCGGCGGTTGCTCTATTAATAAAAAAAATTTTAACAATAGTTAATGAAACTATGCTATGTATACAGTGCTTCCACGATGAAGTTTCCTAAGTCCAATACAATATAAATACAAATAAATACAATACAAATACAAATAAATGCAATCCAATGCATGTTAAGACGATTAGACAGAAAGCAGACCCATTCCCGTTGGTGGCACCCGTTCACGAGCATGACGCATGATCCAGACGTTGCTTTGCTCAACCATATTTGATTTTTTAAATCTTATTTCATTAACGAAAAAAAGGGGGCGTTATAACATTGGCCGCATGGTCAGTCTGTCTTTGTTATCGTAGCGCCCAAATACAGATGGACCAATTTGAATACCAAGTAACCTATGTTACTCTCCAGGTCTTCAACTATACCCATACAAAACTTCACGTCAAATGTCTGTTGCGGCGTGACTGAAGGACAAACCAGTAAGCAAACACACTTTCGCATTTATTAATATTAATAACAACAGGACTTCAGATCCACACAAGATAGGTCCGCGATCCGCTCCCCTTGCTTGCTATCTCTGTGCAATTGTGTGTATTATTGCTTTGTACAGCAATTGCAACAGATAAGTGATCAAAATTGTAACTAAGTAATTTATCATTCATCGACAATCTGACAGTCGAAAATTTAGGCTGCTGATCTAGTTCACCGAATGATAGACATTCAGAGACTCACGATGGGACGCGACCGTTTTTAAAAAGCGACTACAAAATCGTTACACCACTAACTAAAAATAGACTTTCTGGCGCACGTACTTTTGGTTTAGGCATAGGAAAAGACATAGTTTACTTGCATGACGTTACAAGTGATGTAAATAAGCTTGTACCTGTCTCGCGTCATCCTTATATAATTATGATGCATTCCTTGGTTATTTAGCAAGAGATATGAATTATGATTTAGTTCAACGTAAAGCCAGTACGACGTAATTTAAGAGTTGTCGATTTACAGTCCTGAATAATGGAATCTACTTATTATTCTTAAACTACGAGTATATTTGACAAGTTCCTTATTAAAGAAATCGAATGGAGAATGTTCACTAATTTTGACTTTTAACTAAAAATTGTGAAAGTTAACTTCTTCGAGAATTGGGATATCGTTGGTTATATACCTACTCAAAGGGCATATCAAATGCAAAAATATTTTTTCAAATCCGACTGTTAGTTCCAGAGATTAGCGCGTTCAAACAAACAAACAAACTCTTCCGCTTTATTCCGTATGTATAAGTAGAGCAATCTACAATCAGCCATATTGCTAACTAGGTGTGTTCGTCCAGTGCAGTGGTTTGAGCAGTGCCTTGATAGATCAGTCAGTCACCCTTGCCTTTTATAATATGTTTAGATGATGTGAAAAATAGATCATTTCTATTTCTTAATTTTATCTATGATAATGTACTAGCTATAAGCGTCTAGACAGGATATTATGCCATCATAGGTTCCATCACTGAAGGGTTACGTGCGACGCACATCGTCGGTAGCGTTGCGTGTTTAAAAAGTTGGCAAACGTTGCCAAAGCCCTAATAAGGCGGTGATATTTCAATCGGACCACGTGATTGACGGCATCTCAACTATCTCCCGATGACGTTACGACAGGGAAACTTATAAATATTCATAGAGTCAGTAAGTAAGTCAATTGGGAATACTTACACTGATGGTGAACGCCCATTAGACAGTACCGTACGCGAAACTTATCAGGAGAAATTAAATGCTGTAAAGCTACTCGATAGGTTGCTTCAAAAAAGGCGGGTTGGGACTTGTGATGATACTGAAATACTCATAAGATATCCATATCTAAGGAAAAACATAAGTTTGCAAAATTCCAAAACTTCCAAATATTGTATAAAAACCACATTTTAACAGAAATACTCAGTAAGTATTATTTTCAAGGTAACTTTCTTTTGCGTGATACGTGTTAAGTTTTTGAAATTATCGCAAGATTTCTTCGCTTTCCAAGCTTAAAAATATCCTATATGTCTCTCTAGGTCTTTAACTATAGTACCTTTCTTCGCAAAAATCAAGTCAATCTGTTTTGTTCGCATTTATACCTAATATTAGTATGATAATAATGATACAATTTTGCATTTATTTTATTTGGTCAGAAATAAATTTGTTAAAATAAACATGATCCCTTAAAAATGGATATAAGGACTGACGCGACCTGTTGAATTAAGTTACTGTATGAAGTAAAAATGTGCACCAATAATTTAAAAATTCATTGCGGAATGTACGGCACGTACATATATTATGTACGTTCATCTTTATGTAACAGTGAATACCAGAAATTTGCGTAAAGTGACGAATTTCGACACTAAGTGCGAATCATACTTGCGTGGGTTGCACATTGACGAAGTGCCCAAAGCTGAATGAAATATTGAGTGCAGGTCTCAAGGCTTCGTCGCACATTGTTACACCTTTCGTCGTAATTGGAACTTGGAAGAATGTTTTGATCCCGTCTATGTACCTACATTTTTCAGTTCGATGTTCAAATTCAAATTCAAATGAATTTATTCAAAAAAAAAAAATATTTATTTCATGTAGGCCAACTTGTAGCTCTTATGACACGTCATGAATATACCACCGGTTCGGAATGCAGATTATGCTGAGAAGAGCCGGCAAGCAACTCAGCAGTTGCTCTTTAAAAAAAATATTTTACAATAGGTAACAAAACTATGCTATGTACACAGGGCTTCCACAATGAAGCTTCAAAAATGCATATGTAGCTAGTTCATTGCTGCTTTTATTTCTTTAAGAAAGCCCTAAGGCATAAAATAAAAGCCCCTAAACAAATAAAGAAAAAAAAAAAAAAGAAAGCCCTCTTCAGTTTCATATGTTTTTTAACCGACTTTAAAAAAGGAGGAGGTTCTCAATTCGATTCACATTTTTTTCCGTCAAATCTGAACCGATTTAAATATTAGGTATTATTTTTTATTGAAAGGACATAATTTCATATTGTCATAGGCTCCGACGTTGGGCCGCTCAGTTGTACATCGTTGTTGTACATATGTTGTACCCAAGCTAACTTGCTAAGCTACTGTCTAAGTTAAGTATTTAAGCAACGACATTAAAACAAAAGCTGTTTACCTAATTACACCCTTGCAGTATCTTATTAGATCGTGTAGTTACATAACAGTAGTTACAGATACAGAACGGTTACAAATGATTACGTTTACATTTGGACCAGACGCCTATGGCTTTGTAAGTGCAAGCGACTTGACCAGTAGCGATAGGCGGAAAAGGAATTACTGAAGCTGTTAAAACCACCACTGCGGTGAGTGAGGCGGCAACATAAAAGAAATAATCATGTATTTATATTTTACTCTTTACCAGTTGATGGGCGGCTTCGCTAGCGTGGATTTAGTGTTTTTTAAAATCCCACGGGAACTCATTGATTTTCCGGGATTAAAAGCCTTTGTCACTCTCCCAGTCCTCAACTATACCCATGCAAAAAATCACATCGATCCGTTGCTTTGTTGTGACGTGATTGAAGGACAAACAACAAAACACAAAGACAAACAAAAAGGTTGGACAAAAGGTACTTTTTAAAAGATAACTTGAAAAATAAGAGACTTTTCATTAGTTCTATAATTTCTTCTATAATTTTTATTTTTCTATAATTTAAAATAGGAATTAAAATTCAAAATACATAATATTATTATAATTAGTACCGTATCATATCATTAAATAATACACATAAAAATATAATAAATTCGGCAATCGATATCAATCCAGTACAAGAAATAGAATTCTCAATAATAATCTAGCTATCTATATTATTAAAAAAAAAAGAATAGGTTACAGTGTTAATGGCAGCACAGCACTATTTGGTGGTGCAAACCTGTTGTGTCAAGGGTCCAAAATGTACAGTTTTGAAGGAAAAAAATATTAAAAAAGTCCATATTAAAATATTAAAGCTTATATTTGTTTTTGTTGATTTCTCTAAAGTTTTCTAAAATGGCATTGTGACCTTTTGTTCGCCCACTCCTCATATAAATACCTTGCTTTCGTATATTGCACCACATTCCGACCAAGTCTCACTTGCACTGGTCCGCAAGTGATCTCTTAGAAATGTACCATCACCAATTTGTAAGTTGCTAACAGATATGATATTTTTATTAATAGTTTTAATTTAACGACTTGTTGTACAAATAAGTTTTATTATCATACTAGCGCATCATCCCATTAGTGTGCGTGGAGCTAGGTAAACCAGCAAACAGGTAGTTTATGTATAAACGGTGTATAAATAATATTAAATATTAAATTAAAAAAAATCATAAACCCACCTGCGTAAATAAAAACTGAAAAGGAAAAAACAAGTCTAGTAATGTAAAATTATGTTATATAACTTAATAGTCTGAATCCATAATTGGGAAGATTTGAACCGATTTAGATTTTTAATACACACATGTAAATACATAAGGACCTCCTTTGCGTCGTCGCGCAGTGGGGTAAAAATATGTTAGTAGTTTTCTAATTCCCGAGGGATGTCTCTTATTTTCCGGAATAAAAAGTAACTTGTGTGTTATTCCAAACTATATGTATTCTGTCTCATCTAGCCGAATCGGTTCAGTCATTGCAGCGTGATCGAGTAACAAACATCCATCCAACCATCCATCCATCCATCCATACATCAACACTTTCGCATTTATAATATTAGTAGGATGTTTTATCTGTCGGTCCTTTTTGGAATCTTTTCTTCCAATTCCCGTCTCTTAGCTTAGTTATATTTGACTTGTTAAAATATCTTATCTTTTGCAGATCCTTCTGGCCATTTGCCTCGTCACCGCAAAAGCTAGCGTGGACACTAAAAAGAGATCTCCTTCAGGCTACGATCTTATCCCAGTCCGTCACAGTTACTCTGAATACAACAACCAAGTAGCCATCCCCGTACCGCGGCCCGTGCCAGTCAGCGTACCGCGGCCCGTGCCAGTCAACGTACCGCGGCCCGTACTAGTCAGCGGAACACGACCCGTGCCAGTTACTCCGAATACAACAACCAAGTAGCCATCCCCGTACCGCAACCCGTCTCAGTCAGCGTACCACGACCTGTGCCAGTGCTGGTACACGTTAGTGTACCAGTGGACAGTCCCCGATCCATCCCAGTATCTGTGCCTCAATTTGTTCCTCACGTAATCTCTAGACCTGTCGCTGTACCGGTTGATCGACCAGTTGCCGTGCCGGTGTCTCAACCCGTACCGGTCACGGTTACACAAGGTATCTACTCCATTTAATGGTTTAGCTTAGTCTGGGATTTGATCCTAGGCATATCTGAGTTCTCGGAATTATGTGCGTTTTAATATTGTCCTTTTTAACCGACTTCCAAAAAGGAGGAGGTTATCAATTCGGCCGGTATATTTTTTTTTTTTTTTTTTTTCTATGTATGTCCACCGATTACTCCGAGGTTTCTGGACCGATTCACGAGATTTTTTTTTTAATCGACAGAAGAAGCTCGCGAAATGGTCCCATAAAAATTTTTACCTTCAACTCCTCAAGCCTGATGTTGCAGGGGTATTTCCCCCCTAAATTATGGGACTTTAGGAACCGTCGTTTACGAATTGGTATGCTTGGCCTAAGCATATACTAGATCATAGAGCTCCAGGTCCTAATCTTCAATTCTGATGCTGCAGGGTACTGCCCACCAAAATTATAGGGATATAGGAACTGCTAATCATGAATTGTTATTGTATGTAATAAGCATATACTACACCATCGAGGTCTAGGTTCTAGCTCCTCAATCCTGATGCTGCAGGGTACTGCCCACCTAAATTGTAGAGATTTAGGAACTGTTAATCATGAATTGTTATTGTATGTAATAAGCATATACTACTCCATCGAGGTCTAGGTTCTAGCTCCTCAATCCTGATGCTGCAAGGTACTGCCCACTTAAACTATGAGGATTCAGGAACTTTCGCTTGCGAATTGATATTGTTAGTATCAAGCATATTCTACATCGTGGAATCCAAGGTCCTTGCTTTTCAATACTGATGCTGCAGGGGTACTGCCTACCTAAACTGTGAGGATTTAGGAACTGTCGTTTACGAATTGATATTGTTGCTACCGAGCATATACTACATCATAATGCTCAAGGTTCTAGCTCCTCAATCCTGATGCTACAGAGTTGGAGGAATTACGAACTGACGCTTTCGAATTGATATTGTTGGTACCATGACTACATCATGGAGCTCCTAGTCCTAGCTCTTGTGTATTGTTAATAAGTACTGTAGGTACCAAGTGTAGAACTACATTAGTACCGTAGCGTTGGAGGGAGGGGAGAAAGAGAGCAGGAACAAGCTACACTAAAAAGCTTAAAATAAAAATTCTTTTCAAAAAACCGACTTCAACCGCCACTACAAAGTATAAAAATAATTTTATTTTGTACACGTTTGTTGAAGTCGGGCGGGCTTAACTAGAAACGATGAAATCGATGCGCGACGCTTATGGTGACATATAAGAGACACGTTTATTGAAATGGGGCTAGCATCGCGTATCGGTTTCATCGCTTCTATTTAAGCCGCCCGACTTCAACAAACGTGTACAAAATAAAATTATTTTTATACTTTGTAGTGGCGGTTGAAGTCGGTTTTTTGAAAAGAATTTTTATTTTAAAATATAAATATTGACCATGTTAAATGCGACTAATATTCCCCTTTCCCCTATAAATTTATCGTTAAACTTGTGTTACGATTGGGTGAGGTGAAATAAACATGATAACAATAATGCATAAAGCTTTTTTTTCAAATAAGCTTTTGAAAGTGCTTTTGAATTGTCAAGTGAATCTACAAACGCTACAGGTTCAGTCCACTCACTGCTGGTAGAGCTATTGAGTTTTATATGGAGGGAATACATATCAGTAAGAGCAACTCTAGATAGTTCCCACGTAATTTTCCCGCTTTCTTCCATCGAGCGAGGTGCAAAGCGCCAAGTTTCCGCCCTGAATCGGGTTGAATATGTTTTACTCACATGTGACATATAAATACCATGCTTTCGTACTTTGCACCACTTTCCAACCAAGTCTCACTTGCACTGGTCCGCAAGTGATCTCTTAGAAATGTACCGGCACCAATTTGTAAGTTTTCAACAGATATGATATTTTTATTATTAATAGTTTTAATAATAATAATAGTAATAATAGTTTTGCTTAACTTTTTAATTTAACGATGTGTTGTACAAATAAGTTTTTACCCCACCATCCCAGACTTAGGCTGAGATTTATAAATATTCAGACATAACTATAGATTTACTAGCGGACGCCCGCGACTTCGTCCGCGTTCTTAAATTGTTGAATTTTTTCCTGAATTTTCTTTGCTATAAACCTCACGGAGCCCAAGACCTTTCAAACGAATGCAAAACCGTGGAAATCGGTTCATGCGTTCTAGAGTTATAGCGTCAGGAAGGAAAACCCGACTTATTTTTATATAATAGATATACTTATATTTTGTCTACGTTCTGGTATTTATTGTAAACAACGTTTAATTACTTTAGTTAGTTATTATCAGTCTATGCTAGGTTTATTTGATAAAATTAACTCAAGTTATTTATTTTCATTTAAATAATTATTGTGTGTTTATTAATTAATCATTTACTATCTAAGTAGAAAGTGTATAAGTACCTCATTATCAATATTTAAAATTATTCTGTCTAGTTGTGTAAAGAAACAACAAAGTACCGTGATAAGAACACTTCATTATAATTGATAATTATCAATATATTATAATAGGTATATATGCTTTATAAAATATTGGAGTGTCTGCCGATGATATTATTTGACTGTCTTTTATAGTTCTTGCAATTCACGAGGGCGCGTGAGCTTTACTTGTGGTTACGTCGCGTCGTGCACATGCAAATTGCGTAAGTGTGCGTGCCTGTCAGGAGCTTAGATGGGAGCGGTCAGGCGCGCAAGCTCTCGCTCACACTTATACAGATACGAAACACACACAATCATGAGCCACGCGCTCTTGTGAATTGCAAAAATTATAGGACCTTTTATCTGTCGGTCCCTTTTTGAATTTTTTCTTTCAACTCCTAGCATAGTTATACTTGACTTGTTGAAATATACTTTCTTTTGCAGATCCTTCTGGCCATTTGCCTCGTCACCACTCAAGCTAGCGTTGAAACTAAAAAGAGATCTCCTTCAGGCTACGGTCACATCCCAGTCCGACACAGTTACTCAGAATACAACAACCGAGTAGCCATCCCCGTACCGCAGCCCGTACCGGTCAGCGTACCACGACCCGTACCAGTGCCGGTACACGTCAGCGTACCAGTGGACAGTCCCCGACCCGTCCTAGTATCTGTGCCTCAACCTGTACCTCACATAATCTCTAGACCTGTCGCTGTACCGGTTGATCGACCAGTTGCCGTGCCGGTGTCACAACCCGTACCGGTCACGGTTACACAAGGTACTCCTTTAATGGTTTAGCTTATCATATCTGACTTCTCGGATTTATGTGCGTTATAAGCAATTGAATGCATTGAATATCATGAAGGAAAACATCTAGGACAATGATCTCAAACGTGTAATCTGTCCATACTTGGCCTAGTTTAGTGGTGTAATATAGCCTGGACCTACCCAAAAAATTGTATTCTGGTGATCCTTAAAAGAGTCTTATTCCCTGTGAAGGTCTAATGGTTAAGATGACAATAAATAATTTTAAAAAAAGGTAGAGAACCATTAAAGCTTAATTTATTATGAGGTATGTTGGAACATAATTCCTCATACCAAAGTCTAAAGCTTGAGCTGGGTGAAAGTCAGACTAATGAAATTTCGATCCACAATCTCTTGAGTTTTACTCCACCTTCTATAATATTAGTGAATTCTTCGAGCTTGTAGAGTTTAAATATTCTGTGGTGTTACACAGAGACGTCCTAATCGTGCCAAAAAATTCCAGTGTTTTTTTGTTTTCCAGGTGTTGGAATACCTGTACCCCAGCCATATGCAGTCAGCGTGCCAGCTCCTGTGCCAGTAAGAGTGCCCGTGGCCGTTCCAGTGGCAACGCAAGCGGTTTCCATTGGCTCAATCGGTTCTGGCGTTGCTGTCGGTGGTCTTAGCGGCATTGGCATAGGTGGATACGGATATGGAGGAATCGGTGGAATCAGCGGGATAGGTGGAATCAGCGGGATTAGTGGAATAAGCGGGATAGGTGGCGTATATTCTGGCGTTCCTCTTGTATCAAAGGTTGGTTCTATTGGTCATATTGGCCACTCAGCTATAGGTAGTTCTTTGATCGGGTCTGGATACGGAGGTATTCTACATGGTGGTCATTCCTTATATTCACATCACGGGCATTAAAGTTACCATTTTGTTAAACCTGCTTGGGATAGTTTGTGGAATAGTTTGCCAAATATTTGTAGATATTTTGTAATGTATGGTAAAGGGTCCCTCATTTTAGTTGTTCTAGTCCAATGCCCTTTTTGTGTTGTCCATTGTTTGGGTTTTGCGTTTTGGGTTTAGGATTTATGTATAATGTGTAAGACTGATATGGTTAACGACCGACGTTGTTTGATAAGAATGCTAGTGCAGATGCAAATGGAAATGTAAGAGCCTGTACCCATGATGATGAGCATAAAATTTGCAACAGATGCAATTAATTCGAGTTTAGGGCTGCTGTTACTGATTTAATAGAAAATTCAGTTTGCAAAGCTGTTGATATAGATCCCAAATGTGATTTTATGTTAAGTTACTTTAAAATTCAAAAGATTGACAAACAAGGGATTTTGAAAGAGGACTACATTGAATTAAATCGAAGAGGGAATGAAATTTGGACATGAACTGATTTAGTTCATGTCCAGTCAGGTCTGAGTTGATGACAGAGATAACATTCTGATCTTTTAGTGAATTATTTAACGATGCTTAAGTTCTTTGCACCTTCTATGCAAAATCATCTTTACGATATACTCACAGTAATATGTGAGGTCAGGTATCAAGCTAATTTTGCGTTTAGACTGGTAAGGTCAGAATAATATTGATAGAAGAGTAGCAGATCTGACAAGCGTTATTGTATGGGGAATAGAGTATGCTGTTGATTAATGAGAATTATTCTTCAAACCCTAACAGGCGTGGTATAGCACCTCCTGTTCACTTCATTCATGATTTCGCTATGATATTTATTCAAATGAAGTTAGCAGGAGGCAAGCGGTCGCTGATAGCACTTGAAGACGATCTAGTTTGTAATGACGTGGAATCATTATTATAATATAATATTTAATGTCCTAAATATCTAATAGTCCCACCTATTCAATTTATTTTTATCGCCATATTTTATAGTATAGAATCTCCTATGGTGAGTATCTACTCAACCAATAAATGAATGAGTTTTATTATTGTATTTTATTTCAACAAGATAACGTCAATTCCATCCATTCATGACCATTAGTCCAACATGTAGGCCCAATATTAATTAATAGACTTCACACACCTTGGAGAACATTATGGAGAACTCTCAGATATGCAGATATCCTCACGATTCTTCACCGTTGAAGCATATGACACCAGCTCCACGCGTTGGCCCCGACACTCTCCAACATTGTTCGGGCAACGTGTGGATCGAGAAATTGACATTGGCCCCAACACTTGCGCCAACGTTGAGAGTTGGGCGTTCTGTGTCGGGTTTTATTGTCCGCTCTTCACGTTGGTCAACATTGTGGCGAATGATTATAGCCAATACCTATGGCAATCCTGTAGAGCCGGTGTTTGTGCTTATCTTGTTATGTATTGGAATGATGGCCCACAAGTTGGCGCAAGATCTATTTCGTGTCGGTTTTATTTTTAACCGACTTCAAAAAGGATGTTCTCAATTTGTCGGATTTTTAAAAAAATAAATTATGTAATAGATCGGATCGATTTGGAAAAATATTTTTTATTTGAAAGGCTTGATATACTTCCCAGGTGGTCCCATGGTCATCAAGTCAGGATCTGACGATGGAATCCTGGGGAAATCGAGGGAAATTTTCAAAAAATTTTACAGTCTTATCTATGATATAACTTTGTAGTGGTGTTTGAAGTCGGTTTTGTAAAAATAATGTTTATGTTTATATTAAAAATTCAGCCATTTATCTTAATTTAAACACGTTAATTAGGAGAGACAGCTAACAAAATCCTTCTACCGCTTAATCGATATCCTTAAATAAACAAATATCGATTAATTTATCGATGACGTTGCGATAGTGTCCATTATCTAGTAGGTACCGTCGGCGATTAAAGTTTGCTTTGATAACGTATCAGTGTCCATTGTTAACGCGGACGAATTTCTCGTTTACTTCTTACTTGGCCAGTAATAGTTGTACCTTAGGGATAGGATAACATTACAAGGGATCACAATATTATCCTGCGGGATAATATTATTTTATTGGAATATTGCAGCTTGTTTGTGAGCGAGCGACAATGAAGTCGAGTGAGTTTTTGTTCTTTTATTTTATGGAATGTGCGTTTGTTGACTTATTTTATCATACAATGATAACAACATATCTGTAGATTATTTTAATAATATGGGAATGTGATTTTTTCCCTTGACCGTTAAAATATTTATATTAGGGGATTTTATGTGTCCGAAATAATTAAGGGTCCAAAAGTGAAAAAATTAAACCACGTATGGATTTTGATGTTATTTATTAAAATTAATAAAATTAAACCACGTGTAGATTTTGATATAAATTAATACAATTAATAATTAAAAACACGTATGGAATTTGATAATAATTTTCTTTTAGAATTCCAACAATCTTTGGACAATATTCCAACGCAGACGAGTTTCGCCTGTCTCTCCTTGAAGTTTGGAAGTATTTTGTCCGCATTGATTTTGATAGTAAGTATAAACATACGTTTGGAAACTTTGAGAAGCTGTTGATAACGAGGAAATTATAGCAAACACCCAGGATTAATATAGAGGCATTCATGTTATCACGGAAAATTAAAACAAAAAAACCTTTATGCAGCGGACAAATTCGATGACAAGTTAGTCCTTGACTGCGATCTCACCTGATGGTGCCCAAGTGACGATACAGTCTAATATGGTAGCGGGCTTACTTGGAAGGGATATGGTAGCATACATTCAACCTATACCCCTCATCGGTTTCTACTCGCCATCGCGCCGGAACGCTAAATTGCTTGGCAGCGCGTCTTTGACGGTAGGGTAACTAGCCACGGCCACAGCCTCCCACCAGACAAGGCCGGAGATCAATTCAAAAATTATCATCATCATCATCAGCCTCTTCTAGCCTCAGAAATAGGCCTCTTTTTTAAATATTTTTAGCGAGTAAACGAGCAGGCGGCTTAGGTACCTGATGTTAAGTGATTACCGCCGCCCATGAACATTTGTAGTACCTGAGGCACCACCAATGCGTTGCCGGCTTTTTAGGAATTTGTTGGTCCGCCCCTTGAATAACCCCATGTTGTAATTTAGTGGGAACACCGTCGCTCTTTCAAGTAGCGCCAACGTTGCCTATCCACGGCTTTTCGCATCTAGAAATCCAGCAGAAATTTTAAATTCCCAAATCGCCCCCGCCGGGAATCGAATCCGAGACCTCCCAGTTATAAGACCACAGCGCTCACCACTACGCCTCCTTGGAGGAGTCTACGCCTACGTGGATCCTTACCACGATGACGAGGGCGTATGGGCTAACTTAGCTCAGCCATTCCTCCCATACATCCCAACGTCATCCTAAGCCGAGGTCCGAGCCTCACAGGAGGCGCCCTTAGGAGGACGTTGCCCTCCCGATGTCATCGAGCCCTAGGGCTCTAGACCCTTGGGCCCCCAGACTGAATAGAATAGAATAAAATAGAAATATTTTATTCAAATAAACTTTTACACGTGCTTTTGAATCGTCGATGAATCTACCACTGGTTCGGAATGCCCTTCCTGCCGGGAAGAGCCAGCAATAAACTCGGCGGTTGCTCTTTTCAAATTTTTTACAATAGGTAACAAAACTATGCTATGTATACAGTGTTTTCACAATGCAATACAATTCAATACATGTTAAGACAGGCAGACAAAAGTAGACCCATTCCCGTTGTGGCACCCGTTCACGAGCATGACGCATGATCCAGCTGTTGCTTCGCTCAACCATATTTGAGGGAACGGAACAACCTGCACCACACGATACCACTGGTGACGCTCTAGCAGCCATTAGGACCAGCACCATACTCCATCCGAAAAAAAAAAAACCACTAAGTACGTTAGGGAGGTCTTCAAAGTTACCTATTATCCTTTCAGCTGTACTCCATCTTCGCTCTGGCGCAATGCCTGGCGGCGCTGAACGTGCTGCCCGCGAGGTGGACGCCCGACGACGTCGACGTCATGGTGTCGTACGGGGTGGTGGTGGGGGTCACCATCGCACACACCGTCACGCTGTTCCTTAGTACCATCATGCTGGTTGGCGTCCTGAAGGTATGCTATGTGTATTTCCTGATATAATGAAAGGTCACCTCGAGTGTATCTAACCCGAACGTGCCTACTATAAGATTAATGAAGCTTGATTGATATTTATATTTTTTTATTTTTTTTATTCGATGACAAGATATGAGTAACTTGGCCTCCGTCTCTCTACTAAGCCAATATTTTGCTGTGCCCCAACGGGGTTCCAATGTAAAGGGTCGTCTCTAGTTTTAAGAATCATTGTATGTCATTGGAATGCAACAAATAAATGAATATGAATATGAAGATAGCCCTTGACTGCGACTAGATGGTAAATGACGATGCAGTCTAAGATGGTAGCGGGCTAACTTGGAAGGGGTAGTTATGGCAGTGTACATTCAACCCAAACACTAATCTGATTCTACATACCATCTTACCGGAACGCTAAATCGCTTGGCGGCACGTCTTTGAAGGTAGTTTGCCTCTGCCGAGAAACGAACCCGAGACCTACCAATTATAAGACCAATGCGCCAGGGACGTCGTCAATTCAATGTTAATAATGAAAGCATAGTAAGCTATCACTGCTGAAGTATCATGATATTCAATAGGCAATGCTTCCAGGAAAGAAGCCACCTTGTGAAACCGTGGATAATCTGGACATCTCTTCAAGTGCTGGTCTCCATAATTGTCTTCGTGTTCTGGTCGACCCTGAGCGTCATCAACCACTACGGGAGCAACACCCTGCTGATATACGTCGTCGAGTTCTTGGGCTTGAGTAAGTTATAGTATTTCTTTAAGAAAATCAAGAAAATCTTGTGCCCCTTTTCACCGAGAATTACGGACACGGAGTCAAGTACAACGGTACGATGTCTAGATTTATGTTGTTACACCAAGGGCATTACGTAATCATAAGAAATACCCTAGGTAAATTATCTATTAGGTACCTACTGGTGAAGTCGGGCACTTTGACTAGGTTTTTTATCCTACTAATATTATAAATGTGAAAGATTGGATGTTTAGATGTTTGTTACTCAATCACATCGCAACGACTCAAGCGATAATCGATTTGGCTGAAATTTAGCACAGAGATAGATTATAGTCTGGAATAACATATAGGCTACTTTTTATCCCGGAAAATAACAGAGTTCCCGCGGGAATCACAAAATCTCGATCGACGCGAACGAAGTCGCGGGCATCAGCTATTATATTACAAAATCAAAGTGAAGGTATTGGGTCCAGTGGACAATCATAATATTTAAAGGCTGATAGGAGAAATAAGAGTTGATACAAGAAGTAAGAATTGTATTCTAGTGTCATGACAAGAATCTTACGCAATTCTTCATTGCAGCGGTCCGCTTCTACATGCTGATGATAGTTTCAAGCTTCTACAAACGTCTAGAAGAGAGGACTCAAGAAGAGAGGGAGAGGCTGCGGAACCTGGTGAAGTCTGACAACTGGTATAACTCCGCATGAGACGGTATTACGGATTCTGTTTTATATTAAAATATTGTTAATAGTTTTTTATTTAATAAACGTTTTTTTTCTTATTATTAATTATTATTTATCTCAAATCTTTAAACCAGTTCACCACGCTAGCCAAGTTTGGATTGGCAGACTTCACTAGCGTTGCCAGACGTCCCGTATTTCCCGGGACATCCCGTATTTTAGGCATATTTTAAAATGTCCCGGCGGGACTGGCTCTGTCCCGTATTTGAACCGTAGGTACTTCGTTTTTCATTATGAAATCGATCTAAGTATTCACACACACAACGTTCGTAAAACGTACAGTTTAATTGTGTGACTCGACATCATCAACGACAGTGTTAGTGTCAAAATGACAATGTTAAAACTGACTCGATTCTCGGAAATATATAAAAAAAAAATTAAAAAGTGACACTAAATAATTTTGTTTTTTATTTGTCCCGGGTAAAAAACTGAAATCCCGTATTTTTTTGCCCATTTAACCATTTGTCCCTTATAGGCTGAAAAAAATTCTGGCAACCCTAGACTTCACACACATTTGAGAATATTTAGGGGTACCTACTCGTACTCTGAGGCGTGTAGGTTCAGGTTCAGGTTCTTCACAATCACTTCAGAATATTTTCCTTCTCCGTGAAGTAAGTGATATGGTTTTGACATGTCATATAATGTTACGTTTATCTTACGAAGTTACGGGCGCTTTACTTGTGGTTACGTCGTGTACATGCACATTGCGTAAGTGTGCGTGCCTGTCAGGAGCCTAGGTAGGAGCGGTCAGGCGCGAGTTAGCTCTCGCTCACACTTATACAGATACGACACGCACACAACCATGAGCCATGCGCTTTCGTGAGTTGAAAGATCTATATCTCAATAATTAAAATACTAGGCTAGAAAAGTGGTTGGCAAAAAAAATCATAATAATATTATTATAATCTATAAAAATATTTTATTTGGCGTATAATCTTGTATAATTTTAAAACTGACTAAAAATAATGTTATTTATCTATAGGTACTAAACTTATTACATATATTTACAAAAAATATCTTTAAAATATTTTAATATCTCCCCATATATCTTTTAATATTAAAGTTTAAAAGTGGATTTTAATGTTTACTAAGCACAAACGTTTGCAATAAATAATAATCTGAACGTATATTTAATCAATTATATCAAAAGCTTAGATTTTATGTATATTATGTTCTAGGCACAGATCTAGTTGTAGGCAGAAGTGTCTCAATCCTATTAATATACTCCGATAATAAATTTTTTAGGCCAATAGCGATGGGCTGGCGTTGCGTTTTTGGCCTAAAATATTAATACGGTCACGTTTACAGTAGGTATCACGTATGCGAATATATTATCAATTAATGATTAGGTCAGTACTATATCGACCGTAGCAATTAACATAGTCGTATGTGAAAAATCACTACTTTAGGGTGCGGCCGTTCAAAGTTTCAAATATTCAATGTATTGAATATGAATAGTCAATGTACCTACTTTTTGTACTTGCAAAACCCACAAAGATGGTTGGTTGATTTTAAAATAATTGGTGGGAGCATTTCTATTCTTATTCTAAGACCTTTAATGCAATAAAATGAAAATCGCTAAAATGTAGATCCGACAATGTTAATTGCTACGGTCGATATTATTGCACATACCTTCATATGAAGTTAGGTCATAACACAACATGTGAGGTTAGGACATCTTTGAGTTATTTTATTGTTAATTTACCAACTTTTTTGAGCGAGAAGCTTCCGAAAGCCAAATAATTGAAATACTCAAACTCAGCCGCATCGATCATCGTATTGAAAAAATTCTAATGACGTCACCATAGAACGTTACCGCGTGATGACGTCACTCTTATTCTCAGTGCTATAAACAGAGTTAAAACTTTCCTTTTTTCATTTTAATATTAATGACGCCGAACGAGTCTCATTTTCCCCTCTCCCCTCCAAATAATCGTAGAGTTTGTATTAGGAGTGGGTACGACAATAGTGCAACGGGCAGGAACTGAACCCTTTACCTTTCAGTTTACAGTCCGAACCTTTAACCATTGGGCTATTGAGGCTTCATTACAGATTTAATCTGTAGATGAAGGTCTAATTTTAGACCTTTATTTACGGTAACTAATTTAACTTAAATAACTTAAAATCTATATAAAATTTTCTGATAATTTATCGAACGCTTACTCGCAAGCGTCTGTGAAAAATAACGATGCGTATGCGCTTAGCCGAACGTGGTGCAAAATATATTATTCCACATCTGTGATTCCACATTTACACCTAAGGGACCAAAGGTGGAAACATTGTTAAAAGCGAATGGACCGGACGAGAATCGCGTTTGGGGAGTATGTTTCCACCTTAAGGCTCTTTCAGTACTGCATCCTATCCAAATCCGAGAATTCTCGATCGTAAACAACAACTGTTATTTTTAGATCGTAACAGATCTAGTGCGCAACCCTTCATATAAACAGTGCCTATGGCTATAGGACCCGACTGAACGCTGATGATATACTTGCACTCTGTGACTGATTTAACATTTTTTTGTAATATTTTTAGCGAGCAAACGTGCAGGCGGGTCACCTGATGTTAAGTGATTACCGCCGCCCATGAATATTAGTGTAGCCCATGAATAGTAGTGAGTACACCGTCGCAGGAAGTTGGTTCCACAGTTTCAAAGTACGTGGAAAAAAAGTCGAAGTGCTCCAAGCACCCAGGTGGAGGCGGATTCAAATCGGATGCTGTTTTGAAAGAGCCTAAACGTTTGTACATTCCTATTAACTTAAGTTTAGCTGTCCTATGCTATACGCTGTCCTGTTCACGAGTGTACTTCACCGTCCCGTCTCTCTTCATCTTCACAATGGAGCTCCAGATGAGGATCACCAGGTAGATTTGTACCACTGGAAATGAAGATAAGATCAGATTGTAGGTGTATCTTCTCTTATAGATATATAAAAGGAAAAGGTGACTGAATGACTGTCTGATCTATCAACGCACAGCTTAAACTACTAAACAGATCAGGCTATTTGGCATACAGATAGCTGATACAGATAGCATAGGTATGAAATAGGGATCCACTAAGAAAATTGAACCTCTAATAAGGGGATTAAATAGGGATTTGAAAAATCTAACTTAATTAGAGCGAAGCCACGGCAAAAAATAGTATTTTCTATGTTCAGGTACAGGGTATATATTATATGCCTGTGTTTTGCTTTCTGCTCTTACTTGGGGTTTCTGAAAGAGATGGCATTATTGTCGTCAAGCGTGTCGCAAATCACGCTAATAGAAAATTATATTATGCCTTCTTGGTCAAGAAGAATTCGGGCATCTAGTTTTATCCAGAACGAAATTACAGGGAGTTATGCTCTAGTTTGTTTGAGATGTGCCTAAAACTGTTGACGGTTTTTTTGTAATTTTTGTGGTAAAACATCGAAACAAAATGCTGGTGACTTTTTGAAGTTTCCAAAACTTTTTCTGGAAACTGGAAATCATTTCCATTGGTACTTCTTCTTCTTCTTTATCAACTGATAAACGTTCACTGCTCTCAAGCATTGACTTCTATAGACTTCGGTACTGCGCCGCCTGCATCCAGCGACTCCTTGCAACTCGCTTGGTGTTATCAGTGGGGGGTCTGCCAACACAACGCTTCCCGATGCGGGGTCTCCACTCCAGCACCTTGGTATCTTAACTTTGGAACTTACTCAGTTGGAAAAGTATCAGGAACAGCTCGCTAGCCGTCTCCCGCGTGAGGAAGGCGAGGCTGTACACGAAGCCGATGATCGAGAACACGATCTCGAAGTAAAGATAAACCTTCATGAGCAGCACGTGTTTCTGGAATCAGAAATTGAAAAAATCAATGTAAAAAAACTTAGCATTTATAATTTTACATTATGTTTGTGAGGATGGATGTATGGATGGATGTTTCTTACTTCTTCAAGTAACAACGAATGAACCGATTTGGCTGAAATTTAAAATGGAGATAGCTCATACTCAGGATTACCACATAGACTACATTTAATCCTGGAAAATAAGAGTTCCGACCGGAATTAAAAAAATTTAATCCACGCGGACGAAAAAATTCGTCGTTATATTGTCTTCCCTTCCGAATCAGTGTGTCAATTCTCTAAAAATGATTGCATCAGTGTAACACTTGATTGGCTGGTACCCTCCCGCTATTGGTTAAAATGAATTGACGCAGCAAGAACGCCATAAATTCAGCCAATCAAAAGCCATTGCGATCGTTACACTGATGCAATCATTTTTAGTGAATCCTGGTTAAGGTAAATGGATCAAGATGGATCTACAGCTTTGAATCCAATAAAAACAGCGATAAAGTAAATTCAGTTAACCAAGTTAAGTCGGTTTTACTTTTAATGAGAAAAAATATTCTTTCTTTGTTTGTTGATTTCCATTCATTATTTCTCATAGCTAATGGACCGGCAAAAGACCGGCAAGGCCGTTCTGCCGGTCTAGTTAGCTTTTTTCTCTTCCAAGCAGAATTTACCTAAATCATTCTATTATCAGAGGGCGATGAAGAAAGCTAAGCTCGGAGTATACCTGCGCGATCAAATCAGAAATTATGAGATTCTCAGGAGAACTAAATCACAGCAGCCAGTCCAGTGTTAATCATAAATTAAATATAGAGGTTAGTGGTGAGGTCTAAAAACTGAAAGGTCGAGGGGTTTAATCCCCACCATTGCACTAAAGTCGTATCCACTCCTAACACAAGCTTTACGTTTTTGGAGGAGAGAGAGGAATATTCTATGACAAGATAATCCTTGTTATTGAATCAGGTGAGATCGCAGGATCACACCTGATGGTAAATGACGATGATAAGATGGTAGTGGGCTAACTTAGAAGCGGTATGGCTGTGTACATTCAACCCATACCCCTAATCGGTTTCTACATGCCATTGTGCCGGAACGCTATTTCGCTTAGCGGCACGTCTTTGACGGTAACTAGCCAGGGCCAAAGCCTCCCACAGACCAGACCAGAAACAATTTAGAAATAATTCAGCAGTTGCTCTTTGGTCGCGCCGAAGCGCGAATAGTTTTCGTTTAACCGCTCGAATCCGACCATCCTGTCAAAATTTCCTACCTAATACCGACCCCCCCTGGCCTGAAGAAGTGTCAGTGCATCGATGACCGTCAATTAACGTAAACGCGCCGCTAAAGCTGGTGCATCGCCGCGCCGCTCCTAGTGATTCAGTGTTGATCTGGACTTGCCAACAAACTTGCCTTCTTGGTTTTCGTCAGTCGAAGAAGTGAGAAAGGAAGAGTGAAGCATCGAAAAGTATCCATGAATGTACGCGCGGCTCGCTGAAGTATCGCGGCGCCGCTCCTAAGGATTCAGGTCAGTGCCTTTACCCTTTTCCTATAGACACTCCCATAACTCCGCGGCCCAAACCCAACCCAGTCGGATTTGAGCAAACCCCGCGAAAATTATACAGTCCACATTGAAACCAAACAATCTAGTTTCTAGCCGTCCCCGCGCCGCCATATTTTTTTGGTTCCAATCGAACCGGATTTTACCGCTAATTTTCTCGATAGTTTTACAATTTCCAAGTAGGTAATTGTTTTCCCGCGTCCTAAAATCTTGTTCCCTAAGCGAATTATTATCGTTCGTCCCGCATTGCTTAGGAAATAGGGTTCATTTAGGTATTAACTAGGTACCTACATATAGCTCATATAGGTGATAGATAGGTCATACGTTACTTATTTATCGTAATCCTAATCGTATATCGCATCCCGATCTATCCCAGTATAGATATTAATCGAAATATTAGTTTATTAGTAGTTATTTTAAGTAATTATTTTGTGTAATTACCTACGCGTCATAAACGTATTCGCTTGGCCATCGGTGCATAGTTGCAAGTACTTGTATCTTAGATTACAGCGGTGTGCGTGACCTTCATCGCGGCCGTGACCGCCCGCTCGCTCCCTTTCACTTTTTGCTGAAATTCATAACTTTAAATACTTATACGCCGAATCGAAGTTTCATTCGTGTATTAGGAACTTAGTCTCGACATTTTTGAATCTAGTTTATATTCAAAATGACGAAGACTGAAGATACCGCAGATATACAATTAATTCTATTAGAACAGAGACGCAATTCGATATTTGAGTATCTACAAGAAACATTCGATTTATCGAAAAACATAGGCGTTAACCCGTCGGTCCGGGAAGAATTTCTCGACGCAAGTAGTAATGTCGATACGTTACGCTCTGAATTCAGTAAAATAGTGGAGGATTATAATAATCGTTTATTAGCACTGAACCCGAAAGCGAAGCCGGAGTTCAAATGTTTGTTATCGTTCGAACGCCTATACGGTCGTATCAAGCGCTTAGTCTCGCAGTACGCCGATGATAATAAGGTTGAGAATGAGAATGAGCCGCGAAGACTTAAACCTTATTTGCCCCCGATTCAATTAGTGTCTTTCGATGGATACGATTTAAAATCGTGGAGTCTCTTCTACGCTAACTTTAAAACTGTTATACACGAAAATAAGTCCCTTACGGATGCCGAAAAACTTTATTATCTCTTAGGTAAGCTGTCGGGAAAGGCGAAATTAGCTTGTGCCGGTATTACACCGTGCGCAGAAAACTACGAATTAATTTTTAAAACGTTAGTAGATAAATTTGAAGATAAACGCTATTTGGCTACGTCGTATATGGATCAAATTTATAACATTAAGGCGATGTCAAACGCGACTCCGACCAACCTTGAAAATTTTTTGGACACTTTTGCATCGTCGATCGCCGCGCTTAAAAATTTAAATTTGAGTAATCTGGCTGACTTCATATTTTTATACCTCGCTCAAAAGAAGTTAGATCCGGAGACTGTTCGCCTGTTCGAGTTGAATAAACATAGTTGTGAGATACCCTTGTATGACGATTTCGTTGCTTTCATTCGCGAACATATTAAGGTACTGCAACGCACTTCCGGGAAACAAGAAGTTCCGAAAAGTGCTGAGCGGAAGGTGGATACGGCATCTAAGCCTCACAAACCACCCAAGCCGACGCATACCTATACTAGTACCGCGACTACGTCTGCACAGTCTTTGTGTTCTCTTTGTAACTCACAACACGAACATTTATATAATTGTTCCGCCTTTCATAAGATGTCCGTTGAAGATCGTTTCAAGTTTGTTAAGGCGAATAATCTTTGTATAAATTGCACTGGAAACCACCGGTTGGCCACTTGTTCTAGCAAGTCAAGGTGCCGCTGGTGCTCGTTACCTCATCATAGTATGCTCCACAGGCATTCCGCAACCGCAAATTCCGCAACTTCGAGTGCGGCTTCTAGTGATGCTTCTTCGCAGAAGATGCCCGGTGTTGTTGAGCAGCCTCCTGCTTCTATCAGCACTACCGGCACTAGTAACTCGAAACCTTCAGGTTCACCCGCGCACTCCAAGGAAGTATCGCTTTGTTCCTTATCGAGTTGTAATGTTTCTCGTGCACCGACTACGGTGCTGCTCGCTACCGCACGCGTTATAGTTTTCGACGCCAAAGGCAAGGAGTACTCTGCGCGCGCATTATTGGACAGTGCTTCACAGAGTAACTTCGTCAGTCGGGATTTATGTCAACGCTTAGGTTTAAAGACAAACCAGAATCCAAACTGTTCTGTAGTTAAAGGGATTGGAGGTACAACCAAACCGATCCAAGGCGCAGTTTCTATTAGATTTTTCTCTAGGTTTGATCTCAGCGTTTGTTTTAACATGGACTCGCTCGTGGTAGACAAGGTAACGGAACTCTTGCCCACAGTCCCGATAGATATTTCGAGTTTGATAAATTTCAATAACTTACCTTTGGCTGACGACACTTACTCCACTCCAGGAGACATTGATCTGCTGATTGGAGCTTCAATCTTTCCGCATCTCCTATTATCTCGCAAGGTTCAAGGTCAATCGAATTGTACCTCACCGCTAGCCCTAGAAACGGTGTTGGGCTATGTTATCGTTGGTTCTGCTCCTGTACGTGTTAACAGCTTCGCCACGGTATCATATTGTTGTGCTACAGATCCGCTAGATGATGCTGTGCGAAAATTCTGGCAAATAGAAGAGGTGAACGCACCGAAACAATTAAGTCCAGATGACACGGCGTGTGAAGAAATTTATAGCAGCACGACTACCCGTGAGGCAGACGGACGATATGTAGTCGCACTTCCATTTAAGGGTGATGTATTGTCGTTAGGCGATTCTTTTAAAAAGGCTAAAACTCGCTTCCTTTGCTTAGAGCGTAAAATGTTAGCGTCACCTAAGCTTAAGGAGGCCTACGACAACGTCATTACCGAATACCTAGACAAAGGTTATATCTCTCCCGCACCCCCGGACACGGAGGCAACGCAGAGCTTGCCCTCGTATACGATTTCGCACCATGGGGTCATACGAGATGACAAGTTGACTTCTAAGTTGCGCGTTGTCCTGGACGCCAGTTCCAAGACAACCACTCAAGTTTCCCTCAATGACCTTCTGTATGGCGGTCAGAATCTACAAGGGAATCTATTCAATATTATTGTTAATTTTCGCTTATATCGTACCGCTCTTTCAGCTGACATTCGTCAGATGTTTCTTTGTATTGGAGTTCGTCCATGTGATCGCAGATTCCAACGCATTTTATACCGCTTTTCTCCGCAAGAACCCTTAAGGGTCTATGAATTTAACCGCGTTTGTTTCGGGCTTAAGTCAAGTCCATTTCATGCTCTTCGTACAGTGAAGCAGCTTCTTTCAGACGAAGGTGCTTCTTACCCGCGCGCTAAAGAAACTTTAGATATAGGGCTATACATGGATGACTTTGTCTATAGCATTGACAATGAAGACGATGCTATCTCCACCGCTGCCGAAGTGATTGCTCTGATGAAAGCTGGTCAGTTCGACCTGGTGAAATGGACAAGCAACTCACAAAAGGTGTTAAATTCGATTCCGCTGTCGCATCGACTTTCCGCGATTAAAGAGTTTGAGGACTCTGAGCCACATAAGGTGCTCGGCCTATGTTGGTCTCCCGCAACAGACTATTTCGGTCTCAAAATTAGTGTTCCCGCTGAATCTTGTACAAAACGTACCATTTTGTCATGTGTCGCTAGGATATGGGACGTCATGGGTTTCGTTGCTCCCGTCGTCTTATATGCAAAGCTTCTCATTAAACAACTCTGGTTGTGTGAATGTGATTGGGACGATGTGCCCCCTGGTCACATTGCTGATCAGTGGTCTTGTTTCAAAAGAGAACTACCTTTGCTCAGCGAATTGAAAATTCCACGGCACGTAGGCATCTCGACCGGCGATATCATTACGATCGTGGGGTTTGCAGATGCGAGCGAAAAGGCTTACGGAGGAGTAATTTACTTCCACGTGAAAGACAGCAGAGGTATTCGCAAAAACGCAGTCTTTTTAATAACAGCTAAATCCAAAGTCTCGCCTCGCAAGACTATAACGCTTGCGAGGTTGGAGCTTTGTGCCATTCTGTTGCTGAGCAGCTTAATGACCAAGGTCATTGAAGCCTGCCATAACCGCCTTGTTATTGACCGAGTTCTCGCCTTTTCAGACTCAACGGTGGCGTTGTGTTGGGTATACTCCTCACCTCATCGTTGGGACACTTTTGTGGCCAATCGGGTCACCAAAATTCAAAATGAATTTCCCGCTCAAACTTTTTTCCATGTGCAAGGCACGGAAAATCCCGCTGATTGTTTGTCGCGAGGTCTTACCCCCGCACAAATAACTGATCACCCGCTTTGGTTCTCTGGTCCTAAATGGCTTGAGTTAGATTCAAATCTTTGGCCTGTTACCGCTTTCAATCCTTCCACCGTGTCACAGCCTCCAGAGGAAAAGAAACACGTTTTGCTCACTGCAGAAAGCAGTGAAAGAAATTTAATAATTTCGCTAGCTGATCGCTTTTCGTCATGGTCGAAATTCATACGTTGTGTGGTTTTCGTTTGCCGCTTCGCTAAGCTACTACCGCGTCGTGATACGGTGATTGCATCGGATCTGGATTACGCTGAAAGTTTAATATTGCGTGAACTTCAGCGCTTTCACTTCGCGAACGAGATTGTTAATTTACAAGCAGGTAAACGTTGTAGTCCAATGTTTCAACGTCTCAAACCTTTCCTTCAGGACGGCATCATTAGAGTCGGAGGTCGTCTGAGAAACGCCGATATAAGTTTCGATACAAAACATCCGATTATACTTCCTCGAAAGGATCATATATTAAATCTTTTAGTTGACTATCATCATAAAGTCAATTGTCATGCAGGTCCAGATTTATTGATGTCCATACTCCGTCAGAGGTATTGGATTCTTTCCGCTCGTAATTTAATTCGAAGCCGGGTACACAAATGTCTACCCTGCTTTAGACTCCGCGCTAAACCAAACTTTCCAGAAATGGCAGATCACCGCTCCTGTCGAGTTACGCCGGCCGTGAAACCGTTTATACACACTGGCACTGATTACGCAGGGCCTTTTAAGGTGACTGTTTCTCGCGGTCGTGGAATTCGATCAATGAAGGCATACGTTTGTCTTTTCGTGTGCTTAACCACTCGCGCTGTACACATAGAAGTTGCCAGCGACTTAAGTACAGATAGTTTCCTCGGGGCGTTTAAGCGTTTTTTATCCCGCCGCGGTTTTGTCGCTCGCGTTCATTCCGACAATGCGTCAAATTATGTTTGCGCCAAGCGCACGCTTTCGGAATTGCACGAATTTTTAGCGTCCAAACACTTCAGGTCTGAATTTGGTCACATACTAGCCGAAAATCGCATCGAGTGGTCACTTAATGTTCCAACTGCTTGCCATTTTGGCGGTAATTGGGAGGCCAACATTAAGAGCCTCAAAACTCATCTATATCGCGTGATAGGCGACCAAATTCTTTCCTTGGAAGAGTTCAATACTGTGCTTGCTCAGATCGAGGCAGTAATGAACTCCCGTCCATTGTGCCGCACGCTATCTAATGATCCATCGGAACCTCTCGCGTTGACACCGGCTCATTTTCTCACTCTCACCCCCTTAAAATATCTTCCGGCTAGGGAGATAGAAGATGGTCCGTTACATTTGCGCTCGCGTCAAGAACTTATTGATAAACTTGTTCAGTCATTCTGGAAACGATGGAAGGCTGATTATTTACATACGCTACAGACTCGAAACAAATGGAACACGCCAACCAATCCGATCGCTAAGGGAGATGTGGTAATAATTACCGTCGATAATGCACCGCCTCTTCACTGGCCGTTAGGGCTAGTCGAGGAAGTTTTTCCTGGATCGAATGGTGTCACGCGTGTTGTCCGCGTTCGTACTGCTACAGGTACCTATCTACGTCCTGTAGTGCGTCTTTGTCCCTTACCTAAACAGTAATTAGTTTAACTTCAACTCATCTGCTTAGGTTAGGATTCTTATTTAGTTAGGTTAGCTTATTATACTTAAGTCAATAAATAATTTCGTTTAAACTCTCCGCGTCGTAGTTTCTTTGAAGGTAGCCCTTCAAGCCCGGGGACATGGTCGCGCCGAAGCGCGAATAGTTTTCGTTTAACCGCTCGAATCCGACCATCCTGTCAAAATTTCCTACCTAATACCGACCCCCCCTGGCCTGAAGAAGTGTCAGTGCATCGATGACCGTCAATTAACGTAAACGCGCCGCTAAAGCTGGTGCATCGCCGCGCCGCTCCTAGTGATTCAGTGTTGATCTGGACTTGCCAACAAACTTGCCTTCTTGGTTTTCGTCAGTCGAAGAAGTGAGAAAGGAAGAGTGAAGCATCGAAAAGTATCCATGAATGTACGCGCGGCTCGCTGAAGTATCGCGGCGCCGCTCCTAAGGATTCAGGTCAGTGCCTTTACCCTTTTCCTATAGACACTCCCATAACTCCGCGGCCCAAACCCAACCCAGTCGGATTTGAGCAAACCCCGCGAAAATTATACAGTCCACATTGAAACCAAACAATCTAGTTTCTAGCCGTCCCCGCGCCGCCACTCTTTTCAAAAAAAAATTTTACAATAGGTAGGTAACAAAACTATGCTATGTATACACATACAGTGCTTCCACAATGAAGCTTCAAAAATGCATACTCAGGTAGGTACACACAATCCCACGCATGTCCAAATGGGCGGACAAAGCAGTATCCCCGTCAATCAATTTCCAAATTGCCCTGCCAGGAATTGAAGCCGAGACCTCCCAATTACAAGACTCAGCAGCAGCAAGCAGCGCTCACCATTGCACCAGCGTGGTCGTCTTAGTCAAGTTCAGCATGTCTGGGCTAGTATAAAATATAATGTTTACCATATGCAATGCCACAATGAAGACGATGGTCATGCCGACTTCCAGCACCAGCGCGGTGGTGTCTGCGATGAGCCGAGGGTACTCCGAGCCGTCCCGGAGTTCTGTTTCCGCGTTCCTTATATACGCGATGTACATCGACAGGAGGGTGGTCACCACGACTGTTAGCACCTGAAATGGTCAGACAATAACCGAATGAGAAATTGGATTTTTGAAAAAAAAAAAAAAAAGACATGTGGCACTCGAGGACTGCCGCGGCAAAGCTATTGCATAGCATTTTTTATCAACGCCATCTAGCGGTGAGAGGAGTCCCGTGTAGGTTAGTTTCGTTACGGAATTTCTGGATTCGGTCTCCACGCTCAAGGCCCGCGATAGAAGCTATGCAATAGCTTAAAAATTTACACACTTAAAATAAAGGGTTTTAATATTATATGGTTACTAACTAGCTGATTCTCGCGACTTCGTTCGCGTGGATTAAGGTTTTTGTTCCCGCGGGAACTCTCTTATTTCCCGGAATAAAAAGAAGCTTATGTCCTATTCCCGACCATAATCTATCTCTGTGCCTTTCAGCCAAATCGGTTCAGTCGTTGCGACTTGCGACGTGATTGAGTAACAAACATCCACACTTTCACATTTATAATATTAAGTAGGATAAATGTTATATGTCATTTTTCTTTTTTTAATATTTTAACTAGTCTCGAAAATATAGAGCTTTTAAGTTTCCTGTTAGAAAAAAGAGAGGGCTATTACAACATGACGTCACGAATCGTAGCTCCATACGCCATCCATCCATCCATTCGAAAGAGACGTAGGTATAGTTGCAGTAAAACAGCTTATAACTTATTTGTTTCTTGACCAATTTGTTTTCCGTTTTTATGAATGTTATTCTTACATGTTACATTTTCGATTCAATATTCATATTCATATTTTGACAAAAGTCAAATACCCAATTATAATAGGCTTAGTCTAAGTTTTAATTCGATTGATCGTATAAGAATTCGATGACATTATTGCACTATAAATGTTTTTTTAACGATACAAATAAATTAAAAAAATCGGTCTTCCTATTACGGTCTACGGTCTAGTATCCATATCGTACCATGTGTACTATACAATTGTTCTAAGTGTTATTAATGGACGCGCAAATGCAATAAAGTGTCAACCCGCACAACTTATCAATTGAAAAGTTAACTTTACATTATATATGTATTTAATTTGACAAAGTTTTTTAGGTTGAAACGTTATTGCATATGTGCGTCCCTTGCGTCCTTTTAAGGAATGCATGGAATTTGCAACTAATAAAGAAAGTGATTGAAATTGGAAATTGAAATCTAATAAGTACATATTTTCTATTAAATTCAACTGTGTAATATTTTTTGCTCATAAGCAATAAATATTACGCAGTTGAAGATTGATTGAATCGAATATCAATTATAAAAAATACATAACAATACAAGGTCAGTGTACGGATGAAAAATGAGACGCTTGGCTAATTCTCGGTCAAATGTCTGCTCTAAAAACTCAAGTTTGAATTATATCATCCACAAATAGTAAGAAATATACCTACTAGCTAAGTTACATGATTCTATTATGTTAACAAAATTAAAAATTCAATACATACAACTAACAAAATTAGTTTTTTTTTTCATTTCACGAGGTATCGTGGCTCATGGTTGTGTGTGTCGTATCTGTATAAGTGTGAGCGAGAGCTTGCTCGCGCCTGACCGCTCCCACCTAGGCTCCTGACAAGCACGCACGTCGAACACTTACGCAATGTGCATGTACACGACGTAACCACAAGCCCTTCCAGCTTCCGTTTTTCCAACTAACTATAATGTGGGTGTCTTTAAATTAAGAGTGAATAGGCATCTTCTAGGCAAGCGCGTATCATCTTAGGCTGCATCTTCACTTACCATCAGGTGAGATCGCAGTCAAGCGCTAGTCTATATATTTAAAAAAAAAAAAGTAAAGCGCCCGTAATTTCGTGAGATAAACGTACTGTATCTACAGCTGTAAGTGTACAGTGGTAAGTGACGATGCAATCTAAGATGGTAGCGGGCTAATTTGGAAGGGGTATCGCAGTGTACATTTAACCTATACCCCTAATCGGTTTAAGGCTAAAGCCTCCCACCAGACCAGAGACAATTCAGAAATTATAACTTCCCAAGATGCTCCCGCCGGGAATCGAACCCGAGACCTCCCAGTTATAAGACCAGAGTGCTCGCTACTGCGCTTGGGAGGTCGTCGTACTAGAAAATACGAGTATTTTCAAACATCTTGGAAATTAATTTACACGTGTATTTCGACCTATACGCAGAATAGAGTTACTTCTGCAAAATCCCTACTTTACAGGAGAGCGATTTGAAGTTTGTCTTGCCTGTAACTTTTTTCGTTATTTTTCTAGAGAATTGATTCTCATAGTATACTTTTGGAACATTATTATGCATTGATTACTATCAATAAACTCAATGCAAAACCCATAATTTGGAATTTAGGTGTTTCTATATGCATATGTGACGATTTTTTGCGGATGTCTCCATGTTCTATATGTATATGTAACCTTATACTTGGGAAAAGTGTTCGTACCATGTCTATATATAACTTTTTTTTATGGAAATACTAATCTTCAAACGGTCTTATTTGCTGTAAAGGATGAAATATAAATACGAAATAAACAGTGTTTCTTATTTCATAATAACACATTTATTAGTAAAAAAAAATTCAACATAATTTGACTAATTTTTTTAATTACTAAGCATGTACCTACTATAAAATTGTCTTACAAAAAAATGTAAAAATTAATAATAAAATAACTGAAAGTACTTTGTATTTTATATAGGTAATACTAGCTTTTGCCCGCAACTTTGCTCACATTAAGTTCGATTTTTCAATCCCCTATTTTACTCCCTTAGGGGTTAAATTTTCAAAAATTCTTTTTTAGCGGATGCCTACGTCATAATAGCTATCTGTATGTCTTTCAGCCCGATCCATCCAGTGTTTTGAGCAATGTGATGATGATGAGTCAGTCAGTCAATTAGTCACCTTATCCTTTTATATATTTAGTAAGTAGAATGTATTAATAATCCTACTATAGAAACCTCAAAATGAAACTAATAAATAACTAACATAAAACATAAACATAAATAACGTATTAGGAACTATTATTTAGCATTAATAATAATCCTATTATAGAAAACTCGAATAAAACCAACGAAATAAAATTGCTACAAGGACAATATATAAGTTCTTTCAGGAGTTTTAAAAATAGTACAACCGAATATTGGCAAACAAAAAGATTTAAAAAATTTTTCTCTATTTTCCACAATTTTTCTGTGCGATTAATTATTGGCAATCAATAAGAAATCAATCATATCTAAGTTCTTCTTCGACTGAGCGTTATCCCACTAGGTGGGGTCCGCTTTCCGGCATGCTTTTGCCCACTTTGCCCGGTCTTGTGCATCCAATTTTCTTAATTTATTGGCTCTCATATCGGCGCCTACGAGGTCCAGCCAGCGCTTTCTTGGACGGCCGCGAGATTTAGCTCCAGGGACGACGATGTTAAGACATCTATTACCGACGTAGCTTTGTGGTTTCCGTGCTACATGACCATACCATCTTAGACGGGCTTCTTGCAGCTTATCTCCGATGTCACGGACACTGAGCCTGCCGCGGATGTGATCGTTGCGTTGCCGATCGCAACGTGTAACATATCTAAGTTATTTATGTCTATATTATTAATATTTTAATTGAATAGATATTTTAAATCACGAAGAAAATAATATTGTGGTGGCAGAGATCCACTGGGTACCGCGCAAAATGAAAATTTTAAATCAATCAAAATAATGAATTTGTAAAGAAGATGCGGCACATCATCATCTCTAGAGTCGTTAGGTGCACTGTAAGAGTTAGTTGTAGATAGTGATTGCGTCCAGTGATCATCATAGTGGTTAGAATAAAAGGCATCACGACAATTTATGCGTATTTAACGGAGAAGAACGGAGTCGGTACACATTTTGGTGATGATATTCAAGACAAATTCCCAAAGCTAACAGCAGGGGAATTTTCAAAGTTGGACCGAGTTAAAAGTGTTAGGTCTAGTTGTTGCAATTGCAGGCAACGGTAGACATTATTTATTATCTTTTATAGAATTTTCAGCAACATGGTGCAGCCTTATGGCTAGTTTTGTCAGTAGCAAAAACTGGTATTTATCATTATATGCCGGCTGCAGTATAGATAATCGACTGTCTCTTACAGTTCCATCTGATATATCAATCTTCCCATATATCAGGGACCTCTTGCCTAATTTTTTCAGCTCCCTGTGGTAGTACTGTTATTGTAAAAGCTCCACTATTGACACTGCCATTTTCTGAAAACAAAAATTAACATCATTAAAACGTTAAAGCAATTAACTACAGAAAACAGGTCTAAATCGTTTTATGTAGTTTTTTTATAAATACTTAACATAAAAAAAAATTATTAATTTTAGGCTTTTACGGTAGTTTTCAGTTGAAAAAGGATACATATCTCAATGTCAAACCAAGAATAAAAGAACAGTTACACATATACCTCATAATTTCAAAATAATTTCCCTCGAACAAAGTAACTTGTGCACATTGTCCCGATATTTTTTACATGATTTCCGAATAATAAAGTAGTATGGTAAAATAATTAATATTATTGATTACTTATTAAAATGTATGAATTAATGTTTAATAGGTGTAATGAATTGATATTTCTTTTTTTGATTGTTTTTTGTAGTAAAATCTAACATTCCGAGGTATAATGTTCTATATGAATGTGGAACCGTTTAACTTAATTATTTAGCTTTAAAAATATATATATGTAAAAATAATTATATACAACTATCTAAGAGCAATCTATGTATTATAATCACAAAGCTGAAGAAAGAAAATTCCATTCACTTACCTGGAACATCCATTTTTCCATTTTTTTTATCTCCACGGCATTTGTCGTATTACTATATTCAATTTTTTTTGGCTTTAACGAAGGGAAGATCATATGTTTTGAGCGTGTATTTTTAATTTTGAGCACATATAGTAAAAAATAATAACAAAATTAACACGAAAATAGCAGATAAAAGTGCGAGCGTGTGCACACTATCATTTCGGAGAACATGAATACAACTGCAGATGTGACCCTCCGTTCGCGCTGATCAGGACAGTGAATACTGACACTTGTGCTGTCGGGCCCTTCTTCTTTGGGGGAAATAAACTACATGTACCTTTATTCGACTGGTATCTTTGGATCTACATAACTTTTTAAAATTTTGATTTCACTAGTAAATATTAGAGATCTTTTTAGGCTTAAAAATGCAATAAAAAATTTTTGTGCCATAATCATATGTAACTCTATTCTACGTATAGGTCGATTTGTAATTACCTTCTGAAATATTAACCGCTATCTTGCGTTTTTAATGAAAAATTAATTACATTAATATATCGAGGTAGTTAAGTAGGTATAGTTTTAAACCAGTGTTAAAGTAATATAGCATCTATTGTATTATGTTAAGATTCACTTTCCTGTAATAGGTGTAATCTTAACATAGCTGATTTTGCTGTAAAAAAATAATTACAATGGAAACTGACAGTTTTGTTATGCTAGATTTTGCTACAATTTCTGTTTTTATTACGTATCATCTTCTATAAGTAGGTCAATGTATCAAATGGAACTACGTCAGCGTTATCATAATAGCAAAATTCAAAATATTATTATGATTTCTTATAAATTAGGTAAGCATTATTTTATGAAAAACTAGCTAATGCCCGCGACTTTGTTCGCGTGGCGCGTTTTTCAATTCCCGCGGGAACTCTCTTATTTTCCGGGATAAAAAGTAGCATATGTATTATTCCATACTATAGTTTATCTCTGTACCAAATTATAACTATAAATAAATAAAATTTATTTAAATAACATACCGTTACAATTTCACTCTATGTAATTCGCGAAATTCGCGCATTCAACAAGAATTGCTAATAACTTTCCTTTTAGAAAGTGAAAGACTATAGAACAAGAATTGCTATCGATATGTGATTTAGGTATTAATTATGTGTGTGTATATAATATATATTATACGATAGGCACTAACTAGACTAACTGGTGGTCTAGGTAATAGGTATATTATGTCTGAGATTTATAAATTGCATTTTCACTGAGTGATTATTTCTTAGCGTGAAATCTATAGACCGCACTATCACTCTGTTCAGACTCAAGACAAAACGAGATAGATTTATGTCGGAGCATATTTGTGTCTCGTTTTAATTCCTAGCTTGAGTCCGAGCTAAGTCAGAGCACGATCTCAGCATTATAGACTGAGATAACTCGTATATGGAGCTACAAGACGATGCCCGCGACTTTATCCGCGTGGGTTAAGGTTTTTGATTTCCATGGGAACTCTTCAATTTTCCGAGGTGAAATGTAGCCTATGTGCTAGTCCTGGGTATGAGCTATCTCCATTCCAAACTTCAGCCAAATCGGTTTATTCGTTGTGGCGTGAAGGAGTACGAAACACACGTACTCGCACACACATACATACAAACTTTCGCCTTAAATAAAAAAGGAAGAAGTCGTTTATTTCGTTTCTTACATAGTAATAAACTAGCTGTGCCCGCGACTTCGTTCGCGTGGAATAGTGACTTTTCGGGCAGCATATTTTGAATTACATATACCGTCGACGCTCAGGCGCGAGGCGTGTAGTACGTACTCTGTACGTTAAAAATGTTCGCCGTGATTCTTTAAATTGACATAACTTTTTTATTTATGAACCGATTGACATGAAATAAACACTAAATGTTAAGTGAAGCTTACTACAATATATTAGTGAAAACCGTATCTAAATCGAATTAGCCGTTTCTGATATTAGCGTGCACAAACACACAGACAAACAGACAAAAAAAAAATTAATTACAATTTCGGGTTCGGCATCGATATAATAACAACCCCTGCTACTTTTTTTTTATATATTTCCATTGTACAGACACCACTTTTCTACAATTTTATTATATGTATAGAATAGATGATACATGTTTTGGAGACCTCCTAGTATGCATCAAATATTGTGTCAGGAAGCCTCGCTCTGCTATAGCAAACAAAAAAGTATATAAGAACGATTGAGTTGTGTGTATGTGTGTGTGTGTACAGTATTAGAATGAAGAGTGTAATGTTATTCGTCAAATAACATTTTTTGACTAAAATGAATAAAAATGACTTACTAAATTTACGTAAGCGAAGGCTATGAGTCCCTTCCTCAGTGGAAAGCAGAAACAGCATCTCGTTAGTATGGGGATCTCGACGTGACTGCATATCTTATCTCTGGAAACAAAAATATTTTAATAAGACTATGTACAGACAGACGGCTGTACAGGCTTTTATTACTTAAAAAGGAACCCTAAAAAAGGGGTTTGCATTACTCTCGAACATTCTAGCCGTCTAGCCTCATAATATAATTAATTGTTCCATTTTAGATTAACACAGTTCATGGAAATCAGCTATAAATAACGATCCTATTAGCCGATGCATTGTTCCTCTAACATTGATAACGAGTCTGCATACATTCTTGATAAGGAGAAACTCAAACAACCTTCTGTTTATTCTCAGACAGTAGTACTTTTAACTTGAATGATCTAGAAGTGATGTTTCAAGGAAGAGTTCACTTTTAACACAAGTTTAGTCACTAGTTGATACCAGCGACTTCGTTCGCGCGGATTAAAGAGCCTTTGACGACCTCCCTGGCGCAGTGGTGAGCGCTGTGGTCTTATAACTGGGAGGTCTCGGGTTCGATTTGTCTCTGGTCTGGTCCGGTGGGAGGCTTTGGCCGAAGCTTGCTACCACTCTACCGTCAAAAGACGCCAAACGAATTAGCGTTTCGGCAAGATGGCGCGAAGAAACTGATTAGGGGTATGGGTTGAATTTACACTGCTATACCTCTTCCAAGTTAGCCCGCTACCATCTTAGACTGCATCGTCACTTAGCATCAGGTGAGATCGCAGTCAAGGGCTATCTTGCCATCGAATAAAAAAAAGTAAAATAGTGATTTTGTCGGCTACCACATTTCAAAACCTAGTAAGTGTGATTGACAAAATTTTACAGGGGCCAAAAAACATGTTTTGTAGATGGCTTAGCGAAGTAATAAATAAGTATATCCAATAAAAGCTTTCGCAGTAGTTTATTTACGAAACATTAATTCACCAACAAATACTGAAGAGTTCAGAGTTTAGAAGGGCTACGACGAATATGTTTTTTGGTCTCCTTTAAAATTTTGTCAATCACACTTACACTTACTAGGTTTTGAAATGGGGCAGCCGTATTGTTACAGCATACATACATTTGAACTTATAGGTTCTATAGGTTGGATTTCACGACTAAACGATTGGCATTTGTTTAATCGTGATAGCGACTGCTCGCAGGAGAAGATTTCCCCACGATCGTACCCACTTGAGTAAGTATTGAGCAAGACAGCATGCTTGCACGCTTGGCGAAGCAAGGAAGCTTGTGACAGTGAATTTACCTTTGTTATTTAGGAACGCGTGATGATTTACGATGTTTATTTATCAAACACATTTTTTGTTGACATACATAAAATATTACTTGCAATAATTGCTCATAAATAATAGAATATTTTTTACTTACATTACGTATGCGTTATTTGGTGATTAATTGCGTGCAATGAATATTTTATTTGTTTTTTGCAATATTCTTCCGTAGTAGCCGGTTTTATTTGGTAAGAATGTTCCGTCCAACATGAAGTTAAGTACTTAGTGCTTTGGTGTATGACTAACATGTTCGACTGTGAATGACTAGGTCCCGGGTTCGATTCCGGGGCATGGTCAAAAAATTTATTAGTCTGACAAGGAATTCTCAGTACCAAACTACTCACATAGCATAGTGTGCAGCATGCCAGAAAAAAATCCCCGCCATAGATGATATAAAACACACCCGAAACCTCGTGTGATACGCGACAGATGCTAATGTAGTGTTAGCGCCAAATAACTCCTAAGATTTTTTTAAAAGGGCTGTATCGTCTCTTAGTAATACGTATAGGTTTTTAAGCTATTGCATAGCTTCTATCGCGGGCCAGCGTGGAGACCGAATCCAGAAATTCCGTAACGAAAATAACCTGACACGGGACTCCTCTACGGTGAGCCGCTAGATGGCGTTGATAAAAAATGCTATGCAATAGCTTTACCGTGGCAGTCCCCGAGTGCCACACGTCTTTTTTTTTTTTTTAATTTGGATTCTGTAATATGCAACACATTGAAAATAAATGCAAATTGGTTAAAAATACACCTAACTTGGCAATTTTTTTTGTGAACTTTCATTATTTTGTGTTTTACTCAGTATCATCCCTTGGAACTTTGGAAGTATGATGTAATTTTTACCTGTTTTTTTTCTGATCATTAAAACCTAATCTACTGCTGTAAAAATCAAATCTGCAGACACAGATTTACCATTACACGCGCTCTTTAGCCGTCGGTCCTAAAGACGCCGAGCTAAATTAGCTTAGCTCCGTGTAGCTCGAGCCTTAGCTCAATAAAAAATCCCCGCATGTGAACACTGACCACGTTATCACCGCCATTACAAAGATCAGCGGCAGAGGAAGCGGCCTTCCTTCTGATAACGATATCATAACTGTTTGCGTTTGTGGAAAGTTTCTGCTAGGAATTCTGTCTATTACTTACGTTTCACATGTTGTAACTAAACCTATTGAAAAAATTTATGGGACCATTTCGCAAGCATCCTCTGTCGATTAAAAAAAAATCGCGTGAATCGGTCCAGAAACCCCGGAGTAATCGGTGGACATACATAGAAAAAAAAGACGTGTGGCACTCGGGGACTGCCGCGGTAAAGCTATTGCATAGCATTTTTATCAACGCCATCTAGCGGTGAGAGGAGTCCCGTGTCAGGTTATTTTCGTTACGGAATTCCTGGATTCGGTCTCCACGCTCAAGGCCCGCGATAAAAGCTATGCAATAGCTTAAAAAAGATACCGGCTGAATTGATAACCTCCTCCTTTTTGGAAGTCAGTAAGTAAGTAGAAGTCAGCTCTATGCCCGATTACACCAAACATACCTATATCATACGTTAAATGGACGCACATACGTTTCAACCCACAAAACTTTGTCAAATTAAATACATACATAATGTAAAGGAATAAAGTTACCTTTTCAATTGATAAGTTGTGTGGGTTGACTCTTTTTGCAAATGTGCGTCCAAGTTAGTGTTAAGTTTTCCGCAAAGTAAATCATTAATATTTTAGTAAATCAGGATTACTAGCTTGTTATAAAGTTACTGTATATATTATTAAATTAATATCAGTAAGTATTAGTAAGTAATTACTTTTTGCACCTTCTCGCACTCTGGTCCACTCAATCCTTTCGCAAACAATAATTTTCTTTGATATACTGCTTTGGCAATAGACCTCTGTGTGATGACTTTCATAACACATAATTATCTATGTTGTATTAATTTGTATTTTTAACAAGTACCTACATACATTAGCGACTTATAGCAGATATAGAGCATGTTTTGGCTCATTAGAATGGTCTCGAAGAGTAGGTGTTAGACAGATGATGATCGAGGATCGCGAATGAGGATCTTATGATGGAGCAGAATATTAGGTAACAGGGTGTCAGATATAACATTCATAGTCCGGCAATACCATATGCTATAATCCTTACTAATATCTTTACTAATATTATAAACAACGCTACAACAAAGTTACGGATCAGTTACGGATCAACGTGATTTTTTTATATGGGTATAGTTGAGGACCGGGAGAGTGACATAGGTTTTTTATCCCGGAAAATCAAAGAGCAAAGAGTTGCCGCGGGATTTTAAAAACTAAATTAACTCAAGCGAAGCCGCGGGTATCATAAATAATAAATAAATAATCTATAATTATATAAAAAGGCTTGTCCTGACTGACTGACTGACTGACTGACTGACGATCAACGCACAGCCTAAACCACTGAAGTTAGAAACTTGAAATTTTGACAGTAGGTTCCTTTTATGACGTAGGCGAGCACTAAGAAAGGATTTTTCGAAATTCGCCCCCCAAGGGGGTAAAAAGGGGGGTTAAAGTTTGTATGAAACTCCGTCATTTTTCGAGTTATACTCATGAAATTCGGTATTTAGGCTTTAAATTGAAAACAAAAAAGTACGTGTTTCACAGTTTTTAAAAATTCTACCCCCTAAGGGGTTAAATAGGGGTTGAATGTTTGTATAATAGTCCTTCGTTCTTCAAGTTATTTTTCAAGTTACGTTTATGAAACTTGATATTTTGGCTCTTGATTAAAAATAAAGAATTACGTATTTTACATTTTTTTTAAATTCTCCCCCCAAGGGGGTAAAAAGGGGGGTTAAAGTTTGTATGAAACTCCGTCATTTTTCAAGCTATACCCATAAAATTCGGTATTTAGGCTTTAAATTGAAAACAAAAAAATAAGTGTTTCACACTTTTAAAAAATTCTACCCCCTAAGGGGTTAAATAGGGGTTGAATGTTTGTATGATAGTCCTTCGTTCTTCAAGTTATTTTTCAAGTTATGTTTATGAAACTTGATATTTTGGCTCTTGATCAAAAATAAAGAATTACGTATTTTACATATTTCGAAAATTCTCCCCCCAAGGGGGTAAAAAGGGGGGTTAAAGTTTGTATGAAACTCCGTTATTTTTCAAGCTATACCCATAAAATTCGGTACTTAGGCTTTAAATTGAAAACAAAAAAGTAGGTGTTTCACAGTTTTTAAAAATTCTACCCCCTAAGGGATTAAATAGGGGTTGAATGTTTGTATGATAGTCCTTCGTTCTTCAAGTTATTTTTCAAGTTATGTTTATGAAACTTGATATTTTGGCTCTTGATCAAAAATAAAGAATTACGTATTTTACATTTTTTGAAAATTCTCTCCCCAAGGGGGTAAAAAGGGGAGTTTCAATATTCATAGTTAAGACAGGACAACGTCTGTCGGGTCCGCTAGTTTACTATATTTGTACCTATATGACAAAACTAATTTCGGTACCTATATTTAAATATGACGTCAATCGTTTAACCGGAGGCCGAAATATAACCTTTTAAAGTTAATAAAAATATTGGATAGAGTCAATAAAAACCTTGACACTGGAGTGGGTAATCTGCTAATTTTTTATGGCAAATCATGATGTCCAAGGAAATTACAACCTTTTAACAAAGACTATATATTATAATGGCTATAATAATATATTAGCCGTAATAGTTTGGCGGTTAAACCTTCGTGTCTTTTTCGGGGGATCCGAAGTTCGCTCCCAGGTATGTAACACTCCGAAGTTATGTGCGTTTTATGAACCGACTTCCAAAAAAGGAGGAGGTTATCAAATTCGTCGGTTTTTTTTTAAATTTTTTTATGTATGTTCCCTGATTACTCGAAGACGCCTGGACCGATTTGGAAAATTCTTTTTTTTTGTTTGAAAGGGTATACTTCCTAGGTGGTCCCATTGCCATCAGGTCAGGATCTGATGATGGGGTTCTGGAGAAATCGAGGGAAATTTTCAAATTTCATAGGCACCAATTGATGTACTTTGTTGAATAATGTTGTATACATATATTATATACATACAACAACAATAACATATAATACAACATTAATCAGGTGTAAATAGCAAAGAATATAGATAATTTTTACGGTTTTTTGGCTCTCCTGTTAAATTAACTTTTTTCGATTACGCCTTTATTAGGTTGTGGGCCGTCGATTTCTTCCTATTCCTGTTTAAAACCTACAACCTACTACGTTATTCGCCTAGGTAAGTACAAATTACAATATGGGGTTATTCAAGGGGCGAACCAGTAAGTTCCTGAAAAGCCGGCAACGCATTGGTGCCTCTAGTACTACAAGTGTTCATGGGCGGCGGTAATCACTTTACATCAGGTGACCCGCCAGCTCGTTTGCCCGCTATTCATAGAAAAAAATACCGCTGCGTAAATGAGGACGTCAATTTTAAAACGATATAAATCTAACCTAAGTAACGTCTAGACTCTAGACATAATCTAACACTGCAGATTGCAGTAATTCCCGGCAGACAGCGTTACTTATGTTCACGTACCTAGCGTTACATAACAACCTACATAAGCCGTACTTATTGGAAATTACATAAATACATCTCGATTCGCTGTATCTAAGAAAATATGGGAAATTAATTTCCGTCCGCAGTGAAATGCTTATTATACTTATGTAGTTTTGATGTTATCCTGAGAGTTTTCTGGATAAATCGTAATAAACTTTTAAAATGCGAGTGTGTGTATGTTTGGTAGTTTGTCTTTCAGTAACGCAGCAAGGGTATAATAGATCAACGTGATTTTAGTATGGATCACAATAACGACGGGTAAAAGGCGACTTGACACAAGCGACATTTTGTAAAACTTGCAGGAAGACTGATCAAAGTTTTTTTTCTTAAATCATAAAAAAACAGTAACATTTTGCTCAATTTGCTCTCTACCCCCAAACTAGGATAAATTGCGGGTTAGTTCGAAATAAATTAATTAATAAATATTTTGTAGAGTAGGTACTAGTTGATATCCGCGAAATCGTACGGATTTAGGTTCTTTAAATAATAGTTTTTTTCTTTTGTTTACCGGGATAAAAAGCAGCCTAAGGGACGATTTGACCAACGTAAAATAAGTATTATCCGAGCGTAATTTTGGCAGTATTTTCATTAAAAAAACTGTTAGAACGCCCAATTAAATAAAAAATTATTCCTCGCTTAAACGTTACTCGACGTTTGTGAAATTGGCACTAAGTTAAGAGTAACTTAGTACAGTAACTTGGTAAAGCAAAAAAAATTGATTGAACCGAACGTGATTGAAGGACAAACCAACAAACACAACATTAACAGAACTTGTTTCATATAATTCATTAAGCAATTAGTTATGTTGGTACATGTAATTCAATATGTAGTTATCATGGGACTTGGGAGTAGCCCAACACAATCACAAACGGACATAATGTCGTGATATGTTGTAATATGCAATTCATATACACTGCAATCAAGTTTGATGTAATTTTTTTTCATTCTCACGACATACAATCGTATATGATTTTATTTAATTATGTACCTACGACCTATGGTTTATCTTTACTGATTTCTTGAATGTGGAAAGTAAAATGTTGGCTTTGCGCCTAGGTATGTATTCGCAGAGGACAATAATTACTACTATAAGTCTCTTTGTTTATTTGTCCTTCAATCACGCAGTAACGGAGCAACAGATCGACGTGATTTTATGCATGGTCAATGGCCATAGTTGAGGACCTGAAGAGTGACATAGGCTACTTTTTATCCCGGAAAATCAAAAAGTTCTCGAGGGATTTTTGAAAACTAAATCCATGATATATTCAAACATCCGGTGAACTTTTTTTTATGAAAAATGAAAAATGATTTACTAATAAAAAGTTTTCCAAAACATTAATCCGTCGCTGGCACATCCTTTTAAGTTACTTTTAGCAAAAAAATAATTTTACTATACATAGGTAGGTACCTATATAGGTAGGTACTTAAATTTCGAAATAGCTAAAACTATGAATGATACCTACAGCTGACGATAGAGAGGGCTATCCGTAGAGAACCAGAGTTACCGACTAAGATCAGTGAGTCGCGAAGCTGAAGTAGAAATAGGCTGAATAGAAAAAAGTTCTGAGAAATATTGGTGGTTGGGGTCCCAAAGTGCTTGAGTGGCGACCTCGCACTAGAATGTACAATGTTACCAGACCCCCCACTACGTGGACCGACGACATCATACGAATCGCAGTAACACAACAATTAATTAATAGTCTGTGACCATCACTTATCCATACAAGGAATTTATCCTCTAAAACATGTTAGCCAGTGACCTAGGTAGTAACTCGAACAAACTACCCAATTAGACATTCAAATAATCTTACTGATCTAGATACATCTGTATAGAAAAAAGTTTAAAAACTGCAACCCGACTTTGGAAAATTGACTAAATTAAGTATAGCATGAAGCATCCATCATATTGTGTATACACGATGAAATTTGATTCCCCGTAAACCCTAAAGGAGGTGAATGTGCTCATGAAACTGAACAACTTTCCCCAAGGAACATAGGTCGAAATATGAAAAAAAATTTTGGACCTCCCATAGTAAATCAATCAGCTAATCGTCAATTTTGTATGGAGGGTCTTTTTCATATTTCGAGCTATGTTCCTTGGGGAAAGTTGTTCAGTTTCATGAGCACATTCATCTCCTTCAGGGTTTACGGGGAATAAAATTTCACCGTGTATAATAATATAAAATCCTTTAGAAAAATTTTCAAAACATTTTTATGTACTTAGGTAAGTAACTAGTAGATAAATGAAACGTGTCATTTACTGCATATTTACATAACATAACATATTTCATTTATTCGCTTCAGTGTTCAAAATAAAGTAAGTAGGTAATTTAAGTACGGCAAAATCAGTAAGTAAACAGTTCTAAGAAGGACAGAGTTTATGTTTAAACATAAACAAAAGTGTTATTTATAATATTATTATCTGAGTAGGTAAAAATTTCAAGAACTTATGACTATTATGCACATATAAATATCCGTCGTGAAACGACCCAATTAATATGTTATTATGTGATATGTCTCACTTCACTAATTAATCTTATTATCAATTTGTAATCCTATTATTAATATTATAAATGCGAAAGTTTGTATGTTTGTTACTCAATCACGTCGCAACGACTGAACCGATTCGGCTGAAATTTGGCACAGAAATAGATTATAGACTGGAATAGGACAGGATTTTATCCCGGAAAATAAGCAGTTCCCGCGGGACTCCAAAAAAACCTCAATCCACGCGTACGAAGTCACGTGTATCAACTAGTAGTTAAAATGTCTCACTTCACTTAGCACTGATAGCTTAGTGGTTAAGACTGTGGTCTCCTATTCCGGGGTCGCAGGTTCGAATTTATATGGTTTAAGCAATATTTTTTATTCAAATAAACTTCTACAAAGTGCTTTCGATCGAAAGGAAAAGCATTGCCAGAAAAAAAAATTCTGTCACAACTCACAGTCGTAGTTACGAGTACAGTAAAAAAAAAAAAAAATTATGACGTCATTTGGTAACGGTCGACGACGGCCAACTTGAAATGAATGGGTAGTAACTACAAAAGCTAGTTTTTGTACATAATCACAGAATACCTATATGTACGACATATATATACGTTTATATTATAAAGACGAGTAGATAAAACATGAAACACAATTAATAAATTGTCATGTTACTCTGTAATTCTATTCTTTAATACATGTTTGAACAATGGAATGCGAATGTTTTCAAATGTTAATCATAAAATGATTGTGTAAAGAATAGGTTTTTACACATTAAGGGCGTGTTCACACGGGGCTTGGAAATAACGACGCGACTACAGAATACCTAATTGAACTTTTATTTATGGTCTTTCTTTTAGTTTTAGATACCGTTGTGAAGAGTGGCTAGCTTATAATCATGGCTGTATTATTTGTTTTGTAGTGTCATTATCTGTTGTGTGTCTAATAAATCTAAAAAAGACGTGTGGCACTCGGGGACTGCCGCGGAAAAGCAATGGCATAGAATTTTTTATCAACGCTATCTAGCGGCTCATCGCTAGATGGCGTTAATAAAAAATGCGCCATCTAGCGGCCGTAGGGAAGTCCCGTGTCAGGTTATTTTCGTTACGGAATTTCTGGATTCGGTCTCCACGCTGGCCCGCGATAGAAGCTATGCAATAGTTTAATAAATAAATACCTAAACTTACAAACGCATTGTTGCAGGAAGAATAAATTCAACTAATCACCAAAATTGAGTTAATAGAGATTATAGAAATATAGCTCAATCATAAAAAAAAAACAGGAGTTTAATGCGTGTCAAAGGTTTAAAATAAATCTGACAGGATTTCAATCCAAAAAATTTCTATACAACAATTTAGATAATGGTAACGCGTGTTTATTTTAAATCGAAATATAGCCCGCACTGACGCATTCTCCCTCTGCTTAGACTGAAGACAGAGTTAAAACGAGACAGATTTATGTCAAAACGTATTTGTGTCTCGTTTTAACTCTTTCTTTAATCCGAGCTAATTTCAGGAACTTCACAATCTAGTTCCTCCTTCACCTTTTCACCACAGAACTGCGAGAAGTCGTGAGCGTTGGCATCCTTATGTGGTAGAAATTCAACCTACTCGAACGAAACGCTTCAATTCAACGTTTCTGATAAGAACCGCTAAGGTGTGGAACACTTTTCCAGCATCCGTGTTTCCTGTCACTTATAATTTGAGTACCTTCTAGGCAAGAGTGAATAGGCATTTTCTAGGCAAGCGCGCTCCAACCTAGACCTTATCAGTGCTATTTAGTATTGATTGTCGTCCAACGCAAGCCTTTTTTTAAAAAAAAAAAGAGCTAAGTCAGATCATGCTGTAACAATTTCAGCATGAGTGTGAACGCGCCCTTAGCACAAGTATTAACGTTGCAGCTTACGTAGGCACGTAATAATGAGTTAAGTGTTACGTAACTTCAATTGAGATTAATTTTGCGGCTACTGCACTTACCTATGTGTATGTAAACGGAAGGCTTTAATTAGACTTCATTGCCTATTTTTGGCACATTGTAAGTATTATAATAACCACAGAATATAACAGTGATATTCACCTCGAAGTTGCCTCTCTTTCTATCTCGTAACTCTTACTCTACTCTTCGTTACGTTAGCCCATTGATTTGGCCCGTTGAAATAGTATAACAAAAATACAGAACACAATGTTTTAGAAGCCCCAAATACCGCAGATTACGAGGATTGAGTGACTGTCAATTGTGGATAAATATACATAGCAGGTATAACTATGTATAGTAAGTAGGTTCAATCAAGCATGGAAAAAAATTGGTATGATATTAATTATGTATATGGAAGCATAATACTAGGAGGTACCTACGTATAAGATGTCAGGTATCACAAAAGGTATCAGATATCAACACTATATTCAATTCTGATAGTGACAAAGCAAAATTACTTAATCTTATAATTAAAGTAACTAATACCTACTCAATCAAAATATTGCCACATTGTCATCTAACTGTAGCACAAGCGAAATTAAAACTCAATTAGTGTCAAATTAAAATCAACTCTACGATGAATAAAATATCGGTTATAATCATATATCACCCATCTTGACATGCTTTGGATTGGTGTACCTACGTATGCATTTTTGCATTTTTGAAGCTTTATTGTGGAAGCACTGTATACATAGCATAGCTTTGTAAAAAAAATTTTTTTGAAAAGAGCAATTGCTGAGTTTCTTACCGGCTCTTCTCAGTAGAATCTGCATTCCGAACCGGTGGTAGATTCATGACGTGTCATAAGAGCTACAGGTTAGTCTACATGAAATAAATAAATTTTGAATTTGAATATTGTAACAGTTTTTACGATTCGACTTAACAGTAAGTAGCCGCGTGCCTACTTTCTCATGACCGTCATTTTCTGCCCCATTCATCAACTGGGACAATCTTAAAGTCAATGGCCCAAACATTGGTTCGAGCTATAACCACTTACAAATACGAGTAGTTTTCACCAACCATACCTAAACCATCCCCTAAGTAGGTAGGAGTCTTTTTACGTAATAAAGCCCCTAAATATACGAGTACATCTATACTAATATTATAAAGCTGAAGAGTTTGTTTGTTTGAACGCGCTAATTTCAGGAACTACTGGTTCGAATTGAAAAATTATTTTTGTGTTGCATAGTCCATTTATCGAGGAAGGCTTTAGGCTATATAACATCACGCTGCGACCAATAGGAGCGAAGCATCAATGAAAAATATATTAAGTATTACTCTTTAAATGATCTAAAAAAATGTCCGCGACAGTATATGTCTATTTTTTTAAATTGACTCATTATAACCTTTTTTATGGTAGGTAATCTGGTCGAAATTAATGCATTATTGCCAATTATTTGCCAAATCAACATAACTTAATCGCGATCATAATAACAGAAATTGACGCGGACGATGTCGCGGTTTCAATCTTTAAACATGGACAAACCGAAATTGAAAGAAAGCATCACATAAAAGTTACAGAACGTTGGTGACAAATGTAAATTAAAAATTTAAAACACCCCCGACAACATCCTAATCGTTAAAATAAAAATTTATGTGATCCGCCATTTTGTGGCGGCGGCCATCTTGGACCGATTTTCATCAAACATAGCTAAGAATACTCCCGACTAATTCACCTTTCAAACAAAAATAGTCGATGATCGTCCATTCGCTGCATATGTCCAGCCCATTGCAATAATAGTGTTTTTGTACTCTAGTAGGTATAACTTACTACTTAAGCACACATATCCTCTCCACTACCTTCTAGGGCACTTTTTACCTGACAGCATATCCTCCCGGGATTCTCATCTTTATCTGCTCCATTCTATTCCTGTCTGGTGAAAATAGACATCTCATAATTCCTCTCAACAACATTTCGGCTTGTTACTTCAAACTGTCACATCCTCTATAATCCTAATTAATATTCCCACACTCTTTAACTTTTATTTTCACTGATGATTTATTTTCTTGACATACGTACCTATTTTGTTTTCTCACTTTAATTAGGTACTAAAAAAAAAATCACTACTTGTTTCACTAAAACCACAACCATAATTAAAGGTTTCGATACTTATTATTATTTGCTCACTTTTTTTTTAATATATAGCGCTTGACTGCGATCCCACCTGATGGTAAGTAAAGATGCAGCCTAAGATTGTGCGCGCTTGACTAGAAGATGCCTATTCACTCTTGATTTAGCTTCATCGAAATACCGTTCTTTCCTCAATTCTAAAATTTAAATGTAGTTAAGTAACAGATTTGAATGAATTAGTATAGGTCACAGATGTATAGCTACATAGATTATCGAGATTTGGTTCTAAAAGCGTGCATTATAATTTTCGCAGATAAACAAATACCTAATCAAATGCAATTTACGACACATAAATTCAGCACCAAACATACATCGACAGACAATTTACAAGACATTACTATCCTGAATTATTCTAACTCGGACTGATCTTCTGCAAACATCTCCCACTATTTATAGTAATAGTAAATAATACATGAAGGTAAAGCTGTGTTGTAGTCAACATGTAGGTATCAGATAGGTAGATACATATATGGAAAATCAATAAAGCATGAAAATTGTACATAGTACCGATTGGAATAAGTCGTTTCATATTTGCATTTCAATTAATGTTGTGAGTTTTACTGCTTGAAAACAAATTACCCAGTGCGGGTTGACTCGACTTATGCTAAGATCTATAGAGCATGCTCTGACTCAGCTCAGACTCAAGACAGAGTTAAAACGAGACAGATTTATGTCAGAGCATATTTGCGTCTCGTTTTAACCTCTACATTAGATCGGAATCTTGGATAAGTACACATTTTTCACAGACAAGAAGTTATTTTTCAATTATAATTTTGTACGCATTATATAGTAACTATCTTGAATGATCGAAAGTTACAACCCTTAATAACTGCCCTAACACTTAATAAAATTTAGTACGATTGATCGTAATCGTATTCGATGACATTACCTACCTTCAAATAAAATTATACCATAACTGTTCTAAATTAGAGCTCAATTTTGTGTGTGCATTCTTATAAGTTTACGTATACGAATACGGGATACGCTTCAAATTAAAATCGGTTATACCAAAGTGACTTTAAGTCAATACTTCAACCGAACTAAATCTGATACTAACCCTACTGCATGTTTATTCATTGCCTGTTATGATATCGCACCTTGAAAACAAAAGTGGCGTTTTACAAAAATTGTAATTTTTCAGTATGACCATTTAAAGTTTTGGCGCAGCATTTTTGTTCAATATCTTAGCAAATAACTGGAAGAAAAGAATGCAATTAATTTCATTTATCAGTTTGACTATCTAAGTTGTGTACTGAAAACATGCCAGTAAATTATGGAGTTAATTTAGAAAACATGGTTTTTAAAAAAAGTTCCACATAGTGCCACTTTTGTTTTCAAGGTGCGTGCAACAACCGAAAGTTCAGCCAATCAAAGCCTTCAAAGGTCATTGCGATCGTTACATTGATGAGAATAAACCTGATGAGAGTAATAGGTAGAGTCATTTTTAGGGGATACCAGTAGCAATACAGGTTAGATATTTGAAGCCTCAATAGCCATGGTTAAAGGTGCGAACTGAAAACTGAAAGGTCGCAGGTTCGAATCCCATCCATTGCACTACTGTCGTATCCACTCCTAGTGTAAGCATTCCGCTTATTTGGAGGGGACAGGAGGGTATAAGTCAACTTAAGCTTGGCTAATACTCTTTAAAAGAAAAAAAGACGTGTGGCACTCGGGGACTGCCGCGGTAAAGCTATTGCATAGCATTTTTTATCAACGCCATCTAGCGGTGAGCCGCTGATAAAAAATGCGCCATCTAGCGGCTCACCGTAGAGGAGTCCCGTGTCAGGTTACGGAATTTCTGGATTCGGTCTCCACGCTGGCCCGCGATAGAAGCTATGCAATAGCTTAAAAATGTTGATTATATCATCGGATATTCTGACCAAGCTATAAAAAGATTAGTAACAATTATTACATACCTAATCTATTCTAACCTGTAGCCTGCCTGTACATTATGTGTGTGACGCAGTAAAACGTCCATTGTGCAGATGATTTGCGATCTCATTATCTCTATTACACGAATTGTAGTTCATTATACAGTACCGTGCGGAACTAAACATATTATAATACACCGTGCATAACACGTATCTACAGCCTACACTCTACAGCTACATAATATAATACATACCTAGTCTATATGGAATATGGGTCCTAATAGTGTTAATATTTCGGCATATGCTCGTGAACGGGTGCCACCAACGGGAATGGGTCTGCTTTGTCTTCCCATGTTGACATGTGTTGGATTATATGTACTTATTGAATTTTTGAAGCTTCACTGTGGAAGCACTGTATACATAGCTTAGTTTGGTTACTTATTGTGAAATTATTTTATTTTTTGAAAAGAGCAACTGCTGAGTTTCTTGCCGGTTCTTCTCAGCAGAATCTGCATTCCGAACCGGTGGTAGATTTATGACGTGTTATAAGAGCTACAAGGTAGCCTACATGAAATAAATAAATTTTGAATTTGAATTTGAATTTGAATCCTTTTTAACCGACTTATAAAAAAGGAGGTTCTCAATTCGTCGGCATCTTTTTTTATGTGTGTTCCCCGATTACTCGAAACTGCCTGGACCGATTTGGAAAATTCTATTTTTGTTTGAAAGGGTATATACTCTCCAGGTGGTCCGATTGTCATCAGGTCAGGATCTGATGATAGGATCCTGGAGAAATCGAGGGAATTCTTCAAATTTTATGGGCACAATTGATATACTTTGTAGTGGCGTTTGATGTCGGTTTTGTAAAAAGATTTTTCACGTTTATATTATTGGGTGTTTAGTCTAAATTCGCTATTAAATAGAAAAACGATCGGATTTTTTTTCGATAAACAGTTATTCTAAACTACTACGAAACCTTGCTTTTTTGCCTTTTAATCGGTAACGGTCTTTATTATTACTACATTACATTAAAATTACAAGTTTCAAAGCAGTCATGAATTTTGTTTTTTCTTTTTTTCCAAGTGAATTCAGACATGCTGCCTTAGAATTAATTGAACTAAATTAAAAATGGCATAAATCTTGAATCTCAACTTATCGATTTCTCTGAAATGAAAAGGAATTTATAAAAAGCCATAGTCCCCCAGGCTGGGCAAGTGCGAATTGGCAGACTTCACACACGTGGCACAGAAAAGATCTGCACCCCTACGTAGTTGAAATCCCAAGGACGCGCACTAAGCGCTTTGCTTCCTCGTTCCTGATACGCACCGCTAAAATTTGGAATGCCCTTCCGGCTTCCGTTTTTCCCTCTAACTATAATTTGGGTACCTTCAAATCAAGAGTGAATAGGCACCTTCTAGGCAAGCGCGTTCCATCTTAGGCCGCATCTTCACTTACCATCAGGTGTGATCGCAGCCAAGCGCTAGTCTATATATTAAAAAAAAACCTTTGAGAACATTATGGAGAACTCTCAGGCAGGTTTCTTCACGATGTTGTCTTCACCGTTTTAAAGCCAGCGGTATTTAATTGCTTAAAAGTCCCTACAGGGTCGATAGACCGACTGAGTAGATAACAACTGATTTAATGAAAACAAAACACGTGATTTTGTCTTCATTCAATGCAATTTAAACTGTGTGACAATGTAGATAAAGCTGACTTTCACTTGTAATCCAAAAGGCTGCTTAGACGTCTCAGCTCTACAAGTGTGGACGGTAAGAAAGCAGTTTCTACCGGAAAGAAACCGGGGATAAATGCGTAGAAAAAAATATTAATACTTACTATAACACTAGGTTAATGTCAACGCAAACTAATAATAATGATTAGAAATAAGAAAGTGTGATAGAGAAAGAAAAAAGCTGAACTTATTTTGAAGAGCGTACTTTTGCAAAGTTTCAAGTTTTCTTTGTCAAAGTAGGGTCCGGAAGAAAATTTACACTTTTAAAACCTCAATAGCCCAACGGTTAAGGGTGCGGACTGAAAACTTAAAGGTCGCAGGTTCGAACCCCACCCGTTGCACTATTGTCGTACCCACTCCTAGCACAAGCTTTCCGCTTATTTGGAGGGGAGAGAGAGGAGGATATTAGTCAATTTCAGCTTGGCTAATGTTCTTTTAAAAAAAAAACACACATTTTTGCTCTCGATAGTTTTATCTAGATAGATATATAGTCCCCTGGCCCTTCATAGACGACGGACTTTTTGTGCGTTGCGCAAAAAAATTTGCAAGTGTATAACTTTTTGCGCATATAATTTTGTGTTCTTTCTATAAATATTTATAATGGATTTAAAGTGTGTGCAGTATATTAAGTACATACTCTTTTATTGCCCTCTACTTAATAGGTATTATATCCTGTATTTAATGTTTCTTCAATAAACTTTCCACGTATAGTACCTACCTACGTGTTATAGCACGTATGATGTCACAATACGATATTTTTTGCTTCATTTTTTGTAGGTAGAAACTCTTATCATTTTTTTATTACAAGAACACAAATAGGTTATTAAATGGGTAATTAATGCTTATACAGTAGAATCCCGATTATCCGGATCAAATAAAACCAGGGGTATTCCGTATAATCGAAAATCCGGATAATCGATTTCAAAGCAAATGAATTACAAAGTACCTATGTAATTTAAAATTTCGGTTCGAAATAACTTGTTATTGACCTTTGACGTAATCAATCCCATCTTTTGAGTGATCACGAATGAGTTCGGATAATCGGATGTTCGGATAATCGAGGTCCGGATAATCGGGATTCTACTGTACACGATACGTGTTACTAATTGCTTTATATATTCTTGATATTATATAGTTATATGTAAGAATTTTTTATTAAAGTTTTGCTCTTCGGAGCGATTTCTATTTTCTCCTTAGACCGTTCGTCCATACAAAATTAAAAACGTGTTCTTCTGTTTTATCCATGAAAAATAACAATAGAGAAATTATTTTTATACCTACCACAAAATCCATATCAAACCATGTAATAATTTATTATTCTAAAATGGCGTGCAAAAAATTCAATACTTGTGAAATTAAAGAAAATAAGTTTGTAGACACAGCATTAAAAATATCGCGAAAGCGATCACTCGCTGAATAAGTAAAAAAATGTAATGCAACCATTGAAACAGTCCAAAACAGCGTTAAAATAGCTTTTTAAAAGGAAATTTTCTATTTATGGCAAAATAAACTCATTTTGTTATATTCCGCAAAGTAGAAAATTCTGTATGGTAGATAGGTATTACAAACGCAAAGTCGCAAAGTCCTTGCGATTCTACATTGTAGAGTTAATAATGTTCTCTTGAAGATGCGTCCGGTATAGCAGTAAAACGTGTATTTTATATTTTTGAACCATTTCCCAGTTTCCGATTGAGCTGAAATTTTGCCTACATATTATTATGTAAATTGTATGACAATGCAATATTACTATAACATGAAACTGATTTGATAATGGATCCAGAAAGTGGCTATGGGAACTATGTAACGACGTAAGCTCACGAGTTTAGACTTCTTTAATTCATGTTAACAAGTATGTTACTAGATGATATCCAGGGTCTGATGAATTTTTAACAATTTTTTTTTCAAAGTTGTTATTTTAGTAAGTTTTTATGGTATTGGTTCGACTAGTGTGTGTTTCTTGCTTGGTTGCTTGTTCTTCATGCGTTTCTTTGTCGGGAGGGCAGACCTATAACGCGTACTGCACGTTGTACCATACAAAGTTTTCTTTCGCGGATTATTGCAAAGTTTGATTTTGCTTGTGCATTATAGATTTGCGCAAAGTAACGCTTGTGCAGCTGTTCTGCTTTATTTTGAACAATAAATAAATGGATAAAGAAGTCGGCAACTTCTTTCCAATATTGGAAAACTTTCTTCCAAAGATAAATGGAAAATTAATAAGTAGTCCTCGAAAACATGACTCAAGGCCAATTGTATATCAGCCGCTTAAGATAATGTTACTTTTAAAGTTAAATTTCACCACCTACAAAGGTCACTTTGGGATCTACACGCTAAAGGAAGTTAAAGAACCCTGACTTCTTTGCAAAACGATGCTTCTTTTGTTGGTCAAATTAACTTTAGTTTTAACAAATTAACATTACTTTTTCCGCCTAAATGACCCTTATAGGATCCACTGTCCGGCAAAAAAATAAACATCGCTAAACTAAGAAACCAAAAAAATAATTAAAAACCAAGACAACTTTGTATACAAAAACTATAGAGATTGGAAATGCTTTATAATCAGATATAGCTAAAAGCGACAAATAGTTCTACGTAAACGTTATAAAAGAACAACTTTCTTCCAAAAAACAAAACACTTGCTCCATAAAACACCATCTAAACATAAACAACGTAGGTATAGCTACTTACCAAAAAATTAAAGACAGGCGAGGTACGGTTAGACCTACCTAACCAGACATTCCTTATTCAAAAAATAAATGAAAACCACAACCTTAAGGGCGTAAAGAAAATATAAAAGAACATTTTCTGGCCACAAACGCAAAAACCTCTGGAAATACGTCAAATAGTTATAAGAGCGGTACAAAGGTAGGTTAGAACTTAGAAGGAAAACTTTCGCTGACTTACTTCAAACTAGTTTCGACGGTGGCCGACATTGTGGACGAGCGTACCACAACGCGAATTCACGCTCACTGTTGTTTGGTTAGCTAACTATAACTGAGAGTTAGTAGCGATATAGAGTTGTTGTTACCCTTATTACATTATCATTGTTTTACACAGGAACTGATAAGAAGATTGTACTAATGTACCTACTATTGCCTTGGGATTGTCTAGAATGACAGCTATAGTCTGACTCTGACGATTGCATACCTATTCTCTCGCTAGTAGTTTAAATGCATTGATGCAGCAAGAACGTCATAAATTCAGCCAATCAGAGTTGATTGCGACCATCACAGATTTTTACACACTCCCACTGCTGAATATCAAGGCAGCACAGAGGCCAAGCCTAATTTAGGAAGTCATATTTTGTTCATGCACTCAAAACAATTGCTTGAGTTACATATTTGTTCCGTTTGCTGTGGAAACCCTGGAGCCATGGAGTCGAAGTGCAAAAACATTTCACCTCAGTTAATTGTCTCATCTGGTGACAGAAAGGCTGGCTCATTTTTTGCACAACGGATCAGCCTGACTGGCCAGCGTGGAAATGCAGCCAGTATTCCTTGGCACCATTCCACGTGGACATGATTTGAATAGTAATTAAATTAGTTTAGCTATAAATTTTATTGTAACATTTAAAAAAATTGCTGGAAGACAAAGTCTTCGAACAGTGCAAGTTGCCAGTGATGTCTTACCGTCTACGGATCTGAAACATGGTTGTTTACTACGGACCTCATAGGCTCAGCCGGTGATGGAGAGAGCTATAGCTCGAAGTATCACTGCGAGATGAAATGAGAAATGAGGAGATCCATAGAAGAACCAGAATTACCGGCAAAGCCTATCGAGTCGTAAAGCTGAAGTAGCAATGGGCTGGGCAAATGCCCGAAGAACTGATTGGTATTGATGTAGTGAAATGGAGGGTGGTAATCACGACCCTGCATCGGGAAGTGCAACGTTGGTTATTCCCCCACTAGGTGGACGGACGATCTCAGGCAGTCGCTGGCAGCCCACGAACGCAGAACGTACAGGATCGTTTTCTGTAGCAATAAATTAAGAGACCTATGCCCAGTAATGGTTATCTTCACCATCTCAACCCATAGGTTGAGATGGTGAAGACAACCATTTGCCGGAAAAATTGTAGAAATATGATACAGTATTGATACGCCCAAGTAGATACCTACCTATGTATTGTCGCTGACCTGCAAATGCAATTAAATGCCATAATCAAATAACCGGTCAAGTGCGAGTCATACTCGCGCACTGAGGGTTCCGAAACTATTGACCAATGAATTAATTAGGTACCTACTAATGACCTTCTAAACGTTAAAAAGAATCAAACGAGTCGAAACTCGATGGGGTTACGTCGTTTCATTACAGAGTTCCCATAAACGCCTTTCGGCTTCATCATCAGAACCTGCATATCATTTAGGACTAGAGAACTTGTCAAGACGAATTAAAAAGCCCAAACTCGATGGGGTTGTGTAGTTTTCTCACAGAGTCCCCAATCTCCATCTTTCATCACATTATTTGTCTCGTTGGTCTAGTGGATGTTCTACTGCAGATGACAAGGTTCCATTATATCTGTACCTCAGACAGCATATAAAGACGTTGGCTTTACACCTAATCTCTCTCTCTGATTTCCGTATCATTGAACTATGAATTGCCTATTACTACTATATTATTTTAGGGTTGATACTAGGGATTGCAATCCGGATTCTTCGAAATCCGAAAAAATCCGAAAAATCCGGATTTCTAGGCCTTTTTTAAAATCCGGATTTAGGCATTAAAAATCCGGTTTTTTCGAATATTAATTACAATTGATGTTTAACCAGAATTTTTCATTGAATGTCGTAAATATAGGTCAACGTTACTTTGATGCACAATATTATATTAATAATAATCTATATTTCTATATTAATATTATAACGAGGAAAGATTTGTTTGTTTATATGTAATCAATAAACTCTGAAAATACTTTTTTTTATATTAATAGCGGGCAAACGAGCAGGCGGGTCACCTAATGTTGTAATGTATCGTCGCCCATGACAATTTTTGTACCACCAATGCGTTGCCGGCTTTTCAGGAATTTATTGGTCCGCCACTTGAATAAACCCATATTGTAAATACCTAAGTGGGAACACCGTCGAAGGGAGATGATTCCACAAAAAAAGGTCTGGAGCAACGAATGATCGAAGTGCTCCAGGCATCAAGGTGGTGAGAGTGAATTTGCGTTCGGTGGCGTGCGGTGCGGTTGCAGAAGTTAGAGGGTGGAATAAGATCAAATAGCTCTTCAGAACACTCCCCGTTATATAGCCGATAGAACACGCAAAAAGAGCTCTCTGTGGTGTTGGCGAGCTGGTTAATTTGGGATTGTCCATTGGAAGGGGTAAGGGAAGTGTTCTGGAAGAGAACAGGTGTGGCGAAGGGGGTACGGTAAACGCACAAAGTGTTTTTGAAGGGTTGAATTCGACAAGATTTTATGAACCCCATACGGACACTTTCCAGAGAAGTCTCAAATTCCGACACAAGTTTGGCTCTACTCCCCTCCAGACTGCGCGAGAGAACTGTGCATGCAGCATGGCCTTTGTAAAGGGCATCAGCAGTACTGTCATCTGCATAACAATAGATGATGCTGTTATGCAACATATTATTGTTATGCAGAATGAACAGGTCGCCCACCAACTGCTCCTAAACGGAAAAACTAAACCTTTTGCAGGAGCTACTAAAATCCTGAGAAACCCAACCACAGAAACTGATGCTCTGAGCACTAACATTAGTCTCAATGAATTAAAAGCTGCGCTCAAGAAGCTGAAGAGTGGTAAAGCGTGTGGACTCGACGATCTCACAGTCGAACAAATAAAGCATTTTGGGCCTGCAACGCTGGATTGGATTGTGAGACTCTTTAACAACTGCCTAGAAACTAAAAACATCTCAAAAATCTGGCGCAAGGCCCGGGTCATTGCGTTACTTAAGCCTGGTAAATTTGCTGACGATCCCAAAAACTTCCGACCAATTTCCCTTCTTTGCCACTTGTATATATATATTGTATAGCTGTTTGAAAGAATCCTCCTTGGCAGACTCACACCTTACATTGATGAAAAACTCATACCTGAACAATCAGGCTTTCGCCCAGGCAAGTCCTGCACGTCGCAAATTCTCAACCTGACTCAACATATTGAGGATGGCTTCGAGAGAGGGAAAATTACAGGTGTCGCTTTTGTGGACCTATTGGCAGCTTACAATACTGTAAACACCTGCGTAATGATTAAGAAGCTTTACGAAATCACGGCTGATTACGCTTTTTGCCAGATTGTGAGGCAATTAATGAGCTACCGCCAATTCCAGGTTACCCTTCAAAACCAGAAGAGCCGGTGGGGGAAACAGCGTAACGGATTGCCACAGGGTAGTGTCCTGGCGCCAACTCTGTTCAATATCTACACTAACGACCAGCCTAGGCCCCAGGACACTAGAAGTTTTATTACGCTGCGCCCATGAAGAAAGCTAGCGACCCAATTGCACAGCTTCGCAGGAAGTCCGTAATATGATGGCAGCTTCGATAACAAAGCCCTATGTCAAACCCGATCAAAGGCTTGAGCGATGTTGAGGCTGACCGCTAGAGCTTCCCCCCTACTGTCAATAGCTTCCGCCCTGCCGTGGCGAAAGTTTTATTGATAATCGCTGACAAGCTAGTGCTCCTCGAGGTAATTCAGCAGTTTGACGTTAATATTTTGCGTCATAACTTTGGACAGTAAAGAGGTAATTGCGATAGGTCTGTAATTTGAGGGAACCAAGTGATTGCCTTTTTCGGAATTGGGTGAACCAGAGCAGTTTTCCACGAAGATGGAACAGTGCTGGAGGAGTAAGATAGCTGAAACAGACGCGTTAAGACAGGTGTTAACTTCGGAGCATACGTTTTCAATACAACCGCAGGAAACCGTCTGGCCCACTCGTCTTATTGATGGCGAGAGAAAGGAGTGCCTTACAAACATCGCTCTGAGTAAAGCATATATACTGTTCAGATTCATCATCTAGGAGTGACATTTTTATCCTATAGAAGAAGACGAAGATACGAATTTAAAAAACAGACTAGTTTTGTTTATTTGACTGACTAAGTATAATTTCGATTTATGAATATTGATAAAAGACGGATTATAATGAATTCTCATACTATTATTTAATTTTTATTCAAAATACTTATAATTTTGCATAAAACTACGTGTTTTATGTATAATTAATTGAAAATATTAAAAAATTGCAACAAATTGTATCGAAATCCGAAAAATCCGGATAATCCGGATTTCGAAGTGATGATTATTTTAAAATCCGGATTTGAAAAAAATCCGGATTTTGCATTCCCTAGTTGATACAGTATTTTGATAATACAAAATTATAAAAACAATTTAATTTATTCATTAAGTTTATCTTACCTATAAAAAATGTGAGTAGGAGATACAAACTTTGGAATTAAAGTGACCTAACTCAAAAATTGCAATTTGTGGGAAATGAGCAAGACTTCAAAAAAGTAGTGTTGAGTAAAATTGAATGTATCTCTGCCAATAAAACTATTAAAAAAGTTAATTATCTTAATACTTAATCATCTTATACATATGGATTGGTAATACATATTATATTAAATGTTAAATAAGTACATTTTACAACAACAGAAGTTACAGGAATTTTGAGTTAAATCACATTCATTCTAAAGGTGATATATAAACATAGCAAAGGTTGACATTGAGCTTACCACACAGTGATTTGAAAATAATGCCTCAGCATATCAGTTTAATAACATTTCTTTGACTGCAATTGGCACCAATAGGCATTCAACATTTTATCCTAAAAATATATAATGTCTCAAGGTAAACACAGAATGTATATGAGCTTGTGACACAATCCTAAAAGTTGTAGGTTCTCTGGGTTGTGTGGAGGTACAGATATATGTATGGATTCTTCATAATCAATATTATCCATACTCAAGGAACCAAATATCAACAACAAAAAATTGACATTGTGCTGCATTTACTTCTGAATATATTATCTCTTCTAGCAGCAATCCAACATGCAGTGCAAACTCTAGTAACATAGTCTGGTATTCTGGTAACCTGAAATAAAAATAATTATTGTTAAAATAATATAACTGGTAAATTGGCAAGCTAAGATTAAACTCTTAACAATCCTACATCAAACCTTTCAACGAGACAAGTCAGGACATGTTAACTTGTCATCGTACTAAAGTCTCCTATAAGTGTGGGGAGCGCACTTGCAATTAGCTGGCAGCAAAAGTAGAATGTGCTTCTATTTTTTCTATTGTCAAATGATTATTTAACTGGCCTGTCCAAAAAATTACAATGCACGCCAGTTTTGCAAGTTACTTAACAAATGGCTTTGCATAAATTAGGCTTATCTCTGATTATATTATGATATATTGTTGTACAACACATAAATTATCTATACTTCTATATAATATTGACATGAAGAATACCTATTTAAATAAACTTGTTGAAGGAATTATTATAATGGTATGGGACAAAATTTAGGTTAGCATTATTACTAATTAAAACAGTAACAATAACAAGCTAGTTTTAACTCGGTCTTAAGTCTGAGACTGTCTTCTATAGATACCTAGGCATTTCTATAGTTAGATAACTGCATGAATTTGGGAGTTGTAGTTTGAGTTTCCCTTTCTAATGCTTCTTTGCGAGAGATTAAAATAAATAAGTAGGAACTCACCGACATTGGTGATGACGTATTATCCATTGGCGATGGAGTATTGTCCATTTTGATAATGGGTTTAATTCACAAAGTTAAGTATATGCATTAAGTCTCTGTCTCGAATACGAAGTTCACCTCCATACAAAGTTAAAAGAAAACACTGATTCAGTACTAATATTGTAAAATGTAATGTAACTATCCCACATATAAAACAAGAAATCAAATGTTATTTGTCTCCAAGAGAATATAAACCATTTAGTATGCTTATTTGTGCAAACTACTATTGAACTTTTGTTTGTTTGAATTTGGTTTTGAAAGTTTGAATATGGTTTGAATTTTGAACCAACTTTGAACACCGTAGACAGCTGTCTACGCCTCTATGAAATCTATACTATGATTAATACCTACTGGACTGACTGTCTCTGCAGGTACCTACCTACCTAGACCTACCTACCAATGATTAGATACCTTAATAGTTATGAATCAATATCAATTTGAAGCACCACATTTGACATACGAGTGTCTCTGGAACTAATAATATTGCAAATGGTGCACCGACCGCCATAATTTTATTAACTAATATAAATAGTGAATAAATAAAAATGAATAAGTAATAAGTGGAGAAATAAATTAAAAGTAATTGCATTTATCAATGCAGTGTCGCTAACTTTGTTATACCTATACAAAAGTTAGCAACAAATCAATACTTTCATAGATTAATTCTAGAGGTCAGTGTAAAAAAGTTGTAATAATAATCTGTAGTAGAAAAAAAAATTCTATTATAGTGTTCTGTGAATCTGTAGTTGTGACAAGTGACATGTGGACGTGACGCGTAAAAAGTTAAGCTTTGAACAAACTAACGGACACGTAAGCCGCGGCTGGATAGTAAATTCCATTGAACTTTAGACACTATATCGGGCGTAGTCGCGAACGTAACCTTTGGCGATCCTTGAGCGTTCGGATGTCCGATAGAAATACGGGCCTGCTGATCTCAAACGACTGTGCACACTTATCAGTCGCAGCTATAGTCGCGGCATCCGATAGTTTGCTTTAGCTTTAGCGTTGCAATTAATTTAAAAGCCATAGTAAGTTATCGTTTTTTTTTTTGTTTTTTTGACTGTTTTAGGTACTATTATATGGTTTAGAGGTATCAAAATCTCCGTAATTTGCAAGATTTTAATACTGGTGTTTAAAAAATATAACGGGACTTACTATGAAACTAAGAATTAGGTGTGGAAAGAAACGATTTTTGGAAGATGTCCCTTAATTTGTTTTAATAGTGAGAAAGCCGTGGTTTTAAAGCTGTAACTTTTCACTGAGTTAAGCTATAAGCTTGATATTCTTAAAACACTACGAGACCATTGAACTTTATATTCAGTATAAATTTCGACTTAGTATCATAAGCCGTTTTCGAGAAAAACGGTGGTGACACACTGACAGACAGACGGACAACGGAGTGATCCTATAAGGGTTCCGAAGTTTTTTTCGGAACCCTAAAAATATCAGTACATACTTCTTTTAGACTAATTATTATTTTTAACGATTTTATCTTACGGCTTTTGCATGTGGCATGGCTTTACAGATTTGATAGCGATGTAGAAACTATAAGACCCATTTTATAAGAAAATGTATTGAAAAATCTCTAATCTCACACAAATACCAGTAGGGTTAGGGATATACGAATACGATCAATCGAATTAAATCTTGTACCTCACAGCTCTATGTTAATCCACTTGCAGTTATATCAAAGGTGGTACCTCTTGATACGAGAAGACGCGGTTTGCAACAACCGTGAGAAGATCGCCATGTTTACCGCTCAGACCCTTTGTTTCCATTTCTGCGTTAAACGGAGAGATACCTGAGAGATATCACAGCTGTCTATCACGTCGCGTGAGGCATGATATGCGAGGATACACTTTGACCCCGTTGTAGGTATCTTAAATTCATACCCCTTGGAACTTTCATACCAAGTTAAGGCACCGCAGGAAATTCATCATGTAATGAAATAAAACGAAATGAAATGAAATTATGTATATATAGATGTATAGATTCCTTGAAATGAGTTTGTAACATTATAATATTACTAGCGGACGCTCGCGACTTCGTCCGCGTTCTTAAATTGTTGAAATTTTTCCTGAATTTTCTTTGCTATAAAGCTCACGGAGCCCGAGACCTTTCCAACGAATGCAAAACCGTGGAAATCAGTTCGTGCGTTCTGGAGTTATAGCGTCAGGAAGGAAAACCCGACTTATTTTCATATAATAGATATCGTAGGTACCTAACCATATTCTGTGGGTATGTACGAGAATCATGTACTTATTTTAATATTAATAATTAATTATTATTATCCTCATCTAGCAAATATTATATGGGTTTTCATGTTTCCTTACAGGAAATGTTCAAACGTTTGCTTTATTGGTAATTAAAAATTAAATATGTTTTGTGCAATAATAGCTTGTCTGTTTTTAATTAATTGGCGATTAAAAAATAAGCGTCAACGAATCCCTTTGAAAACCTCCTTAGAAATCTGTGCTCCTTACGAAAAATACTTTGAGGAAGTAGTAAATTTTCCCAAAAAATCCTTCTACACCCTGTTGCATTTCCCTATACCTTGAAGTTGAAGAGTATACAAATTATAATAATTGTAATTCTCTATAACTTCATAAAAATACAACTTTCATACAACCTTCCAAACCTCATTTCACGCTCTTTAAGGGTGGTTTTGCATAAAAAATTCTTTCTTGACTAATATCTTAAATTGAATTCAGCAAAAACTGTCTTCCCGTATTTTACCACCCTTAAATGGTGATTTTCAAGAAACTCGGACATGCATATTTTTTATTTATAATTAACAACATGATTACCGATTTCAGCTCAAACTCAAGACGGAGCTGTGTTTGTTTGTTGGTTTGTCCTTCAATATCGCTGCAACAGAGCTACGGATCGACGTGATTTTTTGCATGGGTATAATTGAGGACCTGGAGACTGACATAGGCTAAAATCAAAGAGTTCCCGTGGGATATTAAAAACTAAATCCACGCGGACGAGGTCGCCGGCGTCAGCTAGTCAATAATAAATAAAAAAGCCTCAATAGCCCAACTGTTAAAGGTGCGGACTGAAAACTGAAAGGCCGCAGGTTCGAGCCTCACCCGTTGCACTATTGTCGTACCCACTCCTAACACAAGCTTTCCGCTTATTTGGAGGGGAGAGGAGAATATTAGTCAAGTTCAGCTTGGCTAATATTCTTTATTTAAAAAAAAAAGAAAAAAAAAATGGTAGGCACTAGGCAGGTACTCACATAGGGAAAGCAGATGAAGGTTTGGAGGACGCTAGCGTTGGCGGTAAGTGACGTACTGTACTTCTCTACTCTCCTGGACCACTTGCATCGTGTTATACACGAGAAATAATAGGTAGATGTTTAGACCTGAAACATGCAACGTACAAGTAAATAAATAAATAAATATCAGTTGTTTAAAAATTATAAATTTTGTGAAAACTCGGAATTGTCTGAACTTCAAGAAGAAATAGGTAATAATTTCAATTGTAGTTTATTCAAACAGAAAATATTTTTCTTTTTTTTATTCGATGACAAGATAGCCCTTGAACGCGATGGTAAATGATCTCACCTGATGGTAAATGAGGATGCAGTCTAAGATGGTAGCGCTTAATTTCTTCGTTCCACTTCCAGTGGTTTTAGATGATATATTTTTTTAAAATTTAGATTTCAGTTAAGTAAAATTTTACGTTATTAAAATGAAAGTGCCAGCTTTTTGAAACCGATTTGGAACGTTGAGACTGCCCCGAGGAAAGCCATGGAATTTGTAGAGTACAGAAAGGTATGGTTTTTCTATTTCAATTACATGGAGAGACGAAATTGCTATTTATTTTCAGTAGGCAATGCACAACAATATTTTCGAGACTTGTTAAGAGTGAGAGTGACATTAAAAAAAGAAAAATGACATTGTGTTATATTAAAAACTCTTATTTTAAGAAATGTAAAATTTATTAATTATGATTTATTGATTATGATTTATTAATTAAATGACAATGCAGTCTCAGCTGGTAGCGAGCTAACTTGGAAGGGGTATAGCAGTGTAAATTCCACCCATACTCCTAATCCTTTTCTACACGCCATTGTGGCGGAACGCTAAATCACTTGGCAGCACGTCTCTGATGGTAACTAGCCATGGCCATAGTCTCCCACCAGACCAAGCCCCGTCGGAAATCGAACCCGAGACCTTCTATTTATAAGACCACAGCGCTCAACACTGCGCCAGGGACCCATCTTTATCAGGGAGTTACAAAAAAATCACATCTACTCACCAAAGAAGATGAAGTATATAATGTTCTCCATGTATTCTCGAAAGTCAAAGTATATGAGGTCAACACATAATGTCAGAATTTGAAACAGCGTGCCAAAGTAAAAGTATATTTGCAGAAGAATACGTTTTTTCTGTGAAAAAAAAAGGGAAACAGTTTGAACATGGCTTGAAACTTGTAACGCTAGGTAACGACCATTCTATTATTATCCGTATCCAAAGGGTACAAACGAGACCCTATATATTTTTTTTTTATTCGATGACAAGGTAGCCCTTGACTGCGATCTCACCTGATGGTAAGTGACGATGCAGTCTAAGATGATAGCGGGCTAACTTGGAAGGGGTATAGCAGTGTAAATTCAACCCATACCCCTTATCGGTTTCTACACGCCATCGTGCCGAAACGCTAAATCGCTTGGCGGCACGTCTTTGACGGTAGGGTGGTAACTAGCCACGGCCAAAGCCTCTCACCAGACCAGACCAGAGACAATTTAGAAATTATAAATTCCTAAATTGCCCCCGCCGGGAATCGAATCCGAGACCTCCCGGTTATAAGACCATAGCGCTCACCACTGCGCCAGAGAGGTCGTCAAAATTACTAAGCCTTTGCTGTCCGTCCGTCCGTCTGTCTGTCAACGGGCTGCATCTCATGAACCGAAATAAGTAGACATCTGAAATTTTCTATTGCCGCTATAACAACAAAAAATAATTTAAAAAATTAAATTTAAACACTGTGTTGGTAACACAGTGTTAAATCTTGCAGCATGGTACAGAACCAAGAAATGTATGAAAATGACAAGAGCGCTCCTGTCATTTTCATACAAAATTTTTAGCTGACGTTTATTCACGTTTACTATTCGAAAGTTAAAATGTTCGTGCTTAGGCTACTGATGTTCGTATCTATGTATCTGTGTCAATAGTTGTATAGTGCGATTCGAATGAGATATAAAACGGCTGTCAAACAGCCATTTTATATTTCTGTCCTGCTCATATGAAGTATACACTGAGTGAGATAGAAACAGTAAATGGCGGCTTCTCATTCTTATTGTCATTTGAAACGCATTATATTAGTGGGAATGACCCATTTTAAAACCGTTACCTGATGAGCCCCAACCAGCAGGATGATTGTGATGATCACATCAGTTGCCACAAATGCAATTGTCAGCGGTATGTGGAGCACAGGATCTATTGGTGCTGACTCCTGGCTGACTTCCTGGTTATCCGTCTCCCTCGACACGGTCGTTATCCCTTCCACTAGAAGGAAGAGGAGGAATGGAAACGACAGGAGGGAAAGCACCTGAAATTAATACAAAAAGGGAGTAATGCCTATTTTCACTAACATTCCCTAACGATTACCTAAGCTTAGTTAGATGAGGCTTTCTTTCAATTTTCTTTTTACGTACCTTCAGGGAACACTAAGAGGTGAAAATGTCTTTGGGTAAGGGATTGTATTTACCTACTTAAAGACATTTATGGTTGGTGAAAACGGGCATTAGCTCATTAGTCATTTCACAGACCCCATGCTTGCCATATAGAACGTTATTTTACCCTCAACGAAACGGAGAAACCTATAAAATATTTTCATTTTCAATTAAGTAATAAAAAAAAACATCAAAAAATATGTGTAGGTACACACACATTCTTTAATTTGTGTATGTGCTTTTTCTATTTTTCTAATTTAAAAATACGATATGAAAGCTTACAAAGACAAAGGCAAAAAGACAAGATTGCAATAATATCAATCGATATCAAGAACGCACCTGTTCCATTGAAACTTAATAATATTCAAATAATATGGACCAAAACAAAGTATTCCTTCGAATTTTAATTATCTTACTATGGGTTTTACGAAGTCTGAAACTGGTTTTACCAGTTGTAAATAATATTATGATACTGATTATGTTTAAATCCGTTCCTTGAAGAGAGGTCAAAGTATTGCCGATTGTGTGGTCTTGTTTTGGGATGACTATATCTTATAAACATGTTTTTAAACATTTTAAAGATCGATAAACATTCCCTCCCGCAATATAAAGAAACTGAACTCCACTAATGAGACTACTTTGAAGAATTCTTTGAAGTAATGCAAACGCAAAATTAATTTCAGAACTTATTGAACTGAAATCACAATTTTTGTTTTAGTATCTTACAAATGTATTTTTTTGATTTACTTGTGTATGCAATTAACTGGGTAACTTAAATAAATTAAAGATAAAACTAATAAATTTTACTAAATGTTGTACCTAATAATAAATGTTAGGATCCTCCTGTGATCATGAACTTACCAAGTTAACATATCCAAAAATAATAACACCCTTTCTTATAGGCACGCAGAAACAACACTTTTTTACAACTGGACATTGCAGTTTTTGGAAGTCGCAGCACTTCATTATTTGTTATAATAACTTTTAAGTATGATTACTTAAACTTTAGGGTATTTAATTTGGTAATCTATTATCATCATCTTTTCAGCTTTTACTAGCTCTAATGCCTCCCGTACCTTAATTTCAAAGTTGATTTTTCATAAAAATTACTTTTTTGAATATTTTTAAAAGTTTTTTTTTTTTTTTGTAGGATAATTATAAATTATCCCAGCAATAAAAAAACGGTTTAAAACAGACGCTTCACTATTCTACACTAAATTTAATTTACGATTTTTTTTGGAAATCCCTAGTTTAAAAAAGCGAATAAGTTTTTATTTTATGACTATGTTTGTCATTTTTTTTGGTGTAGGTAATAGATACAATTTTACGTTATTTGTACGAACCTATCTAGATTGAACCACTTGGCTGGAATGGTCCATTGTCATTGGTGACCGGACACAGCGAAGATAATCTTAAGTAACATCTATAATACAGACATCCTTTACAATAACAGGATACTTCCTTATGCTCGTCCACGCTAGAGCTACCATGAGTCCATGAGTTTTTTTTTTTTAATCTTTATTTATTATATAGGGCTTTTACACAATAAGTATATGACAGCCCCATCGTACTTTTATCATATACTTTCAAATTTAACAATTAATAATCAACATGAATATGAACATTAATATGCTTAAAAGGACAATGGGCACTTTTGTATGAGTTGCGTCCCCAGACTGTATCAAGTTGTGATATATGTCATTTTAAAGGTCATGATAATAGCTTCATTTTATTGTATGACACCAACTATGAGACACGTGCAGGGAAAGAACTATGATTTTTTTATTTTTTTTTTATAATAGAACGTATTTATTTTTGTTCTTTTGTTTTTTTTTTAATACAGAATGTATGAGTTATTTTAGGGGTTTCATTTATTTAGTATAAACTCAAAAAAACGCTTAAACCCTACCTAAAGCCGTCTCCAACCGCCCCTATAACGGCCCCTGACCTCACATTTAATCTATTATACGTGCGTCCTTTGTACAGGCCGTAGTTGGTAACTATTAACTACGCGGCGCGCACATATCTTTTGCTCTTTAGGATCGGTTCTATTTTGAGTTTTTGATCTCTGTCCTCTGCACGTTTAACGGACTTGATTTTTCTGTTTTTGCTTTGATTGTGGCTAGTTGGTACGACGGTAATTAGTTTTATTTTATATAGTGCGGTGTGGCTGCTTGTCTGTGTTGCACCTTCACCTCCGTGCTTGCATATCTACGCAGTACCCCTGCCTGCCTGGGAGAAACGACGCTGTACCACCTGTGCAAGAAACTCACCGGAACCGACTCACTCGTCTACGCTGTACTAGACAGCCAGGGTAGGCAAAAATACTCCGTCCAGGATCGTGCTGAGATCATGGTGGAGTATATGGAGATACAATTTACTCCAAACCCACCGGCCAGTGACAATGCGTACAGGCACCACGAAGAGATCGACCAACAAGTGCGGGAATTCCTGTTGGCCCAGACTCCCCAGCTCCGGGGAGGCGAGTTCATCTCCCCGTCTGAGCTGAGGAAGGCCGTATTCCGACTCTCCAAACGGAAGGCGCCAGGCTACGACGGAATTCCGATCGCCACACTTCAGCAGTTGCCCAGAAGAGGTCTCGTTGCCCTAACGAGACTCTTCAATGAGGTACTCCACACCGCACACTTCCCGGAGACCTGAAAAAGGGGGAAGGTCATCACCATTCCCAAACCGGGCAAGGATCGCCACCATCCAGGGAGCTACCGCCCCATCACCCTACTGCCGCACATCACCAAGCTGTTTGAGCGTTTATTGCTGCGAAGGCTTGCCCCGTACATCCAACTACGGGACGAGCAGTTCGGCTTTCGCAGCAACCACTCGACGACGCTCCAGCTGGCGAGAGGACTTCACCACATCGCCAGTGAGAAGAACAGGGGGTACTGCACCGTCGGGGTCTTTCTCGATATCGAGAAGGCCTTCGATCGCGTGTGGCATACCGGCGACCTCTCGACCGACCTACCACCAATGATCGTGCGGCTGGTGGCTTCTTTCCTGGAAGGCAGATCCTTCCACGTCTCCGTGGAGGGCGCGGACTCCCAGCCGCGCCGCATACGTGCAGGAGTACCCCAGGGCCGCTGCCTATCGCCGTGCCTGTACGCATTGTACACTAACAACATCCCTACCCTCGCCGGACATCTACGCGAGAGGCGTGCTGTTGTCGCTCTACGCCGACGACAGCGCGTATCTCGCTTCGTCGTACCACCAGATCGTCGTCTGCAACAAGATGCAGCGCCTGCTGGACCTGCTTCCGGAATGGATGGTCAAATGGAGGATGACCGTCAACGTGGGAAAGACGGCCGCTATCCTGTTCGACATCCGGAGACCGGAAGCCTATGCATCAACTCCGCTTCCGAGGGCAGGACATAGTTTGACGAACTTTGGTGTGCTACTTGGGGTGCCGCATCGACCTCAGCCTTAACCTGATTCCGTTGGTCAACCAAGTTGTGAACCAGGCCAAGGCGACAGGGTCGATGCTTCACCAAGTCTTCAATTCAAGCCTATCACCGAAGACCAAGCTCCTCATCTACGGAACCTGTATCCGCTCCAGACTGACGTACGCGGCACCTGCCTGGTATGCGCTCTACTCGGCAAGTCAGAGGAGCCGCCTACAGGTCCTCCTGAATAAGTGCCTCCGTCTGATCGTTGGAGCTCCAAAGTACGTGAGGAACGACGTCATCCATCGCGACCTCAAGATGCCTACCGTGGAAGAGTACGTCCGCTCAGTTGCGCGGCGCATGTTAGCGCGCTGATTGCGGACCGTACCAGCACCTCAACGGCATCGCACTGCTAACCAGCCGCCCACGACCGGACGTCCCGTACCTCGAGAGCTCCTGCGATCGCCAACACCGAGGAGGCAAGCAAGTGACTCCAGCGACGACGAAAACGATGCGAAATCCACTGGACGATTCACTCGCCCATAGCGCGGAGCCACCCACCGGATTTGACATCGCTCCGCACACGGCGGCGGAATACCCGCCCGCGGTGCGGAGCCCCACGGATACGACGGACCACAGGCTCCTAACCAACGCCAGTGAGCCTCGGCCATAACTCAACACCGGCAAAATGCTCTTTCCCGTGCCCCGCCCGGGCCATGAGGCCATGCCTCGAAGCGCGTACCCCCTCAGGCCTCACGGACAGAGGAGACGACCCTGCTGTATGTTGTAACTAGACAATAGATTAAGCAGGTATTAAGGACCTTAATACAGCCGCTTGCTAGTCAAGGGGTAAAAGATCCCCCCACAAACTACACGTACGAACTAGCCACAATCAAAGCAAAAACAGAAAAATCAAGTCCGTTAAACGTGCAGAGGACAGAGGTCAAAAACTCAAAATAGTACCGATCCTAAAGAGCAAGAGATATGTGCGCGCCGCGTAGTTAATAGTTACCAACTACGGCCTGTACAAAGGACGCGCGTATAATAGATTAGATGTGAGGTCAGGGGCCGTTATAGGGGCGGTTGGAGACGGCTTTAGGTAGGGTTTAAGCGTTTTTTTGAGTTTATACTAAATAAATGAAACCCCTAAAATAACGCATACATTCTGTATTAAAAAAAAAACAAAAAAACAAAAATAAATACGTACTATTATAAAAAAATTAAAAAAATCATAGTTCTTTTCCTGCACGTGTCTCAAAGTTGGTGTCATACAATAAAATGAAGCTATTATCATGACCTTTAAAATGACATATATCACAACTTGATACACTCTGGGGACGAAACTGCCCATTCTCCTTTACCTATTATTTACACTTTTCATATAAAAATTAAATAACATAGTTTCTCAGTGCTCATAAACATAGTATTCTTTATATGGAGTCACATGATATTATGTAATGTTTGTGTCGTTTGAATTGGATTCAATACATTTTTCTGTAATCTTTATCGAAACGGAATCGTATCCAAATATCCAAGCTACTTATTCAAATGCTTTATAAGTTAATAAAAAAACAAAAAAATTCATTTTACAAAACCGACTTCAAACGCCACTACAAAGTATATCAATAATTGTGCCTATATTTGAAGAGTTCCCTCGATTGTTCCAAGATTCTATCATCACATCCTGACCTGATAACAATGGGACCACCTGAGAAGTATATACTTTCAAACAAAAAAAGAATTTTTCAATCGGTCCAGGCGTCTTTGAGTAATCGGGGAACATACAAAAAAAAAGATTCCGACGATTCGAGAACCTCCTTTTTGGAAGTCGCTTAATTAACTGCACTAAAGCCGAAAACATGCGCGGGATATTCAGATATCACAATGTTTTTTTTTTTCGAAAAATTAGCAGAATCTATGCACACTTCACTCTGTTCGCTAATTTTAAAACTCTACCATAAATCATAAATGCTCATACTCGAATTGGCACACACTCCATAACCATAGGAATAAAAAGCGTGGCCTTAAAAAGTCTTTTAATATCATTTTTTAAAATTTTTCGGAAGCCATGACACCTGCTCGAGAGGTAATTCTCACCTGGTTCAACTCCTGTGCCTGGTGGTTGGTCTCACCAGAAAATATATAGAACTACTGGTCACCCTGGATATATATAGCTATAATAATATGTTGACCTTTTTAAAAGAGTAGCTATAGCTGCTCAGTTTTTTGCCGGGTCTGTTCAGTAGAATCTGTTGTAGAAACTTCTTACCAAAACTTTAGGTGCTTTCTATAGGTATATCTTTACCTATGATATAGTATATGTACATTATATTATTTAGGTAAAGGTGACATGAATTATGTAATTCAAATTAATATCAAATTCAGAATTATTTATTTAATGTAGGCCATCTTATAGCTCTTATGACGCGTCAAGATTCTACCACCCGTTCGGAATGCAGATTTTTTTTAATTCAAAGATAGTCTATGACTGCGATCTCACGTGATAGTAAGTGACGATACAGTCTAAGTTGGTAGCGGACTAACTTCGAAGTATGGCAGTGTAAATTCAACCCTAACTAATCTGTTTCTACACGCTATTGTACCGGAACGCTAAATCGCTTGGCGGCACGTCTTTGGCGGTAGGGTGGTAACTAGCTACGGCCAAAGCCTCCCACCAGACAACTCTTCTGCTGAGAAGAGAACGATCTATGACTTCAGTTTGGAACTTGGGTACAAACCAGTAAGTACCTAAGTTTTTTATTTGATGACAAATTAGCTCTTGACTGCAAACTGTAATGAAAACTACTTTACTCCTATTTATGGTCTGCACAGACGAGGGACTGTCCGCGGAGGATAAAAATCCCCAAGGGAAAATCAAAAACCAAAATAGATCCTAACAATATATTTTCCTGTCCCTCCTCTGTGCCAAGCGTGCCAAGCTATTGATTTAAATAATTATTATTGGTGCTGATATTAATGCTGTCAATTTAGTTTATTAATAAGTTATTAGGAATAGTTTGCTAACGTGGTAGGTAAATTAGAATAAAACTCGCGTAGGTAGGTAATTATTATTTATACATTTATTTTATTCAGACCACCTACTGGTACTCAACGCGAAAAACACTTAAAATACTTTAGTTTGATATTTTAATATGATAGAAATAAATAAGTAATAGGTACTTAGTAAATATCAAAAACCAGACCAATAAAAGAAATTGTCGAGATCAACCAAGATATCATAATATATTTTCATTGATCTCAAAAATCTTAAATATATAAAAGGGAAAGGTGACTGACTGACTGACTGATTGACTGACTGACTTGATTGATCTATCAACGCAAAGCTCAACCCACTTGACGGATCAGCTAAGAAAGCACTTTTGAAAATTCAACCCCTAAGGGGATAAAATAAGGGGTTGAAAAATCGAACTTAACGTGAGCAAAGCCGTGGGCAAAAGTTAGTTAAATATAATTTGTAATTCTAGTAACGCCATCGAGTAATATTTTTGAATTGTACAAAGAGTTAGCCGTCTCTCTTTCTCTTCTTACTAATACTCTAGTAAAAGCGCCAGTCTTTTGATGATTTTATTCTTCTTCGACTCTATTCTTTTGATAGTTCTTTCATGGAATCAATGTTCGCGTTACATTCCTGGTCCGCGAACTGGATCTGGTTCACGAATTGAAACTGGGAGTTATTTTTCAGCTTCATGAATTCACTCCTCACGAGAATTATGAGGTACCCTTGGAAACCTGGAACACAAGCACATAACGCAACGACTGAACCGATTTGGATAAAATTTGGCACAGAGATAGATGGCTGGAATAACATAAAAGCTAATTTTTATCACGGAAAATAAGAGAATTCCTTCGAGAATCAAAAAACCTCAATACACGCGAACGAAGTCACGAGCATCAGCTAGTATAAAGTAAAAACTATTAACCCCACTCTCAAAAAAGGCGCGGTCACTCAGCAAACTTACTTGAGCGTAGTTTTAGATTTCTTTTTTTAGTTTAAATATTATGTATTGTTGAACTTGCGGGGGTGAAATTATCAATTTTGATAAAACCCCCAGGAAAATAAAGGGATTAAAAAAAATAAATTATATAATGTATGGAACCTATGTCACTCTATGTCTGGATTATATCCTACCTCCTAACTAATATTATAAATGCGAAAGTTTGTTAGGATGCATGGATCTTTGTTACCCCTTCAAATCCTCCTTCGCCACAGGCCACAGCGAATGAATCGATTTGACTGGAATTAAAAACCGTAAACCACGCGGCGTAAGCCACGAACTCGCGGGCACCAACTAGTAGTATATATTTATGTAATATCCTAAACAAAAAAGTTTATATTGGTAACAAAGTCCGATACATATCTAAATCTCGGAAAATTAAAGAGTTTCCGCGGGAATCGAAAAACCTTCATCCACGCGGACGAAGTCGCGAGCATTATCTAGTTTTATAATAAAAAAAGATAAAACAATTAAGTTTCTAGCTGAAATACTTACATATTAATAACGGGAACATAAAAATGGATGGTAAAAAAATCGGTATTAGAAATATAAGAAGGATTGGCGCCATATAAATGAAGTAAGCCCACGATGCTGTTATCAACAGAGTTATGACCACGTATATACACAAGGTAACTAGACTGTATCTGTAGAATATTCTAATTTTCCTGTAGTCTTTCTGAAACACAATTTTCAAAAACCTTTAACCTTTCAATGTTTCAATGTACAATGTACCGAAAAAATTGTTCCTTGTTACAAAGTACCTACCTACTTAATATGTTTAGCACACGTTTATTGTCTTGATAAACTAAAATTGTCTAAATGTCTAAAAGGAAATGGTGACTGACTGACTGATCTATCAACGCACAGCTTAAACCACTGGACGGATCAGGCCATTATGACGTAGACATCTGCTAAAAAGGGATTAAGAGGGTTCGAAAAATCAAACTTAACGAAAGACGGAGTCACGAGCTTCAATTAATAAGTAAATAAATTAAATTAAACATGGATACGTACTTTGTGTGCGCTAAAAAGAAAAAAGGCGTGAAACACGATGTCAGAGACGATCAAGAGAATAATTAGAGCACCAATGGTTTTTTCTCCAGGGGATGGATTTGGGCTTTCCTGCATTTTCATTATCATTACAGTTACGAAAAACAAGTTGAGGATCTGCAAGAGTCAAATATGTTAGTTTCTAAATCTACTGCCTTTTTCTTTATTTTTAGCATTTCCTGTGACTATGGAAAATAATAGAAAGTTGCCAACTAAGAACTGTAGTTAGCAACTTTTTTTTTTTTTTTTATTCGATGACAAGGTAGCCCTTGACTGCGATCTCACCTGATGGTAAGTGACGATGCAGTCTAAGATGATAGCGGGCTAACTTGGAAGGGGTATAGCAGTGTAAATTCAACCCATACCCCTTATCGGTTTCTACACGCCATCGTGCCGAAACGCTAAATCGCTTGGCGGCTCGTCTTTGACGGTAGGGTGGTAACTAGCCACGGCCAAAGCCTCCCACCAGATCAGACCAGAGACAATTTAGAAATTATAAATTCCTAAACTGCCCCCGCCGGGAATCGAACCCGAAACCTCCCAGTTATAAGACCACAGCGCACACCACTGCGCCAGGGAGGTCGTCAAAAACTTTCGATAGCAACTGAAATAGAGAATAATTCCCTATATCATCGAAAGAGATTAGTTAACACATCTTTGTCATGCTATGGACCTCAAGTATTTGTCAATAATATAAAGGCAAGAAAAAAGATTATTTCCGAAAGAGATAGGTAATCTGTAAGCTCTTCGGAAACAGCCCAAATGATTTTGATGACGCTTATACAATGGAACTTTTTGTATGAAAATAACGCTGAAAAGCTGATAACTTTTTATTTAGCTAATTTCTTGCGCAGTAGATAGATTTCATTGACTTATGTATTTAATATAATTTTCATCTCAGTGCCTACTTGCCAGACAGACAGACGGACGACAAAGTGATCCTATATTAAGTATTATTGGGTTTCATTTTTCCAGTATGACGTACTAAAAAAGATTGTAGAAAAAAAAAAACAAGAACACCAAAAACGTGTCTTTTATGTCCATTAACTTTTAACCTCAATTCGGAAGTACGAAAGCAAGTTATAATAAACCCTTTTACTTGTCTTTTGGTGGGCAAGTTTTTCTTTAATGGTTACTTTACATTAACCGCCTGATATCGGGTCCTAAATTAAGCAAACTAGACCTGCCATTTAAAACTTGGTACTCAAAAAAATTTTTTGCTACTTTGCTGAAGTTAGCTATCTACTTAGTTACTTTATTTATTTATTTATTTATTGGTTTACCAACAGGAAATCACGTAACAAATTACATAAAATTATACTACATCTATAGAAACATTTCAGATGTGCACCCAATTACAGGCAAACCGACATGCGTATAAGCAAAAGTGCAAATGCGGGTTTGCCAGTTAACAATTGCACAAGGTTAATTAAATAAAATGTATACAATTGAAGCAAAGAGTAAATATATACATAGGGCAAATTGAACTATCAGAAGCATATGAGGCTATGATGCGGCTACAATATATTGATACAATAATCTTTTATACTGTTGCAAAGAGAGTGAGTGTATATCGATAATGACATTAGAGTTTTTAAAAAGCTTGTTGTGCTCATGACAAATTCGAAGTAACACATTGTTAGCTCCCATATTGGTTCTACAACCGTTGATGACGAATGGTTTGTACCTGGAAAACCTTAGGTTGTTTCGAGGCACCGAGAAATTAATTTTAGACAATAGACTTGGACAGTCAATTTCATTATTTATAATTTTGAAGAGAAGCCATTATATTATTTTTATTATATTATTTTTTTATTATTTTTTGACCTGGTCAGACACCCAACGACGGACTTCGAGTGATGTAAATTTAAAATAACTTAATCTTTGTTTATATGAGGTTAATTCTCTCTTTTTGTTTTGGTGGACAGTTAACAAGAAGAGAAATCGTTTTTGGATTCTTTCGATTCTTTGTGTAGGATCTTTGTAATACGGATTCCAAACGCTGGAGCCGTATTCTAATAAGCTACGAATTGAAGCAAAATATACTATTTTAAGAGCCGAACAAGATTTGAAGGATTTGCAATTTCGCCATATAAAACCCAATAGTTTATAACATTTACTAATTAATCCATCAATGTGTGTATTGAAGGATAGCTTCTTATCTATAATAATGCCTAGGTCTCTAATCACATCAACCTCATCCAACAGAAGATTATTAAGAGTGTAGGAAGTCTGGGCCCCAAGTCTGCTATTTTACATGTCATTGTCATTGATCCGCAATACAATTACAATACAATTATCATTGGTCCAAAATTTCGTAGTCTACTAAATTCACAATGGTCGTTCGATTTCTTATAATTGGATTGTAATTCAACGATACCTCGGTATTGGCATTAGCTTAAAAAGCGTTTGCCGAAATGAGTTTCAAAAAAAACTACATATTAAAAACGTTTATTTAAGCTAGATTCAAAGCTAGATGTGTCAGTGGCAAACCATCGGAAAACAATTGTGACGCCATTGAATTAGTAGACTACCAAAATTGCTAAAAGTAGCAATTGGGATGTCATTGATAGACGATTGAACTACAATTGCAATAGCAGACTTGGGCCCCTGGAAGGGCGTACGTTTCTTTGTAAATTTTATGTGCTGGCATTACTTACCTCTTTTAAATAAGCCCATCCAAGTAAACCAAGTCTAAGTGGAAAACAGCAGCAACATCGCAGCAAAATTGGTATTTCACATCTCATTTTTGTATTTCATTAGTTAACCTTTTTATTTATAAAAAAGTTGTTTTACTAGCCTTAAATAATAGCCCAAAGGTTTTGTACAGTGCAAATTGTCCGTTAAAAGATCTGAACAACAAAAGTCGACTAAGTTATACTTTTTTTAGTTCAAAAAAAAAATAGTTGTTTTAAATTATTATTAACAGATGTTAGATGCAAGTTATCGTATACTCGTCTGGAATCCAACTGATGTGGTCGACAAAACTATTGTATTATGTATGTAATCAATCGAGTTATCATCTGGTTTCCTGTGGGATATTATTGGAATGTGGGATATCTCGTCCGTGGAAAAACCAATGCTTAAAAACAACGACCAGTCGAACGAGTACAACCAGCTTTTTTTTTTTTTCAAAGAATATTAGCCAAGTTGAAGTTGACTAATATTCTCCTATCCCCTCCAAATAAGCGGAAAGCTTGTGCTAGGAGTGGGTACGACATTAGTGCAATGGGTGGGATTCGAACCTGCGACCTTTCAGTTTTCACAGTGAGGACAGTGAAAACTGAAAGGTCGCAGGTTCAGCTTTAACCGTTGGGCTATTGAGGCTTTGGTTAATTACCACCCTACCGTCAAAGACGTGCCGCCAAGCAATTTAGCGTAACGGCACGATGGCGTGTAGAAATCGATTAGGGGTATGGATTGAATTTACACTGCCGTAAATTTCAAGTTAGCCCGCTACCATCTTAGACTGCATCGTCACTTACTATCAGGTGAGATCGCAGTCAACAGTTATCTTGTCATCGAATAAAAAAAAATTAGTTTGGTCATCCAAAGAGGCAAGGCAATGCTGCCAGCATCTTAGGTACTAAGCCTGCACATTGCCTAAGACTGCCTAAGACTGTATTTTAGTTCAAATTTTATTTCTTAAGTTTGTCTTAGTCATTTTTTTATTGATATATTGACTAGGTATTACATTTATGATTGAAAAGAATAATTCAATGTAAAATTTATTTATTTAACACCAAATGTATTTTATTTTTTTATATTATTGTTACAATAACAATTAATTAATTAATAATTATTTAGCACCAAAATTAATAGGAGATACTTTCATATTCGTAATAAATAAAATAAAATGAGATAATTTATATTAATATTGGATTTGACATAATACAAACATCTACCTTATAAAACTTAACGCTAGATAATATTATTATTGCGTATTTACAATTTTTATTTTTTTAACTTAATATTAAACTTGCTGAAATAAATATGCGAATAAAACTTTTGGAAATCGCATTCAACATCTTATCGCAATTACAACATTTACTCGTATATTCATTATAATGGCAACGTATCACAATTTTACACATTTTTATATTATGCAAAAACTAATGAGTACATAATATAACTTATAATCCACTTTTCCTTAGCTGTCTTAAAAAAAAGACGTGTGGCACTCGGGGACTGCCGCGGTAAAGCTATTGCATAGCATTTTTTATCAACGCCATCTAGCGGCTCACTGCTAGATGGCGTTGAGAAAAATGCGCCATCTAGCGGCTCACCGTAGAGGAGTCCCGTGTCAGCCCCTGGTCCTGGCCCGTGCTGGCCCGCGATAGAAGCTATGCAATAGCTTAAAAAGAAAATAAGTAGTTTCACGTACAAAAGTGTAAGCGACACGCTAAGTATAGCACGTACGACGTTCTTACCGCATACTGACAATGAAACCGTGCTATAGTTCTTTCAATTCACGAGGGCTCATGGTTGTGTGTGTGTCGTATCTGTATAAGTATGAGCGAGAGCTTGCTTGCGTCTGACCGCTCTCACCTAGGCTCCTGACAGGCACGCACACTTACGCAATGTGCATGTACACGACGTAACTACAAGTAAAGCTCACGCACCCTCGTGAAATGCAAGATTTACTTATACAAGTGAAAACCAAACTCATAGATGCTTGGTTGGGTTGGTCGGTTACGCGTTTTCTAATGCGAAGGAAGAATAGATTATAATATTTAAATTTTTTTTTTTTTTTATTTCTTATGTAACAATTCATTCATTCAAAATACCTACAAATCCGGTGACCAGCACCATGTTTAAAGTAGGAATAACAGAATAATTTATTCTGTTTTTATTTGTTGAACACAATGTCTAAACAAAACTGGACTGACAGGTCTTAAAGTGTTAAAGGATATTACATCGCATATCATATCGCAGGCGATAAAACGCAAAATTTTTCATTATATAAACATAAATTAACACGAAAATTTTAATGGGTAACAAAACTATGCTATGTATAGTGTTTCCACAATGAAGTTTCAAAAATGCATACAATCCAATAAATGTTAAGACGGGCAGACAGAAACTAGACCCATTTCCGTTGGTGGCACCCGTTCACGAGCATGTCGCATGATCCAGCCGTTGCTTCGCTCAACCATATTTAACTATACAAGGAGAGTTTTTCAGTGGCATCAACGTGTGGAACCGGCCTTTGGTAATGTTCACACAGTTCCGGGTATTCCTTTCACGAAGTCGATGTTCGCGTTACACATCTGGTCCGCCGCGTGGTTTACGAATTCAAACTGGGAGTTGTTTTTCAGCTTCATGAATTCACTCCTCACGAGAAGAATTAGGTAGCCTTGCAAAACTGGAACAGGAAACACATAATTTTATGGTTAACGAGCTTCTGCCCGCAGCTACGCTCACTTTAACTTATATTTTTCAAACTCCTATTCTAACCTCTTAGGGGTTGAATTTTCAAAAATCCTTTCTTAGCAGATGCCTACGTTATAAAGCTACCTGTATGCAAAATTTCAGGCCGATTCATCCAGTGGTATGAGCTGTGCGTTGATAGATCAGTCAGTCAGTCAGTCACCTTTTCCTTTTATATATTCAGATTAAAAGTAATCCTGACTACTATTATAAACTAGGTTTTGCCTGGGACTTCGTCCGCGTGGAATAAGTTTTTAAACACCCTGCGGAACCCTCTGTTTTTCTGTTGGTCTGGTGGGAGGCTTTGGCCGTTTCTAGTTACCACCCTACTGTCAAAAACGTGCCGCCAAGCGATTTAGAATTCCGGCACGATGTCGTGTAGAAACCGATTAGGGGTGTACAGATTGAATTGATTGGATATGGGTGAATGGATTGAAATTGAATACTGTACACTGCCATATCCTTTCCAAGTTAGCCCGCTACCATCTTAGACTGCATCATCACTTACCATCGGGTGAGATCGCAGTCAAGGACTATCTTGTCGAATAAAAAAAGATCCACAGCTGGTCATAAAACAAATAATTTCTCCAATTTAATCTCATTTTTAGTAAACGGTGGAAATTACAGACAACAAGTTATATGAGTGTAAAAAGTCACAAAGTTAAACGTGAATTGAGTTTAAGTTGCAATACTTACTTATCATAAGGACCACCATAACTAGGCTGGGCAGCATAAAATACCATATAAAGAAGACAAAGAATGGCGATACGGATGTATAATAAATACACATGCCTATTATTATACCAATCATAATCCCGTATAGACACATAACTACTATACTGTATCTGTAAAATATTCTCATATTCCTGTAGTCTTTCTGAAACAATACATAATTTTATATTAATACGACACCTACAAAACGTCGAAAATCATTTTTTAGCGATTTTGAATTACAATCATAATGCTCAAGATTATGATTGTAACTCAAATCGCAGGATCAGATAATAGGTATGTAGTTACGACACCTGCAAGGAAAAAATCGCAACTCACTTTTTAGCGATTTTGAATTACAATCATAATGCTCAAGACAATGATTGTAACTCAAAATCGCTAAAAAGTCAATTACCATGACGTTTTTCTTTTCAAATATCGTAACTACATATCTGATCCCTGCGGGAACTCTATAATCTTCCGGGATAAAGAGTAGCCTGTAACACTCTCGAGATCATAAACTATAGCCGTGTAAATATCGCACGTCGGTCCGTCTAAAAGTGTGGCGACTGAGCGTTTGGCGACTCAGTCGCCATTGACAAGTGAGTTGTCAATATTGTCAAATGTATATGTCAATTCCGTTCTAACTGCGCATAGAATAGAATAGAATGATTTATTATACAACTAAAACTGACATAACAAACAAATCGATTGGCACAAATCAGCTCAGTAGTTTAGACGCTACGGTCAAATTGACACATACATAGATACATATACTCTGCTAAAATGATAACCCTTCCTTTAGTCTTCGCTGTGTTCGGTTACAAAATAAAAATTAGGTACTATCGTTCACTTCAAGTTGGCCGTCGTCGACCGCTACAAAATGACGTCATACCGTACCGTTGACAAGAAAATAATAATTGTATTTTTAATGCAATCACGACTGTGATGGAAGTTTTCTTTCCTGGCTATGCTTTTCATGGCAATGACGTTTCAAATGTCGAAAGGAGTGATTTTTAATTCTTTATTTTTCTCCGCTTCTAAGAACTACAATAGTCATTAAGTAATTAAAGTAACAAATAGTCTGCGCTATGCAAAACTTTTCTTTTTTTTACTTATCGTAGAAAACGATACGCGAACAATAGTAGGTAACTAAACAAAACTGCAAACAACACTTAAAAAAACACTGAAAACGTAACAATAACAAAAGTTTGAAAAAACTCAGTAGTGACAATCGCGAGCGGTACGTTGCTAACTGTACTAAGCGGGTCCGACTTGAGGCGCGGCGTGGGGAAGCGTGACGCGAGGTAGCGGCCAACTTATAGTGAACGAGTGGTTGTAGTAGGTAGGTGCTCTTTGAGATACGTACTTTGTGTGCACTAAAAATGAACAGCGTGTGAAACACTAAGTCTGAGATGGTCAGTAATATCATGAGTGAGGAGATCACGTAGCTCTCCACGTCTGGATGCCGCCGCTGATTGTCCGCGCAAATTTTCATAATTACGACAGACAAGAACAACAAGCTGACGACCTGAAAACACACACACACACGATCGTTACTATAAGGCGGCAAAAAATAAACACAGTTGTTTTTTCGATGACAAGATAGTCCTTGGTGGTAACGGTCTAACTCGAATGGCAGTGTACATTCAACCCAAACCCCTGATCGGTTTCTGTTCGTGCCGGAACGCTAAATTGCTTGGCGGCACGTCTTTGACTGTAGGGTAGTAACTAGCCACGGACAAAGCCTCCCACCAGACAATCACAAGACACAATTCAAAAATTATAAATTCCCAAATTGCCCCGCCGGGAATCGAACCCGAGACCTCCCAGTTATAAGACCACAGCGCGTCATGGAAGTCTCCTTTAGCAGTTGGGCTAATAAGGCTTTACAGTTGCTGAAAGTACAATCTACTAAATGATGCATGTGCCTTGGTTCGCGTGGATATAGTTTTAAAACATCCCGCGGAAACTCTTTGATTTCCCGGGATTAAAAATAATAACCTATGTCTCTCTCCAGGCATTCTCCAGGTTCTCAACTCGACAATAGACGTATACCCATCCAATAAACCTCAATAGTCCAACGGTTACAAATGCGATCCCCACCCATATTACACTATTGTCGTACCCATACCTAACACAAGTTTTCACTTTTTTGGAAGGGAGAGGAGAACGTCAGTCAAGTTCAGCTTGGCTGATATTCTTTTAAAAAAAATCATGCCGATTCTTTGCTCCGTTATAATATAATAATATATATATAAAATTCAAAGTCCTGACTCCTGACTGACTGACTGAGATATCAACGCACAGCCTAAACTACTGAAGTTAGAAACTTGAAATTTTACAGTTGATTCCTTTTATGACATAGGCGCACACTAAGGAAGGATTTTTGAAAATTCAACCCCTAAGGGGGTAAAATAGGGGTTTGAAAAATCGAACTTAACGTGAGCAAAGCCGCGAGCAAAAGCTAGTAATATATATTTTAATTTGTAACGTTCAAGTAAGTAATCACAATTTTGCATTCCGGACGGACGGACATGTACAATTTGACCCGAATAGACTGACTTTTCAATCAATCGAAAAACTATAAATAAAAAAACTCAAGCATACATTCGATTTTTGAATTAACTGTACTGTACGGTCACTCACCTGTTTAAAGTATGCCCATGCAAGTAAACCATGTCTCAGCGGTAAGCAGAAACAACACCGCAGCAGTACTGGCAATTCACATCTCATTTTTGTGTTTTTAATAAAATATCAACTCAATAACAATAATTATAACATAACACACACTCCTATCTTTTTACACGAAACTTTTTTTTTTTTTTCAAATTAAAGAAAATATTTGTTGTTAATTCAAACAGCGGATGAAACTACAAAAGGAGAAAGAATTGCTTAAAGGTTTTCGACTTTTGTTGTTGACATCTTCAAAATGATTATTTCGAAAACTAATTCAGATAATTTTCACTATTTATTTTGATTTTTTTTTAATTATTTAGACTCGAATTGTATAAGCAACTTGTCGTGTACCCGTCCGAGATGAGACTGTTGTGAGCGATATCGCTTCGTGGTATGATTTTAAATGGTCGAGTTATCGTCGTCTGGTTTCCTGCGCAGATTATCGGAATGTGGGATTGCCTCGTCCTCGAAAAAAAACATCAAAACATCAAACACATAACTATGTATTCGTATAAATTTGTAATCCTTGAGGCCTTTATTACAATACTAGATGATGCTCGCGACTTCGTCCGCGTTGATTAAGGTGCTTTGATTCCTACGGGAAATCTTTCATTTTCCGGTATGAACTAAGTATAGTAGCTTATTTGTTAATCTGATTTGAATGAAATTTGGTTAGTGGTAGCTGATACTCCGGTACTTTTTATCCTGATAAACAATAAGGTTTATCCGGGATAGAGGATGAAAGTTTTTGTTGATTTTGCTCGATAACTTCGTCAAATCTGAACAGAATTTGATAATTCTTTTTTTACTATAAATTGTGTACTATAAGAAATATTTTGCCCAATTTTGGTGAAGATCTATTAAATATTATCGGAGATAGAGGACATAACTTCTCGCGGATAGTAGATAGCAAGTCACTCTAGACTTTTCCACGCGGACGAAGTTGCGGGAATCAGCTAGTGCATAATATAATATTATATTAGTAGTGTACATACTATATAGTTTATGAGCAGTATAATGAAGTTTTCATCACAGCTAGCATTCCTGAAGTTTAATTTTGTTACATATAAAAATAATACGCGTTGTATTAATTTTAATTACTGTAACATTGAACAATAATTGAATAGATTACCCTAGTTGCGGTCATTTTATATCCCATTCGGTAAGAGCATTCGATCCTATTAGGTTGATACAGTGTTGTTATAATATCGTGTTTTTAAAAATGTATTGTGATATACCGAAGCTAACTAGATGCTGCTTCTGCATGCCCCTAAGACGGGGCCTGTTGACTTTTGGATACCTGTGCTTAGTAAGTAATACGAACCTCTATTTCTACGTCATCACTACATAGTATAAAACAAAGTCGCTTTCCCTGACCCTATGTATGCTTAAATCTTTAAAACTACGCAACGGATTTTGATGCGGTTTTATTAATAGATAGAGTTATTGAAGAGGAAGGTTTATATGTATAATAACATCCATTAACAGTGAATGACACAGGCTAAATATTTTATACCCGTGCGAAGCCGGAGCGGGCTGCTAGTATTCCGTATAAAATAATAATAATGTCCTCCAGACCGAATCCGCCCACGGCGGCCAATCTCCACAGAGATCAGCCACCTGCGCGGGAGATATTATAGTGCACAAGTGTGTGCGCAAACACAGGTGCACTCTCTATTCCCTCACTCTCATATCACGATGGGACTGAAAATCCGACACGACCGGAGAGAGATCAGGCGCAGGACCGACGGATGTCGGAAATCCGTCCCATCGTACTATGAGAATGAGGGAATAGAGAGTGCACCTGTGTTTGCGCACACTCTTCTGCACTATAATATCTCCCGCGCAGATGGCTAATCTCTGTGGAGATTGGCCGCCGTGGCTAGATTCGGTCGAGAGTAACCTATATTACATTTTTAAACTCAAAAACTCAAAATTATTTATTTCATGTAGGCCAACTTGTGGCTCTTATGACAAGTCGAGAATCTACCACCGGTTCGGAATGCTGATTCTGCTGAGAAGAGCCGGCAAGAAACTCGGCAGTTGCTCTTTTCAAAACAAAAAAAAAATGTTACAATATGTAGCTTATCTATCTTGTGGACAGCTGAAGCAAAGCAGATTGGTTCCAAGCAACTTTGTCATTAAGGAATTCATTAACTGTGTAATAACCTCTTATAATTAATTAATTTAAGTATGACTTTATTAATTGCTTGTTACAGTTGAACTCAGCCGCGGCGCTAATATTTTACACGACCGCTCTGCCTGTGGATGTGCAGATGATATCATTCGCATATGACGACTTCGTAGATGTGGATCTTAATATCGCTATTTGTTGTATCGATCTTGTTTTCAGCGCAATTTTGATTTATGGCGCCCATAAGGTAAATTTATAGCGCACATGAGGTAAATTTATAGCGCTCATAAGGTAAAGTGGCGCACATGAAGTAAATTTATGAGATTATAAATAAAATGTCACCCATAAGGTAAATTTGCGGCACATGAGGTAAATTTGTGGCGCATATGAGGTAAATTTATGGCGCCCATAGGGTTTTGTGGCGCACATAAGGTAAATTTATAAACCCATAAGGTAAATTTGTGGCGCTCTTATGGCGACCATAAGTATTTATGGCGTCAAGGGATCGAAAATCCCAACTGGGATTACCGGGACAAAAAAAGAAGCTTTTTGCACCTTCAAGGAAGTTAACGTATCAGACGAGTCGCAGGGAGCTGCGGGATACAGGCAGCACAAGACCGAGACATGTGGAAGTCTATGCAAGAGATCTATGTCCAGCCGAGGACATCTGATATCCAGATTTTTTTTATCGCAACTTACGCAAATAAAGTTGCCAATTTTAACGATAATTTGAAAAAAAATATAGATATAAGTATGTACTTAAATAGAAATTCAATTCCGCACCAGATGGGAGCAATGACGATAACTCGAAACGTTATATGTATTTTGTTTGGCATATGGCTCCGATATATGTACTAGGCCTCGAAAAATCAGAGTGAGTCACTCTGGGTTCCGTGATTCGTCCCACTGGATTATGAGAGTGAGGGAAGAGTAAGGGAGTATTAACGCCCACACCTGTGCACAATAACATCTCCCGCACAGATTGCTAATTTTCGTTGCGATTGGTTCCTTTTTTGACGACCTCCCTGGCGTAGTGGTAAGCGCTGGGTCTTATGGGAGGTCTCGGGTTCGATTCCCGGAGGAGGCGATTTGGGAATTTATAATTTCTGAATTCTCTCTGGTCTGGTCTGGTGGGAGGCTTTAGCCGTAGCTAGTTACCGCCCTACCATTTATTTTACCGGAAGCGATTTAGCGTTCCAGCACAATGGCACGATGGTGATTAAGGGGTATAGGTTGAATTTACACTGCCGTACCCCTTCCAAGTTAGCCCGCTACCATCTTAGACTGCATCATCTTCAACACTTACCATCAGGTGAGATCGCAGTTAAGGACTATCTTATCACCGAATAAAAAAAAGGTCTAAGTATTTATAAAGGTTTTAGGGATAAAGCCCGGATCATAAGCTTGCACGGGAATATAGGTCCAACGCGTAGAGGCTACATGAAAGAGTTGATCTAAATTAGGCGATGACTAACTTACATCAACCGGATTTTATCCTTTAATACATAAAGGGAATATAGGTCCAACGCGTAGAGGCTACATGAAAGAGTTGATCTAAATTAGGCGATGACTAACTTACATCAACCAGATTTTATCCTTTAATACATAAATAAGTTACTGAACGATAATCCCCGGTGAGTGCAGGCTTATTTTAAGGAATGGACACTAATCTTAAGTAGCTAGTATTACATTATTAATATCTCATTAGATAATGGATTGCTTTTTTTTTCAGCAAAATGTAAGGTGTCTTAAAACTTACTACTACTATACGCTGATCTCAATATGCGCACTGGTCTGCTTGTCTACATATTACATATTTATTGCAAAACCTCATTATATGGCGGAGGATATGGTTTTGGTCCTCCTTAGAATTTGTAAGTAAAGTTGACATTATAATAACAATTATCCTACTAATATTAATAATATAAACGTAAAAATTGTTTTAAGCTATTGCATAGCTTCTATCGCGGGCCTTGAGCGTGGAGACCGAATCCAGAAATTCCGTAACGAAAATAACCTGACAAAGGACTCCTCTTACCGCTAGATGGCGTTGATAAAAAATGCTATGCAATAGCTTTACCGCGGCAGTCCCCGAGTGCCACACGTCTTTTTTCACAAAGCTGACTTCTAACCCCGCTATAAAGTATATCAATTGTGCCTATAAAATTTGAAGAGTTCCCTCTATTTCTCCAAGATCCTGACCTGTGAAGTATACCCTTTCAAACAAAAAAGAATTTTTCAAATCGGTCCAGGCAGCTTCGACCAATCGGGGAACATACATAAAAAAAGGTTTTGACGAATTGAGAACCTCCTCCTTTTTTTTTTTGGAAGTCGGTTAAAAATACGAAAGTGTGTAGGGATGGACGGATGCTTGTTACTCATTCACGCCAAAACGAATGAACCGATTTGGCTGAAATTTGGAATGGAGATAGCTCATACCCAGGATTAAAACATAGGCTACATTTTATCCCGGAAAATTACAAAGTTCCCATGGGAATTGAAAAGCCTTGATCCACGCGGACGAAGTCGCGGGCATCGTAGTAGTTCATAGAGGAGTTCAGGGTTCTCCCCGGGTAGAAGGAGTGATGGCATCCGAGAAGTGGCAGACATCATTAGATCCCGGGTTCAAATCCCGGGTCACGTTAGAAATCTTATTGCGGTTTTCTGCAAATTCAGTAGCTAGTTCCAAATCACATCAAGTTCTATTATTGTATCTATTATTCAGAAGCAATTTTTTTTTTCAGGTATCTTAGCCTACCTATTTATTTTGATAAGAAGCCTCATGGAGAAGCTGGAAAACTCATCTGTTCTTTCATATGAAAATCAACTTCAAGAAATTGTCGAATTAAAGGATGACAACACTACCAACGTTCTCGATGACACTAAGAATTTTGAAAATGTAAACCATTAATCATTTTTAATTAAATATTATTTTAACCATTAATAATTTTCAATTATTACTTAATCAGTTTATAACAGCTTAAAAATATATAACTTAAATTAATAAGTAAATTCTAAAGAGCGTGCTCGTCTTCTTGCTGCTTCTGCGAAAGAATCCGGCCATCAATATAAAAACCTATAAGTATTACATTTTTATACATAACTAGCTTTAACCCGCGGCTTCGCTCACGTTAGGTTCAATTTTTTAAACTCCTATTTTACCTCCTTCGGGGTTGAATTTTCTAAAATCCTTTTTTAGCGGATGTCTACGTCCTAACAGCTACCTGTATGCCAAATTTCAGCTCGATCGGTCCAGTGGTTAGAGCTGTGCGTTGATAGATCATTCAGTCAGTCAGTCAGTCAGTCAGTCAGTCAGTCACCTTTGCCTTTTATATATTTAGATTTTATTATCATAAGAGTATCGTATATGACGTTTTGGAACATGACATAGGCTACCTTTTATCCCAGAAAACCAGAGGACTCCCGCTGGAATTTTAAAAACTAAACTCCACATAGACGAATCAGGGAGACGAATTAATCATTGTGGTTGAACAGATAAACTTCTTTTCTTATCTTTATCTTTTACTGTTAAAGTGTTCTCGGGCATAGGGTCTAAGGCTGAAATCTATAGACCGCACTCTCATTCAGCTCAGGCTCAAGACAGAGTTAAAACGAGACAGATTTATGTCAGAGCATATTTTGACTCGTTTTAACCTCTATCTTGAGTCTGAGCTGAGCCAGAGTACGCTTTACAGATCTCAGCATTAGTGCGAAAATTACTATTATTTATTAATTAGGTACTATTATATATAATTACACTAAAGAAAGTGAAAATCTAACTAAGAAGCGAGCAAAATTCATCATTTAGTGAGACGGGAATCGATCGAACCTATCCACTTACGATTAGTGCACATATTTTTGCTGAACTTGAATAATGTTCCCCTCGTCTCTGAACTTTGAACCGTTGACCTTTCAGTTTTCTGCCCGAAACTTAAGAAGGGAGGGGTCAGCGACTTTATTTTCTGCATGTGTCGGGAGATACCTTTGCCACACATTGACTAACAATGTATCACTATTTTTATCTTTACCCTCATCTTAGCATTATCATGTACATTAGGGTTTTCAACGGGTTGAATATTATCTTCTTTACTCCCGGTTTTGAATCATTATTTACGGTGACGTCAGAGTTTCCTACTTGCTGTGTATTGTCACTTTTAGTCCTGTTGTTTGTATTATCATTTATCATGTATGTAGTTGTACGTTAGGATTTTCAACAGATTGAATAATATCTCCTTTGCTCCCGGTTTTTGTATCATCGTGTACGGTGACGTCAGAGTTTCCTACTAGCTGTGTATTGTCGTCTTTTGTCCTGTTGTTTGTATTATCATGTATGCTGACGTTTGGATTTTGAACGGGTTGAATAATATCTCCTTGGCTCCCGGTTTTCCTATCATCGTGTACGGTGACATCAGAGTTTCCTACGGGCTGTATATTATCGTCTTTTGTCCTGTTATTTGTATTATCATGTATGCTGATGTTTTCAACGGATTCAATATTATCTACTTTGCTCTCGGTTCCTGTATTATCGTGAATGGTGACGTCAGAGTTTCCTACTTTCTGTATATTGTCGTCTTTTTTCCTATTGTTTGTATTATCATGTATACTGACGTTAGGGTTTTCAACGGATTCAGTATTATCTTCTTTGCTCCCCGTTCCGGTATTATCGTGTACGGTGACGTCAGAGTTTCCTATGGGCTGAATATTGGTCTCTTTTCTCCTTTTGTTTTTATTATCATATATGATGACATCAGGGTCAACATCCTCTTCCGACAGATAATCCTTCTTATCACCATTTAGTTTTGTGATGAGACTGCGTACGCATACTAGAATATAGTATTTCCATACTGAAACAATAACTTTTTTTATGAAAAGAGAAAAATATAAGTCCCAGGACCTAATCTGAAAACAAGTTTGCATTAGTTTTTAACACTGACTTCTATAATTAATCTACTATTAACACAGGACAGGCTACTTTTTTGGACTTACTTGTTTGACGCCATTTTGGCGCTGTAAACAGTTTCGAGTGTCCAAGAAACTAAAATTAGTGAGGGCACTAATTGACAACTCATAGTTGATACTTTTTGGCACTTCCTGCATCCCTATATTATTAGTTCCAGAACTTTCAGAGAAACTGTAGCGTTTCAAATAGATCCATAATTTATCATTTGTATAGGGAAATTAAATATATAGGCTAGTGGTTTTGAATTTATCAAAACTATAAGTAAATAAATAAAATAAAAAATATTTATACGTTACTTACATAATTCAACAACTATTATAACAGCAGCGAAACATATAAATAACCAGGAAAAAATAGTGCTTTTAAAGTCTCCTTCGTAATCATAAGAATATCTCCTCATTGCCAACGGTATATACAACGCCGCTGCGATGCCTTCCAACAGCATTGATATTATTAGGAAGCCATTGTGTACAACCAACATGCAACTGCTTTTCTGGAAAGACGAGTGTATTATTTATAAATAAAAATTTCAAATTCATTTCATTAATTTCATCCGCTTCATTAGTTTCATTCGTTTCATTAGTTTCATTCGTTTCATTAGTTTCATTCGTTTCATTAGTTGCATTCGTTTCATTCGTTTCATTCGTTTCATTCATTTAATTTCTTTTAATTTCACCCCCCGGATGTTGATTCTGTGGTCGAATTTGTACGATTCGGTGATCAAATCCTTGGGTATGTAGAATGTCTTCTGCCCACGCCTACTTGCCGGTTCTTGTGACAGTTTGGCTATATGTCTCGGGTTCGATTCCCGCGACTTCGTCCGCGTGGATTAAGGTTTTATATTTCCGCGGGAAAACGTTGTCTATGGTGTTAATTCCGGATATGCGCTATTTCAATACCAAACAACCAAGTCGGTTCATTCATTGTGACGTGAAGGAGTAACAAACAAACACACACACAGTGTGATGTGATAGTATATTTACCTTATGTAGTCCCGCCACTAAAATCATGTGGAAAATAAAATATATTAGTGTTGCCAAGAGACTGAAAAATGAGTAGAAAAACTCATTGGACTCAAGTGGACCCGGGGCGTAGTCGTAGGTAATATCCTGCAGTCGGTAAAGCGAGGATAGAGCGCTCAAATATGTCGCTATCTGAAACATAACAAAATATAATATTAAAAAAAATTGTATGGAAAATAAATAAATCTATATAAATATAAAATTCAAAGTCCTGACTGACTGACTGAGATATCAATGCACAGCCTAAACTACTGAAGTTAGAAACTTGAAATTTTTACAGTTGGTTCCTTTTATGACGTAGGCGCACACTAAGAAAGGATTATTGGAAATTCCACCCCTAAGGGGTTTAAATAGGGGATGGAAGTTTATATGAAACTTCGTCATTTTTCAAGCTGTTTCCATCAAAGTTGGTATTTGAGCTTTCAGTTAAAAATAAAGAAGTACGTGTGTCACAGTTTTTGAAAATTCCACCCCAAAATCTTATTCCACGCGGACGAAGTCGCGGGGGCAAAAGCTAGTAAATAATAAAATAAAAATAACCCATCAAATGCGAGTCGGACTCGCATACGAAGGGTTCCGTATCAAAAAACGCCAAAAAACACGCTCTAGTAGGGGAAGCCCCCTTTAATTTATAGCTGTTTACTAGCTGATACCCGCGACTTCGTTCGCGTGGATTGAGGTTTTTAATCCCGCGGGAACTCTCTTATTTCCTGTAATAAAAAGTAGCCTTTGTCCTATTCCAGACTATAAACTATGTTTGTGCCAAATTTCAGCCAAATCGGTTCAGTCATTCTGGCGAGTATTGATTGAGTAACAAACATCCAAACATCCACACTTTCACATTTATAATATTATAGTAGGATAGTAGGATTAATAGGATTAAAAGGATTATTTGTGTGTGTGACAACTGTCTACCCATTACCAATCATGAGATACAGCCCACTGACAGACAGATAGACGGACGCGCGGATAGCGGAGGCTTAATAATAGGGTTCCGTTGGTTACCCTTCGGGTACAGATCCCTAAACACGAACTGCAACCCCTGTGGTGCTCTATAACATAGTGTCTAAAAATCTGCTCTGAAATGAAAACTGGTTAATTCAAATAACCGGATCAAAATCCGATGATAATGACGTAACAACAGCTGGTGGGAGGCTTTGGCCGTGGCTAGTTACCACCCTACCGTCAAAGACCTGCCGCCAAGCGATTTAGCGTTCCGGCACAATGGCGTGTAGAAACCGATTAGGGGTTGAATGTACACTGCCATACCCCTTCCTAGTTAGCCCGCTACCATCTTAAGATTGCATCGTCACTTACCATCACGTGAGATCGCAATCAAGGACTATATTGTCATCGAATAAAAAAAAACTACGGTCGCGTCGTCACATGGTAAGTATTACCGGTAACTTATTTAGCAATTTACAATAAAGATTGACTTACCAGGGCAAAGTACCCCCACAATAACAGCCCAATCCTTAGAGGGACACAAAAACAACACTCAGTTACCCTTAAACTCATTTTAGGTGTGTACTACAGACACTTTTAAGGAAAGTTTTGTGTTATAATGTAATCTCTTGGTATTTTATTTATTACTTAATACTTCTTCGCGATCTTCACTGTATTAATTATAATACATTCAAATTATTTACTCTATAGAATAAGTCACATTTTTCCTACATCTCCCCGAGTCTACGAGAGAAATTGCCTTAGTTAATTATTATAATAATTTAAAAATACAATTAAAAACAGGTTTTAATACAAAATCTAATGAGAACACTATGCGTACCTACCGACTATCGAGAAATATTATTTTTAAGTGACTGAGATGACCTGTTCAGATAAAAATATGCTTCAGAGCAAACCAAAGAACAAAATGTAAGTAGGTACCTACAATGTAATATAAAAAATATTAATAGCCAATAAAAAAATATTTTAGTTAGGAGTAGGTATGTTGTATTTAGTGGGCTTATTAATTTACTAGCTGATTCCCGCGACTTCGCCCGCGTGGAAAAAGTTTAGAGTGACTTGCTACTATCCGCGAGAAGTTATATGTCCTCTATCTTCGATAATATTTAGTAGATCTTCACCACAATTGGACAAAATTTTTCTAATAGTATACAATTTATATTAAAAAAGAATTATCAAATTCAGTTTAGATTTGACGTTGTTATAGAGCAAAATCAACAAAAACTTTCGTCCCATATCCCAAAACTATCTTATATATTGACCCGGAGTATCAACTACCACTATACCAAATTGCATTTAAATCCGTTCAGTAGTTTTCACGTGATGCGCACACAGATAGGCAGACAGACAAAAAATTAAAAAAAAACTTGTTTCTGGTTTAGTATTGGTAGTAAAGCGTCCTCCAATTAAAATTTTCAAAATATATTTAATGTACAGAAATCGTCCCGCTACGGTTTTATTATAATTAGTATAGATTAGTATAGATTAACTTATATTAATGCCCTTAATTATATTTCGTCGCTTCATTCTTCAGATATATATATAACAAGTAGTCCTTTTACCTTACAGGCAACGTTTCGCACATTTATAAGTAGATAGTTTAAGATTTTTATTTCTTGTAGGTAGGCTCTGTGACAAGACCTCATTCTTTTTCCGTGCGAGGCAACGAGCGCACGCTTCTATACGAAGCTCGAAGTGCTGAGGAAAAATAAAAATATTACAGTGAAAAAATAAAAAATAAAAAATTAAATAAATAAATAAATGAGAAAATCATCGACGCATAATCATGTACTCATCGTCGGATTCCGAAGAAAATGTGGGTAAGCACTTTAACAATACGTTACAGTGTGTGATTCTTTGATGTGCCTAGTAAAGTGTCTAGTAGGCTTTCCTGGGGGTTAACTGCGAGTTAACACGAAGGACAAGCGAGATACTAAAAATCAACCCAATGGTTGAGCGCGTGTGTGATTATTTAATGTGCATAAAGTGTCTAGGAGGCTTTCCTGGGGGTTAACTGCGAGTTAACACGAAGGACAAGCGAGACGCTAAAAATCAACCCAATGGTTGAGCGCGTGTGTGATTATTTGATGTGCATAAAGTGTCTAGTAGGCTTTCCTGCGGGTTAACTGCGAGTTAACAAGCAGGACAAGCGAGACGCTAAAAAATCAACCCAATGGTTGAGCGCGTGTGTGATTATTTGATGTGCATAAAGTGTCTAGTAGGCTTTCCTGCGGGTTAACTGCGAGTTAACAAGCAAGACAAGCGAGACGCTAAAAATCAACCCAATGGTTGAGCGCGTGTGTGATTATTTGATGTGCTTAAAGTGTCTAGTAGGCTTTCCTGCGGGTTAACTGCGAGTTAACAAGCAGGACAAGCGAGACGCTAAAAATCAACCCAATGGTTGAGCGCGTGTGGGATTTTTGATGTGCATAAAGTGTCTAGTAGGCTTTCCTGCGGGTTAACTGCGAGTTAACAAGCAGGACAAGCGAGACGCTAAAAATCAAGCCAATGGTCGAGCGCGGGTCGCCCTAACCTAAAATGTAAAGGTCCTACTGGAACCAGTTGATGCCAAGAAAACTAAACACCTGTTTGTTTTCGAATCTTTAATTGTACATTCGTATGACCATCGCGCTCCAAACTTCATTTGCTTTTCGAGCGCGCACGTCCACGCAAATAGTAACATTTTTTAATTTTTAAAATAATATTTCTTCAAGTGCAGTGACAATTAAATACTCTGCAGAGAGCGTAAGTGGCTTGAAAGATAAAACATCATTATTATAAATGGTGTAGTGAAGGTTTGCGTTCATACGAATACCTTAAGAATGTTTTTATTCGTACCCACAAGACGCGGGTAGCAATGATTTCAATGATGCAGAATGACTGCAGATTTCTTTCTAAAAGGCTGCAAAACGCCATTACTGTGAATTGTTTAGTGAAGGTTTGTACTTATTAACTACCTTCTAAAAGATTTTTCTCCATACCCGCCTAACACGAACAGTGATAATATGAAAATCTGGAGTATTGTGTAAATGTATCTGTATAAACGTTTTATAAAGCTTCGAGTCAATACGGGATATTGACCAACAGCAAAATATAACATGATCTAATACGGGATATTAGGCTGTAAATGTTTTTTAGAGCCTCGAGTCAATACGCGATATTGACCGATAGCCAAATATGAAATGATTCCTTTTCGTGGTCTCTGGCGTGTTTGGCGCATTCTATATGTACATGTTATTGGTTGTGAACTCCGTGAATCGCTAACTTTCATCGGAGAAAACCGAAGCATGCGGTGTCGTGACGCCATCACCGTTGTTTACGGCTAAAGCAACTGAATCCAAAGACGTCAGCTGAATTGTCAGACTAAGCGAACTGAAGGGAACCCATCTTTGAAGATGGACCTTTAAAGGAAGGATTAATCCAAATACGTTTGGTAGGATTAATCCAAATACGTTTTGGTTTTGTTGCTCATAGTCGATTTTATTCAAATAATGAATATTTTATCTAATCTAAGACACGTGATAAAAATTATCATGTACATTTTATATTATAAATTATAAAAAAAAAAAAAAAAAACAAGAAACTTCACATCTAAACTGATTTCTATGCTTCTTCCTCTTGCTGGGAGAAATAATCGGTTGTTTTTGGAATCATGATGAACGTAATCAACTAATTATCATATAAATTAGGTACTGATTACATTTTAGAAAACGTCCAAATATAAGATTTAATATGGACGATTTGTAATATATTCAAAATTTGGAAAAGTAACGTTTTGTTGGAAGTTTCTGGAATTATAACCTTTTGTTGGCATTAGTTTGGAAATGTCACATTTTCTCATGCAAGAAAATAATAATTTATAGAGGTTTAAAAATAAATTTTAATTATTGTTCTTATTAAATACGAAGACATTTAGTCTCGAATGTCAAAAAATTTTGTACCTACTGCACCTAATTATTTATTTCTCTAAGGAGATTGCTATGGCAATTCATGTTTAAATATTTATATGGGAACACAATTACCAGTTTATTTGATGCAATTAAGTATTGCAAGTGTGAAAAAAAAAAAACAAAGAACTGACTTAAGTCAAAAATGGAATTGTGACCTTTTGTTCGCTAACTCCTCAATTGTATTATTAAAATACTTGCAGTATTCATTCTTCAGCTTAGTTTTTTGCTGACAAGTGTGATCATTGCCATATATTTTATTTATTTATTTTTTGCTTAGAACACTATACACACTATGCGTGGCAGTTGTCTACAAAAGCAAAAATTGGTGGAGTACCTACCATACCCAATCTTAAATAATATTTCTCGAAAAATTTAGGTTTAGTGAGGAAAATGTGAAATATTATAATTTATTGCTATTAATATTATAATTTAATTATAATTGCAAAAATATCGATATTCGCTGGGAATTACACTCCATTACATATCCTCGTAGATTTATTGTTATAAGGGTAGGCAAAGCCCGAAAATTGCTTCGTGAGTAAACACAAAATGCAATTAATACTTTCCTACATTTCTTTGAAAAGAAATTCTCTCATAACGCGGATGTTTTTACAATAAAATAAGATATACAGTTTTTTTTCTTTACATTAAAGTCAGTGTAAAGTGATTAAATCAAGCTGTATTCCACGTGTAACCAAGTTCAGTTCTAGTTCCCAAGTTGGTAACTGTGTTTTTCCTTTTTCGGTTTACGACATTGAATTCAATTTGAAAACTCAAATCAAGAATGTATTAGTTTATTTATAACTTGCCGTGATTATGATAGTACCTAATTGTAAACCGCCCCAAAAAACTATTCCTTCTTAAAAACAATAGTTCGCCCTTTGTGTTGACAGGTCCGCACCATTTTAGCACCTCCAAAGTGGGCCATCCAGGTTATGAGCATTGTATTATAATGTATATTATTATATGTATGTAGAATCTCTTGCGGAATCTTTCCTCTAATTTTAAAGAAATTTTTTACCAGTGTTTTGGCCCGATGGTGAGTGTATTATCTGACAAGGTTTTCACCTGGCAGCGAGTACATCCTTCAGCAAATATTGCAATATCTTGCATCCTTGCCGAATAGTTCCAGTAGGTAAATTTCAATCTTTAAACTATGGGAACTAGTACACGGCGATACCAAACCACATATAAACTAAAAATATATTTGGAATCTAAACCTTTTAAAACATTAGTTGCATACTAAATATTTACATCCGTATGATACCTATTTGAGTTTGTTAAATGATAAACATTCTAGTAAATCAATTATTTAAGCAGAGGTTCCTCATATTAATCACCGTTCAGTTTTTTCCATAATTTGAAATAATTGCCTTATTTCAAATAATGAACGTTAAGGGCCTTCAAAAATATAGATGTTTTCAAAAACAAGCCTATGTTTCCCAAGTGGGTAATACGTGGAAATTGAGATTCAAATGTAGTGCTTAATTAATTTGCAAATAGGTATTCTAATATCTAAATAAGAGTATATACTTTGAATGCAATAAGAAGTTGATCATTTTATTGGCCTTGCCCACTTGAAAAAGTGCTAACTGCGTATTATCATTGATTACGATTCCAAATATTAAGTAAGAGATAAATGAACTTAATATCTATTGCCGATGTCATTAAAGCTTCAGATATAGGCTCATGTAAACCATGAACTTTCTTAGTTAATAGCAAATTCCTAGAAAACCGGCAATGCTTTGGTTGTGCTCTGGTGCTACAAATGTTCATGAGCGGTGGTAATCACTTAACATCGGGTGTTCCGCCTGCTCGTTTGCTGGCTAAAAATAAAAAATAATATATATATTTTATAAAACGTTTATGTAGGTACCTAAACGTTTTATTTCCAAAGGATCAGTTGATATCTCACATGAGATTAATCCCATACGTTAGATCCAGCCACGATTGTTTTACCAACATTCCCTTATAAGCTACCTAAGTCAAATTAGGTGACGCTTTCTGTCAAATTAATTTTCACGAACTTTTATAAATCATCTAAAAGTGGAAATTTTTTTGGTTAAGGGCATTGTACTTAGGAACTGCCTACATAAAACGTGAAAACAGGCATTAGATCGTCTGTTAAAACAGCCACAATATAAATTTACTATTAGATAGACTGCTGACTGTCTGATTTTCATTACAGACTATTATTATTATTTTTAATTAATCTGTTTTAGGATTAATATGATTTATTCAGCTGGACTTATTTTTTCACTTTTACAAAATTTTCCTCTCTAAACATCTACTTGTTATATATATATCTGAAGAATGAAGCGACGAAATATAATATATGATCAAACGAACTTGCAAAGTGAAGTTCGATCGATATTATATGAGTACGCTTCATTCGAAGATATAGACTCCCTCCCACCCGAACCCTTATAAAGAAAATTTTGGTTCTTGTGGTTATAATCTTACTCTAAAGAATGAGGTCTTGTCACAGAGCCTACCTACAAGAAATAAAAATCTTAAACTATCTACTTATAAATGTGCGAAACGTTGCCTGTAAGGTAAAAGGACTACTTGTTATATATATATCTTCGAATGAAGCGTACTCATATAATATCGATCGAACTTCACTTTGCAAGTTCGTTTGATCATATATTGTAATTACTACCGTATACCGAATGAACTTTGACATTAGAATATAGATAGCGACTAATGACATCAGTATCATTATCTCCTACACTCTAAAGAGTCTAAACCAATGGTTGGTGATAAGGATAACCATGTTTCATATAATTTGATACGTGGGAATCCCGAAAAAGATACAAAACTTGATTTAATTTTACTTCACTCATTTATTTATTTATTATAATATCTTCATATTCTCAGAGGTCAAGTTTATAATAATGTCTATATGTGTAGGTACTGTCGTTTGTCATAGTACATACATAGACTTATTAAATAGGTATAATTATAGTTTTTTCAACTCACGAGGGCGCGTGGCTCATGGGTGTGTGCGTGTCGATCTATATAAGTGTGAGTGAGAGCTTGCTCGCGCCTGACTACTCCTACCTAGGCTCCTGACAGGCACGCACACTTACGTAATGTGAATGTACACGACGTAACGTAGTAAAGCTCATGCGCCCTCGTGAATTGCAAGAACTATACTGTCATATACATCAATGAGTATCATACATAAATACATACATCTATACGTATTTATATCTAAGATTTATATACAAACATTTGAATTGTAGATAAGCAATAACTTATAAATATATCTTAAAAAATTAGTTAACAAACAATAATAATTTTTTTTATGTGATTGCTTGTATACCACAGATTAGGTAAAAACGATGCTAATACTTTTCATTCTTTTACATAGAGCATTATAGGCAAGCTTCAATAGGTCGATAGCTGCCAATTTTCAGTGCAAAACACTTCGACCGTTTAGCCAGGGCTTGGCAAGCGTACGCATTCCCCTCTGCCGAAGTACATGTACAAACGTACGGTTCAGCTTGTAAGTGTGACAGCTTTTGAGTTAGTGTGCGTTCATAGAGACATTAAGTTTTTTACAAGAGTGTGCGGAAGTGAGTAAATGCGTGCTGTACGTGATTACCTCACCTCCCGCAGAAAGTGGCAGAATATATTGAGTACTAAATCTGCGTAAAGGCTCGTTCTGGCTAAATGGTCGAAGGCAACACAACACAAATAGTAAATCAAATAGTAAATAAATAAGTAAATCAAATTAAAATCTTGGGACTCACGGTGGACAAAAAATTAACTTTCAATAATCACGTAAGCAATGTATGTAAGAAGGCTTTAAATATATATAAACCGATGGCTAGATCTGCGAAGATAAGTTGGGGCTTGAATCCCGAAATAATCAGCACAATTTACAAAGCTGTAATAGAGCCCATAATTTTGTACGCGGCTAGCGCGTGGGCTCCAGCGACAGACAAAATAACTGTACAAAGACAGCTAAGTTGCGTGCAAAGAGGATTTGCTCTAAAAATCTGTAAGGCATACAGAACCGTGTCTCTACATGCCGCACTGGCTCTTACGGGACTATTGCCACTGGACCTACGCGTAAAAGAAGCCGCGAGGCTCTACGAGGCTAAACGGGGCAAACCGCAGGAATTTTTAAAAGGAAGAGAAATAGAGGAAAGGGTATGCTTCCTTAATATGAAACATCCAGGACAAGAGATAGAGGTCCGGTTTGACTGCCTAGAAAACCTTGAAAAAGACACTGTACAGAAACATAACATCCAAGGGGTGTTGATTTTCACAGACGGCAGCAGGATGGAAGGGAAGGTCGGGGCGTCACTCTCGTGCTGGAAAGATGACAGGGAGATGCTGTACAGGAAGTTCTTACTAGCAGATTTCTGTACAGTGTTTCAGGCCGAAATGTACGCCCTGTACCAGGCCACCAAAACTGCTACAAAAATAGCCGGAAGCGAAATCAACATCCTCAGCGATTCAAGGTCTTCCCTCGAGCTCCTGTGTAGGGCTGGAGCAACTCATCCATTGGCATTTTCCATAAAAGAGAATCTTAAGCATTCACAAGAAAATGGCAAAAAAGTAAAACTGTTTTGGATAAGAGCTCACACGGGAGTTCGAGGGAACGAACGGGCGGACGAACTCGCCAAGCAGGCCCTCACCCTTAAAAAAAAGCCGGATTACGACCACTGTCCGATTTCATTCGTCAAGCGACATCTCCGAGATGAATCGATTGACGAATGGAATCGGAGATACGTGACGGGGGGAACCGCGAGCACAACCAAGTTTTTCTTACCGGATGTGAGGTTTGCGCATAAAATAATAAAAGGCCTGGAAGTTAATCCAGTGATGACCCAGATGTTCACAGGACACGGTGGGTTTGCGGGGTACCTACATAGATTCAAATGCAAGGACGATCCAAGCTGTGAATGCGACAATGACATCGATGAGACGGTGATTCATCTCCTGATGGATTGTCCGCAGCACGAAGCAGCACGTGAGGATCTCCAACAAGAACTGCAAATGAGTCTGTGTAGGGACTCCATCCCAGCCATACTCTTGAATAAAGAGACTAGGCAGGTGTTCCTAAAATACTGTCACAAAATAGGGAAAGCCGCAATAAGAAGGAATAAAACAAGGTAGTAAAGATAGTTATATAATTTATATTGTTGAATATTAAGAGTTATAATTATAGACACTCCTTGTTTTATTCCTTCTTACAACAAATAAATAAACAAAGAACGGCAATAAGAAACTGAATTAAAAACGACTCTGATCAAGTCAGAGGAGCACTGTCTTCCTTTAACAAGGAAAAAAAAAAAAAAAAAAAAAAAAAACACAACACAAATCGGTATCGTACAGAAAAGCGTATAGATCCACCAACTTATACAATGTACAGTAGAATCGCTAGTGGAGAGTTACTATTACTACTTATTCGATACTGTATTTCATTACATTGTATGGCGCTTGCACTAAAAAGAACTGAGAGCAGCATAGACCTACACTTGGACAACGGAATCGTCCCGAATGATATTTTAAATAGCAGCCTTAGTTCCAATTTTGTTCACCTGCACAGATAAGTTGGTAGCACTGTATCACTGGGCTTTTAGAGAATTTCTAGAAAGGGTTGTGCCCAGTTTGCATAGGCGTGTCCACCACCATCTCTGAAGCATGGTTGACGTAGCAAAGGCGGCTGTTCTGCCTGATCTTCAGCAGCTCACTCCTTATCAACAGCAGGAGATAGACTTGGATTCCTGTAAAATATAAAAAAAAATCTACAGACCTCATAAGAAAGTTCAGAGACACTCAACGGGAGATGGAGAAGACTATGTTATAAGTTTGTATATATGACCAAATCATAATAGAGGAAGTCCAAAGAACCAAAGTCATCGACAAAACTTAATGAATTGCAATGTTAGGTGGAACAAATTTTGAAAAACTCATAGAAGATTTATAATAGAACCTATTACCAGAAATTAGTCAGACCCCCCGTCGTGGACAGTTGAGAGACATCCAAATTCAAATTCAAAATTTATTTATTTCATATAGGCTACCTTGTAACACTTATGACACGTCATAAATCTATCACCGGTTTGGAATGCAGATTCTGCTGAGAAGAACCGGTAAGAAACTCAGCAGTTGCTCTTTTCAAAAAAAAAATAATAATAATTTTATAATAAGTAACCAAACTAAACTACATATACAGTGCTTCCACAGTGAAGCTTCAAAAATGTACTGTAATGTAATCCACTAATTTAAGTTTCTTGTAGCCACATCTTTCTGTCGTCGTCAAATTCACTAATATAAGTTTCTAGTACGGACTTCCACACGCTGCTGTTATAAAAAGCTTCTTGCTGCGACTTGTATGATACTGATTGTTTACCGGTCTGGAGTGTTTCTACTTCTACTTTCCGGATAGAGATCTTACTCAACAGTTCTATGCCATCGAGGAGTGCCCATCTTTAATTATCTTCCGCATCGAACAGACTCAAGAATACTCATTGATTGTCATCTAAGCCAAGCGTATATACAAGACAAATGAAATACAGCACCTTGGGATTCCGACGCCTATCGGTTCGATGAACTATGTTGAGGACTTGTGGTATAACGGTAAACCCTGGTTCATATTCTGGGAACTTCCACTTCTAAGTGAATGAAATGAAAAAAAACAACAAATTAAGTATAAAACACAGCGTACATTACGTGGCCTTATCACTAAGAAGTGATTTCTTCCATGCAAGCAACCTAAAACAGGGAACTAACAGGTCAGGGTGTATACAGTATACTAGTGGTAAGTGCGTTAGGAAAGTCGTTGATAATACAAACGCAAGCACACTGACCTATGCCGCTTAGCACGAAGCCCAAGATAATGATGTAGTACGACATGTGGCAAGAGGTGCAACTAGTCACATCGCTCATCCATAACACGAGGAACGTCACGAGCGAGGCGAGGGTCGTTGTTATCCCGTAGTAGTAGTATGCTCGCATCAAACGTGTCTTTTTCTGAAATGCAATTGAATAATAGATTTATGATACAATTGCGGAAAATTAGAAAGAAAGAAAATACATGCCCGAGCCGCAGGCTAGTATTGGATATAAAGGCAAATTACAAACTTCCAACAAACAAATGACAGTCAATTTCAATACAGATATGTACTAATTCTTTAAAAAAAACAACTTAAAACTGTCACAAAAAGAACCGGATTCATCTCTGCCTTACGTGCAGAAAATAAAAGCATTGAAATTAAGATGAGTTCGTGGATTTGATCGGTCAAAAATGCTTTAATATTTTATTTTATTTTATTTTATTACTGGTACACGACCAGACCTAGGCTCCATACAATTTAGGACCGTCTCCTTTACTGAGAAAAGTGAAAGTAAAACTCGGCGGTTATTTTTTATCATTTTCTGCTTTGGGCGTTTTTGCATGATATTATAGAATTCATTTAAGTTTATGATATTCAGATGGACGAAATGCAAAATCCAAGTAGAGATTTCGATTCACTTGGTCAATATACTGTACTATGTTTATGTATAGAGGGTAAAAATAGGTAAGTAAACAAACCATATGAGCTCCAACTAGAAGAACAATGTTAAAGACGATTTCTGACCCGTAGAGTACAGCAGCGAACCACAGGTGTGTGTAGAAATGCACCCCCCTGAATAACATCACCGTGTGGTTGGCGGTCATGCCTTTGACGGCTGCCACTGTCTCTAACACCACAATTAATAACGAAAATAGCTGAAAGAAAAAGATGATTTTAAAGACAGGCTGAATATTAACGGAAAAAAGGTAGAGAGACAGATAAGTGAAAAATCAACTTTCATAAGAAATCATGCTAATAATTCCCTACGTATAGCCATAGCCAGTAACATATCCTATGATGATATAAAGCGTAGGTAACAATATATTGCAGAAAAAAATACATTCAGAGCAAACGAGAAAAGACATGCATAGAAAGACTCCAGACAAATACAGATGCAAAAGAGACGAACGAACATGGCAGTCGTATAAATAGACACAAACCACACAAGAAAGTGATAAGTACAGACAGACATGGATAGACATACTGAAAAATAAGTGGAATAGGTACCTTTTAAAACTTTCAGTTGCGATTCGTTTAAATTAACTAATCAAACTCTATTCACAAAATTGTTGTGAAGAGCAGAAAGTCAATAGTTCTACGAAAATAAGATTGCATACTTTTTTATGATATTGCTTAGGTTTAGATACTAAGTACCTTCTGTTTATAATTTGTAGACTATATTATTGACCACTGGAAAATACGAGAATCGTCTTTTGGGGAATGCGTAGGTAATGTATATCTAGCATTTTCTTTGAGTATCGTACAGATGTTGTTTAATAAATAAAACGATATTTTTTTTAACTTTTAATTAATTTATCAAAAAATCTTCACAGGAGGATAGCTTAAAAAGTATTAATATACAAAACTCTCTGAATCCGTGAACGTTCCGCTCGAGAAACGTTGCGGCACTACCAAACGCAGTACTGTGCCTGCAGCTTCATTATTTATATTCTCTAGAATGGGTTGTGTCCAGCTTGTATAGGTGTCTCCACAACCATCTCCGAAATATGGTTAATGAAACAAAGGTGACTGTTCCGCTTGATTTTCATCAGCTCGCTCCTAATCAGCAGCAGAAGGTATGATTGGATTCCTGTGAAATATTAAGACAACACCATTTATCCAACCCGAAAACACCGATTTTTACAATGATCTACATTGATGCGGGCGATGAATCGTAAAGCTCATATTCACTGGTCAAAATAGTACGCATTCAGGCTCTGTTCGACTTCTGAACCAAACTAAATTAAGTTAGGTCAAGGTTAGGTCTTTTGTGGGCATGATAATAGGATACTGTTTCTGAACTAACACCTTTCATTTTAAGTACTATCCACTGCCGGCTTTGCAAAAGAAACGACGAGACAGCGGAACACATACATGTGAAGCCGATATCCGTTATAATAACTTTCCAGCTTCCTTTCTCCAAAAGCAACAGTTTCCCACCACAGAAGAGTAAACAATAAGCATCTTTTAGGCAGATTGGCTCCATTTCAGGCCTGCCATGAGGAATGTCAACTCAGGACAATACACTGTTGCCACTGCGCTCAAATTCTAATCCTAATGTCCATACTGACCTGCACCACTAAGGACAAAGCCCATATAAAAGACGTAATGCGACCAGCGGCAATGGGTGCAAGAAATCATAACTTTCAGCAATAACACCAGAACCGTCAGGAGAGAGGCCAGTGTCGTAGCTAGCCCGTAGTAGTAGTACGCCCGCATCAGTTGCGTCTTTTTCTGGAATAAATTCAAAATTGAATAAATGACGATTCTAATCCTGGCGTCAATATCACGTTAATATCCTATGCCTTGGAGAGCACGTAAAGCCGTCGTTTTTGAGCCTGATCTCTGTACTTTCATATCGGATTTCCATTCCATTTGACTATGAAAGTAAAGGAATAGATAGTGCTCCTGTGATGTTTGCACACACACTTGTATATTATAATATTTCTCGCGCAAATTAGATGAGAAGAAAATTTTGGTTATTATTGATCGTTTTTGTTCCCTCATTGTGTAAGCGCTGATAGCCTGGTTAATACGGCTTCTTTTTCGGGGAGTCACGTATTTCGGAGATGCGTGCGTTTTAGTAAATTAACTGTTTATTATCACTGGCTTTAATGGTGACGGAAAACATCGTGCGGAAACCTGCGTCCTGCGTTGAAAATTCACTTTTTTACTAAATATATAGAAGGAAAAGATGACTGACTGACTGATAGACTAACTGATCTATCAACTAACAGCTTAGATTAATAGATGAGTCGAGCTGAAACTTGACATACAGTTAGCTGTTATGACGTAGGCATCCGCTAAGATAGAATTTTTGAAAATTCGACCTCTAAAGGGCTTAAATAGGGAATAAAACAACGAATATAACGTGAGTGAAATCGCGGACAAAAGTTAGTTATTATTAAAACTCTTAAATAATATTAGGAAGGATATTTATTCATACCATGTGAGCTCCAACTAAAAGAACAATGTTAAAAATGATTTCGGCTCCATAGAGCAAGGAGGCGAGCCACACGTGGACGTAGAACTCTCCCCCCCTGAACATCACAATCGTGTGGGAGGTGAATTCGCCTTTGAAGGCAAGCACTATCTCTACCACCACAATGAATATTGAAAATACCTGAAAAAAATAATACATTTTGCTGGCGGACAGAATTAACGGACAAGTGAATTGATTAAAGAATATAGAAAGACAGACAATTAGATTGAAAGATTTGAAAGAAAGAAAAGAAAGAAAGAAAAAGCATTTACTTGAAACACACACAGCACAGTTAATGACAGAGAGAGATCATACAAAACAAAAAATAAATAAATATGAGTGGTCTCAAAATGGACTCCACTCAGCATATGTGCTAAAAGCACAGGCATAGCACTGGTCTGGTGAATCCAGAGGTTTCAGATGACTGTTAGTCACGATATATTTGGACGACGATTTGGAGATTCTAACATACTAAACACTAACATAAATAAATACTTATAATTAATTATTATTTCGAACATACACACATTAGTTATCGATATGAATACACAAATAGAACAAAATGTGATTTATAATATAGAATAGACGAAAAACAAATGAACTGTTAAAACTTATTAAAACGCACATAAAAGATTAGATAGACACAGAAATATAAGAAACGTCAAAAAAGTAGACCTTGAAAATAAAGAAGAGCTTTAGCATTTACACTAAATGAAACTTTAGAAATACTTAAAACAATTATCGATTATGGAAATCGATCATAATTATCATTTGAAACATAAATACATACCAAATTAAGGCGTCCAAAGATCAAAACTCATCTAATAAATACCTAAACATACACGGAAGTGGTTATACTCTAGTAGTCTAGTGATTAAAACTTCGGCCTCCTTTTGGAAGTGGTTTGAATTCAGGCATTCATCTCTGATGTTTCGGAGTATACGCGTTTTAAGCATTTTAATATCACTTTCTCTAACGATGAAGGAAAAAGGATTTCTGTTCCCAAATGTGTATGTGTGAAGACTCCCAAACCACTTTTTTCCAGCGTGGTGGACTATGACTTAGATAAATCCTTTTCTTTCGAGAGGAGGCCTGTATCCAATAGTGGACATGCGATGGATTAAGATAAACTATCCATTATATGCTAGGAGAATTTGTTGTAAATACTTTATCTAAAATTTTTTTTGATTTTAACTAAACACTTTACGCACTTAACCTATTTATTCATTCAATAAAAAATCAATTAATACTAAATTACATTTCGTAGGTATTATAAACACGCAAATATTTTATTCTCTAACTTATTCAACCAAAACTTTCAATTGAAATTGATTTGCATATTAGACACTCAATTCACAGAATTGTTTGAACCATGAATACATACATAAGGTTTCCCGGCTTAACTTGGTAAATAAAAACAAATGACACGAGTAAGTATACCAACAGACATGGCCAATAGACAGAGTAAGTGAAAGTCAGGCGGAAGGATATAGAATATGCAGCTAGATTGTTATAAAAATAACCAAGATATAAGCAAAAGATATAATAAACACATTACAGATAGGCAGATAAATTGGGAAAAACTCCAAGCTTTGATTGGAATTCATCCACATAATCGAAAGCCTAGTCTATTCAATTAATAAAAACAAATAGAAAGAGTATACCAACAAACATGCTGATAGACTGGTTAAACACAGGCAATAGGTACTCAGACTGTTACATAAATAAAAAAAATGAAAAGATTCTAGCAATAGATAAGTAATACAATATACAAATCGCTAATTCAATTCAAAAGTACCACAACTAAAAAAAAATTTAGAAAATGTCTACAAGAAAACTACTCAAGCTTAAAAATATGCTTCTAACGATGTAGGTATAATATGCATATATTTGATATAAAATAAGAAAGCAGTATACAAAAAATAGTTTATTTTTATTTTATTAGCTCTTCTGTAAGAAAGTATAATTTGATTTATGGTAGTTTTGAATTGAAGCACCGAAATATCTATAGATAGACAGATGAATTTGGAAAAACCAAACAATTGGGAAACACGAATCGAAAGCTCGATACTCGATTCACAGAATTGTTTGTACCATGAATACGTACCAAATTAAGGTATCCAAAAACCAGAACTCCATGTCTTAACGGTACACAGCAGCAGCACCGCCTGCATTCCGGTATTTCCAAACGCATCTTTAATTTTACGATCGGACTTTTTTTTAAAAACTTTTCCTTATTCTCGAACGATATTAGAAATGTCTTTATAAATAATGCATTAATTTTTTAAATATTTGCTATTTATTTGTGCATAATTGTGTTTAATTCAAATCTGATATTTACGAGTGTATTTATTTGTGTCATTCGTTTATTGAACTATATTATCTTTTTAAATCTTACGGGTTTAATAAAATGTTATAATAACTGTTATTAGCAACTCAATATTAATGAATGCTCTAATTTGTATATTTAGACTTTTTCTAGTACAGATAATATTATCTAGTTCCTTTGAAATTATCTTCGTATCTTCAATGTTCTTTTATTTTCTGGAATCAAACTTTTTTTGAAAGTTAAAACACTTCCTATTACTGTAAAATAATACAACTTCCTTCAAATTATCGTATTCTTCAATATTCTTGATAAGACTTTGAGAAGGTACTTAATTCGTCACGAAATTAAAAAAGACTTTGCAACGACACAAGCACTAATTCCCTTAGATTGTTCCACTTATGATTCTAAAAAATGCTCCTGACTTCACAGTTCTTACGAACCACCCAATCTTGGACAATGGAACTCACTACGGAAGTTTACGGTTGCTGTAACGTTACGACTACGAGGGAAAATAGTAAAAAAACCTGATACTAATAAGTGTATTTTAAATGTTTTAAAAGTTCGAATAATATATAGACATTGAGTCCCATTGCAGCTAAAGTGGTGATCTCGAAAACGCAGTATTAGCTTACAAACGAGTAGAGAATCTACATACTGACCTGGGGCCTGGTTCTGCAATTCAGTACCTATCAAAAAATGAAAGCCACTGACATTTATATTTTTTATCCATTGAAGGTTTGAAGAGAAATGGCATTAACTACTTCATAGTAAACCATAAATTGATATTCAAATTCAAAATCCATTTATTTCATGTAGGTCAACTTGTAGCTCTTATGACACGTCATATATCTACCACCTGTTCGGAATGCAGATTCTACTGCGAAGAGTCGGTAAGAAACTCAGCAGTTGCTCTTTTCAAAAAAAATTATAATAGGTAACAAAACTATGCTATATGTATACATACACTGCTTCCACATTGAATCTTCAAAAATGCATACGAAGGTACACACAATCCAAAGCATGTCAAAACGGGCAGACAAAGCAGACCCATTCCCGTTGGTGGCACCCGTTCACGAGCATGACGCATGATCCAGCCCTTGCTTCGCTCAACCATATTTGAGGGAACATAACAACCCGCACCACACGACACCACCACAGAAATGTTTAAAGAGAGCATGACATACTTAGGATAAAAGAGACGTGTGGCACTCGGGGACTGCCGCGGTAAAGCCATTGCATCCGTCATGCGCCATCTAGCGGCTCACCGTAGAGGAGTCCCGTGTCAGGTTATTTTCGTTACAGAATTTCTGGATTCGGTCTCCACGCTGGCCCGCGATAGAAGCTATGCAATAGCTTAAAAATATATGTCAGTGGCTTTCATTTTTTGATAGGCACTGAGTTACAGAATCGGGGGGCTGATCTGCGCTTACGCTTGTACGTGATGTCGTGTAGTGTAAATCGCACCAACAGAATTATCTTATTTACGGCACGGAAGTGCGGCATTGTGGACGCTTTGTGAGGTATATTGTCTGGCGGACACCGGACACCTACGCTATCAAGTGGTTAACTAGAAATAGTGCCTGTAGTAACGTTTGTTTTTTTTTTTTTAAAGAATATTAGCCAAACTGAGCTTGACTTATATTCTCCTCTCCCCTTCAAATAAGTGAAAAGCTTGTGCTAGCATTGGGTACGACAATAGTGCAACGGGTGGGGTTCGAACCTGCAACTTTTCAGTTTTCAGTCCACACCTATAACCGTTGAGCTATTGAGGGTTCTGATGAAATGAAATTTCGAAACATGATATAATCTATTTTGTTTCGCAGTCTTATACACCATACCTAAATCAACCCCTAAATAGGAGTCTTTTTTTGTAGGCAGTAGGCAGCCCCTAAATACCTACAAACTTTTTATCCAATGTATTTTCTACTTTAGGTGTTCTCTAAAGGATCGTAAAAATGATAACTATTGACGGAAACTATTTATTTATTGAACTACCTTAGCTTTGGTAGCCCTTAAGTTAGGGAGGGAGGGTTAAATAAATCGCAGAAAGCTTTCGGAGAAACGTTTGGTTTGTCACTTGTAGCATAGTTGCATTGGCAGTACTGTAAGAACACCCTATGTGATATAAGACACCACTTTTTACCCTTAGAAAGCTAAGGAAAAATAGACTATAGTTACTTACGTAATATTTTCTTTGCGACCAAGGTGAACAAAAGCATTGGCTTTGCATTCAGCTTTCCAAAAGATAATTATAGTGTTGTTGTTAAGCATGACTTAAGGGCGCCTTCAATTTATGCGTTTCTTGACGGCCTGCTGCGGTGCCGAAGCGGTGCGTTAGTCGTACTGCACACGGACGTTCGTTTTTTTTCATACAAAGCGCTCGGTGCCGTTGCCGTCTTGTTGTCGAGCGATCGCGGTACCGGCGCCGCGCTATAGCCGCACCGCAAAACCGCAAATAATGTATATCTAATTATGTACAATTTCTTAATTAAAATAGAACTTAATGAGGTTTTCTAAAATTAAAAATTAATATAAATTACTTAAAACTTGCCGGTAGGTAAGATACGGACAGCAAGAGGAAGATTTCGGATTGTTTCAAAATGATTGTACTTATAGTCGGAATTTTAATTCGATTCCAGATTTGACAATTTCAGTGTTGCAACGTTATGACAAGTACTAAATAGTGACGTTGCGAAATTATTCGATACGGAAATGGAATATTTCCGGATCGATTCCTCTCGTTTATAGTAGTATATACTACTTTATTAAACTAAGTATATCAGGAAATTAAATATTTCTGAACGGATAATTTAGTTATGACGATTAATTTTATTAAGGATCTGAGAGTTTTCTTTAATAATTGTGTGTGAAATAAATAAAAAAATGTGATCATGAAGGAACATGAGAAATAAAAGAAATAGAATATATATTATGGTAATATTTTAATTTATAAATCGTCGCCGTCATCGCTTTCTATCGCTGTCACTTTCTGTAACATTTATTATAAATGTATCTGTGATATTGTCAATTAACATATTATCTAGCCTACTCATTTTTTCCTATTCTTGGACAACATGGGATATATAGGCTCTTTTATTATAAGTTTTGTTTTTAATATAAAAAACAAAAATATTAACTTTTTATAAAATAAAGCAGCGGTTACTAATTAATAAATAATTATGAATAATTATGTATTTATTTAAATAAAAATCAATAATTTAGTCTTTAATTGGCACGCCAATATTATGATTACATAAACATAAATCGCGATTGTTTATCGATTTTTGTGTTCATCACTACACTATTATATGTGGTATCATTATTTTACAAAATGACAGTAGCTAATGTCAAATGTGGAATCGAATTATAATTCCGAGTATAGTGTTTTTGACGACGTCCCTGACGCAGTGGGGAGCGCTGTGGTCTTATAACTGGAAGGTCTCGGGTTCGATTTCCGGCGGGGCAATTTGGGAATTTATAATTTCTAAATTGTCTCTGGTCTGGTCTGGCGGGTGGCTTTGGCCGTGGCTAGTTACCACCCTACCGTCAAAGACGTGCCGCCAAGAGATTTAGCGTTCCGGCACGATGGCGTGTTGAAACCGATTAGGGGTATGGGTACCCTGCCATGTTAGCCCGCTACCAAGTCAGATTGCATCCTCACTAGGAAAAAAATGGCGGCTTACATATTTTTTCACAACTCCCTCCATATAAATGGGTATCAAATGAAAGAGCTTGACTAGTAGAATACTATAAAAGACACTACGATAAATTTCAAATCCAAGATGGCCGTCACCACAAAATGGCGAATTACATTTTTTTTATTTTACATGTTGGGGGTGTTTTTCACACTTGTAATAATTAAGGCACTTGATTAATAAGGATTAATATTAATAATCACTATTGTCACTTATATGTACTTGGAAAGACTGGGTCAACGTCCGTTATTTTTTTTTTTTTGGTCAGTGTCGGACATTTCGGTATTACCGGTTTGGGATCATTTAACACTTTTAAATACAAATAATAAAAAGGTGATTAAATTAATATAATTTATGAGCATCGACTTCTGAGGTCCCCAACAACTCCATATTCCTATACTAATCCTTACTTATATCCTTACTTACTTTAATCCTTATTCTTGCTAATATATAAATGCGAAAGTGTTTGTTTGTTGATTTGTCTTTCAATAACGCTGCAACGGATCGACGTGATTTTTTGCATGGGTGTAGTTGAGGACCTGGAGAGTGACATAAGCTACTTTTTATTCCGGAAAATTAAAAAGTTCCCGCAGATTTTTTTTTTTCTTTTTTCTTTCTTTCATTCATTTACTTTTTATCATGGAAAATCAAAGAATTCCCGCGGATTTTTTTTTTCTTTTTTCTTTTTTCTTTCATTCTTTTAGCATAGGTATATTTGAGGGCCTGGAGAGTGACATAGCCTACTTTTTATCTTTGAAAATCAAAGAGTTCCCGCTGATTTTATTTTTTTCTTTCATTCTGATCTTTGATTTTCCGGGATAAAAAGCAGCCTATGTCACACTCCCGGTCCTCAACTATACCCATGCAAAAAATCACGTCGATCCATTGTTTTGTTGCGGCGTGATTGAAGGATAAACCAACAAACCAACGCACAAACACACTTTGACATTTATAATAAGTATTAGTAAGGTTAAGGATAGAGTAGTTCACGCAGACTCCACCGGCACCACTGTGCTGGGGTAGACACTGCTCGAATCCTTGACAACTTCTCCGTTGACGATCTGGTGCAGCTGATTCTCGTACGTGTGACCGGAAGTTTCCAGCTTCTTCACAAGACTTCTTACCAGGAACATCAGGTAGATGTGCAGGCCTGTAAAGACAAGTTGGTAAATAAACCTTCAATATAATCTTTGACTAGATAATGTTCATCTAAATCCATCGCCGGGTCACTACTGTGTGTTTATAAAACATAAACAGTTAAATAAAGATAATTTATTTTATTTTATTCGATGACAAGATAGTCCGTGACTGCGATCTCACCTGATGGTAAGTGACGATGCAGTCTAAGATGCTAGCGGGCTAATTTGGAAGGGGTATGCCGTATGACAGTGTAAATTCAACCCATACCCCTGATCGGGTTCTGCAGTCTGCACTCCATCGTGCCGGAACGCTAAATTGCTTGGCGACACGACTTTGGTAGGGTGGTAACCAGCCACAGCCAAAGCCATGCTCCCACCAGACTAGACCAGACACAATTCAGAAATTATAAATTCCTAAATTGCTCCCGCAGTAATTATCAATTTACCCCCCTACCCCTTAGTCTTGATATTTCGATAAATATCAAGGCTAGGGGTAATTAGTTAATTACTCAATAATACTGGTATCCCTAAAGATGAGCTGGCAACACTTTTAGCGGCCATTTTTCTTTTTCACCACGAACAACCAAGCGAGAAGCACCCATTACCGTGATTTTTTATAATTTTTATTTTTAAAGCATATTTTTTTGACCAAGTTTTTTGACTCTAGGCCAAGAATTTGACTCATATCCTCTCCCCTCTAAATAGGAAAGCTTGTGTTAGTTGTTTTTTTCAGTTTTCTGTCCGCAAAATATAAACAAATCAAATTCTTACATAATCCGGTTAAAAACAACGGAAACAGGTAAAGCACCATAAAGAAAGATCTATCAGTGCTGAGCACGATCTCCAGCAGAACCACCGCGACCAGAGTGCAGAGCGTGTAGTAGAAGAATACTCGCAGGTACACTGTGATTTGCTGAAAAAAAAAAAATCCGGTCAAATGCGAGTTGGACTCGCGTAAGAAGGGTTCCGTACCAGTAAACGCTGAAAAAACACGTTTCTAGTAGATAACCCTCCTTTAAATTTGAATTTATCTTTATTTTTATTATTTGTTGTTATAGCGGCAACGGAAATACATATCGCCACCCCAACCGAATAAAGGCGTAAGATCATTTACGCGAATTTTTTTTTATTTCATTATCTGATGATGGAAATCGTGTTACATAGGCTAATTTTTTTTTAGAATTTTATCTCTGAAAATGACAAAAATATGAAGGAAGGCGGCTTTATTCTATCGAAATTTACTGCACATTTTTTAGAAGAAGAAAGGTGTTATAAAATCTTACCTAAATTTGCCGGATCTGTTGTCGGGAGTGAATAACGTTTACGTCTTTTTTCGTCTACAAATTTATTTCGAATGATAACTAAAAACCCCCAGTACACCAAAATTTCAAACTGATTGGAGCAACGGAATTTAACTCGCATTCGTATTCTCAGCAAGTCCTTTCATTTGATACCCATATTGTAGGAAAGCATAAAAAACTTAGTCCGCCATATTGAATTTAGAGTGATGTCACTTTATTTTTCAAGTTATTCTTAGCAAGCCATTTCATTTGATACCCATATTGTAGGAGTGCATTAAAAATAACTAGTCCGCCATCTTGGATGTTCCGCCATATTGGATTTAGAATGACGTCACACAACTAACCATGCATTGTCATCCAAACTAAACGTGTATACAAAATTTCAGCTCAATCGGTTAAGATATCTGCTTCAAAATTGAGTTGCAAGATTCCACCCGAACAAACATAGCTGCATACATACATTGCAAGTTAAATAAAAGCTTTTAAAAGAAATCCTGTTCCTAAAGGAGTTTTATTAGTAGTTGATACTTTATTACATTATTATGTTTTGATTTTTTATTTTTTAATGAACATTTGAGAAGATTTTACTATTTTCTGTTTTTTTTTTTTGCCAGAAGTAGAAACTGCATAAAACTGCATTTTAAACTATTAACACAATAACTAATGTCATATTTATGTTATTGTTAATTGTATTAGAACTTAAGTTCCTAATAAAATACCAACATCATCAAACGCGTATGTTTGGTTTTAAGCGCAAAGTATAAGATAGATTTCATAATTAAATTAACTAAAAAGAACCGGTACAGTGGCATTTTCTATTCAGCTTTGTCATTAAGAATTATCATAAATCAGTCATAATTGTTTTAATTAAGATATAAATGATTATATTTCCGATTTTTGATCTCCAAAGAAATTCTAAGTAATTGGCTCAATTATTTGTGAATAATATCGATGGTGGTAAGAATGTACTTACCATTTTGAGACTGCCATATTAATTAAGGACTAATGAAGTTTTACATAATTTTTTTGTATTATTTCCTTGTTAATTTAAAAAAATATTAAAGTTTTTGTTATTTTTAACGACTTTTTTTAAATTAAAAATTATTTTTCATGTTTAGCGTTAACATTTATTACGAATCTATATTTTTCGCATTGACTAACGAATATAGAAGTGAATCTATAATACGATTCGAGCATCATTCAAAAAGTACAAGAATAACGGCGTTACAAATAATTGCGCGCCAGATTACGATACAAAATTTGACTCAATAAGTTATGCACAAAAATGATGCGTTTCGCTCACTAGAGCATTTGTAGGCGAATAAAGGCGTACTGTTTTTTACAAAAAATAAATGCCGAAGTTCATAGACGAATAAAAATTTAAGATGATTTTTCTTGAATATCTCTTTTGCAAATAAGGCTAAAAATTTAGCAAATAGAGTAAAAGACGCGTTATTTTTTTACTCGCCTTTCTATATATATAACTTTAATCAGGTGTAAATAGCAAAGAAGGTAGATCATTTCTACGGTTTTTTGGCTCTCCTGTAAAATTGACTTTTTTCGATTACGCCTTTATTCGGTTGGGGTGGCGATATGTATCTCCAAATAATATTACATTGTTATCTATACATGATAAACATGCAAAATTTCAACTCATTCGAAAATCGGGAAGTGGTTCTAATTATTCAGGTTGCAAGATTGTGTCATATTTATATTTGTTAGTAAGTAAGTTCGCGTTATATGTAAATATTAATAAGAGGCCACCTGTTTGGCGAGATAGTAAATAGTAAACATGTCTTTGTTGATTAAATAAATGAAAAATATATATATTGCAATTATAAAGGTGTGTTTCACTTACTCTATGAGCTCCGTATAATAGAATGACACTGAAAATGACATCAGTGCAGTACAGAATGAGGCACAACAAATTGTCCGCGGTGGAAGTCACGCCGTGGAACACCACCGGTACGCTACGCTCGTGGTGAATGTAATAACTGTAGACCCCTACCATGAAGGCCGCGAATAACTGTAACAACAAGGTGTAAACATGGCCTTATTATATTATGTACTGTATCGAGGAGTGTTAATCCTATTATCCTATGTCCTATTATTTTATCATATTTTTCCTATTATTATTATTATTATAATTATAATAATATTATAAATGCGAAAGTTTGTGTGTTTGTTACTCAATCACGCCGCAACGACTGAACCGATTTGGCTGAAATTTGGCACCGAGATAGATTATAGTCTGGAATGACATATAGGCTACTTTTTATCCAGGAAAATAAGAGAGTTCCCGCGGGAATTAAGAAACTTCAATCCACGCGAACGAAGTCGCGGGCATCATCTAGTTAAAAAAATAAAACGAATATCGAAAATATTGATTGAGAGACAGAGCTTTCGCGTTTCTAACACAATATATCGAATTAAATAATAACGAATAATTAAATGAATATACTATTACTTTTGAATAAATATTAATAATGATGCCCGCGACATGCGGAAATTCTCTTATTTTCCGGGATAAAAAGTAGCCTATAATCTATCTCTGTGCCAAGTTTCACCGAAAAAAAAATATAATATCAAGCTATTTTTCAGTATGTACCTAATAAGTAGGTACCCATATGATATCATGATGTTTGGACTGAATACAGGATATAACAGTTTTGTTATTTTCCTTGAATATTTCTACGAAAAACATATAATGTGCCTGACAACATGAAGACAACAAACGTCTTGTGTTAGATTTTTCTTTTTAGATTCTCTTAATTTTTTTTATAATTTGTGGAAATGTTGTGTTTACTTTTAAATGATCACTATAGTTAACAAGGTTTAATTTTAGAATGTTTATTGTCCGTTAGTAAACCAAATAAATAAAATAACAAACACTGTCTAGGTATAAGAAGTAGGGAATACTCACTATATTTAGATATCCGAAAGTCAAAAGGCCTCTTCTAAGTGGCATACAAAAACAGCATCGTCCAAATACAGGTATCTCACAAAACATGTTGACAAAAACGATAGGAAGTAATAACCTCGTATTGAAAATGCGTCCACTCTCAATGACACTTGGCTCTATCTGTAGTCTGTGGCCCGTTATGTGACATTTGTATGGTAATTTGTATGTAATTTAGGTAGCACGGATGGCGTAAAAAACATACTCTACGAGGATGAAGTGACAAACAAAAGCTAGTCTAGCTAGTTTAACAAGCTTTATCAAGCTAGTGTAAACTTTATCATCTATATATATAAAATTCAAAGTCCTGACTGACTGACTGACTGACTGACTGAGATATCAACGCAAAGCCTAAACTACTGAAGTTAGAAACTTGACATTTTTACAGTTGGTTCCTTTTATGACGTAAGCGCACACTAAGAAAGGATTATTGGAAATTCCACCCCTAAGGGGTTTAAATAGGGGATGGAAGTTTATATGAAACTCCGTCATTTTTCAAGCTGTTTCCATCAAAGTTGGTATTTGAGCTTTCAGTTAAAAATAAAAAAGTACGTGTGTCACAGTTTTTGAAAATTCCACCCCAAAATCTAATTCCACGCGGACGAAGTCGCGGGGGCAAAAGCTAGTTTTCTATAGATGATGTTCGCGACTACGTCCGCTTGGATTAAGGTTTTTTGATTCCAGCGCGAACTCTTTAATTTTCCGGGATGAATAATGTAGCCTATGTGTTAATCCTGGGTATGAGCTATCTCGTGAAGTTGCGTGAAGGAGTAACAAAAACAAAAACACACACACACGTGCACGCACTCACGCACACACACAAAGTGTTACTATTTTTGCTTAGTTTTATTGCTAATCCGTGTGCCCTTTAGCATTAGATATACAAAGTTAATGACTTTGTTAATGACAAAGTTGCATGGAATCAATCAGCTTGGCATCCACCTATTCACAAGATAGTGTGTAGGTAGTGATAAGTTATTATTTTGTAATATTATTGGGTGTACAAATTAATTCGGTCCGTTTTTTGTTGTTAAAAATATATTTATTTTTAAATCAAAATAAATTAATAGATTAATCAAAGTATTTTCCATCGTTGATTACTACTTTTTTCCATCTCTTAGGCAATTTTCGAATTCCATCTCGAAAAAATGATTCGTCTTTCGAGGCAATCCAACTTCGGATCCATTTTTTTATTTCTGCAAAAGAAGTGAACCGGCGACCAGCCAAGTCGTACTGCATCCGTCGGAATAACCAGTAATCCGAAGGAGCAAGGTCCGGAGAATACGGCGGGTGTGGTAAAACATCCCACTTGAGTGTTTCTAAATATTTTTTGACGACGTTTGCGACATGAGGTCGAGCGTTGTCGTGCAAAAGAATAACTTTATCATGTCTTTGTTCGTATTCCGGCCGCTTTTCACGTAATGCACGGCTCAATTCAATTAATTGTAGTCTATACCGATCGCCCGTAATAGATTCGCCAGGTTGTAGCAACTCATAGTACACAACACCTTTTTGGTCCCACCAAATACACAGCATGACTTTTGAACTCAAATTTTGCTTTGCTGTTGATGTCGAGGTCGATGGTAACGATTCACCAGGCTTAGCGTAGTATTTTTTCTTCTTGGGATTATCGTAGAATATCCATTTCTCATCTCCAGTAACAATTCGATGTAAAAAACCCTTTCTTTTTTGCCTTTGAATCAACTGCTCGCAAGTGAAAAATCGCCTTTCAACGTCTCTTGGTTTCAATTCATGAGGAACCCAGTATCCCTGTTTTTGAATCATTCCTATGGACTTTAATCGTACAGAAACTGCTTGTTGAGTCACTCCTAAACTATCTGCAAGCTCCTCTTGTGTTTGACTTCGATCTTCATCGAGTAATGCCTCCAATTTTTCGTCCTCGAATTTTTTTGGTTGTCCGGGTCTAGGCTTATCTTCAACGCAGAAATCACCATCCTTAAAACGTCGGAACCATTCCCTACATGATTTATCAGTTGGAGCATTATCACCATAAACTTCCACAAGCATTCGATGCGCTTCCGCTGCACTTTTCTTCCAATTGAAGCAAAAAATTAAAACTTCCCGCAGATGCTGCTTAGTTAACACAAAATTTGACATATTAAAAAAAATTAAAAACAAGTTCTTTTACGAAATTCGAAGTGATGGGAACGGAATGTTTCTCTCTGAAACCACCGAGGTCAACTGTCACAATAAAACATTCATGACAGCCAGCGCCATCTTTTTAAAACGGACCGAACTAATTTGTACACCCAATATATGCATTAATATTAGGCATATTATAATATTTTGTTATGAAAAGAGCAACTGCTGTGTTTCTTGCCGGCTCTTCTCAGCAGAATCTGTATTTCGAACCCGCGGTGGCAGAGTCATGACATGATATAAAGTAATTGGATTTCTCACTTGTATCGTGATTGAGATCCTTAACTCTCTTTATAATTGGATAGGATAAGGACAAATTAAAATACTCTTTCGCATTGATATATTAAGCAGTAGAATACTGAAGTGATGTAGTGTTCCAAGGGTAAACTTTGCCAATCAAACAAATTTTTAACAAAAATAGCTTTATTGAAAAATAGCAAATAATACATCTAATTATGTACATTTCTTATCCTAAATGTTATAAAATAAAACTTATGAGATTCTCTAACATTAATAAATTACCTAAGGTTAAAAGAAAACACAATGCGTTGGCGCTATTATGTAAACGTTAGATTTGTAAGGATAAGTTCCGAAAAGTTAGAGATATGTGCCTCGGATTGAACCTCGAACCTCCTGAAAGCGAGGCCGATGTTTTAACCAATAAGCTAGCATTGCTTTTTGCTGAATGCACAGTGCATACCTTGCTGAATATCATTTCCTATGCCACCCCATCACATTATATTTACATTGTGCGTATTAAAAATGACAATTATTGTCGATTCTACTATAAGTATCCATTGCCACGCACAGTCAAAATTATAGTGCTACTATTTCGTTCTATTTCGTTCTTCTGCTACTTTTACAGTAGAGATGTGCTAAAAGCCTCAAACAGTTCCTAATATTACAAGTTCTAGGTCTAGGAGCCACGTTGTGTGTTTTAGGTTATTACTTATTTAATTACTAATCTAATCTTTGGTAACAAAACTTAAATTAAATGATATTTGCTGCTTCTTTACCGCCATGACGATGATACTGTTAATAAAGTAAAAGAATAATGATTTAACGACGCCAAAGACTTCTATTCCATTTACGTACCCAATATCCTATTTTTCAAGACGGAAAAAAAAGTACCATGGTAATACGAGTATTATTATGTACAGGATAGATAAGTTTTCGCTTTGAAAACTTTTTAGGAGCAAACGAACCCCTAAATATGACACCCAATTTAGTAAACCCCACTTTGTTCCCCATTACGGCTCCCTTTTTAATTAAGTTTTTTTGTAAACTTTATTAAAAATTGTTTAATTTTTAATAAAGTTTGTTTTCAGTAAGTTTGCCCAAGTTAATTAAAACTTTTTTGAAAATTGAAAGCACAGACGCAAGACTTTCAGCGTCGTCTTAAGGCAATACTTCTAATGTTCTGTTAGGGCATCATTTTATTTTATCGATCACAAATCAGTCTTTTATATTATGTAGAGTATCGACCGTAGCAATAAGAATATTTTCCTCCAGACTAGTGTTGCCCCTTGGTTGCCCCCGATTGGTCTATTTTACATTAGTTGGAACTTGGAACTTGTACATTATAGTCTTCTGAGTTCATTATTTCTCTATCGCGATGTAGGATCGCCTGTTGTAGTGCGATTGTGCTCTGGACATTGTTATGAATCGTACAGCGCCATCTCGTTCCAACGTTGCGTGCTTGCATATCCACATAGAGTAGGTTGTTTACGCAGACTCCACCGGCACCACTGTGCTGGGGTAGACACTGTTGGGATCTTTGACCACTTCTCCGTTGATGATCTGGTGCAGCTGGTTCTCGTACGTGTGGCCGGACCTTTCCAGCTTCGTCAGAAGACTTCTGACCAGGAATATCAGGTAGATGTGCAGGCCTGTAAGGACAATTTGATTAGTCAACCTGAGCATAATCCTGATTACACTAATATTAAAAATCATCATCATCATTATGAAGATTTTTAATATTGATGATGATTGATGGATTATATAGTGCAACAAAGTTTGTGTAAATCTATAAAATAAGATTTCAGACGTTACGCCATCTATTGGAATTCAATACAACTACGTGGACAACACTCAAACAATCCAATGCTATTTGATTGATATGATTTCCGTGACATTCCTACAAATTGATAGCGAAATAATAATCTCAGAGGGCTGAAACAAGTTCCAACAAATATAAGATAGGCCGCCAGTCCCCGGGTTAAAACCCTAGTGTTACGGTCGAGCCCCTACACACGCTCCCTTACCTATACATTTTTTTTTTTCTCTATGCCTATACTCATCAAAAGCTTCTAAACAAGATAATAACCAAAATAGAAAAAATCCCCGGTTGCTTTACAGAATATCACAGTTGATAATGCCATTCAGTAATGCCAGTGTCATTCGGGATTTTAACGACACCCCATACATCCAAATCCGTTCAGGAATTTAGAAGTTACGGTGGAATAAATGGACTCATATACATACACGAACCCTGAAATCTTTTTTGGGGAGTCCAGTGAAAAATGAAGTAAAACTAAGCTTACATAATCCGGCGAAGAACATCGGTAACAGTTCAAGGTCCATGTAGAACTGTCTTTGCGTGGACGCGACAATCTCTAACAGGACCGTAGCGGCCAGCGTGCATAGAGTATAGTAGTAGAACACTCGCAGGTAGACTAAGATTTGCTGAAACAATTACAAAAAGATTAGAGAAGATATTTTTCAACACACTTGCTCATAAAATGGCTCCCGTTTCACCGCAACTACGCCCATACCCAAGTAGCACACGAAGGCTGCTTAGCAGCTGAATAACGAATTCCCGTCACGCTTAAAGCTGTATAAAAAAGCTGCATAAGGGCTGTATACGGCCGTATACAGCTCTTATACCTCTTAAATGGGCACAAATTATACAGCCTTAAGTTGAGTAAAAGATTACAAGTTACTCTTTATTCAGCAAATATGTCACGTGACGTAAAAGTGAAGTAGCAAACCATAGATAATACAAATCTAGCAAATTAATATACTTCGTGGAGTGAATTGAATTTGATTGAATACGTGTGGTTGTAAATTCAAAGTTAAGTGCATTGTTTTCATATTTATAAAAGAAAAATGATTGGGAATGTAATTTTACTGACATTATACATATATATTACCTAAGAAAATTTTAGTGCGCCACGAAAATATTCGGTTTTTAATTAGTTTCGTGATATAAATAAGCCGTGATGAAAACTTGAATAAACAATTTTTAGTGCTTTGAAAAGAATTATAAGATAAAAAGTTGTTATTATGATATCGAGAAGTAAAAACTAATGCAATCCATTCCTAATTCATACACAAAACATCATAAAAGTTGAAAAATGAATCAGTATATTTATATAGGTTTTGAGGTTATACAATAAAATGGTGGATTCATGTTAAGCTGTAATGTGGGTCACATATCATCCATTATATAGCTATTAACTTCATAATAGTTCACACGTGCCCCCTTAATAAGTCAGTGTAATAAGAGTTCACAAATACCTCTTATACAGCATTTGGCGTAATTTTATCCACTAAGCAGCCCTTATTCAGCCTAAGCTGTTTAATTATCACTGACAGCTATTATGCAGCTGTAGGATCACCAGTGTACTCTTAAAAGAGTCTTAATACGCATAGAGTTTCAAATAGGTCTAAAAGTGAGTATTTATACAGCTATCTGTGCTACTTGGGTAGTGACACCTATAATCAAACTGTGATTTTTTCGTTACTCGTTTTCACTATTTTGTACCATAATGTACTATTTTAGTATTATTTTCTTCACAATTGTGTTGAAAAACGTCGTATGATACACGTGTGTATTGATGATTACCGTCCTCGGCTATCTTAAGACCCTCACCTAACGGCTCCATTGTTTCACACTTGTACCATAATGTACTATTACGTAGGTATCTCTACTTATAATAAAACTGTAACGGGACGAGTTCTGTACATAAATATATTTTGAAAATTTTAATCGGAGGATGCTTTATTATCGATACTGAGCTCAAAACAATTTTTTTTAATTTTTTGTCTTGGTGCTGAAAACTGCTGAACAGATTTGAATGAAATTTGGTAAAGTGGTAGCTGATACTTCGGGTCAATATATAAGTTAGTTTTAATCCTGATAAACAATAAGGTTTATCCGGGATAGGGGATGAAAGTTTTTGTTGATTTTGCTCCCTTTCGTCTAATCTAAACCGAATTTGGTTATTCTTTTTTTTATAATAAATTGTGTACTATTAGAAATACTTTCTCCAATTTTGGTGAAGATCTACTAAATATTATCGGAGATGGAGGACATAACTTCTCGCGGTAGCAAGTCACTCTAAACTTTTTCAATCAGCTAGACTTACTCTATGAGCTCCGTAGAGTAAAACGATGCTGAAGACGATATCAGTGCAGTAAATGAGGAGACACAGCCAGTTGTCGACCTCTGCCCCGACAACGCCGTGGTACAACACCGAGAAGTTGTAGTCTTTGTGTATCGAGTAACTGTACACTCCCGTCATGAAGGCTGCGAATAACTGGAATAAAACAATAGGACCTTTGACACATCGCAAAAATATTTCAAAAAAAAATCTTTCTACAAACCGACTTTGTCTATGGTCAGCCCCCTGATTCAGACCCTTCCGATAACTTATTTATCGATCGATTCGGTTTGTTACCGTACGATAACATATATTTTCAATTCGTAAATGATCTTGTAATCGAATGTATCTTGTCGATGTCGATAACGTAGTCGATACCGAATCGTATCCTCAAACCAAACGCTCTGAATCACACGACAAAAAAATTTTATACGAGACCGATATTTAACCGTATCGACACGGTATGTTATCGAACAGGTCTGAATCGCCCCCCTGGTCTGGTGGAAGGCTTTGGCCGTGGCTAGTTACCGCCCTACCGCCAAGCGATTTAGCGTTCTAGCACGATGGTGACTAAGGGGAATGGGTTGAATATACCGCCATACCCGTTCTATGTTAGCCCGCTACCATCTTAGACTGCATCGTCACTTGCCATCAGATTAGATGGCAGTTAGAGACTATCTTGTCAACGCATAAAAAAAAACTTTAAACCAAGTAGGTATATTAATTATGCCTATTTTCAAGGGTTCCCTCGATTTCTCCAGGATCCCATCATCAGATCCTGACCTGATAATAATGGGACCACCTGGGAAGATACCCTTTCAAACAAAAAAAAAATTTTCAAATCGCTCCAGGTGTCTTCAAGTAATCGGGGAACATACATTAAAAAAAACCGACGAATTGGAAGTCCTTCTCCTTTTTTGGAAGTCGGTTAACAGGGATAGCTTAGTGGTTAGGACTGTGGTCTCCTAATCGAGGGGTCGCAGATTCGATCCCGGGCAAAAACCTCTGACTTTTTGGAGTCGTGGCGTTTAAGCACTTAAATATCATATGCTTCAACGGTGAAGCAAAATATCGTGAGGAAACCAGCACATCTGAGAGTTCCCCATAATGTTCTCTAAAGTTGTGTGAAGTCCAACAATTCGCATTTACTGAAAAACTAGCCTTTACCCGCAGCTTCTATTAAAGTATAATCCAGAGTGGTGATTTCTATACAAAATTACCAATTTAGATTTTTTCGATTTTTCAACTGTCCTCTTGAATTTTCCCTATTTTTTTAAATCACTGTATTAGACCGAAAAAAAAAATTTATTCAAATCAAACTCAAAAGTTTTTGAGTTTTAGCCAGAATAATGAACAGCAATATAGGTAGAGTTGAATGCAGGATACATCAATTTATTCCCTCGAATCTTCCTACATTCTTTATGTATCTGCAAAAGTACCTACTTATTACAATACGAACACAACAAACATCAAGGAGTACTCACTAGGTTTAGATATCCAAAAGTCAATATGCCTCTTCTTAGAGGCATACAAAAACAGCATCGTCCAAAAACTGGTATCTCACAAAACATGATTGCAAAATAAAAAAACAAAAACAACACGACTTTAAAATGCAAAAATACACTATGACCCTATGACCACATAAATAGCGTCAGCACACAATGAGAGTTGGATATATCTGTGGTCTGTGACCTAACTAGCGAGTATTTATTTGTATGGAATAAAAGCGAATATTATTAGCACTGGGTTCTAATATGTATCTATATATTGAGAGATAAAGATATAGCTCAGAAAATACGCGTTTGTTTCCGTTATTTTGAGATATGTATGTAATTCCATGAAATCTTTTGATAGTGGAAAAATGAATTGAAAACAAACTCCACATAATAGCTTAATCTGTAGGTAATATAATGTATTGAGTACTGTGTAATGTATTCTGTGCTTAAAGACAGAAAATTATTTAGATAGCTTTTGAAAGCAAAATCGCTGCTGTCAATGGTTGGCAATGACTCTACCACCATAAAATTTTGTCTATCACCGATTCGGAAACATAAGATACGTCTAACTAGAATTTCTCATAGCTTGAGGAGTTTCTTTATCCCCTGCTTAAATTGTCACAAGGAATTTCTGAAAGAAAAGGTTTCCAAATTACCTAAGTAACTCAGCTAGTCGAAAAACTGAAGTGGAAATGGGCGGGGCACATAGTTCGAAGAGCTGATGGTCGATGAGGTCCCAAGGTGCTAGAGTGGTGACCCCGCACCGGGAAGCGCAGTGTTGGCAGACCCCCCACTAAGTGGACCGACGACATCAAAAGATTTGCAGGGAGCTGCTAGATAAAGGCGGCGCAAGATCGAAACTTTTGGAAGTCCATAGCAAGAGACCTTTGTTCAACAGTTAGCGTCTATCCTTACTGATATTATAAATGCGAAAGTGTGTTTGTTGGTTGGTTTGTTCAGCAACGGATTAGTGGATCGACGTGATTTTTTGCATGGGTATAGTTGATGACTTGGCGACTGACAGGCTACTTTTTATCCCGGAAAATCAAAGAGTTTAAGAGGGATTTTTGAAAACTAAATCCACGTGAACGAAACCGTGGTCATCAGCTTATCAATTGTTAAAGTAAACGATTAACATCTTATAATAAGGAATGGCTACGCAAATAAAGAATTATAAATTTAAACATCTGACTTAGCTGTGCTGATTGCAGTTAATATAAGTCGGTTATCTTGTAAAAATGGCCATTTACTAAGTGACTTGCTCTCGAGTGAATATTAGGCTGAATGAGCCACTTCCCGTTAGATGAACCGAAATCACAATTGCAATCGTAATGCTCATTGTAAGAACATAGCATCTTCAGCTGAAGATCACTGGTTCAAGTTGTTTGACCTCAATAATTCACTAATAAACTGTGGAACCAACTTCCTGCGACGGTGTTCCCACTACATTACAACATGGGGTTATTCAAAGGGCGGACCAATAATTTCCTGAAAAACCGGCAACGCATTGGTGGTGCCTAAGGTGCTAAAAAATAATATGTTCATAGGCGGCGGTAATGACTTCATATCAGGTGACCCGCCTGCTATTTTACTCGCTAAAAATATTTAAAAAAAAAAAATTTTTAGCCAGCAGCAAGTGACTATCGGTCAATCAGGGGCGATTTCATTCGTCACACTGTAGCTATCATTTCTAGGGCTCTATACCTGAAGGGTAACCAACGGGACCTTACTAGTAAGCCAAAGAGTATAATAACATAGGGAAATAGTAAGCCTCCGCTGTCCCTTCGTCCGTCCGTCCGTCTGTCTGTCAGCGGACTGTATCTTATGCGTAATAGGTAGAATTTTCAGAAAATTTGTATTTCTGTTGCCGCTATAACAACAAATAATAAAAATAAAAATAAATTAAAAGGACTCCCCTACTAGAAACGTGTTATTTTCGGCATTTCGTGGTTCTTATACGAGTCCGAATTTCATTTGACCGGTTAGATAGAGAATCGCAAAGCCGATTTTTGTTAAACCCTAAAAATAGAAACCAAATCGTAGGTAGGTACACAACTTTAGAAGCCTCAATAGCCCAACGGTTAAACGTGCGAACTGAAAACTGAAAGGTCACAGGTTCGAACCCCACCCGTTACTCTATTGTCGTACCCAACACAAGCTTTCCGCTTATTGGATAGGAGGATATTAGTCAAGTTCAGCTTGGCTAATATTTTTTATAAAAAAAAAAAAAAAACAAAAAAACTTTGTTTTGTTATTTCCAATGACCATTAGTATAATAATTATCGCATTAACTGCAATAACATTACTTGTTGACTTCAGTTTTTTCGCCGCCCACGATACCTCGATAAGCGCTATCATTACGAGGAACATCGTAAACGACTTCCGAGAGAACATCGATACTGGCTGTGTATTTACTTATTATTGTTTACAACAATTTATTCTATTACCTACTAGTTGATGCCCACGACTTAGCCCACGCGTGGATATGTGTTCCAAATAAAATTTATACAAACTTTCCAAAGTATGTATAAACTTTCATCCCTACATTGTGTGTTGTTTTTTTGAATTTCAAAAAATCCTGTAAAACGTTTCTTAGTTTTTCACTGAAAGCAAAAATAATAATTGTCATCAAAAGTTGTCATTCATGCAATTTGAACAAGTGTTAATTAAAAATTTTGTACTTTTATTTTAATTACACTGCCAAAAGTTAGCCCGCTACCATCTTAGGCTGCATCGTCACTTACCATCAGATGAGACCGCAGAGGACTGTCTTGTCATCGAATAAAAAAAACTTGCAATATATGTATGTACCTATGCAATATATGTTTCTGTGTATGTTTGTATGTTTGTTTAGAGCCAAATCTTGCAAACTGAATTAGACCCACTTTCCAGTTTCCGATGGAGCATTTATATGTAATTTATTTTGCATGTATATGTAAATCAGATAAATGAGACAATGCAATATTATTGTGACATGGAGCTGATCTGATGATGGAGCTGGAAGAAGGCTATAGGAACTCTGCAATATAACGACGTAATCCCATCAATTTTGGGCTGGTCAAATCCGGGCTTAGATGATGTTCAGGGTCTGAATCTCATCTCGTCTAATTCCGCGACTTCATCCAAATCAAAGCTATTATCGCGAATTTAACTAATTGAATTATGTCAGTCGCTAATAGCTTCATCCGGTCCGCTTCCGGTCGGGATACAGATTAATCTGACAATTCCAAAGATAGATAGACTTGTAGGTAAGTCCAAGCCGATCATCCGACCGACTCATCGACGCAACGCAACATCCGCCCGCATGGAATCGCTGATGCACAAAAAAATAAGGTTATCGTAACGTCCAGGATAACATGTCTGACGTAGTAGCCATTACTGGACAATAGTTTCGGCTCGGACTTTGAGATCCTGCTAACGTTTTGTTAGTCAAATTAAAAATATACCTTTCGATGCCCGATAACTGCTCTCCTTTTCAAAAGAAAGAAGGATGCCACTTAAAAAGTAAGGAATCATTTAAAGCGAAGAAATTGAATTGGTAGATTTACCATTACATTTTAAACAGCGTGTAAAGACACATTTAATAAGTAGAAGTTATTACACGGTTAATGAATTCCTTAATGACAAAGTTGCTTGGAAACCAATCTGCTTTGCTTCAGCTGTCCACAAGATAAGTAAGCTACATTTTTTAACATTTTTTTTTCTTTCTTTTTGCTGAGTTTCGTGCCGGCTCTTCTCAGCATTCCGAACTGGTAGTAGATTCTCGACCTGTCATAAGAGCCACAAGTTGGCCTACATGAAAAGAAAATAGTTGTTTACTTAAGTAACCACCTATTTTCTTTAAAAAAAACCTGAGTTGTTTAAAAAAAACATTTATTTTCAAAATTCATTTCAAAATCAAAATTTTTGCGTAAATATTGCAATTTTTTTTGATCTGACAATCCACTTAAATAATACACAATGAAAACAAAGATTTTGTAAAATTGGTCAAAGAGGAGGCTTAAAGTATGCATCCGTCTTTTCCAAAAGTTCTCGTATATATTGGTCCACTCAAAATATTCAAGAAAATTCGTTCAAATTCATTCATTAATTTATTTTCTCCATCACGATTTTAAATTTAGCTAGAATTTCATAGTTAGTTAATCAATAATTGTTTACTGGCCTATCTTCAATCACAGGACTTGTTCCAACATCTAACTGCCTTTCGTCATATATTACTGGATGGTCTGATAGTTCTATTTTTACCTCCTTTGATCTATTACTAGCATTACTCATATTACATAATGCTGGTCTCACTTCATAGCTATTGGTATAATTTGTACTTGAAGAAGCATCAACTCCGATATTACTATATGTATAACTTGATTGTTCTACGTTTCTGGTTTTATCAGGTTTGAAAACTCCTAGATTATTGGAACCTGTACTTGCCAGATTAGAGTCAGTTATATTATTTACAATAGGTCCTGATGTTTCTGCAGTATTAATTTCTCTTGTATTATTATACTCTGGTGGACTTTCAGGTATGTTATCGTAACAGGTACAGCTTCTGCAATGTGCGCGATTATATCCAGGTCTAAATATCAGATCTCTGCACTGATAATTATTTGTAAATTGCAGTGTGTTGGATTCCAATTCACGCGCATCAACAACTGCCCTTGATTTTCCTGTAATTTTCTTGTATTCACTATTTAGCGCAAGGATGTTGTAACCTTCTGACACTGAAATCGTATTAAAATAATGGCGTCAAATAATATATTTTTATAGACTATATTTCCTATCGAAAGCATTCTTTATGTCGCTTTTAACTGCCACGTTGGTTAACAAGTTTTGGCTATTTATTTTCTCTCAAATCAATTTTAACATAAATAAACTTACAAATGCACATAAGTAGCACAATCTTGATAATATTATCAAGCATCATTGAACCTGCTACTGAAATGAGGAAGTCCACAATCACACTTGGTATACTGATGTATATCAGAATCTTCAACATCTTAGTGTGTTTCTGGAAGAAATAGAAAGTCAATCACATTAATAATATTATAAAGGCGAAAGTTTGAATGTGTGTGTGTATGTGTATGTGTTGTAAATACAGTGGAACAAAATTTCCCTGTCTGTTTGTCATCGCTAGAGGTGGCAAAAACGCATCTTCACTTCATTAAGATCGGATCATTTGTAAATGAATTAGTTTAAGGATTCGAATTAGTGAACCGCTTCATTTGAATCATACGGTTCATTGATTCTCAACTAGAGCAGAAAGTATATTTTTTTGCGATTAAATGTAATAAGTACCTCCTGTCGCATTATATTGACCTCTGTTAAGAATTTAATACATATTAGTTTTATCAAATAAAACAAAACAAAAATACATGATACAATTATGTAATTTAGTTTGTCATTAAAGCATCAAAAAACGCAATTCCCGATCAAATAGTAATTTCCGATCTTTCGCATCTATAGCATCTTTCGTTTATTTATCTCAGACCGTTCGACCACGTGTACCGATTAGGATTGAGATTCGATTGAGCCAAATGATGTACATATTATATACTAGCTGTGCCCGCGACTTCGTTCGCGTGGAATAGTGACTTTTCGGGCAGCATATTTTGAATTACATATTCCGTCGACGCTCAGGCGCGAGGCCTGTAGTACGTAGATTCTTTAAATTGACATAACTTTTTTATTTATGAACCGATTGACATGAAATAAACACTAAATGTTAAGTGAAGCTTAATACAATATATTAGTGAAAACCGTATCTAAATCGAATAAGCCGTTTCTAATATTAGCGTGCACAAACACACAGACAAACAGACAAAAAAAATGAATTACAATTTCGGGTTCGGCATCGATATAATAACAACCCCTGCTACTTTTTTTTATATATTTCCATTGTACAGACACCACTTTTCTACAATTTTATTATATGTATAGATAAACTACTAATATTGTAACATTTTTTGTTTTGAAAAGAGCAACTGCTGAGTTTCTTGCCGGCTCGTCTCAGCAGAATAAGCATTCCGAACCGGTGGTAGATTCTCGACTTGTCATAAGAGCCACAAGTTGGCCTATATAAAGTAAATAATTTTGAATTTGAATTTTGAATTAGAATTAGTAGCTGTATTAGAGATTCGAATCAGTGGATCAGTTTGAAGAAACAAGTCACTGAGTCGTATCAGTAAAGAGTTACACACGTCTAGACTTCTCAGACTCACCCTGTACACCGCATAAATGGTCCAAAACACGATCAGAATGTAGACAATCTTCAAAGTTATCCACAGTATATAATAAATAATTATGGCTTTGTATATAAAGTATATGCTATCAATATCTGATTCTGGGTCCCAGATTTCGCCTATCTCAGTCAGGTTCTTATTATAGACCCCTTGGCGTATTTGTAACAGAATATCCAGGATCCATCCATTGATTCCGAGTGTGATTGATGTTACCACCTGAAACACACACAAGTCTTTACAACAATCGCTATTGTTGTAATTTTTAACCGACTTCCAAAAAAGGAGGAGTCGCTGGGAGGTGTTGGATACAAAAGGCAATTGCTCGCGGCGTGTAGAAGTCCCTAAAAGAGACTTATGCAGCTCAGGGGGGCGATTCAGATCTGCGATAACATACCGTGTCGATACGGTTAGATATCGATCTCGTATAAAAAAAATTTGTCGTGTTATTCAGAGTGTTTGGTTTGAGGATACGATTCGGTATCGACTACGTTATCGACATCGACAAGATACATTCGATTACAAGAGCATTTACGAATTGAAAATATAATTATGTTATCGTACGGTAACAAACCGAATCGATCGATAAATAAGTTATCGGAAGGGTCTGAATCGGGGGGCAGGAGTCAAATGCAACGTCTCAACTTATTGAGTGGCTCTAAGTTATAGCCCAACGATTAAAGGTGCAGACTGAAAACTGTAAGATCGCAGGTTCGAATCCCATCCGTTGCACTATTGTCGTACCTACTCCTAACACAAGCTTTCCTTTATTTGGAGGGGATAGGAAGATATTAGTCAACTTCAGGTTGCCTAATATTCTTTAAAAAAAAAGAAGTTTTTGTTATAAGACCCATTGTAAACAACCATCTTTCAGAGCCTTTCTTCACTGGCATCACGCGCATTTCAAAGACTTTGCTACTTTACTTTAAGTACTTTTTTTTGGTAAGTATTTCGGGCGAGAAGACATATCGATGTTTTTTGAGTGCTGTCCAGTTGTAAATCGCTTACTAAAACCTAAAATAAGTAAAGGTGACTTACTATAATCAATACCGATCGGATGTATATTCCGGTAGAGAGGGTGCAGCATCCACAGTAAAGACTGGGCTCTGGCCAGTTGCAACGCATCGCTTTTTTCATCCTGAAAAGAGATGCAATGCCCATTTCCACCAATTATACCTAAATCATCCCCTAAGAAGAAGTATCTTTACGTAGGTAGCCCCTAAATAAATCTAATGGTCAGAAAATGTTATTTCCACCTTTAGATGTTCCCTAAATGTTCGTAAAAATATTTAGGTAAATAGCTTGATTAACTTACATATGGTCTATATTTTATTCCGAAAAATTAAAGAGTTCGGGCGGGAATCAAAAATACCTTAATTCAAGCGGACGAAGTCGCAGGCATCAGCTAGTTATCTATAAAATTTCTTATTAATTAATTAATTATTTTATGAAGTCTATCAGCATAGAAAAAGTATTCTTTTTAGTATCTAAATATATAAAAGGCAAAGGTGACTGACTGACTGACTGATCTATCAACGCACAGCTCTAACCACTGGACCGATCGAGCTGAAATTTGGCATACAGGTAGCTGTTAGGACGTAAACATCCGCTAAGAAAGGATTTTGGAAAATTTCAACCCCAAGAGGGTTAAATAGGGGGTTGAAAAATCGAACCTAACGTGAGCGAAGCCGCGGGTTAAAGCTAGTAAAAAATAAAAACACTTACCTACCTTTTCCGTCCATCTACAATTTTTCGATAAAACTCCTCAATCCACGAATGAAAAGTAGAAGTGCTTTCCATTTTGAAGCGTATATTGTTTTAAATTCCAGAGCAAAACCCTAATTTCTACATTTCTAATTTCATATTATGCATCGTCTTCCAATAATACGTAAGTAGTATGTAAAAGTGTCAAAAAATGTTTATCTATACGATAGTAATAATGCATTAACGTCGCACAGGATTTTAATATCTACTCGTGAATATATTATACTAATCGTGGCTCAGGTTGGAATATTTTGTTTACTAACTATCTTATCAACATTGGGTATTATACGAGTATGTTCTGTTTCTTTGTCTTATCTTTTCATTTAATTGTGACATAAGATTGTGTGAATTTATATCTTTTTGGCTTTTGCCAAAATACCTGGCCAAATATCTAATCATGTTTACTTATTTTAACTTTATTTTAATGCGAAAGTGTCATTGCTTGTCCTTCAATCAAGCAGCAAAAAAGCTATGGTGCAACGTGATTTATTGCATGGGTAGATATGATACCTATAGTTGAAGACCTGCTGAATTTGTGCCGTCTCTTCTCAGCAGAGTCCGCTTTCCGAACCAAACCGTTGGTAGAGTTTTGACCAGCGAATGAAAATGTTTTGACTTGTTATAAGAGCCACAGGTCGGCCTAAATGAAACAAATCATTTTGAATTTTTTTTTTTAATTTTTCACATCCTACTTATATTATATGCGAAAGTTTGGATGTATGGATGGATGGATGTTTGTTACTCTTGGCTGTTTAGCACAGAGATAGACTATGGTCTGAAAATAACACATAGGCTAATTTTCATCCCGAAAAACAAGAGAGTTCCCGCGGGAATTAAAAAACCTCGATCCACGCGGTCGTCAAATAATAGTCTAATATTTATACTGTTTTTATAAAATCTCCATGAAGACAAATTCAGGGGCGAATAAATATTAGTGACTACTAATAAGATTCATCTGAATATATAAAAGGAAAAAGTGACTGACTGATTGACTGACTGACTGATCTATCAACGCACAGCTCAAACCACTTGACGGATCGGGCTGGAATTTGGCATACAGATAGCTTCTATGACATAGGCATCTGCTAAAAAAGGATTTTTGAGAATTTAGACCCTTAGGGGATAAAATAGGGGTTTGAAAAATCGAACTCAACGTGAGCGAAGCCGCGGGCTAAAGCTAGTAAGCTTATATTATAAGACAATAATGTCCATTACTGTGCCAGAGAAGTCATCAAAATTATTATTTTCAAGAATTTTCAGGAATTTTCAGGAATTTCAAATTTTGCTCAGAAAATCCTCTGTTTGTAAAACCTCTTTGTAGAGACTCATAAAGACAAAAAGAGAAGTTTATATATACCTGATATTGACAAGTGAAGTATGACTTTGATTTAAAAATACTTTGATGAAATGTTTTTGTGAAATTAATATTAAGAAATTTTATCGTTACCGTATTTTAATAATCGTTGAAGATAGGAATATACCCAATTACTTCCTTACCAGTTTCTTTTTCCCTCCTTGAACGAATATTTTCGTCAAACAATATGTGCGTAAACATCGAAGTAATTTTACCAATAATAGAAAATTTTTTGCTTCTTTATTCCTTACGATGTGGTTCCATTTTGATTTCAGTTTGGACTTTGGTTAGTATCCCTACTTTTCTCTACTCAACAACTAGCTTTTACCCGCGACTTCGTCCGTGTAAGTTTTAAAAACCTTTGTTTTTGGTAATAAAAGATGGCCTATGCCCCACGTCCTGCACTACCTAACTTATCCGTTGCTTCGTTGCTGCGTGATTGTAGGACAAACCAACAAACAATCAGACTTTCGCATTTAGGTATAATTCGTAGGGATTTCCTCGCAGGAATAGTCCTAAAGTAATAAATTGAGCAAGTTAGGTTAGGTTAGATTCAATATGGCGGCCTTATTAAATATTTTGTTTATGGAATAACTATATAATGATTTCTTCCAGGAAATAAAAATATATTAAAAAAAATTGTTATCACTCCTATAGTTATAATATTATTATTATAATGCGATCGATTTTTCAGTTTCGTTCATTATTCTGCATAATTTTCATAACAACGGCCATTTTGGAAATCTTGATCGGCGTAAAGTTTCCATTAGGCGCTTTGTTGGTCGATCAGAAACCGAAGGCGGAAAATGTTTATCCACTGTACTACACACAAGTTATATTATTGCTCTGCGAGAGTGTTTTATTGGTGTTTATGATTTATCTGGTGATTGGAATATCGCGTGTAAGTACCGACTACCTACCTATCATTAGGGCTCCGTACACAAAGGGTGCCAACGGGACCCTATTACCATAAGTAGACATCGGATTATATGCACTATCAAAATGCCGAAATATGCACAAAATATTCACAATCAAAAAACCATTTAGTATTAGAATTTACGTTTATTTTCACATTATATTTATATATTGTAAGTACATATATATATTATTAATTAATTATTTAATTAATAATTATTTTAATAATACCGGGTGTTAAATCTTGTACCTACGACGGTTCCGAAACCTTCGACTCGAACTTGGCCGGTTTTTTTATTTTTTTACACACTCTGCTACTATTTATTTATTTATGTTATTTCAAGATTTCTTAAACGCCTCAATTATCTATTTATTTATATTTATCTTTTTTTTAAGTATCACCTATTATTAAAATATCAGGTTCCTGAAATACAGCCTGTTGAGTTGTTGACAGATGAACGGGTGAACGGACGGAGGAACTTTAGTAATCCCGTCCAAACAAAAAGGTCTCGTTGGCACCCTTTGGGTACGAAACCCTACAAAGATACAAAATGAATAAAGGTGGACATACCTAATTTGTCTTGTGCGGAACTCTTCTTGCACAAGACCGACTGTCACTTGACCGGTTATTTATTTTCAGCGCGAACCACGATTACTGAACCACTACCTGATCTGTCGTTTCTTCACATGGCTAGTAGAAATAGTCTGCTTACTTGCTCTATGCCTCATACAAGAACTTCTCATTGGATGGTATTTGGGAATGTTGTTCTTTGTTGGTTTGTACCTACCATTTTTAAAGTAAAAAAAAATATATACGCGACGAATTAAGAACCTCCTCCTTTTTTCGTTGGTTAAAAATACCACAGAGTAAGGAATACTTGCTGCTGAATGCCCGCGTTCGTTTAAATATATAAATTTTAAACGTATTAAGATGGTTATGTCTTATTGATGACTCTCTGCTATACATTTAAGTTTAATTTTTGCAACAAGATACCCTATATCCTTCTCCAAGGTCTAAACTACCTCTATACCGAAATTCATCAAAATTGGTTCTGCAGTTTAGGCGTGAACGCGTAACAAACAGACAGATAGACAAAGTTACTTTCGCATTTATAATATAGTTTGAATAGACTAAACTCTTGACTGAGATCACATCTGATGGTAAATGAAGATGCAGCTTAAGCGGTAGCGGGCTAACTTGGAAAGGGTACGGCAGTTTTAGGGTTCGAAGTCCAATCAAAATCAGCTCAGCCGTTCCAAAGAAGAATCCGTACTAAACCCACAAAACTTAAGAATTTAACTAGCTTTTATAGTTATGCATTGTGTTTTAAGAATATTATCAAAAATAACCCCATTTCTTTAGTTTTAGAGTTTTATTCATTCATCGTGGTATACAGCTACTATGTCAATTTACGAGAAGATGAAAAGATATCTAAAGAATGAAAATGCTTCTACTCAATCGCATAATAATTACTTTCTAACCTGTGATAATAATAATCAATTCCTGTCCAAGTAAGGAAATGTTTCTAAACTTTCTAATAAATAATTTATTTTCTAAGTACAAAGGTACTTAGAAAATAAATTATTTATTAAGGTACGTTCGTAAATATAGCCTAGCTTCTAGTAGTATAAAATTTAAATAAACTTTTACATCTTATTTTGTCTACTGCTTTCTTATTTTATATCAAATAGAATATATATTTGTATATTATACATTGTTAAAAGATTATTTATGAATGAGTGAGTCTTTTTTTTTATAAATATAAAAATTTGAAGGATTACGATAGTATTTTTGCAATAAAAACATTTCTACAATTTTTTTATTTGTGGTACTTTTGAATTGAAGCAGCGACAGCGTCAAATTGATAATCCTTTTTTGAAATTTGTTAAAAAAAGAATAACTGCAATCAATGCATTTTATCTTCTACCTTTGGACGGTCTCCCGTATCTGTCACATCGTGGTCAGTCAATATTATTATCACTCCTTATCTGATAAGGAGTACACCGCCCAAATGTGGTGTAGCAACATAGCGAACAAACCAAGTCCTTTTCGTATTCACTTAAACCAGATTATTTGCATTTTTCTAACTAAAATTAAAAACAAAAAATAAACCTCGCATATGTACGATTTTTTTCGAAAATGGAAAAGTTTTTTAGTGCAGTGATCTAAGATCTAAATAATAGACAATATAGAGTCGAAACTTTTTTAAGAAAAATAAAATAGGGTTCTTACCAAAGGCCCGCTTATTTCTTCCTGTAACTGAAAGGTGTTTTACAGTGTCGTGTTTAGAATAATGGTGGCTATTCGACTGCCGAGGTTGCAAAAGTGCTGTTGTTGTTTACCTCTTAGAAGTGGATCACTGATGATTGGATATATTTCTATAGTAAGTGTATCTGTGATTTAGTGGATGTTATTCATATAAATCCAGCGCCAGTGACTCATATTTAACAGGAAGTAGATGTATCAGTTATATATACCTACCTATTTCCTGAAAAAAAAAATGAGACGCCTTTTTACGTCTGTACAATACATTGAACATAATATTAAGAGGTTGTTTGTTTATACCTACAGCGTTATGTTGACATTTTCCGGAAAAATTAACGAGCTGAATTAATTGCGATTTTTTATAACACTTCGAAGCAGGTTTTTAAATATTCTGATTTCAGATTTTAAGCCACCAGAGGACGCTGAAGCTAGACAATGGTTCAAACCACGTTTAAACTTTGTAATTTTCCTACTCCTTATGATTTATTTTGCAGACAGCCAAAAATTATTTACATAAATATCTAGGTACTAGCTTTAACCAGCGGCTTCGCTCACGTTAGGTTCGATTTTTAACCCCCTATTTAACCCTCTTGGGGTTGAAATTTTCCAAAATCCTTTCTTAGCGGATGTCTACGTCCTAACAGCTACCTGTATGCCAAATTTCAGCTCGATCGGTCCAGTGGTTAGAGCTGTGCGTTGATAGATCAGTCAGTCAGTCAGTCAGTCAGTCAGTCAGTCAGTCAGTCAATCAGTCACCTTTGCCTTTTATATATTTAGAAGATAGAAGATTACAATCAAACAAGGGTGTATGTTTGTTACTCCTTCACACCACAATGAATGAACCGAATTGGCTGAAAGGAATGGAGATAGCTCATACCCAGGATTACCCAACTGGGTATCCAATACCCATATAAATATTCAAAATTATGTTTATGTTTCAGGTATTTTCACTGTTCTCTATTGGCGTCGTATCATTTTCTCTCTACAAAGTGATCGTATTTGTTCAGACTCACGAAAATGAACCAGTCGAGGAGCACACGCCTGAAGAAACGACCCAAATCGCACAGAGCCTCTATGTCACGCACGCGTATCTATTACTGGTGTATTTGTATTACCTAGTAATAAGCTTACTCCTCATCGTGGGGGTTCATATGGTTAGTTACTTCATCATCTTCCTCATCATCATCACAAGCATCATCATCATCATAGTCAATTCTCTGATCTCTCTCGATTCTCTGATCGGATCTCTGGAAAGGAGGCCTAGTCTCTAAGCTGTAGTAATCATAAGGTTCAAATTAAGAAAAATTTTTTCAAATTAAAAAAGATTTTCTGAAAATGGATAGTCTCAATCACACTCAATAGATTATTCCTTTTTCCTTACTAGTAGGTATTATAAATGCGAAAGTGTGTTTGTTTGTCGTTCAATCTCGCGGCAACAAAGCATCGGATCGACCTTATTTTTTGCATGGGTATAGTTGAGGACCGGAAGAGTGACATAGGCTACTTTTTATTTGGAAAATGAATGAGATTCCGCGGGATTTTCAAAAACCCCGCGCGCTTATGTACCTATGTAACAATATTTCATAAAATAAGCTACGTTTTATTGACGTGTCACCCGCACCAAGAATACTTTTTCTTCTTTCTACTTAAATTATTTCCTTCATTTTTTTTCAGAATAGACCAATCTATATGAAGACATATTTTAACAGTGGGCTGTTTTTACTTGTGTTGGCTTTGGCAACTGTGGTAGTTAGCACCGTATTTTTACACTTCTTTGCGACCATCACGCTTCTCAAGTGGTGTGGTAAGCTCCTATTTTATTTGAGTTTTAAACTGGTTTCCACGATAGTTATGTATTTTGTAAAAGTTTTGGTTGGAAATTAGGTACTTACGCTTTCCTACATATCAAAAAATGTACCTAGGTAGGTACTTAATATCCTTCATGCTTAAAAGAACTTAAAATTTTGTAACTTTCATATTATTTTCGGCTTGCTTGACTTAATATTATTAGGTACTTAAGCGTATTTTGTGAATTTATATATAAAAAACACAACAACCTAAGCTAAATCTTTGTCTAAAAAAAGAGCCAGCTTTTTTATTAAATCACTCAAAAGGAAATCATGCGTAATGTGAAGTTGCTCCCATGTTTTTTTTTCGATCTAATATTTAATTTCTATCAAAATAATAATGATAGTTTTTTTCTTTCAGTGATTATCTTCTACTGCCTCTTGGTCGTACGCAGCGCATACTTAGAACTCGAAGAACAAAATAAGCCAAGAGACTTTGAAATGCAAAATCTCTACATTCCTCATCGGGCGCCTCTTTTATTGTAATGAAATAAATTAAGATAATACCTCAACACCCAGCGTGGGTGAAAGGTGCGATTAGGTGCGGATTGAAAACTGAAAGATCATAGGTTCGATTCCCACTCGTCGCACTCACTCCTAACAAAAAGCTTTCCGCTTATTTGGAGGGGAGAGGAGAATATAAGTTAATTTCAGCTTGGCTAATATTTTAATAATTATTTAATGTTCGAATTAAACTTCTTGTATATTTTCAAGTGCTGATATTTTATTTCAATTACCTTTGGTAAACAATTGAATTCGAATAGGTACCTAAATAAAATTGAATCGTGTTTCCTGTGATTTCGATAGTACCTATTTGAGTGTAGTGTCTGTTATGATAAAAATCCCTATGTTTTCTTAATTTGAGCCCAAAAGCGCTAAATTAACGACAACGAAGATGGAGTTCTTAATGTTTTACATTCTCTTTGTTAATGTTTACTAGTCCAGGAACAAGTATGTACCCACATCTTGACTTGTTATCTTGATTCTTGACCCACATGTTAGCATAGCACCATGGTAGGTACATATGTAGTATCTATACTCTATAGTAATCTGTGGTCCATATTTGTTGACGTGACAATGACAGATAATGTGTCACTGACACGAATGACATCAGCGACGTCACATTTTTTGTCTGTGGTACTTACCTACTGTTTGCGTTTTTGCGAATTTTGTACAATTTATTTAATAAAATGCACTAATAATAAATTAATTCCGTAAAATTGTTGTCAATAATGTAATAGTAGTAAAAAACAATCAAAATGTCAAGTAAATATCAGCAAGGATCTAATACTACTGCGCTAAATCAGGTGTGTTGATGTCTTTGCATTTTGTCGAAATATACCGATTATTAATTAACCCAACGCTGTTTTATTTCCCCTTTATTTTCAGCTGGTACAATGGATAAACGAGGCTGGAATGTCCGAGGGCAAGAAAAAAGCGAATCTTTTGCGGAAAATAATCGAGGTTTTGTTGCATCAAGCACCTCAAATGGTGCCAGTTTACATGGAAAACATCTTGAGTTTTGTCAGTGATAAGTCACCTGAGGTTAAAAAGATAGTTGTTGGCTTCATTGCCGAGCTCAGGTAGGTCTAAAATCTGTACAAAATAGCTCAATATTCTGTATACAGTTACATTTTTATCAGTATATAGACTAGTGTTTGTCGACCATCTCACCTGATGGTAAGTGAAGTGGTCTAAAATGGTGCGCGCATGCCTAGAAGATGCCTATTCACTCTTGATTTAAAGATACCCAAGTTATAGTTAGTTTGAAAAACAAAAGCCATTGAGCAAAGTTTGTTTTTGAAACCTTAAAATGAACCTATTTATGTCATGGTGCACTAACCGATATGAATCGGGAATGTAAATAGCAGTGATCACAATAGATACAGAGAATGTACGTGATACATCTATGACAAGTAGTCTCCTGCATTGTTCCTTGTCCTCAATTATAACCTACAAATTCTGTGACATAAACAGGATCTCTTAGGTAAATGTTTGTATGTAGGCAAAACTTGTCATTGGCTAGATGCTTAGGGACACTGACCTGTCCATACTGCTGTAATTTAGAATAGCGAGTTTCATTACAAACTTTCTGTTTAATGATTGTCTGATGATTGGGTATTTCTATTTGGGATGGGATATATGTAAGTAACTACATGCAACTTAGGATACATGTGTAAAGTTTAAGTTCTTATTGCATACTTATTAAGATAGAGTGAATTTTTTTTAATGCCTACTGGCAGATAATATTCCCAGGAAATGAAGATGACATACATACTTAATGGAAATTCAGTCAATGATGAACATTGTGTTTGTTTTAGCAAATCACACCAAAACTGCCTACCAAAAATAATAACACAGTTACAATTACTGGTGATTGACCCTATCATTGCTGTACAGAAGAAGGCAATCCAGGCAGCAAGCTTAGTTTACAGAAACATCCTGCTGTGGATTTATAAAGGCACAGCAGAGCTATCCGAGATGCAGTATGTATGGGAGCAACTTGCCAAGTTAAAGGTGAACCTTAATTTTTAGGCATGTTAGCCTGCAAACCTAAGTTTCTCCTCTCCCATATAAATAACCTTAGTTTATATATTACACTAGCTTTTGCCTGTGGCTTCGCTCACGTTAAGTTGGATTTTTCAAACCACTATTTTAGCCCTTTAGGGGTTGAATTTTCAAATCCTCTCTTAGTGAATGCCTACATAATAAAAGCTATTCTGTATACCAAATTTCAGCCGGATCTGTCACGTAGTCTGAGCTTTGGGTTGATAGATCAGTCAGTCAGTCAATCACCTTTTCCTTTTATATATTTAGATTAGGTACTATTGTAAAAGCTTGTGTTAGGAGAGGGTACAACATAGTGCAATGGTCGACTGGCCTTTCAGTCTTCAGTTTGATCTGTTGGGCTATTGAGGCTTAGAAATCTTTTTGAACATCTATACATATCAAGATACCTCAAATCATTTTGGATAGGTAAATGCCTATCCAAAATATAATGTATAGTATAGTGTATAATGGAATTGACGTATAGCATTACAATTTAAACCTTATTTATGTTTGTATGATGATAATAAAAGAAATATATAATTAATAAAAGTCATGAGTTGCCATTGCCAGAGTGAGCAGAGAGCTATTGCCTAACCAAAGATTTCTAATTTAATCACATATTATACTTATGAATTTAACAAAAGTCACAACCCTTCCAATTTTAGTTCTTTTTTATTTTCAGCTCCTAATTTTAAACATGATAGACAGTGACAACGAGGGTATTCGTACAATCTCTATCAAGTTTCTTGAAGAGATGGTCGTGCTACAGAGTGCTAACCCCACCAAGGATCCAGACGATGTATTGAGTCTTGACCGATTTCCAGCCAATTTGCCTTTTGCCAAAAGAAAAGCAATAGAGGAGGAATCTGAGTAAATAATTTTATTTTTTTATAATTAATAATGCCACATGTTTGTTGTAAATACAATGTAATGTATCCAAATGGATACATGTAGTCGTACACATTCACAATGTTGCAATAAGGACAACTGGTTTCTTGTTGATATGATGAAAAAAAAAAAAAAAATAAATAAAATAATGATGTTTTGAACCAGTGGTAGAATATTGACTAACTTATAATTTGAGCTACAAATTAGCCTTCATGAAATTTATAATTATGAATTCAGGTGGTTGATAAAATCCTGAACAGATATCGCAATAACAGATAGTGGTTTATTGACCGATACAAATTATATCTGTTTGAGGAGGAAGGCTTGAGTTTAAATCTTACTGGACAAGACATGCAAAGCGATTTAGTGTTCTGGCTATACTTTGTATAATATAAACTTCTCAGCAGAATCTGCTTTATAAATTGGAGGAGAGTCTTAACTTGTCATAAGAGCCAAAAGTTGGCCTACATGAAATAAATATTTTTTCTAATTTTAATCCGTAATTTGTATATCTGACATTAACATATATTTTCAGGCACATTTTCAAACTACTGCTCAAATTTCACAACTCCCAACATATATCGAGCACAAACCTCATGTCTTGCATGGCGACTTTGTGTATAATTGCCAAAAACAGGCCCAAGTATTTGCCAAGAGTCGTCCAAGCATTGGGAGACCTCCATACGACTTTACCACCTACTTTATCACAATCCCAAGTTAATGCGGTTCGCAAACATTTGAAAATGGAACTTTTGATAATGGTCAAACATCCTGCTGCCAGTGACGCTATGCCCCAGCTCACTCAATTGCTCCTAGATATAGGAATGACTCCCCAAGAAATAAACAAAGCATTGCCTAAAGAAAGAAGGATGAAGCGTTTGGGAGAAATCAAAAATGGGGACACTCCAGCAAAACGAGTTAGAATCGATTCTCCACAAAGCGCTCCTGGAAGTGATAGCAACAGTAATAGTAGAAGTGATTTCAACATTTTCGACGAAGATAGTAACCAACCTACATTACCAGTTGTAATAACTAAAGCCAATGCAACAGAAGATTCAATATTCGACGGGCTTAACAACGTAGAAAACGTCGTGAACCTTGTAATGGCTACATTACTAAATAACTTACCGACTTCCATGCCAGACTTTTTTAGTGCTGAATATAAACCCATACCTAATTCGGGGACAAAAGTTCAGAAGCGAAGTCTGGCGAAAATGATGCTTGCGTTTGTGAAAGATGAAAAACCACCCACTATTACTAGTAATATCGTCCCGCCAACGTTTGATTCGGAAGCCAAAATACCTTTACTGAGGGATGATGAAGAAAAGTTGACACTCAAAAACGCTGTAGCGAAACTACAAGAATCTACTAAAGCAGATAAGCAAATGGAAAATGCTGTTTCCAAACTCATGGAGGAAACGAGACAGGAACATCTTAAGGAGGAGGAGAGAAAGACTAAGGATAAAGATAAGCTAATTCCTCCCCCAACACCAACAGTTCCTAAGTTGAAACAGAAAGTTAAACTCCTCAAACTGCAAGAGTTAACTCGTCCCATACCAAAGGAGATAAAGGAGAAATTGATTCTGCAAGCAGTCGACAGAATTCTAAGGGCGGAGAAAGAGAGCATTATTGGTGGCGCCGCACAAATCCGCTCGAAATTTATCACCATTTTCGCGTCAAGTTACACACCTGAAATAAGGGATTTAGTGCTCAATTACATATTAGAGGACCCGCTTAACAGAATGGACTTGGCGTTATCGTGGTTATACGAAGAGTATGCCTTCATGCAGGGCTTCAACCGCCATCCCGTGACGTTACAGCCAAAGTTACACGAGAAACATGACGAGAATTACAACCAGCTGCTTTGCGCTTTGATAACGCAAGTGGCGGAAAGGGGTGACCCAATTATGGAGGCCAGTAAGGACGTGCTGTTGAGAAAGATTTATTTGGAAGCACCCGTTGTTACGGATGAAGCTGTAGAGTATTTGAAGCATTTGGTTACGGAGGAGAAGTCAGCGTTCTTAGCGCTGGAAATGCTAGAAGAGTTGTGTATTATGAGACCGCCGAGAGCTCATAAATATGTAGCGGCATTGGTGTGTCATGTCTGTAAGTAACTAAGTATTTTCATTTTTTTTTTCCCATAAAGCACCATTATGTAATGGTGGCATTATTTTATACTATTATAGCCTATAGACTAATGAGCAATATTATTTTAACTGAAACTTTTACTTATAATTTATATTTACTTACATACATTTTTTTTAAGAATATTATTCTTCTTTCCCCTCCAAATAAGCGGAAAGCTTATTTTAGGAAAGGGTAAGAGAATAGTTGAGGATCCAACGGACGACCTTACAGCTTTAAGTTTGCACTTTTTTTTAATGATTTTATATAAATTGCTAGCTGTTTCACGCGACTTTGTCGTAGAATTAGGTTTTTAAAATCCCTCCCATACCCATTGATTTTTCGGGATAAAAAGTAGTAGGTCACTCTCCCGGTCATCAACTATATTATGTTATTGTTCCAAATTATGGAAAATTAAGATTCAGACATAGACAAGAAAAAGGGTTTTATTATAAAACCATAGACATAGCATAAAGCATAAGTTTAGTTATTAGCCTCTTACATACATTGCAGATAGTGCATAGTTTAAGTCTCTTACATACATTGCAACACTATACTCAAGCAAAACAAAGAAAGAAAGAAAAAGCATTTATTTGAGACACATGCACAGTTAAAGACAGAGAGGCATATGTTAGACAAAACAAAAAATACTAAATAAATATTTGTGGTCCCAAAATGGACTCCACTCAGCATATGCTATCCCTGTGGTAAAAGCACAGGGATAGCGCTGGTCTTCCGAGGATCCAGAGGTTTCACGTTTCAAAACACGGAGCTCCGTTGCTCCGTTGCGTGATTGAAGAACAAACCGACAGACAAACACTTTATAACGTTTCTATGTATACATAGCATAGTTTTGTTACGTATTGTAAAAAAAAATATATTTTTTTTGAAAAGAGCAACTGCTGAGTTTCTTACCGGCTCTTTTCAGCAGAATCTGCATTCCGAACCGGTGGTATTTATGACGTGTCATAAGAGCTACAAGTTAGCCTACATGAAATAAATAAATTTTGAATTTTATGCTAATTTCCAGTGAGTGAAAACGAAGAAATCCGCGACATTGCGCTCAGAACATCCATCAAGATCTACAAGCGTAGCACGGACGCAACCAGAAAAGTCATAGACAAGCACGCCCTGCTCTACCTGGGCTTTATCTCGCTGACCACTCCGCCTCAGGAGCTGTTCGGCAACAAGCGTGTGAACCGGGTGTGGAACGACGAGCTGTATAAGCTGTGCTTGAACCTTGTTATGGCGTTGTTCACGGAAAAGGAAGGTTGGTTATATAAAGCTTTTTTTTTTACAAGATAGTCGAAAATACTTTTTTCTAAATACATCGAAAATATAAATGGTGCTTTTCGCTTGTTTAGCTTGAATACCTTCAACTTAAAACAAATCAAAAGTGTGTAGGCATTTTTTAAACAAATGTGCTCTATCTATATGTGTGGGAGTCAAACACGGGTGCAAACTTCATTCCCTCACTCTCTCTGTACAGTAGGATGGAAATCCGACATGAACAGAGAGTTCAAGCACAAGAATGCTTACGTGCTTTCCGACGTACGAGGGTGTCACGCTTGAATTTCTTGACAGAAAAACCCAATACATACTTTTTTGCCCAACCCGGAATCCGAATCCAGAACCTCATGATCTGCAGTCAAACTTTTTTATTATTGTAAATGGTAATGGTGATGGTAAGGGAAGATGCAGCCTAAGATGTTGCGCGCTTTCTGTTATAATTTTTACATTTCACGAGGGCGCGTTAGCTTTACTTGTGCTTACGTCGTGTACATGCACATTGCGTATGTGCGTGCTTGTCAGGAGCCTAGATAGGAGCGGTCAGGCGCGAGCAAGCTCTCGTTCACACTTATACAGATACGACACACACACAACCATGAGCCACGCACCCTCATGAGTTGAAAGAACTATACGAACATACTATTTTTTGCAGAATTGATTATCGAAATAGCGCGTGTGTACGGATGCTCGGATGCTGAGGCTAAACGCTGCGTGCTGAGACAGCTAGAGGGGCCGCTGAGGGTCGTGCTGACCCAGCCCGTCCCGTGCGACCCAGATAGCACCAACGACCCAGATCCCGGCCCGCTTCGACCCGCCTTCGAGGCCTTGTTGGACGAGTGTCCGCGTGGTGCGGAAACCCTGTTGACCAAGCTTGTCCATATTCTAACTGAAAAGGGTGAGTTATTTTTTTTTTTTTTATTCGATGACAAGAGAGCCCTTGACTGCGATCTCACCTGATGGTAAGTGACGATGCAGTCTAAGATGGTAGCGGACTAACTTGGAAGGGGTATAGCAGTGTAAATACAACCCATACCCCTAATCGGTTTCTACACGACATCGTGCCGGAACGCTAAATCGCTTGGCGGCACGTCTTTGACGGTGGGGTGGTAACTAGCCACGGCCAAAGCCTCCCACCAGACCAGACCAGAGACAATTTAGAAATTATAAATTCCTAATTCCCCGCCGGGAATCGAACCCGAGACCTCCCAGTTATAAGACCATAGCGCTCACCACTGCGCCAGGGAGGTCGTTGACTTCTTTGCTAGCCTTTCACTTGGACCAAAGTTGGACAGGCCTCTTCCGGTGCAAGCCATATATTGTATATATTAATTTTAAGCTTATTTGTGCATCTAAATGTAACAGTAAATAAAAAAAAACTTTAAACTACATTCTTAAAACATTAAAAAAAGTATTGATCAGTTCTATGTTAGGACTATTCCACCCAATTTCCCTTGTTTGGACAGGTTACTCATGCCCAGGCAGCAATCCACTTACAAACAGATGGATAGGGTCATCCTACAAACTTAATCTATCAGCTGTTGATACATTAGGCGCGCGCGGCGGCCATTGACCTCTGAGCACGTATTTTAATTTCGTCGAATAGTATGACCATGATTTCCCTATTTTATGGTCAGATATGGTAAAAAAAATATTTCAAAAAAAAAGTACAAAACTATTAATGGAAATATGTTCTATTATTATTATTTCAGCACCTTTTTCTTACCTTCCATAGTAAATCAATCAGCTGATCGTCAATTTTGTATGGGAGGTCCAGATTTTTTTTTCACATTTCGACCTATGTTCCTTGGGGAAAGTTGTTCAGTTTCATGAGCACATTCACCTCCTTCAGGGTTAACTCACACTTTTGTTACAACTTGTATATTAAGTATTATTACGCTAGTGATATCTTTGTCCACTGTTGGGCAGCTCCCCCGAGTCCAGCGCTGGTGTCGCGCGTGCGCGAGCTGTACGCGACGCGCGTTTCGGACGTGCGCTTCCTCGTGCCAGTACTGAATGGACTCTCCAAGAAAGAGGTAAACTTTCAAAAAAAAAATTTTTTTTTTTTTAATTATGAGATAGGCTTGCGCTTGACAACAATCAATGACGTAAAGCATTGATTGTTAGCGACATCTAGTAGCGACATATTGCAGTTGTTGATCTATTTTTTCCAAGACCCCATAATATTACAATGGAGCTTTTAAGAAACTAGAGTTTTTTTTATTATTATGGGATAGGCTTGCGCTTGGCGACAATCAATGATGAAAAGCATTGATGAGGTCTAATTTGGAGCGTGCTTGCCTAAAAAATGCCTATTCACTCTTGTCTCGAAGGTACTCAGATTATACGTGGCCGGAAACAGAAGCTGGAAGTGCGTTCCATACCATAGCCGTTCGTTTAAGAAACGTTGGACTGAAGCGTTCCAAAAAAAATATATGTATTTTATACATAATATAACATGTTTAAAAATAAGTTCTTCTTGGAGTTATGTTTAATAATAAGTTTGTTTAAATTTATTCTTCATAAAAGAGAACTGGCATTTTCCCGCGACTTCTTCCGCATGGAGTTCAGTTTTAAAAATCCCGTGGGTATTCTCTATTATCTATCATCTTTATGAAAATAAAAATAAATATAGGGTTAAAAGGTAGTTTATCACTCCAAGTCCTTAATTATACCCGTGCAAAAACTCACATCGATCCGTTGCTGCGTGATTGAAAGACAAACCAACAAACAAACTCACCTTCGCATTTATAATAGTAAGGATTTACGTAAAAAACTTGTTTCAGATATTTGCTGCTTTACCGAAATTGATAAAACTCAACCCGCCAGTAGTCAAAGAAGTGTTCAACAAACTGCTAGGCGTGCAGAGTTCTAACGACGAACAGTGTCCCGGTAAATATGTCATTATTACCGTTGATTTTTAAATGCTTATATATTTTTTTTTGTAAAACTCTGATTTTGCTTTAAAGAATTTTTCGTTTATTATATTCCAGCTAGAGTTTGTGAGTACAAGTTTTGTTATTTTTTTTTTCTTAATATATTTATCATTTAAAACAAGAGTTTAATTAGAGTGATTAGCCTTAATTACTTTCCAGTTTTAAACGATTTCGAAAATGTTTCGAATTTTTTAATATCTTATCTAGTCTCGAAAATATAGAGCTTTAAAGTATCCTGTTAGACAGAGAGAGCGCTACTGACATGTGGCGTCACAAATTCAGTAGCTCCATACACTGTCCATACAAAATATCGTTTTAGAAAGAGACGGATACAGCCGCAGTAAAACAGCTTATAACTTGTTTGTTTTTTGACCGATTTATTTTCTGTTTCTACAAATGTTATTTTTACATGTTACATTTTGGATTGTAATTAATGAATATCCACATTTCGACAACAGTAAAATACCCAATTGATGTAGATGTGTCAAAGAGAATCAGGAGACTTAAATGGCGTTGGATTGGCCATGTGGTTAGATCTCTCAGAGAAAAGTGGACTAAAGAAGTCATATCGCTCATTTGCGACAAGGGTGACATAACTCAAAATTCACCAATTGTAGTGTCGAAAATTTATACTTTTTGCTATAAAAACAACATTACGCTAAGCACAAAAAAAATAAGAGCGAGAGAGATTGTGACTTAATGCTCTGTCGCTTTGTTGGCCGCTGTGTTGTTTCGGGACCGCAGCATCCACGAAACATTACCTACTCTCTAACGAGACAATTCTCTCGTCGTCGATTTTGAATTATGTCACTCTTGTCGCAAATGAGCGATATATGTATAAGAGAAATGAATCAATTAATATTAATATTAGCAATAGGAAAAAGTTACAATGTTATTTTTAGTAAGTGGTATATAAGATCAGAGAATAAAGGGTATTTTTTTTATTTTTAAATACCCAATTTGGTGCAACAGTTACTCCTGAAGAGCTGCTAGTCGCCCTGCACCTGATCGACCCGAGCAAGGCGGACCTCAAGTACATCATCAAGGCGACTGCGCTGTGCTTCGCCGTCAAACACATTTACACGCAAGACGTAAGTCACTTTTCATTTATTTATTTATTTCAGGGCGACCAACAGGTTACAATAAATTGAAAACTAAAAGAAACTACAAGATGAAAAAATTATTATGAAGTAATGTACACCTACTTACAGGTAGCTACAACATGCTTAAAGTTTAGTACCTTCTTCTTCTTCTTCTTCATCAACTAATGGACGTCCACTGCTGGACATAAGCCTCTTGCATGGACCTCCACAAGCCTCGGTCTTGCGCCGCCTGAATCCAGCGGCTCCCTGCGACTCGTTTGATGTCGTCTGTCCACCTAGTGGGGGGTCTGCCAACACTGCGCTTCCCGGTGCGGGGTCGCCACTCCAGCACCTTGGGACCCCATCGACCATCAGCTCTTCGAACTATGTGCCCCGCCCATTTCCACTTCAGTTTCGCCACTCGCAGAGCTATGTCGGTGACTTTGGTTCTCCTACGGATCTCCTCATTTCTGATTTGATCTCGCAGGGATACTCCGAGCATAGCTCTCTCCATCGCCCGCTGAGTGATCCTGAGCCTTCTTATGAGGCCCATAGTTAGCGACCATGTTTCGGATCCGTAAGTCATCACTGGCAACACGCACTGTTCGAAGACTTTAGTCTTCAGGCACTGAGGGATTTTGGACGAAAAGACATCTCTGAGCTTCCCGAATGCTGCCCAGCCGAGTTGGATTCGGCGGTTGATCTCTTTCTCGAAAGTGGACCTACCTAGCTGGACTGTGTGTCCCAGTGTGTTTAGTACCTACTACTTGAGAAATGTTGAGTAAACAAATACACTACGAACAATTAAATTGAAGTACCTACATAAAAATTACATAAAAATTAAGAAGAGGAAGAATATGAAGATAGAAAGTGACTTTTCATTTTAAAAACCTGTCGTAATTGTAAATCTTCAGATGATTTTTACAGCAGTAGATCAAGATAACTGTCCGAAAAAAAAACAGGCAAAAACTACGTCATGTTCTCAAGCGACGATACTAAGTAAAGACATAAAATGATGAAAGTTCGACACAAAAAAAAATCGCGAAGTTAGGTCTCATTTTTAACCAATTTGCGTTTATTGACAATGTGTTGCATATTACAGAGGGAAAATTTTATATAAAATTCCTACTCCTATCCTATACATAGTACTAATTGAAACGATATAGCTATTTTTTTAAATGAATTATTAGAGTACACGATGTATTTGGCGCTTACTACTGTTACTCCTATATTCCGCGCAATACGCTACCATCTGTCGCGCTTCACACGAGGTTTCAAGGCATGTTTTATTTCATCGTTTAGTCACGATTGGTGAAGATGATCTTAGATGCCCGAAATAAAGTACATATTGTACGTAGGTGCTGTCGGCCGTGCTGCAGCGCCTGGCCGAGGAGACGGACATCCCGGTGCTGATGATGCGCACCGTGCTGCAGGCGCTCACGCTCTACCCCGGCCTCGGCCCGCTGGCGCTCAACATCCTGCAGCTGCTCATCGAGAGAGAGGTATGGGTACATGATAGAATAGAATAGAATAGAACTTTTTTTATTCAAATAAACTACCACAGACGACTTCCAGACTTTCTTGAGGCGTATTCGAGGAATCACGAGCTTATTTATTTTATTTTATTTATTGAAGTATTACGCTTACTACACTCCTATTCCGCTCAATACGCTAGAATCTGAGAGAATTATTTTTATTATTTTATTATTTGGATTTCTCAATTCCCTATCGTTTATTAGCTCGAGCGATAGAAGTCCGCTGCAGGACATTCCATATCAGCAGCTGCTAGCGACTCTACTGATATCGTCCTTCCACCTAATGGGGGGGTCTACCAACGATACGCCGCCTAGTGCGGGCATTGGTAGACCTCCATTGCAGCACCTTGGTACTTCAACATCGTTGGTAGACCCCCATTGCAGCACCTTGGTACTTCAACGTCGTTGGCAGACCCCCATTGCAGCACCTTGGTACTTCGACGTCGTTGGCAAACCCCCATTGCAGCACCTTGGTACTTGAACATCGTTGGTAGACCCCCATTGCAGCACCTTGGTACTTCAACGTCGTTGGCAAACCCCCATTGCAGCATCTTGGTACTTCAACGTCGTTGGCAGACCCCCATTGCAGCATCTTGGTACTTTAACGTCGTTGGCAACCCCCCATTGCAGCATCTTGGTACTTCAACGTCGTTGGCAAACCCCATTGCAGCATCTTGGTACTTCAACGTCGTTGGCAAACCCCCATTGCAGCATCTTGGTACTTCAACGTCGTTGGCAGACCCCCATTGCATCACCTTGGTACTTCAACGTCGTTGGCAAACCCCCATTGCAGTATCTTGGTACTTCAACGTCGTTGGCAGACCCCCATTGCAGCATCTTGGTACTTCAACGTCGTTGGCAAACCCCATTGCAGCATCTTGGTACTTCAACGTCGTTGGCAGACCCCCATTGCAGCACCTTAGAACTTCAACGCGTGTGAATGTAGCCAGCTTGCCGATTCTGTAAAAGGTGGATCAATCATTGCCACAGTCGCAATTGTGGTGATCGGCTGAATTTATCGCGTTCTTTCTGCAACAATGCGTTTTAGCCCATTGCGAGTGACTCAGAGGCGATTGCAATTGTTACACTGTAGCAATCAACCAATTAAAGCCTCAATAGGTTAAAGGTGCGGACTGAAAACTAAAAGGTCGTAAGTTCGAACCCCACCCGTTGCACTATTGTCGTACCCACTCCTAGCACAAGCTTTGCGCTTACTTGGAGGTGATAGGAGAATATTAGTCAACTTCAGTTTGCCCCAAGACGTGTGGCACTCGGGGACTGCCGCGGTAAAGCTATTGCATAGCATTTTTTATCAGCGGTGAGAGGAGTCCCGTGTCAGGTTATTTTCGTTACGGAATTTCTGGATTCGGTCTCCACGCTCAAGGTCTGCGATAGAAGCTATGCAATAGCTTAAAAAAAATTTTTAGAGAATCGCACCGCTGTAGTGTTAAATGTATTGTTCGAGGTGTGGAACAACAAAGTGGCGTGGGAGGGCTGGGTGAAGTGCAGCGAGCGGCTCGGCGCCAACGCCGCGCCCGTGCTCGCCGCGCTGCCGCCGCGCGCCTGCGCGCTGCTGCCGCCGCACCTCGCCGCGCTCTGCCCGCAGGTACACAAAGTGGCGTGGGAGGGCTGGGTGAAGTGCAGCGAGCGGCTCGGCGCCAACGCCGCGCCCGTGCTCGCCGCGCTGCCGCCGCGCGCCTGCGCGCTGCTGCCGCCGCACCTCGCCGCGCTCTGCCCGCAGGTACACAAAGTGGCGTGGGAGGGCTGGGTGAAGTGCAGCGAGCGGCTCGGCGCCAACGCCGCGCCCGTGCTCGCCGCGCTGCCGCCGCGCGCCTGCGCGCTGCTGCCGCCGCACCTCGCCGCGCTCTGCCCGCAGGTACACAAAGTGGCGTGGGAGGGCTGGGTGAAGTGCAGCGAGCGGCTCGGCGCCAACGCCGCGCCCGTGCTCGCCGCGCTGCCGCCGCGCGCCTGCGCGCTGCTGCCGCCGCACCTCGCCGCGCTCTGCCCGCAGGTACACAAAGTGGCGTGGGAGGGCTGGGTGAAGTGCAGCGAGCGGCTCGGCGCCAACGCCGCGCCCGTGCTCGCCGCGCTGCCGCCGCGCGCCTGCGCGCTGCTGCCGCCGCACCTCGCCGCGCTCTGCCCGCAGGTACACAAAGTGGCGTGGGAGGGCTGGGTGAAGTGCAGCGAGCGGCTCGGCGCCAACGCCGCGCCCGTGCTCGCCGCGCTGCCGCCGCGCGCCTGCGCGCTGCTGCCGCCGCACCTCGCCGCGCTCTGCCCGCAGGTACACAAAGTGGCGTGGGAGGGCTGGGTGAAGTGCAGCGAGCGGCTCGGCGCCAACGCCGCGCCCGTGCTCGCCGCGCTGCCGCCGCGCGCCTGCGCGCTGCTGCCGCCGCACCTCGCCGCGCTCTGCCCGCAGGTACACAAAGTGGCGTGGGAGGGCTGGGTGAAGTGCAGCGAGCGGCTCGGCGCCAACGCCGCGCCCGTGCTCGCCGCGCTGCCGCCGCGCGCCTGCGCGCTGCTGCCGCCGCACCTCGCCGCGCTCTGCCCGCAGGTACACAAAGTGGCGTGGGAGGGCTGGGTGAAGTGCAGCGAGCGGCTCGGCGCCAACGCCGCGCCCGTGCTCGCCGCGCTGCCGCCGCGCGCCTGCGCGCTGCTGCCGCCGCACCTCGCCGCGCTCTGCCCGCAGGTACACAAAGTGGCGTGGGAGGGCTGGGTGAAGTGCAGCGAGCGGCTCGGCGCCAACGCCGCGCCCGTGCTCGCCGCGCTGCCGCCGCGCGCCTGCGCGCTGCTGCCGCCGCACCTCGCCGCGCTCTGCCCGCAGGTACACAAAGTGGCGTGGGAGGGCTGGGTGAAGTGCAGCGAGCGGCTCGGCGCCAACGCCGCGCCCGTGCTCGCCGCGCTGCCGCCGCGCGCCTGCGCGCTGCTGCCGCCGCACCTCGCCGCGCTCTGCCCGCAGGTACACAAAGTGGCGTGGGAGGGCTGGGTGAAGTGCAGCGAGCGGCTCGGCGCCAACGCCGCGCCCGTGCTCGCCGCGCTGCCGCCGCGCGCCTGCGCGCTGCTGCCGCCGCACCTCGCCGCGCTCTGCCCGCAGGTACACAAAGTGGCGTGGGAGGGCTGGGTGAAGTGCAGCGAGCGGCTCGGCGCCAACGCCGCGCCCGTGCTCGCCGCGCTGCCGCCGCGCGCCTGCGCGCTGCTGCCGCCGCACCTCGCCGCGCTCTGCCCGCAGGTACACAAAGTGGCGTGGGAGGGCTGGGTGAAGTGCAGCGAGCGGCTCGGCGCCAACGCCGCGCCCGTGCTCGCCGCGCTGCCGCCGCGCGCCTGCGCGCTGCTGCCGCCGCACCTCGCCGCGCTCTGCCCGCAGGTACACAAAGTGGCGTGGGAGGGCTGGGTGAAGTGCAGCGAGCGGCTCGGCGCCAACGCCGCGCCCGTGCTCGCCGCGCTGCCGCCGCGCGCCTGCGCGCTGCTGCCGCCGCACCTCGCCGCGCTCTGCCCGCAGGTACACAAAGTGGCGTGGGAGGGCTGGGTGAAGTGCAGCGAGCGGCTCGGCGCCAACGCCGCGCCCGTGCTCGCCGCGCTGCCGCCGCGCGCCTGCGCGCTGCTGCCGCCGCACCTCGCCGCGCTCTGCCCGCAGGTACACAAAGTGGCGTGGGAGGGCTGGGTGAAGTGCAGCGAGCGGCTCGGCGCCAACGCCGCGCCCGTGCTCGCCGCGCTGCCGCCGCGCGCCTGCGCGCTGCTGCCGCCGCACCTCGCCGCGCTCTGCCCGCAGGTACACAAAGTGGCGTGGGAGGGCTGGGTGAAGTGCAGCGAGCGGCTCGGCGCCAACGCCGCGCCCGTGCTCGCCGCGCTGCCGCCGCGCGCCTGCGCGCTGCTGCCGCCGCACCTCGCCGCGCTCTTCGATCACAGAAGAAAAAATAAGGATTCAGTACTTCATACTTCAACAATTATTGAAATGCTTCATTGTTCTTGACGTATGTTATCGTGACACATGCTGTCCCGACTCCCGGCTCAAAACTACAGATAGCGGCTTTTTAATTTTATGATTAAATTATTAAATATTTTTTATTGCATTTCATGACTATGTAAATCTTATGCGTTCTGTCACGTATTTCACGTTTATGTTCATTTTATAGTCTCCTAATGCCAGTAAAAATTTAACTTCAAAATTTTTAATAATTAATGTAATTCAATAATGCGCATTAAAATTTAAGCAAGTGTACTTTAAAATAAAACACATTATTTACAACTTTGTAATTCAACACCGCATTATACCCATCCAAAGTTTTTACTTATAATATTCAGTATAATAGCACTATATTATTTTTAGTAAAATAAATGAAAAAAAAAAGAAATATTTTTTATTTTACACTAATCCAACTAAAAATAGAATATCAAATAAAAAGCATAATAAGAATAATTTGATGGTCTCCAACCCGGATCTTTCGTAAAAAGTACAGCATTAATCCACTTTCTCGCCTTTCTGCAGATTGTGCAGGAATAATAACTATTGAAAACTTAGATCTGTTATTATTTTCATCCTCGTCACAATGCGGTTAACAACGAAAAAAATATATAATCAAAAAATTTCAAAAAATCAATTTATTAATATTTAGGGTTCTGGTATTATATTGTCGACTTTATTGTTGCATCTCAAACTGTTCACTTATCTAAAAGAAGACTTTGCAAATCGTTTTCAAGGATGAGTAAATATATAATAATTCTAAAGAAGCCGTCTCCACTTTTGTCAACCTAGCTAGCAAAATGATCTTACTAAGTAAGTGCATTCGGTGGTACACAAATCGGACTAACATGCGGTATCCTTATTTTTTTTCTGTGATCGAAGGCCGCGCTCTGCCCGCAGGTACACAAAGTGGCGTGGGAGGGCTGGGTGAAGTGCAGCGAGCGGCTCGGCGCCAACGCCGCGCCCGTGCTCGCCGCGCTGCCGCTGCGCGCCTCACTCACTCACTCTCTCACGCACGTCCGCACGCACGCACGCACGCACGCCCGCATGCACGCACGCACGCACGCACGCACGCACGCACGCACTCACTCACTCACTCTCTCACGCACGCCCGCACGCACGCACGCACGCACGCCCGCACGCACGCACACCTTTTAAGTACCCCGTAAAAAGCGCGGACAATACCACTACTATACAAACCGCACTTTAAAAACAAAAGTGGCACTATAGAACTTTTTTTTAAAACCGTGTTTTCTAAATTAACTCCATAATTTACTGGTACGTTTTCAGTACACAACTTAAATTAGATAGTCAAACTGATAAATGAAATTGATTGCATTCTTTTCTTCCAGTTATTTGCTAAGATCTTCTTCTTCCTCCTAGCGTTTGTCCCGGCTTAAGCCAGGGTCCGCTTTCCTGCTGAGCTTCTTCCACTTTGCACGATCTAAAGCGTCCTCCCTTCGAAGACCGTTGGCACGTGCATCTGCCTGGACGATGTCAACCCACCGTTTTTTCGGCCGGCCTCGGGACCGCTGGCCAGGAACGGGCATATTAAGGCACCTGTGACCAACATAGCTTTGGGGACGGCGCAGTATGTGGCCGTACCAACGCAAACGAGACTCCTGGATCTTGTCTGCGATATCTCGCACGCCAAGGCTACCGCGGATGTGTTCGTTGCGTATTCTGTCCAAACGAGTAACGCCACACATCCACCTAAGCATTCTCATTTCATTGGCGTGGAGATCGCGAGTATGTTTCGTTAGCGCTGGCCAGGCTTCGCTGCCATAGAGCATTACGGGGCGTATGATGCTCTTATAAACCAGTCCTTTTAGACGAATAGGAACTTTTGGGTCACAGGTTACTGCCGTTAACTCCCTCCACTTGGTCCAGGCAGCGGCAATTCGTGCTTTGACATCGCAGTCGACGCTTCCGGATTCATGTAGCACAGACCCGAGATATTTAAATTTATCCGTTCTCTTAACGGACACGTTATCGACATGGATGGTGTCGTGGTCTGCTACGCTACAGGCCATGTACTCCGTCTTTGCAGTGTTCAGTTTCAAACCTCCTTTCTCAAGGGTTTCTTTCCACGAGTTCACCATAACTTCAAGTGCGCCCTTGTTCTTACTGACAAGTACGATGTCGTCGGCATATTTCATTAGCCACGGGGGAATGCTCTGAATATCCGCCGACAGAGCATCCAGTACCACACAAAATAGATACGGGCTTAGTACTGAGCCTTGGTGTACTCCTACCGTGATAGGAAAGGGCGAAGTGTCACCGACTGCGGTCCTTACTATAGCTTCAGTCCGAGTGTACATGTCCTGGATTATAGAAATGTATTTTTCTGGTACGCTCTTAGACCTCTTAGTTAGTACGCTCTTAGTTATTTGCTAAGATATTGAACAAAAATGCTGCGTCAAAACTTTAAATGGTCATACTGAAAAATTGCAATTTTTGTAAAACGCCACTTTTGTTTTCAAGGTGCGAAACAGTGTTTTAACTTGGCTGTTGGCTAAACCCATTTATAAGATATCTGCATAAATAAATTATATTTGATTTGACTCGAGTGTTTAAGAAGGTGAAAAATCACATGCAGAACACACAAAAACCCACACATCACACACTCACATACACCCACACCCATTCACTCTCACACATATCACATATACACACACATATCACACACAAACATACGTTGTTAAGTAGTTAAGTACTTCGTAACGAGATAATAGCATTGGGCTGACCGCTTTTACCACACTCAGAGCGACTCAAGGCGTAGAGGGGTGTGACACCGATTTTGTCTGGCGGGAGGCTTTGGCCGTGGCTAGTTACCACCCTACCGTCAAAGACGTGCCACCAAGCGATTTAGCGTTCCGGTACGATGGCGTGTAGAAACCGATAAGGGGTATGGGTTGAATTTACACTGCTATACCCCTTCCAAGTTAGCCCACTACCATCTTAGACTGCATCGTCACTTACCATCAGGTGAGATCGCAGTCAAGGGCTATCTTGTCATCGAATAAAAAAAAAACGCATCAGAAGAATAAATTCGCTGACCGCGTCTATTAAGTACTAGCTGTTGCCCGCGACTTCGTCCGCGTCATTTTCTGTTATTATGATCGCGATTAAGAAGTTTTTAAAAGAATATATTTTAAAAATAGATAATTTTCCCCATTTTTGCAACATTTTTCACTGATGCTTCGCTCCTATTGGTCGCAGCGTGGTGTTATATAGCCTAAGGGTGAGAACAAGCCAGAGATGCCTCACTGCGATACCTCGCGGTCGCGGTTTAGCTCTCTACCTCGATGTCACCTCCATGTAAAACAAATGTATGCAAACAGACGAGCACGAACATGTCGAAGATATCTCGCTGTACCGCGATGTATCGCAGTGAGGTATCCTTCGGCATGTTCGCGCTCGTCTGTTTGCATACATTTGTTTTAAATGGAGGTGGCATCGAGGTAGCGAGCTAAACCGCGACCGCGAGGTATCGCAGTGAGGCATCTCTGGTTTGTTCTCACCCTAAAGCCTCCCCCGATAAATGGACTATCCAACACAAAAAAAAATTTTCAATTCGAACCAGTAGTTCCTGAGATTAGCGCGTTCAAACAAACAAACTCTTCAGCTTTATAATATTAGTATAGATTTACCCCCTTGGGGCTTCAAATAGTTTATTGCTATACTTTGTAATACATCTTTTCGTTTTCACAGGCGCCGTCGTACACGCAGAACGCTATGGAACCCGTGCCACCGGGAATGGAATAATGGATTTTGTTATTAATATTATGAATTAATAATGATAATATTGTTAGATGTATTCTATTAATAAAAAATCACAAGTTAAAAATTGTTTTTTTTTTTTTTTTTAACTTTGTTATTAATTATTGTTAAAGTGGCAATAGAAATACACATTTTGTGAAAATTTCAAATATTTACATTGTACTCGTATTACGGTTTATGAGATACAGCATACAGCCCTCGGACAAAAGAGGCTTATAGGTACTAATAGGTTCCCGTTGGAATCCTTTGAGTACGGAACCTTTAAAAGGCTAGCCGGATAAGCATATGAGAACTGCACCAGCTTTTATGAAGAGTTCTTACCTTGTATTTATTGTTTTGTATCTAAAGAACCCTTTTAGTCCTTTGCCAAATCTCGATGTATAATAATATAGGAAACACTACACATATTAGGGTCGATATTAGGGTCAATTCAACATATTCAGTGCATTTATTCTTAATGTTATACTAGCTGATACCCGCGACTTCGCGTGGATTAAGGTATTTTATTCCTGCGAGAACTCTCATTTCCCGGGATAAATAGTAGCCTATGTCCTATTCCAAACTATAATCTATCTCTGTGCTAAATTTCAACCAAATCGGTTCAGTCGTTGCGACGTGATTGAGTAACAAACATACAAACTCGCATTTATAATACATATTATAATAATATTAGTAGGATGAGAAATCAGTATAGAAAGTACATGTCCTTTTCCATAGCATAGGTGACATGCATACCAAATTTCAAAGGTGTCTGCCTGCGGCTTAGCTCGTAAACAATTTTCAATTTTCCCTCGGGAACTACTTACGAATCGGGATAAAAGGTAGCCTATGTTCTTTTCCATGTCAATGGCTACATGCCAAAGGAGGCTCCTTTTTTTTTTGATTCGTAAGTAGTTTTAAGGAGGTGGTTTGATAAGGCCGAAAATCCGCCCCTCATACACTCGAAAAAAAAAAGTTCCAGATTTCGACAAATTGTAAATGTATTTATATACTTGAAGATATAAACTTTATTTTAATATAAAGTTTAGGTTATAAAAAAAATAGTAAGTTACAGAAAATATTACCCAAAAAGAGAGTGTTCCTTTTACTTTTCTTACATTTTCATACATTTTAGTCGTTTTTTAAGCTTTGATTTAATATTTTAGAATGAAGCGCTCCATGAACCATGGTAAACGGAACTGATAATGATGCTCCTTTTCATAAGCTTTTATATGAGTATTAATTTATTTTGGTTCCATGAACGCTTCATTCTAAAATATTAAAAATCAAAGCTTAAAAAAACGACTAAAATGTATGAAAAAGCCGAAACACTCTTTTTGGGTAATATTTTCTGTAACTTACAATTTTATTTATCACCTAAACTTTATATTAAAATAAAGTTTATAGCTTCAAGTATATAAATACATTTACAATTTGTCGGAATCTGGAACTTTTTTTTCGAGTGTATAAGGGGCGGATTTTGGGCCTTATCAACCCACCTCCTTTCATCCAAATCCGTTCAGCCGTTTTTGCGTAATTGAGTAACAAACATCCACACTTTCACATTTATAATATTAGTAGGATTATTATCTATAATCGATTATGACGTAAACGGACAAATAAAGGGCAGACTAACAAATAGATCAAAAGATTCGCAAAGTCGAGATGTTTTCACTGAACCACGTTATCAAAGTATGCGTCCGGTAACTTCCAGTTTCATTATGCTAGGGAAACCATAAAGTAAAATGGACAGTATATTTCAAGAATTTGAAAAATAATGTCCTTTTTGGTGCACATTTGATCCAAGTGACATTTTTACTCCGATTTTTTTTACGCCGGCCAAAATCGAGTTCTTTTTTCAAATTCAAATTCAATTTCAGTATGTCGTGGCAAGTATTTAAATTAAATTGTCTGGGAATAATAATACCAACATAGTTTTTAAGAAATGTATAGGTACTATATAACATTTACGGGCCAACAGTCTGAAATAAACAGCTTTTATTTTAATAGGATTTTGTAGAACATCCTCTTAGATTAGGAACACCCCATCATTCTGATAGCATTGTAACGCATCGCGGATATTGGCCAGTCACAGTGTATAAGATAGACATACCCACTCTGTCACAAAAATATATATACCTACACGCACACCTACACGAATACGCAAGGTGATGGAGAATTTTGTCTCCTATCACACACTTGAAATAGGTATGCGTAACTATCCGAAAAATTGTTTGCTTATTTTTCTGAAAGAGTACGAAGCTTTTTTTATCGAATGCACTGTGAGTAACCAATATCCGTGATGACGGTAAAACATTTTTGGATTAAAAAAATATGTACCTATGTATGTATGTGTATTTAAATCATAATAATTATGGAGAAAAGGTTTCTTATGTCGATATGGCGCGTAATTCAAATGTTACAGCTGACGATTTTACTGAAATGAAAATGACGTACTTACCTATTATTTTTTTAAATCAATATATTTAATAGCAATATTTAATTATTAAAGACTGAAGTTAGACGGGTAGTCTTACACATTATGGATCGAATGACTGATTTATGCAACTGGTTTGCACTACATTTTGTGATCGCTCCTAATTCAAAGTTGTCCACAAGATAGATAAGCTACGTATTGTAACATTTTTTTATTTTTATTTTTTGTTCCACTGTATTCTGTTCTACAGTGGTTCTACTTTATTTGCGTCTAGGTCATGTCGTAAAATGAGTATTTTAATGTTGGTACTCAATTCGATGTCTTAACTCTTAGCATGGGTGGCCTAAGTATGTCATGCTCTCTTTAACATTTCTGTGGTGGTGTCGTGTGGTGCGGATTGTTACATTCCCTCAAATATGGTTGAGCGAAGCAATGGCTGGATCATGCGTTGTGCTCGTGAACGGGTGCCACCAACGGGAATGGGTCTGCTTTGTCTTCCCATGTTGACATGTGTTGGATTATATGTATTGCATTTTTGAAGCTTCACTGTGGAAGCACTGCTGTATTCATAACTTAGTTTGGTTACTTATTGTAAAATTATTTTATTTTTTGAAAGAGCAACTGCTGAATTTCTTGCCGGTTCTTCTCAGCAGAATCTGCATTCCGAACCGGTGCACAGTGGTCTGGCGCTCTAACAAACGCGGTCATAAGTCCGTTTATCACTAAAATGTTTATTAAATCGTTATAAAAGTCCTTGTTTTGATAAAAATAATAATATAATGTATGAACAGACCAGTTACTTTAACAAAATATGTATTATTTATATTAAAAATCCTAAATTCTAAATAAAAAAGAAAAATTTACTTGACACAGTTAAATAAAACATTCTATATATATTCTAAAACATTATATATATCTGTCAAAATGTTTTTTTATAATTTATAACTTATTTATTTACATATTATAATGACTTAGGTACATTAGATATTGAAAAAAAAATACAATATTGAAGTAAAATAAAAATAAAATATAACACAAGACATGAACTAAAAATAATTTTAAAAAATATATAGTCTTGATAAGACATGAACTAATAAAAATTTACATCTTTAAATCTAATCTTCTCCATTGACTCCGTTTTTTACAATCACTAAAATCCTTTCTGGGTCTTCCAATATTCGAACTCCCTTCTTGTAGCACTTTCTCTGTGGACGAGGACGCGCTGGGGGTGGCACTCCTCGGCAAATCAACAGTTTCAACAATTGCCAACCATTCAGCATGCGTTTGCACTACATGTTCCTTGCATTTGTTAGCTATTTTCCAATATTCCATTAACTTCTTATTAATGTACTTCACACGGCTATGGAGATTTTTAATATCAACATTTTCTGAAACCGGCACCATTTCCAGTAAGTTTTCCAACATATGATTTGCCCTTTCATTCTGAGAACCACTAATTGTGAGCCAAATCTCCATAAAATCCATCTGTAAAGAAGTTAACTGGCAAAAAGTACCTTAAATCAATTAAACAAATATTTTTCATTTCCTTGCTCTTCGCGTTATAATATTATTTAAAAAACAACGGGCAAAAACGGGCAGACAAATGATATTGTGCTTTAAACTACACTACTTTAGCTGTGTAACCATATGAAAATCATTCGGGGCTGACCGGGGTAACATAGTCAAATCTCTAAGTGAAAATAAGAATTGCTAAAATAATAACTCAAAAAACACGCATGGCTTTACACCTAAATTTACCCGAATCTAAGGTCTTCATATTAGCAAAAATAGAAAAACATAATAGTACATACCCTTATCAGTTAATTTCATAATGTTTTATTAGGTAAACAATCATCAATTCCGAGAAATTTCTAAAAAACAAAATCACTTTCAAAACGCGTTAAGTAGCTAATTTACTGGTTGCGCAAGAAGTGTTCACTTCGTAGGTCGAAAAATTAATGATAACGTTAACTTATGCGTTATCTATTTACAGTTTTGTATTGTTTGGGAACTAGAGAGTGATTAAACAAGCAGAAATTGTAAATAGGTTGTGATCAATATTTCGGACTTATGACCGCTCCCAGACGTCTGTGCGGTGGTAGATTTATGACGTGTCATAAAAGCTACAAGTAGCCTACATGAAATAAATTTGAATTTGAAGTTAACTATTCTATTCACCTGTTACTGGTATCTAATATTCAAAACATTTAGTATATTCCGAAAAATCCTGTATCCTGTTAAAATAAAAAGAAGGGTCAACTTACTACACGTAGTAATCTGGGCAAATAAAACTGCATCTCTCTTTCCAACCAAGCACACAAGTATCAGTTGGAAAGGGGTAGATAATAGATATTATAATTTATAACAAATGGATTATTTCTAACTAATCAAGTTCATAAAGGTCCTATCATACGAGTATTTTGTAAATAAACAAAAATAACTGCATACCTATGAAAGAGACGGAGTTAAAAATTAGTGTTGGCTTTTTTTTTAATAATTAAAATAAAGGTGAGTAACTATTTACCTTGTTAAATATACTTAAGTGCAAGTTGCAACTGGTTCTTCTAGTTGCATTATTAGGTCCGGTTTTTTCTCACTCAGTGTAAAGAGCATATGAGCAGGACATAAATATAATATGGCTGTTTGGCAGTCCTATTCTCATTTGAATCGCATTATCTCTTTTTGTCTTTCTTAGCCATAAGGTTGTCTGGAAGAGATTGCTTTTTATATTCTCCAAGCTTGACCGCCTTTTTTGTACTAACATAATATTAAATATTATATTCTGTTAAGTTTACTTTTTTCTGTGTGTGGTGCAATAAAGAATAAATAAATGAATAAATTATATATTTTCGTCTTGAATGAAACAATCTCGAACTCGATGAGCCTATACGTCGTATTGTAATAATACGACGTATAGGCTCATCGAGTTCCCATAGCCATCTTCCGGATCCATCATCAGATCAGCTCCATGTCACAATAATACTATGCATACAATGCAAGTTAAATAAAAGCTTGTAAAAAACTTGTTATTACAGATAAACAATGATTGAATTCAGCACGTGCTGCTCCTGCGTGCCGCTGCGCACCGGGTGTCTCATCCTGGGGTATCTAGATACGGTAAAATTATAGTTCGACATTATTTTGGATTTACTTTTTTTTATACAGCATAGGCACATGCTTGACCACTATCACACCAGCAGCAGGGTGAACATGGGCAAGAGACAAAAAATTTATACCCGATTATATCCACTGACGAAAGATAAAATTATCTTCTCCCTATGCTAAAGCATGGCAAAAGGGGAAAGGAGAAGTGTATCCGTATTTGACATTATTCTGTGGATATTATTTCCACCACTTTGCTCATGCTCGACGGGTGGATAAAACTGAGCGAGGGGATAAACATTTTATCCTTTCCCCGAGGATAAAATGTCCTTTCACTCTGCTGATGGAAAGTGGTGGTCTAAGGTGTAACGCGTTTGCCTAGAAGATGCCTATTCACTCTTGTTGTAAAGATCCTCAGAGTACGTGTTAGGAAACACAGGAAGAGCGGAAGAGCGTTCAAGACCCTAGCCGTGCGAATCGGGGATAGCTGGGTTACGATTAAAATATAACCTTGGGTCACTACTGAGCACGTGAAGTAGTAATGATGATAACGTGTTTTTTATCCGATGACAAGACAGTCCTTGACTGCGATCTCGCCCGATGGTAAGTGACTGTCTATATTCTGTTATTCCGTTCTCCGAGCCCATACCTTATATTAAATTGACAAAATTGTAAAATTGCATAAATAAACCAAAACATTAATTAATGCAAAAAAATATTTTTTTAATTCGATGGTAAGTAACGATGCAGTCTAAGATGATAGCGGGCTAACTTGGAAGAGGTATAGCAGTGTAAATTCAACCCATACCCCTAATCGGTTTTTACACGCCATCGTGCCGGAACGCTAAATCGCTTGGCGGCACGTCTTTGACGGTAGGGTGGTAACTAGCCACGGCCAAAGTCTCCCAAAATGAAAACTAAAAATATGATCCCCAAAATCTCTTTCTATGTAAGGGGACACCCTGTATTAAAAGAAAGAAAAAAGGTGACCGTCTTGTTACAGATAGTGTCCATCATCCTCGAGGTGGTGATTATGGTGGCGGTGGGAGAGGTGGCGGCACCGAAGACGGTCAACGAGAGAGCCATCGTCGCCGTCTACGTCATCGTGCTGATTGTCGTCACCGTGCAACTGACCTTATCCATCCTTTTCGTCGTTGGGATACACAAGGTACCTATTAACTGGTCTAGTGGTTAGTAAGTTCGACTGCAGATGACAAGGTCCCGGGTTCGATTCCCGGTTCGGGCCATAAAATGTATTGGGTTTTTAACCAACTTCCGAATTTATTTACTGACGTATAAAATTTTACTACTTCTATTAGTCCCTACCCTCTGCGCTAGGAAAACCTGTGTTGCAGAGGATAGTTCCTTCCAGATACAAGATACAAAATTCCTTATTTATTAAGTAGCTAAGGTTATCTTAAAAAAGGTATAACATGAATTAATTTAGGTTAGGTTTAAAGAATTTATTCTCAAAGAACAATTGCTCACTTACAGAGAACTTGTAGGTACAGTTTTCGCACCACAGGTATAGTTTTGTTCTAGACTTAGGCACTTGCAGTTTATGTTTATTTATATAACTAGCGACCCGCTCCGACTTCGTCTGGATTGAAACAAACTGGGAGCACAGAGCTTCTTATAGGAGATTGTTAATAAGATCACCACATGCACCACAGGAATCTCCCGCGCCGATACCCGCCGCGCGCTGGCCAGCACCATTTTATTATTTTGTCGCACGAAAATATACATTTTCCGATAACTCCTAAAATATTAATTTAAATTATATAGTGTGAAGGGCAAATATGTTCTAAATTAAATACTTAAGATAATAAACATATTTATTTAGATAGGTATAGATTGACACCATATCCGTTAAAAAAGCTTCGAAAATAATTCGTATAGCGTGTCCTCTTCTGTGGTTAGCGAGGGTGTTTGCGGGGTGAAGTGTGCGGGGGGCGTTACCGCGAGCTTATTGCTCCCGCGCTGCCCGTTAGTTGGTTTCCGTACATAGCTCACAGCTGTCGCGTCGCGTGTGCATACACGTTCCCGCGTTTTTACACTATGTACTTGTGTGTCTTGATTAAACAGTTAAACCTGACCAACTCGTATCATTCACGAACCCAGGCTGCCCCAGCCACACTGACGCCCAACGTGCAAGGGGGTTCTGTGATGTTTTCGACCTGACTTTGTTTCGCGTAGCAACAGTGGACAGTGATTCGCGGTTGTCCGTTACGGGTGTTTGATTGCGTCATCATTCAAAATGCCACGGAAACGCGCGAGTATTGGTTCAGGCGAGGTTCAAGAGGAACCAGGAAGCGTAACCATGTCCACCGAGCATTTCTCAACATTGTTGACGACGCTCCAGCAGGCGAACGCCGAGATGTGTGAGCGTCTTATACGTGAAGTCCGGTCCTCGACACCTATAGAGCGATCTGTATCTATAGTAGCTTCAAACAGTGCGAACTTCTCCAAGTGTTCAGCTCGTTTTAGCGGCGCACCTAGCCAGTGTGTCGACGCTTTCATAGATGCCGCTCAAGTGTACAAAGGGTGTTTACAAATATCAGATGAAAACGCTATTAAAGGTCTGTCTATGTTATTGACCGACAAAGCGGCTTTATGGTGGCAAGGTGTGAGGAAGTCCACCACCACCTGGGATGACGCTGTTCTGCGCTTGCGATCGGCTTTTGGCGCGCGTCGGCCGCCGTTTATGATTTATAGAGAATTGTTTACTATGACGCAAAAGGATGAGAATACCGATATTTTTATATCGAAGGTGCGTGCGCTTTTCGCGAGGTTACCCGAAGGAGACTTATGCGAGCGGGTTGAGCTGGACATGGCTTACAGCTTGTTGGATAGAAGACTAAGGAAAAGGCTAGACAGAGACGCCGTTGAGTCTTTTGAGGACCTGCTGCGCAAGGCGCGGTCTATAGAGGATTCTTTAAGGGAGGCGAACAGCGTTTCCGGAAAAGCGGATGCGGAAAAGTCCGTGTCAACTTCTCCGTCCGGCCCGTCCGTCCCGTCCGTTCCGTCCGTTCCATCCGCGCCCGCGCAAGTGCGTCCGTTTTGTGCATACTGTAAAAGTCGAAAACACGTAAAGAGTGAGTGCGTTAAATTAGGGAATAAAAACAAACAAAGTGATTCCGTAATGAATAAGAAAGAATTAAAGTGCTATGGTTGTGGTGCGCCGAACGTTTTGAAAGCGAACTGTAAGAACTGTACTAGTGACAAAGCGTTTTATTCCGTCGAGTCTGCAGTTCGTCGCCCGGCCGGGGCTAAACGATCGTCGTCATCGCGGGGTGAGCGGGAAGTGTTCGCCGGCCGTCGAGACATGCGTTTGTCGGCAAGTGGTTCTCCACGTTGCGCATTGCCGCCACTGAGCACTGAAGGCGTACGGCGCGGTTCTGCGCCGAGTGTGCGCCCGTCGCTGTCGACCGCCAGGGGCGGATCGTGCGTTCGAGTCTCTACGACCGCGGCCGCGTTACCGCGGAACGACCAAGGTAACTCTCCGCGCGTAGGAGACTTTTCTGCGAACGTAAGTGACTCTTATACCTCTTTTTCGTGTTGCGATCACAATGTAAATATGTGTTTTTGTGTAAATAATAATTCTCGATCTGTAATTTCTAATGAAAATTGTGATAATGTTTCGAAATGTGTAAAGTCGAATGCGACTTCGAATAATTGTGTAAATAATTGTGAATCTGTTGTGTCTAATGTACCTAACCGTCGTCCTGTGTTAAATATAAGTATATTGGGAAAGTGTGGCACCGCGTTAGTCGATTCGGCAGCGAAAAGCTGTATTGCGGGGCACACGCTATACGCTCTCCTACAACATAAAGGTCACCCGGTACAGTCGTCAACACAAATTGTTAGGTTGGCGGACGGTGTTAGTAGGGAGATGAATGTACTTACGACGGAGTTAGAGGTGACACTACATGGGCGAACTAAAGTAGTTCCTTTCTTAGTTTTTCCCGATTCTAATAATAATGAAAGTTTGTTAGGTATAAACTTTTTAACCTTGTTTAATCTCGTTTTTGATTTTGGCAACCGAAAGTGGCACTTCGCGGATAATAATATGCAACATTTCGACATGCAGTTCGAAAAAGTGTCACCTCTCTCTTCGTGCGCTTCGCTCGATGTACTGCGCGACGATGAGGCGACATCGCTTTCCGCGGAGCAGAGAGAGATTCTTGCCCGTCTCCTCGTGGAGAATGGGGACATCTTCGAGCCAGGGGGAGCGCCTACTCCTTTCGCTGAGCATGTTATCGATACCGGCGATCACCCCCCTATTGCAGTTCCGCCTTACAGGTTAACACCGGCCAAGAAGGATGTAATGCGGACTGAGCTCGACAAAATGTTAGCTGACGGTGTCGTCGAAGAATGCGAGTCGGCATGGATGTCTCCAGCGTTGTTGGTGCCTAAAGCGAATGGCAAGGTAAGGTTTTGTGTTGATTATAGAAAACTCAATGCGGTGACGAAGACCGATGTCTATCCTATGCCTTTGATAGACGAGTTAGTACAGTCAACGAAAAAAGATTGCTACATGAGTAGCTTGGATATGCGCAGTGGATTTTGGCAGGTTAGTGTACGGGAGCAGGATAGAGATAAGACTGCTTTCTCGACGCCGTTTGGTTCTTACCGTTTTAAGAGGATGCCGTTTGGGCTCAAAAACGCGCCGTCGACTTTTCAGCGGTTAATAGATAGGCTCCGTACGGGTGCTTCGTTGAAGAACGTTACATTGCTAGCCTACCAAGATGATTTGCTTGTTATATCTGAAGGAAGTTTTGAAAATCATATTGCTGATTTGCGCGCGGTCTTTGAAAGGTTGCGTCTGTTTAAGTTGAAAGCCAATAGAGAGAAGTGTGTCTTTGCACGTGACGAGGTCAAATACCTTGGTCATGTTATTACCCAGGATGGTATTTCTCCAGACAATGACAAGGTTCGTGCAGTCCTAGAGATGAAGGCACCGTCGTCTTTGCGACATCTCCGCACTTTTATACAAACGTGCTCGTGGTTTCGGAAATTTATACCGAATTTTTCAGCTGTTGCAGAACCTTTGACGCGTTTGACCAAGAAGAATCAGCCATGGAATTGGGGTCCAGACCAGACTCGTGCGTTCAACGAGTTAAAGAAGCGTCTTTCGTCTGCTCCCATTCTCGTTCAGGCAGTTAGGGAACGGGTAGAGACCCAGCAGGATCGGCGAAAGGAGTCGGCCGATTGTTCCCGTAGACCTGGCGAGGTTTTCGAGGTCGGTGACAAGGTCCTCCTAAAGTCACATGTTCTTAGCAGCGCCGCAAAAGGCGTCACGGCTAAATTCATCCCCAAAAGAGATGGTCCGTATATAATTAAGGACAGAGTTAGTCCTACGGCTTACATTGTTGCTAATTTAGATTCCGCGAACGACGTTATTGGTAAATTCCACGTTTCGGAGCTCACGCGTTTTCATAGCCGGGATTGTTCGCCTCCTCGTCCCGTAGTTCCTAAGCGTCAAAGAGGGCGTCCTCGCAAGCATGCGTGCCCTGTTTGTTCTGTTGCTTATGGTGGGCGAGTTCGTGAGCGAGGGCGTTCTCACGACTCGAGGGGGAGGGTATAGCGTGTCCTCTTCTGTGGTTAGCGAGGGTGTTTGCGGGGTGAAGTGTGCGGGGGGCGTTACCGCGAGCTTATTGCTCCCGCGCTGCCCGTTAGTTGGTTTCCGTACATAGCTCACAGCTGTCGCGTCGCGTGTGCATACACGTTCCCGCGTTTTTACACTATGTACTTGTGTGTCTTGATTAAACAGTTAAACCTGACCAACTCGTATCATTCACGAACCCAGGCTGCCCCAGCCACATTCGTTATTTTTAATCAAAATTTGACAGATAGAAATGGTTACTGTAAGTTATCCTTAGAAGATAGACATATGCTATCCCGGACTTTTTTTAGAACTTTTTGAGAGGAAAAGTTCTCCCATACATTATTTTCATGCAATGACAGTATATGACCCAGCGCACGCCTTGAAAACGTTTAAGAGTCATAAAATTTTCCGACTTCTTTAACAAATTTGCACATAATATCTAGCCATAATACATTTATTTGCATAATATATAGCCTATAACCATCTGGAATAATGTACCTTTGAAATGGTAAAAGAATTTTTGAAATAGGTGCGGTGGTTCCAAAGTTTGCTCCGGACATACATACAAAACTCACAAAATTCGCGTCCTCTCTTTATTATAATAGTATAGATATAATACCTGTAACTATTTCAGGGAAGACGTAGTTTTGTCAAGGCTTACTTGATATATTACTTGATATACATCATCCTCTACGTGATCGCGTTCATCCTTCGCTGTGTCACCCTGCCGCCTGACCCAAGCGACATCATAGGCGTCGTCGTAGCAACGCTCGTTCAGATATGTAAGTATTCTGATATGCGTTGACATGCGTTGGATTGGTGTACCTACGTATGCATTTTTGCATTTTTGAAGCTTTATTGTGGAAGCACTGTATACATAGCATAGCTTTGTAAAAAAAAATTTTTTTTTACAAAGCTATTCTATGTACACAGACAGACAGACAGACAAAAAATTCAAAATTGGATAATAAAGCAATAAAGCATCCTCCGATTAAAATTTTCAAAATACATATATTTAATGTACAGAATTCGTCCCGTTAGTTTTATTATAAGTACTTATACTTAGAGTATAAAATTATAGATAGAACGTCCACTGTTAGACAAAAGTCTGTTGCTCGGAATTCTAGAGGCCTCTGTATTCATTATCATGTGGTAATTGCCTCAGGTAACGGGTTCCATTCCCGGGTCGGGCCAAAAAATGTATCAAGTTTTTCTGTCAAGAAATTCTCAGTACTAGCCCGGAGATAATCTATCTTTGTAAATCAACCAAATCCGTTCAGTCGTTGCGGCGTGATTGAATAACAAACATCTATCCATACATACATAGATCCAAACTTTTTTTTTTTTTATGATAAGATAGTACTTGACTGCGTAACACCTGATGGTAAGTGTCGATGCAGTCTAAGATGGTAGCGGGCTAACTTGGAAGGGGTATGGCAGTGTAAATTCAACCCATACCCCTAATTGGTTTCTACACGCCATCGTGCCAGAGTGCTGAATCCCTTTTTTTTCACAATAATCGCTAAATCGCTTGGCGGCACGTCTTTGACGGTAGGGTGGTAACTAGCCACGGCCTAAGTCTCCCACCAGACAATAATATAGTTTGTAATATTAGTAGCATTAAAAAAAAATAACTATAGATTTTTTTTTATTTCAGTGGTCAACGTTTACTTCCTTCTTGTCATACGAAGCTATTGGGTCACTATGGGCGACAACTTTTACAGTGCTTAGTGCTCTAACGGGGAATCATTTAATCTTACTCCATAATATTATTTTTTAAAAAGAAGTCGGTTAATAAATAATACAGAGAATAAGACAGTACTTTTATTAACTAATTAAGTAGTTACTCTATCTAGTTTTAGGTGTCTTTGATCTGAAAAATTCAAAACACAAGAATAAATCTTATTCTTATAGCACAGCTGCTTTATTTACAAACAAAAAAATTGATTCCTCCATGACTTTATATTATCGGATGACTAGCAACTTATAACTAACAAGCTGATGCCCGCGACTTCGTCCGCGTCGATTTAGTTTTAAATTTCCGCGGGAACTCTTTGATTTTTTCACTCTCCAGGTCCTCAACTATATGTACCTATCAAAAAATTCACGACAATCCGTAGCTCTGTTGCAATGTGACTGAAGGACAAACCAAAAAATCAACAAACCAATAAACAAATACATTTTCGCATTTATAATATTAGTATGGATATGTACTTGTTTAAGTATATCAAGTAAGGGCAAAGAACAGTCTCTTTCGTCTGTGAAAACTTGTAATTAACCATAGATTAAGGGTTGGTACCGTTAGTAGTCGCTACGCCTTACCAATTCTTAAATTATGCTATTACCTTCATTTTTCCTCTGTTCTTATCGATTTACTTATTTTAATTAGGTAGCTGTAAAGTTTCCTTCCAAAATAAAATAAATCCGATCATCCGCGTCTCCTGCGCGTATCACGATACGCGGACGGGTGATGACTGGTGATACGCAATCATGACACGCGATTCATCATCATCAAAGTCTCAAAGGCGTCCCAGGGTGCGAGATATTGCAAATATTGCAGACAGACAATAGGTACATGAACCAGCCAGAGATGTGAAAAAATAGTTTAGTAAAAGTATTTAAATACAAAATGCAAATACATTTTTACTTTACTATTTAAAATAGCAATACAAAATAGTTTTAAATAAAATTATTTAAACACAAAATGCAAAATATGTATTTTTAAAATAGATTTTCCAAATAATACAAATACTAATATTAAAATCAGCAGGCCCCATAGACGTAACATAAAAGATATCTGTTCAAGGATTCTAAAGTATTGTCTTCATCTTTTAAATATTGTCGTTTACGCTTCGATGCGCTAGTGAGTTGACCCTTAGGGAAAGGACATACTGTAACTTGTAAGTAATGCGTGAAACATCTTCAGTGGATATGCAGCCTACCGCTTCATATTTATTCTTATTATTACATTATTATCTATAATCGTTTATGGCGTAAACGGACATACCCGTAAATAAAGGGCTGACTAAGAACTAGATCTAGGTATCAGCTCAAAAGGTACTCAAACTCAAGATGTTTTCACTGAACGTTATCAAACTATGCGTACGGTAACTTCCCATTTCGTTATGCTAGGGAAACCATAAAGTGAAATGGACAGTAGGTACCTACATTTTCAAAAATTTTGAAATACCTACCCGATTTTATATACGTTTATCTCACGAAGTTACGGGCCCTTTAGCTGTGGTTACGTCGTGTACACACACATTGCGTAAGTGTGCGTGCCTGTCAGGAGCCTAGGTGGGAGCGGTCAAGCGCGAGCAAGCTCTCGCTCACACTTATACAGATACGACACACACAACCATGAGCCACGCGCCCTCGTGAATTGCAAAAATAATACCTTGGTGCACATTTGATCCAAGTGGCATTTTGGTCAAAATCGAATACTGTGCATTTTTGCTTTCTTGGGATCATTTAATAGGTTTTGTTTAACATTCCCTTAGATTAGGAACATCCCATTATTCTGATAGCATTGTAAAGCGTCGCGGATATTGCTTAATTACAGTGTATTCGATAGAAAACTTCGTACTCTTTCAGAAAAACGTATATACGCTTCCAAGTTAGCCCGCTACCATCTTAGACTGCATCGTCACTTACCATCAGGTGAGATCGTAGTCAAGGACTATCTTGTCATGGAATAAAGATAAAATAAATAAAATACATGAGGTGATGGAAAAATTTTATCTCTTATCACACACTTGAAGTATGCGTGATCTTTTTGGCCAAAAAAGTTGTTTGTGAAGTGTTTTTCTGAAAGAAAACGAAGCCTTCTAGCGTATACCTGCACTCCTATACTGTAAATAATCAATATTCACGAGACAATAAAGCATTTTTGGATCTAAAAAATGATGTTCATTTTTTTTTGTACTTTTTAAATGAACGCATTTTACAACTTGTCTTATACATTATGGACCGAATGACATAAGGCGCCACGCGTCCCGTTCACGTTTTAAGATAGTTTAATACTGATTTTTGCTACCGGTTTGCACTAAATTTTATGATCGCTCCTACAAATTCAAAGTTTACTAATCTTCTCACCTATTATATAAGTGTCTAATATTCAAAACATTTGGCATATTCCGAAAAATCCTGTGTCCTGTAAAAATAAAAAGGAGGGTCAACTTACCTACTACACGTAGTAATCTGGGCAAATAATACAGCATCTCTCTTTCTAACCAAGCACACGAGTGTCGGTTAGAAAGGGATAGATAATAGATATTATAACATATGGATTATTTCTAACTAATCAAGTGCATAAAGGTCCTATCATATTTTGTTCAATGCAAAAATAATTGCATACCTATGAAAGAGACTGAGTAAAAAAGTAGTGTTGGTTTTTTTTTTTAAATTTTTATATTTAAAATTAAAATAAAGGTGAGTAACTTATTAACTTGTTAAATAAATTTAAGTGCAACTGGTTGCATTATTGGGTCCGATATTTTTTTCCGGTATTTTTTTTATTAGCCATTAACTGCGATCTCACCTGATGGTAAGTGACGAAGCAGTATAAGATATTAAAAGCTAACTTGGGAGAGTTATAGCAGAATAAATTGAACACATAAGAACATCGAGTGATGTTTAAACTTTAAGGAATAAATTACTTAGGTGTCTTGATAGCTTTTATATTAAAAATCTGCCAAAATATCGGATAAGACTTATTTTTACGTTGGTGAAATCGGCCCTACTAGGTTTAATTATTTTTTTGTTTATAATTCCATATTTCATTTAAATCATTTATAATTAGATATCTGATCATAAGTAAGTACTCTATCTTAGGTAGGTAGATGTCTGATTAATTATTACTTATTACAGCCATGTACCTGCCTATAATAATAAGCACGTAGGAAACTAATTGGGTACATAATTTGTTGGATGATATACCTAGAGAAATAATTGTATGGATTTCTTACATAATTATGTACAGCTTTAATGTTATTTCTACCGATAGTTAGGTAAATAGTATAGAAGTATAAATCTATTTTTCAAAAACTTACCTACTGAAAAAAGTTGCATGGTGCATAAAATTTTCTACCGCAAATAAACATATTTAAATCGCATTGTAGGTACCTACCTAGCCTATAATGCGATTCAAATAACAATAGAAATGAGAAGCCGCCATTTTCTATTTCTATCTCACTCAGTGTAAACCGCATTTGAGCAGGACAGAAATATAAAATGGCTGTTTGACAGTCCTATTCGAATGAAACGAGCTCGAACTCAATGAGGCTACGTCGTTTTATTACAGAGTTTTCATAGCCATCTTCCGGCTCCATCATCAGATCAGCTCCATGTCACAATAATACTATGCATACATTGTAAGTCAAATAAAAGCTTGTAAAAAACTTGTTATTACAGATAAACAATGATTGAATTCAGCACGTGCTGCTTCTGCGTGCCGCTGCGCACCGGCTGTCTCATCCTGGGGTATTTGCATCTGGTAAAATTATAGTTTTATACTATTTTGAATTTACTTTTTTTTATACATCATAGGTACACGTTTGACCAGCAGGGTGTGCGTGGGCAGGAGAAAAATTTTATCCCCGATTTTATCCACTGACAAGAGATAAAATTATCTTCTATTCTCCCTATGCTAAAACATGGCAAAAGTCGAAAGGAGAAGTATATCTATATTTCACATTATAGTTACTGTGGATATTATTTCCACCACTTTGCTCATGCTCGACGGGTGGATAAACCTGAGCGAGGGGATAAACATTTTATCAATATATACATAAACAAAACATTAATGAATGCAAAAAATTTAAATAAAATGAAAACTAAAAATATGATCACCGAAATCTCTTTCTGTGAAAGGGGCCACCCTGTATAAAAAGAAAAAAAACAAGTGACCGTCTTCAAATTCAATTCAAATTCAAAATTTATTTATTTCATGCAGGCCAAGTTGTACCTCTTATGACACGTCATAAATCTACCTCCGGTTCGGAATGTAGATTCTGCTGAGAAGAACCGGCAAGAAACTCGACAGTTGCTCTTTTCAAAAAAAAAAAATTTTTTGCAATAGGTAACTAAACTATGATATGTATACAGTGCCTCCACAATGAAGCCTCAAAAATGCATACGTAGGTACATAATCCAACACATGTTATGAAGGACATACAGAAAGCCGTTCCCGTTCCCGTTCACGAGCACGACGCATGATCCAGCCGTAGCTTCGTTGTTCTTGTTACAGATAGCGTCCATCATCCTCGCGATCGTGTCGATCGTGACTCTGGTCGCGGTGGGGGCGGTGGTGGCGACGGCGACGGGCGACGTGCAGATCGACGAGAGTGCTGTCGCCGCCATCGTCGCCGTTTACGTCATCGTGCTGATACTCGTCACCGTGCTCTTGACCTTCTCCATCCTACTCGTCGTTGGGATACACAAGGTAGCTATTATAGAAATAGAAATATTTTTTATTCAAATAAACTTTTACAAAACTAAATACTAAATTAAAACTAAAACGTAAATATCAAAAATAAAAGCTAAATATAAAAAATATCATCTAAACCACTGGAACGAGGAAAAGTGCCCAGAACGCTGGCTGCGTTACCCCGCTGAATGGCCAAACTTATATGCTTATATTTAGTTTTATATTATATTAAGTATTATTATTACATATCTTATATATAATAAATTAAATAAATTAACTTTTACAAGTACTTTTGAATCCTCAATGAATCTACCACTGGTTCGGAATGCCTTTCCTGCCGAGAAGAGCCAGCAAGAAACTCGGTGGTTATACTTTTCAAAAAAAAAAATTTTTTTTGAAACTATGCTATGTATACAGTGCTTTACCTATTATTTCAGGGAAGACGTAGTTATGTCAAGGCTTACTTGATATATTACTTGATATTCATCATCCTCTACATGATCATGTTTATCGTTCGCTGCGCCACGCTGCCGCCTGACGCAGGCTATATCGTAGGCACGCTCATTCATATATGTAAGTATTCTGATATACCATCTTCCTCCTTTATACACAGACTAGCTGATTCCCGCGACTTCGTCCGCGTGGAAAAAGCTTAGAGTGACTTGATACTATCCGCGAGAAGTTATGTCCTCTATCTCCGATTATATTTACTAGATCTTCACCACAATTTGACAAAATATTTCTAATAGTACACAATTTATATAAAAAGGAATTATCAAATTCATTTTTTCATCCCCTATCCTGGATAAACCTTTTGTTTATCAGCATAAAAAGTATCCTATATATTGACCCGGAGTATCAGCTACCACTATAACAAATATCATTCAAATCCGTTTAGCAGTTTTCACGTTATACGCGCACAGACAGACAGACAAACAGACAAAAAATTCCAAATAATTTTTTTTGGGCTCAGTATCGATAATAAAGCATCCTCCGATCATCCTCCGATTAAAATTTTCAAAATATATTTAACGTAGGTACCGAATTTGTCCCGTTACACTTATATTATAAGTATGAGGTATAGATAGACGTCCACTGTTGTACAAAAGTCTCTGTATTCATTATCATGTTTTAACGGAATCTGGTCACGTGTTCGATTCCCGGGTCGGGCCAAAAATGTATCGAGTTTTTCTGTCAAGAAATTCTCAGGACTAGCCCGGAGATGATCTATCTTTGTAAATCAGCCAATTCCGTTCAGTCGTTCCGTTCAGTTGTGGCGCGATTGAGTAACAAACATCCATCCATCCATCCCACACATATACATCCAAACTTTCGCATATATAGTATTAGTAGGACTAAAAAAATTAACTAGATTTTTTTTATTTCAGTGCTCAGTGTTTACTTCCTTCTTGTCATACGAAGCTATTGGGTCACTATGGGCGACAACTTTAATAGTGCTTAGTGCTTTAACAAGCCATCATTTAATCTTACTCCATAATAGTATTATTTTATTTTAATATTTTAATAAATAAATAATCCAGATAGTAAGACAGTACTTTTATTAACTAAACAACTAGTTACTCTATCTCTCATACCTCTAGTCTAGTCGGTTTCTACACGCCATCGTGCCGGAACGCTAAATCGCTTGGCAGCACGTCTTTGACAGTAGGGTGGTAACTAGCCACGGAAAAAACCTCCCAGCAGATCAGACCAGAGACAATTCAGAAATTATAAATTCCCAAATTGCCCACGCCGGGAATCGAACCCGAGGCCTTCTAGTTATAAGACCACACTCACCACTGCGCCAGGGAAGTCGTCAAAACCACACCGTACCGTCTTCCGCAGTGTGGTCGGTAACTAAGAGGTGTGGTCCAACGCCTAGAAATAGACGAGCCATAGACAAGCATAATCAAAACGTCATGCACGCATTACGAATAGTGGAGGGGGCGTAGGAGCTTATTTTTACGAGCTACAAATACCTACCGCAAGAGCCGCAGATGCGGCATTGCGTTCTCTTTCTCTACCATTCATTTTGGAATGACAAAATGGCTTCCAAATTCAAGGCCCGCACAGACTACATGCACCGTGGGAAGAGCCTTGTACGCGGTGCGTGGGGGTCCGTGGCTGTCGGCCGTGCGTGAATTGATATAATCCGCAGAATCACGCACATAGTGTCAAAATCAATTGCGTGATCTAGAAGTTAGCGACAAAACAGCCACAAAAACAGCGCGGCTGCCCCATTTCAAAACCAAAATTTTAAAGGATACCAAAAAACATATTTGATGGTAGCCCTTCTAAACTCTGAACTCTTCAGTATCTGTTGATGAATTAATGTTTCGTAAATAAACTACTTCGAAAGCTTTTATTGGATATATTTATTACTTCGTTAAGCCATCTACAAAACATGTTTTTTGGTCTCCTGTAAAATTTTGTCAATCACACTAGGTTTTGAAATGGGACAGCCGAGCGACTTTGTTTTATTTAGGTAGAATATTGATAGAAGAGCATAAAGACAATAAATAATATTGATGGGCCGCCAGAACCACATCCAGAGCCTGGTTCGTCAGCTAACAGGCGTATCAACGCTAGGTGAGGTTGGCTGAATGCACCATCACTAAGGTGGTTAGCCTGTACTACAGAATCTGTAGCACATGTCCATAGGAACACAACCACAGATACAGATTATTTATCGATGTTAAGTACCTAGTACCTACCTACTAGGTAGGTACAGCAAAACATCGATGTCACAGACAATAAAAAAAACTTTAATTTTGAGTAGTTATATAGGTAATCTTCTAACATAGCTACAGATCGACGTGATTTTGCATGAGTATAGTTGAGGACTGTATATAGGCTACTTTTTATCCAACCAAAGAGTTCTCGCGGTATTTTAAAAACTAAATCCATGCGGAAGAAGTCCCGGGCAACGGCTAGTAGGTATTCAAATAAGAACAATCTTTGTTTGTACGGGACGCGCTTGGGAGAATTTTCCCTATCCCACTAATATAAATAGGTTAATACGCGTTTGTACTCGTTTAACGCGTGCACAAAAACATTAATTAATTATTCGATTCGCCGGAGTCGTTGGACTCCCGCCCTCCCCGCTTCAGTCCTCTCCCCCTCGCGTGGTCTATGTACACCAAGCAACGAATATTTGGGCTGTTTTTGGTACATTTATCGCGCATTCTTTTTTGCGCACTGTACCTATTATGACATCATCGTTTCGAGCAGGGCTGTCAGCTCTCTCTACAACTTTTTATTTATTTATTAACTTAACATAACATAAACAACGTTTTGTACAATACAAACGGTTAATTTAGTTAAGTAAAGCTCAACACTCATTACTTACCACACACGTCGAAGATTTATTTTATACCCGTGCAAAAAATTAATCTAAGTACATATTGTAACATTTTTTTGTTTTGAAAAGAGCAACTGCTGAGTTTCTTGCCGGCTCTTCTCAACAGAATCAGCATTCCGAACCGGTGGTAGATTCTCGACTTGTCATAGGAGCCACAAGTTGGCCTACATGAAATAAATAATATTGAGTTTGAGGTATATATTAGTAGGTAATCATAGGAAGTAGGATTTCTATTTACCACACATAAATTACAAATTCGCAGAAAATAAAACAGGTTGTAAGACAACGTGTTTTCCTACAGAAGACGTGTGTCATAGGGGCGCCAACATGCACTTAAGTTTATTATTTTCACAGTTAATATTTCAATTCTTATTACATATAGGTACGTAGCAAGTCATAACATTGCGAGAACAATTTTCTTAGATGTAATTTATTAATGTATCAAAATGTGTATTAAAAAAGCAGTATAATAATAAAAATACTCGTGAACGGGTGCCACCAACGGAAATGGGTCTGCTTTGTGTCTACCCATCTTAACATGTGTTAGGTTGTGGTAGGTGTGCATTTTTGAAACTTCTTTGTGGAAACACTGTGTGCATAGCATAGTTTTGATAACCATTGTAAAAATTTTTTTTTTTTAAAAGAGCAACTGCTGAGTTTCTTGCCGGCTCTTCTCAGCAGAATCTGCATTCCGAACCGGTGGTAGATTTATGACGTGTCATAAGAGCTACAAGTTGGCCTACATGAAATAAATAAATTTTGATTTTGATTTTTGCTAATATTCTTAGTTATCTACTTACAATGTCAGAAAATAAAAATAAGTTGATTTAATTAGAGGAGCTCATCGATGAAGGAGCTTCCTTTTAAACTACAGTAAGTAACCTGTATAATGCAGGATTTTTTAAATAATGTATTACGTAAAATCTACATTTAGCTGTCTTATATACCTAGTAAACATGTGGTTTATTGCATAAAAAATGTAATCGGCGCGCTGAGTTCAACATATAGGGCGTTGTTATCGTACTTGACAACACAGATTAATTATATAAACTGACAATGAAAGTGCAATGAAACCGTAATAAAAACAACACCCGGCTCTCTCTCTCGACTGGATCATTCTGCTGAGTTTGCTTACACAAGCAATTCTTAGAACTAATAACTAATCTTTATTTTTTAGCACTTTCCGAGTATCTCGGCTACGCGGCCGATGCAGCCGGCACCCTGCTGTGAGCTCTACGACCCAAGCGTTAAGCTTGGGCTCCAAATAAATTATTTATTTATTTAATGGACAATCAACAGGTTACAATAACTCTTATAAAACTTAGCAAAAAATGAAAAAACATACTTATTAATGTTATATTGTAGACCCACTTAGAGACTGCCACAACTTGCGAATAAAAACATACAATTTAGAATAAATTACAAAGAAAAAACAAATTCTTAAATCTAAATATATAAAAGGCAAAGGTGACTGACTGACTGACTGACTGATCTATCAACGCAGAGCTCAAACCACTGGACGGATCAGGCTGAAATTTTGCATGTAGATAGCTATTATAACGTAGGTGTCCGCTAAGAAAGGATTTTTGAAAATTCAACCCCTAAAGGGATAAAATAGGGGTTTGAAAAATCGAACTTAACGTGAGCGAAGCCGCGGGAAAAAGCTAGTTATATATAAAATAATATTAAAAATGCAGATAATATTATATATACTAAAGAACAATACTAGCTAAAGACTAATACAAAAAAGAAAAAAGAAAACTAAGGTTAAACAATATTTTAACAAGTTTAATAATAATATACCAATGCCAAACACTACACTCAACACCCTCTTAAAGGACGCACAACACAATAGACACGACACTAACCTAATTTCTTACAATAACGTAAACGATAGCCTCGTTTACGTTATTGTAAAAAATTAGGCCATCACATCACACTAATATTGTAAAGGCGAAAGTTTGTATGTGTGTGTGTATGTCTGTTACGTTCCTTCACGCCGCAACCCGATTTGGCTGAAATTTGGAATGGAGATAGTTATACCCAAGATTAATTAAAGCAATTAAGCCGGAAAATTAAAAAGTTCCCGCGGGAATTAAAAAACTTTTTATTAGGAACTTCGTCGCCGTCTTCAATTCACTATCGACAGTTCCTAAATCCCTACAGTTTAAGTGGGCAGAACACCTGCAGGAACCGAAGTTTTTATGGGACCTCCTCGCAAAGGTTTTGTATCGATTAAAAGAATGTCACTAAAATATTAAAACCCGCCCAAATGACACTGTTATTAATAGAATTTCACTGACGGTATGTATTTGGTTCCGAAATAAATAAATTATCATTTATTTATTTCATTTCACTAAGTTTCATATCATTCATTTCATTTCAATCATTTCATTTATTTGCCTTATTTTTAACAGTAGCCATGGCGGCCACGGGTCAACCCTAGGGCCACGTTTCAATTCTCATAGCGTCATGGACGCGCTAAAAGGCGTATCACTACATAGTATAAAACAAAGTCGCTTTTTCTGTCCCTATTTCCCCTTGGTCGCTTAAATCTTTAAAACTACGCAACGGATTTTGATGCGGTTTTTTTTAATAGATAGAGTGATTTAAGAGGAAGGTTTATATGTATAATAACATCCATTAAATAGTGGAGAAATACTGTTATTTTTGAGTTTTCTAAAGTGATGTCGTAAATAATTACATTTTTTCCGCTTACATTGCAAACGCAGGCTGAACCATACGAGATTTATCAAAATAATGTACTAAGTATTGTACACATTGAAAAAGTCTACAGAAAACTCCGCGATGGTATATGTCTACCTCTTATGGCCATCCCACAATAACGTTTTTTTGTCATTTACTTTTTACGACAAATAATGGCTAATTTTCGAAGCGATTTTAACCAATACAGCATTAATCCTTATCTAATTAAATACCTTAAATACATTATTGATTTAATATAGATCTATATGGCCCTTTACAGCATATGATTTAAATGAATATTTTCGAAGATATTACAGATTTAAAAATTGCGGGACTTAGCGCTTGCGGCGGTTCCGGCTCGCCGGGGCGGCCGCGGCGGGAGTGTGCCTATAAAATATATTGTCTAACTAGCGGACGCCCGCGACTTCGTCCGCGTTCCTACATCACCACAGTTTAGGTTGGCAGAACCCCTTCAGCATCAGGATTGAGGAGTTGGGTCCTGGAATTTAACGATGTAGTCTTTATTTGGTCCCTACAATAACTATTCATAATCAACTGTTTCTAAATCCCCACAGTTTAGGGGAGCAGTACCCCTGCAGCATCAGGATTGAGGAGTTGGAACCCGAACTTTTTATGGGACCATCTCGCAAAGTTTTTATGTCGATTAAAAAAAGATTCACGCAAATCGGTTAAGAAATCACGGAGACATTGATATGCAGAGGTAGAAAAACACAACTCCTTCTCCTCCTTTTTCAAAAGTCGGTTAAAAAAATATACGTTGCCCGATAATATCAGCTATCTACCAGTGAAAGTCCCGTCAAAATCGGTCCAGCCGTTCCCGAGATTAGCGGTAACAAACAGACAGACAGACAAACAGACGGACAGACAGACAGACAAAAATTTTAAAAATTGTTTTCTTGGTATAAGTATCGTATTTACTTTCGTATGCAGTTAGTAAAAAGCTGTTCTTTTGATAGTAAAAACAGACACTTCAATTTTATTTTACAAGAAAGCTGTGAACGTTGTATATAAAGACATTCTGTAATATATTAATTGTTGTATAAATAGAATAAATAGGTAAAAATGTAAAAAGTAAATAAGTTAGAATGTAGTGTATGAATTTAGATATTAAAAAATAGCAGGAAATCTTCATGGTTTAGGGAACGAAGAATTGTTTTACTCTAAAAACGCGTGCAGGCCACGGGCAGTAATGAATAAATCAAATTGTTTTGATTGATTTTAATCATTTTATCAGTGAATGACATAGGCTATATATTTTACTAGCTTTAACCCGCAGCTTCGCTCACGTTAGGTTCGATTTTTGAACCCCCTATTTAACCCTCTTGAAATTTGCCAAAATCCTTTCTTAGCGGATGTCTACGTCCTAACAGCTACCTGTATGCCAAACAGCTCAATCGGTCCAGTGGTTAGAGCTGTGCGTTGATAGATCAGTCAGTCAGTCAGTTAGTCAGTCAGTCAGTCAGTCAGTCACCTTTGCCTTTTATATATTAAGATACCCGTGCGAAGCCGGAGCGGGCCGCTAGTATAATATAAAGTGTACAAGTGTAGTTTTATATAAATGCGAGGGCCGCACCCGCTGGGCGACCGATTTCGTCTGTGCCGAAATTGTTCGGTTTCAAGGCTGCAAATGGTGTCATTTTTGGAGTTCCGTAGCAAAATGGAAACAAGAAAAAACCTTAAGACGAAATGCGAGCGGTGTTTTCTCCATATAGTCCAATCAAAAAACCTCGAAAAATGACCTTTCTAACCTTCCTTCTTTGACTTGAAACCTTCTTTTGACTGGACTAATACAAACGCTCTCAAGGCCTATTGCATCCCTGGTTAATGGCCCTAGAAAAATGTTTATTTTACAATTAAATAAACGTCTTCTATGTCTCTATGTTTTACATTTTGAAGATAGGTAGGTACATTATTTTTCTAAGGACTAGAACCCACACAAAATACTCAAAGTCCTGTCCATATCTGAAAAATTTGGATTTCCGGCTTCCGTTTTTCCAACTAACTATAACTTGGGTATCTTTAAATCAAAAGTGAATAGGCAAGCACGCACTATCTTAAGCTGCAACTTCACTTACCATCAGCTGAGATCGCAGTCAAGCATCTAGTAAGCTATATAGGTACTTATTAAAAAAAAAAGTTATTGTACGGAGCCCCTACTGCACGAATCGGACTCGCTCTTGGCCCATTTTGTTTTCTAACCGGTTTTGTTTAATATTAGTTCGGCAAAGCTTCGCGACGCGCGCGCTTCTTGTTTGTATCTTGAAGTCTCCCGACGGCTTCCGCCATCAAATCATCCCATTTTTATTAAAAGGTGATTAGGAATTACGTATATTATTTGTAATGTACATTATTTGTAATGCATCTCTTTCTAACTAAGCACCCAAGTTATTAGCAAGAACGGGATAGATAAGTGTCGTTATAGACTAATGAAGTGTGAATTCAAAAATTAATTAAGCTAACCATTAGGTTTTTTCTTGCATATCTCAAGTAGATACGAAGTGAAAAGGTAGTGGTATTTTAAGGTCTATATTTATTTATTTTTATAGTCAACAAAGAAATACTGGTAAGTGGGATTTAAATAATTAAATCACTGTTAACTATTTTAATTAATTTAAAAATAATTACACGAATTACAAAAAATATAGTTAACAATTAGGTAAATAGTATTGTATACTTATTGATTTTTAGATTTTTTTTATTGCTAGATCATAGATTTAGGATTGTCTCTGCTGCACTCCTATTTAAAGCAGCGGCTATATATTATCCTAAATCTAGACCTACCCACTGACCTCTATTTTTATCTATGATTAACACTGGGCTCGCTACTGTGATGTCCTTTTTGAACTTGATTGATTTGCCATTTTGGATTTGATTGACGCCATTTTGGCACTCAGTGGCGTAGGCATTAAGCGGATAGATGATATAAAATGGAGAAAATCTCCAGTACGAGTTATAATAACTTAATGGTAGGCTTTTTATAATTTTTTACAATGCCTGTCCTTAAGTTTTTTATAACTCGTACTGGAGATTTTTTCCATTTTATATCATCTGCCTACCCTGTTGTACATTCTGTGCACGCCATGGCACCGTATAAAAAAAAAACTATACGAGTGTCTCTGGAACTAATAGATATATTATCTATTAGAGACACTCGTATAGTCTGTAAAGGGCGCAACTACCTCTATAGTCTATAATTAATCTATGATTTCATTGTTGTTGTTGCATGATTTAATAGATTAATTATAGAAGTCGGTGCGCCATTTGCAATAATATTAGTTCCAGAGACTCGTATATCAAAAGTGGCGCTACAAATTGATCCTTAATTGGACGCACATATGCAATAACGTTTCAACCCACAAGTCTTTGTCAAATTAAATACATACATAATGTAAAGGAATAAAGTAATTAACTTTTCAATTGATAAGTTGTGTGGGTTGACTCTTTATTGCATACGTGCGCCTAATACTGTGGTGTACAGTTAAACACTGGAGTTTATGATTACACAGTACTATCAAATTCCTAAGTAATTAAAAAAAAAAATTAAGGGTGTCGTTTGTATAGGGACAGCAGGTCCAGTGTTAATCATAGATTAATATAGAGGTCAGTGTACCTATTAGACAGGCTTGTGCTTGAAAAAAAAGTTGACAAATGGAGAGCACCATCGATGTATAGTACCTATATGTACTACATGTAGGCAATTCGTTGGAAAGCACTATATGATGAAGAAAATTAAAGTAGCTAGGTACTATGAAGATGAAAGTAGTGATAAAATCAAAAATGCTTGTTGCTTGTTATACATGCGGACGCCATTCAATTCAAATCTTGAAGTCTGAAAACTGAAAGCAGAATGGTTCGATCGCCACCCATTGCACTATTGTCGTATCCACACACGAGCTTTCCACTTACTCGTATTTGGAGGGGAGAGGAGAATATAAGTCAGATTCAGCTTGGCTCTTAAAATTTAAAAAAACGCGGTTCGCGCAATAAACCTACCTTATGTACTTACTACTGTATATATACTTACGCTTTCATACTACGAAAGCTACATCTCGGCCGGTGTTGTATTTCTTGGCTATAATAAGTAAACAGATAAACAAACACGATCAGTTATTTAGCTTTTCGCGCGCGAATTTGTTGGGACTTGGGGTGGAGTTACCTATATACCTACCTAGTTACTCGTAGGTTTTTAATGGTTTTTAAAAATCCGCGGGAACCCTGAGTTTTTCCGGGATGGAAGGCTGCCTATGTCAGTCATCAAGCCATCAACGATCACTTCGATCCGTGCTCCGTTGCAGCGTGATTGAAGGACAAACCAACAGACAAACACATATGTAGAGTAAGGACTATTGTTAGGTACAATAGTCCTTACTCTACATATGTTTGATAATATAATATTTGTCGTATAGTACGTTTATCTCACGAAGTTACGGGCGCTTTACTTGTGGTTACGTCGTGTATATGCACATTGCGTAAGTGTAGGTACCTGTCAGGAGCCTAAGTGGGAGCGGTCAGGCGCGAGCAAGCTCTCGCTCACACTTAAACAGATACTTACGACACGCACACAACCATGCGCCACGCGCCGTCGATAATTACAAGAACTATACTTACCTAAATATTATATAAGAAATTAATTGCGCAAGTGTCATGGCGGTGGGAAATATTACTCACGCATCATCTGGCGCCAAAACAGAATGGTTTATGGTTTATGTTCTCTTTGCTGACGCCTAATCTATGGTTTAACCCAACGACAATCACAATGTATTTTGAGTTTTCCAATGAATTAACGTACCTACATTTAAAAAGATGATCAATTTATGTCTCTAAACATTTTATAAATCAAATAATCAAATAACTAACATCGACTTCGCCAGGAAGATACAACATTCTTTTCCTTATCTAAGTGTTAACAATTAAATAACAATTAAAGCAAAATAAACAAGTTCATTGCAAATGAGTTTTTAGAAGTTATAACCACAGATTAGATACGTACCTATGAGTTGGTATAATTTTGAGTAGATATTATGTTCTAGGAATCTATCAGATCGATTTTGTAGGTAGTAGGGTAGCAGGTACCTACCTTGAATCATTTCTTGATAACCTTAGAATAGAATTTCCAACCATGTTTATCCCTAGATAAGGGACATAGAATAACTTCGTATACAATATCACAGCTTTATATAGGTATACGGTTCTTACTCAAATTCAAAATTAGTTATTTCACGTAGGCCAACTTGTGAGTTGTGACTCTAGCAAGTCAAGATTACAAACTGACAATTCGCAACTGACAATATACCTAACTTAAGTTAACACAAAGTTCATAAAACACAAATAGTAAAAATGACAAATGAATATCGATAATGTAATTTATCTTACCTTATATTATTATTATAAATTATAATATTTATAGGTAGGTACGTCGCAATGGCAGAGAATGCTGAAACTGACATCATACATTATTTATTGTACTATAGATGTATTTTGCATTATGTTCGAGTATATAAAACTACTAGTTAATTCCCGTAACTTCGTTCGCGTGAATTAAGGTTTATTATTCCCGCGGAAACTCTCTTATTTCCCGGGATAAGAAGTAGCCTATGTCCTATTCCAGACTACATCTAATCTATCTCTGTGCCAAATTTCAGCCAAAACGGTTCAGTCGTTGCGACGTGATTGAGTACGAAACATCCAAACTTTCGCATATAATATTACAATTAATAATTTAATAAGATCTCTATTTTTTTATCTTTCTTTATCTTCTATCCGCGTGGAGTAAATTTTTTTAAAATCTCTTTGTCTTCCGGGATAAATAGGATGAAAACAGGAACCGGCCGTTACAGAACTAATCTTGTGCTTTCAGAAACATCAAAATGCTTGAATTCGACAAGTGCTGCTTCTGCATACCGCTGAGGACGGGGTGTTTGATACTCGGTTATCTACATCTGGTAAGGAAATTCAAATTCAAACAAATTCAAAATTATTTATTTCATGTAAGCCTTATGGTCTAGACTAGGGTTGCCAGACGTCCCGTATTTCCCGGGACATCCCGTATTTTAGGCATAGTTTAAAATGTCCCGGCGGGACTGACTCTGTCCCGTATTTAAACCGTACGTCGATTTTCATTATGAAATCGATCTACGTATTTACACACGCAACGTTCGTAAAACGTACTCGTCTCGCTACTAACTTGCACTCGCAGCCCGCATCGACCAATGACAGTGTTAGTGTCAGAATGACAATGTTAAAGCTGACTCGATCCTCGCAAAAATATAAAAAATAATAAAAAATTACACTAAATAATTTTGTTTTTTATTTGTCCCGGGTAAAAAACTGAAATCCCGTATTTTTTTGCCCATTTAACCATTTGTCCCTAACCATAGTCTGAAAAAAAATCTGGCAACCCCAGTCTAGACTGTACCAGACTCTATCACCGCTTCGGAAAGCACATTCTATTGAGAAGAGCCGGCAAGAAACTCAGCAGTTGCTCTTTTCAAAACAAAAGCTGTATACCCCTTCCAAGTTAGCCCGCTACCATCTTAGACTGCATCGTCATTCGTCACTTAACATCAAGTGAGATCGCAGTCAAGGATTATCTTGTCATCGAATAAAAAAATTATCTATTTTGTGGACAGCTGAAGTAAAGCCGTTTGCTTTTAAGCAACACTGTCATAAAGAAATACCTAACCTCTACTTATTAGATATGTTATTTTTTTTTCTTTGTTGTTGTTTTGATGCAAATAAAGAGTTAAATAAATAAATAAATAAATGTCTACACAATGTTTAAAGTCCACCAATTCTTTCGGAATCGAATTTTCCGCAAAGGATTTTTGTACTTACTTTACGCAGACGACAGGATGGCGCCAATGGTTTATGATGTCTGGTTAATTACGTACCTAAGCCTTTACATTTGCGAAGCTTCATCACAGAAAAATAAGATTTGGCCGGCTATAGTTTGAGATGAATGAATGAATGAAAAAAGTAGATACAGGCAAAAGGATACAGCTTCACGATAAGCCGATAGTCATCGATATATAATTATGTACTAGGTACATGCCGATAGTACATTTACTGTAATGCATACTATCTGTTCCTCCTACTGTCTGTACTGACATATCCTATTTTTATCGCGTATTATGTAAGTAAGTATTTGTAATTTCAAGGCGGAAACCGCTGCTTCTGCGATGATTTTAAAATCTCGAACAGAGAGCAATTTTATTTTATCTTGATGAAAATAGTTTGTGATCGCGAAAATACTTTTGCAAATGAAGGAAACAGAAATTTCAGAATGCTATCACTTCACATATGAAATTACCTGCTAACGTGGGTAATAATCACACTAAGCAATTTTATAGTATTTTACTAGACGATGCCCGCGACTTTGTCCGCGTAGATTAAGGTTTTTTAACTCCCACGGGATCTCTTTATGTTTCCGGGATAAAATGTAGCCAAGTTTAATCTTGGATATGAGCTATCTCCGTTCCAAATTTCAGCCAAATCGGTTCATTCGTTGTGGCGTCAAGGTGTAACAAACACACATACTCGTCTTTACAATGTTGGTGTGATAATCTTTTTTCAAACAACATCAGTGACCATGATCTTATTTCCAATAGCCATAAAAGCTATTTCCGATTCCATGCTTACACTGATCTATTTTAGCGTTTTATTGTTTTACTAGCTTTTGCTCGCGGCCTTGCTCACGTTAAGTTTGATTTTTCAACCCCCTATTTTACCCCCTTAGGGGTTGAATTTTCAAAAATCCTTCCTTAGTGTGCGCCTACGTCATAAAAGGAACCAACTGTAAAAATTTCAAGTTTCTAACTTCAGTAGTTTAGGCTGTGCGTTGATATCTCAGTCAGTCAGTCAGTCAGTCAGGACTTTGAATTTTATATATATAGATAGCAGGGGTGGCCAACTTGATTAGAGCTAAGATCTACTATTTACTGAAGAAACCCTGTGAGATCTACCATTTACCAATTTCATACTTCTTGATAAATGAATGAAATCGTATTTAAGTTACTTATCGTCTGGGATAGTGCAAAACCGCGTATGTCACACTATAGTCACAGTTTTACAGGGGAAGGTTAAAACGTGTTCTATATTGATAAAAATAGATGTACCTATCTTTTTAACCGAGACTTCCAAAAATTGATAACCTCCTCCGGTTATCAATTTGGCCGGGAATTTTTTTTATTTTTTAAAGTGATTAATTTCGTCGCTACGACACTTATAGTCTGATTTTTAATTCGGTGGAATTCTGACAGTTGTCATTTTATAAACAGCACTGGGAGCATGGGCAGGATATAAAAGCTTTATCCCCCGATTTTATCCACTGACAGGGGATAAACCTATCTTTTCCCTATGTTAGAGCATGGCGACAGGGGAAAGGAGAGGTTTATCCCTATTTGACATTACAAGTGGAGCAACTTCCCCCGGATAGAGCATGGGGACAAGTGAAAGGGATAAACTTTTCCTTTTTTGACTTTTGAAAGGGTCAAACGAAAACAAAAACCACAGACAAAAACCACCTACGAATCACCTATTAACTGTCAAAATCACGAGTGTAGATAAAAATAATGACTTTTTGAGATCGAATTGACATAAATTTTGAAGTATTGTGGTATTTGTACCTCCTACTTCCATGATTTTCTTATAATGGCAATAATTGCGGGGATAAATTTTCTCCCATTTTATCCACTGTCAATATTCTTCCACCGCTGAGCCCATGCTCGACGGGTGGATAAGGGGATAAACATTTTATCCTTTTCCCGGGGATAAAACTTCTCCCGCCCATGCTCGCCGTGCAGAGAGAGTTATTTGTATGAAAAACAGTATTACCATCTGTAGTTCGATTTTACCCCAAACTATCTGTCAAGCATTTTGTCATATATTATCTAATGTGCGGCAATTGATTTTTATTTTTATAAGTTTAAGTTTGTTATCTTTTTTGTGGGATTTTTTTAATCTCTGGTAACATTAAGATACGTCAGAATTCCACGCAATTTAAAATCAGACTTTACACGGTTTTGATTTGACTACAGACATAATATGAAAATGGATTTTATTGTACTAATGCTAGTTACGCGGATTTGCACTATCCCTGACATTATGTACCTACTAAGTATATTTTATTTGATTGAAAGGGAAATATAAAATTGAATTCTTAGTAACTAGTTACTAATTACTTTAGCATTGCGCCTGAGCATCTTCGCCTTTGCAAAGTCATGCCACGATCGACTCGACTAATAGCCGCGATCGACCGGTCGATCGCGTTCGATTTGGCTCACGTTAGGTTGATTTTAAAGCCCCTTATTTACCCCCTTAGAGGTTAAATTTTAAAAATCCTTTCTCAGCGGATGCCTACCTTGTAAAAGCTATCTGTATGCCAATCAGCTCGATCCGTCCAGTGGTTTGAGCTGTGCGTTGATAGATCAGTCAGTCAATCACCTTTTCCTTTCATGTATATTTTTTATTCAAATAAACTTTTACAAAGTGCTTTCGAATCGTCAAATGAATCTACCGCTGGTTCGGAATGCCGTTCGAGAAGAACCAGCAAGACACTCGACGGTTGCTCTCTAAAAAAATATATAGATATATATTCTTCTTCTTCTTCTTCTTTATCAACTAATGGACATCCAGTGCTGGACATAAGTCTCCTGCATGGACCTCCACAAGCCTCGGTCTTGCGCCGCCTGAATCCAGCGGCTCCCTGCGACTCGTTTGATGTCGTCTGTCCACCTAGTGGGGGGTCTGCCAACATTATATTATATGTATTGTAATAACAATATTATGTTAGCTATATATTATATAGGTGTGCTTTGATGACCTATATAATCATGCAGATTTATCTCGCCGGCTGAACATTTAAATATTGCGAGCTATTTATTAATTATCTACTTCCCGAAATGTTATTCGTGTATCGTAAAGCTGTGATGTGACCTTACGCCTAATTGAGACAGCGTAGATACCTATATCGATTGTGCTTATTTTAAGCGATGGCTACACGTTCCCCCTATTAAGGTAGGTATATTATATACACAGAGTGCTTTGGCCTTTTGTGTGTTTTACCCACTTACTTAACTCAACTTGGGTACTTTCCGGGTGTTGGGCAAAAGCCAATTCTAAGTTATTTTTTTTTCAACCCCCCGACGCAAAAACGACGGGGACTTGTGTGTGTGTATGTGTGTGTGTGTGTGTGTGTGTGTGTGTTTTTGTTTGAAAGGTGAATTAATCGGGCGGGTTCGCGTGTGAAAAAATCGGTCCAAGATGGCCGCCACCACAAAATGGCGAAGTACAATTTTCTTTCTTATTAACCGACTTCCAAAAAGGAGGAGGTTATCAATTCGGCCGGTATTTTGTTTTTTTTGTTTTTTCTATGTATGTCCACTGATTTCTCCGGGATTTATCGCTATGTAGCGATAAGGCCGCCAAATTGTATGCTATTTATTAAGCTCTTTGTGTCTGTCTTATAATATGTGTGGTGTACAATAAAAGTATATTCATTCATTCATTCATTCATTTCTGGAACGGTTCGCCTGATTTTTTTTATCGACTGAGGAAACTTGCGAAATGGTCCCATAAAATTTTTGTATCCACGTGTGTGCATTACGCAATAAACCTTCTTTTCTTTTTTTCTTCTATTACTAGGCTAATGGCGACACTCTATTCACAGGTGGCGGCGCTGATCCTCGCAATCCTGTCAGTCGTCACCCTGGCGACGGTGGGATACGCCATATCGAGTGAGGACATCCAAATCGATAAAGGCGCGGCCGGCGCAGCGATCGCTATCACCGTGATCGTGCTAATACTAGTCGCTATCCTGCTGACCTTCTCTATTATACTGGTCGTTGGATTACATAAGGTACAAGTTAATTGCTTCGTTATTAAATAATATAGAACAATTTGTCTGCTGGGAGGCTTTGGCCGCGGCTAGTTACCACCCTACCGTCAAAGACGTGCCGCCAAGCGATTTAGCGTTCACAGCGCGGCGGCGTGTAGAAACCGATTAGGGGTCACAGTTAGGGGTATGTGTTGAATGTACACTGCCATACCCCTTCTAAGTTAGCCTGCTGCCATCTTAGACTGCATAAGTGACGAACTTATCATCAGGCTAGATCGCAGCAAGGACTATCTTGTTATAGAATAAAAAAATATATAGAATATTTTTTTATTTAAATAAACTTTTACAAAGTGCTTTCGAATCGTCAAATCAAGGAGGAATCAAATTTTTTTGTTAAGCGTCAAATGAATGAAAATTCTGGTTCCAAATTCCGTTAGGTTTAATTATGCACTCGTTTGCGAGTTTATCATGTGTGCTGTAACCTTTAGAAGGCTAATTTATTCTAATCGTGAGGTGCTAAACTTCCGCGTCGGGCCAAAAAACTGTCTGGTTTTTTCTGTCACGAAATACGCAGACGTTTTTTTTTAAAGAATATTAATTAAGCTGAACTTGACTTATATTCTCCTCTCCCCTCCAAATAAGCGGAAAGCTTGTGTTAGGAGTGGGTACGACAATAGTGCACACGTCGTACCTCAAGGGTGGGGTTCGAACCTGCGACCTTTCAGTCCCCAGTCCGCACCCTTAACCGTTTGGCTATTGAGGAAAGGTTTTAGAATTAGAGAACCCGCAGACTTACAATTTCAAATTGGACAACTAAATCGCAGAGTATTCTTATGGGCCTATGGTAGTCCGCACATCTTATCCAACTAAGTCACGATGCCTGTATTGTAGTCTGCAATTTAGTTGCCGAACTTGAAATTATAAGTCTGTAGGCACTTTTAGAGTTTAAAAACCCTCAATAGCGCAACGGTTAAAAGCACGTTCTGCAAACCGAGTCGATAGTTCAATTCCAAGCCGTTACCATAGAATAGCTAATAGTTCCTACAGGTATAAAAGATTCACTCCGCAAAATGATTTAAATAAATAGCGACTCTTGGCCCCACACAATAAAGTACAATTCAGGTTGACACAGCGTTACTTAGTTACCGTCTTATTCACCCAGACTTTTCTCTCTTTCTATCACGTAACTTTTATCCCTTCGCACGTTCTGAATTTAGGCCCTTTGGAAGAGGTACGCCATGTACTTGTAGCTCCGCAGTTTACTGCGGAGTGCACCAGGCCTGCCGTTATCCACTCCTAAAGTCCTACACAAGCTTCACGCATATTCGAGGGAAAGAATTTAATTGACAAAAAAAAAAAAACAAGTGCAGTGCAGAGCGCGGGTTCGATTCCCGGCGGAGACAACATTCATTTTATTTTTTATACGAATTTTTACCATCTTTTATAGTAGACCTACTTATGTAGGTATAGGTACAGGTGAAGTAATCTTTATTGTCATCCAAAACACAGCTGTTACAACGGAAACAAATTGGAACAAATTGAATAAAATACGAGTACTTTTAAGAAGTAGGTACTTAAACTTCTTCGAAATATATTATACATTCCTACGTTAATATGCATCTATGGTAGGTAGGTATATTTTTATTTTAAATCAAGGTCAGGCGGGGTGACCTCGAATGGGCGTTTGTTTAGTTTATAGTCGATTTTTCGTGCCACTATACACAGGCCGTCAGGCCGTTCTCTCTATATTAATAGACGAGGATGATGTCAATTAAGAAAAATTGTTTCTTTTAACAAGCTCTTTGTTCGTATGCTGTAATATGGTTGGATCGCCGCGCCTGCAGAATTGTAGGCGATTAATCACTTACGCAGGCGAAAATGTTGTCTACACAATCTAGGTATATTTGTGTTTACAGCACTCACGCAACGTCGCCTGTCTTTCGGTCTTCTATCATAGGTATAGGTATGCTTTAGAGGGTGGGGCCAATAAACTTCACAACCTTATTCCTGCTTCATTTTTGTACCTACTATACTACGAGAAGCACTGACTTCTATAATTAATCTATGATTAACACTGGACTGTCTGCTGTCATTTCTTTTTTGGACCTAATGACGCCATTTTGGCACTGTAAACCGATAATTGGCCGATACGAGTGTCTTTGGAACTAATAATGTTGCAAATGGCGCACTGACCTTTACAATTAATCTATGAAATCATCAATGAAATCATAGATTAATTATAGAGTTCTTTGCGCCATTTTCAATATTATTAGTTCCAGAGACACTCGTATGTCAATGTGACTTCAAAATTATCCATAATTAAAATGTAATTTGTATAGGGATAGCAAATCCCGTGTTAGTCATAGATTAATAATTATAGAGATCAATCTTGAGGGTTGACATCCAGCCAAGCCAAAAATAAGAAAAAAAAAGCATTAAAGAAAAACTAACAAAAGCTGCCCTTCCCTGCCTCCTAACCCGGTTTAGATTTTTATTTCACAATCAGCAGGGCTAGCAAAGGCGGGAGAAATTTTATCCCCGGGAAAAGGATAAAATGTTTACCCCCTCGCTTAGTTTTATTCACCCGTCGAGCATGGGCACAGCGGTGGAAATAACACTCAGTGGATATACTTATAGGAATATACTTCGCCTTCTCCTCTGTCGCCATCTTTAGCATAGGGAAAAGATAATTTTATCCCCTGTCAGTGGATAAAATGGGGTGATAAATTTTTTATCTCCTGCCCATGCAGGTGTTTAAAAATTGTACCGCATAAATAGGGCCCGTCCGCACTACATCAAAGTGTACGTACTGCAGTACAGTTCAGTTGAACAAAGTGAGAACGAAGATACCGCCATACTAATAAAATGCCTTTCTACCTTTCCAGGAAAGAAAAAATTATGTCAAGGCTTACTTGATATACTATTTGATCTTCCTTATCCTCTACGCGATAATGTACATCGTGCGAGTCGCCACGCTGCCTTACGACCTGAGCTACATCCTCGGCACCTTGGTCGAGATACGTAAGTTACTTATCCTAATTTCATTCATTTCATTCCATTCATTTGTTTCATTCATTTCATTCGTTTCATTCGTTTCATTCGTTTCATTCGTTTCATTCGTTTCATTCGTTTCATTCGTTTCATTCGTTTCATTCGTTTCATTCGTTTCATTCGTTTCATTCATTTCATTCATTTCAGTCATTTCAATCGTTTCATTCGTTTCAGTCATTTCATTCATTTCATTCATTTCAGTCATTTCATTCATTTCAGTCATTTCATTCATTTCAGTCAGTTCATTCATTTCATTCAGGTTAATTTTTCTGGATTTTTGCTTTCATTTTCGAGGCTTCGTCGACGAGTCATCGAAAATGAACCGTCAAAACACCGACCGTTCACCGTTCACTGGTATCGTGTATTGTTCGTTGGTATTTAGTAAATGCACGTATTTCACAGTTTTTTGAAAATTCCACCCCAAAACCTAATTCCACGTAGGCGATGTCGCGAGGGCAAAAGCCCTATATCTATAGTTAGATTTACACGAAAATTCTAATGTACGACATTACGAGATTCATTTTACGAGAAAATCTCTGTTTCCCGAGATTTTCTCGTAAAATTCATTTTATGAGAAAACTAGTTGATGCCCTCATGGAATTAGTTTTTAAAATCACACGGGAACTTTTTGATTTTCCGGGATAAAAAGTACCCTATGCCATTCTCCCGGTCCTCAACTATGCCCATGCAAAAAATCGCGTCGATGAGTTGCTTTGTTGCGGCGTGATTGAAAGACAAACCAATAAACAGATACACTTTGCATTTATAATATTAGTAAGGATGTATTTAAATGTTATACTTACCTACTGTTGTGTTTTTTTTTTTCAGTGCTTGGTGTTTACTTCCTCCTTGTCATCCGCAGCCACTGGGTAACGATGCGCGAGAATAACTTCAACACTGCTTAGGCGGCCGAACATGTTCGCGAACATGTTCGATTATACACATGCGATACAATAGACTCCCATCATAGAAATGTATCAAGATAGAACGAATAATGGAGTGTTTCATTAGCTTTGTCTCAATAGCCCAACGGTTAAAGGTGCGGACTGAAAGCTGAAAGGTCGCAGGTTCGAATCCCACCGGTTGCACTATTGTCGTACCCACTCCTAGCACAAGCTTTTCGCTTATTTGGAGGGGAGAGGCATATAAGTCAAGTTCAGCTTGGCTAATATTCTTTTTAAAAAAAAACGCACGGCGTGGTTTGTATGATAGCTATATGAAGCAAGAATGCCGTAAATTACCATCGTCACTCACCATCTGGTGAGATTGCAGTCAAGTCAAGTCAACTTGTCATCGAATAAACAAAATATTCAGCCAATCGGGAGATTGCGATATTCATACTGAAGCAATCATTTTTTAACAATTCTACGGCTGAAATTGTCTTAATAAAACAATTTTGATATAACCATTCTATCTCGATATAATTTTGTGACACCCATTCTAAACGCTTTACTCGTAAGTATAGTTTTGTAAGTACCTAAAAAAATAATATTTTTAAATAAATATTTCTTATACGTTTATTTCGTACTCGAAGGTATCCACCTAATATAGAATTAAGTTCTACTATAATTGCTTATTTTAATAAATTCTTCAAATTATAATATTCTGGTCGTTTTTGTTTTCCATCCATTTTGAATTTAGATCATTTAGAACAAGGTCGCGTTAATCTAGTTATAATAATAATGCCATCTACCGGAATACAATAAAACTACGAAGGACATTTACTAAAAAGAGTTTAGCTAACCGAATAAGCATGGGAAAGCAGCACCAGCGTGTAATGGAGAGTTCTTACCTTTACCTTGTGATTATTGTTCTCTATCTAAAACATCTTTACGCTTAATTTCAGACTTCTACCCCTGATAGTTAGGAAGTAACCGGGGTGGCAACCCTAAACGTTCATACAAAGCCTTAACTATAGCTAGTTACCCATGGAAAAAAATGTCTGAAGCGGTGAAGGCATGATTATAGTACGAACCAACAAACAAACATTATATTGGATAGAATAATATTGGATAGAATCAGGCGTTACTTTGCGGAAGTTCATGTTTAGCAAGAAAAGGTTAGAATCACAGATTTTAGTGTGGTTAGAATAATTTTGCTATAATACGCCAATAGATCCATCTGTTAGCGAATTATAGCAAAATAATTCTGGTCTGGTCTGGTGGGAGGCTTTGGTCGTGGCTAGTTACCACCCTACTGTCAAAGACGTGCCGCCAAGCGATTTAGCGTTCCGGCGCGATGGCGTGTAGAAACCGATCAGGGGTGTGGGTTGATGTACACTGCTACACCACCATCTACATCGTCACTTACCATCAGGTAAGATAGTAGTCAAGGACGATCTTGTCATCGAATTAAAAAAAAATGAAAATGAAAAATTTTCCTCGCCCTCTAGCGGGAAATATAAGCAACGATAATCTAAATTCGGTCGTTCCCGCATTCGCCGAGTTTCGGGACTCATTGATTAACAACGGCGACTGCCCGACGCCGGAGTGTGGCAATGACTATAATAAATACAGATGTGACCTTTCCATAAATAAAACAAATAATACCTACCTATAATTCTAGATTAGGCCTGCGACTTCTTCCGCGTGGATTTCTCTAAATTCAAATTCAAATTCAAAATTAATTTATTTCATGTAGGCTAACTTGTAGCTCTTATGACACGTCATAAATCTACCACCGGTTCGGAATGCAGATTCTGCTGAGAAGAGCCGGTAAGAAACTCAGCAGTTGCTCTTATCAAAAAAATTTTTTTTTTTACAAAGCTATGCTATGTATACAGTGCTTCCATAATAAAGCTTCAAAAATGCAAAAATGCCTACGTAGGTACACCAATCCAACGCATGTCAAGATGGGCAGCCAAAGCAGACCCATTCCCATTCTCTCTCAGCGGAGCTCTTCTCATACTTATTAAAGGTCGTGAATCCTTTAAATTAAACCAACAATGGTTTCCTTAATTTCCTTGGTATAAAAATGTGGTGAGTTCCCAGAGGCTTCCACTCTACAGAAACAGTGGATTTCGATTCTCGAGGATTCTTCCGTTTTCGCTAATCACTATCGACGGCTTCCTATGCTTATATTATTATACTGTACGACGACACATGGTGGAAATGAAGAGACTTACGTCGGTTTAATTTCGTCTGGTCTGGAACTTTTATCGATTTCAGAGTTACTCATATAAAAAAAATTGCATTGTATTTGCATTTATAAAATCATCCAAGTCATGTTAAAAAGGGACAATTCACTAGCAATAAACCTTGTAGAAGATAAAAATGTATGTGGAAGTTAGCTTTGGTAATTTATTACTTGCTCTGCGTAAACACTCACATTTTAACTAAGTCAATTTCAACAAGTTTTGATTTCAGCAAGAATTCGAAATCAAGTTATCTAAATTGTTTGGGGACACAAACGTACCTATATTCCAGATTTTTTTAAATTTATTTTGGCAAAAACAGGCATTAAATAGAAACTACAAGTTAAACTTAAACTTATTAATAGACAAAAAATTGACGAAAAAGTGATTGGAGTTTTATGAGGCAAAAAGTTAAACACGGTAATTTGCTTGGCACAAATGGGTAGGCGGTTCTGCGAAATATTCTATGCCGCTGTAGGGGATGTTTTCAACCTTCCTCTTATAGTAACCTAGTAACTGAATCTCCCTTACAGTGTTCGGTGCTTCGTAGTGTTAGTTCAAGGAATACAGGCCTTTAGTAAGTTCTAATTACTTAAGTAATACATTTACTTATATTTAATAGTAAGCCTACACTACCCTTACTCGTATAAATGCAAAAGTGTGTTTGTTTTATATATAAAAATATAAAAAAACACACTTCGCATCGCTAAAAAGCGAGCAAACGAGTAGGCGGATCGCCTGATGTTAAGTGATTACCGCCGCCCATGGACATTTGTAGCATCTGAGGCACCACCAATGCGTTGCCGGCTTTTCAGGAATTTATTGGTCTGCCCCTTGAATAACTCCATGTTGTAATTTAGTTTGTTTGTTGATTTGTCCTTCAATCAAGCTGCAACAGAGCTACGGATTGACGTGATTTTTTGCATATGTATAATCGAGAACCTGGAGAGTGACATAGGCTACATTTTATCCCGAAAAATCTAAGTGTTCTCGCAGGATTTTAAATACTAATTCCACGCGGACGAAGTCGCGTTCATCGGCTAGTGATATTTAACTAATTGGGCGTTTGACTAAATTTTTTTAAATACTTAAAATAAAGGTTTTTAATATTATAACGCATTGCTATTTTTCTCTTTTTAAAATCTTAACAGCTAGTCTCAAAAATATAGAGCTTTTAAGTTTCCTGTTAGATAAAGCGAGCGTTATTAAATCATGACGTCACGAGCGAGTAGTTCCATTCACTCCCCGTAGAAAATTTCGTTTTAAAAGCGATGGATACATTCGCAGTAAAACAGCTTATTTAAACAGGTTTGTAATATATGTTAACAAAGAGTTAAATCTCTAGATTATTGCAGGTCATCATGGCGCTGCCCCGGCTGGAGACGTTTTGTTTTATCCTCGACCTGAAGACTGGCAACATTATCATGGGAACTCTCAACGCGGTTAGTATCCGATTCCATCATAAGGTCAAGAGGAGTAAGTGAAACATACTTTACTGTTTTTTTTTACAAAATGACCTCTCAATAAAACGATTGCCAATTTGAATAACGATGAATGCAAAATACTCCTCCATAAGTTGGCTTTCCTTTGTCCTTTTTATATCCTGTAAAATTAAAGATTATAAACCTAAATCCACGTGGACGAAGTCGCGAGTAATTAGCTAGTAAAAAATCTCCGCACAAGAGGCTTTGGCCGTGGCTAGTTACCACCCTACCGTCAAAAACGTGCCGCCAAGCGATTTAGCGTTCCGGCATGATGGCGTGTAGAAACCGATTAGGGGTATGGGTTGAATATATGCTATACCCCTTCCAAGTTAGCCCGCTACGATCTTAGACTGCATCGTCCCTTACCATCAGGTGAGATCGCAGTCAAGGGCTATCTTGTCTTAGAATAAAATAAAATAAATCTTGTACGCTGGTACAGAGCCCACCGTGTGCGGATCCGACTCGCATTTTTTAACTATTTTTCTGATCACAGGTGCTATCATTCGTGATGTTTATCATCATGGTAGTGGTGGCGTGTACCCTGGAGCCGTTCAAAGAGCTGGCGCAGGAAGAGAAGGACTATGACGCGGAGGCTGCATTCACCGGCCTGTACGCGATGTCGATCATTCTGTGCCTTATGTTCCTGGCCAAGTTCGGTTTCGACGTGTTCTTCGTCTATGGAGTCTTGACGGTAAGAGCCAGAGCATACGATATACCTTTATTTTATTTATTTCGGAAAACCAGCAGTTTAAGCATGGGCAGGGGACATTATCCACGGGGAAATAAAATTTTGCCCCTTGCTCAGTTTTATCCACCCGTTTTTAAACTTTTTAGGGTTCCGTAGGCTCGCTCCGTTGTCCGTCTGTCTGTCCATGTGTCAAGGTCCTTTTTCTCTGAAACGGCTTGAGATACTAAGTTGAAAATACAAAGTTCTTTATGTTCCCTTAGTGCTGTGAAACTTACAAGTTTCCCTTTTAACTCAATGAAGGAACAATTTCTCAGAGTGTATCTATTTGTAGCGTGGCGCCATCTAGCGCAATTCATGAGAGTAAGTTCGATAAAATCGATGTCAGAGACGGATTCAAACCTCGGATTTCGGTGAGGTTTCTTACCAAAATATTAAAAACTGCCTTTTCTTTTTGGTTTCTTCTTTAAATTTCTTTTACTATTTTACTATCCTCAAGAGGTTCGGAACCCTCAGTGCGCGAGTGTGACTCGCGCTTGCCGGTTATTTCTTGTTTTTCTTGAATGTTTCAGGAGCGTGCCGGTATCATAAGGGCCTACTTCATCATGTGGGTGGTGTTCTTCCTGCTGTCCATGTTCACATTCTTCCTGAACGCCCCCCACTACAGCACCGGTCACATTTGTACGGTGGTCTTCTACATGGGTTAGTAATTTTATAATATTTTTAGTATTTACTTTCATGTAAACTAAGAACTCATAAGGATGGGGCGAAAAAAAGGCCTTATCGATGTCCCTTGTTCTTAACACTGCGCACTGTCTAGACTCTAGACTTTAGACCATTGATTGTCTAGACGCCCCCGTTTCTGTCTCTTTAGGCTGTAGTTTATTTTATTTCCATGCGATAAAGTTTTAAATGTAAACGTTATGACGTATTTTTTTAGGCCTCTGTTTGGCGTCTAGACAGTGTTATTAATAATAATTATTATTAATAAGTAAAATAATAATTATTATTATTAATAATAACATAATAATAATAATTATTAATAACAGTAACAGTGTTATTATTGACACTGTCTAGATGCCTCCATTTCTGTCTCTTTCAACAGCGTTGCAGCCTGCAGCTTTTAAATACTGCAGCATTATGTTGAGACCTTTTCAGCTATAACACGCATGTTTTTTTGTGTAATATATACCTAAGTTCAATGTATTCAGTCTGTAACTTAACTACTGTACCGATTTTGATGAGATTCAATCATAAAATTTTAGTACTAGCGCTCATGTACAATTCCTTAGTATAAAATGAAAGGGTCGTGACAAGTCATAGATTTAGTGTTACTCAAATTTTGTATTGTTTTTTGTGTCTTTTTATTTATGTGTGCTATTTTTTTTTAGCTCTCAATGTGTACACAATACTACTCAGCAATAGTTTCTACAAGGAATTAAACAGCCGAGAAGAAGTTTAAAGACATGGTGGCTTACGAATATTTCTACTTATTATTATTACGTACATAATTATTGTATTGTTGTTTGATTACTATAATCTCTATAATTCTTCAAAAAATAATTGTTGTTCGATAAAAAAAATCAAAATTCAAAATTATTTATTTCATGTAGGCCAACTTGTAGCTCTTATGACACGTCATGACTCTACCACCGGTTCGGAATGCAGATTCTGTTGAGAAGAGCCGGCAAGAAACTCAGCAGTTGCTCTTTTCATAACAAAATATTACAATAGTCGGGCTAAATCTCAAAAACTGCTCGACCGACTTGATTTTTTTTATTTTGTTCGCTCTAATACAGGGGTAGTTTAAAAATTTAAAAAAATAAATAGAGAAATCCCAGAAGAACGCCTGAAAAAATCGAAAAAATCAAACTTGGCAATTTTGTGTTATAATTGTTTTAATAATAATTGATGGCGGGAGCGAAGCCGCCGGTTACTACTAGCATAGATAAAAAGAGAGGTCTTTCTATATTCTTTGCTACTAGTAACTAATATATTTATTATATTTTAACTAAACACTAAGTAGGTAACTCTTGTTAAAAGAATAAGAATTCATACAAAATGTTATTACTTCTGAGGAAAATGATTTGATTTGATGTTATACAAAGAACTTATAAAACATTTATATAATAATAGATATAAATAATTATAATATCTGTGATAAATGCAAATAATATGTTAATCTAATATAGAACTATTATTATGCTTAAGTGTTGTTGTCTAAGAAGAAATATTTCTTAGATTTTTTTTTTATTATTGTAAAATATATAAAGTACCTAGGTAGGTAGATACAAATAACATTAATGGATAGCCGACAGGTTTTATATATTTTATAATAATCTTACTCATGCACCAAAGCAAAGTATATATCGCTGCTTCAGAACTAAAGGGCGACATCTCAAAATTTTCCAAATTCACTTTTATTTAAAAAAATAGGGCCATAACGCGAAGACATTCGTCAAAATCGGCCCTTAAATCACAATAATTTACGCGTACGCCCTTTTAGCATTATCATACATTGTAAGTTGGAGAGCCAAAAAAGCCAAAAAAATATAAAAAAAAATTCAATTTGCTCTCGTGAAAAAAAATTTGATTTTGAGATGTGGCTCTTTAGTTCGTTCTGAAGCAGCGATATGTAAACATACTTTGATTTGGTACTTTGAGTAGATTTTTATTTTTGGTACCTACTTTGAGTTATTTAAAAAAAAAATTGAGTAAGTTATGTTAAAACTAGGTATAATATAATAAATACCTAATGTTTAATAGTCAATTATTATGTACATGTTTGAATAATAATTATTATTATGTGTTTGTCTATAAATAAAAAGATGACGACCTTCATTTTGTTAAATCATAATTTATGTTATAGACATCGAACTGACTCTTTAGAACAGCAGTTTCTAATAAAGTTCGGCTACAAATGAATCCTCAATATAACCAATGACATGTAATTATTTTCTGTACTGTTACTTATTGTGATGACACCCATTAAAAGTATATTAGGTACGTAAATTCTACTAATCCTAATAATTACTTATTATAAACTAGCGGACGCCCGCGACTTCCTAAATCCGCACAGTTTCCTGAATTTTCTTTGCTATAAACCTCACGGAGCCCGAGACCTTTCCAACGAATGCAAAACCGTGGAAATCGGTTCGTGCGTTCTGGAGTTATAGCGTCAGGAAGGAAAACCCGACTTATTTTTATATAGTAGATAAATGCGAAAGTTTGGATGTAAGGATGGATGGATTGATGGATGGATGTTTGTTACTCAATCACGCCGCAACGACTGAATCGATTTGGCTGAAATTTGACACAGAGATAGACTATAGTCTGAAATAACATACACGCATATAAGAGAGTTTCCGCGGGAATTAATAAACGAGGACGAAGTGGCGGGCACCAACTAGTTTTTAATAATTTTCTGCGAGCTCGTCGAACTAATGCGACGATACTGCGTAGTCAGCCTTTACAGGCTTCCTAAAAATGGTTTATCACAGCGTCTATGGCGCTTCTGAGGGTTAGAGTTCGATGGTTATAGACGTTTATTTTTATAGGACCTCAAAAAAAGATGACAATAATAAATGCCTTTTTTTCGTAAAATTTTACGTCTGGTAAGTGGTAGACTAGTGTCCCAAGATGCTGGAACGTGCGTTTTAACACCAGAAAACACAGTGTTAGTAGACTTATAACTAGGTGGACCGACGACATCTGACGACAAGGTGGACCGACGAGTCACTGGATACAAGTGGCGCAAAAAACCAGTGTGTGCAAGTAACGAGGAATATGTATGAGAATATCTACGTCTATCGGATGCGAACTTCTTTCTTTTAAATAAGACAATACATTGTATGTTATTATTTATTAAATGTTAATAAAAATAACTACCTATTGTCTTTAATTATAAACACCTATAATTCCACAACCTGCATAATTTTTAGCGAGTAGAGTAGAGACCTAGTAACAATTAGTTGCACATGGGATTAAAAAATTACAAAATCGGGCTCAAACTTTTAAACTAGGCGCATTATTACTTTGCGATGTTATTTTAAAATATAAAAAAAAAATACGATGAAAAATGACATATAGCGCTCATTAGCAACAAGAGTGACATAATTCAAAATCGACGATGAGAGAATTCTCTCGTTAGAGAGTAATGTTTTGTAGATGCTGCGGTCTCGAAACAACACAGCGGCCAACAAAGCGACAGAGCATTAAGTCACAATCTCTCTCGCTCTTATTTTTTTGTGCTTAGCGTAATGTTGTTTTTATAGCAAAAAGTATAAATGTTCGACACTAAAATTGGTGAATTTTCAGTTATGTCACCCTTGTCGCAAATGAGCGATATGTACACCCTTCTAAGTACGCATAATATTGTGAAAGGCACCTACGGAACTCTGCACTGCACGTGGCCTAACACGCAATTGACCGTTTATTTTACTATAGTTTTCGCAATTCATGAGGGCGTGAGGCTCATGGTTGTGTGTGTGTCGTATCTGTATAAGTGTGAGCGAGAGCTTGCTCGCGCCTGACCGCTCCCACCTAGGCTTCTGACAGGCACGCACACTTACGCAATGCGCATGTACACGGCGTAACCACAAGTAAAGCTCGCGCGCCCTCGTGAATTGCAAGAACTATACCTACTATTTGACATTAGACTTACATCTCAATTGAGCCAAATATAATATTGAGCGGGTAGAGAGGAAGTTCAATTTGTTTCAATTTGTTTTTGCGCACACACTTATGTAGGTATTGTAATATCTTCCGTACAAAAGCTAATCTCTAAGGAAGATGGCCGCCGTGACCAGATTCGGTCGGGCATTTTTATTAATGCATGGGAGATATTATAGTGCACAAGTGTCAAATATGTGAAAAAAACCCTTCCATCCACGTTGGTAAATATTTTTCGTAACCAGCTACGAAATAAGAAAATTACTTCGTCTTTTCGTAACCGGTTATTTATTCTTGGTTCTTAACTGTTAAATGGTTCCTCGTGCACTGTCTAGTCCCTCAGTTCCCTCACTCTCATAGTTCAATAGAACGGTAATCCGACACGACCAGAGAGAGATCAGGCGCGAGACCGCTGGCTTTACGTGTTCTCCAAGGCATGAGGGTAACAACCGCAAACTCCCTAACTCCGGACTAAGTACTGAGAATTTCTTAACAGAGAAACCCAATACATTATTGCCCCGGCCCAGGATTCAAAGCCGGGACCTTATCATCAGCAGTCGAACATGGTAATTAACCATTACACCAACGAAGCAGTAAGTATTACGAAGCTTATGTCCAACATTGGATGAGAGATAAGTTTATGAAGAAGAAGAAAGACTTGCCAAAGTTAAAAGTCTCCATTCCTTGACGCTTTTTGCATCCCAACGATTCCAACCAACACACAATTGATATACCTACTTTGTAGTGGCGTTTGAAGTCTGTTTTGTAATAAGGATTTATACGTTTATATTATTTTTTTAACCATTATCTTTTACGAGGTACCAGTGTATTTACTTTTAAAGTTTCTTAGTATTTTTAAGGCTTAATTGAAATATTTAAATGGCAATGTAAACATGTGCGAGGAATTCATTTATGATTACGATAAAAGATTGTATTTGTACCTATCTGAAGATACAGTGTATTTCCACGGCAGCGTAGTAAAATGAATCTGAAAATGAAAATGTGTTTGTTTGTTGGTTTGTCCTTCAAAGGATCGGCCTGATTTTTTGCATGGGTATAGTTGAGGACTGGGAGAGTGACATAGGCTACTTTTTATCTCGGAAAATCAAAGAGTTTCCGCGGGATTTTAAAAACTAAATCCATGCGATCGACGCCGCGGTCATCAACTAGTTTATAATAAATATTAGTAGGCTACGGTTCAGAGGGCATTGAACGTGTAAACAACACCTTTGTTCTTCAAGCTATAGGTATAAAGAGGTCGGTATATCGCGTGCGAAGAATCACGATAAAATAAGTAGCTACGAGTGTATATATATATGTGTGTATATATCTATGCATAGTTACATGTAGATTGGCGTGCAGAGATTTTTGATCAAGACAAACAGAACAAAGGCTCATTTTATACGAGTATGACTACCTCCCTGGCGCAGTGGTGAGCGCTGTGGTCTTATAACTGGGAGGTCTCGGGTTCGATTCCCGGCGGGGGCAATTTAGTAATTTATTATTTCTAAATTGTCTCTGGTCTGGTCTGGTGGGAGGCTTTGGCCGTGGCTAGTTACCACCCTACCGTCAAAAACGTGCCGCCAAGCGATTTAGCGTTCCGGCACGATGGCGTGTAGAAACCGATTAGGGGTTTGGGTTGAATTTACACTGCTATACCCCTTCCAAGTTAGCCCGCTACCATTTTAGACTGCATTGTCACTTACCATCAGGTGAGATCGCAGTCAAGGGCTATCTTGTTATAGAATAAAAAAAAATGATACTTACTCGCTACTAAGAGACGCTCTCTCTCTATACTATATTATATACCTACTAAAGAGCCACTAGTAACCAGTATATTAAGAATCTTATCCTGCAGAACCTGCGGAACCTGTAGGACAGTCGTGTTTATAAAAAAACAACTGGTCTAGTGCCTGGCAGAACACGAATACGGTAGGGTTCGTTCGTTCTGGTATTAAAAAACTGTCAAGTGTGTCCGGCCACGTGCAGTGTAGGGTTCCGTGTACCGTTACGTCATAGATCCGACACGTCATAAATCTACCACCGGTTCGGAATGCAGATTCTGCTGAGAAGAGCCGGCAAGAAACTCAGCAGTTGCTCTTTTCAAAAAAATTTTTTTACAATGGTTAACAAAACTATGCTATGCACACAGTGTTTCCACAAAGAAGTTTCAAAAATGCACACTTGCCACAACCTAACACATGTTAAGATGGGTAGACACAAAGCAGACCCATTTCCGTTGGTGGCAGCCGTTCACGAGTATTATTATTATTATACTGCTTTTTTAATACACATTTTGATACATTAGTAAATTACATCTAAGAAAATTGTTCTCGCAATGTTATGAGCACGACGCATGATCCAGTCGTTGCTTCGCTCAACCATATTTGAGGGAACGTACCGACGGACCAAATCACGAAACTGTAAGCTTAATAAATTTGTTAATTAGGTTAAGTACCTATCCACTATACGTTTCGATGGGGTTGGCGTGCCAGCTGGTAAAAAAATAAAAATAGATTAAAAAAAAAAGCAACTAGACAAAACAGCATTGTAAAGTCGATATCTCCTGAGGATGCTCCGCACCCTGATTACGTAAAAATTTGCAACAGCAACATCAATAGCTACGCGACAGCGATCGGTCGCAAAATGTCACTAAAAATCGTATTACGGAAGCAAATCGCACGTCTATTGCTCACGTGTCGATACTAGCGCCACTCGCGATAGGACGGCAATAGATGTAAACAAAATACACAGTTTTTATCGTCGTCAGCGGTTGAATTGTTATATTTTTTATTTGTTTTGTGTTGTGGTCTGTGGTAAAACCCTCTCGAAGTATTTGGACTTCCTTTCTTCTCCATCAAGCATCTCTAAAGAAGAAAAGTACATTTTGCAATAGGCGAGCAATAGACGTGCGATTGGCTTACTTAATACGAATTTTAGTGACATTTTGCAACCGATCGCGTAGTGATTGCTGTCGTGTTGCTACTGCTGTCACTACTGAAATTTGACGTTTGAGAAGTGACGTTTGACAGCAGAAGTGACGTTTGACAGCAACGATTGCGCGATTTACGCCTGTCGCGAACCTGTCGCAAGATACGTAATAACCCTGCCGGTGTCAAGACGAAACGTGCGTCGAGAGTAGTATAAAAGTCTTGTGTGGTGGTACATGTGAGTGGTGGTGGCATTGCTTGCTTGGGAATTTGGCTTTTTTGCTTGGTTGGGAAGGTAAGCGGTGCTTGGCTTTTAACTGCATGTTTGACCATACAGGTCAAACATCACACTATCAGGTGACCCGCCAGCTCGTTTGCCCGCTATTCATAATTCGACGGGTGAAAGGCTAATTGATCTAAGCGACATTTTGTAAAACTTGCAGGAAGACTGACCAAAGTTTTTTTTTTTTGGAAAAAAAAGCATTTTTTTCCTGTCTTCCTGCAAGTTTTACAAAATGTCGCTTAGATCAATTAGTCTTTCACACGTCGCGTCGATATAAAAAAAAAAACAGATTTTGGGTGGGATGTAGAATCGTGAGTCACGAAATGGGGGGAGAAAGGTGTTGTATTTGGTGGAGGTTTGGCCCCCAATTATAACAATACCACTCGCGTAAAAATCCAATGCACATTTTTCGACAAAACAAAAACAAACATTTTAACCTAAAAACGCGTAAAACATCGAAAAACGAATGCAATATAACTGTGAGAGCTGGATAGCATGCATAATTTTGGCTAAGTGTGACAAGGACGTAAGATCATGTCACAGACAAGTCTTATATTGTCAAAACTGTCAACTGTCAAAACTTTATTTTTGAAAAAAATAAGTACTTATGGCAAGAAAGCTTTTCCACTCGGAAATGACATGGGCTGATATAGGTCGAATAGTGTGACAGAACCGAATTTGCCAACCTCGACTCCACGTAGTCTTGTCTGCCCTACCCCTAGAGTGTTTTTATGAAGCGCGAAGCCAGAAGCTCGCGAAGGAGGTCCTGAATGAAGCGAGCCTACGAGGCCGAGTGGAGCGAAGGGGGGAGGTGGCGAACGAAGCGAGCCGGCGACCTCCGTAGCGAAACGAAGGTCGAGTAGGTGAAGCTGAATGAAGGGGCGACGGAGCGAGTCTTCTGGCATAGCCCATTTGATTTATAGCAAAGCACAGCTCCCGCCACAGCCTTCGTATTTATTTTTTCACCACCCAGAACTCCTTACAGTTGTGATAGGGGACACCTCCACACCTCCTACCCCTCTCCCCTCCTCCCTGAGATGATGAATGTTAGGTTAGGTCTATGGGATTTTCTTTTTCATTTTTCTCAAGAACAGTGTATTATCTTTTTACGGAAGTGGTGTCGGAGGGTAGGGGACACCTCCCGCCACTCTCCCCCTCCCCACTCCCCCCCCTTTCGTGACTCACGATTCTACAGCTTAACCCAGATTTTTCTGTTGGCGGATTATAGCGAAATAAATCTATTAGTCTTTTCTTGCTAAAAAAAGTTTTCCTTGTTATAACAAGTTGTACACAACGGAACCCTTATAATATAATCTTGTACCGATGCGATGGCTCTACGGTCGCTATCTTGGTCGCTGTTTTGATTACAGTTAGCAAACCAGTGTTAATGGCACCACCTCGCCGATCGCAGGTTCGACAATCGCAAACTATTTTTAAAATAAAATATAGCCTATTAAAGGTGTACAATTTTTTATTATTCTAGTTAACATCTACAGTGTTTTTATGGATTATGTTTTTGGTGTGAACTTTGTGTTATGAACTGGAAAATTCGAGTTGAAAAGGTAAGGTTTGTTTACATTAAAAGCCGGTCGTTTCACGGAAAATATCACGTCCTATCTACCTTGTGCCTATCCTTTATTTATTTAACGTAGTAGTCTTGACTTTTTATAAGAGCCACAGGTTGTTTTACACTCAATAAATATTTTTTGATTTATTCGTCGAAGAACTAAAATTATTATCGATATAACTCAACGTGTCGCGAAGTTTAATTGACAAATGGCAATGGGCGGGGCAAACGGTTTAAATAACTGTTAGAATAAACTTTGGGGTCTCACGGAGTTGAAAAGGCTAAGGCTACATTATCCCAAGGAAATAATAAGGGTTCCATCGTAAAATGAGTAATAAAAATGTTTGTGAGGGACAAATGGTCTCTACCATTTTGTTTTCTCATCGTCATTCATCGTTCTTAGCGAGTTTATGCACAGAGATAGCTTCCGGTGACGGATATTATGTTAATTTAAATAAAAGAGAAATCAAAGAGTTCAAAAGCATTTTTTAAAACATCTAACAATACGGACGAATTTGTTTGTCCTAACTTTGTGTGGCACTCACACATAGTGACAGCAAGTCCAGTATTAATCATAGACTAAACTAGCTTTTGCCCCCGCGACTTCGTCCGCGTGGAATTAGATTTTGGGGTGGAATTTTCAAAAACTGTGACACACGTAGGTACTGCTTTATTTTTAACTGAAAGCTCTAATACCAACTTTGATGTAAACAGCTTGAAAAATGACGGAGTTTCATATAAACTTCCATCCCCTATTTAAACCACTTAGGGGTGGAATTTCCAATAATCCTTTCTTAGTGTGCGCCTACGTCATAAAAGGAACCAACTGTAAAAATTTCAAGTTTCTAACTTCAGTAGTTTAGGCTATGCGTTGATATCTCAGTCAGTCAGTCAGTCAGTCAGTCAGTCAGGACTATGAATTTTATATATATAGATATAGAGGTCAGTGGCTATTCTTGTTAGATGACGTCCACAGAGTACTTTTGTATTAACTGATGACGTCTCTCCATCTATTCGGAGGGCCTTCCAACACTTACCGGTGCGAAGTCGCCTACAACTCAAAAAAACGTTTGAAAATAATGAATAATTAAATAATTAAACTTAAAAATAATAAATCATAACATGAGCCCAAAGTGTCATTTCGAAATCATAGACAGAAGCTTCAGTTTATTAATTTGTACAGGTAAATAACATGGGATGTTTTGACGTTTTATGTAAACGAAAATCCAATATACACAACGGCTTCGGAGATATTTTACATAATTTATGTCCGATTTGTGTAAATACAAAATCAAGCAAATAACGGCACCAAGACAAGCCGTCCTATTTGGAGATGACAAAAACCGATTTGAATATAAAAAAATTTTTCAAACGCAAACCTATTTTGTGTGTAAAAAATTATTATAGTCAGATGAGCAAAATTTTGTTACTGTACCAAATTAATTGTAGTTTAAATTAATGGTATGCTCAGTTGTAGGTATTTCGATGTTAATTTTAATTAACGTTAATTAATTTTAGTCTATAAAAAAATTTTTATAATGGCAGACCAAGAAACGAAAAAAAAAACGGAGAATAAAGTAGATCGTGTACTAGAGGCAAAATAGAACTTCCATTGTGAATAATTCGTTGTCGTCCAACGATGTCCATTGGACTAGACGTTAGACTGTTGGACGTTGGCAGGCATTTTCTAGGTAAACGCGTTAGGCCATCATTTACATATAAGTTATGAGGTTATGACCCAAGTCAGCCATTCCAATAAAATTAAGTATACAAAACACCAGTCAAGTGCGAGTCGGTCTCGCACACGAAGTGTTCCGTACAATCGTAACAGCGATTGTTAAGGTCGAGCAAAAAACGCCAAAAAACTCACGCTTCCTGTATAAAGGGTCTCCACAATATTTGTTGTTATTATTGTTATTAAATTTGTTGCAATAGAAATACAAATTCTGTGAAAATTTCAAGTATCTACCAGCTACCTATTACCACAGTTACGGTTCATGAGATACAGCCAGCTGATAGACGGACGGACGGGCGGACGAAAAGACGGATAATAGTGGCTTAATAATAGGGTCTCGTTGGCACCCTTTGGGTGGGTACGGGACCTTAGAAATAGAATAATGTTAGCAAATCATGTCATTGGTATGCTAAAGAACCTTTTGAGTATATAACTAACAAAAGAACCAATGTGACATTAATAAAATACAATAAGCCCAAAATAGATTTAGAAATGTCAAGTAACCAATAAAACGTAAAGTAAAAATAAAATAAATAGATCGGTACAATGTGAAATAAATATTCGATTTTTCCTTTTCTAGGGTTCCGTAGCGTAAAATAGAAACAGTCGTCATAATATTGAAAGAGAAATTTTGTTCATAAAAATAGGGGAGACACTGTCTCCTGTAACACAATTTTTACTTCCACAGGAGACAGGGCTTCACATTATGTTATGTACGTTTATTGATAAATATATAAAGATTTATTATTATTATGGAGTGCGATTAACAAAAAAAAAAAAAAATTGTTAGACGTTGGTATGACACAGTCTGCGACCTTAACCTTCCTTGGTCAGTGAATAATAAGTGGTTTCGCGGAAAATTGCGATCTACGCTGTCCTATTAAATATATTACAATTATTTTAATAACACCTAGGTACGAGTACTATTATTTTATTCCAACTAGCCTGACTTTGCCCTCGGCTTTGCCCCCGTAAAATTTTGACTAAGATGTCTGCAAAATTCGTTTAAATTGAAAACCTACACGCGGACGCCCGCGAACTCGTCCGCCTCTTCAATTCACAATTACCGACAATTCCTAAATCCCCATAGTTCTGTGGCAATTTGATTATGGTCGGTTGAGATACTTTTCTTTAAAGAATAAAATATAACAGTACATATCGTAATATCTAAAAGGTACACTTTAGAATGAAGGACTTTACAATATAGTAATATAGGTACTCCTTTAACTGATCTCTGGAGTAGAAATTTTCAGACAATGTTTATTTCTATTACCGCTATAACAAAAAATAGTAAAAAAAAAATGGCACCCCTACCAGAAACGTGTTTTTTGGGCGTTTTTTGGTAAGGAACTCTTCGTATGCGAGCCCAAATCGCATGTGACTCAGTCTGATTACGCAAAAATTTGCAGTAGCGATAGCAATAGCAACGCGATAGCAATCATTACGCGATCGGTTGCAAAATGTCACTAAAAACCCTCACCACCTTGGTGCCTGGAGCACTTCGACCATCCGGTGTGCCAGATCTTTTTTTCCACGTACTTTGAAACTGTGGAACCAACTTCCTGCGACGGTTCCTGCGGTGTTCCCATTGAATTACAGCATGGGGTTATTCAAGGGGCGGACCAACAAATTCCTAAAAAGCCGGCAACGCATTGGTGGTGCCTCAGGTGCTACAAAAATGTTCATGGGCGGCGGTAATCACTTAACATCAGGTGACCCGCCTGCTCGTTTGCTCACTAAAAATATTAAAAAAAAACCGTATTACGGAAGCCAATCGCGCGTCTATTGACGCAGTTTTATTTATATTCATATAAAATAATGCATTTTGAATAGAACAAGTTTGACGACTTAGGCTGTCTAGATTTTTCTATTTATTCAGATTTATTCTAATCAATTCAGTAGGTACTAAGTTTTCCTTTTTTATTTAATTTACATTAAAAATAAATAAAAATGTGAATTTTAAAAGCGGGTACTTAATTTTTTTTTTGTTTTTTAGGATTATTCTTCTTATTAAAGCCTGTTTATGTATAATAATAGTTTAATAATAATTCCATCCCTTATCAGCACTTATCTCTGTCTCAAGCCGGCCCAATAATGGGCACGGATCTTCTCTCAGCCCTGGTAGCATGGGCGGGAGAAATTTTATCCCCGGGAAAAGGATAAAACGTTTATCCCCTCGCTTAGCTTTATCCACCCGTCGAGCATGGGCACAGCGGTGGAAATAACACCCAGTGGATATACTTATAGAAATATACATCGCCTTCTCTTCTGTCGCCATGCTTTAGCATAGGGAAAAGATAATTTTATCCCCTGTCAGTGGATAAAATCGGGGGATAAAACTTTTATCTCCTGCCCATGCTACCAATACGGGATGAGAAAGGCTTAGGCACTAATAAATAGACGGACAGACAAACAGGCTAGACCAATCTACAAGGGTCTTACTAGGGAATCCTAAAAATAAACTACTATTAAAAGGTTATTTAATATACTTATAATATTGTAATATTGTTTCATTTTGTTTTAGATCATCTCAAGTTTGTGACTCTACGAAGAGAACCCTTTTGAGAACATAGGAAAAACAAGTCTTAAAAATGAGCAAAATTAGTTTTACAGTTAATGGAGAACCTTATTCTTTAGGTAAGTAATAAAATCTTTATAATAGTTGTTATTGTAAGTAAGTAGATACATCTGGGGGGAGGCTTTGGCCGTGGCTAGTCACCGTCAAAGACGTGCCGCCAAGCGATTTAGCGTTCCGACCGATTAGAGGTTTGAGTAGAAATACACTGCCATACCCGTTCCAAGTTAGGCCACTACCATCTTAAAATGCATTGTCACTTACCATCGGGTGAGATCGCAGTCAAGGACTATCTTGTCATTGAATAAAAAAAAAAGGTATAAATATACTTAATTCAAGTGGTCAAGGCAATTCTTAATTCAATCTTTGGGTACCTTTTTTATAATGCCCTCTTGGCTTCTCTGTGACCGAAGCCTCTAGATATTCAGTTCGCCTTTGCAGTTAATTAGGTTTATTGTGTAATAATTATATTATATTGTGCAATAAAGAATAAAATTAAAACAACTTTAAGTCGAAATTATATGCATACATATAATTTCGACTCCATTATCTAGATACTATTATACTACATAATATATATATAGTATCTAGAATCTAGATAATGAATGAATACTTTTAATATTTAATTAACTATAGCATAATAATAATAATGACAATAAAAAAAGAACTGTTTATACAATTTGGAAACAAACCTATCTAGAAATTATTTGTCGGGAGGACATTATTGTGGAATAAAGAATACTTAAACATTAAACTCCTTTTATCGGCAAAATGTTAAAAACGGAAAATGTTCAGTTACATAAAGCTATCTCTTCCAGGAAACCATTACTGTAAAAGGAGATTAGTTAGGAAAGGATACTGATAATACCAGGGTGTAAGAACACCGACCTTAATGAACTGAAACCAGTTTGAATAACTGGTACTGATAAATGTACTGAATGTATCACCTACTGTACTGTCGCTCAGTTTTGGAATTTTTCATCAGAATTTTCGTGATTTTTTTTAAATTTTCAAATTGATTACAAAATAGAATCGTGTATGTAATGTTGATAAACAAGAACTGGCGTTATAGCAATGTACGCGTACATACCTAAAGCGATTGTAGATAAGTAGGTAATATATCGGCGTTCGTTGTTCGCGCTACATTGCGGGCCAAATATTACAATATTTGTAACGTTATTTGAGATGAGTGGAATTTGTAATTTCATTATAGGCATTAAGTGAAACTATTCACAAAGTTTTCGTTACGATGGCCCTTACATGCTGTACGGTCGCGGACAGAAAATGTTTACCACCTTAAGATTCATAATTACATGCACACGTCTATGCCTGACAGTCGATATGCTTTCGATATTCTATGGCGTTATAGACCTTACTGCACGCAATATGATATAGAATCTACTTTGAAAACTGATAAACATTTTCTGTCCGCGACCATATATACTTATTTTGTTTGCAGCGGGTTCGGAGGTGTCACCGTCGACATCCCTCAATGACTACCTGAGGAACACCATCGGTCTGGTGGGCACGAAGGCGATGTGCCACGAGGGCGGCTGCGGAGCCTGTGTGGTGTCTGTCGCCAAGACACACCCGGGCACTAACGAGAGACACGTTGTCGCTGTTAACTCTGTAAGTATTGACAACTCAAAAACGCTTAAAACCTACCTAAAGCCGTCTCCACCATAACACGTCACACCAACCACAACACCTCAGACAAACCACTATCTGAACGTGAGGGTAATTATCAAACATATCCAAGTATTATTTAATCAATTACACTCATCTAAACCTCAGGGCAATATTTCTTCGATCAGGGCGCGATTGCTATCGATACCCATCAATCAAATACAACGACCTAGACGCGGGAGCATCCAATAGCTGAATGAGTCTCTGGAAGAGACTGGATTCGAAGCGTCAAACGCTTATGTCGCTATGGTATTCCATGTTCAATTTATATTTCAGTGCCTGGTCCACGTCCTATCATGTCATGAATGGGACGTCACCACCATAGAAGGGGTGGGGAACCGCAAAGATGGTTACAACGAGCTCCAGTCCAGACTAGCAACCTTCAACGGCACTCAGTGCGGATACTGTTCCCCTGGTTGGATCATGAACATGTATAGGTATGGAAGCTTTTTTAACTCCCAATGCAAAAATTGGGGTGTTAGAAGCTTTATCGCTTTTCTGTTTACGTAATCGTGAGGGATTTCAGGAGAACGAAAGTTACCGACACAATTCATTTTTGTAAAAACTTCAAGTTGCTAATTGAATTCAGCAAAAGTTACAAACTTTTCAGAGCTAATTTCCATACAAACTTCGCGTCGTACTAAACCCTCTTCTCGGCCAATTACAATCTTGAAATCTGGCACGAAGGAAGTTCTTGTGGTACAAATGCAGGAAAAATCTAAAATTCATACATATAAAGTATCGGGTCGAAATGTTACACAAAAAACTAAAATTGATTCGAAAAACTATTTTAAAATCCTTATAATGAATTTAAAATACTTATTCAACGAATTGAGATTGTAGGTACTTAAAAGCCTTAAAAGCAGGTAATTTCTAATTTTCAAATTTTACTTTTCTTATTCGGAGGAAACTCAATTTTTTTTTTAATTATTTAAATACACACCTATGTAGAGAAAACAAGTTTCGGAATTAAATGGCTGTGACACACAGACGGACAGATAATCGTTTCTGTAAGGGTTCCTTGTTTTACTATGTAACATTAGAAAGGCTTATTCTAATAATGATATTGCTTCAGTTTATACCAAGGCTCAGAGAAGAGACTAACAATGCATGAAATAGAGAGAGCATTTGCTGGCAACATCTGCCGCTGCACCGGCTATCGGCCAATACTGGACGCTTTTAAAAGCTTTGCCACAGATGTGGTCCAAGACAACTTAAAACTAAAGGTAAGTACCCAAACCTACTTTTTCGTTTCGTTTTTTCGTCCATTCAAACCTTGATCAAACCTTGCTTCGTTGTTCTATGTAACACTCCTGATAAAGCTTGGTCAGGAGTGTTACGTAGAATTAGAATTTATTATAATTTATATTTACCCCCGACGCAAAAAGAGGGGTGCAAAATAAGTTTTAAGGCTTCGTTTGTCAATTTCATGATTCTAGGTACCTATAATTATTGACCTTGTACCTAGAATTATTGTTCTAGGTACGAACTTAAAGGAAATGAGGTCTTATCCACTAGTTTAACTGCAGCAAATTTTCAGGACTTAGAAGACCTACACGAAATGCAGTGTGCCAATAAATGCATAAAGAAATGTACGAAGGAGGAAAAGGATTGGTGTTTCATAAACAATAAGAGCAGCGAGAACATGTTGGACATACAAATGGACGCAAACAGATGGTACAAGGCATATTCAATCGAAGATGTTTTTATGGTACGAGTACCTACGCGCTGTTCGTGTTATTGTAGAGAAACTATTCATACACACTTAATTATTAAAACTATATGATATGTGTGTTTTAGGTTCTTACTAAAGAGGGTTTGGACAATTACAGGCTCGTCGCAGGAAACACTGGGAAGGGTAATAATGATATTATAATATATTTGTTTGTACTCTCACGGGTCAAAGCTCGGACCTTATAGTAGATTTTGTTTGCTCGAACAAGGCTCGAATAGTTTAGTTTTCCATACCAAAGGAAATGGTAAGCCTCAATAGCCCAACGGTTAAAGTTGTGGGCTGAAAACTGAAAGGTCGCAGGTTCGAATCTCACCCGCTGCACTATTGTTATATCCTCTCCTAACACAAGCTTTTCGCTTATTTGGAGGGCAAAGGAGAATATAAGTCAAGTTCAGCTTGACTAATATTCTTTAAAAAAAAAGACAAGCTGTTATGTTCTTTCCAATGTCAAATCAAATCAAAATACAAATGGTTAGTTTTGTAAAAACCAACCTACCTTCCGGCTCGTAGACCTTAATTTTTATAAAAATTTTACACTTTTATTTTTTTTGAAATTAATTTGGCATGAACTTGTCTTAAAGACATGAACTATTGTAAAAAATACTGAAGAAATAAAAGAATTTCATGTGTAATATCCATTTAATTAAAAAAAAAACTTAATTTTTCAGGAGTGTACCCAATAACAAAAGAGCCTCGCGTGTTCATTGACATTACCTCGATAAGTACTTTAAAGGACACCTTAATAGATGAGAACTTGGTGCTTGGAGCAGGGCTCTCCATCCATGAAGTGATGTCGATATTTCAGAGGCAGATGAAAAATGATAATTTCCTCTACCTGGAACAATTCCATCATCATTTGGAACTAGTTGCCAACGTACCAGTGAAAAATGTGAGTAATTGCTTGCTCGAATGGTTTTCTTATGAATTATCACTTATTCTAGGTTCTGGTTCTCTCTTGTTCCCCGCAAAAAGTGGTATAACATTTAATGGAGTTTGCTGCGCGGTTGCTTCTACAGTTCTCACATAACTCCGCACTGGAGGATAATATAACTGAGCAAAAATACTCTGCTCCACTTGGCACAGCCCTAAACCGACTATCGCAAATATCCACAACAATTTCAGCATTTTTAACACTTAGTTTGAGGGAAAGTTTTGAAATATCTAAAAATAAAATGTGACTTGCGTCTTATATAAGTTTCGAAGGAGGAAAATGGAATCTAAGTATCAAGATTGAAAAAGGGTAATTACCTCACGCTCATTTCAAGTAGGATTAGTAATAAATTATAAGTTATCGTACTGATATATTCTGACCCCAGCATTTTCTCGACCGTGTGGGTCATGATAAAATGAGCCAAATCGTGACTACAACCAATAAGTCCAAAATTGGACATTGGAATTGGAATTCATTACCTTTGGAACGAAGATCGTTGGAGCCGGATAATTTTTGAGTACCGGTAACAGCTAGAAAAGAGTGTTCAAGTAAGCATAATATGGAGCGCCCTCTAATACGATGGACGGATCATTATGAAGAAGGATGGTGCCAAGATGAGGAATGGTGAGAAGATTATCATGAAATTTTGATATTCATTTTTTTCATTTTACAGATCGGCACTATTGGAGGGAATCTGGCAATAAAGAATGCCCATCACGACTTTCAATCTGATGTGTTCCTTATATTTGAAACAGTAAATGCAGCTATTACTTTAGGTATGGCTATTAGTTAAATAACTCATCATTTGATTCTCATGTTAAACGTTTGGATTTGAATTAAGACAAAAATAATAATAATAATTAATAGTTTCAATAATTCAGTAATTAATAAGTGGGCTTTATTTCCAGTGGACCATAATCTAAAGTACAGTGAAATGAATTTACAAAAATTTTTGGCGACTGACTTGAAGAATAAGCTTATAGTGAATGTCAAGATACCGCCTCTGTCAGGAAACCATTTGATACGGACCTATAAGGTTAGTAAAGTGGAATGAACTATTGTAATATGGATTTTCAATATGAGAATACAGCTTTCAAATAAGCTCGATAAAAGTTGACTTAAATTGGTCACGATTGTTCCAAACACCGAATGTCCTGAAGTCAGTGTTTTTTGCTATATCAGCTATTGATGCTAATATAATTATTATAATTTTTAGCATTCTAAATCAAAGATCTTCCTTCGGTACGAGAGTTCAGAAAAGTTATGCTGATATCTATAAAAGCTTGTGTTACTTTGCTCAATCTCAAGCCTTAGTTGAAAGATTGAAACGCAACAGATTTAGGTCATAGTCGGATATTAGGCCATAATCGTTTTAACTTTGTGCTCTTAAGATCAGTGTAATTTTGAAAATTAATTTCCATACTAAATGGCAGTTTACGCATAGGATACGTACACTGGAAAAGATACATTCAGAGCTAAGATCGCTGTTGTTCCTACTATTTTGCCAATTTCAAATAAAAAGCAAAACGTACTACTGTCATAGAGATTCCAGAACGAAGAGAAGTAAAGAAACATGATATTTCAGATAATGCCTCGCGCTCAGAATGCTCACGCCATCGTTAACGCCGGTTTCAATTTCACCTTAGACGCTGAAGGAAAAGTGGTGTCTGCTACAATAGTTTACGGAGCCATCGCTCCTAATTATAACCATGCAATAAATGTTGAAAACTTCCTTAAAGGACATGTCTTGTTTAATGAGCAAACTCTGCAAAAGGCACTGGAATTATTGGATGAAGATATTAAACCTGTGGAGAATTTACCTGAACCAGCTCCGGCTTGTAGAAAGGCGATAGCTTTAGGACTATTTTATAAGGTAACCCTAAGTTTTTGTAATTAATGCACCAAATGTTTCGGCGAAATTTTCTGGAACCATAAAGTGTTCTCTCTACAGGGTCAATTAGCATAATAGTTTGTGTGTCTAGTGATGCGTGGGTAACTTATTCAAATGACACTTGAGCAAGTTACCCAAGCATTACTAAATATACAAACTATTCATTGTAATTTTTGAAAGTTTTTAAATGAGCCTCCTGAGGTGAGATGGACCTTCTCAATGAACCTGAACAGCTGCACTCTGTCATCGTCTCAGTTGCAAAGATGGACAACGATCACAGATTTTTGCCGCTTTCATTTATCACTCGTGTCATCATCTAAGATTTTTAACCCCCTACAGAAGGGTCTTCTTCTGTACATCTTTCTGTATTTGACTCTAACTATGATTTTCTATTTTAGCTTTGACCAGCAAAATTATTTCTTTAACTCGAATTATTCTCTCCAGGCAATTCTATCACTACATCCGTCAGCTAATCCTCGATACATATCTGGAAGCACTGAGTTAATAAGGCCTGTGTCACACGGTACTCAAACTTACGACACAGACAAAACTGTGTGGCCACTGAACCAGCCAGTAACCAAACTGGAAGCTTTAACTCAGGTATAACTTCATTATGCACAATTTGTATCTGCAGTTTACAATCACTTTGAATGTTCATGAATAACTACAAAAAGCTTTTTTAACTTTCTACTGCAAACAGTTTTTTAATCAGCAATATTTTGAAATAGTTCTCAAAAAACTATATTTAAATGGCAAATTTTTTAATTTCGACCCTGTTAATTCTTTTCATCGTTTTACTATATCAAAAATCTAGTGTTACTAATTACAAAGATATCGATTTTCAGATTTTCGACTACTACTATACGATCTTAAACAACTTTTAAGTTTTTCTTATTAATGTACAGTGTTCGGGCGAGGCATTGTTTGTCGGTGACAGTATACCCACAGCCCGTGATGTTCACGTTGCCTTCGTGCTCTCTACAATATGTTTAGGAGAGATTGTTAAAATCGATGCCAGCGAAGCCTTAGTAAGCCAAATTTTTTCTTTATTTAATAAAAATTCTTAGTTACTTGTTTGGTCACATTGCTGAAACATTATAACATAAAAATGTATTTATGTCAACCAGAATATTTACCTCTTAGTTTCTTTAATAAAAATTTTGCAATTAAGAATAATTCATAACCTTTGCCGATTTTTTAAATATTTGATATTGGAAATGTTGACTTTTGATTCTTTTACATTTATGTTTGTGCTAATTTTCAGAAAACTCCTGGCGTTGTCGGTTTTTTCTCAGCAAAAGATATTCCTGGAAAGAACACCTTCACTCCACTGGGTATACCCTTAATTGACGTCGAAGAAGAAATCTTGGCAAGCAAGAGAATTTCCTTTTACGGTCAGCCAATAGGCATAGTCGCAGCTGTGACCAGAAATCTGGCTTTGAAAGCTGTAGATTTAGTTAAAGTATCGTATAAGCAGGATTCAACCAAACCAGTCTTAAATATCAAAGAAGCTTTAGTTGCTCCTGATAAGAAAAAGCGGGTAAGTTGAGAGATGTACCTATTGCATTAATATCACGAATTATTTATAATCTTGAGGAAAAATTTTACTTTTTTAAAGATGTGGAACTTGGTCTCACAGTAAGTAAATATGTATGATCAGCTGTCATAATATTTACATGTGAGTCTTGAATATTTTAAAAATGGATTGAGTGAAAGATCAACGGTATGTGGAAAATTATACTATCTTCAAATTAATGTGGCAATGCGCAACATCATGAGATAATATCAGATTATAAACAAAAATAAGCAAATATATGTACAAAATAAAATGAAGTGGATAAACTTTCATTTAAGTTTCAAATCTTTACTGAATAGAATGAATTTCAGATCATCGAAGCCATAACAATAACAGCAACAGATAGAGGTACTGATACAGCCCATGTCATCAAAGGGAACTTCTATGTACCCGATCAGTATCACTTCACTATGGAAACTCAGAGCTGTATCGTGTCACCCACTCGTCGAGGAGTCTGCGTGCAATCAGCGACGCAATGGATGGACTTGGTCCAAGTTGCTGTGTCAAAGACTCTGAATTTACCATTGAATAGGTGAATTTATTAATAAGGCATAAAAAAGTAGATGTTTACGTATGAAACTGTAATGAAAATGAACCGGTGGTAGAAACTTGACGTGTCATAAGAACCCAAGTTGGCCTACATGAAATAAATAATTTTGAATTTGAATTTAATGCTATCAATACGGCTGAGCTCGAACCTTAACATAAACTAAACTGAGTCACCGTTAATTTTGTTTTCCATAATATATGGGCATGATTTCAATTTTGCCAAGTAAGAAATAAAAATATAATAGAATGTGAATATTTTTATTCATCTTTGTTTATAGAGATAGAGCTGGTCTAGAATTGATTTTTGAATACCTACTAAGATATTTTAGGAAGATATAAAGGAAACCCATCAATTAGATTTATTAGCTTTAAGAATTACTGACCTTTTTTGTTAAATTAGAAAACAAATATGTATCTATACCTATGAAGTGTATCAAACGCTTTGCTAAAATCTGTTGCGATATCTTCTTAGCCGGTATTAAAAATTATTTTCAGAGTGGATGTAGAAGTTCCTCGGCTAGGAGGAGGGTATGGCGGGAAGGCTTCTCGGGCTTCGTTGGTCGCTTGCGCCTGCGCTCTTGTTGCCTACAAACTCAACCGTAAAGCCTCCCTCGTGATGCCGCTCACTGACAACATGGAGGTTATCGGAAAACGGATGCCTGCTTATTTTGAGTATGGAGTATGAATTCTTGTCTTTCTTTTTCTCTCAACATTGAAATTATTTAAATCGATGGCATCGAAATATTTACAGTAGTTTACAGTAAGACTAAATAATTATACTGCTTTAACTTGTTCGGTGATACCGCGAACAATCTAATTCCTTTAAGATGTAATGACAAAGTGCAGTTCGGCGGTCGTAATACGAAAAGCATCTCTATCCAAAACAGCGCCTTAAAATTAACTTTTCAATATTTATTTTTGTTTCCTGTTAAAAATAACAACTGTCTATACTACTGCAATATTCATTTGCAGAATTTTGTATTGCCACTCAATCGATTAAATATGTACCTATAATTCACTTTAATTCAATTGGAAATTCGATTTCAGATGGGTGTCAATAACGACGGAGTCATCCAATACGCAAACGTAAATATCTACTCAGATGGCGGTTCTTCAGTGAATGACAATTTGGCTAGTTATATTGCTGACCCTTTATCACGTCTGTACAACAAAAAGCGATGGAACATCAAAGGGTATAGTGTGATAACCGATAAACCCAGCAATACATGGTGCAGAGCACCGGGTAAAGTACAAAAAAATTATTTCTTTCTAGTTGGTTATATACTCAAAGCTTTCTATGTAAATTTTTTCTTTGACTTGAGCATGTTTTAGATATCTTCCTATCTGGAAATAGTTTTCTTTACCTTTAGTTTCTTTAGTTTTTAGTTTGAATTTCTTACAGACTATAAACATTTACACTATAGAGGGGTATTACAATCAGACTTCTGCAAAATTTTCAAGTTAAATTTTTTAATTTATCCTTATGATAAAATCAAGTGTTTGATACCCGTGACACAACACGCATAATTTACACCACGAATAATTAATTATTTGTTACGTCAAAATTTTAAAGTATTTGTACTATTTTGTACTGCAGCTACAGCAGAAGGGTTTGCTGCAGCCGAGCATATAATGGAAAGAATAGCAGATGCTACCAAAAAAGATCCTATTGAAGTTCGAATTCGAAATGTCACTGCAGAAAATTCTCCAATTTTAGAAATGGTTGACACTTTCAAAATAGACTGTGAATTCGAAGCCCGGAGGATAGCCATTGAGAAGTATAATACTGAAAATGCTTGGAAGAAGAAAGGATTACAAGTTGCAATGATGTCCTTTCCATTGGAGTATGGGGGTAATTTCCCCGTAACGATATCAGTCTACCATGCGGATGGAACAATCTTGATATCTCACGGTGGAATAGAAATGGGGCAAGGCATCAACACAAAAGTGGCCCAAGTTTGTGCGTATGCTTTGAAAGTGCCTTTAAGTATTGTGACAGTTAAAGGATCGGATAGCTTCGTTTCTCCAAACAGTATGGCAACCAATGGGAGTATTACCAGTGAATGTGTAGCGTTTGCGACAGTCAAGGCGTGTAATGAGCTATTGGCGAGATTGGAACCAGCGAAAGCTGAACTGAATGAACCCACTTGGCAGGAAATCGTTAAAGCAGCGTTTAACCAAGGTCGGTTTGTTTATTTTGAATAATGAAATGCATTGCATCAGGAATAACATGTTAAAGTTAATGATTATCTTCATATTTGCAAACTTATATCTAACTATTAGAGAAAATCACAAAAACATTATAATTACTGGCAAGGCTGAATCCTCCTTAAATAAAATGAGTAATGAAAAGATGAAGATCCAATGGTGCAGGTAGTGGTATAGTATAGGTAGTCTAGCAAACTGCACTGGGCAGAATGCTTAGTTTTAGGGCCAAATTTCATAGAAGAGGTGGATTTTGCCCAACACTGAGATAAGTTACTTTAGTTTCTACATTTCATGCTTTCTCATTATCAGGTATAAGTCTCCAAGTAAGCGCAATGACGTCAGATCTGGATAAGCTGACACCCTATTCAATCTTCGGTGTTTGTGCTGCAGAAGTAGAGTTGGACGTGTTAACTGGTAACCATATCTTGACTCGTGTAGACCTAGTCGAAGACACTGGGCGCAGTCTCAGCCCTGACGTTGATGTTGGACAGGTAGGTACTAGTCTTAGTACTCTATACCCCCTAAACTTTTCTAGCCATCCATCCATCCAAATCAAAGTCAATGTACTTAATTTATTTTCAAAATTAGTACACTTTTGGAACGCCAACAATTTTACAAGTATGCATCATAAAAGTAATGGTGAAAATTATTTTTGAAAAATCAAAATGAAAGATACGATGCTTTTGGCTAGAGCCTTAGTCCAAAAAGAACTCACAAAAAAGTTAGCTAGTTACCTAAATCCTTTACTGATCACATATCACAGTCACTGTGTTAATTCAATACCTTCCTCCCATGAAAGCTATCTCTGAAATCAAAGAATTCTATGGAATTTTTAAAACCAAAATCTACGCGTACAGAATCGCAGATATCAGCTAACTTTCTACCATGTAATAATCTGAAAGGAATTGGTATATTTTTGTTTTTAGATCGAGGGTGCCTTTATCATGGGTCTGGGACTTTGGACGTCCGAGAGACTTATATACGACCCTTCAGGGCGTTTACTCACTAACAGAACGTGGACCTATAAGCCACCTGGCGCCTGTGATATTCCTGTGGACTTTAGAATATCCTTCAAGAGAAATTCGGTCAACAATAACGGTGTTTTAAGGTCTAAGGGTAAGAATGTTATTGCCTTACGTAGATAATAAGTAGGTATTAAGTTCATTCGTATAGACTGCCTGTCAGAGATGTTCTTCTTCTTTATCGATCGATAGGTCTTGCGACGCCTGTATCCGGGGTTCCTAACAACTATCAGTTTTTCGAGCTATGTTCCCTGTCCAGTTCCACTTCAGTTTCGCGACTCGCCGAGTGTGATATAACTTTGGTTCTCATACGAATCTCCTCATTTCTGTTTGTAGGGATACTTCGAGCATCTATGTCCTTCGCCCTCTGACTGAGCTTCCTTATGTGTTCGCTTAAACTTATATCTTCTCTCAGTGTAACATTATATTCTTGCTCTAAAATACGAAATGGCATTTCTTATTGTTTCGTCTAGAACAGCTCTCTTTTTTATTTTTTACTCAATGACAAGATAGACTGACTTCGATCTCAGACGATGCAGTCTATGATGGTAGCGGGCTAACTTGGAAGAGGTATGGCAGAGTACATTCAACCCAAATCTGTTACTACACAGTACACACCATCCTGTCGGAACGCTAATCGCTTGGCGGCACGTCTTCGACGGCAACTAGCCACGGCTATAGCCCATACCAGACCACAGACCAGAGACAATTCAGAAATTATAAATTCCCCAATTTCCCACTGGGAATCGCATCCGAGTCCTCCCAGTTATAAGACCACAGCGATCAAAACTGTGAACCTGAACGAACGAGTTTTATTTAATGACCACCATCCACCCACATCATTAATTTATTTTTAACTCTACGTCGTGTTAACCTTCTCTTCAGCGACCGGGGAACCAGCACTAGTCCTGGCGGTGGCAGTGGTGCACGCGCTGCACGAAGCAATCGTCGAAGCGAGGAAGGAGTACGGCCATCATGACACCGAATGGGTTCACGTTGGTAAGATATTGAGCTCTAATTCAATGTTGTTATGGTTCATTTTACTTTGACACTAATATGCCATCGAATACCATTATTGGCCTTCGATCACAGAAAAATAAGCGGATATCGTATGTTAGTCCGATTTGTGTAATCACTAAATATGAGTGCAAGATCATTTCGCTAGCTAGTTTGTCATCGAACATTAACGTGAAGCAGTTATTTAAGTGTCAAGGAACAATGATGCATTTGAAGAATAGTTGAAGTATGAAGTGCTGAATCCCCTTATTTTTCTGTGATCGAAGTCATTGACATATATAATAGCCTGGAGCACTTCGACCATCCGCTGCTCCAGATCTTTTTTTCCACATGCTACCAAATTGTGGAATCATTTCCCTTCGACAGTGTTCCCACTTAATTACAATATGGGGTTATTCAAGGGGCGAACCAATAAGTTCCTGAAAAGCCGGCAACGCATTGGTGGTGCCTCTGGTACTACCAGTGTTCATGGGCGGCGGTCATCACTTTACATCAGGTGACCCGCCAGCTCGTTTGCTCGCTATTCATAATATAAAAAAAAATTATTATTATACTATCAATCGAATTAAATCTTATTTGTATGAGGTAGTAAGATTTAATTGAATTTGTTTTTTCAGATACACCATACTGCGTGGAAAATATAATTCAAGCCATCTCCCCAAACATAAGAAGTTATCACCTCAAATAAAATTACCTCTTTGGCAGTAGTACCTACTGATGGAAGCTAATTTTTATTATTCCATACTTTCTAAAATAAATATAAGCGAGTTTATTGTTTTTAATTTTAATATATATTTATTTCACTATGTCGAATAAATTTGACGTTTTGACATTTTTTGTATTGGCAATTTGTCAGAACATCAAATTATTCGTCAGTTAAAGTTAACAGGAGGATGGTGAAATAAACCCAATCCTACAAGGTACACGACGTGTAATTTGGCAAAATAAAACTGGATTTATTGACAGTTTCGGGAAAAATAAAAGACTTACCCAAATTATTAACTAGAATAATTATTATCGCCTATAATATAAGTGTCTGTATTTTTATTAAGTACTGCTTATATTTTAATGAAGAACGAGTACAGCTAAATTTTACCGTGTCATGTTCGATTTTACATAATTAAAATAAAATAAGTACCTATTATTATTAAATGTTTGTTATATGTATTTTAAAATTCATTTTTTGATAAATCCGCGGCAGGTAATTCCATCAATTTGCTACATCCATCAATGGTATTAAAGAACCATTGTACGCAGAACCAGCATGGCTGTGGGACGCTAAGGCATAATTTCTACACGACCATCACGGTACACTTGGGTCGGCAGCTTGTTGATTGCTTCGCCCATCTTCACGTACTGACTCCTTATCACGAACAGATAATAGATGCTCAACACTGAAATAAATAAGTAGGTTTGTTTCATTATACACAATATTTAGTACGTACATTGACCTCTACGATACTAGCGTAGTTACTTACCCGCGTTAGTTACCCTCCTTGCGTGCCGCAGTCGGGTAATAATAAGATTAACAAGTGTAAATTGAAAATTTAATACACCCCCGACATGTGAAATTAGGGGAAAAAAAATGTAATACGCCATTTTATGGTGGCGGCCATCTTGAATTTGAAATTTATCATAGTGTTATAGTATTCTACTAGTCAAGCCCTTTCATTTGATACTCATATTGAGGGTGTTGTGAAAAAATATGTATAATCCGCTATTTTTTGGCGGCGGCCATCTTGGACTGATTTTGTTCGGCTGCTACGATGCAACGCACGCACGCACGCACGCACACGCACACAGCCACGTCAAACTTATAACACCCCGTCGTTTTTACGTCGGGAGGGTTAAAAACAATCTTACCATCGTTGGCCAGGCCTGCAACAATGCTCACAACGTTCGCGTAGCCGAAGATTAAGGTAACAATGTGTTGTAGTATATTTAATATAACAAGCACCAGTTGAAATATCAAAAAGATTTTCACGAAGTTACGCCTCTCCTGAAAACATACATTAATGTTCCGTTAAATATGAGGAAATTACAGGAGCTTCTTTGTTTGTTTTTTGACACCTACACTATACCTAATGATTGGTCGAAACTTTTGATATAAGATAAATGAAAAAATTCTTTTTACAAAACCGACTTCAAACGACATTACGATTCAATTGTGCCGATAAAATAGTAACGTACCTAGCGCTTGCTAGGTACGTTGCTATCCGTACTAAGCGGGTCTGACTAACGGGGTAACGGGTCAGCGGGTCTAACGGCCAACTTGTAGTGAACGTGTAGTGAGTATCTATATATAAATAAATTTATAAGTCCCTACCTTATGCAGTCCTATGAGGAGAAGTATGTTAAACGCCAGTGTAATTAGAGTCACAGCTAAGATGACTGCGTGTATCACTAACATTATAGTGAAAATTTCATGGTTTCCCGGATAATGTAACATAAACGTTACAACTGTAACTAGTCCTATAGTCGACCAAATTCCTACAATGATTGTACCGACCTGTAAAAAAAAGAAAAATTAATACCTACTAGTAACTAGATGATGCCCGGTTTTTTGATTCTGCGGGAACTCTTTTATTTTTCCGGGATAAAAAGTAGCTGTGTTATTCCAGATTAGAATCTAGCTCTGGGCCAAATTCCAGCCAAATCGGTTCAGTCGTTCCGACGTGATTGAGTAACAAACCATTGAACCCATCGGACTGTTTGACATACAGATAGCCTTTATGCGTAGGTATCTTTAGGAAAGGATTTTTGCAAACTCAACCCCTAAGGGGGTAAAATTGAGGTTTGAAAAATGGGACTTAACGTGAGGAAAGCCGCGAGTAAAACTAGTATAGGTATATGACGACCTCCCTGGCGCAGTGGTGAGCGCTGTGGTCTTATAACTGGGAGGTCTAGGGTTCGATTCCCGGCGGTGTCAATTAAGGAATTTATAATTTCTAAATTGTCTCTGGTCTGGTCTGGTGGGAGGCTTTGGCCGTGGCTAGTTACCACCCTAACGTCAAAGACGTGCCGCCAAGCGATTTAGCGTTCCGGCACGATGGCGTGTAGAAACCGATAAGGGGTATGGGTTGAATTTACACTGCTATACCCCTTCCAAGTTAGCCCGCTACCATCTTAGACTGCATCGTCACTTACCATCCGGTGAGATCGCAGTCAAGGGCTATCTTGTCATCGAATAAAAATAAAAAATAAAAAAAAAAAATATTGGATCTTTCGGAATGTAGTACAAGGTTTTTACCGTATCTAGCACAGTGGGAGTGACCTATATCCTTCCTGCCAGTTCAGATAAAATATCAAATTTTTACATCCTACAGAATTTTTGCGTGATAAAATAATCAGTTTAGTCAAGGTTAACTTCAAAAGATTTTGGCCAAAAAAGAAGCCCTGATATTTTTTTTTTTTGGCTCAAAACTGACTGTAAATCTACGCCTAATGGACCCTGGGTCCACAAACAATATTTTTTTTTTGAAGATATTGTCTGAAAATTTTGTCGGCATAATTAATATGTATAGCATGATTTATTATATATAGTCTCTGCACTATTATGAGGACAGACGGACAGACGGACAGACTTGGCGAAACGGATCCTTATAGTTTTGGAACCCTAAATAGCTGCTTTTAAAGTCGAACTAAGCAGTATGTTTTGAAGTTTTTTATGCATCCCTAGATGCATACCTATAAGGTAATTAAATCAAAATCTGAGATCAAAAAATCAAGCTTGAAATCCCTGTTTTTACCGATTTTTTGTGGTTTTTTTTAATCGTTGATAAGGTAGTCCTTGACTGCGATCTCACCTGATGGTAAGTGACGATGCAGTCTAAGATGTTAGCGAGCTAATTTGGAAGGGGTATGGCAGTAGGTATTCATTCAACCCATACCCCACATCGGTTTCTACACGTCATCGTGCCGAAACACTAAATCGCTTAGCGGCACGTCTTTGACGGTAACGTGGTAACTAGCAAAAGCCTCCCACCAGACATAGCAAAAAAAATTAATATAGCCTTAAGTCTAAGTCAAGCCAATTGCACTGTTAATCTTAAATATGGAAATTTACTATACCAGGAACAAATATGCGAGGATCAAACATCCAATCCTCAGGGGGATGCAGAAACAGCACTTATTGAGGACGAACTTGGTTTGTGGCTCAAGAGTTTTCGGTGGCTCAAGTGTTTTCGGTGGTTTCTCAACCATATTACTGAAAGATAATTAGATATTAGACACAACAAAGATACAAGTAGGTATATCTAACTACCGACAGTTAGATATGCTACTAGAAGAACTGCCAGATTTACCATTAGGTACACAAAAAACAATGTGTAAATAAGTAGATTTTACAGTTAATGAATTTCTTAAGCTGATGGTCGATGGGGTCTCAGGGTGCTGGAGTGGCGACCCCGCACCGGGAAGCGCACTGTTGGCAGACCCCCCACTAGGTGGACCGACGACATCGAACGAGTCGCAGGGAGTCGCTGGATTCAGGCGGCGCAAGACCGAGGTCTGTGGAGGTCCATGCAAGAGACTTATGTCCAGCAGTGGACGTCCATAAGTTGAAGAAGAAGAAGAATTTCTTAACGACTAAGTTGCTTGGAAGATAAAACCGATTAATCGGCTGTCGCCACATCTTTCGACCCCGAAAAATAAACCCTAAGAAGTTCCGTTCTAAAAGTGACTAAAAGTGAATCCTATTACAATATACGTGTTATAAATGCGAAAGTTTGGATGTTTGTTACTCAATCACGTCGCACAGACCTACTGAACCGATTAGGCTGAAATTTGGCACCGAGATAGACTATAGTCTGGAATAAAACATAGACTGCTATGCCAGTTGCCCAGGGTCTCCAATAGGTTAAAGATGGCCCTGCGGATGATTGAAGTTGTCTTGCAACTTGTCAAAAATGATAACCCTTTGAAATAATGTCTTTGCTTTGATTTGGTTCCCTACCCTTTCGCTTTTTCTAACAATCCGATCATTTTCGGTGCATGCTAGAAACCTTCGTCTTCAACTTCCTAAACTTCGGCCCATTTTGGCCCTGCAGAGCGACAGTGATAGATTTTCAAATAACTACCTAATTAATTATTAAAATTATTAAAGCCTCAATAGCCCAACGGTTCAAGGTGCAGACCGAAAACTGAAAAGTCGCAGGTTCGATCCCCACCCGTTGCACTTTTGTCGTACCCACTCCTAACACAAGTTTTCACTTATTTGGCGAGGAGAAAAGCTGAACGTCTTGACTGATATTCTTTTATATAAAAAAAAAAAAACAAAAAAAAATTCAAGTCTCTTCGACGGCATTTCCTCTAATCTTGTAAGTAAGTAATAGGTAGGTAAACTAATAATGTCCGGTTTACACGGGCTTTGTAGCTAAGTGCTTAGTACTTGTCACTATACTAAGCCTCAATATGACAAGTGAAAAGTAACCGTTTACACGGTGGAGCCAGTAAAAGTTATTAAAGACCAGACATTCGAAATGGACTGTTCGACATTCAACTGTTTACACACGGTCAGCAAGCGACAAGTGCTTAGTAAATCGCGATGGGGGTATCGACTTGTCGCTTAGTAAATAGGATCGTTTTCTATTCACTTGCACTATTCACAAATACTAATACTAAGCACTAATCAGCGTGTTTACACATGTGTTTTACTTGTCACTTAGCATTAGTGACAAGTACTAAGCGCTTAGCTACGAAGCCCATGTAACCACCCATAATGTCCGGTTTACACGGGCTTTGTAGCTAAGTGCTTAGTACTTGTCACTATACTAAGCCTCAATATGACAACTGAAAAGTAACCGTTTACACGTTAGAGCCAGTAAAAGTTATTAGTGACCAGACATTCGAAATGGACTGTTCGACATTCGACTGTTTACACACGGTCAGCAAGCGACAAGTGCTTAGTAAATCGTGGTGGGGGTATCGACTTGTCGCTTAGTAAATAGGATCGTTTTCTATTCACTTGCACTATTCACAAATACTAATACTAAGCACTAATCAGCGTGTTTACACATGAGGACTTAGCATTAGTGACAAGTACTAAGCGCTTAGCTACGAAGCCCGTGTAAACGGCCCATAACTATCAGAAGCGAAGTACTGAAATCCATCGGCTCAGAATCTGATTCCTCTCCTGTCGTATCAAATTCGACGACTAGTACCACTGTACTTTTTTATTCGATGACAAGATAGCACTTGACTGCAATCTCACCTGATGGTGAGTTACGGAGGCGGGCTAACTTTGAAGGAGTATGGCAGTGTAAATTAATAGTACATTATTGCAAAGGCAGGGAAGTAGGCAATTGCAGGTCGAGTATGAGTTTGAAGGCCGAGCCGTAGGCGAGGACTTCACTAAATACGAGACAGGCAATTGCCATTTCCCGCCGAGGCAATATAAAGTGCTTTTCTCAAAAGAATGCAGGGAAATAAAACACTTTTTATATTATACATCCAAATCCATCCGCCATTTTGGTTTAAATCTGGTGGAGTAGGTACGTCGCGGACAGAAAATGTTTACCACCTTAAGATTCATAATTGCATGCACACATCTGTGTCAGAAGGTCGATATGTGATTTGATTAGCCATAGATCATAGACTTTTTAACATGTAGCGGTGCTTAGACAGTTCTTTAGCGGTCTCTTTAGTAGATGACTGCTAAATAGTTTAGATGTAGAAAACCTTTTTTGGAACAAAAAATCCTTACTAATGTTATAAAATAATATAAGTGTTTGTTTGTTCGTTGTTGGTTTGTCCTTCCCTCACACAGCTACGGAGCAATAGATCCACATGATTTTTTGCATGCATATAGTTGAGGATTTGGATAGCGACATTTATCCCGGAAAAATAGAAGGTTCCCATGGAAGTTTTAGTATCCTAACTTCACGCGGACGAAGTCACGGGCAAAAGCTAGTAATTTTAATAAATAGATATCATCTCATATAGACACGAGCACAGGACACGAGTTACCAAAATGAGAAAACGGAAGTAATAATCTAATGCTTTATTTCTTAATTTTATTATTGAGAAACTAAACAATATTAGTATAAATAAATAATTAGCTTAATTAGCTTCCATTCGCTGCTATGACAAGTTGACAACACGTAGACTCTCGCATAAACGCGACAAAGCGATAAGTCAGTTCATATCATCCCATAACCCAGTGCAATGTGATCTAAGACTGAGGATTTCTTTGATTCTGACAGTCCCACCTTTAAATCACTAAGCCCCATAAATTTTCAGTTTCAAATCAGCAGATCGGTGCAGATTGAACCATGGAATAGTAGCTCAGCGCATTATCTTGAACTTAGGTTGTCGGAATTTTGCTGCAGAACATCAATGTAAAATGCTGCAGAAACACCACGCATCACCATAGCTCATCCACCTCCTTTTGACTGTTTTTGACTGTGGATGCTATCAGCATCATTATGATTCAATGCACAATATGAACTTCACCATTAGAAGTATGATTAAGCTTCCATTTTGTATTTATTTTGTATATTTAAATTTCAAATAACAAATCTAATCTTTTTGATAATTAATTGTCACTTTTACAAGTGCAATGATCTAATGTGTCAAACTTGAATTTAGGAAATGAGTTTTATTACTAATATTTGTATAGAAAAGTCATTAATACTTTTTTTTAATAAAACGATGCATGAAATTTTTATAACGTAACAAATGCCTTGATATAGCATTATAGACCTTACTGAACGCAGGGTTACGAAGAATCTAATTTGAAAAGTGGTAAACATATTTAGTCCCCGACCGTACAATCAATCTCCATTTCACTCTCTGAACCGTTGGAACTCATTTTGATTATTATTAAATTTATATTTATTAAGTAGATATGTAAATAACAAATCAAGACGAATTTTCAGCTTTACCGCCAATTTTTTTTTTTATTATCTGTGCCGACAGGCAAACGCATTTATGGCTATACAGCCACGTAAACGCAATTTGTACTAAGCAAAGAGACTATGGTATGCCAAGAATGACAAAAGAGATCCGATCAAGGAGTATTTAGTAACCCCAGCACGCCATTTCATACTGTTGTATGAAACGGCATTACATAACAAAGCTCCTGCAATATTTAAAAAAAAAACGCTCCGCGAAACAACTGTTTCGCGGAGCGTTGTAATGTTCCAAATTCAAAAAACGCTCCTGCAATGGATTTGATTTTCTTTGTCCGACAATTCGATACTTCGCGTGTTCTTTTTTCGAAAATAATGACAATATTTCCATGCATGTTTGAGAAAAACCTTTTTTTTAATAAATATATGTGTAGACTAGCGCTTGACTGCGATCTCACCTGATGGTAAATGAAGATGCAGCCTAAGATGGTGCGCGCTTACCTAGAAGATGCCTATTGATTTAAAGATACCCAACTCGTAAGTTAGATTTATTTCCTTAATCGATTTCTACACGCCATCGTATGGGAACGCTAAATCGCTTGGAGGCACGTTTTTGCTTGTATACGGTAACTATCCCACCAGGTTAAACTGTACTGACCTTGTAGCTTCCACCTCTTTTTGCAAATCAGCCATGTTGCTCGGAATATTTTTAAATATCGAACAGCGTAAGCTCCACTCAAGTTGCGAGACAAAACTGAACTCTTTTAAGCTTTGTAGGTATTATGAATTATTAATAACCGAACTGGGAACGGATATAAACTGATTTCACTTATCATTTATTTATATTCAGTAATCTGCCTTAAGCTTCCGCTCGCAAAACCCTACAATATAGTCACAATAAAAGAAAATAAATAAGCTGAATACCAAATATAGTTTTACTATCCGGTATTCGGATTATTCAGCCTTTTATATTCCCGAATATTCGTTGAAACTGTGAGCTCCTGGTCAAAAGCCGAATTTATACTGCGAAATTAGTAGTATAAAATTAGTTAATTTCATGACACTAATTACGCAGTGTAAATTCGGCTTTAACGGCTCAGTTACACAAGCAGAGTTTGTCGAATGTAAATGAAATTTTCGGCACTCATATTCGAGCATTGCTTAACTAATACGAGTTTCTGTCGTAATGTATAATACTAATTATAATGTAATGTATAATTGCGGACGAAATTGTATAAAAAGTTTTCGCATAGGATAATCGCAAACTATTCATATCATTCTTTTAAATATTGTAAGTTTATTAATTAGTTTTGTCTATAGTCTCTGGTCGTTTCTGTACCTACTAAAAGCATCTCTTGTCATCAAATTATTCTCACATCTAGGGCATCTGAAAGAAATCCACATTTTGTAGTGATAAGATGTCCTTGTCCTTTCTATATTTATGTTTAGTTTTTAAGGTTAAATGTACAGAATAAATAAATAAATAAATATTTCATGCCGCTCGCATTCAAGAAACTATTATATTTACTCTCCACGGAGGCAGGCAATGCTACCAAATTCGGACCTCCGATGTTAGTCGCCCATCTAGTTACACACCTGAGTCAACGTTGCTTAGCAAATGAAATATACTCGTTTGGTCTATCTATCGTAATATCGTATAGAAGACCCCAAATCAGTCACAAAAAATTGATTCAGAAATTATTTCCGAGTACCTTCATTCTCACTTATCTTAGTAATCAGCGCCAAAAATCAGTAAAAAATCGGATTTACTTTTTTATGGGGTAAAGTAAATGCAGTGACATAATATATATTATATGTCAATGGATAAAGATAAATGAAAGACATTATAAAAAATTTACATTTAAATATTGTATTTTATGAACAAAGAGTGTTTTCATGTCACGAAATTAACTTTAAATAGTGCCTATTTTACCATCATTGCCGAGTAACGTTTAACCAGCTAATTTTATATCGAACATCCGTTAAAACCAGCCCGGCTGTGGAATCTTATGACGCGATTACTACACGACCATCACGGTACACTTGGGTCGGCAGCTTGTTGATTGCTTCGCCCATCTTCACGTACTGACTCCTTATCACGAACAGATAATAGATGCTCAACACTGAAATAAATAAGTAGGTTTGTTTCATTATACACATTTAGTACGTACATTGACCTCTACGATACTAGCATAGTTACTTACCCTCGTTAGTTACCCTCCTTGCGTGCCGCAGTCGGGTAATAATGAAATTAACAAGTGTAAATTGAAAATTTAACACACCCCCGACATGTGAAATTAGAAAAAAAATGTAATTCGCCATTTTATGGTGGCGGCCATCTTGGATTTGAAATTTATCATAGAGTATTCTACTAGTCAAGCCCTTTCATTTGATACTCATGTTGAGGGTGTTGTGAAAAAAATATGTATAATCCGCTATTTTTTGGCGGCGGCCATCTTGGACTGATTTTGTTCGGCTGCTACGATGCAATGCACGCACGCACGCACACGCACACAGCCACGTCAAACTTATAACACCCCGTCGTTTTTACGTCGGGAGGGTTAAAAACAATCTTACCATCATTGGCCAGGCCTGCAACAATGCTCACAGCGTTCGCGTAGCCGAACACTAAGGTAACAATGTGTTGAAGGATATTTAATATAACAAGCACCAGCTGAAATATCAAAAAGATTTTCACGAAGTTACGCCTCTCCTGAAAACATACAATGTTCCGTTAAGTATGAGGAAATTACAGGAGCCTTTCTGTTTGTTTTTTGACACCTACACTGTACCTAATGATTGGTCGACACTTTTGATATAATATAAACGAAAAAATTCTTTTTACAAAACCGACTTCAAAAGACATTACGAAGTATCAATTGTGCAGATAAAATAGTGACGTACCTAGCGCTTGCAATTGTGCAAGCGGTAGGTACGTTGCTATCCGTACTAAGCGGGTCTGACTAACGGGTCAGCGGCGGGTCTAACGGCCAACTTGTAGTGAACGTGTAGTGAGTATCTATATATAAATTATGAGTCCCTACCTTATGCAGTCCTATGAGGAGAAGTATGTTAAACGCCAGTGTAATTAGAGTCACAGCTAAGATGACTGCGTGTATCACTAACATTATAGTGAAAATTTCATGGTTTCCCGGATAATGTAACATAAACGTTACAACTGTAACTAGTCCTATAGTCGACCAAATTCCTACAATGATTGTACCGACCTGCAAAAAAAAAGAAAAATTAGTAACTAATAGTAACTTGATGATGCCCGGTTTTTTGATTCTGCGGGACCTCTTTAATTTTCCGGGATAAAAAGAAGCCTATGTGTTATTCCAGATTAGAATCTATCTCTGGGCCAAATTTCAGCCAAATCGGTTCAGTCGTTCCGACGTAATTGAGTAACAAACCACTGAACCCATCGGACTGAAATTTGGCATACAGAAAAAAAGGAGAAAGGATTTTTGAAAATTCAACCCCTAAGGGGGTAAAATTGAGGTTTGAAAAATAGGACTTAACGTGTGGGAAGCCGCGGGTAAACCTGGTATAGGTATATATTGGATCTTTCATAATGTGGTACAAGGTTTTTACCGTATCTAGCACAGTGGGAGTGACCTATATCCTTCCTGCCAGTTCAGATAAAATATCAAATTTTTACATCCTACAGCATTTTTACGTGATAAAATAATCAGCTCATTCAAGGTTAACTTCAAAAGATTTTGGCCAAAAAATAAGCCCTGATAATCTTTTTTTTTGGCTTAAAACTGACAGTAAATCTACGCCTCAGGCCCCTGGGTCCACAAATAATTTTTTTTTTGAAGATATTGTCTGCCAATTTTGTCGGTATAATTAATACGTATAGCCTTATTTATTATGTATAGTCTCTGCGCTATGATGAGGACAGACGGACGGACTTAGCGAAAATATAAGGGTTCCTTGTAGTTTTACTATGGAACCCTAAATTACTGCTTTTAAAGTCGAACTAAGCAGTATGTTTGAAGTTTTTTTATGCATCTAGGTAATGTAATTAAATCAAAATCTGAGATCAAAAAATCAAGATTGAAATCCCTGTTTTTATTGTACTTAATCTTAAATATAAAAGTTTACTATACCAGGAACAAATATGCGAGGACCAAACATCCAATCCTCAGGGGGATGCAGAAACAGCACTTATTGAGGACGAACTTGGTTTGTGGCTCAAGATTTTTCGGTGGCTCAAATGTTTTCGGTGGTTTCTCAACCATATTACTGAAAGATAATTAGAAATTAGACACAACAAAGATACAAGTACGTAGGTATATCTATCTACCGACAGTTAAATATGAGTATGCTACTAGAAGAACTGCCAGATTTACCATTAGGTACACAAAAAACAATGAATTTCTTAACGACTAATTGCTTGGAAGACAAAACCGATTAATCGGCTGTCGCCACATCTTTCGACCCCAAAAAATAAACCCTAAGAAGTTCCGTTCAAGATTGGCTAAAAGTGAATCCTATTACAATATACATATTATAAATGCGAAAGTTGAATGTTTGTTACTCAATCACGCCGCAATTACTGAACCGATTTGTCTGAAATTTGGCACCGAGATAGATTATAGTCTGGAATAAAACATAGACTACTAGCTGATGCCCGCGACTTCGTCCGCGTGAATTTAGTTTTTAAAATCCCGTGGGAACTCTTTGATTTTCCGGGATAAAAAGTAGCCTATGTTTTAATCCAAGGTATAATCTATCTCCATTTTGAATTTCAGCCAAATCGGTCCAGTAGTTTTGGCGTGAAAGAGTAACAAACATACACACACACACACACACATACAAACTTTCGGCTTTATAATATTAGTGTGACTATGCCCATTGCCCAGGGTCTCCAATAGGTTAAAGATGGCCCTGCGGATGATTTAAGTTGTCTTGCAACTTGTCAAAAATGATAACCCTTTGAAATAATGTCTTTGCTTTGATTTGGTTCCCTACCCTTTCGCTTTTTCTAACAACCCGATCATTATCGGTGCATGCTAGAAACCTTCGAATTCAACTTCTCAAACTTCGGCCCATTTTGGCCCTGCAGAGCGACAGTGATAGATTTTCAAATAACTACTTATTTATTATTAAAATTATTAAAGCCTCAATAGCCCAACGGTTCAAGGTGCGGACCGAAAACTGAAAAGTCGCAGGTTCGATCCCCACCGTTGCACTATTGTCGTACCCACTCCTAACTCAAGTTTTCACTTATTTGGAGAGGAGAGAAGCTGAACGTCTTGACTGATATTCTTTTATATAAAAAAAAATAAAAAAATTTAAAAAAAAAAAAACAAAAAAAATTCAAGTCTCTTCGACCGCATTTCCTCTAATCTTGTAGTAAGTAAAAGATAGGTAAACTAATAACTTATTAGTAGAGACCGGATTACAATGCGGCGGCGGCGGAAGGCAGAGTGAGTGAAAAATATTGTAAATGTACCGATAATATGCATCATAACTAGATCTTAGGTAAAATATGCTATTACCGCTGACAATGGCTAAAATATGCAAATGCATATGCGAATATGCAAATGCATATAATCCGGTCTCTACTAATAACTATCAGAAGCGAAGTACTGAAATCCATCGGCTCAGCATCTGATTCCTCTCCTGTCGTATCAAATTCGACAACTAGTACCACTGTATTTTTTATTCGATGACAAGATAGCACTTGACTGCAATCTCACCTGATGGTAAGTTACGGAGGCGGGCTAACTTTGAAGGAGTATGGCAGTGTAAATTAAACCCTTTTTTTTAATAAATATATGTATAGACTAGCGCTTGACTGCGATCTCACCTGATGGTAATTGCAGCCTAAAATGATGCGCGTTTACCTAGAAGATGCCTATTGATTTAAAGATACCCAACTCGTAAGTTAGATTTATTTCATCGCCATCGTATCGGAACGCTAAATCGCTTGGAGGCACGTTTTTGCTTGTATACGGTAACTATCCCACCAGATTAAACTGTACTGACCTTGTAGCCTCCATTTCTTTTTGCAAATCAGCCATGTTGCTCTGAATTTTAAATATCGAACAGCGTAAGCTCTACTCAAGTTGCGAGACAAAACTGAACTCTTTTAAGCTTTGTAGTTATTATGAATTATTAATAACCGAACTGGGAACGGATATAAACTGATTTCACTTATCATTTATTTATATTCAGTAATCTGCCTTAAGCTTCCGCTCGCAAAACCCTACAATATAGTCACAATAAAATAAATAAGCTGAATACCAAATATAGTTTTACTATCCGGTATTCGGATTATTCAGCCTTTTATATTCCCGAATATTCGTTGAAACTGTGAGCTCCTGGTCAAAAGCCGAATTTATACTGCGAAATTAGTAGTATAAAATTAGTTAATTTCATGACACTAATTACGCAGTGTAAATTGGGCTTTAACGGCTCAGTTACACAAGCAGAGTTTGTCGAATGTAAATGAAATTTTCGGCACTCATATTCGAGCATTGCTTAACTAATACGAGTTTCTGTCGTAATGTATAATACTAATTATAATGTAATGTATAATTGCGGACGAAATTGTATAAAAAGTTTTCGCATAGGATAATCGCAAACTATTCATATCATTCTTTTAAATATTGTAAGTTTATTAATTAGTTTTGTCTATAGTCTCTGGTCGTTTCTGTACCTACTAAAAGCATCTCTTGTCATCAAATTATTCTCACATCTAGGGCATCTGAAAGAAATCCACATTTTGTAGTGATAAGATGTCCTTGTCCTTTCTATATTTATGTTTAGTTTTTAAGGTTAAATGTACAGAATAAATAAATAAATAAATATTTCATGCCGCTCGCATTCAAGAAACTATTATATTTACTCTCCACGGAGGCAGGCAATGCTACCAAATTCGGACCTCCGATGTTAGTCGCCCATCTAGTTACACACCTGAGTCAACGTTGCTTAGCAAATGAAATATACTCGTTTGGTCTATCTATCGTAATATCGTATAGAAGACCCCAAATCAGTCACAAAAAATTGATTCAGAAATTATTTCCGAGTACCTTCATTCTCACTTATCTTAGTAATCAGCGCCAAAAATCAGTAAAAAATCGGATTTACTTTTTTATGGGGTAAATGCAGTGACATAATATATATTATATGTCAATGGATAAAGATAAATGAAAGACATTATAAAAAATTTACATTTAAATATTGTATTTTATGAACAAAGAGTGTTTTCATGTCACGAAATTAACTTTAAATAGTGCCTATTTTACCATCATTGCCGAGTAACGTTTAACCAGCTAATTTTATATCGAACATCCGTTAAAACCAGCCCGGCTGTGGAATCTTATGACGCGATTACTACACGACCATCACGGTACACTTGGGTCGGCAGCTTGTTGATTGCTTCGCCCATCTTCACGTACTGACTCCTTATCACGAACAGATAATAGATGCTCAACACTGAAATAAATAAGTAGGTTTGTTTCATTATACACATTTAGTACGTACATTGACCTCTACGATACTAGCATAGTTACTTACCCTCGTTAGTTACCCTCCTTGCGTGCCGCAGTCGGGTAATAATGAAATTAACAAGTGTAAATTGAAAATTTAACACACCCCCGACATGTGAAATTAGAAAAAAAATGTAATTCGCCATTTTATGGTGGCGGCCATCTTGGATTTGAAATTTATCATAGAGTATTCTACTAGTCAAGCCCTTTCATTTGATACTCATATTGAGGGTGTTGTGAAAAAAATATGTATAATCCGCTATTTTTTGGCGGCGGCCATCTTGGACTGATTTTGTTCGGCTGCTACGATGCAATGCACGCACGCACGCACACGCACACAGCCACGTCAAACTTATAACACCCCGCCGTTTTTACGTCGGAAGGGTTCAAAACAATCTTACCATCATTGGCCAGGCCTGCAACAATGCTCACAGCGTCCGCGTAGCCGAAGACTAAGGCAACAATGTGTAATAGTATATTTAATATAACAAGCACCAGTTGAAATATCAAAAAGATTTTCACGAAGTTACGCCTCTCCTGAAAACATACAATGTTCCGTTAAGTATGAGGAAATTACAGGAGCTTCTCTGTTTGTTTTTTGACACTTACACTATACCTAATGATTGGTCGAAACTTTTGGTGTCACTCGGGGCCAAATTTTTTGTTCTCGGGTGGCGTATATTGAATTCCTCGCTACGCTCAGGATTCTACTTTAGAATCCCTCGCTGCGCTCGAGATTCTACTATAGAATCCTTCACTTTGCTCTGAATTCAAAATAGCGCCCTCGGGGAACAAAAATTTTCTTTGGCCCCATATAACACAAATAACTATTACAAAACCGACTTCAAATGACATTAGGAAGTATCAATTGTGCCAATAAAATAGTAACGTACCTACCGCTTGCAATTGTGCAAGCGGTAGGTACGTTGCTATCCGTACTAAGCGGGTCTGACTAACAGGTCAGCGGGTCTAACGGCCAACTTGTAGTGAACGTGTAGTGAGTATCTATATATAAATTATGAGTCCCTACCTTATGCAGTCCTATGAGGAGAAGTATGTTAAACGCCAGTGTAATTAGAGTCACAGCTAAGATGACTGCGTGTGTCACTAACATTATAGTGAAATATTCATGGTTTCCCGGATAATGTACCATAAACCTTACAACTGTAACTAGTCCTATAGTCGACCAAACTACTACAATGATTGTACCGACCTGTAAAAAAAAAGAAAAATTAGTAACTACAAGTAACTAGATGATGCCCGGTTTTTTGATTCTGCGGGAACTCTTTAATTTTCCGGGATAAAAAGTAGCCTATGTGTTATTCCAGATTAGAATCTACCTTTGGGCCAAATTTCAGCCAAATCGGTTCAGTCGTTCCGACGTGATTGAGTAACAAACCACTGAACCCATCGGACTGAAATTTGGCATACAGAAAAAAAGGAGAAAGGATTTTTGAAAATTCAACCCCTAAGGGGGTAAAAATGAGGTTTGAAAAATAGGACTTAACGTGTGGGAAGCCGCGGGTAAACCTAGTATAGGTATATATTGGATCTTTCATATTGTGGTACAAGGTTTTTACCGTATCTAGCACAGTGGGAGTGACCTATATCCTTCCTGCCAGTTCAGATAAAATATCAAATTTTTACATCCTACAGCATTTTTGCGTGATAAAATAATCAGTTTAGTCAAGGTTAACTCCAAAAAATAAGCCCTGATAAATTTTTTTTTGGCTTATAAAACTGACAGTAAATGTACGCCTAATGGCCCCTGGGTCCACAAATAATATTTTTTTTTGAAGATATTGTCTGCCAATTTTGTCGGCATAATTAATACGTATAGCCTTATTTATTATGTATAGTCTCTGCGCTATGATGAGGACAGACGGACCGACTTAGCGAAAATATAAGGGTTCCTTGTAGTTTTACTATGGAATCCTAAATTACTGTTTTTAAAGTCGAACTAAGCAGTATGTTTGAAGTTTTTTTATGCATCTGGTAATGTAATTAAATCAAAATCTGAGATCAAAAAATCAAGATTGAAATCCCTGTTTTTATTGTACTTAATCTTAAATATGGAAGTTTACTATACCAGGAACAAATATGCGAGGACCAAACACCCAATCCTCAGGGGGATGCAGAAACAGCACTTATTGAGGACGAACTTGGTTTGTGGCTCAAGATTTTTCGGTGGCTCAAGTGTTTTCGGTGGTTTCTCAACCATATTACTGAAAGATAATTAGAAATTAGACACAACAAAGATACAAGTATATCTACCTACCGACAGTTAGATATGCTACTAGAAGAATTGCCTGCCAGATTTACCATTAGGTACACCAAAAACAATGTGTAAATAAGTAGATTTTACAATTAATGAAATTCTTAACTACTAAGTTGCTTGGAAGATAAAACCGATTAATCGGCTGTCACCACATCTTTCGGCCCCGAAGATATTTTATAAACCCTACGAAGTTCCGTTCAAGATTGGCTAAAAGTGAATCCTATTCCAATATACGTATTATAAATGCGAAAATTTGGATGTTTGTTACTTAATCACGCCGCAATTACTGAACCGATTTGGCTGAAATTTGGCACCGAGATAGATTATAGTCTGGAATAAAACAAACTACTATGCCCATTGCCCAGGGTCTCCAATAGGTTAAAGACGGCCCTGAGGATGATTGAAGTTGTCTTGCAACTTGTCAAAAATGATAACCCTTTGAAATAATGTCTTTGCTTTGATTTGGTTCCCTACCCTTTCGCTTCTTCTAACAATCCGATCATTTTCGGTGCATGCTAGAAACCTTCGACTTCAACTTCCTAAACTTCGGCCAATTTTGGCCCTGCGGAGTGACAGTAATAGATGTTCAAATAACTACTTATTTATTATTAAAATTATTAAAGCCTCAATAGCCCAACGGTTCAAGGTGCAGACCGAAAACTGAAAAGTCGCAGGTTCGATCCCCACCGTTGCACTATTGTCGTACCCACTCCTAACACAAGTTTTCACTTATTTGGAGAGGAGAGAAGCTGAACTTCTTGACTGATATACTTTTATATATAAAAAAAAAAAAAAAAAATTCAAAAGTCTCTTCGACCGCATTTCCTCTAATCTTGTAGTAAGTAATAGGTAGGTAAACTAATAACTATCAGAAGCGAAGTACTGAAATCCATCGGCTCAGCATCTGATTCCTCTCTAGTACCACTGTATTTTTTTATTCGATGACAAGATAGCACTTGACTGCAATCTCACCTGATGGTAAGTTACGGAGGCGGGCTAACTTTGAAGGAGTATGGCAGTGTAAATTAAACCCTTTTTTTTAATCAATATATACTAGTGGTTCGCCCCGAACTGAGACCTCGCGATATCCCATAATTCCCAAAAGTTTTAATTATATATTGTAATAATTAACTTTTAACATTAGACGCAATAAAAAAAATAATAGTTGACATAAAACTGTTTTACTGACACAGCGCCATCTATAGTGAAGCATTATAGTGAAGCTATTAGCTTCACAATAATGCTAATAGATGGCGCATTAAAATTAAATAATTTCGTTTCTTTATAACATTTATCTAATTTTAGTATTTGTTGTTCAAGTACAGGATATAACTGAATTTTCAACCAAGTTTCACGTTCTAATATTCAGTAATTCTTGACATATGGCTCAAATTAAAATCTCCACTTTGAAACCCCCCCATTTGGTCAATTTTTAGGGAAAAATTTAAAAAAATATATTTTTGTACTCTGTTCAAAGTCGTCTTTAAAAAGATATATCGCAAGTCTATGTAGAGCAACAAACAAGATTTTACTTCAAATACGCTTCTATGAGAGCCCCCCTGAAATAAAGCTTTTTATATTTTTTTATACAATGTTCGGCTGAAGGCCATCAGTTTACATATTATATTTAAAGAAGTAATTACGTTCAGTAATTCAGAAGTTATAGGGCTCTGACAGACATTTAGACGAACACACTTCTCTGTCTAGTAGGCAAGCGCCCTAGTTGACTCAGAGAACTTCGCTTCGCTCGTTCAATAAAATTCAAAGTCCTGACTCCTGACTGACTGACTAACTGAGATATCAACGCACAGCCTAAACTACTGAAGTGAGAAAGGCGCACACTAAGAAAGGATTATTGGAAATTCCACCCCTAAGGGGTTTAAATAGGGGATGGAAGTTTATATGAAACTCCGAAACTCCGTCATTTTTCAAGCTGTTTCCATCAAAGTTGGTATTTGAGCTTTCAGTTAAAAATAATTTTTTTTTTTATTTATTTTATTAAACAGTTGACAATATTTCTATACTAAACTAAATGCTCCCGTCAAACTGCAGGACAGTTTGTTGACGGTCGATGCTCTCACATTTAAACTTTAAAATTCAATAGTCATACAATTAATAATATCTATATATACTTACAAAGAAAACTAGTTATACTAATAAATATAATATACTTATACGATTACTTATATTTAAACAAAAGACGTAACTACTTATACTAATACTTATAACATATGCTTTATAAATATATCTTTTAGCTTTTTTTTAAATAATCTTTTATTATTGTTATAAAGAAGTACGTGTGTCACAGTTTTTGAAAATTCCATCCCAATACAGCTAATTCCACGCGGACGAAGTCGCGGGGGCAAAAGCTAGTTAAATATATGTATAGACTAGCGCTTGACTGCGATCTCACCTGATGGTAAATGCAGCCTTAAATGGTGCGCGCTTAGCTAGAAGATGCCTATTGATTTAAAGATACCCAAGTTATGCTCGTACATTTTTCCTTAATCAATTTCTGCACGCCATCGTATCGGAACGCTAAATCGCTTGGAGGCACGTTTTTGCTTGTATACGGTAACTATACTGTACTGACCTTGTAGCCTCCATTTCTTTTTGCAAATCAGTCATGTTGCTCGGAATATTTTTAAATATCGAACAACGTAAGCTCCACTCAAGTTGCGAGACAAAACTGAACTCTTTTAAGCTTTGTAGTTATTATGAATTATTAATAACCGAACTGGGAACGGATATAAACTGATTTCACTTATCATTTATTTATATTCAGTAATCTGCCTTAAGCTTCCGCTCGCAAAACCCTACAATATAGTCACAATAAAATAAAATATATAAGCTGAATATAGTTTTACTATCCGGTATTCGGATTATCCAGCCTTTAATATTCCCGAATATTCGTTGAAACTGTGAGCTCCTGGTCAAAAGCCGAATTTATACTGCGAAATTAGTAGTATAAAATTATTTAATTTCATGACACTAATTACGCAGTGTAAATTCGGCTTTAACGGCTCAGTTACACAAGCAGAGTTTGTCGAATTTAAAGTAAATTTTCGGCACTCATATTCGAGCATTGTTTAACTGATACGAGTTTTTGTCGTAATGTATAATACTAATTATAATGTAATGTATAATCGCGGGCGAAATTGTATAAAAAGTTTTCGCATAGGATAATCGCAAACTATTCATATCATTCTTTTAAATTTTGTAAGTTTATTAATTAGTTTTGTCTACAGTCTCTTGTCGTTTCTGTACCTACTAAAAAATCACCCCAAAGCGCTGGTGAGGTCCTTCAATTAGAAGACTGCCTCCGGGGTGCTGGCGCTTGGAAGGAAGAACCTATGCATTCTAGTACGAGCTTTGACGGGACACTGTGGCCTAAACAGACACATGTATAACCTCAAGCTCCAGGGCTCGGATGTGTGCAGGCTTTGCCAGGATGCGGTGGAGACACCGCTGCACATCATCTGTTACTGCCCTGCTATAATGCATAAACGTAGCATCCATCTGGGGAAACATATTATAGTTCACCCCGAGGAAGCTATACTCATTCCAGTCAAGAAAGTGCTGCTGTTCCTGGCGGCAACGAGTATCGGCGAGGAAATATTATGAATAGTGGCGAGCACAATAGATCGGCGACGGTCAACGTGCTACAGGGCCTCGAGACCTGCATAGCCACAACTCAAGAAGATGAAGAAGAAGTACCTACTAAAAGCATCTCTTGTCATCAATAATTCTCACACCTAGGGCATCTGGAAGAAATCCACATTTTGTAGTGATAAGATGTCCTTGTCCTTTCTATATTTATGTGTAGTTTTTAAGGTTAAATGTACAGAATAAATAAATAAATATTTCATGCCGCTCGCATTCAAGAAACTATTATATTTACTCTCCACGGAGGCAGGCAATGCTACCAAATTCGGACCTCCGATGTTAGTCGCCCATCTAGTTACACACCTGAGTCAACATTGCTTAGCAAATGAAATATACCTACTCGTTTGATCTATCGTAATATCGTATAGAAGACCCCAAATCAGTCACAAAAAATTGATTCAGAAATTATTTCCGAGTACCTTCATTCTCACTTATCTTAGTAATCAGCGCCAAAATGGTGAAAATAAATAATCAAAATTGCGCATAATCTTCACTTTGGTAAAAAATCGGATTTACTTTTTTATGGGGTAAATGCAGTGACATAATATATATTATATGTCAATGGATAAAGATAAATGAAAGACACTGTAAAAATTTTACATTTAAATATTGTATTTTATGAACAAAGAGTGTTTTCATGTCACGAAATTAACTTTAAATAGTGCCTATTTTACCATCATTGCCGAGTAAAGTTTAACCAGCTAATTTTGTATCGAACATCCATTAAAACCAGCCCGGCTGTGGAATCTTATGACGCGATTACAACACGACCATCACGGTACACTTGGGTCGGCAGCTTGTTGATGGCTTCACCCATCTTCACGTACTGACACCTCATCACGAACAGATAGTAGATGTTCAACACTGAAATTAACACGTATTGTTCGACAATCGGTTCTAGCTGTCACACTAATATTATAAATGCGAAAGTTTGTATGTGTGTGTGCGTGTTTTTTTTTTAAAAAGAACATTAACCAAGCTGAAGTTGACTAATATCCTCCTCTCCCCTCCATATAAGCGGAAAGCTTGTGCTAGGAGTGGGTACGACAATAGTGCAACGGGTGGGGTTCGAACCTGCGACCTTTCAGTTTTCAGTCCGCACCTTTAACCGTTGGGCTATTGAGGCTTTGCGTGTGTGTGTGTGCTTGTTACTCCTTTACGTCACAACGAATGAACCGATTTGGCTGAAATTGGAATTTGAGTTAGCTCGTATCCAAGATTAATACATAAGCCATTTATTCCGGAAAATTAAAGAAATCCCGCGGGATTCCAAAAAAAACCTCAATCCACGCGAACGAAGTCGCGGACATCTATTAGTGAGACATAAGTCTGTCTCATTTTAACTGTGTTGAGTCTAAGCAGAGTGAGATTGTGATCTATAGATTACAGTCTAGGAGCTACAGGTTGGCCTACATAAACTACACGTCGATACTTTGCTCCGTTGCTGCGTGATTTGAGACAAACCAACAACCCAACAGAGAAACACACGCATTTATAATATTAGTAAGATAAGGATACAAAGAAACTTTAAATCGAAACCACCTCCTCCCTGACGCAGTGGTGAGCGCTGTGGTCTTATAACTGGGAGGACTCGGGTTCGATTCCCGGCGGGGGCAATTTAGGAATTTATAATTTCTAAATTGTCTCTGGTCTTGTCTGGTGGGAGGCCTTGGCCGTGACTAGTTACCACCCTACAGACAAAGACGTGCCGCCAAGCGATTTAGCGTTCCGGCACGATGGCGTGTAGAAACCGATTAGGGGTATGGGTTGAATTTACACTGCTATAACCCTTCCAAGTTAGCCCGCATCGTCACTTACCATCAGATGAGATCGCAGTCAATCTTGTCATCGAATAAAAATAAAAAATAAAAAATCTCACCGTCACAGACCAGCACCAGAGCAATGAATACGCCGACAAGGTAACCTGCAGATATGCAGGCGATGTGTTTGAGTACATTTAGTATTATGTTGACCAGCTGGAATATCATAAACATTCTCACATAGTTTCGCCGCTCCTGAAAATGTACAACAATCCTTTAAAATATGACAACAACAAGAGGTGGATATGTTACAAGCGTGCGCTAAATGAACCGCGTAATGGCAGATATTTGTCGTAATTTATCATGTCATTTAACATTGAAGTACTCTATTGTACTTTTCGTCATTCGGAACAATTTTTTCGCTTGTTTTGTAAGTATATAACTCATCCCTAGTGGAATACCATAGAACCACAATAGTTCTATTGTTAAAGTTTTAAAAATTGAAAATTGGATTTAGTCTATGTCACCCAGACCGTTGTAACGAATCGATTGACACCTCATTTATCAAAATCGGCTCAGCAGTTTATTAACTATTGGTAAATAGCCACACACATGCGTAGGCACACATACACATACACATAAAGACTGCTAAGACCTAAGACATAACCCTTCTATTTGGCTTTGCCGTAGTAATGTCAATATTTTTAAGCTATTGCATAGCTTTTATCGCGGGCCTTGAGCGTGGAGACCGAATCCAGAAATTCCGTAACGAAAATAACCTGACGGGACTCCTCTCCCCGCTAGATGGCGTTGATAAAAAATGCTATGCAATAGCTTTACTGCGGCAGTCCCCGAGTGCCACACGTCTTTTTTTTATTACTGAATGACAAGTACGTATAGATAGTACGTACAATCATTGTGTCTGTACACACACATGGTGCCCAAATTAGTTCAATTTAGTATAATGTACCTTATGCAATCCAATGACGAGAAGTATGTTAAATGCCAGTGTAACCAGATCTAAAACCAAAGTTACTAAATATATCAGTAACAGTATAACGATTATTCTCTCTTCCGAAATTTGTATTAAAAACATCGTGTAAGTAACTATTGACAAAATTGTCAAGATTAGGGATACCACGTTACCGACCTGCAAAAAAGCAAAAATTTATAATTATTAGACCTAATTTAAGCCACAGGAGTCAATTTCAACGAAGATTAACCAACTACTCTATTCCCTCGCTCTCGTAGTACGATTGGACACATCCCTTTCATTGTTATCCATGTCGCCTAATCAAAGCGTTTTTGTATATAATTATCTTAGTACCTAATTCAAAATTATTATTATCTGCGGCAAAACTAATTCTAAAACATGTTTGGGCTTGGGCCATTTTTTCCATGATGCTGCAGCTTCAACCAGAGATCATGTCCATGTAGCCCAAGGTTGCGCGTGTACCTTAAATGTAAAAATTCTTTTTACAAAACCGACTTCAAACCCCGCTACAAAGTATATCAATTGTGCCTATAAAATTTGAAGAGTTCCCTCGATTTCTCCAGGATCCCATCATCAAATTCTGACCTGATGACAATGGGACCACTTGGGAAGTATACCCTGTCAAACAAAAAAAGAATGACGAATTGAGAACCTCGTCTTTTTTTGGAAGTCGTTTAATAATATTTTCTCATTTGAAATATTGAACTATTTGTTCAGAATTTCAAATGAGAAAATATTATCTCCAGAAAAATCGCTTTTTTCTCGCATTCTGAGGGTACAAAATCCCACTTAACAGTTATTTGAATTTATTTCATCTTCCCTTCTAAAATCTAACACACAAGGAGAATTTGTTTGTTGTTTGCAAGCGGCAAGAAATAGTTTGCGACTATCCTATGCGAAAACTATCCATACAATTTTCGCCCGCGATTATACATTACATCATTATACATTAAGACAAAAACTCCTATCAGTTTAACAATGCTCGAATGTGAGTGCCGATTTCGCTCGCATTCGAGAATAACGCTATAAATTCAGCCAATAGGTGATTGCGAGGGATAAATTGCAAATCCAAGATGGCCGCCACCACAAAATGGTGAATTACATTTTTTTTTTAAATTGGGGGGTGTTTTAAATTTTCAATTTACACTTGTGTTTTCAGATTTTTAGACAATCGCACAGCTGTTTTCCCTCAAAACTGCTCGTGGGTAAATTTTCAGAGCGGGCTTTTTTCCGTCATTTAGGTGGCTAATTCTTTTTCTCACATTTCACCAAAACCAAATGCGTCAGATTATAGATTAAGATGCTGTGAATCTAATAATTTGTGAGGCGCCCTTTAAAACACAGTACTTTCGGAGAAATATTTTTTGCGCCACCTTAATGACGATAAAAGCCATAGAAATGGCTCGAATGAATTAAGTAAGCAAATTTTCTTAAATATAAATACAAAATATGCTTAGACTAGACACTGTATACGCTGTTCTCTAGCTCCAAACTAAATCACATATCCATAATTGTGTTTTAGGAGACAATAAATATTAAATATTGAAACTGAACTCTCTGAGTCCTACATAGGCCTATTTACCTACGTACTTACCTTCTTTTAAAAATAAAACTTATTAAGCTATTATTGCAAATGTATGTATGTATTTTAAGTGTATATATCGTATTGATTATACAGGCATTCATCATTTCGTGCCACCGCAATGACGCCACCATGATGACGACAAAAGGGTTTTTTCATGATAATTACTCAACTACCTAATTAATTTAGTAGATATTTACAGGTCGTAATATCAAGGCAATTATCTATAACATCCTAACTTGACTATACAATAAATCACTCTGTTCATTAGCTAAAACTTGCCACCGAACTGACCGCTCACGGTGACCAAAACATATTTTATGAAAAACTTAACTCGGGAACATTATAAAATCTGCGTATTGGACATCCTCTCTACAAACAAGTTAGGGCCAGACTAATGCTCAGGTGGACCGATAAAAAAATTTGGCGTGAAATCGCTTGACTAACAAGAAACAAGTAGTCAATTGCGAGCATCGAAAGTGCAGTTTTACGCGGGACAAAGACATATTGGCGTCTCAGATTTTTAATTTATTAGTTAGTAAAGTTTTTGTGTGTTAACACGCTCACTGCGTAACGGGCCGATTTCGGCCCGTCGCGGTATTTCAGCTGGTGCGGACGAACAAAACTATGTCCCTCTCGCTAGTGCGGAACGATTATCTCAGGTGTTTGTAAAAATTTGACAGAGACAAATATATATTATATCTTGCGGTCAAAATTGTAGGTGTTCCCCATCAAAACATAACGGTGGGCCTTTATCGACCTATCGACGCACTGACGGTGAAAAACATCCGCTCAGTGCGGCAGTGGGCCTATTTCGGCCCACCGTGCTAACAGGCTGCCGGCGACCCGGTACCGCACAGAGCGTGCGCCCCGCCAGTTAGTGTTGTGCGTTCTAAGTGACCTAACGTTCGATACGTTATTATCCACGATGGAAAATAAAAAAAGAAAGATTCAAATTCTGCAAAACAATATAATTCGCCCTGCCAATAACGGTAATGACAACAATGATAGTGACAGCAGCGATGACATATTTTCCCCTATAAAAAAAAGCACAAGTGGTAAGTTTTGTTTATTATCTACACATTTATGAAAATGATTATTCTTAAAAACTAGCCTTGTACAGTGAATAGTTTTTGCAATATGATTTTTGACGTGATATTGTCTTATACAAAAAAACTCTTATACGAAAAAACACATTTTCACGTTTCGTCTGAGCTGAGTGTGCAAGCGAGAGCGTGAAACAAGCGATAAAGAGGCACGATCTGACGTAATTGTTGTAATAAGTACAGTACGATTCAAACTTAAATGCGTCTGCGTGAAGTTAGCTTTGCTATCTTGCGCATGGTACACTCGAGAACTAAATCACTTAACGGGCGGAAGGTTCCACCTCAGCTTAAGCAAGCTGAGGTTACTACCCTATCGCCCGACTTACGCGTTTATTAAATAGTATTTACAAAATAATCACGAAATATGATGAAATAAAACTTTATTTATATTCAAATTATTTATTCATTGAAACAAAAAATTAATATAGCTCAAAGCTATCACTATAATAATAATAATAATAATAATATTTATTTCAGATATAAATCCATAAAATTTAAATAATGTTATATGTTACTATAGCTTTATAGCTCGTTCAATCTTATCTTTTAAATTTTATTTGAGAACCTATATATTAGTTCCCAACAGTGAGTTCTATGGTAAAAGTCATAAGTATGGTTAATAAATCACACGGAATTAAGAAAAAAATTTTCATTTCAGAAAATGAAGTAAAACCTAACGGCAATGGCCATGCCCTCGAGACGAGCACCAGACGCCGAAATTGTGCAGGGTGCTATGAGCAACTAAGAAAATCATTAAGTAGTGCAGCAACAAAAAACAAAGTCAAAAAAATAAAAACAATTTGCAGAAAATGTAACCAAAACCTATGTAGAAACTGTTTTGAAGGAAAACATAAATAAAAATATTTTTCAGTTGTTTTATTATAATTTTGTTTTATTTTCGATATCTCCTTATTTTTCTCTGTCCCATCACTACTAAAAATACTTTCTAGTGCGGTACAGGTCGATATCGGCCTGGCGCTTTTCCTGCTTTATTTCTCATTTCCTGTTTGGCAGATCCCGGGGCGAATCAAACCTAAGGAAGTTGGGTTCAAGGTCATTCCAACAGTATGAAAAAAAATTGTATACATTATGTTTTCACAAAGTTATAGCAATTTAATCTATCCTAGCGCTGGTGGGTTTAGAAAGACCTGTTACGCACTGGCGGAAATATCATTGGGGGCGCATTTCGACCCGTTGCCGCACCAGATGAAAGATTATGATTTTACTTGCCGCAGTGAACGTGTTAAAATGTGAAATGGAGTAAATACGTTTAAAATGAGATATTTTGATAACAGATAAGTTAAAATTTCGTGTAATAGTGAGTAGTTTGGTGAGCGCAATTTGAAGTGGGACAAGCCTCCCAGGGGTAGACCGCCCATACAAGTCGGATATTAAACACGGAATTTCTTGTATGTTTTTAATATTAATTCTAATCTGGTTTTATATACGGTTAAGCTATGAGGTATATTTTCAAAATAACATGTATTTAGTCTATTTTAAATGATAGTTTCTATGAAAAGGTCATAGGACGCCTAAAAAAGTACGCTTGAAAATTTACCCTCGTATGGGGTGGTACTAATAATATTATTATGTATCTAATAATTCTATGGATTGTATATCTGAAAATAAATCATTATTAATATTATATATTACTTAATAATAATACAATGAGCGTACAAACAAATGTATCAAGAGTTCAGAGAGCATCATGTCACGGGTGGCGGAGATATCCTTGTGATATCACATGAGTACAGGCCGGTGATATGCCTGTTGTTTGCTCACATTTAAGTTATACTAGCTGATGCCTGCGACTTCTTACGTGTTGATTGACGTTTTTAAGCTATTGCATAGCTTCTATCGCGGGGTAGCGTGGAGACCGAATCCAGAAATTCCGTAACGAAAATAACCTGACACGGGACTCCTCTACGGTGAGCCGCTAGATGGCGTTGAGAAAAAATGCTATGCAATAGCTTTACCGCGGCAGTCCCCGAGTGCCACACGTCTTTTTTTTATTCCCACGGGAACTCTCTTACTTTCCGGGATATAAAGTAGCCCATGTGTTATTCCAGACTAGAATCTATCTCCGTCTCTCTCAGCCTAATCGGTTCAGACGTCACGGAGTGAGTAACAAACATCCATCCATCAATTCATATATCCAAACTTTACATTTATAAAATAGTACTTGTGTTATTAGTGGTCCAAATTGTGTCTAAACTAGGTCACATAAACATGAACTCATGGGTAGATAGGTAGATACATTAGAATAAAGGACAGTTATTTGACTGTAAATTAGATATAGAAATCACATCACAATCTATATATATATAAAATTCAAAGTCCTGACTGACTGACTGACTGACTGAGATATCAACGCACAGCCTAAATTACTGAAGTTAGAAACTTGAAATTTTTACAGTTGGTTCCTTTTATGACGTAGGCGCACACTAAGAAAGGATTATTCCACCTCTAAGGGGTTTAAATAGGAGATGGAAGTTTATATGAAACTCCGTCATTTTTCAAGCTGTTTCCATCAAAGTTGGTATTAGAGTTTTCAGTTAAAAATAAAGAAGTACGTGTGTCACAGTTTTTGAAAATTCCACCCCAAAATCTAATTCCATGCGGACGAAGTCGCGGGGGCAAAAGCTAGTAATATTATAAAGGCGAAAGTATGTGTGTGTTTATGTTTGTTACTCTTTCACGCAAAAAATACTAAACGGATTTGTCTGTTTGGAATCGAGATAGATTATACTCTGCATTAATACATTTTATCCCGGACGTTTAAGTCAAAATAATATTACTTATTGGCCCATAGGCTAGATGGTATTATAAGATAAAGCCGCCATGACATAACGGTGATTTATGGTAGGAAAAAAAAATTATAATATTAGTAGGATTTATAAAAAAAAAACTACCAGAAACAAGTACGCCAGGACGAGACTTCCAATCTTCAGGGGGATGCAGAAACAGCACATATCGAAGACCATGTTGGGTTGTGGCTGGAGGCTTCTTGTTCTTTCCTCATTCTTGTTGCTGAAAAATTATTTGAAACTAGATGGCGCTGGCTATAGATTGGTAAAATCTCGATCGCGATGTGGAAGTCGTCAAGAACTTCCATAAGAATGTAGCTTATGTTTTTCTGTTCACTTTTCTCTTTTATTTCATTTAATAGATAATAGATAATAGATAACTGTAGGGTTAGTATAAAATGTAATTCATTTGATCGTTACATACAATGTATACGATCAAATGTATACTACTAGTTACTACCTATATGTATACTACACATATAGGTACGTTGACATTAGCGTCAAAGTAAAATGAACCATAACAACATTAGATTAGAGCTCAATTTCGTGCATGCATTTCTTATACTTTTAAACTAAAATCTAAAGTCTGAATTTGTGAATTTACTTAAATCAATATATTAAGTTTCATTTTACTTTGACCCTAATGTCATCAAATCTTATACTAACCCTACTGATGCCCGCGACTTCGTCCTCGTGAATTTAGTTTTTAATAATTCCGCGGCACCCTATTGATTTTCCGGCATAAAATGTCCCGATCACTTTCCCGATCCTCAACATGACAAATATAACGACAATCTCTTGCTCTGCTGCAACCTAATTAAAGGACAAACCAACAACAAATATGGTTAGCAAATATGGTTGAGCGAAGCAACGACTGGATCATGCGTCATGCTCGCGAACGGGTGCCACCAACGGGTTACGGGAATGGGTCTGCTTTCTGTCATGCATTGGATTGGATTTATTTGTATTTGTATTGCATTGGACTTAGGAAACTTCATCGTGGAAGCACTGTATACATAGCATAGTTTCATTACTTATTGTAAAATATATTTTTTTGAAAAGAGCAACCGCTGAGTTTATTGTTGGCTCTTCTCGGCAAGAAAGGCATTCCGAACCAGTGGTAGATTCATTGACGATTCAAAAGCGCTTGTAAAAGTTTATTTGAATAAAAAATATTTCTATTTCTAACAAACCAACAAACAAACACACTTTTACATTTATAATATTATTATAATATTAGTAATTATAGTAATTAGTTATATTTTATAGATTATAAACTAAAAACAGTTTAAAAAAAAACTTGTCAACTTGATAAGCGGGGTCATAAAGCCAGTTGCCATCTTTACTATCCTTACTAATTATGAATGCGAAAGTGTGTGTGTGTGTGTGTTTGTTTGTTTGTGCCTACTCCAATCACGCTGCAACAGATCTATGGATTGTCGCGCATTTTTGCATGGGTATAGTTGAAGACCTTGACAGTGATATAGGCTGCTTTTCGTCCCGGAAAATCAAAGAGTTCCCGCGGGATTAAAACTGTAAAACCAAGTGGATGAAATCGTGGGAATCAGCATTTAGCTAGATAGGCATAAGTGAGCCACAACACAACACCCGTCACACGGTTGAGTTGCACCAGTAACTAGTAAGTAAGCAATTAAATTATATCACATTCTTCAACGGCGAAGGAATATAAAGATATAGACATTTTTATTCGCTCGAATATGGGTACAAGGTAGATGTGTCATTTCCAAACATATTCTGCCATTCCGGCGTGCTATACATAAATTAATATTGTACTAAAAAATTAGTTAATAAAAATTTAAAAAAAAATTAAAATGAAAAAGTAAAATCATTAATTATACAATATGATGTCAATTTGTGATGTGAACAATTCAACAACTCTGCTAAAATTATAATAATATACATGCAATGTCATACTGATTATATACCTACCTAATGTCTACTCTATTCTAGTATTATTGTTACTATGTACAAATAACCGGTCAAGTGCGAGTCATACTCGCGTTCTGAGGGTTCCGAACCTTGTGTGGATTATGCAAATTAGGTAGGTATCTACTAGATGACCAGCTTAAGCGCGCAGTTTTAATGCAGAGTTCCTATAGCTTATAAAAATTCTTTTCAAAAAACCGACTTCAAACGCCACTACAAAGTATAAAAATAATTTTATTTTGTACACGTTTGTTGAAGTCGGGCGGCTTAAATAGAAACGATGAAACCGATACGCGATGCTCACCCGATTTCAATAAGCGTGTCTCTTATATGTCACCATAAGGTAAGCGTCGCGCATCGATTTCATCGTTTCTAGTTAAGCCCGCCCGACTTCAACAAACGTGTACAAAATAAAATTATTTTTATACTTTGTAGTGGCGTTTGAAGTCGGTTTTTTGAAAAGAATTTTTATTTTAAGCATTTTAGTGTAGCTTGTTCCTGCTCTCTTTCTCCCCTCTCTCCAACGCTACGGTACTAAAGTAGTCTATACTTGGTACCTACAGTACTTATTAACAACACACAATTTCTAAAGAGCTAGGACCAGGAGGTCCATGATGTAGTCCATGCTTGGTACCAAAAATATCAATTCGAAAGCGACAGTTCGTAATCCCTCCAACCCTGCAGCATCAGGATTGAGGAGCTAGAACCTTGAATTTTATATGTAGTATATGCTTGGTACCAACAATATCAATTTGTAAGCGACAGTTCCTAAATCCTCACAGATTAGGTAGGCAGTACCCCTACAGCATCAGTATTGAAGAGCTAGGACCTTGAGCTCCACGACGTAGCCTATGCTTAATACTAACAATATAAATTCGCAAGCGAAAGTCCCTAAATCCTCACAGTTTAGGTTTGCAGTACCCTGCAGCATCAGGAGTGAAGAGCTAGGACCTTTAGCTCCACGATGTAGACTATGCTTAATACCAATAATATCAATTCGCAAGCGAAAGTTCCTAAAACCTCATAGTTTAGATGGGCAGTACCCTGCAGCATCAGGATTGAGGAGTAGGACCTGAAGCTGTAAGATCTAGTATATGCTTAGGCCAAGCATACCGATTCGTAAATGACAGTTCCTAAAACCCCATAATTTAGGGGGAAAGTACCTCTGCAGCATCAGGCTTGAAGAGTTGAAGGTAAAAATTTTTATGGGACCATTTCGCGAGCTTCTTCTGTCGATTAAAAAAAAAATCGCGTGAATCGGTCCAAAAACCCCGGAGTAATCGGCGGGCATACATAGAAAAAAAAAAAAAAATATACCGGCCGAATTGATAACCTCCTCCTTTTTGGAAGTCGGTTAAAAATGGCTATTAACATACTTAATATTTACTAAGGATACATAAACAAAACAAAACGTTTATCAAGTTAATTATTTATTTTTTATTAATAATTATTATTTATTACTGGCATGTAAAACTGGATATTCTAATTTTTACACTTTTCCTTCTTTATGTCCCTGACTTTTCCATGTTTCAAAATATCACACACACTGCTCGCAGAAACAATAATTAATATCAGAAATCTGTTCAGGCATTTAGAAGTTATGGTGGGATAAAGAAATTCATATGCATACATAAATCCTCAACATTATACTCCTTTACTTGATCATTAATGTAAAAGCAGAGAAATCAATAACTACACTTAGTTCTATCTAATATTCCTAGTCTGAGTCTGACACCTGTTACACATATTAACATTCTATGTTTACTGTGTATTTTGTCTCCAGGTACATAGTAGAGAAGTCTATTTCAAGAAAAATTAATTTTCAAGTTTACATTTGAAAAGAAACAATTTTGTTATTTTTAACCGACTTCTTAGTACAACAAATACGAGTACATACCATACAAATGTAAATTGAAAAATTTAAAACATCCCCAGCATGCAAATCTGTGGTAGGACTATACAACAATATATATCTTTGATTATATACTCTCGTTTTTTTGGTTGATTTCGTTCGGCAATTTCGTTCACAGCCAATTTTATAAAATAAAAAATAAAAATAAATAAACATTTATTCAGCTCACACAAAAATTAAAAGTAGGTACAAAGTTTGAGTAATACTAAGTGACTGCACCCCCACTCCGCCCAGACTCAAGTCAGAGCCAAAACGAGACAGATTTATGTCAGAACATATTTCTGTGGCTTGCTTCAACTCTAACCCAAGTTCGAGCTGAGCCAGAGTACACTCTATAGATCTCAGCATTAATCTATAACATAAAGGTGCGTATTGGAGCTGAAAAGGCTACTGCCTCAGCATAATGGTGCAGTGTTATGGCTGCAGTGCTGATTTTCAGGCATAGCCTTTAGTGATGTAGTGACCCGACCAAGACAGAAATTGATAGACCAGTAATAACAAGAGAGAAATAAAAGAATAATAGGATATTAGCCTGTGTTTCGGTAATAGTTGATGCAATATATACAGTGGTAATAGGGAGTGATATATAATTACTTAATTATATACTTAGGTATATTATACTATAAATATCCCATTTCACTTGTTTACTCCCTTTTGGGGAGAAACCCCCATTAGTTGGGATCCCTGGCAGCACTACAAAAATCTGATACCAACATTGATATAATAATTCACATTGCCGTCACCCTTATCACTTTCAATATTAAGATTTAACAAATAGAAATATAGCCTCTTATTAGGTATCACTTGATATAACCATTTAGACTCTTTTAACTTTTCTTGGAATTTATACACTAAGTCTTCGAATGATGTTATTATGTCACTCTCTAAAAATTTAGACAACTGCTCCTCATGAAATTATTCAGCTTGTTCTCTCCTTTTTTCGGGCTTGCTTCTTGGAGGTAGAGTGCTCTTCGACAAGTATGATGGGAGATTATTGAAAATATGAGGTATTGCTCCCTCGACCAAACATGGGTATTTCAATTGCTCACTTCCAATAATTATTTCTTCAGTCTGGATTTCATGGGTTGAAAAATGGTTGCTACATACAGCTGAGTGTTTTGTAGGTAGGTACCCAGTCTTTTCGTGGAATCGCACGTAACCACGATTGAGAGAGATGAGCATCTTTCGGGAAAGAAAATGTACTTTTAGCTCCTTCAATGCTGATAACACTGTCGTAATTTGGTTTGCATTCGGGCACACAGCATTTTCTTGGAATCTAAAACAGTTAATTTAACTTTTATAATCATAAATAAAATGAAATATTTGTAGGTTATGTTTTCAATAGATACTTATTTAAATTATGAGTCAACTATGTACCTTGTTACTAAACATCTTTAAACGAAAATATCTTCATTTGTTACATTAAAATATATTGACAGTATTAGCCAGTCAGTAATAAACTTAGTTAAATACCTTTGCAGCTTTGTAGTCGATATACATATAGGTAGTACCAAACCACGAAATCGGATTCATCTCGTTGTAACTGATGTATGTTTAGAACGTTTATATCCACCTTGAGTGAAACCGTACATTAAAAACCAAATTTATTGAAACTTTTATTAAATAATTATGATTTAAATACAAAATAACACGACGCGAAACAAAACCAAACACAAACTTGACACTTGACATCTACTTCATGGCTCTCTTTCTGGCCTATGATGGCTCTCTAAAGGAGATAGAGACGGAGCTATGCTATACGTCAATGGATAGGTACCTACCAAATAGAAACACAATGCTTTGTCCTGCTCCTACATACATATTTTGATATAATGTCTTCTCACTTTAGTCATTTACTATTATTCTAGGAGCTTTTGTAGCCTTTAGGAGCTATCCACATTAAAGGGTTAACGTTGCCACAGTTAACGCGGCAGCTTCTGGCAATATTTAAAGCGAAAAATTGAGCGGCTACACTTGAACAGTCAACCTCAATGCCCGATAATGACGATAATATGGCCTGATTCAAGATGGACGCTGACGCTGCTGCATTCACATTGCGTTATCGTCAGTTAATTAATACAGAATTAATAAATACATCATTAAAAAATTAATACAGAATTATTGCGTTATCGCCAATTAAATTTTCGTTGACGTTGACGAAGTGTGGGCACTCAGTTTGTCGCGTTTAATATCGGCGGAAATATCCGCGATAATAGTTCAGATGATCGATATTTAAGTTTACCATAGTGTGGCCGTACCATTATAATATGTCTACGTGACGCGTCACTAAAGTAAGCATTGCAATGATTGTAATTCACAGCAAGATATCGTTTTTTTTTGTTTTTTTGGCTGTTTTAGGTACTATTAGGAGGTTTGGAGGTATCAAAATCAACGTCATTTGTAAGATTTTAAGGCTGGTGTTTGTAAAATATAACGGGACTTACTATGAGACTAAAAATTAGGTATGGAAAAAAACGATTTTTGAAGATGTGCCTTAATTTGTTTTAATAATGAGAAAGCCGTGGTTTTCAAGCTGTAACTTTTCACTGAGTTAAGCTATAAGCTTGATATTCTTAAAACACTACGAGACCATTGAACTTTATATGCAGTATAAATTTCGACTTCGGATCATAAGCCGTTTTCGAGAAAAACGGTGGTGACACACTGACAGACAGACGGACAACGAAGTGATCCTATAAGGGTTCCGAAGTTTTTTTCGGAACCCTAAAAACAATGTCATTAAATTTTTATTTTGAATAAATTCATTAACTGTATAGTAGCACTTATTTAATAATATTTTATATAGTTTGGACTTAAAATATTTAATATTAAGGTTTTTCATGCGGTCTGGTATCTTATTATAAAGGAGCCATGCAGTTGATATATTTTTTTAAATAAATTAATTCTTTGTCTTGGAACGACGAGCTTATTTTCACTATTGGATCTTATAATCCTCTCTAAAGTAAAAAAACTATTATTTTTTTAGCTTTAGTTTTTAATGCGGGACCATGGTGACCCTATCAATTTTTTTTTTTAATTTTACTAGCCTATGTCACCCGGAATACGCTAAGGATTGTAACGATACATCACTCATAAAAATCGATTCAGGCGTATAGAAGTTATGGTGGAAAATAGAAACTCACATACATACGCACATACATGAATCCTGAAAACAATATACTCCTTTTTTCAGACAGTCGTATTAATAATAAAACAAACCTAAATTAAATTAATTGGTGCATGTATTAGATCATCACTCGGGAACTCTTTAATACTGACCTTGTTGCCGCGCCATCTTTTAAATCAACCATTGTGCACTGAATATTTTTTTTACCGAAAAGCGGTGAGCTTGACTGAAGCTGTTATGAAACTGAAAGCTATTTCGGACTGAACACGATGTCGTAATAAATAGATAAAAATTGATTGTACCACCGTAGACCTACTTTATATTTAGTAACCTTTAGTAGGTTCACTTCCGGTTGGCAGTCATCTTATCAACTAGTTAGTTAGAGTTGAAGGTTCAACCTAAAAATTTAGATAAATCAGCCATGTAGGTAGGTACTTGTTTACTCTTGAGCTTTGTATTCATAGTTAACTGCCTCGTCGTCTAGTGGCTAGCATGTTCGAGTGCGGTTTTTCCTCAGGGGTTTTCTGTCAATAAAGGTACTAGCCTAGAGGGGAAGTTGGTGGTGTATAACCACTCCCTTGCCTCGGGGAGCACGTAAAGCCGTCGATCCTGCGGCTGATCATGATCACTCTCCGGTCGTGACGGATTTCCATTCTGTCGAACTGTGAGAGTGAGGGAAGAGAGAGTGCACAGATGTTTGCGCATAAACTTGTGCACTAATGTTTCGTGCGTAGATTTCTGGCTAGATTATAGCATGCTATAAAATCAATTAAGTGCTATTTTTGGAAACATATAATTAATTTCTAAGTGAACAATAAAGGAAGTTATGTTTTTTTCAACTACATTTTGAAATTAATTTTTTTCTCATCTTTATACAAGGTGTTTGTTAATGTGTATAACTTACCAGCAACCACCCATGCACTTTGACCCTATAAACACAATGGCGGTGGTAAAAAGTGAAAATTAATTATCAAAAACTTTCATACAAAAATAATTAATTAATTAAGAAAAAAACATTTTGGAAACCCTAACTAGACATAATAACAACACGCCACATAAATCCCTTTCAACTCCTGATTCCCTAGTACAAAAAAGTTCGATGTTTAGAAAGAGTCGTAAATTCTTACCGAGTGCCGCGCACTTGATGTCACGTGATGTCTTTTCGGAATAGGTAGGTAAGCGCGAAATCACTGACGACCTTTGCTGACGACTGACAAGTCGACCACTTTGCCTCGTTACTACGTACACTACGTCAGAAGTGGTGATGACCGGATAACGAGGTCTAGGTTCGAATCCCGGGTCGGTTCAAAATTACACACGCCTTGCCTTATTGGGTTTCTGACAAGAAATTATCAGTAAGTATCGGCCTGGAGTTAAATTACAAAGTTGGCGTTGTGTCACTCCCGTTCCTCGGAGAACATGTTATCAATGATAAATTTTAAGATTAATTAAAGCCCACCAACCGCAGCTGCAGCAGCTTGGAGGTATGGATGTACCTACTTGGATTGGAGGGTCTAATTAGGTTCATCTCTAAATAACTTGCGAGTGGCACAGGTCTCCCTTCCAGATTGATTTAGTTTAGACTCAAGAAGCTCAAACAGAGCCGCCCCTAGTTTCCTAACTCTAGGCCGGTACTGGGGGTTTCTTGGCAGAAACTCAACTCTAAAAATGTTATGACCGACTACGCAGGATTCGAACTCAGACCGCAGCAGACTTGCAACCGAACATGTAAACCACACACTTCACAACACACACAAACTAACACACATGATTATGTCATAAATACTCCATTCCACAGTTCACTTAACAGAGACGCAATCGATAGTTGATTATACCGCAACCGTTCACGTGCAACTGCGTTGTAAATTGTAATATCAAAAAATTAAAGCTACAAGACGAGTGTTGCCAGTCATGATTTTGATTTTACCCGTTTTTCTTTAAAAAATCCCTTTTTTTTATTCAATGTCAAGATAGCCCTTGACTGCGATCTCACCTGATGGTAAGTGACGATGCAGTCTAAGATGGTAGCGGGCTAACTTGGAAGGGGTTTAGCAGTGTAAATTCAACCCATACCCCTAATCGGTTTCTACACGCCATCGTGCCGGAACGCTAAATCGCTTGGCGGCACGTCTTTGACAGTAGGGTGGTAACTAGCCACGGCCAAAGCTTCCCACCAGACCAGACCAGAGACAATTTAGAAATTATAAATTCCTAAATTGCCCCCGCCGGGAATCGAACCCGAGACCTCCCAGTTATAAGACCACAGCGGTCACTACTGCGCCAGGGAGGTCATTGAATCCCTAGTCGTAAAACAATATTTTGACTTTCTTTTGGCAAATAACTTGTAAAATGAAAAACTGAATACTGTTTTAGGTAGCAATTTAAAAAATACTTTTTAACAAAAGTGCTACATTTGAAAAGCCACATTTTCATCTCAAGAACGTACCTAACATTTGGTAGTTACTGTTAGATTCCAAAATTATTAAATGCACTCGCAATTATCACCAATTCCTTTAAAAATAGTTAAGCATAAATCTTGCATAATACAAGTATTTTGTGTTGTTTTTCCCGAGGTAAAAGCAAAATTTCTAAAGACGTAAACACTATCAAAAAATATTATTTTCTAAGTCTCCTTATTTTCATGGTGCCCTAGTATTCCACGTAATTTTACGATACACCAATATTACTTTGACGCGCCGTGCGAGTAAAGGCGAGTCTACAAACAAGACTTGCGGTTGCGTTTACGCAACGAAAAATTTCATCGCATAGGACATCGTACGAGAAAACTCTGTCCATTAGTTTAGTTTCTAATGAGACATGGACCACACTAAGTACTTTAGTAGAAATTTATCTTTGTATTCTTCCATTGGTTTCTCCCAAAGGACAGGACGTTCCTGAATCAAGAAAATCAGATAATCGTTATCGTAATTAATCATCTTGACGTGCACACGCTGGGAAGTGTGGATACCGATAGAATGGTACAGGTTTTTGCGGTGCACAGCGGACATTTCCACGGTGCGTTGTGCGACGTCTATGATTTTTACAATGCTGCGACTTCGCACCCCAATGTGTGCTCGCCTTACCGGCGGGCGGTGTTTCGAAAACACGTACCGCCGCCGCCAAAGAACGCCGCAAAGACGCCGCCCGCCGCTAGCTAGAGCGGCACCTGCGGCGAGCACCGGTGAAAATCACCGGTGATTTGCCATTCTCCGGAGATTCACCGGAGATCTCCGGTGAATTCGAATACAGATTTAGCATCAATTAAAATGTTTTTAACTGTTAATGTTCTAGTACAATGCAATGGAATTTTAAGCGCATCGATATTGTGTGAACTCAAAATGATATTAGATGTATTGTAAAGGTTTTAAATAAAAAAAATATTAAGAAAAAAATATTTTACTTTATTATGATAATTATTATTTAAGGAGGTAGGAAATAATGATAAAGTAATTGTATTTGAATAAATGTTATTAAATAATTAACAATGTTGATCAACAAACTTCTTTTTATTTAAATAATAAAATTACTTGAGTTATGATTCAATAATAATCGGTTAAACACCGATTACTTTCACCGGAGACTCACCGGTGATTCTCCGGTGAAAAATCACTTCTCCGGTGCAAATCACTACGTCGAATACCGCTCGCTTTCAACTTCTAATGCTAGTACTATGCTTGCACTGTACTGCAAGCGATAATAATAATTATTGTATCGTTTTGCAATTGATTTATTATTAAAAATTTCACACACATTCATTCGTTCATTCACATACAGTCATTGTTAATCAAAACCACAACGCGAGATATTAATTACCTGCAAATAAAGAGGCGGCAGTCACTTTATGGATTACGTAGGTACGGACTTTAACTTATGGAGTCCGAAAGTAGTCGGGAATATTCTTGCAAAAATACGAGATTTCTAATCAGTTTTCACTCTACTGAACAATACTACAGGTTACAGGTTTAATTACATGCCGATTAATGGTTAGGTATCGCATCTGGAATATTTTATCGCAACGTTATAGCATAGCAAGTAGTACGTTGTAGGCCGAGACTAGGATACCAGCGCAGCAGTAGAATAGAAGTACTTTTAAGATTTTTCATTCATATTTTTATCGTTGGCAGTTCATCGCCATTGAATCAGCTGTTTTAAAGGGCTGCCACCTATACATTTATGGTGAATTTTTGAAGTCCTCATAACTTGGCCAGGATATGAGCTACACGTCTCATGATATTTTTTCATGTATCTATACACCGACCCCAACTTATGGGTTTCGGTAGGATAGGGACATTAACTAACACCTTGTATAGATATAAGTAGGGCTCGGAATTAATATGTAAATACATATTTTTAATTTACACTATTTTCGGTCTCAAATGTGTTTTCTACATCGATTATCATATACAGATTGTGAAAAACTAATTTTTATTTTCCATATTTTTCCATATTTTCCCATATTTCATGGTTAAGTCCATAATATTCTCGATATTTTCATCCATATTCATCCATATTTTTGATTTTTATATCATAGAACATGAGTTAGTTCACAAAAATTGATATAATTTTACGTGTTTCATTTCTCTCGCGTAATATTCGTCGTATATTTAGATAAAATCAACAGAGTTTTCATTTCGATAATTTAAAAAAGCATATGATTGTGTACTGCAATCAATTTAATAAGACAGATTTAGTGGCAAATTAATAAAACTGCATTTTTTTATTTGAATTACCTAAACATTTCGCTATCTTTTTATAATTTTTTTAATGTAACTGTTACTGTAGTAATTTTTCACAATAAACAATGTTTAATTTGAAAGATATTCTTATTTTTTACTTCACATTTTTTCCATATTTTACATTTTTTGGTCCATATTATATGTACATATTTTGAATTTTTAATACATATTTATCCGAGCCCTAGATATTAGCATCTAATTTTCACATATTGTATTTATTAGTGCTATGTCAACCCGCCTGTATAATATCAGATGCATAACACTTACGGCTTCGGAGTTAATGAATTTTAAAATTTCAAAAACACAAAAACATAACTCTCCGTCTTCACAGTCGGATAAAAATCCTTTCTTTAAGCCACCTGTTTAGAATTTTCTCACGTACATTTATAATTATAATGTTTGTGACAACCCTAATATCATAGAAATTGTAAAAACCAAAGAAATCTCATATCTCCAATGTCCTCATAGATTTCTGTGTGATTTTTTTTAATAGTAACAATACAGTTACGAGCTATGTTTTCAGATAGATATCTACTGCTAATCATAAATGATTTATGAGAAAAAAAATAAAATGTAAAAATCACAAAATTAAGAATATTAACTTTATTATTAATACTAAAATTATTTTCTTTAGCTCATAAAATGCCCTGTACATAATGCCACTTTGCTCTATAAATAATTGTGCAAATATCATTATGCAATTCTTTTATTTCGCCTTTTTTTGAAAATACTGAATTTTCAAAAAAAAACATAATTAACTTCTGGGTGTTCTACTCAAATATTAAAAAAAGCCTAAAGTTTCGGTTAGTATCATAAAAAAGGAATGTCCGATTTCGAGGAAATAACATAATGTGCGTCGTCTTCATCAGGACTTCAACAGCACCATTGTGAGTCACTTCTTTTTCGTCTCAACATGGCTCGTGAAACAACTACTAAAGGTTTTGGCGCTGGCAATACTACACACGAACAGCTCAATTCCGGCACAGACTTGGTGGCATCCATCACAGTGGCAGAGAGAACTCCGCACTATATAAGGTCCATCTCCATCACGTTAGCTAGCAAACAGAAAAACCGCATCAAAATCGGTCCAATCGTAACGGAGCTACGAGGGAACAGACAGACACACAGATACACATGCAAAACTTATAACATCCCTCTTTTTCCGGTTAAAAATAATGCAGTTTGTTTTGCCGTTGGGATTTTTTTAAACATTTGAAGTTTTCTTGTGTTAGCTAACATTCAGAAGTTTAGTAAAAGAAATAAAATACGTTTTTTCTCTAAATATAATATATTTTATCAAAAAGAAATGCCTTATTTGTAAATACATTAATTAAACAAGAATCATTAAAATGCTATTTTTGCCATAGCCGTTATAGCGTTGTACTGTAAGATTTCGAGTAAAAACTCTTTACTGCAATGGACAGCGATATAACAATATCAGGTATACCTTACTTATATTTATTTTCATAAAAAATATATTAAGCCACGTCAAACATGGCTCATTAACACGTTAACTGTCCGTGCCCTACATATAGGGCACTGTGGAGTTAGCCATAGCGTCCGTGCACTATATTTAGGGCACCGCTCCGTTCGAAATTAATGTTATTTCTTGAGCTGGACGTACGAAAAAGACTATTGAATTTGAGGTGGACGTGTGGATTAGGAGTTGCGTAAATAAAACCGCGAGGGACATACGGAATAAACTTAATAATATAAGCGTTAGTTGAGGGTAATTTGGAAAGAGGGTAATGAGGAAAAATTATTAAATAAAACATTAATATTTTCAGTGGCATTCATTAAAATATGACAGGCAGAAGTCTTTTTTACAATAAATACATTTTGTAACCACCTTTGGCGTTAGTCTCCTTGCTTCATTTACCGTCTTTCCACTTTCCGTTAAACTTTAAATTAATTAAGTAAATTTCCGAAATTACGTTATATTTTGACAGTAAAACTTTTAAACAGCTGTCTGATACTTTCTTGTCTATGCCTCACGCTCAAAAAATACAAAAAATAGAAATACCCACAAATAGTGCACTAAAATATAGCTGCAGTTCCTGGTGATACGTCCGTGCACTACATGTAGGGCATAGGGAAATTCAGCCTGTAATACAAATTCATGAAACCTGGAGATAGTCCCGTCATCTCGTGAAGCTCTATATATAATCTTTATTGAAATAATCTAAAAAAAAAGTTGGACGTAGAGTGTCACTTGACCAAATCAACTTGGACAGCTAACGTGTTAATATAATTGTACTTTATATGCAGTTTATATGTATACAGTTTGCTGTACATAGAGTTCAGACAACAGGAGTTACACTCAAGATGTCTTTTGAAACACAAACGTCAAAGTAAAATGCAAGCGGAAACTTTGCGAAGTAAAAGTAAATATGTACGACTGAAAAAAACTTCGAAAAAAGGCAAGGGTACCTAGCAACCTGTATTAGGTTCATTTTACTCTGACGTAATAGTATTTCGATACACCAATATCAACGATATCGAGATATGCTAACTCGCGCTAAGGGTAGTAACAAATATTGTATTAAAGAAAGTAGATAAACATTAGTTTTCAAGCTTAAGTTAACAGTGCGTAAATATGTCAAACAGTGTGGACAGAAAAGGATGGAAAAATACTCCATCCTTTTCGCATCAATTCTATTATGACACATTTACTAAATTTTAAACTAATCCTACTGTATACAAATCTGACAGGTTTGTAAATTACGTTGTGAAGCGTTCTGGTTTTTAAGCTATTGCATAGCTTCTATCGCGGGCCAGTGTGTAGACCGAATCCAGAAATTCCGTAACAAAAATAACCTGACACGGGACTCCTCTACGGTGAGCCGCTAGATGGCGTTGATAAAAAATGCTATGCAATAGCTTTACCGCGGCAGTCCCAGAGTGCCACACGTCTTTTTTTCTATTCAATGACAAGATAATCTTTGACTGTGATCTCTCCTGATGGTAAGTGACGATGCAGTCTAAGATGGTAGCGGGTTAACTGGGAAGGGAAGTGTTTCTACACGCCGGAACGCATATCGATTGGCGGCACGTCTTTGACGGTAGGGTGATAACTAGCCACGGCCGAAGCCTCCCAGACCAGACCGAATCAAAAATTACAAATTCCCAAATTGCCCCCGCATTACAAGTGGAAATGAAATTGGGTAAAGGATTGTATTTAGGGGCTAGTTATGTAAACCTACTTAGGCGACGATTTAGGTATGTGTTGGGTCGGAGTTCGGACCCTCGCGGTTTTATAAACAAAATATTTAAGTGTTTGTACCATTTCAGCCTTAGTTCTTAAGTTACAAAATAAATTTTTTCTTCTTATTTTTCCGAATAAAAGATTTGTTTATATTATTTTCATTACTCATACACGGAAAGTAGGTCTGAAGTTGCCTGAGAAGCGGGTTGAAAGTAATACTTTTCAGCCCTAGGGAGAATCGTTTTCAACTGACAGCTGTCAAATAATTAAAAAAAACTAGTTGTCACATTTTTATTGGAATTCAAATGAAACACGACATACCCGAGTGCATCCATAGACAAGAAGAAAGATAGACTTTATTCATAAAGTTTTTCAAGATGTTGATTTATGTAAAATAAAGTTCACTCAATTTTCTTTAGCTAATTTCTATTTTTATTTTGACTTTCCTTATATTCGTAATGAAAAGCACAGTGTTTACCTCGGGATAAAGACTTATTTAGTCCCTCGAACTATAGGCCCCCTCGCTACGCTCGGGCGCCAAACCCCGTCTCGGGACTAAATAAGTTACTTTCATCCCTAAGGTAACAATGTACTATTCAATGCCACTATCTCTTCCAGTGAAGCGTAAGTTTTGGTTTAGAAGTGGGTGTGACAATATTTCAACGCATGGGATGTGAACCGTTGATACTTTGAATTTCAGTCAGCTTCTTGACCACTGATCTATTAAGGCTCTGCAACCTGAATATTATTTATGAATATCTAGTTTGTTTTTCGCCAAAGAAACATAATGACATTGCCGTATGCTACACGTACAGGCGTTTTTTATACGACTGCCTGAAAACAGGAGTTTTCAGGGTTCATGTATGTATGTGAGTTTCTATATTCCACCATAACTTCTATACGCCTGAACCGATTTTGATGAATGAGGTATCGTTAGAATCCTTAGCTTATTCCAGGTGACAAAGGCTAGTAAAATTTAAAAAAAAATTGATGGGGTGACCATGGTCCCGCATTAAAGCCTAAAGTTGAAAAAAAAATTTCGAAAATAAGATTAAGTATATAATCATCATCTAGAAAATGATGAGTAGATTCTAAAAATATATAACACTATACTTCAATATCGAGTGATTCACAAAAAAAAATGTGAATAAGATTTCAAAGGTAACGACTGTAGTGTTTAACTGTATAGATCGTTTTTTGGCTGGGCAGTCGTGTTTTTTAATTTTTTAAATTATAGCTTGTTCACAACACGACCCGGCTCCTACCAGCACGGACATAAGTCCAGCGCCAACATGTCGTCGGCAGCAATTCTACCACATCCGTGTTGCTTCGGCGTAAAATAAACTGTGGAATAAACTGTCAAAATATCGGTTGGACGGCTTAAGCTTTCTGCATCAGGAGTCCGTCGCGGTAGTGCTGCGTGGGCACGTTCTGTGCGCTGATCCCCATCTTGATGTAGTGGCTTCTCAGCACCATGAGGAAGTAGATGGTGAGCACTGAAACACAAAAAAAACATTGAGTAAGCAAACATGAAAATCTTGACGGTAGTTTCATATTTATGTGGGGAGGAGACCCTGAGGCCGTGGGGCCCAAGTTCCTATCCAGGATCCCATAATCAGATCCTGGCCGAATGACAATGTCACCACCTGGGAAGTATACCCTTACCAACAAGAAAAGAATTTTCCAAATCGGGGAAGATACATAAACAATTTTAAAAAAAGATTCCGACGAATTGAGAACCTCGGAGGTCTCGGGCTCGATTCCCGGCGGGGGCAATTTGGGAATTTATAATTACTAAATTGTCCCTGGTCTGGTCTGGTGGGAGGCTTTGGCCGTGGCTAGTTACCACCCTACCGTCAAAGACGTGTCGCCAAGCGATTTAGCGTTCCGGCACGATGGCGTGTAGAAACCGATTAGGGGTAGGTATGGATTGAATTTACACTGCTATATCCCTTCCAAGTTAGTCCGCTACCATCTTAGACTGCATCGTCACTTACCATCAGGTGAGATCGTAGTCAAGGGCTATCTTGTCATCGAATTAAAAAAAAAACTCTTCTTTTTTTGGAAGTATGTAGGTTAAAAATCGTTGTGGTCAACTCACGAATGCTGATGACCGTGGACGGAGCTTCCTTGCCCGACGCATAGCCGCCGGAGAACTTCGCGATCTGCACGACGATGTTCAGAGCCAGCATAACCACCGCGAACACCAAGTAGATCCTCAAGTAGTTGCGCTTCTCCTGGAAACATGAGGACGGATGACGAAAGAGGAAAGAAAAAAAAGCATTTGTTTAAGAAATTGTGCCACACATCACGATACGAGATCAAATCAGAAATGAGGAGATCCGTAGGAGAACCAAAGTCACCGACATAGCTCAGCGAGTCGCGAAACTGAAATGGAAATGGGCGGGGCACATAGTTCGAAGAGCTGATGGTCGATAGGGTCCCAAGGTGCTGGAGTGGCGACCCCGCACCGGGAAGCACAGTGTTGGCAGACCCCCCACTAGGTGGACCGACGACATCAAACGAGTCGCAGGGAGTCGCTGGATTCAGGCGGCGCAAGACCGAGATCTGTGGAGGTCCATGCAAGAGACTTATGTCCAGCAGTGGACGTCTATAAGTTGAAGAAGAAGAAGATCACGATACACTAAGGTGCATTATTCCAACACTTCCATCCCTCAAGCATTTGCAAAAAAACCCAAGCAATAGAAGCGCCGGACTAACATTTATCGTTCATTTGCGACAAGGGTGACATAATTCAAAATCGACGATGAGAGAATTCTCTCGTTAGAGAGTAATGTTTTGTGGATGCTGCGGTCTCGAAACAACACAGCGGCCAACAAAGCGACAGAGCATTAAGTCACATTCTCTCTCGCTCTTATTTTTTTGTGCTTAGCGTAATGTTGTTTTTATAGCAAAAAGTGTAAATTTTCGACACTAAAATTGGTGAATTTTGAATTATGTCGCCCTTGTCGCAAATGAGCGATATATCATGTGTGGCACAACCCGAAAAAAGGCCCGAGCTCAACAAAAAGCTGACGAGGCAGAGATGTAGGCTCTTTGTGTATTCTATCGGCTATGTCTCTGGTGGGAGGCTTTGGCCGTGGCTAGTTACCACCCTGCCGTCAAAGACGTGCCGCCAAGCGATTTAGCGTTCCGGCACGATGGCGTGTAGAAACCAATTAGGGGTATGGGTTGAATATACACTGCTATATCCCTTCCAAGTTAGCCCGCTACCATCTTAGACTGCATCGTCACTTACCATCAGGTGAGATCGCAGTCAAGGGCTATCTTGTCATTGAATAAAAAAAAAAAAAAAAAAAAAAAAAAAAAAAAAAAAATGTAACTGAGCGTTCTGAAAAGCTATTTGACCTTATTCCACCCTCTTTCTTTTACAACCGAACCGCTCGCCACCGAACACAATTTCACCCTCACCACCTGGGTGCCTGGTCCACTTCGACCATCCGTTATGCCATATCTTTTTTTTTCCACGTACTACGCAACTGTGGAACAAACTTCCTGCGACGGCATGAGGTACTTTTTATTCCGGAATAATAACGATAACGAGGAAAGAGGAGTAATCTTTATATATAAAAAAATTTCAAAAAAAAAAAATGACCAACTGATAATTTTTGGAACATTAAATTGTCAAAAATTACTAATAATAAGTATACCTAACTGTTGTACATTTGAAAGTATATGAGGAAAGTAAGATGCCATAAAATAAATACAGATTTAAAGAAATGTTTAAAAAAATTATGTTGAAAAAAAAACCGTCGTAAGTATAAGGTATATTATTTCATTCTTAGGATAGATGCCTACTAATTACTAACATAGGAGATATAAAAAGTAAAATACATAAAATTCAACTGGATTCAAAGGATCACCCACTTAAGCCAATTAAGATTGTTGTTTTTTTAAATTCCATCCCATTAATGGACTTTTAAGGTCAAATTATTTTATGGTATGTCTGGTCTAGTTCTACCCGTAGCGTGGATGAACAAGTCCAAAAAAATTTAGTTTAATTGGGCCAAAACCGTTTATGACGTGAACTAATTGATTCTATTGCCGATGGTATCACCGCGGGCGTGGGAGCGGTGGTTTTTTGGGTTCAAGGAGAAGGAGTGTTCGAAGACCATAGTTACCCCTCGCATGCCTCCTAAATCATAGTAGTAAGAAGCGGATGGGAGGTCATCCCCGGACTTTAGGAGCGCTGTAATGGTAAATCTTCAGATGCAGATTTGATTTTTACAGAAATAGATCAAGTTTTAACTATCTAAAAAAAACAGGCAAAAATGACACCATATTTCCAAGGGACGATACTGAATAGAAATATAAATTAATGAAAGTTCGACAAAATAAAATCGCGAAGTTAGGTCTAATTTTTAAACAATTTGCATTTACTTTCAATGTAGTGCATATTACAGAGCCAAAATTTTTATATAAAATTCGTATACAGACTACTAAGAGACAATTCAGCCATTTTTTTTTTAATGAATATCTTACGTGTTTAGAATACATGATGTATTTAGCACTTCCGAACCAGTAGTCAATTTGACGATTCGAAAGAACTTTGTAAAAGTTTATTTGAATAAAAAATTATTCTGTTCTATTATTCCCGGGACCATATCATCCGGAGACGAACTTGCTATAACTAGCATTTGTTACCAGCACTACCGGGACTACCGGTACTCGTATAATATCATAATATCGCTTTAATTCAACGTTTCTGATAAGAACCGCTAACGTGTTACCCGCCACCTATAATTAGAGTACCCTCAAGGCAAGAGTGAATAGGCATCTTCTAGGCAAGCGCGCTCCAACCTAGACCTCATCAGTGCTATCCAGTACTGATTATCGTCAAACACAAGCCTGATTCGGATAAAAAAAAATCATACCTTATGCAGTCCAATGAGGAGAACAATAGTGAATGGCAGAGATATCAGGATCAGCACGAGGGTTATAGCGAAGATTATGATGATAATCCTGGCGAGGTACTTGTGCTCCGCCGCCAGCTCATCCGAGTTCAGCAGCGCAGTTCCACCTCCGATGCCCAGCACGGCGAATAAGGCGCCTACTATGTATCCCACCTGCCGAACAAAATAAATATGGAATAGGTTTCAATGAATAGCATGGCAACATTTCAAAGTGGGCCACACCGAACTCGGTACGGTAGGGATAATTTGTTCAGCGCTGGTACCATGGGCGGGAGAAATTTTATCCCCGGGAAAAGGATAAAATGTTTATCCCCTTATCCACCCGTCGAACATGGGCTCAGCGGTGGAAGAATATTGACAGTGGATAAAATAGGAAAAAATTTATCCCCGCAATTATTGCCATTATAAGAAAATCATGGAAGTAGGAGGTACAAATACCACCATACTTCAAAATTTATATCAATTCGATCTCAAAAAGTCATTGTTTTTATCTATACTCCTGATTTTGACAGTTAATAGGCGATTCGTAGGTGGTTTTTGTTTTCGTTTGACCCTTTCAAAAGTCAGAAAAGGATAAGTTTATCTCTTTCATTTGTTCCCATGCTCTAGTCGGGGGAAGTTGCTCCACTTGTAATGTCAAATAGGGATATACTTCTCCTTTCCCCTGTCGCCATGCTTTAGCATAGGGAAAAGGCAATTGTATCCCCTGTCAGTGGATAAAATCGGGGGATAAAATGTTTATCTCCTGCCCATGCTACCAGTGCAGGTGGGGCGCTTATGATTACGGCTGTGAATGCCCGGTTATCTATACTTTCATATAATAAAGCGGAAGAGGTTATTTGTTTGAACACGCTAATCTCTGGAACTACCCGTCGGATTTCAAAAATTCTTTTTGCATTTGTTTATGTAATTCTTGAGGAAGGTTATATAGTACGGTCGCGGAACAGAAAGAAATTCGTACAATGACCTCTTTGCCTACTGACAGTGGTCACACACATTTTTCTATTGAGTGCGGTTTATATAAAATATTTGAAGGAGAAAAAAAATTAGTAGCTTATTAAATAAATTATTTATTTTTAAACAGTTATTATAATCGAGTTATATTAACTTATGAAATAGAAATAAAAAAATGAAAATTCAAAAATCAAAGTCCGATTTCTCTGTATCGGAGTAACTACTGTCCGACGACGTCTCGCCTGTCACAGTTATAACGAAATAATGTACAGTTTTGTCTACATTATGATCTAGACTACCTAAATTCAATTCACAAGCAAACAAAAACAAACCTTAGGTTCGCAAGTAAAAGGTTTACAATCCCCGAGGACGGCGGTCATTGCATTTGTGCGAGCGTGACGCATTATTTTAACGCGGGAGTGACAGAGACAGGTAGTAACAGGTTAATGTACGGAATTCTTTCTGTTCCGCGACCGCACTATAGTATATTTAACATCACGGTACGACCCTTAGAAGCCGAGCGAAAAGAGAGAAAGTAAGAAAAACGCTAAGCGAAAATGAGTTACTAAACGGGAAATGAGAGGCGGTGGCCGAGAGCGGTCAACCGACGAGAGCCGAACCGAAGACTAGGCGAAGGCCGTTTTTTGATACGGAACCCTTCGTTGCGAGTCAGACTCGCATTTGACTGATTATTTTTCTTTTCGCATCATTTCGAACTCACATAAGGCAAGCCAGACAGAGGAAGTATTTTCAAGGTTAACAACTTAATACTAAATTATATGTTGCTTAGGATCTTAATCTTAAGAATACCTAAGTTTTAAAACATGAAAAAATATTGCAGGTTTATCCTTAGCTACCGTTATATATAGTTACTATTATGTACCTAGAACTACTAATATTTATTATACTTAATAATTTATGCCAATGTAGGTATACTTATTAAGGTTTTCCTCTAACAAACTATCCTTCATTATAGGTAGATACGTTTAACGAATAAGGAAAAGATAAAATATTAAGCTATTGCATAGCTTCTATCGCGGGCCTTGAGCGTGGAGACCGAATCCGGAAATTCCGTAACGAAAATAACCTGACACGGGACTCCTCTCACCGCTAGATGGCGTTGATAAAAAATGCTATGCAATAGCTTTACCGCGGCAGTCCCCGAGTGCCACACGTCTTTTTTTGTCTAACTTACTCTTGTTCTCAGCTTTCTACTAGTTGATGCCCGCGGCTTCGCTTGTGTGGATTTAGTTTTCCGATTCTCCTCCTCCGATTAAAATTTTCTGTACGGAATTCGTCCCGTTACGGTTTTATTATAAGTATAGTACAGAAGAAGTTCTGCTTACCAGTTGCAAATAACCGAGGATCAGGCATCCTGTCCTCAGAGGGATGCAGCAACAGCATGTGTCGAAAATGAACTTAGAATCACTGAAAAAAAAAAAATCCATTAATCGTACTATTATAATACTCGTATTATAAAGGCGAAAGTTTGTATTTGTGTATGTGTGTGTAAGTGAAGATACGTTTTTTACTCTTTCACGCCACAACAAATGAACCGATTTGGCTGGGAATGGAGATAGCACAGCATAGCTAGCATGGGCAGGAGATAAAAAATTTATCCCCCGATTTTATCCAATGACAGGGGATAAAATTATCTTTTACCTATGCTAAAGCATGGCAACAGAGAAGGCGATGTATATTCCTATAAGTGTATTCACTGAGTGTTATTTCCACCGCTGTGCCCATGCTCGACGGGTGGATGAAACTAAGCGAGGGAATAAACATTTTATCCTTTTCCCGGGGATAAAATTTCTCCCGCCTATGCTAGATCCCTGCAAGATTAACACATAGGTTACATTCTATCCCGGAAAATTAAAGAGTTCACGCGTTCATTTAGTTTTTAAAACTAAATCCACGCGAGAGGGACCCTATTTAAATATCTCTTTAAGTTTCAACTTTATTTATTTTTAAGCTATTGCATAGCTTCTATCGCGGGCCAGCGTGGAGACCGAATCCAGAAATTCCGTAACGAAAATAACCTGACACGGGACTCCTCTACGGTGAGCCGCTAGATGGCGTTGATAAAAAATGCTATTAAATAGCTTTACCGCGGCAGTCCCCGAGTGCCACACGTCTTTTTTTATTATTTTTGTTATAGCGGTTCGTGAGATACAGCCCGATGACATACGGACAGCGGAAGCTTCGTAATAAGGGCCCGTTGGCACCCTTTTGGGTACGGAGATCTAAAAAGTATTTTTAGTTTTTACAATTTAATATTGTATAACCAATGACCTACATAACATAATACTCGTATAATTTAACGACTTATCTACTTTTTGTGCGTTGTTTGAACAATATGAGATAACTCTGAGAGGTCGTGATAAAAATAGCCGAGGGATCTCCCTCGGCTATTTTTATATATTTTTAATATATATATTTTTGTTATAATTCTTTCAATTCACGAGGGCGTGCGGCTCATGGTTGTGTGTGTATCGTATCTGTATAAGTGTGAGCGAGAGCTTACTCGCGCCTGACCGCTCCCACCTAGGCTCCTGACTAGGGAATGCAATCTCGATCTCGCGAGATCTCGGCCTTTTTTAGCGAGATTGATCTCGGACGAAAAAAGGGCGAGATCTCGCGAGATTAACGAGATTGCACTCAAGCATAAAAAAGTCTTATTCGAAGCGCAGATTCTGCTGAGAAGAACCGGCAAGAAACTCAGCAGTTGCTTTTCAAAAAATAAAAAATAAAAATTTTCACAATAGGTAACCAAACTGTGTTATGGATACAGTGCTTCCACAGTGATTTGATAGATATACGCAGCTACCTACTTAGAAGTTTATTAAAAAATTATACACAATTTGATGCAAAAAAATCGTGAAAATAAATGTTATCTTATAATACTTATAATTTTTTTTGTAATTTATTCAAATATTGTGATTATTTGCAAAAAAACACACAAAACTGCCAATCTCGCGAGATCTCGAAATTGGCGAGATCTCGCAGTATTGTTATTTACAATCTCGCGAGATCTCGCTTGAGCCCCAATATCGCGAGATTTGCATTCCCTACTCCTGACACGCACGCACACGCAATGTGCATGTACACGACGTAACCACAAGTAAAGTTCACGCGCCCTCGTGAATTGCAAGAACTATACCTAACCCATAATTTTTTCTAAATTTATTTACACCAACAACTTCCATACAAAAACAGTCAAACAAATTCTATTACATTATATATATCAGTATGGTTGTCAGTAACAGGCGAAAAAGAAAGAAAATTATCAACTAAACATGCGCTACTTTAAGCCAGGCAATACACGTCAGGTTTTTTCATCCGATTGTCTGATCCGGTAGCCTGATCAGGCTACCGGAAGGCGTTGAAGCCATTACTTTGTATGAACAGTCAATACACGTCCGATCCGGTGGCCGGATCGGACGTCCGAGTCGGAAACGGGCGCGAGGCGTTTCCGATTTTACTGTCGGTCCGATTGTCTGAAGGCGCGGTCTACATACTTCTAGTATGAGACAAAATAGACATCCGGTTACTCCTTCCGATTTTGCCAGTCAGGGTTCCCAACTTAGGGCTTTTAGCCCCAAATTTTGCTTATTGGGATTTTTTAGGGCCCAAAAAATCTAGCGCTGACACTGTGTGGACGCATCGTTGTGGTTCGAATAATGGGCGAAAATTATGAAAAAAAAAAAAAATTCATAATAATAAAATTATTATTATTATGAATTATTTTGGATGTTTTAAATAGAAATGACTCTCAGTAAGTCTTGTCAAATTGATTGGATGAATCCAATAGCGACGTTTTTTCTTCTTTCTCTTTCCTCTCTTTAAAATTTCTGTGGTGGTGTCGTGTGGTGCGGGTTGTTATGTTCCCTCAAATATGGTTGAGCGAAGCAATGGCTGGATCCTGCGTCATGCTCGTGAACGGGTGTCACCAACGGGAATGGGTCTGCTTTTGCCTGCCTGTCTTAACATGTTTTGCATTTTTGAAACTTTATTGTGGAATAAAGTTTCAAAAATGCAAAACATGCTAAGAAATAATTGTATTGCAACAAACAAATAATTGTATACATAGCATAGCATTGTTACCTATTGTAAAAAAAATTTTTTTGAAAAGAGCGACCGCCGAGTTTATTGCTGGCTCTTCTCGGCAGGAACGGCATTCCGAACCAGTGGTAGATTCATTGACGATTCAAAAGTACTTGCAAAAGTTTATTTGAATAAAAAATATTTCTATTTCTATTAACTCGTCATCCACCTTCTTTTCTTCTGCTTTGCTCCAAACGCAAGCACTCGGGATGATAGCTCGGGAACGACTGAGTTCAGAAAAAGCCTGACGGAAAAATCGGATGTGTATCGAGTAAATACGATCCGGTAGCCTGATCAGACAATCGGAAACAAAATCGGACGTGTATTTCCAGGCTTAATAAAAAATAATAAGGAAAAAAGAAAGATAAAAAGATAACAGTGATAAACATCAGTACAAGCGTATAACAAACATTATTAGAACATGCACTACTTCTGTACAACAAAAGCGTTTCTGCGTGAAAGAGTTACATACCACATTTATATACAATACAATACATAGAAACTTTCGCCTTTATCCTATTATCCTATCTATACCTAATTCAAAGTCCTGACTGACTGACTGAGATATCAACGTACAGCCTAAACTACTGAAGTTAGAAACTTGAAATTTTTACAGTTGGTTCTTTTTATGACGTAGGCGTACACTAAGAAAGGATTATTGGAAATTCCACCCCTAAGGGGTTTAAATAGGGGATGGAAGTTTATATGAAACTCCGTCATTTTTCAAGCTGTTTCCATCAAAGTTGGTATTAGAGCTTTCAGTTAAAAATAAAGAAGTACGTGTGTCACAGTTTTTGAAAATTCCACCCCAAAATCTAATTCCACGCGGACGAAGTCGCAGGGGCAAAAGCTAGTCTATAATTATATAAAAAGGCTTGTCCTGACTGACTGACTGACTGACTGACTGACTGACTGACTGACTGACTGACTGACTGACTGACTGACTGACTGACGATCAACGCACAGCCTAAACCACTGAAGTTAGAAACTTGAAATTTTGACAGTAGGTTCCTTTTATGACGTAGGCGAGCACTAAGAAAGGATTTTTCGAAATTCGCCCCCCAAGGGGGTAAAAAGGGGGGTTAAAGTTTGTATGAAACTCCGTCATTTTTTGAGTTATACTCATGAAATTCGGTATTTAGGCTTTAAATTGAAAACAAAAAAGTACGTGTTTCACAGTTTTTAAAAATTCTACCCCCTAAGGGGTTAAATAGGGGTTGAATGTTTGTATAATAGTCCTTCGTTCTTCAAGTTATTTTTCAAGTTACGTTTATGAAACTTGATATTTTGGCTCTTGATTAAAAATAAAGAATTACGTATTTTACATTTTTTTTAAATTCTCCCCCCAAGGGGGTAAAAAGGGGGGTTAAAGTTTGTATGAAACTCCGTCATTTTTCAAGCTATACCCATAAAATTCGGTATTTAGGCTTTAAATTGAAAACAAAAAAGTAAGTGTTTCACACTTTTAAAAAATCTACCCCCTAAGGGGTTAATCTATATATATAAAAATGAATCCCTATTTCCTTGGTCATCGCATCACGCGTGAACGGCTGGACCGATTTCGCTAATTCTTTTTTTGTTGTGTTTGTTATTGTCAGGAGAAGGTTCTTAAAAAAGAAAAAATTAAGAAAATTGCGCGAAAAATTAGAAAATTTAAGAAAACTTAACCACCATATTAAATTATTTCTAATGTAACCGCTTTTGCAATTCAAACTTTTTTGATGTAACCTTATGGCGTTTGACATAACATTGACAGAATGCGTGCTGCCAATTTCGTCAAAGAGTTTCAATATTCATAGTTAAGACAGGACAACGTCTGTCGGGTCCGCTAGTTAATATTATAAATGCAAAAGTGTGGATGTTTGTTACTCAATCACGCCGCAACGACTGAACCGATTTAGCTGTTTGGCCCAGAGATAGATCTGGAATAACGCATATTCTACTTTTTATCCCGGAAAATTAAAGAGTTCCCGCAGGATCAAAAAACCTTAATCCACGCGGACAAAGTCGCGGGAACCATCTAGTAATGAATATTAGTGTGGATTTCCCTAGATTTGTCCCTGAATTTAGCCTCCGCATTCAAAAAAAAAAAAAAAACAAAAAAAAGCCTTGAAATAAAAATTTAATTCAGACAAGTATATATGCAATATGACATCATAGTCGCCTAACATATACGTAGATAATCGTGCATACAATACTTATACAATACAATGCCAGACCGTTCCGATATACACAATGAAAAAAATCTACATAATGTACTGTACAAACAAAAAATATTGAAGTTTGAACTGTCTGTGAATTCGGAATGTCTCACTGTTATTCATTATTCAGGTTTAATTTTATTATTTCAACGATAAATTAAACCAAAAACATGTTCTTAAAATTTTTGGGCGTCCGGACTCCGGATTATCTAAAAACCGGCCAAGTGTGAGTTCGACTCACACGCGATGGGTTCCGCATTATTATTTGTTGTTATAACGATAATAGATATAAATTATGTACATTCTGTGAAAATTTCAAGCATCTACCTATTACGGTTTATGAGATACAGAATGAAAGGATATATTTGCCCATCAGACAACCGCCAAAATTCAAGTAAATTTTACTAGAATTTTGTCTATTGTATATATTTAAAAAAACTATATTTTAAAAAAACCATATTGTATTAATGCTATTTGAACAAATAGCATTAATACAATATTAATTACCTAGCAAATATAATTAGGTATTTGGTTTGAGACCGGCTTTGAACAAAAAAAAGTCGATTGACCCAGATTTGCATCGGTTTCGTTCGAAGGCCCTCCATACTGCCAGTCGCTACATGTTTATATTTGTTTTGTTTGGGAGAGGCCTTCATGTCTAGACTAAATGGAACGATGATGTCATGAACTGGCGTCCTTAAGGCGCAGCGAGGGGCGGCGGGCTATAGCTATCTCAAGGTTATCCCATTAAAACCATACTTCCGTCCTACTCTTTAATTTTCTGGGATAAAATGTAGCCTACTGTGTTAATCCTGGGTGGGTAACGAATGAACCGATTGGAAGCTGAATGGAAATAGCTTGAATGGAAATAGCTCATCTATTTCCATTCAGCTCATACATACATATATACAAACTTGCGCCTTTATAATATTAATGTGATTAATGCGAAAGTATTTGATTTGTCCTTCAATCACGCCGCAACAGAGCTGTATCCATACTATGGATTCCATAGCCCTGTTGCGGCACTCTCGATTGTATGGCTATAGTCCAGGGAACGACATGGTCTACTTTTATCCCGGAAAAACAGAAGGTTCTCGCGGAATTTTAAAAAACTTTACGCAGATTAAGGCTGAAATCTATAGACCGCACTGTCACTCAGCTCAGACTCAAGACAGAGGTAAAACGAGACAGATTTATGTCATAGCATATTTGTGTCTCGTTTTAACTCTGTCTTAAGTCCGAGCTTAGTTAGAGCACTCTCTATAGATCTCACCATAAGTCGCGCACAAAAGTAGCCTGTGTACAGACCGTTCACTAATCTATGCCTTGCCGTCATGTTGGCACCATTGTTTGTCAAACTGGGGCCCAAGTCTGCTATTGCAATTGTAATTGTATTGTCTATCAATGACATCCCAATTGCTACTTTTAGCAATTTTGGTAGTCTACTAATTCAATGGCGTCACAATTGTTTTCCGATGTATTGCCACTGACACATCTAGCTTTGAATCTAGCTTAAATAAACGTTTTTAATATGTAGCTTTTTTTTGAAACTCATTTCGGCAAACGCTTTTTAAGCTGATGGCAATACCGAGGTATCATTGAATTACAATCCAATTATAAGAAATCGAACGACCATTGTGAATTTAGTAGACTACGAAATTTTGGATCAATGATAATTGAATTGTAATTGTATCGCGGTTCAATGACAATGACATGTAAAATAGTAGACTTGGGACCCTGTTGTTCTTTTTCATTGAAGTAATGGTGCCAACATGACGGTAAGGGGCAACTGGCTTCGTTCCGAATGTCCTTCATGCGCTAAATGTTTAGATATAGACATAATTAATTTGTTTGAGAGAAGCCTTCATGTCGGGACTCGGAATTAAATGGTTAATGGAGCGATGATGTCATGCACTGGCGTCCATGAGGCGCGGCGTCCTTAAGTTAGCTATCTACACGTGTCAAGATTATCCCACTGAAACCATACTTCCATCTATCCCTAAATTATTAATGCGAAAGTGTCTGTTTGCTGACTTGTCCTTCAATCACGCTACAACAGAGGAATTAATCAACGTGATTGAAGACCAGCTTTTTAACCGATTTCCAAAAAAGGAGGAGGTTCTCAATTTATCGGAAGCGGATTTTTTTTTATGTATGTTCCCCGATTACTCGAAGACGCCTGGACCGATTTGGAAAATTCTTTTTTTGTTTGAAAGGGTATACTTCCCAAGTAGCCCCATTGTTATTAGGTCAGGATTTGATGATGGGATCCTGTAGAAATCGAGGGAATTCTTCAAGTTTTACAGGCACACTTTGTAGTGAATAGGTATCCGTTGAGTATTTAAAATCAATAAACAAACCTACATAATATCGCTCATTTGCGACAAGGGTGACATAACTCAAAATTCACCAATTTTAGTGTCGAAAATTTATACTTTTTGCTATAAAAACAACATTACACTAAGCACAAAAAAATAAGAGCGAGAGAGATTGTGACTTAATGCTCTGTCGCTTTGTTGGTCGCTGTGTTGTTTCGAGACCGCAGCATCTACAAAACATTACTCTCTAACGAGAGAATTCTCTCATCGTCGATTTTTCATACATAATCAGTAATCAATTATTATGATTAAAATCACTATGAAGTTTCAAACAGTTTTTGAAAAAAAAAAACTGACCGCTTACAAAATTTAAATACCTACCTACCACTAGCAATACGAATGACCTCGGTAACTCCCAAACTAATACATCCTACATAATTATTATGCATTGCACAATGTACGAATGCGTAAAAATATTAATATATCTCGACTGTCATCCTTTCAAGACTAACTAACGAGTTATAGCCGACTACGATAATAGTGTAGGTAGGAAATTGATATTTAAAACATTTAAGTTGATGCGACGATTTCTTGGAAAAAATAGGTAGGTAGTAATAGCGATAGAGTTTATAATATAGAACATTACCTATTTTCCTATAATTCTTACTTTTAGTCCCAGAATCTGTTTATTAAAAACATGACTACGGGACCCTATTTACCCTTGGTGTGACACGCACTTGACCATCATTTAACAAAGTTTAAAAAAAACTAATTTTAAACGTGTTTTTACCACTTAGGTTTTTATCAATACCTAAGACTAATTAATCGCTGTGGTTTATCAAAAAGTATCCGTGATAATAATAAGTTCTCACCAATGACTGCGAACTTATTTTATGTTTAAATATTATCTCATCTTGAAATGCTTTTAAAAGTTATAAAACAGTATCATATTAAGTCTATAGTAGGACGAAGACTAAGAAGTTTAGTTTTAAAGAAAAAGAGTTTTTGCAAAATTCTCATAGGCGAAAACATATTTTTCACTCACTAGCTCAAAAATGGTGCCTTTGCAGTCATAAAGCAGTGGGCAAAAACGAATTTTGCTCACTCAGTAAGAAAAAGAGTTGTCTCAAGAAAAGTTCAACACTTTTTGTGACTGAGTGAGCAGAAACGGCTTTTGCTCACTGGTTTTAGACAACAAAGACCCTTTTTGAACTATCTATGTATTTATTTATTCTGTACATTATAATCTTAAAAACTAACCACTACTACTAGTGAGGTGAAAATTTGTATATATCACAACGATACCAAAGTTTTTTTTTTCTTGCCTCTGAATCCCTCACTACACTCAGGATTCTAACTTAGAATCCCTCGCCCGCTCGGGGGTTTAAACTAGGCACTCGCAATAAAAATGAACTTTACTATCTTGTTGAACAAATAAGTACCTATTTCTAACCACTTTTCATTACAGTTAGAAAGGAGGAAGGCTTTAGAAATTAGAAGGAAAACGTGTTTCTGACTAATTATTATTATTCTTGTAAGTGAAAATATATATTTCTTACCACTTTACATTACAGGTTGTAAGAAACTGTATGTTTTACACTATCAATTGAAATAAAAAGACCACAACACTCGTTAGTAAAATAACATACGATTTTAAATAACGTTATTAAAAGTTTTCGAACTCCAACGAAACGAATTAAAAAAACTCGGGCCAAAAGACAGCTTCAATAAATCTTCCAAAAAAAAAAAAAAAGGAAGCCATAGTCTATAACCTACGTTCGGAATGTGCCCGACTGGAATTAATTTCTGAACGTTAAAATATACAATTTAAATTCTTTTAAATTACTACTTAAAACTAACCTTTCTGCTGTGATCACTCGCACGTTTGTGTTCTTGTCTTCCATCTTGCTTTTTAAATGTTATTTCCAATGAAATAGGTGGTATAATAAAATGGCACCGAAACAGGCGTGAAGCCAATACCACAACACTGCACTGAATGTGGGATTGGTGTTCCGTGTTACCAAACGGCAAACGCACGAAAAAATAAACGGTCAAGTGCGTGTCGGCCCGCTCGAGCTTTAGGGTTCCGTTACAATATTGTGCGTATTTTACTCAATACTCACAACCCTCACAACCTACTACAACAACAACTCCTTACGAGGAGCACATAAAAATGTTTAATTTAATTTTTTTTCATTTATTTGCATTCATGTCTACTACATCTACTACTTACATCATCTACTTACATGTCTAAAACATTTCATCTTCATCATGTTTAATCGTCAGTTAGATTACATGAAGCCCCGTCAGGGCGTTGCAAAGTTACATTATAAATAATTTGGTTACTTTGACAAGAATACTATAATATAAGAATATATAATAGTTTGTAATGAATTTTACAATAACATAGGTTAAATTTTATTTGTGATAATGGAATAGTTAATATTGAATCATACATATTTCTAAAATTAAAACTAAATACCGATGTCATCGCAGCGCAGCACAGTTGGAAGCCAAAATGCTGGCAGTATTTTTTGGATGGCTAAATTATTTCTTTGAACAAGGTGCTGCCAGTTCTATGTGAGGCTTTTTGACTTTTTTGAAAGTGCTTCAAAAAAGAACCTTTGGGCCCCACAGCTTCAGGGTCTCCACCGTAAAAAGCACAAATATGAAACTACCATCAGTGAAATAAACAAGAAAAAAAAAATCAAATAAATCAAATAAAAAGTTTTTTCAAAAATTTCATTTCACAGCGTTGTTGTAGACGTGACTATTAATAGAGAGTTTTACCTACCAATAAAACTTACCTATTATTTTTCCTGAGATATCCGGAATCCATGTTGAGTGTAGCCTCCGTTTTTCGTATGTTCTGACTTAGCGTTTCCCTCGCTTCCGGTCCCCACCACTGTATATCCGTTTCCGCTTTGGATTCAATATGGCGACGCAGCGGGATCGCAGGTGGGGCCATCTTATTTTCTCATTATAAGCGTGTACCAGGTAGAAATTATGTGGATTCCGGATATCTCAGGAAAAATAATAGGTAAGTTTTATTGGTAGGTAAAACTCTCTATTATTTGTTCCGTCTTCGATATCCGGAATCCATGTTGAGTGATGTGTTTGCTTTCTCCTGGTACTATTAATTTATTGATGCTATAATGTGTTAAAATGCTATGGCATGCCAGAAGAATCAATGTATATACTATACTAACTGTACTATAATACTGTAACAATTATTGAATAATTTCCTTACCAATTTAATCATGATACCACCGAATCGTAGTGTGGGATCACATCATTGACCGAGCCAATGGAATTACGGACAACAATCAGTTCCTTGACGGCTGAGGTCCCCTTCTCCATTAAGGAAAGAGAGCGACTTGGCCAGAACTCGACCTTGGGCTCTGCGCTACGGGTGAGTTACTTACCGCCGTGCGCGCGTTTTAATGTAAGAGCACTTTTCGCCAACTTCTAAATACAATTGTCTTGTAGCAGGTTCATACTGCCTTCTAAGTATAATAAATAATAATTGTGACCATTACATAATTAATCTTAAATCTTACCTGTAAATTTCTCACAACAGACGGATCCAGTGTACAAATTTGAATTCTTGTGAGCAGTTTCTATTTTGGAAACAAAGGCGGTCTATATAATAATATGACATTTACACACCTTATTATGACCGCTCTAAACCATCATATGCTCTGGATCAATCCTTGGCATAGTGAGATCATGCACTCTCAATACAATGCAAGCAGAAGCAAATAGCAGTACGTTTTGAGATAAAAGCTTCCTTTATCTTGGCTCTGAGAACTAAAAAATAATTAGTTATAGATATGATCAAATAGAATGGAACAGAATAGAATGGATTTAATTCAAATAAACTCCCACAATATTGGTTTTGAATAGTCAAGCGCATTTATCTATACTTGCTTCGGATTGCCGTTTCTGTGTAAACAGATACTTTTTTAAAAAACTGTTTTACAGGAAATACATATTGATGATGATGTACAGTTCCTGTTCAAGAGGATAGACAATATACGGGTTTATGAAAAAGCATTGTCACATAAACCAAGTCTATCCACCTCTAATCAACCATGCTCCTAGAATATGAGTTCTGTACCTTCGCTGAATGTTTACTGTCAGCGTGCTGATCCGTACTAACAAAACAAACAAATAAATAAATAAATAAATAAATAAATAAATAAATAAATAAATAAATAAATATCTGTATCTAGTATCTGATATGGTTTCTATACTTCAGAACCGTTCGATCATAGCTCCTTGATCGTAGCTTCGATAGGACAGCGCTTGCAATATTAGATTGGGTAGCAGAAACTACAAGCCCAGTTTGTAGATCCAGACGGAGAAAGGGAATTATCATGAGCAAAGGCTTTCTCGTTCTGTGGATATAATAACTCGTATTTCGAAGCAGAACAGAACCACACTGGTGACTCCCACATCCGAAACCTGACCTTCGTAGTTGGTGGTTTCGGAATATGTAATTATTTGTGGAGAGAGGTATTTCGGCATATGTCCGGTGTATTGCTGTACTGTTTGACAATGACGCCACCCTTGGCAAGTAGTGCACGTGGCAAACTCCTCATTAGGAACTAGGCCTGTCTGAGGGACGTACAGCCTTTCGACTGTTCCTGTAATGCCATGCGTAGCGTGAGGCATTTTTGGTTCCGACAGGGGTTTGGAATTGATCCGTTTACCCCAAGTAACTCCTAGAGAGTTAGGTGTTGGGTCGGAACCAATACAGGCTTGTCGAATAAGACGTGTCTTAGCGAACAGATCCACACTGGTGTACCCCACATGCGAAACCTTCGCGTCGTTAGTCGTTTCGGAATATATAATTAATTGTGGGGAGAGGGATTTCGGCAGATGTCGAGTGTATTGCTGCACTGTTCGACAATGACGCAACCCTCGGCAAATAATAATGGACGTGGCAAACTCCTCATTAGGAACTAGGCCTGTCTGAGGGACTTACTGCCTTTCGACTGTTCCTGTAATGCCATGCGTAGCGTGAGGCATTTTTGGTTCGGACAGGGTTTTGGAATTGATCCGTTTACCCCAGGTAACCCCTAGAGAGTTAGGTGTTGGGTCGGAACCAATACAGGCTTGTCGATTGATCGTCCCACCTTCTTGAGCTTCAAAAGTTGCAAAACAATTATTCTGTTTCATAATTGCCTAGCAGGAAGGCCAGGACTATAACATCAAGTATTGATTTCTTAGATCCACTGCTATCCAATTCGCGACTGCGGTGAAGGCCCGTATGAAATGCATTAAAAGCCAAGTGTACACATGATATTTGGCACAGTTTCCTTTTATAGCTCGCTCTAAATGAACTATACTGCTAATCAACGTGAACAGATAGAAATAGGCCGAGCAAGTCAGGCTTTACCATCCAGTATTTGCTTTGTATAAACGATTATATTAATAGTTGAACCTTTTCAAAATGACAATTGTGCAAACAGGTTCATCTATATGGCTCCCAGCGGGAAATCAAACTCCGGTCTTCCGCGTGACAAATGAAAACAACTATCAGTATACTGACTCCCGTACACCACATCGAAGCTTATGAGATCGAATACGTTACATCGATAGCTTGTAATATCAACCTTTCATCATAACGAAAGTATATCAGATCATCGTTTATGACATCGAAAATCAGAAAATTTAGCTTTCTAATAAGTTGCAATCTTATAAATTATGGTCCTCTTCACCCGACCAAATCATCATTTATCCAATCATTCAAAGGAGACTGAAAGCGTTTCAGCTCCTCGTTAAAAACAAGAAATTCTATAAACCTGAAGAAGTAAATGAGTTACTTTGTCTAGCATTGGCATGAAGCTGTCTTCTTTTAAGCTCACTGACGTTCCGCTGATATTTATAGTTCGCTGCTCAGGTCTTGGTCATTATATTGCAGTATAAAAAAGGTATTGCCGGTCCCTTATGCCGGGCTTAAATATCGCAAATTTCAGTGTCTCATTAGAGCACGATACTGCTTGAGAGACTTACTTGCGTTTTTGAACGAGATGCTGAAGTGCTTTGCGTAGCGTTAGGCACTTCTGCTCTGACAAGGACTTTGCGTTACGTTTTGTGTCCCATGTCATGCCGAGAAAGTCAAGGCATTGTGTCGGAGCCAGCACAAACTTATCAAAGCAGAATGTCCAGCCCCATAACTGCGTTATTATTATTCTTAATGCTAAATCCGTGCAGTTTGCTAAGAGAAAATCGTCCAAATATGCTACGCACCTGACATAGTAACTTCTTGGGTAATGCCTTTCCAATACACATGGATATTGGACACATGGTTCGGGAGCTACTGACAAATCGAATGCCAGGCAGGTAATTTAAGGCAGTAGGTGCCCATAAAGAACTCACAGAATGTACACGGATGTGATCGCACAGCCAATTCACAAAACCGATGTATTGTTACAAACAAACTTGAAGATTATACTTAGATAGGTACGGAATGTCTAGCCTTGTTTAAGACTAAAAAGAACGTGAAAAAGAATAGGTTCTTAATATACCTATCTCTAACGGTTACAGGTTAGAGACTAACCTATAGCTGATCTGGGAAGTTATGTCGTGAATAGTCTTAGTACTGAAACATTGCATAACCTCTTCAATATTATCTGTGGCTTTAAAATAAATGGATTATTTTCTCGGAAATCCCCGTGAATGTTACCGAATACTTTAAATGGTTATGTCGGTAAACCGTGAATAAAATTGCTTACCCTCTTAGTTATCACTACTATTGTTTGGTTAGGCTTATTGTTTTATTTGCCCCCCTATTTTTTTTTTTTTTTTTTTATTTAAATAACGTTGGATTGACTCGTTATTAAAGATTGTAAACTAAGAGGGATTTTACACAACATATCACTATGAAAATTCGGAGTAATATGACGTAATAAAACGTCTTAGCACGTTTAAATAAAATTTCATAGCACGACATTTTGTAATCAAAAGTATAACAATTCGTCAAACAGAAACATTTGAAAATATTGATACTTTTCTCTGGACTTTGACAACCGAAATTTGAAATGCATAATTTCAATTTATTTATTTAAGCCTTCATCAATCACCACCTTATTGCAAGGCGGTAATTGCAAAGCATATTCTTATCATTTACCTATATTTGGTAAAATCGCCTTATTATTTACAAATATTCACCATGCGATCGCGTGGTCTTTGTCAAAAAGGCTTCTTGTTGTCCAGAAAAATAAAAATTTAAAAATACTTACCGATTTGCGTACCATTTCTCGAACCACCCATTTCAACCACCAACCATTTCTTGATTCACTTCACTAGCAGCTCAAACTTGATGAATTCATCGAAACTCCTTCGTCGACGTTATTATCCATCGCAGAAGCGAGGGAATAAATTATTAAATATTAATTATCAATTTTATATCAATTTAACTTATTTTTTTTTTTTTTTTTTTTTAATTTTTATTTTTAATATTTAATATTTTATTATAATTAACACTCGTTTGGGATATGTATTTACCCAAAATATATTTTAAGTAACACGTCTGAACACTACGAAAAACGACGCTATAATGAGAAAATAAGATGGCCCCACCTGCGATCCCGCTGCGTCGCCATATTGAATCCAAAGCGGAAACGGATATACAGTGGTGGGGACCGGAAGCGAGGGAAACGCTAAGTCAGAACATACGAAAAACGGAGGCTACACTCAACATGGATTCCGGATATCGAAGACGGAACAAATAATATGACTTGTTATATATCAAGTTAAATTAAGCTTTTTAGTACCAATAGTCTCTGAGTGTGAGCTTATCCTGAAACAGACGGACAGACGGACGGACTTTATGAAATTATAAGATTTCCTTGTTGTTTTACTACGGAACCCTAAAAACTGTTTATAACATGCACGCGGTCGCCGGCGTCTTTGTAACCGGTTAGGTTTACGAAGACAAGACGCGGCAAGCGATAGGCTCTAGTTATATGTAATAGCTGTTACATATAGATACAACATGGTACCTACTGTAAGCCCACTTATCATTAGAGGTCAATTATAGATCTTTATTATTGTATGATTACTATTTTGTTCAATTCGTGAGTTTAAGTATTCCTTATAAATTAATCTATCAATAATTATAGAATTTATAATAACGTATTATTTAAAATATAATATAATTATAAAATACATCCATGACTGCGGGTAGCGGCCATGGACTGGACTCGCCAAGATGGCGGACGGGGTTGTTTACGGTGTGCAATAATTATAATTTTAAACATGTAAAATATACGAGGCGTGATTAACTAGTGGAGTTAATTTCATTTGAAAATTCCCATTTACCTGAGGCTGTGGCAACACTACCTACCAGGAACTTACAATATCATCTACTGTAATCTATTTTTCTTAGGTATCATAATATTATGATTTATGACTGCTATGGCCGATTTCACTAACGTAAAACAATGACATTAGAAGAAAAAAGAGAAGAGAAAATCCGACACGACCGGAGAGAGACGTGTATCTACGTGCTCTCCGGGCTGCACATACCTACCTGTTGCATTTGATTCATGGAAGTAGTAAATGTATTTGATTCGTGTGTCAAATCGGCCGGGCGCCGGCCGGCGCGCCGCCATGACACAACAAATCAACTGGTGGCTTGAGAACCCCGCACAGTGCACACCGCACACCTTGTGAACACATACAAGTAGTTTTGGAGGCATGCCAGCCACATGTCCCCTACAAAATAGTTAAATTTTAGATTCTTTGAAGACTTTATACGACTGCCTGAAAAAAAGGAGTATATTGTTTTCAGGGTTGTATGTATGTGACTTTCAATATTCCACCATAACTTCTATACGCCTGAACCGATTTTGATGAATGAGGTATCGTTAGAATCCTTAGCTTAATCCGGATTTAGAAAATCCTTTTTTTGTTTGAAAAGGTATACTTCCCAGTTGGTCCCGTAGTCATCAGGTCAGGATCTGATGATAGGATCCTGAAGAAATCGAGGGAACTTTTCAAATTTTATAGGCACAATTGATATACTTTGTAGTGGCGTTTGAAGTCGGTTTTGTAAGAAGAATTTTTACGTTTAAATTATTTCAAACTGCGGCAATTGGCCTCTAGATAAATAAAAAAAGTCCAACTTCTCAAAATTGGGATAGATAGTTAATCGCCATCAGACTTCTATTAGGTTATATTCGTTTCCTAAATGAAGAATAAAAATCTAGATGTCTCTTTAACAAATTCTGTTTATATTGACCCGGACGTCTCTTAAGTCTAATCTATTATCTAAATATTATCATGTATCTTCCTTTAGTACGTGTTTGCACAGCTCTATGTACAAACGCTGATAAATTTCGAAGATCGTAACATAATATTTTAAGAATAAAATTAATGAACATTCCCATTCCCAGAACAGACCCATTCCCGTTGGTGGCGCTCGTGAACGGGTGCCACCAACGGGAATGGGTCTGCTTTGACTGCCCGTCTTGACATGCGTTGGATTGGTGTACCTACGTATGCATTTTTGCATTTTTGAAGCTTTATTGTGGAAGCATTGTATACATAGCATAGCTTTGTAAAAAAAAATTTTTTTGAAAAGAGCAACTGCTGTGTTTCTTACCGGCTCTTTTCAGCAGAATCTGCATACCGAACCGGTGGTAGATTTATGACGTGTCATAAGAGCTACAAGTTAGCCTACATGAAATAAATAAAGGAGACGGTCCATTTTGGGACTACTCGTGTACCATATACCACGAAAAAACAAAAAATACAAAGAGATCACTAACAATAAAATCAATTAGATAATCATAATAAATAAATTGCAAAAATAAAAATGTAATTTCAAGTTTTTCGGTACTGTTCACAACACTTACAAGATGGCTACGTTTCAACCACAGAGAAGGCAGTAGGTAGGTACCCTAGACGCAAGTCTGTCAAATGTCATTTCTGAGTTATCTGACAAGTGACGTGATATTTTTTGTTTATTCCGAGTATTGTTGCAGAACTATCGAGAGTTGCGCTATCGATAGTTGACCTCGAAAATCAGTCATATAATCGATAGTTCTATCGATACTATTTGCACGTGATAATACTATCGAGAGTAATGCAATCGATACTGTCGATAGTATCGAACCTATCGACAGACTAGTTACCTATACTATCGATACTATTGATACTATTGAGCTTGAGCGATATTACTAACTATCGATGACATAAAACTGTCAATAGTATCGATACTTCAGTAATACTATCGATAGTATCGAACCTATCGACAGACTTGCGACCGTTACTATCGATACTATTGAGATAACTATTGATACTATTGACCAATAGTATTTACTCTTTTTTTTAAATCGATAGAATCGATAGTGTCGATACTAATTGTCACGTGCAAATAGTATCTATAGAACTATCGATTGTATGACTGATTTTCGAAGTCACGATACTATCGATAGACTATTACAATCGCAACATCACTGATTCCGAGCTTTGTTGTGGTGTTGTGAACTCGTGAATGCGTTTTTTATGTTTCTTGTGGATTTTCTCTGGCGATGATCGTATCATAAAATAATAGGTATGTATCCAATATGTAATTCACAAACAGGTAGGTATTTATTATGTTCTTCAAATGCAGATCAATGACCTCTTGATATTTTGACAGCTAACGTCAGAAACATGAATCCGCCCGCCATGATACGTATGTTATGTTGCCTTACGTGCAGAAAATAAATAATATTTTGCATTGAAATTAAGATGAGTTCGTGGATTTGATCGATCAAAAATGCTTTAATATTTTATTTTATTTTATTTTATTACTGGTACAAAACCTGTCCCACGCTCCATACAATTTTGGACCGTCTCCTTTGAATTTGAATTTGAATTGCTATTGTTTTGAAGTCGGTCATAAGTCATAAAATACTATACTCTACTACCGATTTTTAATTGAAGTATTAGAGCAGTAAGTAGGTAGGTACGATACGATGAAAGATAAAGGAATCTGTACGTAAAGTTCAAAATAAAATTATTTTAATACGGTTCTTCTTCATTATTTAACTAATACCTACATAATACCTACTTAATTCATCACAAGTCACAACACGACAGAAAAAATCCTCCTTGAACTTTTTACGGGCGTACCTATTGCAAGCCGCCGAAACGTGGCGCCCAGGCAAGGTTATCTGTATTATCTGTTATGTTTGACTCAAATACCGAATTCGTTCATGCGATAATACAGCCCACGACAAGCTGTGGCATCTTTAAAACATCATTAATTGTATTGTGGTAATTAACAACGGCCACAACGCGTTGAGATATACTATAGGTACCTACCTACTCTAAACACTAATTTCATGATACATATTATGACATCACAAAACCACAATTTAGCACTTTTTGAATGCCGTTTTATATTATAAATAATGTACTTAAGTAAATATTTTCCTGACATGAAAATTGCGTTTTTTTTATTCGTTGACAAGGTAGCTTTTGACTGCGATCTCACCTGATGGTAAGTGACGATGCAGTCTAAGATGGTAGCGGGCTAACTTGGAAGGGGTATGGCCGTGTAGATTCAACCCATACCCCCTAATTGGTTTCTACACGCTATTGTGCCGGAACGCTAAATCACTTGGCGGCACGTCTTTGACGGTAGGGTGGTAACTAGCCACGGCCAAAGCGACCCAGACCAGACCAGAGACAATTTAGAAATTATAAATTCCCAAATTGCTCCCACCGGGAATCGAACCCTCCTAGAAGACCTCTCAGTTATAAAACCACAGCGCTCACCACTGCGCCAGGGAGGTCGTCACGATCGCAATCACCGCTCAATGGGTGAATTTATGGCGTTCTTGCTATATCAATACATTTTAACCAATAGCGTGAGAGTAACTATTACCAGCTTTTTTTACCGAGGTGATTCAACCGTTAGCCTGTAGCAATTATTTTTAGACAATCCCAAAACTAGTTGCAAAAGGTGCTGTGACAAGTTCTGGCGGCTATTAACCTTTTTACAACCGTGAACCACTCCACCTCCACCTGTAGAGTTAGTGCGAGTTTGCACGTGTCGACAACTTTGATAGATTTCGAGTCCTGAAACATGTTTATAAAAGTCAAAGTAATTTCGACCTAAGGTAGTGTGTAGTTCTGAAAATTAGACTTTAAAACAAGCGACTTTGCAGTTATAATATAAATGGAATATATAAAATATTCATAATTTGTAGTGGCGTTTGAAGTCGGTTTTTAAAAAGTTTTTTTTTATATATTTTTATTATCTGTCAATTTTAGTATCACGGAAGGCACTGTTATTACCTTGTAACATTTACAAACAACACATCTGCAGTTTACACTAAATATTAAAATTAAATCCAACAACATACATCTGGTATCGTTTTTAGCTTACCACATTAACTTTTCGGATGGTCAATTTTGGAACTAATCTAACGAGAAAACTGAGGACTTTATTACTTTGATAATAAAGTTCAAAATGCCAGAAGATATTTGGTATGCAACTACATCAACGCCCCCTTCATCCGCAATTTGGCAATTGTATGTTATCTATATGAAATATATGTATAAAACAAATACTCACATCGAGCAGAACAATTTATCGCGCTGAGAGATAAATGAAACCGGTCGGTCAAGCGCGAGTCGATAACGCGCACCGAGGATTCCGTATCATGGAAGGAAACGTATCATTTAAGTGAAAGTATGTAAAATATTCTTTTCGAAACAGTAAAATATCTTAAATAAATTATTAATCAAATATTATGTACTTAACTATTTCTATATTATACCGCCTCAATGTCAAACCCCATAATATGTTGCGAGCGCATAAGTTTTTTTCAGAGCATCAAAATCTTGTCGATCCACTGCAGTCCAATTTAATTACGAATCCATCAAACAAAAAACAAATGCAATGTCACATTAATATTATTAGCGATTTTTCGCGGGAATGGTATTTTCGACACTATGGTATGTTAGAAGAAAATGAAAACCTATTATAGAATATGCAAAAAATCAATTTAATAACCCCACTTCAATCTCCCATTTCGTAATGAAACAAAAATATTTTTTAAATTTTATTATTTTGCAATGACGTTGGGCAAGTATTAGTTAACGCTTTAAAAAAAGTTCAAGTCGATAGCTAATGCTATGTCTGTTACAACTCAGTCTAGGTACCTACATTAGTAGAGACTGATAACACAGACACACGGACGAAATCCCAACATAATATAAGAGTTCACTTTTAAGCGATTTCGAGATGGGATTTTTTTTCTACGGAACCCTAAAAATTCAAAATGGGATGTAAACTTCTCATTTTTAGAGATCCGTTTAGTTTGTAACGTAATGTAAGTAAACCTAAACACTTAAATAACCAATAGACGACCTCCCTGGCGCAGTGGTGAGCGCTGTGGTCTTATAACTGGGAGGTCTCGGGTTCGATTCCCGGTGGGGACAATTTGGGAATTTATAATTTCTGGATTGTCTCTGGTCTGGTCTGGTGGGAGGCTTTGGCCGTGGCTAGTTGCCACCCTACCGTCAAAGACGTGCCGCCAAGCGATTTAGCGTTCCGGTGTAGAAACCGATTAGAAGTATGGGTTGAATTTACACTGCTATACCCCTTCCAAGTTAGCCCGCTACCATCTTAGACTGCATCGTCACTTACCTTCAGGTGAGATCGCAGTCAAGGGCTATCTTGTCACCGAATAAAAAAAAATAGAAGTTAAGTTAGTAGATTTTGTTCAAAATATATTATTAGGTACATAAAAAAGTAAAATTATATAAGAAACCTTTGTGAAAACATAGTAAACACTTGACAATTCGAAATCATTTTGTAAAAGCTTTTTGAATAAAAAATACTTTCTATTCTAATGGTTCGCAGTACGGCTGTACCCAAAATATTTAGTCGGCAAGATTATTTAGGAATCACGTTGGTACGTTGTTTTCTTGTTAAGCTTGTTGGCAGCAAATAAAATAATCCGCAACATTATTGACTAGCTAAGAAACTTAAAATCTGTAGCAAATGAACACAGGTTAGAAAAATAAATTCTCCAGGTGCAATATAGCTAAATTACAGTTGTTCGACATATTCAGTTTGTCACCAATTGAAAAACACGCATAGCATCCGCTGATCGAATCTAACTCGATTCGAACTGTAGAACCAACTTCCTGCGACGGTGTTCCCACTAAATTACTACATGGGGTTATTCAAGGAGCGGACCAACAAATTCCTGAAAAGCGGGCAACGCATTGGTGGTGCCTCAGGTGCTACAAATGTTCAAAATATAAAAAAAGCTTGTCAAAATAATATTAAAAGTGTGAACTGAACTTTGTGACGTTATCACATCAAAATACAATAATATTATTATTTAAACAGCATTTAACTGTTGTAGACTGTATTTTTTCTCCTCCCGTTTTATGGAACTAAATGTAAAAAAATTATGCCAAATACGGAACCACGCGAAAATGTGCTTATTTTCACAGCTTGCCACTTATATCCATATTATGATATTATACAAACGCAGATGCTATTTTTGTTTATTAAATTGTTAGTTTGAATGTGTAATGTAAACTAACCAGGCATCTGAATGTTGAGTTTCGCAACCAGTTTCATCCAAAGTGACGTATTGTTTGCTTTTTACGTGTAAAATACGTAAAAAATCCTTCTATGGGCTCTTTCAACGCTGTACCTTTCACTGCAAGATTACCAAGTACTCTATATCTATCGGGTCTTTGTCATCAAGACCCAATTCTCCTACCGATTTCCTAATTTCAGTTTTAAAATCATCAAAAAAAGTAAATACAATCACATTTACATTCAGTTTATCTAATGTGACTTCATAGTGATTAAAGTAACTAAAACGTAGATAGTGTTTAAGCAAGCATTGAAAGAAAAGGTTTAACAAGTATAAATTGGCCAAAAGAGACAAAGGCTTTGATTGGCTTTGGAAGTTTTGATGATTATAATAATTGTGAAGTTATATTATTAAAAGTAGACCTGAAGGAAATTGCTATAGCAAAGGATCTGATATTCAGTAATGTAAACTGTAGAAGTATAGCAATTGACCAAAGAGAGCAAGTTAATAATGAATTAAATTCGATGAGTTAAACTAGTAAGATAGTTTAAAATCGAGTAACAATGAATTAAGTGAAGTGAAGTGGTACTTCAGTTAAATGAATTATATAAGTTGACAAGAAGAAACTTAATAGAAGAATAGAAAATAAACAGAAACCAAATTAAAAGCTGCAACAATAAAATATATTGGTAAACAGATCTCATTTGTTAATTTGTTAATGCATATAAAACAAAGACTGAACTAAAACACTAACGAGTTTAAACAATGGAAGTTTATAAAGAAAATATTATTATTGTTTATAATATGGAAAATACGAGTTCAGGAAAAGATAATCTGAATATGGTACATTTGAAAAATTCAACATATTATGATAGTAGCGAGAGTAAAACTGATTTGGTTGAATCTTATGAACAAGCAATTATTATCTTATGGATGATAGGCATAGTTGCATCAGTTCTAGGGCTGTTACTACAGATATCTTTACTGATTATAGTGCGAAAAGGACGGAAGTTCGACGAAATCATCATGTGCCAAATGACTTTTGCCAGGGCTATGTATACTGTTTTAGAGTATTATTTCTCTTACCACGTACAATATGCTAGTTTTATGACCAAATTGTTTATTTATTTCTTTTATATTTACTTCGATGTAGTCTCTTTAATACTTATGTTTGCTTTTACGAAAAACTTGTATAATAAGGTGGTAGTAGTTTTTCCATTGAATTCGTACAATTTAATTTTTGTATCGGCAATCATTTGGGTCGTTCCAATACCAGTTGGTATTTTATGTCCTGTACTGTTAAACCTTCGGAATGGTTCCTTTAGTGTATTCTACAAAGTTTATGCTTATATCAAGTTCATCGTTTGCTGTCTCAATGCTTTGATTTTCCTACAAATTATACGTGTCTCGTTCAAAAACGTAAATAAACAAAGGAATATAAGAGATTTTTTGAAAACTGCTCTAATGGCTTTTGTTTTAGTAATTGTTACCTGCCTTCAAGTATTAGTAACGGATTTGATATCTTATTTATACGACGAAATAAAGAGCGATCTTTTAGTGTCAGTATTTTGCGTAATATATTCCTATCAGCCTTGTATTAGTACTTGCATATTCATTGTTTTAGTTAAAACTAAGATAAACACTCCATTAATTCGAATTTTGTCAGTACATTTCAATGTTGGCTTATCTGTTACGAGTACATCTGGGTAAATGTGTTTTTTATTGCATTTGCCTACAATCTATTTATTTGAATTTGTCTGAGTACTTACCTATTTTGGCAGTTACATTATTTTCATACGATTTTCATTCATTATTTCAGTGATTGATTATTGAAATTTCATTTACTTAATTTTTGCTTATTTATTTTAAAGTGCCAAATTATCTAATTAGTAATTACTATGTTACTGTAAAATTATTTAGGAATGCTTTTCGTATTTATTGAAAATGGATACGAGTATTTTGCTTGCAATAAAATTTTAAGTAAAAATTGTGTTTTTCTTTTTAATTTATTTATAAAAGCAGTGTAGATTCAACCCATACCCGTAATCGGTTTCTACACGCAATCGTGCCGGAACGCTAAATCGCATGGCGGCACGTCTTTGACTGTACGGGTGTAACTAGCCACGACCAATGCCTCCCACCAGACCAGACCAGAGACAATTCAGAAATTATAAATTCCAAAATTGCCCCCGCCAGGAATCGAACCCGAGACCTCCCAGTCATAAGATCACAGCGCTCACCACTGCGCCAGGGAGGTCGTCTTATGCTCGAACATTCAAAAAGCGTGCTTCATCCCATTGGAATGCGGAATGCAAAATTCCCAACCTACCTAGAAGTGTTCTACAAACTCTACAGCATGTTAGGAAGTAATTGAAATACACATTTAATTGATGGCGCGGTATTACACGCCACAAGGACAGTTCTCGTGTGTAGGAAGCGTAGAGATGCTCGCCGTACGATAGTTCGCCACTACGCGCCAAGGAAAACGCCGATTTTCCCATTTTCATCGCTCCGAAAAGTTTTTATTGCGAACTGTTTACGTTTTCAGTGCAGTGCGTTCAGAAATAGCGAATCGAAAAAGTGTTCAAGTGGTGTTGTACAGTAAACGAACGTTTAATAAAAAAAGAACAATATTATCGTACGAGTCCGTCGTTAAAGAGTTCTATATTCAAACTGGATCGTATTTAGACAAAGTGTTTCGATTTGCAGTCATTTTTTTTTGTCTATGGTGGCAGAGTTCCATATTCAAACTTACGAGTATAATAATTTTCAGTGAGTTTTATATCCGCAGACGAACATAAAAAGAACGAAAATAGAATGTGACTTGCACGAACGATTGAGAAATATTTTTTGTTCAGAGTATTATTTCAGTTGAACCAAATTTTCATTCGACAGTCTATCGGTCAACGGAAATAGATTCAAGCGCATATGACGTAGCATTTATTTATACTCTAGTGTTTGTAAATAGTGAAGCGACTCTTGCGATTGGATAGTAAAGTGATTGATTGGGATTGACTGACTGAATGAAAAATGAACGTTGCAAAAAATTGTGCTATGAATTTTAGTATGGTGTACGTCATACTTAGATAGTGAATTAAAAATTCCTGAGACATACCTAGAACCTGATTTTATAGGTAGTTACATAGTTCTTTAAATTGACTGATTGATATTTTAGAAATCGGAATTGCAATACCTATGTAGAGGACGTTTGGAAAGCATTATACATGAAGGTACTTGAAGCAGAACAGTGAAACTAAATGAAAGAGTAAGTAATAAGTAGACATTATACCTACTAACGTACACAGAAGTATAACAATAAAATTTTCGTCCGGAAAAGTATAACAATAAAATATGGTGAATTATTGTATACGCAGCGAAGTAAATAGATAGGTACCTACTTACGAGCAGAATTATCGTATGGGATTAAAAGTATCATCAAGATTAGTCCATCAGAAAAAATAAGCATACAAAAATATAGAGCACGATATTATTATAGTAAACTTTGATTATTATATATGAGAAAGTGTTTGTTTGTCGGTATGTTCTTTATCCACGAAGCTACGGAGTAGGGGTACGATCGACTGGATTTTCTTAGAGGATACTTTTCATCCGGATATTTATAAAACATACCTACCCTACTCCACGCGGAAGAAGTCACGGACGAAAGCCAGTCTGATATAATTAAGTAGGTATTTCATGTCGGGCACATTAATCCAGACATATTAAAATCTGCCGCCGATCTGTCGACTAAAATAATCCGCAATCCACTTTATATTCAGTGCTGACGTCACTTCTCATGGTTTTGATGCTCCATCACATTATGTATTTTTAATATGATTAAGTACCTACCTCTATGAAACTAACGATGCTAACGCTGGACTGCATGTGCCTGCATGTGCCATACAAAATGACAGCTCATTCTTGTATTGATTCAAAGATTCAAAAATCATACATTTCGTACACCTTAAATCAGTTCCGTAGACCTTATAACTTTTGGTGGATATGATTCAAGTTGCATCTTCTTACATCGCATATAACTTATACAGTATACAAAATATCGTCTAATGATTATCGATAGAGCATCAGTGTGACATTGGGACACACCTCTGATAGTCTGGTACTTATTGATTAAAATGTATTGATGCAGCAAGAGCACCGCAAATTAAGCCAATCAAAAATGTCACATTTTTAGACAATCTCACAACAGTTCCGTAGCTAATTGTTATAACTACTGGTATAAAAGGTCGTTGACTGTTGGATATAATTAAAATTGCATCTTATTTCATTGCCTACGATATCGTACCCTTATTGCAAAAACCGATTATCTGCATTTTTGTACCAAAATTAGGTTAAATATACCAATCGACTCCTCAACTCACGGCGAAGCTGCAGGTAAAACCCATTTTCTGCTACGACGCTTTTTTACGGAGATAGCTAAAGTTAAAAGCAACTACCTACAGGTATGATTTAATTACGTTCTTAAAAAAAGAACTAAACTCATTTAAATAATTTAGATTTATAAATCTATACCACAAAAACAATGTATTGTATTATAATACTTTTCAGATGTAGTTGCTTGATTTATCATTATGTCCATATTATTCTGTTAATACATGTTAACCTGCGTAAACAGGTTTCAGCTTTTATTAATATACTAGAAATTGCTGATGTATCTAAAAAGTAAAACGAACTAAACAACATTAGTTGCTTTTTGCAGAATAATGAACTCAATATTTTGTTAAAATTATTGCAGGTAAAAGAACTTAAGTTCACTTTTACTGTATAACTGAGCTACGAGGATTTTTGAACATCTTCACAAATCAAAAGTTTTTTGATTTGTTAAGCTCACAATATAACTCTATCTTTAAGGTGATAGAGAAAAAACTGTCTAAAGATCTTAAGTTTAGTGACTGGCCAACTGCCAGAATCTATAAAAGTAGAAATAAGCTGTTTGACTTGTATGCAGAAAAAAATATAATTATTCCCCCGCGTTTATTGAATATGTAAGAAACTAATCTAAATTGTTTGAAAATGTGTGCATACAAGCAAAGTCACTTCACATAAAACAAAAAATTGCCAATTCTGATAATAAAATTAAAACAGCATGGGACATCATCGGCGATGAAATGAGTAAACATAAGGTACATAATAATAATAAATTGGAGCTTAAAAGTGATAATCATGTAATTAACTCCGATACAGAAATTGTAAATACATTTGAGAACTTTTTCAAAAATATTCCAATTACTACAACCAGTTCTCCGAATTCCTCGCCAGCAGAAGTCTATCGTCTTCTAAGGAGCAATGTCTCTGAGTGCAATAAGTTATTTAGGTTTGAACACGTTACCCCATATGGCATAGTCAATTTAAATCTTTAAAAAATAAGAAAACAGCAGATCTATGGGGGATATCAGTTAAAATAATTCATAACATAATTGATATTATTGCGCCATATCTTGCTTTAATTTTTAATAAATCAGTAGATAATGGATCTTTTCCAGACCTTATGAAATGTAGTAAGCTAATACTGCTTTTTAAATCGGGAAGCAAAAGTGACCCGAATAACTACAGGCCAATTTCAATTTTGCCAAATATTCGATAGAAGATATTCGAAAAAATAATGCTCAACCAAGTTGCTTTTACACTTTAATTTAAATAAACTCCTACATACTGAGCAGTATGGTTTTACAAAGGGTCGATCAACAACAGATGCAGCCGCAAGGCTGTTACAACACATATTCGATGCATGGGAGAACTCACAGAGTGCCATTGGTATTTTCTGTGATTTGTCGTCAAAGGCATTCGACTGCGTTGATCACGAGACACTTTTGCTTAAACTGAGCCACTATGGCATTAAAGATTTTGCACTTAGTCTCCTTGCGTCTTATCTCAGTGAACGAGTCCAAAGAGTATGTGTCAATGATGTAAAATCATCCGGATCAGCCTCAGTAATGGGTGTACCCCAGGGTTCTATTCTAGGTCCATTCATGTTTTTGGTCTACATAAATGATTTACCACATTTTGTCCACAATACTTGCGATATTGTACTATTTGCTGATGATACGTCTTTGAATTTTAAAGTCGATAGGATGAAAGACAATTTTGACGATGTAAATAATGCATTATCTCAAGTTTCTGAATGGTTTACGGCAAATAATCTACTTTTAAATACTAAAAAAACAAAGTGTGTTGAGTTTTTATTACCTAACCCGAGAACTGTCAGTAAAAATTTAAAGATAAATAATGAACCTTTGAAAACTGAGGACTCCACAGTGTTCTTGGGGTTAACCCTGGATTCAAAGCTACAATGGGGCACCCATATAGCAACGCTTGCGGGCAAACTTAGCTCTGGTTTATATGTTATCTTTACATAGTATAAAACAAAATCGATTCCCGCTGTCTGGCCCTCTTTATGTACGCGTAGATCTTTTAAACTACGCAACGGATTTTAATTCGGTTTTCATCAGTAGATAGAGTGATTCGAGAGCAAAGTTTACATAACTGTAATTCCCGTAGGAATTTAGGGAAACACTATAACTAGTGTTTCCCTAAATTCCTACGGGAACGGGACAAATGTAGGTGAAACCGCAAGGCACAGCTAGTTATTCTAATATAATAAAACGAAACGAACGAAACAGTTTTTTTATTTAAATGAGCTAATCTCTAGAACGGCTGGACCGATTTCAACGAAACTTTCTTTTAAAGATAGCTGAGATTATAAGAAATAATGTAAACTTGCCCATTTCCCACGGGAACGGGAACTCCTTGGGTAAAACCATAGGGCGCTGCAGTTAGTACGTACAAAGTTAAATGAAATCTACTTTACCTTCAGCCAAAAGCAACTAAAGATATTTATTTTACACCTGTACTGGCTAAAGTTGAACTAAAACGATTTTTGTCTTGATGATTATTACTATTCAAAACAAGTGATTAAATAAAAAATGCCATTAGAGCTACCAGAACGGTAAATTTGAAAATTTGGTAGTTTTTCTACATTCAGGAAAAACTAACTAAGTGAGCTCCTTACCGGTTATTTTCTTCTTTTTGTTGAAAAAATAGTAAGTTTTTTTCAATTATTAACCTACTTAACATTTCTTGAATAGTTTCTTGTTTATAAAAATTATTATTGTTTAAAAATTGACATCATTATAACTAATTTTTAAGTCGTTAAAGTTTCAAATGCCTATAACTCAAAAACTTTTCGCTCAAATTTTGGTGCAGATAATCGGTTTTTGCAATATGGGTACGATATGTCCAAAGTACTAATATCATTTCAGTGATAATTTGGGATCAAAATTGAACTGTCATCGTCTATTTTCGTTGTAGAATCCAAAGATTTAGGTAAATCTATGGAATTACCTATGTGTGTACCTAAGTATATCAAAGCATTGTACAGTAAATCATCGTCCCTATATTTCAGTGCATCGCTACATGCAGTTAATTTAACAATGATGCAAGAAGACTAATCTAAATCAACAACGTACCTATGCCGCTATTGCTTTATAATGCTATAACTACTTACTTTTATGTTTGTAATTTGTAGTAGGTACTAAAAATACCTCTACTATTTAGCATTGTACTGTTAGTAGACATAAATACATAATATAATATTATTACTAACAAAATATAAAATCATGCCAAGTTCCGAGTACGAAGCGTTCCTCGTCATATAAAAACTCCTTTAATATGCTCTGGTTCACTGACCTGTATCTTTAATCTATGATCAACTCTATACTTGCTGCTGTAATTTTTTTTAGACTGACTTGATTGGCGCCATTTTGGATTTGAGTGACGCCATCTTGGCGTTATAAGCATAGATATGAGTGTCTCTGGAACTAATATTGTTGCAAATGGCGCACCAAGCTCCATAGTTAATCTAATTAATTCTCAGTGAGCGAGTATGACTCGCACTTGACCGGTTATTTCTATAATGTATTTGTTTTTATGTTTACAGCAATAACATGGCTCTACCGATGTTGAGGCGTTGCTGCTGGTGCATCTCTTTGGAGAAAGGCTGTGCCATCCTCTCTATTTTCTCCACTGTAAGTTGCAATAAAGACTTTTGCAGTCTAGTACACTGCAACTTCTTCAAAAAACAGTGGTGCCATGGCTAACGACTCGATGTGTTTCAGTTGTGCTGCATAGCGTACATCATCGCAGGGTCCTGGTACCTGCCGCAGCACCGCGAGAGGAAGCCTGAGGACAATCTCATCTCCATGACCTTGCTGATGTTCGCGACGCTCTCCGCGATCAGCAACGTCGTCGCGCTGATGGGGGTTATATTAGTAAGTACCCAACTAGCAACAAGCAATATAAGCAGCCACTATATCGCTTAATTGCTGTATAATAGCTGTTTAAGGGAGTTAGTATGGATTAACTCCTTTAAACAGCTATTAGCCAGCAATTTAGCGGTTCAGCTGCGGATCACGAAGTCCTAGGTTCGAATACCGGGTAAGATAGCAAAAATTGCGACCTTCAGTTTCATAGTTCTGCTGTGGCATTTTCATAACAACAAATTCCGCATAGTTGTTATTGAAAGCGAAATTTCAAAATGCACCCGTGTGAAACCGGAGCGGGTATAAATAGTTATTTGTGTTATATGGGGCCAAAGAAAATTTTTGTTCCTCGAGGGCGCTATTTTGAATTCAGAGTGAAGTGAAGGATTCTATAGTAGAATCCCAAGCGCAGCAAGGGATTCTAAAGTAGAATCCTGAGCGTAGCGAGGAATTCAATATACGCCGCCCGAGAACAAAAAATTTGGCCCCGAGTGACACACACTATTTTTCATCATTACCTATGAGAAAAAGCTAGGAGTATCAACCTTCTATGATCACGTGACTTATCGAAGACAACAACTGCTCAAACATTTTTGAATTTCGAGTTTTTTGAATTTCTGCAACGATCGCAGTAGTAATAAACACATACTAAAGCACGAAAGCGGACCAATCAGAAGAGAGAAATGAAAACTGCCCTGGAAGTGCCCTGGGACTAAAAATTTAATTTTGCTCTCGCTATCCTCTGAAGCCAATATTCGTTTTTCGAATAGGTATGATGAAAAAAGTATTTATTGCCTTTTGCAATATCTCAAAAACTTCATACTAATGTTGAATCTAGGTTCATTTTCATAATGTACCTATCAATATACTCCTACATATAGATTACATTTAAATCTAATATGGGAGATCAAGGCCCCACTTTTGTCATTGCTTATATTAGTTTACGCTATAGAGTTCGAATATAAAATCTACGACGGACGCGACGAGTGAATTATCTAGTTCTATTTTGGAAATAATTAATTTTTTATTATTCTCAAGTCTTTTTTATTGCGAAGAAGTTAATTATACTTTTAACGTGGATTGTTTTTGTAGCTTAATATTTAGGCAAAACCAATTAATTTTTGGCTCTTTTGTTTTATTTACATCTTACCTACATTTTCGGTAAACCGGTTCATTTCGGTTTTAATCGGAAAAGATTACTCTCATAAAGGTTAAAAGCGAACGAAACTGAAACCTTAACGGAAATGTTTCCGATTACGGCATTACAGGTTTGAATTTTTTTTCGGTTTTCAAGCCCTTACTCAACTAATCCTTAGTCCTTTGCAGTACCATAATAATAGGTACCTACTTGTCTGCAATGGCAATCCATAACAACAAACTTTAACAATAAGAATTCATTAACTGTGTCATTAACGCTTTCTTTAATGGCAAAGCTAAATAATCCTTATCCAGAGTTGGTATACTTTTTAAATAATACAAATTTCACAAGTGTAGAAAATAAAAAATGAAGCTATGAGGCTTAAAAACACAAGGTCTAAAAAGTTTTCTCGTGCAATAAATCTTATGTTATCTTCTATAAGCCGTTTAGGAGGTCCGAAAAATATCGTGTGTGACGATGGCAAATACTAACACCAATCTTTTCTTGTTTTTTCAGCGTCGTCCAGGCTGCCTCCAACTATCTCAACTCTTCAACTCTGTGTTCATCCTCTGCATATTCCTCGTGGCTGTGGTGGCTTGCCTCTTCAGTCCTGAGCTGGAGCCTTATATGCACAAACCGGCATATCTGGCTCTCATAATCGTACTGATTATTGGTAAAGCAGGTAAATATACTAAATAATATCCTCCCGACCAAATCCAGCCACGGTGGCCAGTGTTCACAGAAATTAGCTGTCTGCGCGGGAGATATTATAGTGCACAAGTGTGTGCGCTAACAGGTACACACTCTATTCTCTCACTCTCATAGTCCGATGGGATGGAAATCCGACACGACCAAAAGAGATCAGGCGCAGGACCGATAGCTTTACGTGCTCTCTGAGGCACGGGGGTGACTCACCGCCAACTTCCTAACTCCGGGCTGAGAATTTCTTGACAGAAAAACCCAATACATTTTTTTGAAAACCTGAGCATCGAACCCGGGACTTCGTCAACCGCAGTCGAACTTGCTCACCACTAGACCAACGAGGAGGTAAATATACCAAGTAAGTATGTCAGTAAAATACGTAGTTCTCTGGCCAGAGATCTGTGTTCCTAGTTCATTCATCAGAGACTGTGCCATGGCTTGGACTATGACCTCAAGTGATTGCAAAACTAAATCGTTGACTATGGGATCGACTCCAATAGGTATACTGGTGGCTGTGGCATCCTGTCTCTTCAATCCTGAAATGGAGCTTTAGGCACACACAGAAATCTGGATATCTGGTGCTTATAAAATCATTTGTCTCCTAAGTAGGTAAATACTGTTTGTCTAAATTTTATCTGCTCTATACCTACCTGGATTCTCAGTTTTTTTTTTTTGAAGAATATCAGTCAAGATGAACTTGACCTATATTCATTCATCTAGGTATTTACCGTCAGGTGAGAGCCAAGGAATTAAAAAAGACGTGTGGCACTCGAGGACTGCCGCGGTGAAGCTATTGCATAGCATTTTTTATCAACGCCATCTAGCGGCTCACCGCTAGATGGCGTTGATAAAAAATGCGCCATCTAGCGGCTCACCATAGAGGAGTCCCGTGTCAGGTTATTTTCGTTACAGAATTTCTGGATTCGGTCTCCACGCTGGCCCGCGATAGAAGCTATGCAATAGCTTAAAACTTTTCTATCGCGATTGATTTCTGTAAAGCGACATCTATTATGTAATGTGGAAATTTTTGTGGTAAATTAATAGATACTTTTCTGTTTTTTTTTCAGTGTACTACGCGTATTATTTAACTGTTATAAACAGTCTCTACAGGAAGATGAAGATGTCGTACAGCGAAACCGCCTTGCCTATATAGGAGATTATTTGCCTATCCTATTATTATAAAAACGGTAAATGAACTCTGTCTGTGTATTTGTTAGCTTTTTTAGCTTAATAGATGAACTGATCTTGATTTTTGGCGCGAACAGCAGGGTTAGCATGGGGAGGAGATAAAAGTTTTATCCCCCCATTTTCTCCACTAACAAGGGATAAAATTATCTTCTCCCTATGCTAGCATGACATGACAGGGGAAAGGAAAAGTATATTCCTATAAGAATATCCACTGTGGATATTATTTCCATCGTTTTGCTCATGCTCGACAGGTGGATAAAACTGAGTGAGGGGATAAACATTTTATCCTTTCCCCGGGGATAAAATTTCTCCTGCCCATGCTAGCTATGCAGAGGATACTTTTTATGCTTGGAAAATGAAAGATTTTTAAAAAACACGGGCGTCAGTTTTTGTGCCTTTGTAAACTATACTTTTATATATTAGAAGACTGCTAGTTGCTACATCTCAAACAAATGTGATCAAAATACGCTTGTTTTAATTTTTTTGTAATACATATATCGCAGGTTATAATGAACTTTGATAGTTTTGTATCTGGAGATTAAAATGTAAGTTGATGTTACAATTTGTTTTAATTATTTATTAAGCTATTGCATAGCTTCTATCGCGGGCCTTGAGCGTGGAGACCGAATCCAGAAATTCCGTAACGAAAATAACCTGACACGGGACTCCTCTCACCGCTAGATGGCGTTGATAAAAAATGCTATGCAATAGCTTTACCGCGGCAGTCCCCGAGTGCCACACGTCTTTTTTATTTATACCCATCATCTTATTAACCTACTGCTCTGTATAACAACCTTACGTTAACTTAAATTAATGTTAACTCACTTGTTGCTGTTTTAGTTTGTCACGACAACCTTGTCTGAGTTCTTTCACATTTGCAAAGTTTAACATTGTTACTTTTGGAAGATTAATTTAATTAAGCAAAGATTGTCAACTCATAATCGAAAGTCGGTCTAGGTAGGTACTGTCAAGTGTATCTAGTGTACGGTTGCAAAATTACGTAATTTTACCGAAAAAGTAATTTATATGTTTTACCGAAATAGTAGGGGAGACCAGGTATGAAAGTAACACGGGATGAACGTAACAAATGAATTATTGAACGAGTTATGTTGGCTACACTGATAACTGTTTTACCGAAATGCGCCATTTTGAATCCCCCTCCTAACCTCAGTTGCGCTCACGGCGCTGTGCCGACCGGTGTTGACGTAACGAGTCTGTGCCGCAAAAATACCTCCAAAGTAAGTTTTGACCATTTTTTTCCATTGCGTTTGTTTTTATAATGGTATGTGTTAGCTTGCGTGTCAAGTGTCAATAAAATAGCATAACTATTCGTCTTTCTAATCTGACATTTGAAATGGTATCTTTTAAAATAATTTTAAGGTTATAGGCATGTGTTTGCCATATTCGGTAAATTTTTTAGCTAGGGATGAAAGTAACAACTTGTTACTTTCATCCCTAGCTAAAAAATTAAGATTGTGACTTCTCAAAGCATGATTTATAGTGCTTTTTACATTTCAAAGTAATCCACATGATTTATTTTCTTATTCCAGAATGCCTAATATACATAAAAGAAAGACCAGTAGAGGTTTAGCTTCTCAAGAAATCATGGATTTGGCTGCAGAAGAAGTACTTATCAGAAAAGTACCATTTAGAGATGCTGCAAATTCATTTCAGCTATGCCATGTAACATTATACAGATACGTGCAAAAGAAAAAAAAATTACTTGAACTAGGGTCAACAAAGTCTTCCTAAGGTAGGCTACGTATCAAAAAAAAGAATTTTTACCGATGAGGAGGAAAAAATACTGGCCGAATATTTACTCCATTGTTCTGGCATTAATTATGGATTGACAACCAAAGAAGTGCGGAAGCTAGCGTTTCAATTGGCAATTAAATACAATAAAGAAATACCCAGCTCTTGGAGGTCCAATGATTGTGCTGGTGAGGATTGGCTGAGATTGTTTATGCGTCGTAATCCCAGATTATCAATAAGGGCCCCGCAGGCAACAAGTATTGCCCGAGCGACTAGCTTTAATAAAAGCAATGTGGAATTGTTTTTTCAAAATTATACCGAAATTCTAGAGCGAGGCAATTATACTGCATCAGCCATATGGAATATGGACGAGACTGGCGTAACGACCGTACAGAGACCAAACAGAGTTATAGCAGGAAGAGGCACCAAGCAAGTCAGCTCAGTCACATCTGCAGAACGTGGGATGCTAGTGACAATAGCTACAGCAGTTAACGCCATTGGAAATAGTATTCCTCCTATGTTTATATTCCCTCGAAAACGGTTTAAGGATCATTTTATCCGTGATGCACCTCAAGGGTCAATTGGAAGTGCGAATGGAAGTGGTTGGATGCAAGAAGATGAGTTTAACATATTTTTGAATCATTTCAAGATTCATGCAAGACCATCTAAAGAAAATAAGTGCATTCTTCTTTTGGACAACCACAGTTCCCATATAGCACTTAAGAATATTGATTTCTGTAGAGATTCTGGCATAGTTCTCATAACGTTTCCACCTCACTGTACACACAAGATGCAGCCGCTTGATCGCAGTGTATTTGGACCTCTTAAAAAGGCGATCAATGCATGCTGTGATAACTGGATGAGATCAAACCCTGGCAAAGTTATGACTATATATGATATTCCAAGTATAGTCCGAGACTCTTTTCCAATCGCCGTAACACCATGAAATATACAGGCAGGTTTTGCTTGCACGGGGATATGGCCTGTTAATACACAAATTTTTACGGACGTCGACTTCTTGCCCAGCTCCGTCACTGATCGACTGTTAGATGTTGCAGCCCCAGTACCAGATCCGACTCCGTCAGTATGCGGTCAGATAGATGCAATGCCCTCTTCGTCATCATCTCTTGTACAAGCAATTTTGCCTGATGAGTTGCTGCCCCCACAGAATGACTTAAGCTCGCCAACACCGTTAGCAACACCATCATTGATAGCTTCGCCATTACTACCAAGAACCCCTCCTGAATTAACTTTACCAGCAATGGCCTTGCCATCTACAACAAAGGAGGATGGGCAAAAATGTATGGAAGTTGGGTCCCGCTCCAATAGACATCATTTATGTATCATTGGAAAGGTCTTTTTATAAAGAGCAATTATTACCAGGTCGCTTGTCTCCAATCGCTGTACCAACCGAGTTATGTGGTGTTTAATATTTATAATATATACTATAAATCAGTTGATTTTTGTCATTAAAAATAACATGTAGACCTAATATAATATCACTATTGCAGAGAAAATAAACCAAAAACATTATTTTGAATCAAAAAAATAATAATTACCTAATAATAAATACGTATATAAATATATATTATGATATGGGCATGGGATACTATTGCTGATTGTAAAGATAACATATTTTAACTCAATGTCATTTATTTTTGATTATAAGTATTCTTTATTATTAACACTAAAATATATTACTGTCTATAATCATGTCATTTAGTGACCATGCAGGGGCAGTAAACCCTTCATGTCTGCCGTATCCTAGGTACCACACGATAGATATGACATGTGCACAAGTGCCAACTGTACGTCGCGCGTCGTCCTGTGAGACACGTGCAATAATATTGATGAATATTATTGATACTGTTTTCTATTAGGTTGTTTTTGGTAAGAAGATAACAAATTGATAATTGAAGGTTAAATACTTAATGTAGTTTTATTTTCGACATGATTTCACCTAAAATATAGATTTGGATAGGGGGAAGTTTCCTGCGGTCTCACGGAAAAAGTACAACGATTTGAGACAAGTCACCTTAATAAATATTTTTCCTTGTGTTAAGACCTATTCATCGACACTACATAGATTGCTATTGGACTAGGGACCCAAATTGCCCATCCTCCTTTGGCAGTAGATATGGCTATTCCATCAACATCGTTTGATATTTTACACACCCCATCTATCTATTCAGCTAGTGTTCAGGAAGTCACAACATCGTTTAGTCCTTATGAAGTCAAGCCCTTACCAAAGGCAGGACCCAGAAAGAATAATGGAAAGGGAAGAAAAGGCAGAAAAACAGCAATAATGACTGATACTCCAAACAAGCTTGAAATTCAAGAACAAGAAGAAAGAAAGCTTAGAGCCAAAAAAGTTAAGAAACCTATTTTGCAGACTAAAGATACAAAAAAACCAAGGGCCCTGGTTGACAAGAAAACAATAAAAAACCAAAGAAATAAAGTACAAAAGAAAAAAAAAGATGCTAAAACAAATAAGGATAGTGATAATTCAGACACCGAAGATAGTTTCTGTTTAGTTTGTATGGAACCTTTTTCAAATAGCAGGTCAAATGAAAAATGGGTGCAATGCCTAGAATGTAAGCTATGGGCTCATGTAGACTGCACTAATAACGAACTGAGTTATGTATGCCATAATTGTTTGTCTGATTGAGATCTCATTTATAAATAATTTGATTATATTAGAAGATTGTTATGTTTACTAGAAATGTTTAATTTTTTTTTGATATTTGTGATCCATAAGTAAAACCTAAAAGGCTGATTATAAATAAATAAGTTGATTATGAATGTAACTTCGTTTTATTTGTAAAGTTACAACCCTCCCTCTACACTGTTACAACCATCCCTAGGGGTAGGGATGGTTGTAACAAAATCCAGTTTTTTTATTTGATCATTTTTCTCAAAATCTATAACATCAGTTGGATTTATGTTGGTGTTAAAAGATAGTTGAAAGATCAATCTACCATATGTACTGATAAGAATTTTGATATTCAAAGAACTCTTTGAGATATTACAAGAAAATTGAAAATTGTTACGTTCATCCCTGGTCTCCCCTAATTTATATATATTACGGTAAAATTACCGGCTACGTATGTATGCTGAAAAGTATAGCGGGGGGTGAGACGAGCGTGTAGTTGAAACATACTTACGTACTGCGAGTCGCACGGCGCGACTCGCACGATGCGACGTTGCCGTTTAGTGCAGTTTGCCTTTATGTTTTGCGCTGTTGCAATTCCGACTGAACAGTGAGCATTCGGCAAGCCGATCGGCGATCAGTTGAATTGTTTTGACTGACTGCACTAAACGTGCATTTAGTAAATTATGCCACGAAATCAAGCGAAAGTGTGGGTCACAATAGTTTTGTTAGTAAGAGTTAAATCGTATTTTACCCAATTTTACCGTAATTTACGTAATTTATTTATATTTTACGTAAAATATGGTAAATTACCGAATTTTACGAAAGTAATATTACCGCTTTACATCCCTAATCTAGTGTAACTTTGCGAGTCTGTTATTCAGTATTGGTTGAAAGAGGACGGAATTTTCCCATCCCTTTTATGTCCATACAATTGACAACACGCACAGTTTTTTTTCATAAAAAAAGGACTTTATAAACAAAAAAAAAACAAAGGAAAGTAGTTAACTTCATTTATTTTGCAATATTAAATGCGTTCAACAAAGCGAATGTACAACAGTCGGAAACATCAAAATTTTTTATAAAATCAATATAAATTTCACATAATATTATTGTTTTGTAAATAATTATGACAACATTTAAAGCGTTAACAATTGATTGACCTTCGTTGAAAAAACTTTGTCAATGTTACTAAACTCTTACTAAAATAATACAGAAACCACCCTTCAACAGTTAACTTTTAGATAACTTAACAACATTATTGTTATGATTTGTGACATTTCAATTTTTTTTTATCTAATAAGATTTTAATCATATTTTAATAAAGAAAGTGTTTTTTTTTTTCATAAATAACATTTTTTTTAACGTATAAAAAAAACTGTTTTTTTTTTTGTTTTTGTAAAGCAAGCGGGTACAAAAGTTGGCTGTTGTAGGTGGTTGGCATTTCAAAATTTTCTTTGTATACCTACCGGGTCTGTTCACATACTTCGACATATAAATATAATACATGTATTTGTATGTATATAAACATCACAAGAAGATAAACATCGATGTATATATATAGGGATAAAAATTTATAAAACTGACCTTTACAAACTATAGTAACGCGTTTGATCCCGTTTAGACATTTTATATTTCGAAATAAATATCTTAGTTGTGAGAAATTACGAGAAACTACTTACAAGAGCGTTTACTTTAGTTTTGTCATAAGTTTTACTTACGTAAGACGTAAATAAAAGTTACAGGTGTAAAAACGCGGGGTTTCAGTTGACGGAAAATTATAATTAAACAGGTTAAAAAGAACATCAACAACCTTCTACAATTTTATTACTACGTCTTGTACACGTCATACCTGACAACCTGACAACATATTATTTTATTCCACGACTTTTTAATTTTTTTTAAGCTATTGCATAGCTTCTATCGCGGGCCTTGAGCGTGGAGACCGAATCCAGAAATTCCGGAACGAAAATAACCTGACACGGGACTCCTCTCACCGCTAGATGGCGTTGATAAAAAATGCTATGCAATAGCTTTACCGCGGCAGTCCCCAAGTGCCACACGTCTTTTTTTTTTCATACAATAAAATTTTTTCATACTTATTTTAATAATATTATTTATTTAGTATGCAAACTAAAAACTTTTGCTTTTTGATGAATGTATGTAAGTACCTAATAAGTAACGTAAAAAGTCGTTCAACAACAAAAGTAGTATAGAATTATGTACAGAAGTTGAAGGTTGTTGGTATTTTTAAGTTAACCTTGTAATTTGTATAGAATTGTTTTGTAAATAGTAATGCAAGTAGGTAGGTACTTGTATTACGCATCTGTGTACACTGTTGAAGAAATACCTATACAGTAGAATACAGTATTATTTATCTATACATAGTTCTTTCATTTCACGCGGGCTCGTGGCTCACGGTTGTGTGTGTGTCGTATCTGTATAAGTGTGAGCGAGAGCTTGCTCGCGCCTGACCGCTCCCACCTAGGCTTCTGACAGGCACGCACATTTACGCAATGTGCATGTACACGATGTAACCACAAGTAAAGCGCCCGTAACTTCGTGAGATAAACGTACTACGTCAGGGCTAGCATAGGCGGGAGAAATTTTATCCCCGGTAAAAGGATAAAATGTTTATCCCCTCGCTTAGTTTTATCCACCCGTCGAGCATGGGCACAGCGGTGGAAATAACACTCAGTGGATATACTTACAGGAATATACATCGCCTTCTCCTCTGTCGCCATGCTTTAGCAAAGGGAAAAGATAATTTTGTCCCCTGTCAGTGGATAAAATCGGGGGATAATTTTTTTATCTCCTACCCATGCTAGCTATGCAGGATTGGTGGATTTTATTGGTCTTGTATGTGATCAGATCCTTTATCTATGTTTGACATAAAAGCAGATTTTTATCCGCACAGGTAGGTCTGTTGTATAGGAGTACATATTTTATTATAAACATCAAGGTTAGATATAGATATGTAACGAGATATAGGATGTTCCATTAATAGTAACATTATCTAAATTGATAAATGGATAGATAATTTTATATGGTTCTATATGAACCGCTAAAGGAATGACTTTATTGTGCTACAAGCTACATACATAAACTAGTAGGGCGCGTGGGTGCGCGGCTCGCTAAAGCGAACCGCGTGTTTTCTGTTCACTAAGTAGATCTTCGGGTCTTGATCATCTTTTTCCAAGAAACCACTCTTCCATCTTTTATAGTCTCCGAGATAGACACCGATGACATTTGTATGGCCGCCATCTTGAATCCGCCATTTTGGTATCTTTTTTCAGCGCATTGCCAATTGGATGATGTTTCGAGTGATTTTTGTTTGGGCACCCTTAACCTTTCTTCAATACCCTGACCGTGCTCCTCACCCGTCTCCGAAATCCTCAATCATCAGCTCCAAATTTTTCATCCAGATGAATTTTTGTCCTCTATACGAAACCATCTGAAATTTTGGAAAGGAACGTATCCAAAGTCTTGCATACATTTTCTATGAAAACAATAAATTCCGCCATCTTGATTTTTTTCTATTCATCAAGTAGACCTTCAAGTCTTGATCATCTTTTTCCAAGAAACCACTCTTCCACCTTGTATAGTCTCCGAGATAGACACCGACAAAATCTGTATAGCCGCCATCTTGAATCCACCATTTTGGATTTTTTTTCAGCTCCCTGCCAATTGGATGAGGTTTCGAATGACTTTTGTTTGAACACTCCCCACCTATCTTCGATATCCTGGTCGTGTTCCTCACCCGTCTCCGAAATCCTCAACCATCAGCTCTCTCCATATTTTTCCTCCAAATAAATTTTTTTCCTCTATACGAAACCATCAGAAATTTTGAAAAGGCGCCGCATAAAGTCTTGCATATATTTTGTATGGGAAAAAATAATTCCGCCATCTTGAATTTTTTTTCTATTCATCAAGTAGATCTTCGATTCCTGATCATCCTTTTCCAAGAAACCACTCTTCCATCTTTTATAGTTTCCGAGATAGACACCGACGAAATTTGTATGGCCGCCATCTTGAATCCGCCATTTTGGAGTTTTTTTCGGCTCTCTGCCAATTGGATGAGGTTTCGAGTGACATTTGGTTGAACACCCCCCACCTATCTTCGATACCCTGGCCGGTGCTCCTCACCCGTCTCCGAAATCCTCAATCATCAGCTCTCTCCATATTTTTCCTCTAAATGAAATTTTGTCCTCCATACGAAACTATCAGAAATTTTTAAAAAGAATCAATTTAAGTCTTGCATATATTTTGTATGGAAAAAATTTAATCCCGCCATCTTGAATTTTTTTCTGTTCATCAAGTAGACCTTCGGGTCCTGATCATCTTTTTCCAAGAAACCACTCTTCCATCTCTTATAGTTTCCGAGATAGACACCGACGAAATTTGTATGGCCGCCATCTTGAATCCGACATTTTGGAGTTTTTTTCGGCTCTCTGCCAATTGGATGAGGTTTCGAGTGACATTTGGTTGAACACCCCCCACCTATCTTCGATACCCTGGCCGGTGCTCCTCACCCGTCTCCGAAATCCTCAATCATCAGCTCTCTCCATATTTTTCCTCCGAATGAATTTTTGTCCTCTATACGAAACCGTGAGTGAAAAAAAATTTTTCCATACAAAATTTTACAGGAGAGGTGATCAATGAGTGAGTCAGTCAATCAGTGAATCAGCACGAGTAGCTATATATATATTAATATATATCTTTCAGATGTCACATCATCGAATTGACCAGAGTTCCATACAGCTATGCGAAAGTTATTATTATATGATTTTATGAATGACCTTATAACATGCATATTACAAACCAGTAGGGCTTAGTCACGAACTTTCCGCAGAGAGTGAAGTCGAGCGCCGCCCTAGCGTGTGTAGAAATTAAGGCATATTTCTATGAAGGACATCGCAGTGGCACCGCTCAGACGTCACAATGACGCCGCAATGCGTCATGTGAACTGACTCTTACTGCTATCCCGATGCAGATTCCAATTAACTAAGATCTATAGCTAACACTTCGGTTAAAGTCAAAATGAGACACTTGACATAGTTTTGTCTCAATATCTCCGTCGTGAGTCTAAGCAGTGGTAGTGAGAGTGGTATCTAAGATTTTAGCCTTAGTAGTTGGATGGTCTATGAAATATTCTAAGCAAAATCGAAGTCATTCCTTCAACGTTTACAGAAACAGAGCACAGTGGACAGAGGTAATAGACACGATCTATGAACTAATTAAAGCGAAGGACGTCTTATTGTCGTTTTATTTTATAATTTATCTTTGTGCATACACAGTAACTTTACTTTCGATACACTGAACCGACTATTACATATTATTACACCATTGCTATTTTAATTACGAAATTTCAGGTATTACTTTACCACAAGGCTAACGACTATAATATTGGACTTACTGTCCGTTGAATAACCTAAGGGGTCCTTTAGATGATAGGTTATGCATCAGTCAATTTCATAAATCACGAGTGATGAATGATTGATATGGTAGAAAACGATTTAGATAGTATGATCATTAATCAACTTATTTTGAACGAGCCAGGTTAGACGATAAGCGTTAAAGCGCAGCAGCAATGCAATTAAAAAAATTGAACTCTTTAACAATAAAGTTCATATAAATTATATGCATAAAAAATACCAACGGAATGCGCGTAGTGTAATATGAACATGCCCTTAGACGGTAGGTTATCCGTTAAATACAAAGTATTTATGGTAAGACAAACAGCAAGACTTATTTTCTAATTGACCCCAAATCTCTAACTCTGCATCTGCACTACAAAATTTCAACGAGCGATTAGTTCTGTGCGTTTTTCATCTTCTTAACTGTACTAATCTGCTGCAACAAATATATTTTCGTATCGAAAATCTATTTCAAAACCGTCAAAAATTATTATTTACTTATGATTTTATTCACAGGGAGTTGTACTTATTTCATCCTTTCATGTTTCAGTTAGAAGATGAAATTTATTTATATAAGTAAATCCGCACGATGATATTTTATAGTGTAGAACCAAACTTTTTTTCAATCAATTTGATCTCTTATTTCACGAATTTATACAAATTAAAAATTGTCATCGGTATATTATGTATACATTACATCGATAATAATTATATTTTGGGCCCGAACTACGTTATTATACATAAGGGCCCATCCACGAACATTCCGCTGTGAGCGAAAACTTATCGCAGCGCCACATGTGGTAAAAACGAACTATGAATTTTCTATCTTAAAAATTTAATGCATGCGGCGCGTCACCGCGGTTGGCGACGCGACGCGATGGTTTCTATGATTCCGCTCATCGCGCCGCTAAACTTCGTGGACAGGCTGTAATGGACACCCTTCAAACCAATATAAAAAATTACGAATAAGTATATTAAATACAATTAACATATAAACTTTTATGCTAGTCAAAAGATACATCTAAGTTTTTTTTGCGGTCCACAAACATCGCGCTGTAGTTTGGTGGGAAAACTTCTTTGTTTTATCAAGTTTTTCTTTGTTGCATTGCTTTCGCAATCTATGGATGGTTTAGGGCCATATAAATAAAATTGGTTATTTTCCCACGACCATTTCAATAAAGGTAAATAAATAAAATTTTACATAGAAGTATAATATTCGAGTTAATATTTCCATAAAAATGTATGAGACTTATAAAATATATATAAAGTATTAAATATAGATTAATCCAAAATATTATAAGTAATAATGTAAAGATACTATTTTATTAGGTATATTAATAAAAAAATTATGTTTTATATATTATATACTTACAAAATTTATATTTTGATATTAGAAAAAATAAAGTTTCCTTAAAAATATTACTACGAAAAAGTGGCTTTTTTAAACTTGTTCTACCCTGTTGGCTGTTTATGACGCAAATTAAATACATTTATAAGTGTATGGAACAATCATAATACGTAGATGTTCTTTCTACTGAGGAAAATCTGTTAAATGTTTCTTTAAAGTTAGTTTAATTTTTTTGTACTAAGACTAAGATAAATAATACAAAACGACGATATATTTTAATGCAAATTACTTATTTCTAGTACAAACAAATAACTGATTCTTTTTTTAAAATACTGATACTTAATAAATAAATAATACTGATAAATTATATGTGCTAATAAGCAACTTTAGATTACGAGCTTGAGATCATTACTTATCCCCTAGTAGGTATTTATTTCTATATAGTTTTTCAAAACGTCACTCGGTATCGAATTACTTCATAGCTCTACAACAAGCACCCCTAACCTACACAATATTTTGTATTTATCACAAAATATTACTAGCCGGCCAAGTAGGTAAACGTGGGTAAACATGGGTAAACTAGACGAATGGATGGAATTTGTCTTCCCCGAGCGAGTGACGTCACGTTTTCCATTCATCCAATTTGTCCGTTATGTATCAAAACCTCAAAAATATGCTTTCTTGTATCAGGGGTGCCAATTTTAGAACCAATAAGTTACTACAAATTAACTTCACAACCACATGTGGAAGTTCTGGATAAAGCGTAATAACTTATAATTAACAAAATACTCGGTAATTATATTAGTTAATTTTATTATAAACATTGAGATCCAAGTATGTAGGAACGTTCGCTGTATTTAACAATTCGATTCAAATAGTAATCGATGAATGAAAAAATTACATAAATAAATTACTTACCTACTTTTTAAATACAAAACCATTAATTCTTCCACTAAGATTGTTCTATATTTAAGAGAACATATTTTATAAAAAAAAAAAAACTAAACGGCAGATTTACGTATAGTTAACGTTAACTGAAAACTACACACTTACACTAGAGCCTGACTTTATAGGGTTAGTACTGGCAGTGACGCCCTATTTTTACAATAGATTATTTTATGAACGGACCCAATCAGCCAAATGGACTCTCGGCTCTTAGCCATCATCATTAATTTAAAAATAGGACACTCTTAATGGATGACACATAATATAAAAAGCCCATAAAACAATAAAAATTTCAACGACCGAGAGCTGGTGGGAAATTTTTCGGAGATGCTTGATAGAATGCTTTGCTTATGCAAAATATGGGTGCAAAATCCAATTTTAAAATTATTTATTTTTGTGTGTTTGATAATAATTTGTATCCATGTGTAAGAATTTGTTAGCAAATAAATTTATTTTCTTTCTTTCTTTCAATTTGGAAAACTAATGAACGCTGTGATGAGCATGGCCAGTAGCCAAAGCACGAACATTTTACTTTCGAACAGTAAAGGTGAAGTTAACGCCAGCAAGAAATGTATGAAAAAGACTGGAGCGCTCCTGTCATTTTCATAAATTGGCGTTAACTTCAACTGCCGTCACCAGGCGCGTGATCAGTCCTCTGTCAAGACCGTTCTACCCAATTCCCCCGTCCATGATTTTTGCCCACCAGCTCTCGAGTCACAAAAGTTACCACTATTCACTCATCGCTATGTTCGCTTTGATTTCTAGTTTAATATTGTTGGCTCAAAAACTACAGTAAATTATGCTCACGACTTCTCGGTACAAATAGAAATACCTTCAGTTGTCGACCGGGGACTGTCTTACAGCACACCATCCTCGTTAATTGATATTAAGTAGCTCCGGATCACAACTATGTAGTAGAAGTTTTCAGCTGAAAATAAATATTATTAGTATAAATTAAAAATAATTAAAATATATTGATAATGAACATGATAATCTAATTTTGTTACGTCCTAATATCCAGAAATGTGCCGTTCGGACTGTCAACCGACGCGCGGGTAAGTACTGCTAGTCTCCAGCTGGGCTAACATGCGCGCATCGAGAAAGCTATGTCTACTCATTTTATCGTGTTAATCGTGTGATATCGTGTTATCGACGCTAACATGGTTGCGCATATGATTCGTCTCGTTACGACAAAAGTAGAGATAAATGTAATTTTTACTTATCTGTGATATTTTTCTCTACGAACCCTAACATGGCAATATACTTTTCTCTACGACGTCTAGTTGATAAAGAAGATGAATAGATATAGATGTATTAGAAGAAACTCACCCAAATATAGTATTTGCGAGATGACATGGCCAGCTCCCATTTGGAACAGCGTTTTGAGGAAGCCAATTATGTGGAGCACCAGGAACACGATCCAGAAGATGCAGTACTTTTTTATTATTCCACTTCTCTCCTGAAATAATATTTAATGAGAAATTTTGATGACAAAATCTGAATTTACAAACAAGTTTCAGATTCTAATATGAAGTAGTTTTTGACATATGGCTCAAATTAAATCTCCACTTTGAAAGCCCCCATTTCGTCAATTTTAAGGGAAAAATTAAAAAAAAATATTTTTGTACTCTGTTCTGTTCAAAATCGTCTTTAAAAAGATATGTCGCAAGTCTATGTTACGCAATAGAAAATATTTTACGTCACACACGCTTCTATGAGAGCCCCCCTGAAATAAAGCTTTTTATATTTTTGTATGCAATATTCGGCTGAAGGCCATCAGTTTACATATTATATTTAGAAGTAATTACAGTTAAAAGACGGACGGACGGACAAGTGCAAATTCACTCAAGTAGACTCAGAGACCTCGCTTCGCTCGGTCAAAAAGTGAGTGAAGGCTGCCAGTCCGCATATGTCCAGCGTGGTGTACCACGCCTAAACTCTTCGCATTCGACAGGAAACATGTGCCTTACCTTGTAGACAGCCCAGACGAATATCAAATCGCACATGAACTTGACGAACAGAATAACGACGAGCAGGATAATGATGGTGTACACGACGGAGTACATCCCCACGTCGCTGTCATCGCGTTTTGAGTCTGACGCCTCCTTAACGTCGACGGCGAAAGTTATGAGGATCACTGCTAGGACGAATGTTAGGATCTGGAAAAATCACAAGAAAAGTTGCGGACCAACAAATTCCTGAAAAGTCAGCAATACATTGGTGGTGGCTCAGGTGCTACAAATGTTCATCGGCAGCGGTAATAACTTAACACCAGGTGACCCGCCTGCGCGTTTGTTCGCTAATAATATAAAAAAAGATTGATTTGTAATAAATTAAATTGATGGTGTAAGACGAATGCTAAGTGCAAAATTTTCAGGTAATTTTAACGCCAAATATATTTTTATTGAATGGGCATTGGGCATATCGCATATAAATTACTATATATAAAGCTATATATAGAAATATTCCTCAAAACATCAAATAATTACTACAGGCATTTTCGATTATTATCTATTCACATAAATTATCATATTGTGAAAATTACTATTATTATATATATAATTATCAACTAATATTAGTTTTTCAAGAGGGGGGGAGGAACTTTAGAGCAGATATAGTATCTATGACAGATTCTATGTATTTAGTTTCCGAATTAACCTTTTCATGGCGCAGTAGACAGGATCCTAGTCATGTAATCCTACGGCCTGCACCATTACTAATCATGAGAGCAAGTATAATAAAATGTTTAATGCATTGCAATCATTATTAAAATATATTTATATAAAATTGCTTGATTATTGACTTCAAATATGAATTAACTGCAAGTAAGCGCAGTGTTAACGGACCTCTACGAGGTAGACCGACGACATCAAGCGAGTAGAGGGAGCCGCTGGATTCAGGCAGCGCAACACCGAGGCCTGTGGGGAGGTCCATGCAAGAGACCTATGTCCAGCAGTGGTCCAGGAGTAGATAAGTTGAGAAGAAGAATAAGTTAAGAATGGTATCTATACTTACGGAATTCACTATCCCCAATACCATACACCCCGTCTTCAAGCCCATGAGCCCTAAGCAGCACCCGTCCAAAACTGGAATATCCATTCTAGCCTTAAAAACAAAATTCAATCATAACTTTATTACATGGTGGAAGTAAGATAAGATAAGAATTAATTGAATCAATACAACTAAATAACACAAACATTACAAAACAAAATAGTAAACAAATAACTAAAGTTGTGTAAAGTATAAAATTAACAATACAATAGTTTAATAGTTTTCCGAATTAGTAAAAACTCCTCGAAAAACAGAGCCATACCATAGACATGGCTATGTAACATACATACATACAAATAGGAATTAGGATATCAGTAGCTATCAAAATGATTTCAATACGGTTGGTAGATTTTACAATAAATAGCTGTATGCTGGCTGTATGTAGTTCAGAGGGACAGGCATAAGGTTTAAATTTAAAATTATAGGAAACTATCTGGTGGTGGTATAAGAAAACCTTGGACAAGGTTAGTAAATGTCAAAAATCGATGGAGCGCAGTTTCCTAAGTTTAAAACTGATGGATAGAGTAAAAAATAGTCTCATAAGAAAAAAGACAAAAGCAAAAGACGCCGTCAAACACATTCTTCGAACCAAATGGAAATGGGCAGGTCACATACAAAGAGTTAAGGACAATAGGTGGTCACACATAGTTACCAATTGGTACCCACGGGACTCAAAGCGCAAACGAGGCCGGCCATTCAGAAGATGGTGTGACGACATTGTCAGTGTGGCAGGAAAAACATGGTCGAGAGCAGCTATAGATAGAAGGAAATGGTTGCAAATGGAGGAGGCTTTTACCGCCATAGGCGGTCCTTACAGTGACTGTTTTAACAATACTAACATAGTTTAAGAAACATAGTTTACTAACCTAATTGTAATGTTTTGTTTTTTATTAATAAGTTTTTTTTAGAATAGATTTTAATTTTAATTTTATTATAAACATATTACTGTAAGGAAACAATAAAGCTATATTATTATTATTATCTGGTGGTGGTTACTCAATCCTTAGTTCCTTTTCGTTAAAGAAATGATTAATTTATTACTATAATTGATCATCAAATTGATAGTGTAGATACCATTGTCTGCCAGATTGTTGCCTTTTTTCGTCGCAATCGCTGAACCCGATCGTAACAAAAGCACAGAGATAGCTTGTATTCTGGTGAGAAAGGATACTTTTCATCCCAAAATCCCACGTGAATAAAAAAAACAAATATGGAAATCGATTAATAAATTTCGGTAGGGTGAAAGGCGATGCTTGAAAAAATTACGATAGAACTTACCATTTTTGTAAAAATTAGTAATTGATAATTTGTCACAACACTTTGATAATTGATAAAATTGATAATTTAGCTAAATATTGTGGCCTGCCCGCGCCCGAGTGTTGCTAATCGATTCGAGTGTGGCACATCTTAATGGCACGCCGGGGGAGCATGTGATCGGCGCCCGTGTACGGGCAAGTTTGATGAAAGTTAAGAGGAGAGTTAAGGGCAAGTGCTACACTACGATTTTTGTTCGAGTTTTCTTTTTTTTCCTGCCGAAATTCTTTATTTGCATAATGTGTTACGAACGATGATAATTCTCATTAATAGTGCAACACATTAGCCGTGACAGCACATAAATATTTAGGTGGGTAGGTACCAATACAATTTACGAGTCATTGTTTTAAAGCTACCTGCGATTCATAAAAATTACATGCATTAACGACTAGGTACTTATCCATAAACCAAGAGTCTAAACAAATCATTTTATTTTAATTATGTAATCAACCAATATTTAGTAAATTACATATAAATTCAATTAATAAAAAATAAATACTGTGTAAATAAATAAAAAAATTATAGTGAGCACTATAATGTTTTTTTAAATATTTATAGCGAGCTTTTATTTTTTTTAACGATACAAGTACTCACATAATAATTTTTTTTTCAGAAAATTTGTTTTTCTATGATAATGATAGATGCTTTTATCAAATAAGAGATATTAAATTTTCAACGACAATTTACAAAAGCCTAAAAGATCTTCCCCTTAACAGGGAGGCTGCACGGCCTTGCGCAGAGAAGCGCCGCCGATCGATAGCGTGGCGACAACCGATACGTTACTATTACACCACTTAAGTATTTACCACCTAACGTTTTATTGTATTAAAGAACTAGCGGACGCCCGCGACTTCGTCCGCGTCAATTTCTACTATTATTATCGCGATTAAGAAGTTTTTAAAAGAATATAATATTTTAAATATGGATAATTTTCCCCGTTTTTGCGACATTTTTCACTGATGCTTCGCTCCTATTGGTCGCAGCGTGATGTTATATAGCCTAAAGCCTTCCTCGATAAATGCACTATCTAACACAAAAATAATTTTTCAATTCGAACCAGTAGTTCCTGAGATTAGCGCGTTCAAACAAACAAACTCTTCAGCTTTATAACATTAGTATAGACTATAGATTATGTCGCACTTGCACCTAAAACGCCGTAAGCGTTTACCCTTGTTCCCAGTAGGTACTGGCTCGTTGGTCTAATAATTAGCAATTTCGACTGCAGATGACGAGTTTCCGGGTTCCGAGCCATATAATATATTGGGTTTTTCTGTCAAGAAATTCTCAGTACTAGCCTGGAGTTAGGAAGTTGGCGGTGAGTCATCCCCGTGCCTCGGAGAGCACGTAAAACTGTCGGTCCTGCGCCTGATCTCTCTCCGGTCTATGAGAGTAAGGGAATAGAGAGTGCACCTGTGATTGCGCACACGCTTGTGCGCTTTAATATCTCCCGCGCAGATGTTTAATCTCTGTAGAGATTGGCCGCCATGGCCGGATTCGGTCGGGAGGACATTATTTCCCAGTAGGTCGACCAATCAATGGTTCCAACAACGTAGCGGTTCGTTAGCGAATTCGTGGCTAAGACCTAGGATCGATACCTGGGTCAAGAAAAAAATTGGGTTTTCTGTCAGTAAAATATCTCTAATCTACGTGATAATCTAGGAAGTAAGTGGTGTGTCACTCTCGTAACTCGGAGAGTATATTACAACTCCATCTTTCCTGCGTTCGTGTCTGATTTTCGACTCATCTGACTCTGAGAGTGAGGGAATAGAGAGCCAGGAGTGTGACTGGACTATTTCGGGAGGACATATTAACTGACGAGTAACTAACGAGACTGCAGTTTTACAATTGTGCTGATTTTAGCGAGAAGCAGAGTTCGAGTTGCGAAACCGGAATCCATCAAGTTACATTCAACGCGCGTTCATTCTACCTACTATAAATTATAAAGCAATACCTACCAGTAGACATTCAATTGATATTTCCGTCGACAACACGTCAATTTAACATTTAACATTCAATTGTGAACAGCTGACTTCTGAATGTCATTATATTTTAGAGATGTATACTTATAGCAAAAAAATTACAACCGAATGATTTTTCAATTTGATTAATCTGATTTAAGTTGAAGAATGAAAATCTGAATCATTCAAATGTCCATTCGGAAAAATAAGTTTCGCTATGTCTCAAGATATCGGCGAGAATTAATTACAATTTCGCGACGTTATTTTCGTAACTTTGAAAGATGAGAGATGAGTTGGAAACGTTTTCGTGCGAAAGTATTTTCGCGCTTCTTCAGTTGAGAAAAATTTCAACGCACTAATCGTAGTAATTAGTGGTAATTATAACTATGGCTAAGTAGGTCTGTAGTCCATAACTATAAGTACTTCAAGTAGGTAGGTATCATAATAGGTACGGCTAGCGAAACTTTCTCTTTCTTCGGCTTAAAATTTAGTCCAAGCTTAAAAAATAGTATAAAATATTAATTAATCATTAGGTTACCGCCACAACATTTGATTCTTTCCATGGATTCATGGAATATGATTTCATCCCTTAACAGTTTTCAATTGAATCGTCAGATGAGTCCATTTTTATTAAAATCGATTCAAATGCGAATACCGAGTCCGAGCCATTCGAATGATTCGTTCACGTTTGCCCAGCACTAGCCTCTAATATTTAATAATTTAGTTTCACTAGTTTCAAAAATGCGCAGGAGTGGCGTGGTTGTGTTATTTGTGTTTTGTTTTCCTATAATCGCACGATGTTCTTTACGTAAAGGTAAATTGTGACAATGACCAATATTATTGTGAAGTGTCTCGCTTAATTAAATGATTGTATTTTAAAATATACCTATTGTACGTAAGTTTCTTATTCGAATAAGATTAATTTGTATTCAAGGATGTACAAATAAATGTAACACTATAAGTAATTGTGCTTATCATGTAGATAGGTCTAGTTACCTACTTGTTTACTGTTTAGGTACCATCTTAGACTGCATCGTCACTTAGGTGTAACCAGGTGAGATTGCAGGCAAGGATTATCTTACCATCAAATAAAAAAAAATGTAGTTACCTAAGCTAAGGTACTCTTTCTGTCAATTCCGTTTTCACGACCCTTTAAGGAACACCTAAAGGTGGAATTGAAGTTGCGTAAGGGATTGTATTTAGGGGCTACATAATATGTAAAGTTACTCCTACTTAAGGGATATTGGTATGGTTAGACCATAGATATTGGTATGGTTGATGAATACGGGCATAAGTCGCCTATTGTTAAAAATTGAACGCATTTTACATTCGTGTCAAAGACAACTTGACACATATAATTTTAGACTTTGACATATCATTTTTGGTCTCTTCCCTTTTTAGCTCGGACCGCGTGCTTGCCTTGTTGCTTTGTTAATTTCTACTGATAATCCGAATATTATATTTCATTTTAACAAGTGCTGTATTTCATTTCTGAAATCCGAACTCGACGCTGTATATCTGCGCATATCATCTGCCGAACAGGTTATGGGCCCAGCACGCTTCCACTGCGCATATCATCGGCCGAACAGGTTATGGGCCCAGCACGCTTCCACTGCGCATATTATCTGCCGCACACCTATGCCTGACTTGCTTTTTCAAAATTTGAACCACCAGATGCGGAGTACTGGACCAAACTAGCCACAGAAGAACTAGAGGAAGCATTGCACGTAAAATGGAACGTGGGCCGCGCCAAGAACGTGATTCTGTTCATCGGCGACGGCATGGGCCCAAACACTGTCACTGCCACCAGGATATACAAGGGGGGAGAAGGCCATAAGCTATCATATGAGACGTTCCCACACGTGGGTTTACTAAAGGTGAGAATTATATTAGAAGGTATACTTACGAGGATTTGAGTGTGATTTCATCCGCGTGTAGTTAGGTTTTTAAAATCCGGTGGAAATTCTTTGATTTTCCGGGATATAAAGTAGCCTATGTCACTCCGTGCTGAAACAACCATAAATACAATATAATATGTATGTAGGTATGTATGTTTGTAATGTCCTCCCGACCAATCTCCTCAGATATCAGCCATCTGCGCGGCAGATATTAGTGCACAAGTGTGTGCGCGAATACAGGTACAATACTCTCTATTCCCTCACTCTCATAGTCCTGTGGAACGGAAATCCGACACGACCGGAGAGAAATCAGGCGCAGCACTAACAGCTTTACTCTCCGAGACACGGGGGTGACTCACCACCAACTTCCTCACTCCAGGGCTCAGGCTAATATGAGAATTTCTTGGCAGAACACCGACCCGAGAATCGAACCCAGGGCCGTATTTGCTAATCACTACACCAACGAGGCAGATTGCCAAAATGCTGTTGCCTTTTTGCTTTGCCGTGATCGGGTAGTAAATAAAACTAAAAATTCTTTTTACACTTACTTTTCCTCCTACTTTTTTGGAAGTTGGTTAACAATTTTTTTTTGACGACCTCCCTGGCGCAGTGGTGAGCGCTGTGGTCTTATAACTGGGAGGTCTCGGGTTCGATTCCCGGCGGGGGCAATTTAGTAATTTATTATTTCTAAATTGTCTCTGGTCTGGTCTGGTGGGAGGCTTTGGCCGTGGCTAGTTACCACCCTACCGTCAAAAACGTGCCGCCAAGCGATTTAGCGTTCCGGCACGATGGCGTGTAGAAACCGATTAGGGGTATGGGTTGAATTTACACTGCTATACCCCTTCCAAGTTAGCCCGCTACCATCTTAGACTGCATCGTCACTTACCATCAGGTGAGATCGCAGTCAAGGGCTATCTTGTCATAGAATAAAAAAAAAAAAAAAATGTTCTAAATTAACATGGCAATTATGTTCTTCCAGACATATTCAGCAGACAGGATGGTGCCGGACTCTTCCAGCACGGCGACGGCGCTGCTGTGCGGGGTCAAGGCGAACCAGAACACGGTGGGCGTTGACGCCACTGTGCGGCATAAGGACTGCGACGCTTCTCTGAACCCTAAAGCGCATTTGGATTCCTTGGCTGCTTGGGCATTGAGGGCTGGGAAGAGCGCAGGTAATATCTCTAAGTATAGTAACTGACTTGCCGCCAAGCGATTTAGCGTTCCGGCACGATGGCGTGTGGAAACCGATTAGGGGGTATGGGTTGAATCTACACCACCATACCCGTTTCAAGTTAGCCCACTACCATCTTAAACTGCATCGTAACTTACCATCAGGTGAAAGCGTAGTCAAGGACTACCTTGTCAACGAATGAAAAAAAAACTGAGTATACAGGGTGTCCCACGGCTATGCCACATGGAGGGGAAGTACCTTAAATATTGTAGATGGAACATTTTACTGAAAGAAGACTTCATTTTAATTTAAAAAACAATTTAAACTGCATTCATAGATTTTTAAATAATTGCCTGGTTGAACCGGGACTCGAACCCGCTATACGAGAAAAAAAATTAACCTGTATCTTTATCATAACGATCGGAAGGCTTCATCATAAGGATTATTTTTTGTTAAATAACATAGCATGAGAAATAAAAAGAAGACCATGAATTTTAGCCTTTGATGTAAAATTTTGTTCAGAAAAATGAAAAGCTGACATTGGCGTATCGACATACAACTGACATGGACTATTACTAATGAGTACCCACTTGAGAAGTACGCATCATTTCCCGATCCTTACTATCCTTACTAATCCTTACTTATATTACCTATAAATGCGAAAGTGTGTTTGTTTGTTGATTTATTGGTTTGTCCTTCAATCCCGCTGCAACAGAGCTACGAATTGTATGTCGATACGCCAAAGTCAGCTTTTCATTTTTCTGAACAAAATTTTACATCAAAGGCTAAAATTCATGGTCTTCCTTTTATTTCTCATGCTATGTTATTTAACAAAAAATAATCCTTATGATGAAGCCTTCCGATCGGTATGATAAAGATACAGGTTAATTTTTTTTTCTCGTATAGCGGGTTCGAGTCCCGGTTCAACCAGGCAATTATTTAAAAATCTATGAATGCAGTTTAAATTGTTTTTTAAATTAAAATGAAGTCTTCTTTCAGTAAAATGTTCCATCTACAATATTTAAGGTACTTCCCCTCCATGTGGCATAGCCGTGGGACGCCCTGTATATAACAGGCTTTTGTAACTTTTTACTGAAACGACTCTAATCCGTACGCGGTATCTATCCATCCATCCATCCATCTACCAAGCCGCGGGTAAGAGCTTGTATTTAAAAAAATCTTTTATTTCATTCATTCATTACTTCATTATACCGTAAGCGCCGTTCTCAGGTTTCATGACAATAACGCGTGACAACAATCCGTCAGCACTTCAAATTACTATTTATAGATGGTGACAGCGAAACCGCAGGTATAGTACGTTTATCTCACGAAGTTACGGGCGCTTTACTTGTGGCTGCGTCGTGTACCTACATGCACATTGCGTAAGTGTATGTGCCTGTCAGGAGCCCAGGTGGCACACAACCATGAGCAGCGTACCCTTGTGAATTGAAAGAACTATATTTAAAAAATCATTTATTTCATTCATTCATTCATTATACCTACCGAATGCGCCGTCCTCAGGCTTCGTGACAACAATGCGTGTGACGCACGCCACTCCGGGCCCACTGTACGCCCACAGCGCGGCCCGCACGTGGGAATGCGATGCAGATCTGCCCACTGGTGCTGAGAGGTGCAAGGACATCGCTAGGCAGCTCGTCGAGGACTGGCCTGGGAGAGATCTTAACGTAAGTAGCTTTTCTATACTTCCCTCGATATCTCCAGGATTCCATCCTCTACAGATCCTGACCTAATGACAATGGGACCACCTGGGAAGAATAAACCTTTCAAAAAGAAAAAATTTTCCAAATCGGTCCAGACGTCTTCGAGTAATCGGGGAATATACTTACATAAAAAAAAAGATTATAATACATATTATATTAAAAAAAACTTGGAACATACCTCTTATTTCAACTTTATAGGTAGGTAGCAGTTTGTTTCCTTATCGAAAATTATTAATCACACTAAAATTATACCATAAAATTTCAAAAACCACAGGAATTGGTAGTTATTGATTATTTTTATTGGATATAAATTTTTTTTTTTGGATTTTTTTACATTTTTACGAGACACGTTTCTTCGATTTCAAGTGACTAGTTTGAGAGAAAAGGAGAGCAAAACTCTCGATTATGCCAGCCTCTTTCTGAACGTTAAGGTCATCATGGGTGGCGGCAGACAGGGTCTCGTCACCAACGCTCCGGTCACCCCCTTGGACCCCACCAGCTCCTGGTCGTGCTCCAGGCGTGACGGCAGAGACCTGCTGCAAGTCTACAAGAGGGACAAGGAGGCTCGACGACTGAAGTACAGCGTGGTGTCCAATAACAGGGAGTTGAGAGACTTCAACGTCAATGAAACTGATTATCTTATGGGTAAGTTCTTTTTGAATCCTGGCGAACGAAGAAAAAGTGAAGAATCTGGACAATTTTTTTATCGATAAGACCTTGGCTGCGATCTCAGCAAATAATAAGTGACGATGCAGTGCAAGAGGGCAGTGACCTAACTTGCAAGTTTCCTTTGCCCTGTCGCCACGCTTAGCAGGAGAAGATTCTATCTCTCCAACTGTGGATTGGCAGGATTCTCACACCTTTGAGAATATTACGGAGAATTCTAGACATTTCAAAAGTTTTCTTCGCCGTTAAAAAAAAATTACTTAACTCCGAAAAGTTAACGTGTGCCTGGGATTCGAAACTTGGACCCCCGAAAAAGAAAGGCCGAACTCTTTTTCACTGGGCTATCACTTGTGTAGAAAGAATGTAGTTACCTGGTAAATATTGTTGCAGGTATATTCGCTAACGAGCATTTAAAGTATGAGAGCGAGAGGAACAAAGGGCCCGATGGCATGCCCTCGATCAGCGACATGGTGGACGCAGCTGTCAGGGTTCTCAAGAGGAACTCCAATGGGTTCTTTCTCATGGTTTGTTTCATAAAGTTACCAATTTATGGTAGTTTCTTACAGTAGAGATGTCGTCACATAGCGACCTCTAGCGTCAAATAATGTCACGAAAACTTTACTACTAAGTATAACAAAATGAGGTGGTCTCCTAGAAACCGTTTTCATCACCGAGTGCCATAAATATATAAGTACCCTCAGAAATCAGAAAATAATTGATTTGCAAAATAATCAATTTTATTTACCTATTGAATTTTGTTAGTTGATGCTCTGAGGTAGGTAGATATTCTTTAATAGTATAAATTAATTTAGTAAGCCCATATACCACCATACCATCTTAGACTGCATCGTCACTTACAATCAGGTGAGATCGCAGTCAAGGACTATCTTGTCATCGAAAAAAATGAGCGAATGTTTTAAGCCTTTTTTAACCGACTTCCAAAAAGGTTATCAATTCCGCCATTATTTTCTATGTATGTGCACCGATTTCTCCGTGGTTTCTGGACTGATTCACGAGATATTTTTTTTAATCGACTGAAGAAGCTTGCGAAATGATCCCATTTTTTTTACCTTCAAGTCCTCAAACCTGATTATTAATTTACTTGTTTCTTAAAGGTAGAAGGCGGTAACATAGACATGGCCCACCATCGCGGCCGCGCCAAGGTCGCGATCAACGAATCCTCGGCAATGGACGAGGCGGTCAAGCTGGCTCTGGACATGACCGATGAGAAGGACACGCTCATCGTGGTGACAAGTGATCACGCGCACTCGCTGCAGATCAACGGTTATCCCGAAAGGGGGATGAATATCTTCGGTAGGTGATTTTTTTAGTTACGAGGAAAAGTAAACACCTTCTTTTACCAGACTTTTCAAATTACGAAAAAAACACACACACAGTGTACATGTGTTTTAGGCGGTGCGCACACGTAGATCACAAGTGCGGCAATCGGCCACTAGGTAGCTATTACGATTTTCATATAGGTAGGCTAAATCTGTGTAGGTAGGTACATACATAAGTAATTTTAAAAAACTGCGCAGACAGACAGAGAAAAGTTGCTCCATCGGCGTCTAAAAGTTAATTTAGGATTATATGAGTGTGTGGGTGTTTTTGATGAAAATCGGTCCAAGATGGCCGCCGCCACAAAGTAGCACATGTTTTCACAACTCCCTCAATATGGGTATCAAATGAAAGGGTTTGACTAGTAGAATGCTATACACTATGATAAATTTCAAATCCAAGATGGCCGCCACCATAAAATGGCGAATTACATATTAAGCTATTGCATAACTTCTATCGCGGGCCAGCGTGGAGACCGAATCCAGAAATTCCGTAACGAAAATAACCTGACACGGGACTCCTCTACGGTGAGCCGCTAGATGGCGCATTTTTTATCAACGCCATCTAGCGGTGAGCCGGTAGATGGCGTTGATAAAAAATGCTATGCATTAGTTTTACCGCGGCAGTCCCCGAGTGCCACACGTCTTTTTTTTATATTTATTTCACCTGTCGGGAGTGTTTTAAATTTTCAATTTACACTTGTGTCCTATGTAAATAAGTAAAAAAATTACAGGAACGATAGGACCATCCCAGGCAGACGGTCTAAACTACACAATCCTTTCCTACGGCACTGGCGGCCCGGGCTCTTACCAATACAGCGTCGAGACAGATCAGAACGGCAGCCACGTGGTGCGGCAAGACCCCAGCAAGGTCGACACCGACAGCTTCAAGTACGAGCAGATCGCGGCCATTCCGCTTGAGGAGAACATACATGGCGGAAGCGACGTCACGGTATATGCTAGAGGTTGGTATCTCACCAAGGCTAAAATCTATAGACCGCACTCTTACTGTACTCAGAACGAGACAGATTTATGTCAGAGCATATTTGTGTCTCGTTTTAACTCCATCTGAAGTCCGAGCTAAGTCAGAGCATGCTCTATGTATCTAGACCCTTAAGCCTTTAACAGAATTTTGTAGATTCATTTCATTTGACGATTCGAAAGCACATATTCTATTAAGCATTGCCCATCGAGCCCTAGAACGTATTTTTGTTTGTGGTTTTTTTTTTTTTATAAAGAATATTAGCCAAGTTGAACTTGACTTATATTCTCCGCTCCCCTCCAAATAAGCGAAAAGCTTGTGTTAGGAGTGGGTACGACAATAGTGCAACGGGTGGGGCTCGAACCTGCAACCTTTCAGTTTTCAGTCCGCGCCTTTAACCGTTGGGCTATTGAGGCTATCAATTGTCCTCCAATCACGTCTCAATAGAATTACGAATCGACTTGATTTATATTATGGGATGGACATAAGGATTCCTTAATACCTTTCCCTATTTCTTAGGGCATTACACAATCCACTACCTAATCATACTTAAAACAAACGGCGGACGTGCATTTTACTTATTTTGGAAGCCCCTCTAGTCAAGCCTCTATTTAATAATAATAAAATTATTATTAATCTGTATAGTTCTTTCAATTCACGAAGGCGCGTGAGCTTTACCTGTGGTTACGTCGTGCACATGCACATTGCGTAAGTGTGCGTGCTTGTCGGAGTCCGGCGCGAGCAAGCTCTCACTCACTTTTATACAGATTTGACACACACACAACCATGAGCCACGTACCCTCGTGAATTGCTAGAACTATAACAAATAATTTATTTTTAACAGGGCAACATTCGAATTAGCTTTTTAATCCCGCTGCGTGCCGACAAAAATTTTTTGATTCCTCCTTGGACACGCTCCGTCTTCTCAATTGTACTAAAATCTTATTTCCTTCGAACTCTTTCAGGTCCCTACGCCCACCTATTCCACAACGTTCACGAGCAGAACTACGTTTTCCACGTGATCTCCTATGCGGCCAACATTGGACCCTACTCCGCGGCACATTCCGACACCCTCCACAACACTACTTACGTTTGTCTATGGCTTTTCTTAAGCCTGGCTGCACAATTGCTGCTGTCATATGAGAATAGAGTAGAATGATGCTAATTCTGTTGTACATAATCTCATAACTAAGACAGCTTTAAATGCAATGTTATCTTTTCCACAAGGGACATTGTGAAACGGACAACACTATTTAAAGGTTTATATTTTTTAAATTTAGTTTCGTTTTAAGAGATTATGTACAACAGAATTAGGTAGTACCAATATAATTTAATTGATTTACAACTACATGCAACTAATTGAGCAGTATTTTAAGTTAATTTATCTCATTTTGTTTTTTGATACTTTTGTTTGATTATATAATTATATCGTATGAATCTACATTACTCAACGTTTTATTGATACAAACAATAGTTAAACAGATAGATAGTTTAAAAAAAAAAAACATTTTTTTAATATATAATAGGTACTTTATTGTCTAGTTACATCGAGTATAATAAAAAGCAGTTATTAAAAAAACATATATAACAAAATTTGTACTAAAAATATAAGTGTAAAATGTACCAACAACAAGTATTCATTAAACTATCAAATAAATACATCCATTTTATTTCTTAAAAGCTTTTCAGGAAGGTACTTTTTAAGCATTTATAGTAGGTAACACTGACTAATAGTACAATGGTTGGCTTAACGCTAGCCGATACTGGTTTAAACCAGTTTTACCGAAGTTAATATAGGTTAATAAATAGGTTTCTAAAAATTCCCTTGGAACTCCTTGAGATTCCGGAATAAAAATATCTAAAAATATCTTATATCCATCTTCAGGATGTAAGCTATCCCTTTGCCATATTTAATGGAAATCGATTCAGCGATAAATGCATTAAATGCAACCTTTAAATTTTACCCAATTTCCAATCACTTTAAGTTTATAAAAAAGAATGAATTATATCCATTAATCACCAATCGATTTTCTACCATTTTGGTAGGTTTTACTGACCATTTCTACCATTTTTAGTAGATCTGGTAAGAAAACATCTGTTAGCTTTAAGCTAGCAGTTACCGGTTTAAACCAGTACAAAGTGGCCCCAATATTTATTAACAAGTAGCTATAGCTAAGTTTATTTGCTCATATATTTCTTCAACACGAAACCGAGCACCACAGCGCTGGCCAATGCAACTACCGCCCATTTAAGTTTTGACCTGTAATAAAAAAACATATTAATATATAGTATTGTGTAGATTATTTAATATTTCCTATCTATTTTACCTTAACGTCGTTTTCAAAAGTCGAAAAATTTATCTAAATATACAGTAAAAGTAAAGAGTAGTGTTTACCAATTGGTGACCAACCCATCGCCGGGCCACACAAATGAGAAAGGTTTAACTTTGGGCCACAGTTCAAGACCTAAGCCTCAATAGCCCAACGGTTAAGGTGCGGACTGAAAACTGAAAGGTCGCAGGTTCGAGCCCCACCCGCTGCACTATTGTCGTACTCCTCCTAGCGCAAGCTTTCCGCTTATTTGGAGGAGAGAGGAGAATATAAGTCAAGTTCAGCATGGCTTATATTCTATAAAAAAAAAGACGCTGTCCAAGTGAGAATTAAGACTTCAAACACCTTTGGGAACATTGTGGAGAACTCTCAGACGTGCAGAATTCCTCACGGTATTTTCCTTCACCGTTAAAGCAAGTGGCGCCACCCGAAACAGGTTCCTGGCTGAAACTTAGCGCTGAATGCTCTTGTGCATGTACAAAGCATACAGCATTTTGCTGAGTTGGGACCTTTTTTCCGGGTTGTGCCACACATGACTTAGTTGTTCCGGCGCTTCTTCTGCTTGACGCCTTGTCTTTAATGCTCAAGTGGTGGAGGCGCCGGGACAACCTAATCTAGGTATACGTATTTGGTGATGGGTGGCACAATTTATAAAATAAACGTTTCTTTCTTTCTTTCTGATATATTTATCAAATCTGATATATCATTATATCGGATAAAAAAATATTGCTTATGCAAAGAATCGCCTGGGATCGAACCCGCGACCCTCCGAAAAGAAAGCCGCAGTCTTAACCGCTAGGCTATCACTGATTGGTAAGACATAATGCAATCGCAATACATGGATTGATTTTATATTACGTTTTTATATATATTACATACGTATTCGATAATTGGATCTAATCTTTTCACTAATATCAAGATACTATGGGAAAAATTACGTGATGTGACGTCACGAATTATATACAGCATTACTAAAATAAAATAATGAATGCTTGTTATAATAAAATATAATATTTTAATAACCTTGGTGGCTCTTCGCGTTTCCTAGAAAAGATTATTATTAGTGTTATTTCTAAAATATAATTCAAAACTATAAGCACAAAATCTAACTAGTAACTAATTGAAAAGGACTTGAGATAGATTTTAGAACTGATTGTTACCATAAGGGTCCTAATACCCTAACAGGTATGGCCTTACATAAGGTGTTTTTAGGATTCTATACCTCATAGCATACAGAAAAAAAAAGTGTCACTTTGTTTTCCTTATCCGTCTGTATCTCAAGAACGTTTTTTAAAGATGAATTTAATCGTCTATATATATAAAATTCAAAGTCCTGACTGACTGACTGACTGAGATATCAACGCACAGCCTAAACTACTGAAGTCAGAAACTTGAAATTTTTACAGTTGGTTCCTTTTATGACGTAGGCGCACACTAAGAAAGGATTATTGGAAATTCCACCCCTAAGGGGTTTAAATAGGGGATGGAAGTTTATATGAAACTTGGTCAAATACCATCAAAGTTGGTATTTGAGCTTTCAGTTAAAAATAAATAAAAAAGTACGTGTGTCACAGTTTTTGAAAATTCCACCCCAAAATCTAATTCCATGCGGACGAAGTCGCGGGGGCAAAAGCTAGTTAGGAAATAAAACGAAACATCTCAAATCCATCTACATCGTGACGTCACGATACACCATCAAAAACCAAAAACTGTAGATTTTATCTAACATGAAAGCACTATCAAAATAGAAGAACTACCTACAATAATATTATTCTAAACATTCTAATCTTTGTTAAGTTAAAAAATCGAATTATAATAACCCGGAATCGCAAGGTCTTCGTGGTCTCCTAAAAGTATAGAAAAAATTGTTAAAAAAAGTTTAAACAAGTTAAAATTAGTTCATGTGTCAAAGTTAATTAAACTTCTTCATACGTAAATGCTTATATAGCTATTAAACTAGCTGATGTCAGCAATTTCGCGTGGATTTAGGCATTTTAAAAATCTCGTAAACTCCCAATTTCTTGGAAAAAAAATGAGGCCTGTAATTACGTCAACGAGAAGCGAGCTATCTCTGTTGCCAAATTTTTTTGTTGGCAGCGTTTTGTCAACAACAGTTTTGTCAGTCACAGTCAATAACAGTGTTGGCATTATTATATTTTTTTTAATTTACCATTTAACAACGAGGTTTACTAGTTTTTCATTAAAAAAATTAAAATGGCCCTATACTGGTTGCCTTACTAGATTTACCTAGGCAAGCTTAGTTCTAATATCGTATGCAATATGCAATCTATACTACTTTAATCTCTGCCATGGTAAGCCCTAGTCGCCAATAGTTTCTAATAACCTACTTTTTTTTTTTTTTTTGAACATTTGTAGCAACTGAGACACCACCAATACGTCGCCGGCTTTTCAGGAATTTGTTTGTCCGCAGCTTGAATAACCCTATGTTGTAATTTAGTGGAAACACCGTCGCAGGAAGTTGGTTCCACAGTTTCAAAGTACGTGGAAAAAAAGATCTGGTACAACGGATGGTCGAAGTGCTCCAGGCACCCAGGTGGTAAGGGTGAAATTTTGTTCGGTGGCAAGCGGTTCGATTGTACTAGTACTACTACCCAACCTTGTATGATAATGTAAGCACTATTAACTCAAAATAACCTTTCCCGGGGCACGTAAATGGCATTGACCCTTCCTTCAGTTCTTGGCGTGGTTGGCGGTTTGTATTCCGACTTTACTGCTAACGACCGACTGCATTTAAAACATGTAAGTATTATTCCTTACAATAATTTGAACAATATAAAATATCAAGATCAAAAAATATTCATGTAAGCAAACTTGTGGGTCTTGTATTACGAGAAAAGGCTACCATCGGAAAAAAATTAAATTCTGCTAAGAAGAGCCGGCAAGAAACTTAGCAGTTTACTCTTTTGAAAACAAAAGATGTTGGTATATATATGTAGCTTTATTAATTTAACAATTGACTAAGCCCCGGCTTAATCTGTTACGTAAATTAACGAAGGCAAAGAAGAGAGAGAATTTTTTGAGTCTTAAAATTGCATAAAAACGATTTCATCAAAATATTTTTTTCACCTCACTAGCTCAAAAAGGACGCCTTTGCTGTCTGCAACCAGTGAGCAAAAGCCGTTTTTGCTCACTCAGTGAGAAAAAGTGGTGTCTCAAGAAAAGTTCAACACTTTTTTTCACACCTATCACACGATAGCAAAGTTATTGTTTCTTGTGTCTTTGAATCCCTCACTACACTCAGGATTCTAACTCTCGCTAGGCATGTGATTCTATTATAGAATCCTTCGCCCGCTCGGAGTTCAAACTAGGCACTCGCAACAAAAACGAACTTTGCTATCTTGTTGAACAAATAACTATTTCTCTTTTGCATCTCATACTGGTAGCTACAAAATTGTTCGACCTGCTAGGCGATCCGTCATATGTTCTCCATGTTTTTTCTGTAGGTCTCGGTAAATGTGGACAACTGAATCCAAAAAAAAAATGACGAATATTAAAAAAAGCTTTTTAAAAAAGAAATTCCAAAAAAAATTTTTTTATTAGTAACCTGGCTTCGGAACAGAGCGAACATCGAGATCGTGATCTGTAAAAAATAATATTATAACTTTTTTGTGCTAAGGTCCAGGTTGGAGCGCGCTTGCCTAGAAGTTACCTATTCCTATTTTGTGTCTCTGCAGTCTTACTCATCGCTACCGAGCCTAGATTACGGAAATAACTTCAACATGTGCCCTTCTGTTTTATAGTGCAATTGTTGATCGAGACACAAACATACTGCGACATTTTGTATTGAGTCTGAGCAGAGTGAAAGTGCGTTCTATAGATTTTAGCTTTAGGACTGCATCATCACTTACCATCAGGTGAGATTGCAGTGAAGGACTATCTTGTCATCGGATAAAAAAAAACCAAGTCTTTGAAGATCTGAGGTGCTTTCGTGTTACACGAGAAAAACGGATTTTCGATTGTTGAATTTTAAGGGCGATAAAGGGGTAAAACTGTACTTAATGTTTTTAATCATGAAATATCCAGGTCTAAAAGACACAGAGCGCCCTTTAGTTCATAGTTAGATCTTATGCCCTAGAATTAGGGCTACCTAAAAAAGAATTGTTCAAAATCTATCTAAAGTCTGCCTTATTTTTGTGAACTAAAAAATAATCGTTCAAAATTTATCCCTTAAAGTCTACCTTATTTTCTGTGATTGAAGATCTACCTTAATGGTTCAAGTTAAAAGGTAAGCAAGAAAACAGAAGAATAAAATCATTAAATTGTACAAGTTATTACATAAGTAGAAATATTATGTCGCCCACTTACGTCATTTTAGAAATTGAATTGTAAATGTGCTAAATAGCGCCTTTTAGTAATACAAACGTGGAACTTTCGGTATTTTGTATCCAATTAGAGTAATTTTTTAAGCGAATTTTGATACGAAATGTAAACATATCAATAATATGTCACTTTATGTCACTTGAAAGTCATGTTTTGTCATATGTTTCGTTCTGTAGTTCTGTAGCTACCAGCTACATTCCAAAAAGTATAAGTACCTTCTTTCTTTAGGGTGAAGAACTGCACCAAACTCGCCATTTCTATTAGCTACAGTTCACGAGGGCGCGTGAGCTTTATTTGTGGTTACGTCGCGTACATGCGCATTGCGTAAGTGTGCGTACCTGTCAGGAGCCTAGGTGGGAGCGGTCAGGCGCGATCAAGCTCTTGCTCACACTTATACAGATACGACACACACACAACCATGAGCCACGCGCCCTCATTGATTGCAAGAACTATAAGTAGCTTGACGAGCTCCCTCATGTAGTAGTGAGTGCTGTGGTCGTACAACTTGGAGGTCTCTGGTTCGATTCCCGGCGGGGGTGATTTGGGAATTTATAATTTCTGAATTGTCTCTGGTCTGGTCTGGTGGGAGGCTTTGGCCGTGGCTAGTTACCACCCTACCCTAAAAGACGTGCCGCCAAGCGGTTCAGTGTTCCAGCACAATAGTGTATAGAAACCAATATGAGTATACTGCCATACCCTTTCCGAGTTAGTCTGCTACCATCTTAAACTGCATCATCACTTACCATCACGTGAGATCGCAGTCAAAGACTATATTGTCACCTAATAAAATAAAATAAATATATGACTTACCATGGTGGTATATTGAACTTGTCAGCGGGACTTAGTGTGCCTCCAGCTTTATTGGTGTTTTCTGATTTCTTCTTTTCCTCGGGGGGTAGAGTACCAATCAAATATTTTTTCATTAATTCTCTGAAACGAAAGTTACTTTCAAATTAGGATAATATGAAAATCTTTAAAAGGTATATGAAAAACAAAACGAAGGATTGTCTTTGAAAACAAAGACTATCCTTACCAACAATATTATATTGTTAATGGGAATGTGTTTGTTTGTCGGTTTGTCTTTCAATCACCCAGCAATTAAGCAATATATCAACATTATTTTCTTCATCCTGGGAATTGGAGTTGTCTCCGTAAATAGGCAATAACTGCCCGTTTTGTGATCAACATGATTTTTGCATGGCTAACGTTGAAGATTTAGAGTGACATAGGCTACCTTTTATGAAAAACAGCGGATTCCCGCCAAACTTTTAAAATTCTAACTCCACTTTTTTTTTTTAAAGCAGAAGTGAATAAATATAGTAAGAGATACAAGCTTAGACTGCAGAAACATCCTAACACACTGGCACAGAGATTGCTTGATAAGGAAGGAGACACAAAACGCCTCAAAAGATGGCAAATACTGGAGCTGGATGGGAGATGAGCTCCAACATAGCTCTCAAGGATAGGGATATTTATTGAAATTCCCCCTTTAATCACCTACAGCTGACACACCCCAATATCTGATAATGGCTGGAGAAGCCGATGGCAGATGGATATATAAAAGGAAAAAAAAGAAAAAAAAAACTTTTTTTTTATTCAATGACAAGATGGAAAGTGACGATGCAGACAAACAACAGTGCCATCTAGACGAAGTTGTGGGCAAAAGCCAGTTTTGGAATAAATGAATTTGAATCTCACCTTGCATCATCACTGTGACCGACATCCTCAAAGTCCTGTGTGGCTTCTCTTCCCGCTACATCCATCAGGGAATCCTCACCACCTGGATGCTGTACATAGATATGTAGTGAATATACAGTTATATATGCAATTTTTTCTATTACGAAATAGTGTTACGCGCTGAAGGAACTAGATGTCGCTACGAGCGATGGCTCGCGGGCGCGGGGAGCGGATACATGGCGCCAGCGGGTCGGCACAATCATGGCGACGGTTGGTGCGAAGAAATAGTGTTCTGTGTTTGTGCGGGTTAATGCAAAATTGTGAACCTTGTTTTATACTGATGTTGCGTTATAATTCTAAGTGATGTGAATTAATAACTGGACAAGCTAATTATTAAACGAGATTGTAAACATATCCAGAGTCTGATTGTCACATAGACTTGTGCTTGAAGACGATGAATCGATGATGGAAAACACTAATGAGGTCCAAGTTGCGCTAGAAAATACCCTATACACTCTTGTTTTGAACATACTCAAATTATATGTGGCCAAAAACAGACACTGGAAGTGCATTACCAACTAATACCATATCAGACAGTCTTCTCATTGCTTTAAGACTGAACCAAAAGAGGTGATAGCCTAATGGATAAGAGATTGGCATTCTTTCCGGGAGTCTGAGGTTTGTTTTCAGGCATCTCTGATTTTTCAGTTATGTGCATAACTTCCAAACATCAGGCATAAGACCAACAGAGATATCCCTACCTACTTCTCATAAAATCAGGTCTCACCAGCTGTTATATTATTATTGAGAGTTTAGAGATTGCATGCAGCCAAATAAGCATGACCTCATTAAATCCTTATGGTCAATAAAGAGAGAAAAATAGGTACTTATAGTCTTGACTTATAAGAGCAATCAGGTGGAACTACATAAAATAAATATTGAATTTTAAATTTTTTCAATTTTATGAAAACGTTTACCTCTTCCAAAAAGCTGGTCACATCGTAAATGTCATTATGAATTATTATCCATACACCATTTCCCTTATCACGATGTTTCTTTACTTCAGCAGTGGAAATCACTTTCAGCTCTTTGAGGTCGGTCATATTTACCAGCTGCACTTCGCGCACTGGCCGGGGCGCGGTACTTTTACTTAGGTTTATTATGTTATCCTGTATTGCATAATTATCCTTTACCCTTACAATAATTACCTATTATTTAGTTATTTACCTATTTAAAAGAACGAACCAGAGACCACGAACACTAGAACGAAATCATAAAACTTTTTACTTTTTGAAAGTAACACAGACGAAACAATAACTACAGACAATAACATTTAGGGCGCATTTAGGCTCAAAACTACTAGAACCCAAAGCTGATATATCAGCCATTAAAAAAATTATAAGAAAAAAAAAAAAATATACCGGCCGAATTGATAACCTCCTCCTTTTTGGAAGTCGGTTAAAAATTGACAATTAATTGACATTTGACAACAAAGAGTTTGACAATTGACAAACTCAAACAAATCTCAATGCGTAGACAGAGAAGGCAATCTCAATGCTGAAGAATGGAATCAAACGTAGACAGAGAAAGACATAGACCCAGTGACGATTTCTTTCTCACTCACACTAAAAAGAGAGCAGAAATAAAGTTATTAATGTGATAAACAGAGACGCAGCTACCCAATTTTTTGTCCCTCATCGTGTAACCAGTTTTTTTCAAGGTCGACACACTTTTGTGCGAAACAAACTGACAGTTAATAAGAAAATTTAGTATCTATGTGTGTTGCCAGCTTTAGGTACCTATACAATGTCCCGATTTTCCCTATCCTACTAATATTATAAATGTGAAAGTTTGAATGTATGTATGGCCATCCATACATACATCCAAATTTCAGCCATATCGGTTTAGTGTGGCGTGATTGAGTAACAAACATCCATATGTTTGTTACTCAATCACGCCACACTAAACCGATATGGCTGAAATTTGGCACGGAGATAGGTTTTTTTAGTAATGTCCTCTGACATACCGTAACGGCGGGTTACTTTGGCTACTTTTTCAATTTTTTTTTTTAATTTTTGTTGAAACAAAATAAGGTCGTGATGGAAGAAATGAATATTATGAGAAAAGAAAAGAAAGATGGATACTAGGATATAATATATGTCGGCGATGATTAAAGTGTATTCAGTTAGATAGTGTCGGTTACTGTTCTGAATCATGCTGAAGTTTCGTTCGAATGTCCAATGACCAGTCGAGAACTGTTGGCGATCTTAAGAATTATTTTATTTGCAAAGTTCTTAATTTTTAAAGCCATTTTTAAATAGCTAGAGGCAGACTTTTTATGTTTTTTTTTAATAATTATTAACTTAAACTATGAAGAGTTGCAGTTTTATACGACTGTCTGAAAAAAAGAATATACTGTTAATTTCATTAATGATGATTTTGATGACTAAATATATAATTTTTGTTGCTTTTAATTCAATAGCATTACTCGATCGAAGGAAAATTTTAACTGTTCTTTACAAATTATTTTGTGTAACATTCTTACTAGTAACGAAAAAAAATTTTCCTTTGTGTTACATACATCTTTTTTCAAAATGACTCACATATGCTAAATTTCTATTCGGCATTTCAATATTTTTTTTTAAGGAGCAAATAATTATCTAGTGAATTGGTCCTATGAAACTACATTAAAAAACTTTAATATAAAAAAAAATATTTTTAAAAAACCGACTTACGTGTACAAACTAAAATTATTTTATACTTTTAAGTGGTGGTTGAAGTTAATATTGTGTGCAATAAAGAATAATAAATTCTTTATTGCACACAATATTAAGATATATTATCTAAAAAATAGAAGCTTACCCTAACAGGTATGTCGCTCCCAGACAACCTTATATGTGTAGGTATGTTATTTAAAAAATAAAACAGTTCAGCATCTGTTTTGTCGTTTTATTTAAAAATCCTGGGAAGAATTTTCCATCTAATTTGGGGTAACAGGGGAGTGCAGTTATTGTGGCAACATTAAACTCAAACTTGTCATGTGACGTCATCGTTACGTCATGTTATCTCTATTTCAGTCGCGGTTACACAGTACCTTCGTCTATTGCCTTCTCTGTCTACGGAATCAAAAGTTGTGCAAAAGTTCAATTCAGATTTACCAAGAGAATATACCATTCTGTTTTTATTTTAGGAATTTCCGTATATTTTTAAACATTACTGTGAACTAAGTAAAATCTGTAAGATAACAAATAAATGGCTGAAGGCAAAGACTTTAACGACGTTTTAGACGATATATTTCTGAGTGAAAACAAAGAATGTGAAAAGAGTTATGAGGAAGGTTTCAAGGCTGGCACTGAAGCTGGGAATCCAGAAGGATATCACTTAGGATATCACAAAGGAGCGGAATTAGGGAGAGAACTAGGTAACTATCACACAAAAACAAATAAACAAACAATTATATAAAACTTATATACTTATTTATTTTAACTTGTTTTTTCAGGTTACTACCTTGGTGTTGTATCATATCACATAGATAATAACGACAATCAAGCAGCGCCGTATTCAGAAAAGGTTCTAAAACATTTGGAAAAGGTGCTGGAGCTCATAGACACATTCCCTCGCACTAACTCTGAAGAGCACGACATTCTAGCTCTAGCGGAAAACATTAGAGCACACTATAAGAAGGCTTGTGCTTTATTGAAGATACCCTCTACGAACCCTTATGGTTCTACTGTGTCTTTTTAAAAATATAGGCAAAACAGTCTCTGGTAATCATAATAATCATTTTTTGCTTGATTTAAGGTTACATATCTTTGTTTAAAATTCAAAATTTATTTAATTTAATATATTTCAGGTAGGCCAACTTGTAACTTATTGCAACTCTAGTTTGCTAAGCAAATACTGACAAGAACCAGCAAAAGATTGCAGTTGCTCTTTTAAAAAAAATGTCACTTTGGAATATATCTTGTGGGCAGCTGAAGCAAAGCAAATTGCTTCCTTATATAATAATCCATCATCATCCACATATTTTTTTTTTTGAAGAATAAAATTAGCTGAACTGAACTTTACTGATTCTTGACTAACCCTCATACCTCCAAATAAGCATAAAGCTTGTGCTATTGAAGTTTACTACAATAATGCAACAGGTGGGATAGAACCTTTGACCTTTCAGTTTTCATTAAGTTAACCATTAAGCTATTGAGACTTCAAGTTATCACATAAATTACAAGCATTAGAAATGATAGCTGAGTAAAGCTTTGCTTGTCTCTGGATTCCATTTGTTTTTTTTTTTTTCAGGAAAAATGACTATGAACTCAACATTACACAGACTACATAAGCACATAGACAGCACAATTGCATATCTCACGCCACTCTTACCCCTTGCCAACTGTCACATGGTGGAATTCTTCACTGACAACCACTGGGATACATTATTGCCCCCCCAATTGAGGAAATATCTTGATACTTGTGATCTTAATGATGCTGTTGAGCAGTTCTGGGTGTGTGCCAAAGGAGACTCCACGGGTAACTTTGTTTTGATATAATATTTTGTTCTAATCTAAAATAAATAAAAACTAATAAATTCCTTAATTTTGTGAGGTATGACCATACCATCTGAGACAGCCTTCTTGCAACTTATCTCCTATGTCACAGATGCTATTACGCTGCCTATGAAAATTTGATGTAATTCTGCGCTTATTTCACTATCTTTTCATAGTTAAAAATGGCACAAATATTTGCTGCAGATGACAGTGAATTATCAAAATGGGTACAGCAAACCAGCAGACACTGTTTGTCAGTGAACAACGAGTACTGCCTCTCAACGAATCAGTTGCAAGAACGCATCAAGTGTTGGGGCGGTAAGATGGAATCGGAAGTACGGATCTCCGAATTTATGAACTCCAAGAAAAGTTATGAGGTATGTATTAATTATAATATGTATCACCTACCATAATTATAAATGCGAAAGTGTGTTTGTTAGTTTTTCCTTTAATCACACAGCAATGTAGCAACAAATTGATGTGGTTTTTAACGAAAACCTGGTGGTAGGTACTTAATGCCTATCCGATACTTATCCTTTTTTGGTGTTCTCAATAAGCGCTAATGTAGGAAGAAATTGTTGACCTGCAGACAAAATGCCGCGAGAACTCTTTGATTTTCCTGGATAAAAAGTAGCCTATGTCACTTTCCCGGTCCTCAACTATACCAATGCAAAAAATCACATCGATCTGTTGCTTTGTTGCGGCGTGATTGAAGGACAAACAAACACACTTTCGCATTTATAACATTAGTAAGGATAACTATATTATTATTTCCTGTATTCATTCATTCATTTTTGAAACTTCCTTGTGGAAACACTGTATACCTAGCATAACTTTGTTACCTATTGTAAAAAAAATATATTTTTTTTGAAAAGAGCAACCGCCGAGTTTATTACTGGCTCTTCTCGGCAGGAAGGGCATTCCGAACCAGTGGTAGATTCATCGACGATTCACAAGCACTTGTAAAAGTTTATTTGAATAAAAAATATTTCTATTCTAGTCTGTAAGATGTGCGGGTTAGCATAAGTAATTAGGCCTATTAGTTACTCTGCGATTTAGTTGTATTTGACATTCCCGTTTCGGTTTTTTATTCAAAGTTTATTTGAATAAAAAATATATTTCTATTCTATTCTATTTTGGCCCCAGGTTCAAACGATGTCCCGTGTAGTAGCGTCGCTGTCTACAGCGTGCGGGGCCACGCACTGCGCGGAGGCGGGCGGCGGCCGGGGACACCTGCTGGTCGCGCTTTCCCTGGCCTACCGCCTGCCCAGCCTGACCATAGACTGCGATGAGGCGACAATCGCACAAGCGCAGAAAAGGGTCAAGATCATACAGGTTTGTTTATACACTACATATATTAGCGTTTATGTGTCGTGTTCTTGTATGTGATATGTGGATTCTCTTATGCTGAGATCTATACAGCGTGCTATGACTAAGCTCCGACTTAAGATAGAGTTAAGACGAGAAACAAGTAAGTTCCGACTTAAATCTGTCTCATTTTATCTCAAGTAAGTATTTATTTGGTATCTCTGTCTTGAGTCTGAGCAGAGTGAATGTGCGGTCTACAAATTTCAGCCTTAGGGTCAGCTCACACCGGTACGCGACGAGGCGCGCAGATTGTTGAAGAAGCACGAGAGACCGCGCTGCGTAAAGAGGCGTCAAGTTACGAGACTTGAAAATATAGAGCTTTAAAGTATCCTGTTAGACAGAGAGAGTGCTACTGACATGTGGCGTCTCAAATTCAATAGCTCCATCTCTTCTTTATCTCTTTTCTATCTCTTTATAAAGAAGAGACGGATACATTCGCAGTAAAACAGCCTATAACTTATTTGTTTCTTGACCGATTTATTTTCTGTTTCTACAAATGTTATTCTTACATGTTACATTTTCGATTGTAATTAATGAATATCCACATTTCGACAGCAGTAAAATACAATTTTGTATAGGAATCACAACTTCAGATTACTAAATGTTGGGAGCGTAAAGCTAGTAAATCATAAAAAAAACTTCGAAAACTCAAAAACTAACGTCAGACCATTCGACTAATAAGTATTGAACTTTTAATAGAAACAATGGCACGCAATAGCAAAACGGGTAAAGGATGGCAACGAAGAGCGGATATCGGAGGGAATCGACGGGGAGTTGCATCGATTCGCCGCGAGTTTCATCACTAGCGACACAGACTTGCTGCAGATCGTGCGAGAGAAGTTTCCAGAACACTCTCATATTGATATGAAACTGCTGTTAACTGGTAAGATATCAAATGGGAAATTAATGACCTTTAGACGAGCCCTGTAGTCTTATAACTGGGATGTCTATTAATTGGATGAAGAGATAAGGTCGTAGCCCATTTACACGACACCGCTCCCACCCAACCAAAGTATGAGCCTTCAAATATGGACTTAATATCGTGCTCTGGAGGTAACAACACCGCGGTACGGTAACGGTACCGCGCGCTGTTTTCTATTTAGTGTTGTTACTGTAAAGTGCACCTCCAGAGCACGATATTAAGTCTATATTTGAATGCTCATACTTTGGTTGGGTAGGAGCGGTGTCGTGTAAATGGGCTACGGCCTTTAGTCCTTGACTGCGATCTCGCCTGATGGTAAGTGACGATGCTAAGATGGTAGCGGGCTAATTTGGAAGGAGTAACATTCAAACCATGCTCCTAATCTGTTTCTACACAACATCGTGCCGGAACGCTAAAGCGCTTGGCGGCACGTTTTTGACAGTAGGGTGGTAACTAGTCGCGGCCAAAGCCTCCCACCAGACCAGACCCAAACGAGCGCCTTATTCACCCTTCGGTACTGCTACCACGGGTGTTTATAACAAACCTTCGGCTTCGGCCAAAAACTTCGGCCCTTTTTGGCCGAAGGTGGCCGAAACCGAAGCCTAATGTTCGGTTGGACACTAACTATGACCTAAACCCTTCTTATACCGAAAGAACCTTGCTCAGTTGGTAGCTAGATAGATGGGCATGACTCCATAGGTCTTCACACATGCGGTAACTTGGGCCCGGCGTCGCTGCGCCTGTTCTCCCGCAACCCTCAGACGAGCGCCATGTTCACGGTGCCGTGCTGCTACCACCTTCTCTCCGAGGGTGTGGACGACCAGCTGTTCGACGTGTTCCAGCAGCAGTACGGGGATGAGCAGTGGGGGCAGGGGTTCCCAATGTCGGAGCGGCTGAGAGGTACAGGATTCCTTAGCTAAAAAGACGCTGATAGTGTGGTGCGGGTTGTTACGTTCCCTCAAATATGGTTGAGCGAAGCAACGGCTGGATCTTGCGTTATGCTCGTGAACGGGTGCCACCAACGGAAATGGGTCTGCTTTGTCTGCCCGTCTTGACATACATTGGAGTGTGTGTACCTACGTATGCATTTTTGAAGCTTCATTGTGGAAGCACTGTATAGTTCATAGTTCATAGTCATAGTTCATAGTCATTTATTCATAAATATCATTACACGTCAATCATAATTATTATTTAAAATCCTATGTCAATAATAATAATAGTATGTCAATCACATTATATTGGTATACATATTATTTTATGTAGGTACTTAATTCTTATGTCCTAATAATAATAACAATGTCATAATAATATGTCAATTACCTAGTCTAAAATCTTTCTATACATCTATACATAGCATAGTTTTGTTACCTATTGTAATTTTTTTTTTTAAAGAGCAACTGCTGAGTTTCTTGCCGGCTCTTCTCAGCAGAATCTGCATTCCGAACCGGTGGTAGACTTATGACGTGTCATAAGAGCTACAAGTTGGCCTACATGAAATAAATAAATTTTGAATTTTGCGAAACTGAAGTGGAAATGGGCGGGGCACATAGTTCGAAGAGCTGATGGTCGATGGGTACCAAGGTGCTGGAGTGGCGACCCCGCACCGGGAAGCGCAGTGTTGGCAGACCCCCCACTAAGTGGACCGACGACTTCAAACGAGTCGCACGGAGCCGCTTCCCTTCTCTGACCTGTGCCCAGTAGTGATGCATTGGTGAGTTGCCGATGATGATGATGTCATATTTTTTTTCTCTTTCCAAGGTTACAATTTGGGTAGAAACGCTCGAATGTTGGCAGCACAGTCTATGGATAGAGTAGTACACCATAGACATCTGCCCGATAAAAGTCTGCTTTATCGCGCTCTGCTACAGGTAAGTTTTTTCAAATACTATGCTGTTAAGCAGTCAACATTACTGAACCCCACTTTTTTATCCGACTTTAGGTATGTTATATCTGCTCGAAAAATATTTGCTTTATCGCGTTTTTCGTAATTATTAATATTAAACTTATCAACAGGTAAGTTTTGTAAAATTGTTATTATATCATGGTTGTAGTTACGTAATTTCCAAAAAAAGCAGAATACCATTATTAGTCGTAATTCATAATAATCGTTTTACATCATTTGGTTGATTACTTAAAATTAATTTTATTTGTTAAAAACTCTTCGTTCAGTACATGTAGGATAGTAACAAAATCAATTTAGTATTACCTAGCAAAATCGTTGTCCTATAGCTTTCGCAATCTACGGATGATCTGATCTGATGGCAATCGTACTAACGTTTATGTATTTGAAAAATCGTATGTACTCCTATTTTCAGTGTTTGACCAGTTATTCTCTTCCACAGGTAATAATCAAGAAACATTTACCAAACTTACCTGTGACTGATGGTAAACTTAAAGGCATCGCATCTAAATGTCAAGATTTCAACGACTATTTCAAAATGGCTGACACTATACTAAAACTCGGGCTATATGACAGTTTATCCGACACTTACCTTGCAGATATACATAAACATACAGATAGCCAGTGGAAAAAAATAGTTTTGTTTTATTTTGTAAGATTATGTTTAGCTCAAGTTATTGAAAGTGTAATTTTGTTGGATAGATTACTGTATTTGTTTGAAAATGGTTTTGAAAAATGCTATCTGGTCAAGCTATTTGACCCTGTACTGTCACCTAGATGTCACAGTATTGTAGCTGTAAGGTGACATATTTTTTAAAATAATAATAAAACGAAGTGATCAATGAATGAATTTTCTATTTATTTTGTAAAAAAGAAATGAAATAAAATACATGAAACTGTTACATAAATAAATGTTGTTTAATTTTTACGCCCCTGACACTTCAACAGCGACAACGCTATACAAGCGGATCTCTCACCGGTCGTGTCGGATTTCCGTCCAATGAGAGTGAGGGAATAGAGAGTGCACCTGTGTTTGCGCTCACACTTATGCACTATAATATCTCCCGCGCAGATGGCTAATCTCTGAGGAAGTTGACCGCCGTGACCCCGGGAGGACATTATTGTTAGTCGCGTATTAAAAGTGTTATGATATTTTTTTCATGTAATTCTTTATACATGTATGTACTTAAAAAAATAAAAGTACCCACTTTATTTTTTTACGAGAAGCTTCGATAAGTTTTAATAAAGGCTAATTATGTATATTCTCTTCAACAACGCGAAACCTTTCAATTGATGATTATTTTTCTTGGTAAAATGGATTTATACGAATACAAACTTTAAATTAAATTAGGTAACTATGTGCTATTAATGTATTGAAATCAAAATATTAATATTTTGGTTGTGTAGGGCTTGGTATAAAACTAGTTAGTAGTAGTAGTAGTTAGCTAGTAGTGGTTAGTTAGTAACCTTTTGCTAACGCTACTATAAAAATACAAGTGTAAATTTTAAACTACCCGACATGTGAATCTCTATGGCGACACTGTCTGGTGGGAGGCTTTGGGCGCGGCTAGTTACCACCCTACCGTCAAAGACGTGCCGCCAAGCGATTAAGCGTTCCGGCACGATGGCGTGTAGAAACAGATTAGGGGTATCTGTTTAAACTGCCATACCTCTTCCAAGTTATTCCGCTACCATCTTAGACTGCATCATTACTTACCATCAGGTGAGATCGAAGACAAGGGCTATCTTGTCTTTCAATTAAAAAAATATGCATCATAATCATGCATAACGTTATTTTCAAATTATTTATTAAGCTATTGCATAGCTTCTATCGCGGGCCAGCGTGGAGACCGAATCCAGAAATTCCGCAACGAAAATAACCTGACACGGGACTCCTCTACGGTGAGCCGCTAGATGGCGCATTTTTTATCAACGCCATCTAGCGGTGAGCCGCTAGATGGCGTTGATAAAAAATGCTATGCAATAGCTTTAGAAACAGAATTTTAGGAGGGCACATTTTTTTGAGAAACATAGATCAAGTTATCGGGTAATATAGGTAAAGTAGATAGCCACTCTCGATTTTAATGCTGATTAAATAGAACGAAAAAACTGTATCTACTAAATGCCGATTCCACCAACGTAGTGAGTTGGACTTGCATACAAATTGTTCCGTACCAAAAAACACGTTCTAGTAGCCGCCTTTAATTTTTTTTATTATTTGTTATTATAGCGGCAACAGAAATACACATTCTGTGAAAATTTCAACTCTACCTATTACGGATCATGAGATACAGCCCGCTGACAGACAGACGGACGGACGGACAGCGGGGGCTTAGTAATAGGGTCCCGTTGGTTACCCGTCGGGTATGGAACCCTAGTAATCAATAACTAGGCAGGTAGTACTTATTTGCTACTTAATAGGGTCAATAACCCGTGGTCCCACCGTCTTCTCCCAGCAGTGGGAGTAGGTAGCTATAGAAAGTAATAAGTATAATTTTAGAGTCATGACGTGTCATAAGAGATACAAGTTGGCCTACACGAAATACTTACATAATTTACTAGCTTATGCTCGCTGCTTCGCTCACGTTAAGTTCGATATTTCAAACCCCTATTTTAACCCCTTAGTGGATGCCTATGTCATAATAGTTATCTGCATGCCAACGGCCCGATCCGTCCATTTATTTGAGCTGTGCGTTGATAGATCAGTCAGTCAGTCACCTTTTCCTTCTATATATCACATCACACTAATATTATAAAGGCGAAAGTTTGTATGTGTATGTGTGTGTGTGTGTATGTTTGTTACTCCTTTACGCCACAACGCATGAACTGATTTGGCTGAAATTTGGAATGGAGATAACTCATTCCCAGGATTAAAACATAGGCTACTTTTTATCCCGGAAAATTAAAGAGTTCCCGCGGGAATCAATAAACCTTTATCCACGCGGACGAAGTCGCGGGCATCATCTAGTTTAGAGATAATCTCTGCGCGGGAGATATAATAGTGCACCAGTATAAACAGAGGTACACTCTCAGTTCCCTCACTCTCACAGGCCGATGGTACGGACATCCGACACGACCTTATATAGATCAGGCGCAGCCTCGGAGGCCTAACGTTCACTCTACGGGACCCACTCACCAATCTCCGAGTAATCCTACCTATTTTTTGATCCGGGAATTGAACCCAGAACGGCCAGAACCTCGTCATTCGTAATCAAACATGTGAATTTTTTTACTTATTTTTAAAGTATACATATCTAATTACCTATAATATATGGTGTTCTTATCATTTTGACAGATTTTCGTTTTTGTTTCGTCGGATTTTCGTTTAGTCAGATTTTTGTTTCGTCGGATTGCCGTTTCGCCAGATTTTTGTTTCGACATACAGTACGATCACAAGGAGTGATAGATTTAGTTACAATTAAAATTTATACTTATTTCAGCGGTAACTTTGTATAATTCCTATACTTTACGTACCATCCAAGAGAATATCCTGGCTGAACGACCTCCCTGGCGCAGTGGTGAGCGCTGTGGTCTTATAACTGGGAGGTCTCGGGTTCGATTTTCGACGGGGGCAGTTTGGGAATTTATAATTTCTAAATTGTCTCTGGTCTGGTCTGGTGGGAGACTTTGGCCGTGGCTAGTTACCACCTTACCGTCAAAGACGTGCCGCCAAGCTATTTGCACTATAATTACACTGCTATACCCCTTCCAAGTTAGCCCGCTACCATCTTAGACTGCATCGTCACTTACCATCAGGTGAGATCGCAGTCAAGGGATATCTTGTCATCGAATAAAAAAAAAAGAATATAAACCACGTCTGTACGTGAAAGAGATTTTTAAAAGTATCTATTATTGTCTTTTTAAGGTGATTATGATTGGAATTGCGCTGCGTAATTAATCTTCAGACTTTAGGTCATATTCAGTTGATAATAATATGTAAACTTTCGCCAGTCATCATGACGTCACAGTTGTGGGACGATAATATGTCAACATGTGGGCCCTTTCAGCTTTTAGGTCTTTATATCCTGAAATAAATTATGACATTTAGGCATCGACTTAGACGAGGATTTTGTAAACAGGTCGGTGTAAGGACCCTTTTTTTTATTCGACAAGATAGTCCTTGACTGCGATCTCACTTGATGGTAAGTGACGACGCAGTCTAAGATGGTAGCGGGCTAACTTGGAAAGGGTATGGTAGTGTACACTCAACCCATACCCCTAATCTGTTTCTATACGCTATCGTGTCAGAACGCTAAATCGCTTGGCGGCATATCTGACGGTAGGGTGGTAACTAGTCACGGCCAAAGCCTCCCACCAGACGAGACCAGAGACAATTCAAAAATTATAAATTCCCAAATTGCCCCCGCCGAGAATCGAACCCATGACCTCACAGTTATAAGACCACAGGGCTAACCACTGTGCCAGGGGGGAGGTCGTCAAAACGCACGCTAACGAAAACTTTGTGACGAAGAAGTAACTCATGGTGAGATCTATAAAGCGTGCTCTGACTCAGCTCAGACTGAGAAGAAGAGAAAAAAAAAAGATAGACATCGAGACTTTTAATTCTGTCTTGAGTGAGAGAGCGGTCTATAGATTTCAGTCTTTATGCCTATAAATATCAAAATTCAAATTCAAATCAGATCAAAGAAATTCTACGGGATTTTTAAAACCCTTCTTGCATGCTATAATATTAGGAAAATACATTTAAAAAAAAACGCAACGAGATCGGTTTTTTGCCACAACGTTACTTTAACACAACGTACGTTACGTTTAGTTTTATGCCAAGTATAACGTGATTCGCAATTTAATAATTAATTAAAATTAATAAATAATATTATTACAAGCTTGCTATGCCACCAACTTAACATAAAATAAAAATTGGAACTAACTAAGTAAAGCAGCAGTTTTAAAATATCTTTCCACTAAATTCCTCTATCCAAGTGCTGCTATCAGTTATTCCTAGAATGATAAAGAAAAGCAATAGGTACTATTTTCTTCGTAAACGTCTAAAGTAGGAGGTACTCAGTACTAAACTCTCATCTAGCGACCCGGTAGATAGTGGATCCACTTATACAAAAAAAAAACACCACAATTAAAAAAAAAATTAAGCCTTTTGTTATTCTTCATTCGTCCCTTTTTCGGGATAGGCAAAGATCCATGATCATACAGCCTAAAATCTCACATACCTACCATATTACGTGTAGAGTGGGCGGGTCATAAGTAATGTAGAGTCATGCATACTACTGGCACGGTAGAGTCAATATTTGAGGAATAGATTGTATTGGTTTGGGAATCTCCTTAGCAGATCCGTCGGTCGCATTTATCGGCACTAACATCTTGGTGCTAATCGGGTAGTACACTGGATTACGTATAGACTATAGTTTAATTAATTACAATTTCTAATTAGGCGATTAAACTAAATAGACAGGTCTAATAATATTGTTATCCTTTTTACAATCCGACCGTGTCCTCGTCAGAGACTAGCCATCTGCGCGGGAGATATTGTAGTGCGCAAATAAAAGTCACTGTTCTTAGTACTAGCGTAAAGATTTTATTTAACGAAATAGGAAAAATAATGGCTGTTCTAAAATGTCTGAAACTAAATCCTTCTTGATATACGGACTTCATATTGGCTGTAATTCATGCAACCCTTATTACACCTACGTTTTACCTTTTAGGTTAGAGACGCGGCAAATATCTGTGCAATACCTACTACCTAGAATGCAACTAGTATTTACCTGACACGAGGAAACAGTTAATCTTTTTCCTTGTTTCCAACTACTGAAAATTGGATGTAACATCCGTAATATGTTCATATAAAATGCAGCCTAAGTCACTTGGATCATCTTAACGAATCGATTGACACCCTATTTATCAAAATCGGTTCAGGGATTTACTCGTAAATACTCACATACATACATAGACTGCTTAAGGGTTTTTGGGTTTGCCGTTGTAGGGTAATAAAAATATTAAATAATAATCTGGTGGTCGCCATATTGAATTTTGATTATTGTCATCTGTCATGTCTTTAGTGACATTCCCAAGATTAACACAAATCGATTGACGTAAGAATCATCGAATCGCCCACGCGTTTTACTCCAGAGCGCCACATACGTACATACATATATCTACTGATAACCATGTTACCCTCCTTTGCCTGCCGCAGTCGAGTAAACATACAACTTACCGTTGCATTCCTTTGGGGATTGGCTTTCAAAATATCCCTTCTTAAGGTACCTGTAGAGGAATCTTTCAAATCTCTCGAAGCACCGGCTACTACAGCCTCATTGCATTGCAGTTTCCGACTTCTTTGTTAGATTACGACAATTTCATTGTTATTGAAAGTACACTTCATAATGTTCCTGTTCCTGATATTTAGAGTGGAATAAAATCCTTTCCTTTCAACGACTTTCCTAGAAATGGTATCTCTTATCTGCGTCGTTTTCCCACTAGTGAAAATCATGACCCGTTCATGAATGAATCATGATCGTATAAGTATTATAGTTAATTATCTAAGGAATCTACCGATAATCAATCTATCTATCTAATCTCAGAACTATCTATCGATAATTCTGAGCAAAGAGTTGTCTATGAATAGATATATTAAGTGGAAATACGGGTGGTCTTTTCTCGATACAAACGCTCTCGCCTGTTTCTTCATGTTATATACTCGTAACATTGAAACAATGATTTTTTACAGTTAATGAATATATATCAATCTCTTATATGATCTATGTTTTCCTTTTTAATGAAACATTATCTTTATAAGCACTAGAACCCTTACAAAGAAAAAATTTTGATGGTACCATTTCGCAAGCTTCCTCTGTCGAGTAAAAAAAATCGCGTTAATCGGTGCAGAGTAATCGGTGGACATAATAGAAAAAAAAAATGATACCGGCCGAATCGATAACCTCCTCCTTTTTGGAAGTTGATTAAAACACAGTACTTACCTAGATATACAATATTCTTCTTATTATGAAATATATTTTAAATTGATTCAGTATTGGAGGAGGAAATAGTAGAGAGCCATACCTCAAATTATAACTCGTTACTTAGGCTATTCAGTCGGATCTACAGTTCTTCTTATCGCACGAATATGCTTTATGAACAACTGCTAAGCGACAGCGATAGTTTCTTCAAATATCTAATTTTCAAAAGTCTTAAAGCGTCTTAATTTAATAAATGCTCTTCAATGCCCAATTATACCTAAATAACTAATTTGGGTATAATTGGGCATTGAAGATTTTACAATTATTATTAACATTATAAGTCAATTAATAAAATGTAATATTATGATTAAAAATATATATTTATAGGGCATATTAAAACTAGTCATATAGATGAAAGATTCTTTTTGCTTTAGCTTTTCCATCTAATTCGCGCTGTAAATATTAAATTGTTTTTCAAAGTCAGAAGAACCACTACCAGCGGCCATTAGGTAAAATTTACGAGAAAATACCATGAACACGTAAATCAAAGAAAAAGAATTTTAAATGGAATTCGCTATTAAATCCGATTCCCGATGCCTGTTCTTTATGATCGCACATCATTGTGCGCACATCGCAAACGCCCCACTTTCAATTGATGGAGCCCATATTATTGAGCCATGACCGCCGATTTATCTATGCGACATTTTTAACTAAATAGAGTTTTTTTATTAAAAACGATATTTTTAACTATAAAGAACTAGTGCACTACGGTATTTCCTATGAAAATAACATAATTATATTTGAAGTTAATATTCCCGGGAAATCTCGACGCGCCCTAATCCTTTATACTTTATAGGATATATTAAATATCTTATTTAATAAATAACTAAATTTAGGTAAAAATGTCGCTTACGATAAGTTGGCGGTCATGGCTCGATATTTTCCAGAATGGGAGGAGACCCACTTCATAGCATTCCTAACTACTGCTCCCAATTTACGTAGAATATTTTTTATAAATTATACATACCTCAATTTTGTCGCAGGATAGGGTATCCATTGTTGAAACCGAATAAAAACTCTACAGTAGTTTCTGAAAGTTGATTAAAGGGCCCAAATAAATTTAAGTCTCCTTTGTGGGAGTTTTAATTTATTCTCGTAAATTATATAACGACGTGCATGAGTAGTATGTGTGCGGCGCGTGCGGGCCTGCATATAAAGGCTGTTTGGTGTGCGGTCATTTTATATTTCACGCATGGGAAAAATTACTATTATTAGTCATAAATAAAGGTTCGCTGCTTTCGCGGTAATGGCGACTAGACGCGACAACGTAAATTGTTACGTTATGATTTATGACCTTTATCATATGTGTAATTATTAAGGTTGTAATAACATGTATGTATGTAGATGTAATCTAACTACATTGTAAATAATTATTCAGATACACTTTCTCGTACCGGTTGGCTACAAAACTAGACCTTTTACCCGAATATGACAAAACCAAAACGATGGGTTATGATTCTAGCAGTATGTATGTACTTTTATGTGTTTAAACTATTGAGCCGATTTTAATGAAAATTATGGGTGACATAGGCTACATTTTGTACGAACAAAACCAATAAGTATACCGGATGTTAAATATACAATTTTCCTTAGATAGATTACAGTTTTTCTACTGAACTCTGAAACTTTTATTCGAAAGTAGATTTTTTTTTCTAAGTGTTTTTACACATAGGGAACATATTTCGAAGTACCGTTGGTCTTTCAGTTCCTATAGGCGCTGGAGTGCACAAATTACGATATACATCCTACTAATATTATAAATGCGACAGTTTGGATGTATATATGGATGGATGGATGGATGGATCGATGTTTGTTAATCACGCTGCAACGACTAAATCGATTTGGCTGAAAGGCACAGAGATCGAGCATAGTCTGGAATAAAACGTAGGCTACTTTTTATCCCGGAAAATAAGAATCAAAAAACCTCAAACCACGCGAACGAAGTCGTAATAATTCTTATGTCGTTATGGAAAACTTAAGTTTAAAAAAAATCATTACACTATGATATTTTGCCACATTCCCATGCATTGGTCGCGAATTACGGGATTTGCGGGAACATTAGGCTGCATGGGGGCGGCCGAGGGCGGGCCGCCCTTGCTACAGTATAAGGCGGGCTCGGAGACAGCGCACGGCATTCCGCTTCCGACGCAAGGCGCAACCATGCCCCTGCAAGCAACCACCCTGTTCGTGATACTGGCCGGTGAGTCGCTAAACTTTCCCATTTAAACTTTTCTGGTGTTCCATTTATGAATTCGATGCATTTTTTTTTCTACGTTCGGAAAGTAGTGCTGCATAATTTCGGATAAAAAATTGTTGTAAAAAATAAAATAATAAAGTTACCCAACTTTTTATTTAAACTTGTGTGCAGTTCCATTTATGAATTTGATACATTTTTTAGGATGTTTTCCGATAAACTGTATGTTTCCTTAAAAATAAGAAATAAAAATAAATAAATACAATAAAAATAAAAAGTGAAGTGGCGAATTCGGATAAAATTTCGTGAAAGTGAAAAATTAAAAATATACTTACTTAAATAAATTTAATATTTTAATAAAGAAATTTCATAGAACTTCAAATGCACCATAAAATTGGACACAATTTTATATTGAGTGATAAAAAATTACCTACTTAAGTTTGGAAATCGGTAGTCTTTCAAAAAGCTCAAAAATCATACTTAAATTGATTAAAATATTTAAACTTATTTACTGATTATTATTCAATAGGTTGACATAAATAAAACTTAAAATTTTAAGTTTCAGTGTGGATTTTTTTTGTTTAAACGATACAATTTACCTAACTTTAATGTAATTTTAGTGTTAGTTTTTTATTAATAATAAGTAATATTTTCATATTTATAAAAAATTCTGGTTCTAATACTTATAGTAATAGCAATTATTTAATTTATTTATTTAATTATGTATAATATTATTATTATAAATGCGAAAGTGTGCTTGTTTGTTAGTTGCGAAACCGCGGGCATCAACTAGTATGTCTATAATTTTGTATTTTGCATGCGAAGATAAAAATAGTATTCTACTTAACTGAACTTTTCCTAATGATTTTCCATATTTTCATTAATTTCTCGCTAAGTGATCATAAAAATGAAAACTTCGGGACGTAAATTGGTAAATTGGAATTGATAATAATCGAAACAATATTGGATAGAATCAGGCGTCACTTTGCGGAAGGTCATGATTAGCAAGAAAAGGTTAGAATTATTTTGCTATAATCCGCCAACAGAAATCTCATCAGAATCAGAGTCTGTTGGCGGATTATAGCAAAATAATTCTAACCTTTTCTTGCTAATGGAAGCAATGTTAATTAAAATTGGCAATTTTTTTTTACCGGCTCTTCTCAGCAGAATCTGTTTTCCAAACGGGTGGTAGAGTCTTGACTTGTCTGAGCCTCCAGTCGACCTTAGTACATGAAATAAATAATTTTGAATCTAATTTGAACCTGGATTTTGGATCGCGAGTGTAGGTTAGCTATTTTTAAAAACATGTTTAAATTAACAAAAGAAAAACATAATATGAATTGTACTTCAAAAGAGATAAAAATATTAGCTCTGTTATTTTATTCACATTTCAGCAGAGAGATTTCAGAATGGTGAATTACTTTAATTAAGCAAACATTTGTAGCTACTTATAAGTTCATTGGCATTCAAAAAAAAACTCCCCTCCGAAAAAAACGTGAAGCTTGTGTTAGGACGTTCGGTGTGAGGTACGACAATAGTGCAAGGAGTGGGCTTTGAACCGTCGACCTTTCAGTTTTCAGTCTGAACCATTAAGGGCTATTGGTACTAGAAATGCTAGAATTTAAAATTTTTGAAACCCCTACCGAAATGCCGGATACTCGGATGGTATTTTTGTATGAAAATCTCAATGTCCTAATTAGTAGGTAAATTGCACCAGCACGATGCCAAGGCGGACCGCTAGTTTATAAAATTAGTGTTGCCGTGTTGCGATGTATGTCAATGTTTAAATCACGTTTAAATGCACTTCACATCATATGTGAGAGGCTTAAACGTATTGTTTATGCCATAGAAGATAGGTGGTATGCCGTTTAATAAGACCATAGACTATACTCTATGGTCTTTTATTAAACGTCTTTCTTGTCTACGCCACCGACATGGCAACATCTTTAATTTCTCCCGAGCAAGGAATATATTACTCTCTAGTCTCTACCGAGAGCTCCCGAGCCCCGAAACCTTAATCAGAATCCAGATTAATCCCTGATTCAACAATCTGGGATCATAGCATGGTGTCAGAAATGGGATGTAACAATTAGTAAGGACAGTAAGTAGTCTTTGAAAATGAAAAGAAAAAGAAAAAACATTTCTAAACAATTCTCAACATCATGACAACAATACAAAGGGATAACACATAAGTTGTGTTAAATCGTGTAGGTTAGGTAGCGTGAAGCAACAGGTGGGTGACCCATTCATAGATATATTTTGTCTGAATTATCCCATATTTGATTTATTTCATTCATTCATCTCAACCCACTATCTGACTGGCTGGGAATCCTACAACAAGGTCCTTTGGTTCTAGATGATATCCAGTGTCTGATGATGGAGCCAAAAGGTGGTTATGGGAACTACTTATGCAATAAAACGAATACCTAACCCTACTGAATTTGGGCTCGATCGTTCGGTGTCGTGCGTATGTTGACATAATGGTGGAAAGGCGAGGGATAACAACCATTTTAGACAATCCCTTATCCCACGGGTGATGTCCTCTTAAATGTGAAAGGTTTAAGCCGGGTGATGACCCTTGGTCCCACCAGGTTCTCCCACCAGTGGGTGTACGGGAAATTCGTATTTCCCCGTAGACCAGTGGGTTGACCAATACGAATTAGTGGAATTAGGGCTGATTTGTACGTTGGTATAAATAATCAGTCCTAATGTCTAAATGTCCAGAATTTATTCCGCGTGGGTTTATTTATATAGAAATACAGATCGTGAAATAATCAACGAAAAGTATTTTTATACCTGTGTACGTATACGCATATTACAACCCTGTAAATAAACGAATTCGACGTTTATGACCCAATAAAGAGGTGCTCAACTTCATAAATATTGTGAAAATTATTTTCAATTTGAGAAATTAATCTTCCTCAAATTTCTCCCTCAATAATTTTATTTAGTTACAAGCGGACGCCCGCGACTTCGTTCGCTTCTTCAATTCTCAATCGAAAGTTCGACGTCCGTCTGTCTGTCCTTGTTATACACTAATATTACAAAGGCGAAAGTTTGTATGTGTATGTGTGTATATTATGTTTGTTACTCCTATACGCCACAACAAATGAACTGATTTGACTGTTTGGAGTGGAGATAGTTCATACCCAGGATTAACACATAGGCTACATTTTATACAAAATTAAAGAGCTCCCGCGGGAATCAAAAACCTTAATCCACGCAGATGAAGAGAGTCGCGGCGGGAAATTATGGAGTCATCTCCCTTCGACAGTGTTCCCACTTAATTACAATATGGGGTTATTCAAGGGGCGGACCAATAAATTCCTGAAATGCCGGCAACGCATTGGTGGTGCCTCTGGTACTACAAGTGTTCATGGGCAGCCCGCGGCGGTAAACACTTTACATCAGGTGACCCGCCAGCTCGTTTGCCCGCTATTTATATTTAAAAAAAATCATCTAGTTTTAATAAGTTAAAATAACACTACGAAATTATAATGCGCCTATATTACATTAATGGCAATAACTTCATTGGAAATGTATGGAAATACACTTTGAAAGCTGTAACTTTTCATTGAGTTAAACTAGAAACTTGAGATTTTCACGGCATTAAGAGAACATTGACTTTCGTATTCAGTATTAATTTCAACTTAGTATCTCAAGCCGATTCGGAGTAACCTTTTACTCCCTTGACAAACAAAGTGATCCTAATATTTTTTCGAACCCCTAAAAAAGAATATATTATTAATTTAGGACGTCCTAATTTTCTTCTACATTGCGATAAGTTTTCCCTTAGCAAGAAAATGTAATGATTTTTACATTGCCTAGATAATAATGTAGAGCATACATAGGTAAGTAGATACACCATAACTTCTTGGAAAAAGTTTATTAATTAGAATTAGCAATGTGTTACTAAAATTCGTGGAGGGACATCGCTTTCTTGGTAACTAAAAATTAACTCGATGCACTGTACTATTTGAATTACATATTAAATATGTAATGGAATTAATTAACTCTACCACTCTACTTTTTCACATGTTTAGCATAAATATGTTTGTCTTTTTAAGAGTGGTATTTTACCAAGCATTTTTTAGAATATTTGTGTGGGTTAGTTAGATCCACTGTAATTATTAAGGAAAGAAAGCGCGCAAAAAAAATATTGGAAAAGTGTCGTTAAAAAGAAATTGTTGAATGTAGGTATGAACCTATGAACAATAAAGTTATATCAACTTTTTATTAAACACACTATTCTTAAAAATTATATTTTGCTTATATTTCATACTCGAAGTTGCGATAGGTACCTACCTAGATTTGCAACCTCCTTTGTGTCCCTAAAAAAAGGAAAAAAAATGTAGGGATCATAATATTCATATAACTACTTACACGTAGTGGTATATACCTACCTACATTTTACTTACTACCGTGTAGGAATTTGCACTTTGTTTAACAACCGATTAACAACATAACTACACAGTACCTATAAAGCAAAGTCGATTTCTCTGTCCCTATGTATGCTTAAATTTTTAAAACTACGCAACGGATTTTGATGCGGTTTTTTTAATAGATAGAGTGATTGAAGAGGAAGGTTTATATGTATAATAACATCCATTAATAGTGAATGACGTAGGCTATATATTTTATACCCGTGCGAAGCCGGAGTGGGCCGCTAGTATTACATAATATGTGTATGTAAGGCAGGGCAAGGGCCAGGGTTTTAACAATGTACCTATTCACTAAAAATGTTTCAAGCATCAATCATAAATACCTTACGTTAACCCACTTTCTGTCCAACATTATGAAGGGTAAAATTATGACACCATTCATAAACCAGCTGATTAACTAAATTCCACCTTGCATTAATTTACATCTTTAAACGCAGGGCCACAACTTCTATAGACGCTCTAACTTGGCCAGGATTGCCTGGCCAAGTTAGAGCGATTAGAGAGGCCAATTATTGAATTGTGGGGATAAATTATCCACTGTCAATACACTTTCCATCGCTGTGCCCATACTCGACGGGTGGATAAAACTAAGCGAGGGGATAAACATTTTATCCTTTTCCCGGGGATAAAATTTCAAAATCAGTTCAACCGTTCGGGAGCTACGATGCCACAGACAGATAGACACACAGACACAGACACTTTTAACACCCCGTCTTTTTTGCGTCGGGAATACAGTAAGAACGCCATAAGTTCAGCCAATCAGAAGTGATTGGGACCACGCTGATGCAATAGTTCTTAGACAATCCCACAGCTAGCCTTCAGCTCTTATTAAGGAAGCTTATGTCCAGTAGTTAAGCCTCAATAGCCCAACGGTTAAAGATGCGGACTGAAAACTGAATGGTCGCAGATTCGAATCCCACCCGTTGCCCTATTGTCGTACCCACTCCTAGCACAAGCTTTTCGCTTATTGGGAGGTGATAAGAGGATATTAGTCAACTTCAGCTTGGTTAATATTCTTTTAAAAAAAAAAAAAAAAGTAGTGGGCGACTACTAAATGACGTAGATTCCCCACAGTGGAAGTTCCCGCTTTAAGCCCACTCGCTAGATTTTTGCAAGAAAGCCGTGGCCCTGAAATAGTATTACATAACAGAATCAATAATATCGGTCCTCACCAAATAATTAGGTTTCGCGTTTGCTTCATCAAAAGAGGTATTTATAAGGGGGTGATGGCTTAACAGGAAATAGGTCGTCGTTCTTTTTTTGGAATATGTACAAATCAAGTAGGTACCAAGTTAATTTGTGAATAAAAATAACTTTATACGTTCATTGAAAATTGAAGGCTGAAGGTTTGATCTTCACCCGTTGCACTACTGTCGTACCTCCTAAAACAATCCTTACTATTGCTTACTACTCGTAATGTTATAAATGCGAAATTGTGTTTGTTTGTTGGTTTGTCTTTCAATCACGCCGCAAACAAAGCAACGGATCTATGTGATTTTTTGCAAGACCGGGAGAGTGATATAGGCTACTTTTAATACCGGAAAATCAAAGAGTTTTTAAAAAACAATCCACGCGAACGAAGCCACGGGCATCAACTAGTATTATATTATATATCTTAAAAAACACTGTGTACCTACATAAATCCTTGATCTATAGATTTAAGCATCTTAAACTATAATCCCAAATATTATTATTATCGATGTGACATTTTAATCTCGTCGTTTATGCTAATTTTTAAGCCCTGTTATTTAGGAAATAAACCTATTACTCATCTATGTAAATATTATATACCCTATTTTGTTGAATTTGATCATTTATCTAAGCGAATATCAGCTCTATCCTGTTGCTGCAGGGGTTCTGCCCACCTAAACTGTGGGGATTTAGGAACTGTCGATTGTGAATTTAAGAAATGTGAATTTAAGAAGCGGAGGAAGTCTTTTTTTTATTCGATGACAAGATAGTCCTTGACTGCGATCTCACCTGATGGTAGGTGATAATGCAGTCTAAGATGGTAACGGGCTAACTTGCAAGGAGGATGGCAGTGACGACCTCCCTGGCGCAGTGGTAAGCGCTGTTGTCTTATAACTGGGAGGTTTTGTGTTCGATTCCCGGCGGGGGCAATTCGGGAATTTATAATTTCTGAATTGTCTCTGGTCTGGTCTGGTGGGAGGCTTTGGCCGTGGCTAGTTACCACCCTACCGTCAAAGACGTGCTGCCAAGCGATTTAGCGTTCCGGGACGATGGCGTGTAAAATCCGATTAGGGGTATAAGTACACTGCCATACCCCTTCCAAGTTAGCCCCTACCATCTTAGACTGTATCGTCACTTACTATCAGGTGAGATTGCAGTCAAGGTCTATCTTGTCATCGAATAAAAAAACCAGACAACAGTCCCAGGCTTCCGCTAGTTTTTAAGCTATTGCATAGCTTCTATCGCGGGCCTTGAGCGTGGAGACCGAATCTAGAAATTCCGTAACGAAAATAACCTGACACGGGACTCCTCTCACCGCTAGATGGCGTTGATAAAAAATGCTATGCAATAGCTTTACCGCGGCAGTCCCCGAGTGCCACACGTCTTTTTTTTTCATATAAAATCGGCGAAGTGTGTGTGCGAGTTAGCCAGCTACAAGCATCTTCAACTAACATTAGGTAAGATTGCAATCTTGTCATCAATAAAATAGTTCAGCATTCATCTAAGTCCAGTAGAAACTCTTCAAACTCAGATATTTCCTGGAGCTGACCTTCCCTGGATTAACTAAGCGAGCAAGAGGTATTAGAAATACCAAGATGTGCTATCAAGCTTTAATAATATCCAGTTGCTTTTGCATAACTCTCAAAGAATTTAATAAAATAGGTAGCTACCTACCTACCGATCAAATTCCTTATGATGCCATCCTTTGTCTGAACACCCTCGACAGAAATAAAACGCGCGCGTTTTCGAGTGTTAATGTCCTTAAAGGTTATTTTCGGACCAATGTACGGCACATTTTGAAAAATTAACTTATCCATACATACATACAAATAAATAAAATTGATTTGTCTGTTTGTAATATCAAAAGAATGACTTTTTACTAACTGCATACGAAAGTTTTCTTGTTATAAGTACCGTAGGAAAAGAATTTTTAACATTTTTGTCTGTCTGTCTGTCTATTTGTTTGTTGCCGCTAATCTCGGGAACGGCTGAAGCGATTTTGACGGGACTTTCACTGGTAGATAGCTGATATTATCGGGCGTAATATACTTAAGCTACTTTTTTAACCAACTTTCGAAAAAGGAGGCGAAGGAGTTGTTTTTTACATCTGTATATCAATATCTCCGTGATTTCTTAACCGATTTGCGAATTGCGTGAATCTTTTTTGAATCGATACAAAAACTTTGCGAGATGCTCCTATAAAAACTTCGGGTTCCACTAGGTACAGTAAAACTGTGTTGATTTAGGAACTGTCAATCGTGGCTTGAAGAAGCGGACGAAGTCGCGGACGTCCGCTAGTATTTAGATAATATATGTAGAATCAAAAGAACCTGCGCCTTCGATTGGGCCTCCCACCGCAAAAGAAATACACGTGCTCAGTTGCTCACGTAAATAATTATTATTTGTATCTTCTATTAATATAATTAGTCATTACATAAGATGCGAACGTTTGCTATCAAAAAAGTAGGTCACTGCATGTGGGCAATGAAGCCAGATAATTAATTGCCCGTAATTCACTGTTTAATTCCGATAAATTATAACGAGACTTCGAATCAAGGAGGATATTGTATAACTTATTATTTAATTTCCTTCGCTGTAAGAGGTGTGGGTGATTTAATAACAAGCCTATTTTCCTACATTTTAAAATAAGAGATAAATTAAAGGTTCATAGGTGATTTACACGACGGGCAAATGAAAAATCCAAATAGACATAAATATCCAAATAGAAATAAATAGGCTCGTGATTCTTCTACTACGCGTCAAGAAAGTCCGAAAGTGGTTTGTGGGAATGGGTGTAACGTTCTATAATACACAGTCAATTTTAGACTGGCCTTTAGACAGATATAATATCCTACAATTATTGAAGAATTCCTTAAATAAATTATATAAAAGCGCGGATTTGACTCGCTCCAACGTTTTATTTACTTCACCGTTGAAGGAAATGACATTTAAACACATAAACATGACATCGAAAAGTCTGAGGAAATTTCAAAAAAAGAATGCATGCTTTGCATACCCGCAAGCCAATTCTCTAAGAACTTCATCAATCAATGCTACAGTCCCAATATTGGTGATTGGCTGAATTTATCGCGTTCTTTCTGAAACACATACTGTAGCAATGATTGCCAAACCGCCAAATTCAGCCAATCACCACATTGAGACTGTAGCAGTGATTGATGCCGCTTTCACATGATCGGTCTGCAGTTTTCTTGGTTAAATTGTATACGAAAGGACCTAGGAACTCTTGGAAAAGGGGTAATGACCCTAAGCAGTGAGGAATACTACCACGAGAGACGGGGACATCAACAAAGAAATCAGCGTTAATGAGGCCCCTCAACCCCGTAATTCGAACATGATGAATCGCATAAAAAATGAGAACAATAAATCAATTTCGCAAGTAAATTACTGTACTCCATATATTAAAAAAAACAAAGCTTTAGGGGTCGTTGACAAATAATTACTAGGTATGGGGTCGATCACGGGTCGATACTTGATACGCGTGTCACTAATTAGTCTGTGGTGCGATTCTCTATAATATAAACGTAAAAATTATTTTTACAAAACCGACTTCAAACGCCACTGCAAAGTACCTATATCAATTGTGCCCATAAAATTTGAAGAGTTCCCACCGTTTCTCCAGGATACCATCATCAGAACCTGACCTGATGACAATGGGACCACCTGGGAAGTATACCTACCCTTTTAAACAAAAAAAAAATTCCAAATCGGTCCAGGCGTCTTCGAGTATTCGGGGAACATATATTAAAAAAAAAATCAGATGAATTGAGAACCTCCTCCTTTTTTGGAAGTGGGTAAAAAAATGATTGCTACAGTGTGAAGATTGCAATCGCCTCTGATTGGCCGGTACTCACTCGCTATTGGCTAAAATGCATTGTTACAAAGTTTTTATCTATCTATCTATCTTTTCAACGAATAAAAAACAGTGAACACCCCGTCCCCAAGAAAGGGAACGCGTCGTACGTTCAAGACGAACTATTACTCTTCCGTGACAACTGGAAAGACACGTGGAAAAAGTATTGTAACGTGTTTCTAAATCCACTTTTTTATCCATGCCAAGTGACGATGCAGTCGAAGATGGTAGCGGGCTAACTTGGAAGGTGCATCGAGACCAGCCTCGATTTTTCCAAACAAGTTTTTTCTCGCAGAAATGCATAACTACAGCACATAGAACTTTCTTACAATGAAACTATGCATTTCGCCTGCATTAATTCTGTTCAAGAATATAAATTAATTAAATAAAAATGTAGTTAGGTACAAAATTAAAGTTAATGAACTAGATCAATGTTTATCACAAGGCTAGCTAGAGACAGTTTAATCTTGCAACTAACTAGCTTAGCTTTTGATGCACCTTTATGAAGTTTTAATTAAAAATATCCAGCTCATTTACTTTCTATGAGAAAAATATCCTTTATTAACATTGTAAAACAAATTACAAATTCTGTAGATAGGTACCTACCTGAGTATTTAATATTAGAATCACAGTAATGTCTGATATAATCAGTTTTAAATAAAAGAGTAACTAAAATACTGCAGTATCTAGATAAAATACTTATATTATTGAAATATTTATTGTATTTTAAGTTCAGTATCTAAATAATAAAGCTGTTAAAACAAATAGTAGGTAGATGTTAATAATATACCCATTTTGTTCTGTTTTTATTTCGGACTTTTTTAATTAAAAATAATTAAATTGAATGGATCCGCTCGTCAAACATTAAAAAACAAACACGCACACAGACACCTATCCTGCGACCTTTCTGTTTTCAGCCCGTACCTTTAGCCGTTGGGCTATTGAGGCTTAAAGTAGTCATATTATTTTAAAAATTCTCTATACTTGTCAAAAACAGGTGCAACCTTCACCACAGCCCAGAGCAGAGACTACAGTTTCAACTACCTGGACTTGCTCCGTGTTCTACCAGAGAAGTCCTGGCTGGCCGTGGGACCCCACCACTGGGAGCCGGCGCCCCGCGTAGTCCCAGAACTGGGAAATGTCTACTCGAGGGCTTTATACCCCAGGATCAACAGGGCATCGAACCAGCAGGACCTGGGACCTGGGAGCTACGAAGATGATATGATCAGGTAAATTAGGTGAACAGACAACAGACGCGTTGCAGGGAGCCGCTGGATACAGGTGGCGCAAAACCGAGACCTGTAGAAGTTTATGCAAGATACCTTTGTCCAGCAGATGTAAAGAAATTAGCCGATACATTTGGCTAACCAAATTAAGGAATTAGGTAGGCTATATTGGTAAGTGGATACAAAATACTATTAGGACATATTATACATATAATATTTATTAATACACAATTTGTAGTAGGTACTATGTAAAGCCAATATTATGCCGACACTCAATCTATGCAAATAAAGAATTTTGATTTGATTTCATTACATTTGATTTGATTTGATAAATATGCCATACAAAAAGTCGTCATACAAAGTTTTGATGATTAATAATGTTTATGAATAAATTCCATCGATCTAATTTCGTGTTCCTTTTGCAAGTTGTTTGCCCTTTACAATGAAAACTTAGAAATTATTGAAAATAATAGGTATTGTATTAAGTCTCAAGTTTTCAGGCTAAAATGATCCGTTCACAGGGTTCAGAAAGTTCAGGATTATTATCAATTTCACAAAGTTCTAATAATTACTTAACCTACCTACTTCGTAACACCAGAGTAACAACCCTTAAGCCCTTGTCAAACACGGCGAACCAAACACGAAATGCATAGCGAAACCGAACCGATACGGAAATGTCAAAATACAACTAAATCGCAGAATAACTAATAGGCATAATTACTTATTCTAGCCCGCACATCTTATAGACTAGAATAGAAATATTTTTTATTCGATTAAACTTTTACAAGTGCTTTTGAATCGTCGATGAATCGACCACTGGTTTGGAATGCCTTTCCTGCCGAGAAGAGCCAGCAATAAACTCAGCGATTGCTCTTTAAAAAAAAAATTTTTTTACAGTAGGTAACAAAACTATACTATGCTACGTATACAGTGTTTTCACAATGAAGTTTCAAAAATGCATATCTGCATACAATCGAATACATGTTAAGACGGGCAGACAAAAGTAGACCTATTTCCATTGGTGGCACCCGTTCACCAGCATGACGCATGATCCAGCCGTTACTTCGCTCAACCATATTTGAGGGAACGTAACAAACCGTAACGTTTACCTGTGCGTTTACCTAACCAAATCATTTAAAAAAAAATATTGTATGTCTGCGGTAGTAGTTACTAAGTAGTTTTTTTTTTTGCGCAGGGGTTCAGAGAAACGGTCAGCGGTAGCGACAGCGCTGAACGCCGGCCGTCGGAGACGCCAGCCGACGCCCGCGCTCGGTAAGGCAGTCACGCCGTATGTCGGCGTCGGTAAGCACCGTCGCTCACGCAGAATATAATACCCGCTTTGATGTACAAACTACACAACACACTACACACTATACATAAACACTATACAACACACAGCACGTACTTACTACGCGCTACACAACACACGCTACACACTTCACAATACACAATAGGTACAAGCTACACACTATACCATGCACAACACGACAGAGCGATAAGAAACAACGCGTTGCGGTGTCATTTAACTTTTTGTTTTTTTTTCGAACTTTTGAACAAATGTGACACATCGCAGATTTCTCTTCGTGGGACGCTTCAGCGGCGTCACAGAAGCTACACAGCTATAATCTATTTTTCCTTTTTAGTCTTAAAATATAAACAAATCACAGTAAAAGTTTAGGAGAAACGCGTAACCAACAAACATAGCACTTATAACGTTCTAAAGATTGATTTTTCAGTTGTAGCACAATTTTGTAGTCACTGCGGTTACCTGAGAGCATTCTATGGCAATTCTATTCTTTTGGTAATAAAGTTTTTTTATGCGCTGTGCTCAACTTGGCGTTTGCGCTTTTCTGCGAGAAAGCACTTGTTTACCTTTTAAGACAGCTAAGAAAAAACAGACTTTAAGCTTCGCCGCGTTGTATATGTATAGACTCTAGAGACGTTCACGCGATGTGTGTTCTGGCCTTAATAAAAGCCGGCCTTATAATATCTTGCTTATAGCAAGAAACGGTTGGCTCCAGTTTTATGTTTTACGTGACAACAACATAGCAATAAAATACACCCACACCACCGAAAACTACACAATAAGACATATTTTCAGGGCTTTACTTCGCCAAAGCTCGTACTTTCGTGGCTTTATTGTGACCATAGACAAGGTAATACTATGTTTATGGTTAAACCGCGACCTTATCAGTGTCCAACGAATATAATTCTCTTAACTTAGTGCCTTATTTTGTTCTATTTCGTCCGATTTATATCTAACTAAATGTCAGTAAAGTGGAAAAAAACTAATTTGGAGCTTTGAGCAATTTTTTGATTGTATGAGTGGTTAATTTTTTATTTTTTATTTATTGACTGCGACCTCAAATGATAAGTGACGATGCAGTCTGCGATAGTACCTACAGAATACTATACAGAATTATAGATATTCTGTGCCCCCTAATCAATACACGCCATCGCATCTCTTGAAATTACAGGTGTAATATCTAATTTTTAGGAGATTCAGTTAGGCACATAATCGTTCTTAAGACTAATTATCGTTTTTATAAATATTTTTTTGGTAAAAAATTTTTTTTACAAATGTATGATGTGTGAAATGCAAGGTTTAAACCTAGTTTAAATACACATTGTTGGCAACATAGCAACATCCCTGTTTTGCATGTGTGAGAAAAAAGGAAGGAGAAAAAAAATGGCGTCCCATCGACGACGTACTGTGTTCCGACGTCGTCGATAGGTCGCCGTATTGTTTAAATCTTATCAATTGTAAGTAAAAGCTTATCAATTGGTGAGTTGATAAACTACTCCCTACTTAAAGTAGAATGTTTCCAGGTGTTCTGAACAACGTGGGGTCCTTCTTCGACTCGCTGCGGGACAACCTGGAGACCCTGGCGTCGCTGTCTCCGCAGCAGAGGTCGAACCTGTTCCAGGAACCGCCCACCGTGGTGCACGCTCCTTCATCAGGCAAGTATTCGATGGAGAAGTTTTCGTTCATTTAATTCGTCCACACGTGGGCACAGATCCCAAAGGTCGAAAGAGCCTCAATAGCCCAACGGTTAAGGGTGCGGATTGAAAACTGAAAGGTCGCAGGTTTGAATCCCACCCATTGCACTATTGTGATACCCACTCTTAATACAAGTTTTCACTTATTTGGAGGGGAGAGGAGAACACCAGTCAAGTTCAGCTTGGCTGATATTCTTTAAAAAAAATAAAAAAAAATAAAAAAAAAGGTGGCCTTATTGCTAACAGAGCATTTTCTACCAGGCAACCATAGGTGAGAAGAGTGAAATTCGTATGTGAAGGTAGTGTGGTTTTTTATCGATGACAAGAAAATCCTTGACTGCGATCTCACCTGAACAAATACAAATTCAGAAATTATAAATTCCAAAATTGCCCCCGCCAGAAATCGAACCCGAGACCTCCCATAAAAGCACAACGCTCACCACTGCGCCAGGGAGGTCGTTAATTATAAATTCCCAAAATGCAACATAAAGATATATTATTTGAGCAACATTTTTTCTTTTTCATATGTAAATTCTATCTGTGAAAGCTTTTATTCTTCTTCTGTATTTATTGACTAATTTCTTCTAATAAGCTGTAAGTTTTCTTTTAAAATAAAACAAAATAAATAAAACATTGCAATGACAAAACTATAATATTTTCATGTCACAAAACGTAAATGGGTCGTTCTACTTTTCTACCGACAATGAAACGACGTTTTTCTGTTTTTTTGGTTTTTGAACTATCTATAATTGTGTTTTATGTGTGGGATTTAAAAAAAACTGCATCTGTGTTTTCATTAGTACTAATTAAAGTTTCCTTCCTAGCTAATATTGATTCTTTTTTAATGTTGGTTTTTGAAAAAATAATGTGACAGAGTGGCCTTTTTCTGTGGAGACAACATTTCAGTTTACCACTCTGTCACGGCATTATACGGAAAACGAACGTATAAAATATGCTGGTTAGAGAACATGAAAAATGACATAATATTAATAGATAAGAAAAATATGGACGTTTATTCGAACCGAATAAAAAACCGTTTATATTAATACTCCAACGAGATGCCATAATAAGAAGAAAGACAGACTATTGTCGGTAGAAAAGTAGAACGACCCAAATAACAATATTAGCATGGACCGCACCTTCCGGCGTCACGTACATACAGGATTCACAAACGCGAACAATACGGGATCGTATTTAGATGAGGAATACGTATTTTCCCACTTCCCATTTATATAAAGACGACCTTAAACAAGACTAAGGCGAATCCAATTGAAAGTCAAGACGCGTGCATTAGTTCGGAAGGCTGGCTGCACACGATGACACTGAAATACCACCGCGGAAGAGATATTAGTAAAACTCGTTCGTTAAATCGTATATACGAATAAGGTTATAATCCTTGCTAATATTATAAATGCGAAAATGTTTGTTTGTTGGTTTGTCCTTCAATCACGCGGCAACAGAGCACGGGATCGACTTGTTTTTTTGCATGGGTGTATTTGAGGACCGGGAGAGTGACACAGGCTACTTTTTATTCCGGAAAATCAATGAAATCCCGCCAGACTTTTTAAAAAATAAATCCATGCGAGCCAAGCCGCGGGCATCAATTAGTAACTCATAATACTAGATAGAGGCGTTACTTTGCGGAATTACATGGTAATACTAAAGAAAAAAGTAATATTTTGCTGTAATCCGCCAAACTAGAAGAAATCTGTGTGGCAACAGGCGCCGCCCGCAGCCCGCACCGTACACCGTTATTTCTCCAGAATAGAAGAAAGACAGGAACAACACAACACCAACACATAGCGCCATACAAACTCCTTCAAAATACGCTCCACGTACGTTTCGCATCATCAGGAGATGTTGACTCCACATGCACAATTGCAAAATGCAACTTTGCAATGATAAAATAATATGATATCTTTAATGTCAATGCTTCAGTTTTTAAGCTATTGCATAGCTTCTATCGCGGGCCTTGAGCGTGGAGACCGAATCCAGAAATTCCGTAACGAAAATAACCTGACACGGGACTCCTCTCACCGCTAGATGGCGTTGATAAAAAATGCTATGCAATAGCTTTACCGCGGCAGTCCCCGATTGCCACACGTCTTTTTTTAGTCTTTGGAAATAATATTTATGCAAAAACATCATAGGGCTACGAAATATGAATGTATAATTTTGTATTCTGTAGTCTTTGTCAGAGATTAACGGTCATCAAGATTAAAAGCGCCCAAATGTTCTTACTCTTTTTATATTTTAAGGTATTTTTTAATTTTTATCTCGAGAGGGTGTTAATTAATTTTTGCTAACGTAGACCGTAGTCATCATTGTAAAAACCTACAGACCTACTTACTAATCACTACTAATATTATAAATGCGAAAGTCATCATCATCATCAACTTATGGACGTCCACTGCTGGACATAAGTCTCTTGCATGGACCTCCACAGACCTCGGTCTTGCGCCGCCTGAATCCAGCGACTCCCTGCGACTCGTTTGATGTCGTCGGTCCACCGGGTGGGGGGTCTGCCAACACTGCGCTTCCCGGTGCGGGGTCGCCACTCCAGCACCTTGGGACCCCAACGACCATCAGCTCTTCGAACTATGTGCACCGCCCATTTCCACTTCAGTTTCGCGACTCGCTGAGCTATGTCGGTGACTTTGGTTCTCCTACGGATCTCCTCATTTCTGATTTGATCTCGCAGGGATACTCCGAGCATAGCTCTCTCCATCGCCCGCTGAGTGATCCTGAGCCTTCTTATGAGGCCCATAGTTAGCGACCATGTTTCGGATCCATATGTCATCACTGGCAACACGCACTGTTCGAAGACTTTAGTCTTCAGGCACTGAGGAATTTTGGACGAGAAGACATCTCTGAGCTTCCCGACTGCCAGGGTCGGGAATAGCGAGGCCGCCGGGAACTAGGGGCCTTGGCCGTGTGACTAGTACCATGCAAGGTTTTGCCCATAATGACCACGCTGGGCAGGCGGGTTGGTCATCGCAGGGCTAGGCTGACCGCACCGGTGTCGCTGCTGCCCGACACCGGCCTATGTCATTTGTTCAGTCTAGCCAGTGTGAAATGGTTATACCGCCATTTATCGGTCGTCAGAGCCTCGTTAGTAGACCAGCAGGGGGCACCGCGGGCAGGTGAGGTTGACAGTTGGAACGCTAGATGGAGGTGCGTTCCCTTACCCCCCCAATACCAAATGCGAAAGTATTATAGTACTAATTATACATATAGTATAAAGTAGTATAGTACTAATTTGTTGGTTTGTTCTTCAATTACGCAGCAACGAAGCAACGAATCGACCTTCCTTTCTTTAGTACCTAAGCACAAAAAAAAATAGTTGAGGATTTGGAGAATTACATATTTTTGATTCTGGCAAAACAAAAGGTTTCCGCGGAATTTTAAAAAGAACCTATCTCACGAGTAAAAGATGTGTTTAATAATAATTTACTTCTAAAACTAATTTTGCTGCACACAATCTCTAAACTAAATTAACAGGTGTAAATCTAGTGCCGTCCTTTTCCGCAGTGACGATTATGAAAGAGATAGCACGAGATTTAGGCCTGTCAATTCCAAACTCCATTGACATTTGACGTGTGATGTCTATCAGCCATTAATGTAGCTAGCTGTCCTGACTCTTATGAGTGTAGGAGTCCTAAAGTCAATGAACCGCGTATGAATTAACAAAAGTGGTGATAGCCAGTACACTGGTGTTACAGGAAACGCTAAGTTGCTTTTAATAGCTTCGTCGGCTCTGTTGTCATCGTTGTACTGAAAACGCTATCACCCGTAGTTATCAAAAAATAAACATTTTTCACAAAAATTAACTATTATATAAATTAACATGTTGAGGTACCTATGGCATGAGAAATATAAATCCGCGGTGAAACCTTTCACAAAGTAGCAAGAAAAGGTTAGAATAATTATTTTGCTATAATCCGCCAACAGAAAAAATCTGTATGGTCAAACATGCAGTTACAAGCTAAGCACCGCTAAGCAAGCAAGAAAGCCAAGTTCCCAAGCAAGCAATGCCACCACCACTCACATGCACCACCACACAAGACTTTTATGCTACTCTGGACGCACGTTTCGCCCCGACACCGGAGCATCCTCAGGAGATGTCGACTTTACAATGCTGTATTGTCTAGTCAACATCACCTGATGATGCTCCAGTGTCGGAGCGAAACGTATGTCGAATGTGTTTTCGTGTCGCTACGTGTTGGCGTTTGTTGTTCCTCTGTATCTTCTATTCTGCGAGAGCGCATGTCGCCATATAATTTTTTTTTTTTGCTTTAGCTAATTACAGCAAAATATTACTTTTTCTTTTAGTATTATCGTGGAATTCCGGAAAGTAACGCCTGATTCTATCCAATATCCGATGCCTTAGTTTCCAACTATACAACAGTATATATTTATGTCATGAACATAGTATGAGTATGACCTACCGTGTTTATGTACACTTACTTACTCGGACGTATAGAGTGAGTCGAAGTTTTTAATTAGTTGCAAACTGCTTGCAAGTCTTTCCGTCGGCGACTGCGTTCTAAAAATTGCTAAAGATCTGCTACGGAACAAGTGTAAATAAAAAAATTTAAAGTATTTACAACATCCTAATCGCTAGTCAGTATTCAGTAATCGTTAAAATAGAAATATGTAATCCGCCATTTTGTGGCGGCGGCCATCTTGGAACGATTTTCATCAAACATAGTTAAGAACACTCCCGACCTTTGTTTGAAAGGTGATAATTCACCTTTCAAAAAAACAAAATCAAAATCGTTTCGTCCGTTCGGGAGCTACGATACCACAAACACACACCCACACACACAACTTTGGACGTGATATTTAAATGCGGAATCGAACCTACGACCCGACGACCCGCTGAATAGGAGACTAATCAGTGCTCTTGGCTAAACCGTTTTCGTTTTTATTAACCCCCGACGCAAAAACGATATATTGTGTATTTTTTTGCTTTTTGTGAGTATTTTGTTATTGGTACAGGAGGTGGTGGTGGTGGCGGGAGCGGCATCCGGAAGCTGCACGCGCTGCGTCCCTTGAGGCCCACGGGGAACATCAGGTGAATGATTACTTACACACTCCAAGACCTTTACTGACGTTATGGTCACGCTAATTCTCACAAAAGACTTTTGGACTTCATATCAACAAAATACAAAATTATTTATTTCATGTGCTAACTTGTGGCTCTAATGACAAGTCGAGAATCTACCACCGCACCGGTTCGGAACGTTGATTCTGCTGAGAAGAGCCGGCAAGAAACTCAGCAGTTGCCCTTTTCAAAACAAAATATGTTACAATATGTAGCTTATCTATCTTGTGGACAGCTGAAGCAAAGCAGATTAGTTCCAAGCAACGGAATTCATTAACTGTGTAGGTACTATTTATTAAATGTGTCTTTACACACTGTTTACATTTATGTAATGGTAAATCTACCAATTATTTCGGAATCAAGTTATAAAAGCGTATACTCGACCTCACAAAGGACTTCTGCACTTTACACAGACGATAGTATGGTGTTACTAGTTTATGAAATGTCTAGTTAATTAATCTAAATATATAAAAGGCAAAGGTGACTGATTGATTGACTGACTGACTGACTGATCTATCAGCGCACAGCCCTAACCACTGGACGGATCGGGTTGAAATTTGGCATCCAGACAGCTATTACGACGTAGGCATCCGCTAAGAAAGGATTTTTGAAAATTCAACCCCTAAGGGGGTAAAATAGGGGTTTAAGAAATCGAATTTAACGTGAGCGAAGCCGCGAGCAAAAGCTAGTAGATCATATTGTGTATCACCTCTTTGTTTACAGTCGCTCATAATCAAAGTATTATTTGTACGTAGATCTTACAACCGCAGATCGGATCTGGAGGCGCGTGGCAGTTACCCGCGGGCCAATCACCACGACCCGGGCTTCCTGTGGACGGGGCTGGGCCGGCGGTAGATCCGTTACCGACGACCTCTTTCATCCACCCAAAACACCGCACAAGACCCTCCATTGGCCGGAACTGTACGCACCTGACTTTCTCAACACGAAATCGTTTCATTTCGGCATTAAAGACAATTTTAATAGTGACATATGTTATATACCCAACTGGTATATTATGAAAATGTATAAATGCGGTGAACGAAATAGATTTTACAATTTCGCAACCAGACCCAATCGTTCTTTACGGCCGCCGATTGTAACTGGATACAAAAAATAACTGGAAAAACTAATTTTCCTACTCTTTTATAATATAAGCGATGTTTGTAAAAATATTATCGTGGCACAAGTATTCGTATATTATAAAAAATTAAAAACCCTCCTGCATACTTTTACTAAACTAAAAAAAATTCCGATGTAAAAAATATACAGAATGCGAACGTGTAAGCAAAGTGTGCGCACGCAAATATTATTTTTTCGATGCCTCTGCCTAAAATCTGCCTGATTTTATTGCTAGTCTGCAATTTCAAGGAGGTCCACAGCACAGCACGTTTTAAGACTAATAAAAGTTTTTAATGTACTTATTTTCTTTTCGGGGAAGAGACGATTCTCTTAAAATTATTTTAAATCCCATGAAATTAAAAAAAAAACGATCGGAAACTGGAAGAAATTTCTTTCTTAGAGGTAAACTTAACCTGTGTCCACTTCTCCTAATAATATTTGCTTATAATATTATATGTGCATAAATATTAAAAATAAATAAAAAAACTTCTCAAGGAGGAAACTTGGATACGAACATAATTAGATAGACGCTAATAAATAATTTTCGGCTTACAGAGGGGTAAAAATGCAAATCTTAATATAAAATTTATACTTATTATTATGAAGTTTTATTGTAAAAAAAAATTATACATTTTTCAAGTTTTATGTGTGTAAATTATTATAATAAATGTCAATTTCAATTATTGAATGTTATTGTAAAAATAATTGTGGGAAAAATACTCTTGTTGGTATAAGCTTAAGGTTATTTATTGAAACTAATGATGTTATTTATATTTAAGATAACGCCAATGAATGTAATTTTAATGTTTTACCTCGATGAACTCAAGAAACTGTATTTTTACATAACTAGAACATATTTTAAAATAATTTATAATGTTATACGTTGTACTTACCTAATATGTATAAAATGGAAATGTGTGTAATTACTTATTTAATGCATGTTTTGATCTCAATTCCTAGTCAATTTAGACATATAAGTAAATATTTTCTACTAAGATAAAAGTGTTATACATAATGAAAGGTATATTTATTACGATTTTTTGGAATAAAAATATAACATACGATGCAAGCGATATGTGTGCGCAGACTATTATTTTCTCCGTATTTAAAGAAATATCCAAAAACTTGTACTTATTCGATTTTAAAACTACCGCGTCGTATCTGGTGATCAAAATGATAAACCTGCTGTGAGACTGTCTTAAAATGATTTAAACGCGACAGATGCTAGCGTGTAGGAGTGTAGTAAGCGCCAAATACATCTATTCTAATAACTCGTAAGATATTCATTTTTTTTTAATGGTTGTATCGTCTCTTGGTAATATGTATAGGAATCCTATTCCTACTTCTTATTAATTCTATTATCCTACCTATTAATATTATAAATGCGAAAGTTTGGATGTATGGATGTTTGTTATTCAATCACGCTGCAACGACTGATTTGGCTGTTTGGCACAGAGATAGATTATAGTCTGGAGCAGCACATAGGCCACTTTTTATCCCGGAAAATAAGAAAGTTCCCGCGGGAATCCAAAAAATCCTCAATCCACGCGAAGGAAGTCGCGGACATCAACTATTTTTAAATAATAAATTTTCGGATAGTTGATCTACTACTGTAAAAGTTGAATCTCATGACATGGGGTACCCAATGTCATTTTCACCTTTAAGTATAGGTATACTTAAAGGTGAAAATATCCTTAGGGTAGGTACCCTAAGGATTTGTGAAAACGAAATTGACAAAACGCATCACCTAACTTAGCTTAAGTAGCCCGTAAAAGTTGGGGAAAGTTGGTGAAAACTAGCATCAATGTATCAATAAAGAGCAAATTGCAAGTTCATAGCAATAGTAGGTGTGCAGATTAAAAAGAACTGATAGTCTTTAAATTGAAACGGCTGAATAAATTCCATCCAACATCAATTGAACCCGCTCTCGAATTAAACCGCATTCAAATCGGTCCACCCTTTTAAGCGATACGAAGAAACACACAGACAGACAGACAAATAAATAAGGATGTCAAATGTAAAAAATCTCTCTTTTTGAGTCGGGGGTAACTAATAAATAAAGTGCGTGAGTTGTATTATACTATATTTAAAAAGTATATTAAATTCTTAGAAAACTAAGCAATTATTTATTAAAATGTATGCAATATTTTAATGAATGAATAAAGTTATCATGTGGCTAGATTGGTTTTATTTTTTATTTATTCTCGTAAATTGTAAAAGCATCTACAAAATGAAAAACACACCCTACAAAAAATTCTATTCTGACTAAATTAAATAGTTCTTGAGCACACTCTCCGAAATAAATCTTGTAGAATACCGACAGGCTAGATGGGGCGATGACATCCGGAAAGTGGCAGGCATCGATTGGATGCGAAAGGCCGAGGTTAGGGAAAGACCTATGTCCAACAGTGGATGAGTGGGCTGATGATGTCCAACAGACAAGCCACCTTGCGCCCAAGTTCAGACTTTGAAGTTCTTCGCCGATGAGTCTTCTGGCGCGTCGATCAATCGAATTCAAAACAGCAAGCGGGTACTTGGCAGAGTAATCCCGAGATGTAAAACAGAGTCTGAGATCGAACCCGAGACCCTTCGAAAAGCAGACCGTACTGTTAACTACTAGACTATCGCAACTTGAAGTAAAGCCTACCAAGACTAAGTATACTTTAGTATCGGCATTAGGATATTGTAGAGCAATAAAAAAGTCTATTTTACACGTAGGCAGTTTTATTATGCGCTTTTGCCTGTGGCTTCGCTTACAGTAAGTTCGATTTTCACGCAAACAAAGTCCTATTTTACCCCCTTAGGGGTGAATTTTGAAAAACCATTTCTTAGTGCCTACGTCATAACTCGTAATAGCTATCGATTACTCGAAGATAGCAGGACCGATGTGGAAAATTCTTTTTTTGGTTTGAAAGGGTATACTTCCCAGGTGGTCCCATTGTCATCAGGTCAGGATCTGATGATGGGATCCTGGCGAAATCGAGGGAATTCTTGATATACTTTGTATTAGCGTTTGAAGTCGGTTTTGTAAAAAGAATTTTTATCGTTTATGTTATACCTATATTTAGAAGAAGATATTGTACCTAGACTGACAAATTAGTTCCTAAAATAGAGCGACAGTAGATGAAGCAACGAGGATGTGACGAAGTAAGTATCGGCTATTGAACGGATATTGGACGCAATTGCCATAGAAAAGTGACGCCTACGACTATTTTTATTAGCTGCATCGTCATTAGGGTTGTTAAAAAAAACTTCTTGACCGAGCTCTATCGGAAAATGCACTAAAACATTTTTTTTAATAAATTATAGGCACACGCTTGACCACTATCACACCTGATGGAAAGTGATGATGTGGTCTAAGGTGTAACGTGTTTGCCTAGATCTAGAAGATGCCTATTCACTCTTGTTTTAAAGATACCCAAATTATACGTGTTAGGGAAAACAGATCTTGAAAGAGCGTTCCAGATAAATAAAAATAAATTATTTTATATCTTTAAATAAACTAAAAGTAAATCCTTATTTTCTTACTATCCTACTTCTTACTCTCCTAATATTATTAATAGCATAAACGTAAAAAATCTTTTTACAAAACCGACTTCAAACGCCACAACAGAGTATATCTAAGTATATCAATTGTAACTATAAAATTTGAAAAGTTCCCTCGATTTCTCCAGGATCCTGATCTGATGACAATGGGACCACCTGGTAAGTATACCCTTTCAAATAAAAAAAAAATTCCCAAATCGGTCCAGGCGTCTTCGAGTAATCGGGGAATATAATAAAAAATAAAAAAGATTCCGAAAAATTAAGAACCTCCTCCTTTTTGGTTAAAAATGTGTTTGTTTCTTGGTTTATCCTCCAATCACGCCGCAACAGAGCTACGGATCGACGTGATTTTTTGTATGGATAATATAGTCGAGGACCTAGAGAGAGGCATAGGCTACTTTTTATCCCGAAAAATCAAAGAGTTCCCACGCGATTTTTAAATACCAAATCCACGCGAACAAAGTCCCATTTAAAAATCGATCCGTTGCGTGATTGAAGGACAAACCAACAAACACACATTCGCATAAATTTTTTCTTTAAAAAAATACGATGCTGTTAATAAAAGTAGTTCGACCGACATTTTTCTATGGAAATTGCTTCCAATATCCACTCAATAGGCGATACCTACCTCGTCACAACCTCGTTGAACTCCATGTTTACGATTATTATATTACTCATATTTTCTCCTAAACTACTATCGCTCTATTTCGGGACCTAATTTGTCCGTCTGTGCAATAAATACTGCGTAGTAAAATTAGCCAAGTGCCAACCACGCTTTTATATTAGGTATTCCACATAATTTATCTATGAGGTATTTATTCCTAAACGGTATTAAGTATTTCAATTTTGTAGTTAGTGATTGTCTCAAATTGGTATAGATATACAACGTGTATTGAAACTCCGAAATAATACTGAAGGAGGTGAATGTGCTCATGAAACTGAACAACTTTCCCCAATGAACATAGGTCGAAGTTAGTAGGTAAGTAACTAGGTAGTGGGTAGGTATAAGCCCAGGGCTAGCCCAGGGTAGTAGGTGGGTAATTAAGTAGTGGGTACATATAGGCCCAGGGTCTCGGCTTAGAATTTTTGGGAATGTAGATAGAACACAATGACTACTTTTTGTTGCACTAGCCCAAGTTTTGTTTTTTTTGAATCGCATTGGAACCTGCAATTGGAAATTGGATTTTTCATGTCTGTACTTCCTTTTTAATCGACTTCCAAAAAAGAGGAGGAGGCCTGTTGATGACACTTAGAGATAGTAAGTCGGGCGAGCATCGCGTATCGGTTTCATCGTTTCTTTGTAAGCCCACCCGACTTCAACAAACGTGTACGAACTAAAATTATTTTTATAATTTGTGTGGCGTAAGAAGTCGGTTTTTTTGAAAAGAATTTTTATGTAAAGATCGATTCAGTTGTCGAGTTGTGAATAGGTAACAGATACAATTTCGCATTTACAATATTATGCTAGGTAAATCCAGGATATCAGGTAAACTTAACCTAAGAAAACAAGCCCCGGTTTATTGCTGACTTGCATTCATTTAAAACCTAGAGTGACCATGGTTTTGTCTGTAGTGAAACTAAAAGGTGATATAGTTCTCGCAATTCACGAGGGCGCGTGAGCTTTACTTGTGGTTACGTCGTGTACATGCACATTGCGTTAGTGTGCGTATCTGACAGCTGTCGCTCACACTGCACACAACAACCATAAGCCACGCGCCCTCGTGAATTGCAAGAACTAAAATAATATGAGGTAGATGTGCCGCTGCATATAGACGGCACAAGACCGAGACAGGTGAAGTCCTTACAAGAGACTTACGGCTGGCATTAGACGTCTATCAGCTGATGAAGAAGAAAGTGGCGTAAACTGAGAAAAAACAGCTTTAAAGGTCCTTCGGCCTTTTAAGATTCCTGCGTGCCTCGAAGAGCACGTCAAGCTAGGATCCAACAACATCTAGAATGCCCATCCGAAATACTTAGCTGTTTGCCGATACTTATGCTGAATCTGAGCGTGCTCTGAATTAACTCGGACTTAACTCTGTCTTGAGTCTGAGCAGAGTGAGAGTGCGGTTTATAAATTTCAGCCTTAGGGCCGGTTTCATCAGCGAAAAATAAGTCTTATGCAAGCTTAATTTTGATTTTTTGACAGACTTTCAATACAAAAACTGTCAAAATATCTTTAAGCTCGGATAACACTTATTTTACGTTGATGAAACCGACCCTTCCAATCTTATCTTTAAAACAGGAATGAATAGGCATGCTCTAGAGTCTAGGCAAACGCATCCCATCTTAGGCCACACCATCACTTTCCATCAGATATGATAGTGGTCAAGCGTATGTTTATGTTTATCGTGGCCACCCTACGATGTCAGTAACTATGTTTTGACGGTACAATATGTATGACAGACATAAACTGTTTTAAGAGCCTAGTAACCCTAGTTGGTGGACGATACATTTTAATAGGTAGTATTGGTGAACCGAAGATATCAAACGAATCGCAAGGAGCGGCTAGATACAGGCGGCGCAAGACCGAGGTCTAAGGAAGTCCATGCGAAAAGACCTTTGTCCCTAGCCACGATCACAGCCTTCCACCAGACCAGACTAGAAGTTTTTAATTTCTAAATTGTCTCCACCGGGAACTCCAGACCTCCCAATTAAAGATCGCAGTAGAGTTGAGTAGGACATACAAGAGGCAGTACATTTCTCCCGTACATGACGTCAAAATGTAAGAGCGGCTCAACATTTTAAATTGTACTAGGTAGGTACTACTTCACATTGTTTGTCGCGGTAGTCGCGTTACTCATATTTTTGAGGCTGAGGCGATTGTAGTACCATCAAATGTCATATTTGTACTCATTACTTCAAATGTAATGCCAAGCTTCAGTACGCCTCGTCTCATTTGAAGTGGGACAATGTACTGGCTCAGTACAAAAAAGAGGTTACTCTTACAAACTCTTTTTCAAGTCATGTCCTACCCAACACTAGATCGCAGCGCTCACCGCTGTACAGGTCGTCATGATGATGATGTTATACAAAACGTCCGCAAAGATCTGTCATAAGTCATGAGTCATGACATTTCGTCAACACCTAACAATTTGTAGCGTCGCGCCAGGCTGCAGCTAAACACTCCCTTCCTTTGTGAGTGTTATACACAAGCGTTAACAGTGTTTCAACCTATAAGTCGCTTAACTGCTCCCTTGATGATATCATGTTGAATTGATGATGACGAGGTATTTGGTTCATTTCAGAGTCGGACCAAAAATGTTTTTTTAAGCTATTGCATAGCTTCTATCGCGGGCCTTGAGCGTGGAGACCGAATCCAGAAATTCCGTAACGAAAATAACCTGACACCCCACGGACACGGACTCCTCTCACCGCTAGATGGCGTTGATAAAAAATGCTATGCAATAGCTTCACCGCGGCAGTCCCCGAGTGCCACACGTCTTTTTTTTTATATGAACAGGCGGGTCATCTGATGTTAATCTCGTCTAAAGTCTAAAGTGATTACCGCCGCAACACTTTTAGCACCACCAATGCGTTGCCGGCTTTTCAGGAATTTATTGGTCCGCCCAGTTTTTTTTTTTAAATAAAAAGTAATATTAGCCCAATCTCGACCCGTTATAAGAGCCACATGAAATAAAATATGATATGGATTTTTTTTAACTATGCAGTTGCAACTTGCGCCACACGCTTTCATTTTCAAGATTACATTTTGAGTCGCATCCCACGTCAGTTTAGATCATTCTACGAAATTTTTACAATCACAATTAAGATTTTTATCTCAATTTCTTAGTAACAGGCAATGGTTAGTTGCTGCTTACAATTGCCCTGTTTAAACGAGTTAACGTTAATTTCTCTTTTGGTATCCTTCTAAAGAGCGAGAATGTGGAATGCCACAAAAAAAAGAAAAGAAGAGACAAAAGAATTTCTTTTTTAACCCCCAACGCAAAAACTGTGTGTCTGTGGCATCGTAGCAGCCGAACGGATGAACCGATTTTGATTTTGTTTTTTTGTTTGAAAGGTGAATTATTTGGGAGTCAAATGAAAGGACTTCACTAGTAGTATTCTATACACTATCATAAATTTCAAATAAAAGATGGCCGCCTCCACAAAATGGCGAATAACATTTTTTAAGCTATTGATAGCTTCTATCGCGGGCCTTGAGCGTGGAGACCGAATTCAGAAATTCCGTAACGAAAATAACCTGACACGGGACTCCTCTCACCGCTAGATGGCGTTGATAAAAAATGCTATGCAATAGCTTTACCGCGGCAGTCCCCGAGTGCCACACGTCTTTTTTTTAATATCAAATGTCGGGGGTGTTGTAAATTTTCAATTTACACTTCTCACTGTCAAATAATCTGTAAAGATAGACTTATTAAAATAGAGTTGTCTGATGCCGATTCACCTAGGGGGTGTACCAACAATGCATCCGCTGTGCGCTGACGGGACTTCAGCATGTTGGGACCCCAACGACCATAAGATCTTCGAACTATTAGCCACTTTAGCTGCGCGACTCAACAAACTATGTCGGTAACTCAGGTTCTCCTATGGATCTCCTCATTCCTGATTTGATCTCGCAGCTCAGGGGTTCACCAAGCATAGACTGCTCTCTCCATCGGCCGCTGAGCGACCCTGTGCCTTCATCAAAAAAAAAAAAGAGGCCACGACCCATATTTAGAGTAGGTAGATGAAAATTTTACGACAGGACATAACTATTATAGTGCGTAGATAGGTATGTAAATTCATATAGGATATAGGATGATGTACAACGTTATTTTTTGTTACTTTACATAAAAGCTTACCGCAACTTACCTAGTATTTTATTTTATTACCAACAATAAAAATAACACATATTAATCACAATTTTTGATTATTTATTTACTAACAGATTATGTAGTTATTCGCCGCGAGTATGTATGAGATTTTCCTGAAACATTCGATTACATGTATGAATGTACTTCCGGTGGGCAAAGACTAAAGAGGATGGATTGTAGAGCAAAGCATATTGGTTGTTACTGCCTATCTTACCTTCCAACTCTTATTCGGCTGAGGATTATGATATTCAATTTATAACTATGTACCTATTTCATATAGGCCAACATGCAGGTCTTATAAATTAATAAGTCAAACGCTATCTTGTCTTCTTCTTCTTTTCAATCGATAGACGTCCACAGCTGGACAAAGTTAGCTTGCGTGGAGTTCCACAGGTTTCACAGGTCTCGGTCTTGAGCCGTTTGTATCCAGCGGCTCCCTGCGACTCGTCTGATGCCACCTGAATGCAAAACTGTTAACTCTAGGCTTTGATACCTTAGATAGGTCTTTCTTTGATTCCAGGCATAGATGACTTTTAAAAACCTAACTTGATGCGAACAAAAGCCAATCTTTGAATACTACAGCATAACAATAGGTACCATCTTTGTCATAAAGCCGTATCATACACAGGGTATGATTCACGAAATAAATGATCGCAATTACGTATCTGATATACTTTACTCTTTGACCTGCGCGTGCGCATTAAAACAATATAATAAAGGTCGCGCCACACGGCCCATCCCAGTGGCAGCGCCCGTTACGGACAGTTTAGTTTAGTACGCCGCCAACGCGCGAGTCGATAATACGCTAGCGCGCGGTACAGTAACAGTAACAAACAAACATGTTGTTTCACATCACTATTGCAATGTTGGTGGCGGGTGCGCAGGCTAAATTCTACATGGATTGCGGTATGTGACATTTGGTTTAATATTTTGTATCTATGCTCTGATTTTCGACCGATTTCCAAAAACGAGGCGATTCTCAAGCGAGTGTATTGTGTGTGTGTGTATGTGTCACACGATATTTTCGCCGATCGTGAACCGATTTTATTGATGGGGCAATATCTCAAGTGTGTTTCGTTTAGGGATGAATTTCGTTCATCGAATTTCACGCATTTCTTATCATCTTCACTCAATCGGCTTGCTTTTTAAATAATTTTTAGTAATTTTAAGAACCAAAAATATCTATTACAAATTAAAAAAAATTACTTAAACTGCAAAAAATTTTTGTGACAACGATCAGTTGCTTTTTTTGGACATGATAGGTACAAATGTGTAAATACTTTTATTTGTCAAAATCAAACCTCCGTAAGAATAATTATTGTATTTTAATGCGAAAGACTCTGTAGCTGTAGTTTTTAAGGTTCCGTACCCGAAGGATAACCAACGGGACCCTATTACCAAGCCTCGAATGCCCCTCCGTCAGTCCGTCTGTAAAAATAAAAATAAATTAAAAGTTAAAGGGGCTCCCAAACTAAAAACGTGTTTTCGGCGTTTTTTGGTACGGAACCCTTCGCATGCGAGTCCGACTCGCATTTAACCGCTTTTCCTTTTTATGCTGAAAATGCCTGAAACCTGACTGAAACGCTTGAGTAAAACCTTTCTCGTGCATCTTACAAGGACATAGATTACTTTTTATCGCGGAATTTCACGGTTTTCCATGGAATTTAAAAAATCTAAATCGATGCAAACTACGCAGCGAACTTCTAGCGAACGAAATATGTTACTTACCTATGATATGATGCAAAGGCCTCCTTTATATCTTTGTTATAACGTCAATGCTATGGTGCCTGAAGTATAGTTAGGTATAAGATATAATTACATATAATAAAACTCACCACTTATAGTAATAGTATCTAGTTACAAAGGCATACCACGGTTGTCTGCGGCTTCTATAAGGCGCAATTGTTACATTCTTAATTTTTCTTTTTCTTGTTTAACTTTTTTTTTTTGTTTGTAACAATTCCCAACTGCAATTCCCAACACTCATGTTAGTAAAATTTCATGTTATACCTATTTTAAAATAACCTTAGTTAATAAAATATTGAATTTCGTATGTTGTATCTGGAAGGAACTGCCCTCTGCAACCTTGAAGGATATAAAGTCTGCAACACAGGTTTTCCTAGCGCAGAGGATAGTAGGGACCACTAGGGACTAATAGAAATTGTAAAATTTTATACTTACGTTAATAAATAAATTCTTATATTCTTAATCTTAATTAAGAATATTATTTACTTAATCTACACGCTAACGACACGTGGACTATATCAACAACAGAATAACTAAAACAATCCAAAACTGCAATTTTACAGTCGACGCTTCTGTCTGGCTTAATTCTTGTCACGAAATTCAATTCCTTAGTGGACAAATTCACGAAACATATTTAGCTGGTCAATTTTCTGAGTTAAATTACTTATTATTGAAATCATGAATCATCTTCTAGCTGCGAAATACGATCACTTATCATCAAATGACCTCAAAGGTCATCTGTGGCGGCTATTCGGTCATCCACCCGCTCACAAAAAAATATTCCTGTATATCCTACAAATAGGTATCTAGTAATTCATAGTTTTCTTTATGTAGGTAAGTGTTTCTTTAAGTAGATAATAATTCTATTATGTATTTTTCTAAGGTGTTTTAAAAGACATGCAAATCGCAGAAAACCTTTTTTTTGTACATTAGAAAAATACGCTTGCCTACTACCACACCTGATGGAAAGTGGTGATATGGTCTAAAGTGTAACGCGTTTGCCTAGAAGATGCCTATTCACTCTTGTTTTTGTTACCCAAGTACCTACGTTTTAGGAAACAGGATTTTCTGGATAAACGATTATTTATTAGATATTAAATAGGATAGGAGTCTTCCAAAATAAGTAAAATAAGTCGTCTGCTGTTAGTTTTTATGTGTGATAGCAATTACAAATGACCTATTGATTAAACTACGAAAAGTGCGTGAAATGTTTATGACGTCTAAATCCACGCGAACGAAGTCGCGGGCATCAACTAGTCTGATATAAAAAGTACAAAGTGTTATGATGTCAATAATGTGTTCTGTAAATATTCCATTTATTTTATTTACAAACTTCTAACGCAAATAATATCTTTACCTACTCCTGAAATCGAGGTGTATTTTAACATGTTGATTTCAGGAGCTCCTAGATATAAATTAACACTTAACCAAAATAATTAACACTTAAGTACGTAGAAAATGTATGTCGCGATGTAGTTAGTTACCTAATTAATGTTTTATGTTTTAATTAACTAATATAAATGTCCTTCCAACCGAATAAGCTACAGCAACGGTTGCTAGTCTCCACAGAGATTAGTCATCTACACGGAATAGACCTATATCATGTGAGTGTGTGTGTGAGCAAACACAGATCCACGTTCTATTCCCTTTTGGGATGGCAATTCGACACAACAGGAGAGATCAGACTTTACGTGCTCTGCGAGGCACGGGGGTAACACAGCGTCGTCTTCCTAACTCTAACTTTACTTAACTAACATTAGCTGTGAGGCCCGGCCTTATTTAGTTCCAACATCGTCACTTACCATCAGATGAGATCGCAGTCAATGACTAACTTGTCATCGAATAAAAAAAACATCAGCAAACATCAGTTACAATTTAAGCGGAAAGCTTGTGTTAGGAGTGGGTACGACACGGATCAATCACTCTGTCTCGAGGTACGACAATAGTTACGGGTGGGGATCGAACCTGCGACCTTTCAGTTTCAGTTCGGACCTTTAACCGTTGAGCTATTGAGGCTATAACTAATATGTACAATTGTACAGGATGTCCGGTAAAAGGTTACGATCCCGTCGAGAGGTTGCAGAGGAAGTCAAGTGCTGTCAGTTAGTCAGTCAGTCACCTTTTCCTTTTATAATATTTAGACTAGAAAAGTTATCAACTGAAAAAAATAAACATGAAAGCGAACACTAATTATAGTTTTATAACAGCCTTGGATATAGGTAATTTATAACTTCACTGTGTTCGATCGTAAAAACCTTGAATAAATAGATCCTTGTATAACTATTCCCCAGAAAAAAAAGGTATCTGTATTGGTCACAGTTAGTAGATAATATTGTTGTTTGATTAGTTAGTTACTCTGATACTCGGATGTAAATACCTACATATAAAAATAGAGAAAATTTTATCACGCGCGTCGCCATAAAAGTTGAATGTTTGTAAAGTTAGATCAGCAAAGTTAGCTTATTAGACCTCCTGGCGGTCAGCGCCAGTTACTGGCAACTAGGGGGTAAAGTCCCTCTCCATGAATAGTTAAATTTAGCGGAAGGGCTCGCGTTCGATCCCGGTAGGGGTAATTTGCAAATTTATAATTTTTTACGTGATAGGCTACGGCCCAACGGCTAGCCTCGCTAACCAACGAGGTAATTTTTTTTTTATAAAGAATATTAGCCAAGCTGAACTTGACTTATATTCTCCTCTCCCATCCAAATAAGCGAAAATCTTGTGCTAGGAGTGGGTACGACAATTGTACAACGGGTGGGATTCGAACCTGCGAACTTTCAGTTTTCAGTCCGCACCTTTAACCGTTGGGCTATTGAGGCTGAAAAATAAAGGTAATAGCGCCAGTGTTTTGTGTAGCATGCCCATTTAACGACCACTTGGATGACAGATAGACAGACGCAAAATACGACCTATAATACGAACCTAACTTTGAAATTCAGTCCCCTTGCTGATGAAATAATTGATACTCTTGACTCTTGAGTCTTGACCATAGAGACAGGGAGGTTCTAGAGAACCTACTGCGTTTCTAACTCCAGTGTTTTATTCTGTGGGTTGACAGATCAGTCAGTCAATCAATCAGTCGGTTAGGAAGTCTTTTTTATATATGTATATAGATATATATGTCATTAGGAATCAACAAAATTCAGTAGGTAAATATCATCAGCATCACAATAAAATACTAAACTCATTAGCAATTTGATGATATCCGCAGTCGTTAGGTTGTCATTTGTTTTGTTCCGAAAAATTGCTATTATTTTACGAGTATTTACATATGAAGGACGGATAAAAAAGTATTTTTTTTTAATGTAATTAAATATCATTCAACTACGCTTCAGTGAGTGGGCTTAATTCACCTAAACATGCCTTTTTATTTTTATTTTGAGGTAACATATTAAATTCAACGAGATGTTATTTTCCTAGGAAGTGTCGACGTGCCCTAGTCTTCTATAGTTTAAAATGTCGTTTGTAATAATATAAATTTCAATATAATACCTCAAACTGTACCTATAGGTCATTACTACTATATTTATCCCTTATCAGATTATAATAATTTATTACCTAGGTACTTACCTACTGTTATTATTTATTTGTGGAACGAGAGTACAACTAAATAGTTTATTATTGACATTAACTTATCCTCTAGTAGCTGACAGTAACGTTATCAGGTTATTACAGAACGTTCCTGGACAAATGTATCTTGCATGGACTTCCACAGGTCTCGGTCTTGCGCACCCTGTATAATATTATACAGCGGCTCCCTGCGACACGTCTGCTGTCGTCGGTCCATCTTCCCGGTGCGGGGTCGCCACTCCAGCTTGGGACCCCATCGACCATCAGCTCCTATAACTATGTGCCCCGCCCATTTCCTCTTCAGTTTCGCGACTTGCTGAGCCATTTCTGTAACTTTGGTTCTACGGATTTCTTCAATAAATTAATGAATGACAAATTTTGTGAATTTTATCGCGACATTTTCAAATACGAACAAAAGGCTAACCTAACCTAACCTACATATACCTAATATAGGTATCTATCTACTTCCCACCTACTATACTACCTACCTACCTAGTACCTACTCTGTAAAATATGTCGAGATATCTGAGTAACATTAGGCGATCATGCATACTTAATTGAGTGTTAATTAGTTAATTATCCGAATTAAAAGGATTCGTCAACATCCACTGACATGACGTAGGTACGTAGAACGCACGTTTGTAATGAAATTGTATCTTCTTCCTACGTACAAGCAAATATAAAATTACTTCCTATTATAGAATAGCTTCATTGGCCCAACGGTTAAAGATGCGGACTGTAAACTGAAAGATCGCAGGTTCAATTCCACACCCATTGTACTTTTGTCGTAAGCTTTCCGTTTATTTGGAGGGGAGAGGAGGACATTAAATAAGTTCAGCTTGGTTATATACTTTCAAGGAAAAGGGGTATGACTACACTGCCACACCCCTTCCAAGTTAGCCCGCTACCATCTTAGACTGCATCATCACTTACCATCAGGTAAGATTGCAGTCAAGGACTATCTTGTCGTCGAATAAAAAAAAAAGACATTGAGTTAAATAGAGAATACAATGCGAGGATGGCAAATAGGAACGTTTCTTACTACCTCACGTCGTTCATATTTCATACCATAAATTCTAAAAGACCGGTAAAAACATTTACAAGTTACACCTGGGCGCTTACCACCGACGACGCTTAAAATAGTATTAGGTAATTCAATATTGTGTTGACATTTCATACAACAACAACCATAAAGTATACCTACTTACTTTAAGGATGTTAATGTATAGATTCTATGGATTTTGATGACTCTTACGTAAATCGATTTGTGTTACTAGAGGCATGTCAGTAATCATAATTCAATATGGCGACCACCAAACGCCACAGTCTCACACAGGTTTTTATTCTCTTTTAATTACTTGTTGGCATTTCCATTGGTTATGGAAAACAATGGAATAGAACTGTTAAATCCGCATTTCTTCATACAAAATGTCAGCAACTGAACGATATCTACTGAAATAGACAATAGCCCCCAGATTGTTGAAGTGCCTACTGGGTGCATGTGCTATCAAAGTTCAAAGTGGCTGTAAGTTATTGATTTGCGCGTAATAAAAATATAAGCATAACTCAGAAAACGCCCCTATTCTCAAATTAACTTGTAATTAAGGTGTTTGTACTAAACGCTTGGTTAGCCACTTTAAACGCTGAACTTCGTATGCCACAAAGTGCCAATATCGTCATCATACTTGCTCAACAAGTAGCTGAATACATGTTTCGTGCCAATCGAAAATAGCTTAAAACTACTTGAATTAGGAATGACTTTCCCTTGCATAATGTAACAATGCCGTGTGTCAGTAATTGCATGTTTACAACTTGTTTACAATGACCGCTCGAATCAACCGTCGACGTCAGTATAGGATGGCCAAATAAGATCCAGATATTTAGGAGTTTACGCGATAAAATTCATACCCGCCTTATTGCTTTAATTATTTCGTACTTGGTCAGTCTCGCCAGAAATCAGTAAGAAAATACAAAAATGCTAACTCTTTGTAAAAATCAAATTACGCTAAAAATTATCCTAGATCGCATTATTAGGATTGCAAGTTAGATTTTATTGTTCAATTTCAATAGATATGCTCGTAACTTCGTCCGCGTGGACGGATGTTTCGGGATAAAAAGTATGGCTATGTGTTAGCCCAGGGTATAATCTATTTCCATTCCAAACAGCCAAATCCGTGCAGTATTTTTAGCGTGAAAGAGTAACAAACACACACACCAATATGACGTTAGCAATCGTCCTTATATGGTAAGGAACACTTTCCCGTGATCAAGTTGATAGGATTTGAATGAAATGTCCGTTTTGTTCCAGGCTCTAAACTAGCAAGTGTGCAGAATGTAGGGGTCAGCGGGTGCTTGGAAGACGCTAAGGAGTGCGTGTTGAAGAGGAATTCCAACGTCACCATCAGTGTTGACTTCACACCCAGTAAGTTAATTATGTTTGCCTTACCATGATCTATATTTACCTATATTTTCATGCCTAAATCGCTAAAAATCGCTTTGTCTGGTGGGAGGCTTTGGTCGTGGCTAGTTACCACCCTACCGTCAAAGACGTGCCACCAAGCGATTTATAGCGTTCCGACACAATGGCGAGTAGAAACCGATTAGGGGTATAGGTTGAATGTACACTACCATACCCCTTCCAAGCTAGCCCGCTACCATCTTAGACCGCATCGTCACTTACCATCAGGTGAGATCGCAGTAAAGGACTATATCTTGTCATTGAATAAAAAAACAAATTCCGACATTTGGCAAGGTGACATAGAACTATTTTTATTATTTATATCGTAGTAGGTAAAATCCATAAAATCGAACCAACAAAGAGATCACAGACCAGTAACAATAATATACAGACCACAGAAAGAGATGTTCATCTTAGTTATTGTTCTGTGGCTCCAGATAGGCGAAGGTCCATGACCATTCAGCCTTCGAAATTCATTTATGTTAAATTTTTTTCCAGCGGTAGATGTAAAGAGCCTGGAGACGGTGGTGCATGGAGTGATCATGAACCTGCCCGTGCCCTTCCCTCTGCCGCAGCCCGACGCGTGCAAGGACTCTGGACTCACTTGCCCTATCAAGGTACTAGATAAGTCCGACTTCTGTTTTTTAACCTCCGGGCCCTGACGAAAAGAAGGATGTTATATAAGTTTGACGTGAGGATCTGTGTGTCTGTCTATTCCCTCGTAGATCCTAACGAATTTTGATGTGGTCTATTTGAAAGCTAAATAATTTATGAAGATCTCATTTCCTACTCGATTAAACCGTTTTACACACTTTCACTGGTGCGATTGATTTTAAATCTGGGTGTACTGTTACTCGGATTATTTCCAAGAAACCAGCAGTTTTAAGTAATCTGCGGGATACCCAACATCTCGACAACTTACAGCAGATACATATTCCAACCATATTTATTTGCATGTCGGAGGGTTTTTTTTTTAATTTAGACTTGACGTGTTAATAAAGTTCTGTGGTTAAGGTTGTGTGGCGCCATCTAGTTTGGTCGTTGTGAATTGCTTCGTTGTAGCGTGTTAACTGCTCAACTATTATGATGCTTCTCAAAGTGAGCCTACCGTAGCGCCATAAGATTAAAAAACACATTGTAGCGCTGCAATCGTGTTATTTCTATCTTCCTGAAAACTACTGGGCCAATTTTGATGCGATTTTTGTTTTGCCGCAGTTCGCCGTGGGTTTTATTTAATTTTTAATTTGAGGTTGTTTCATTTTCAGGCTGGAACCAAATCAAGCTACAAAGCCACATTCCCCATCCTCAAATCGTATCCCAAAGTGAAGGTAGACGTCAAATGGGAATTGCAAAATGGCGAGGAAGAAGATCTGGTGTGCATTTTAATACCCGCGAGAATTCACTAGATTTTAACTTAATTAGTGGTATTACTTAAACATAATTTAGAGCTTCATGAGTAGGTAACGAGAGTGTTGATATTTTGACCTCCTGATCTCTACCTTTAATCTATGATTACCACTCAATCAATCAAATAGGTCCATAGGTCCAAAAAAAAATCACAGCAGCAAGTCCATTATTAATCATAAATTAAAGATAGAGGTCACTGTTTTGACACCATTTCGTGGATAGTGATCACAAAATATTAATATGTAGGTACCTACTTTTTTTTTTTTTTAAGTGAGTAGTATAAAAAAAAAGTAGGTACCTACTCGGTTTGTAAATCCTTACTTACAAATATTAATAAATGCGAAAGTGTTTGTTTGTTGGCTCGTCTTTTAATGACGCAGCGTGAATTTTTCCATGGCCGAATTCTAGGAGTGACATAGACTACCTTTTATCCCGGGATAACAGGGGGTTTCCGTGGGATTTTTAAAAACCTAACTCCACCCGGACGAAGTCGCCGGCAAAGCTAGTCTAGTATATAATGCCAAATGGTAATGCAGGAAGATGCCCGTTGTGAAATAGAGATTTTTCAAGGGTTATACTTATAAATAAACAAATAGTTATATAATGTTACTAATTCAACTGTCTCAGTTATTATTAATGTTGCACTTTCACGGTGTTTATAAAGATTGTCTTGCCTAAGTTGTTCACCAAAGTTACGTAAGATAGTTTTAATTCACAAAATAAGTATAAATTATCAAAAACGTATATGATTTTTATTTATTATACACCCACAATAATATAGTGTGTCAGTTTGTAGGTTGTTGTATGGAAGAAGTAAGGCCAGTTGTTACCTTTTGATAGCTAAACCTGGCTAAACAAAATGAAAATATAATAAAAACCAAATATAATGAAAATAAATGCAGTTCTTCAGAGCAAAAGACGCGTTTTACAGGAGAGGGTATAAGAGAGAAAGCATAGATTTTTTCCTTTTGTTTTTCTAAGTGATATCGGTAGGTACCTACTACTGGTACCCCAATTAGGTTTTCAAAATTAATAAAAAAAACCTTAAAAAAAGAAAAATATGAAAAAAATCTTAAAAAAAGAAAAAAAAAATCAATGCTTTCAAAACATTTCATTAGTTTCCGTAAATGTGACCTACGTGAGGGTACAACACAAAAAAACTTTTGTGTACTTAAATTATTTATGTATTTCATAAATGCCTGCAAATGTACAAATATAAAAAATTATAGTTACTGTTGTATCTCTAGTTATGCAGGTAGGTACATTTTTTATAATTTTTAGTTTTATTGTTTAGGTCTATAAGAGCGCTCTCACATAGGCCATCGCGCGACACGTGTGCCGCGTAGGTACATCTCAAAGTCCGCCTAAGCGACAAAATTTAATAGCAATTTAAATAGCTCTAACGAAAGTAGAAATATTCGATTAGCCTTAACACCACTAAAACAAAGCTTAAATCTAAAAAAACTTACTTTCTAACTTATACTTATTAAAAAAATACATCTTTCTTCTGACTAGTAGGTACTTACAATAATCTATTATTCTATTGAAAAATATTGATTTGGAATATTTATTTAAACATGCAGATATTTAGGCAGCTGAATAACAAAAATGATTACTTTAAAAATAGTCATCTTTATAAAATAATGCGATTTTTGTATTAAGTACTTTTAAAGTTAAATAAAACATGCAATATTTGTCTACACTTCATCAATGTCGTCACAAATTGATCGCAGTTCAGCAACTGTTCTTGTCATTCTATTTCAAATCTAAACATAAAGCAACAAGGCCTATATTTCATTGGTGTTTTCATGTTGTCGATGTAACTTATGAACCCGAACATTGAAATCTATTAATACTTGCGGTTTACTGTATCCGTACTGCATAATAATATATTATTATATTATGTATATATTATATATTATAATAATATATACCTATAATATCTACACTATCAGTACAATTTAGTTTTGCCCCGAGTCATCAGCAGCTAATTTGCAGTCAAATTACGCACTGAAATTCATCTAGTAGGCGATACGCGCGATGTAATACGAAACTGTTACAAGCTAATATTGATAGCTGTCTGTACAAAATAATACTCAAGACGAGAGTAGAAAAGTAGTATTTATCCTACTTCATATATGTTTTTATTACATTTTATACATGAAAACATGTTACTTAAATGGTTTAAAAATTAAGTACTGTAATCGATTGTTTTGTGTACTGATTGTAAATAAACTATTTTCAGCTTAAAAATAATGTTGTAGATTCAGTCTGAGACTTGAACGATTTGCGGATCAGTTTGGAAAACAAACGCCGCTGGCAGTGAGCGTAGTGTGAACCCGCCTCAAAGCTAATCGGTTGTAGACCAAGAACTAAGCTAAGTTAGTTTTGCTTAGTTCACAGATCGAAAATAACTTTTCATACTTGTGTGCAGACCATAAACTAAGCTAAGTTTCTTGCATAACTGATCCAAAGCTACACAAACTAAGCTAAGTCGTGGCATCCCCTTGCATACTTTTCTCTCTTGTGTCTCGTGCACAAGATTTTTAAACATGTTAAACATTTTCCAATTTTGTGTAATACAGAAGCGAAAGACACTTACTTGGTTTTCACTAAATTGTCAATGTGCACACAAAATTCTGAATTATCTATAGTTGGCATAGCTTAGCTTTCTTAGCTTAGCTCTTGGTCAGCATGCCTAACATGTGAAGAAAGCACACCACGATAAAGTTTTTACACCTTTTGATAGATGATCACTTTTTCTTAATAGATCCTTTACACCTACAACATAACTGTCCATTCTTATCCTTCTTAAAGTGCAAATTAAACTCTTGCTTAAAAATCTTCCTATACATAGACTCCTTGACAAGTACTTCATCGTCCTTACTACAATCCGTCACATACATGTTATACATTTGTTTAATAGTTAAATTAGACTCTAAATACTGTTTCTTTCTGGAAAACTGCTTTATCGGTTTCGAATCGACTGTAGTAAAAGACATTATATGTTTTCTTACTGTATCTTTGACTTCTGCGGGTAAAGAATGTGCACTGGCTTCGGATAAACCTCTACCGTCAGGTTTCGGTAAATTCATCTCAGATTTACCTAAATGGACATTGTATACCGGTTTCTGTGATATCGCTAGTGTGCCTAGATAAAAGTTCTTGCACACTGTATACCTAACCGCTCTAACTAGAAAGAAATACTTGAAAGAATACTTCCTTTTATGATTTCCGTCCATTAACTTGTTATGTTTCACGTAGTTTCTTTCAGTGGTGTTAAGTAGAAAATGTTTCTTTTCATTTGCGTTGAGGGAGTAAAAAGCTTTGAATATGTGTTGACGATCCACGTCGTTGATTCTTTCGTTGCACTTATATCTACAGGATTTGAGACAGTCTTTAGTGTTTCTGACCCGTCGTTCAGGGACTAATTTGCCCCGTCTGCTCACATACGCCTCGCCTCTCTGGTGTTTTAACTTGCGAACATTGCAGGCCCATTTGCTAGGGTTAGGTATTTGGTTGCGTGGACGCTTTTTCATGGCTGCGACATCTGCAGAATCTCCTTTCATCTGACAGTCTGGCTTGACCCTGAAATGAAAATTTTTTCTTTAAGTATAGTTTCTTTGTCTACTTTTAGAATTTGGATTTAAGAGCGCCACACACCAACATACACCACACTCTCCACACTTCACCACATGACGTTGCATTACTTCAATGTTAATGCAAACTTATCCAAAGAAAAATCTGTGGTATTCAACATACCATATACAACAGACTATGAAGATTTAACGCATCTCTGTGGAGCTTGGATGGCTTTTCAAAATGAGCATGAATTCACCCCAATATTCATTTTCAATCTTGTTGGTTCCAATGTATGGAACCCACTTTAAAACGTTCTAAGAACTGAAGTACAAGAAGAGGTACTTACTCAACCTGCTTCCCACTGACAACTTGAATGTCAGGCTCAACTTTGGCAACTACACACTGGGCATCCTTCAAATACGTCTCATACTGGCCATAGAATTGTTGCTGCAAATGATTTGTCAGTAAATGCTGCTTGAACATCGGCACTGGAGGCAGAATGACGTGTGAAGTGATCTGCAGTTGCTGACTCATATCACCTTGTAAAACCTGTAAAGGTAAAAAATTACCATCAGGTGAGGTTCCACACAAGGTTTATCTTGAGTGGAAAAAAATATTTTTAAGACTTATAGACAACTCACAGACATTTCGTGGTATTCTTATTGGCTTTCCTTTTTACTGTTAAAGAAAATGATATTTAATTACTTAAAATGGGCATTATTACTAGCTGATGCCTGCGACTTTGTCTGCGTGGTATAAGATTTTTAAAATCAGAACCCCTTCCAGGATAAAAAGTAGCCTATGTCACTCGCCACATCCACAACTATACCCATGCAAAGGACAAACCAACAAACAAACACACTTTCGCATTTATGATATTAGTAAAGATTTAATGAATAAATATATATTATAAACATAAAACACTTAATATTGTATTTTTTTCTAAAATAGTACCTAGCTACCAAAACTTTTGTTACCTGTGACTGCATCTGTGTTTGTAAAGGTTGGACATTCTGCAAATGTATCTGCTGACATGACATAACAGTTTGATTCTGTGATATCAAATGCTGATTGTGAATATCATGTATGTGCGATGAGACAGGTATGTGAAGAGATTCTGAGGTTATGGTCTGTTGGTATGACACCTTTCCTTGAGATTGCAGGGAAGGGTGGATGGACACAGATGGTGGGTAAACTTGCACTATATGCGGTAAGCTTGCCGGTGCTTGCATTTGCTCCATTTTGCGCTGAAACGAATTTACGAGCTCACAATAAACACCACAGTGAAAATACACATTTCAGTTAACACATTGTGTTAATTACTTATGGCTAAGATGTATATTTGTAGGTAGAGTACTGAAATGAAACAAAAATAACTTGAAACTTGAGTTTCAAAAACTTCTCAACTTGAAATTATTAACAATACATTTATTATACCAGTCAGTCTTTAAGCGTTCACTTCGGTTTTTTTACTAAAACAAGAACAAAAAGGATACTTATTGTTAAGTTTACCTTTTTAGATATTTACTTAGTTAAAAATTGAAAGAATAAAATCTATTTAGCTACTGCATTATTTACAAATCTTTAATTTGCCACAGTTCCATCTCACAAGCAAAACAAAACAATCAATATGGCGGTCGGCCAACCAAAGTCACCACAGATTACTAATTACTATAGAAAGTAGTAAGCAGAAACCGTAAAACCGTAAAATTAAATAAAATGTTGCCAAATTAAAAATACAAAAACCGATAAAAATAGTATTTTTTATCTGTGTACCTATTTAACACATATAAATTACTCGGCTATCGCTATATTATTTAGTTAATATTTTATGAAAAGTGAATTATTTTAAAGTGATTCATTTTTCCTAGATTCGTTATGAAGTAGGTATAGTAAACTCTTTGAAAATCTCAATATTAGTAATTGGAACATCCCCATCGTATTTTATTAATTTCACTGTAGGTAGGTACATAAATAAAATAGACTGATTCTGATTGCAGTATTTTATTAGTTAAAATATATAAGTATACAAAATATTTTACTTAGCGTAGACATAAAAAAATATTGCCCATGCCTAGGTACTGTTTACTGTGTATTAATCAATTATTTACTATTATGTAAATAAAATATAAATGCTTATAAATGATACTTTCATAATCAAATAAAAACATTAACATGGAAATAAATATTACTTAGTAAATATTATAATATATAACCATTATTAATATTATAAGTCGATCGAAGTTGTTTATAATAATTATAAGCGTAGGTACCTAGCTATTTGGGTTTATAATTTTTACTTGGCTTAAATTAATAATAATAAATAAAATTGAAGTGTGTCTAATTGTCTATTAGTTCTAAATACATAAATGCCTGGTAATAAATTCATGATTATGTGTATGATAGCAAGACCCAAATACATACTTGTTTTTACAATTTCTTTCTGTCTGATGGTTTATACAGGAAATCTTCAGATTAGCTAAGCTGATTTTGATGGGGCTTTCATAATCAATTAAATGACTAAACAAGGAGTGCCTGAGGTTCCGTTTTGCTATATTTATAGGTACAATGATTTATATTATGTACTTATATTCAAATTATAAATTCAAAATTATTCATTTCGTGGGGTCAACTTGTACCTCTTATGGTCAAAATTACCATCAGTTCAGAAAGAACTATGCAGATTCTTTTGAGAAGGGATATATATACGAATATCACTATAGCAGCTTTAATATCCTTCATCCTATTAATATTATAAATGCGAAAATTTGAATGTATGTATGGATGGATGGATGGATTGATGTTTACTCAATCACGCCACAACGATTGAACCGATTTGCCTATTTGGCACAGAGATAGATTATAGTCCGAAATATTCCCGCAGGAATTAAAAACTCAATCCAGGCATACGAAGGCACGTGCTAATTAAGTATAAAAAAGTTTGTTAGAATGTACCTACTTACCTAGTACCTTTGTAGATACTTAAAGCGTAAACTATTAATTATACTAAAGTACAAAATACAATATTATATAAAATTTTATTACCTACTGTTATTATTACATACTTACTTATCCATATTACCTACATAAGTATTATTTTCAATAACTACACAAATTGTAACTATGTCTCTCACTATTATCATCATAAGTACATATTATTTGACATTTTGATCTGATTTATAAAGTACGTATTTACAACTATTAAAACACTAGTGACCATAATTCGGGTTTTCATTTGGATTACATATGCTTTTCTTTTAGGTAGATACTATAATTGATTATTATGCGTTCCTACCAAAACATCTGCTATCGTCTATCGAATATTATTATAGGTATGACATATATACCTGTTCATATTCATAGTGGTGACCAAAATAATCGTAACAGTTGTTTTCTTTAGTAAGTAAATGTTTGTACTGTATTTCTCATTTATATCCTTACCAACTTAATAACTTTTCTTTTGCGCACTGCTTAGACCGTTGCAAACTTAGATTTTTGGCTTTCCTTCGAATTTATTTTCTAGAAAGTGATAAACATAATCGTACACCACCAGCATAATCGCGCCACCAGGTCCTAACCGCAGTACTTTCGGAAGTAATCCCTTATAAAGGGCACGGAATCTGAAAGAAATAAAATTTTTCAATATAATACTTTCAAAATTTTTAGTTGAATACGAATAATTCGAGAATCTACCAACTGGATAATCAGTGCTAAATATAGATATGACAAAGATCATTGACTTGAGTGAATCAAAACACACTTGGAGAACCAAACAAATAAGTCGGTATATGACTATATGTATGCGTACGAAAACAACTTAATTATTTTAAAAATAAATGTAAACTGTGATTAAGAATAAAATAAACATTTCCTTAACCTAACATAAACTGTCGTAAAGCTAATAAGGTCAAAATATTTGTATAAGACGATCTAAAATTACTTCTTTGTTTTGTAAAAAATACAAATTATGAGTACAATCTTTAAAATATTAATCAAAAATAAGACAAATAATTAATAATGATAAAATTTAGGTAAAATGATGATTTCCAAATCAATCAGAACGTGAGAAATTGTATCCCGTCTGCTGATAGGTATCTACTATCTACTATGTTGGTTTTTGGCACAGCGCCACGCTAAAATTGTAAGCTTGGTCCCAAATAATATACACACATTTACGTTATTCAAAATTTATTTGATAAAGTAAAGTAAGATATAAAATAACTGTCCGTTTTTTTTTTTACTTTTGAATATAGAACAGCACATATAATACACTACCCAAACCCAAAGCAAGTAAAGCAAAATAATTCTATAATATGATGTAGATTACATGCATTTAAAAATTATAAAAGTGAAAATATGCTTTATGAAACCATTAAAATAGAAAGCACTACGTTAGACCTTGAGCGCAATACTGATAGCTGATGACGCCCTTGAGATATTTTATCTTGGGTAGCTACGAGTGTGTATTTATTTATTTTTATTATTTAAGCACATACAAACAGTTAAGAAATCTAGGATGGGACATCGTTTACAACTGTTTATCGTTTTAGTAAAATCATGGGTTATTACGAACACGAAAACGATTCAATGTAGGTACATTCTTAATGCTCCAAGTGAATTGCGTTATCATGTTACTAGACTTGTACCTACGCATTGCAAACTTTGGCTTGTTATATCCATGCAATATATCGTTTGTATATACCTCAGTACATTACTAATAATTATAATAATACTAGCGGCCCGCTCCGGCTTCGCACGGGTATAAAATACCCTATATCATTCACTGTTAATGGATGTTATTATACATATAAACCTTCCTTTTCAATCACTCTATCTATTAAAAAAAACCGCATCAAAATCCGTTGCGTTGTTTTAAAGATTTAAGCGTACATAGGGACAGATAAAGCGACTTTGTTTTATACTACGTAGTGATACCCCAAAGGGCATAAATAATAGAAACAGCATGCACAATACAATCAAAACTTTGTACTTACCCTTCTTCCCTATATACTAGTAAAATCGCTCCTGTTGTTGAACTATATTTAATGAGACCTGGCGTTGGTTGCGGCCCTTGGATACGGCTTTTTGCTACATCAAATGGAATATTTACGCAGGAGCCAAGAACACCCGACGTAAAACCGAGGGCAACTTTTCGACCAAACTCCAGAAGGGGATCCTGCAAAAACAATAATAAATTAATTAATTAATCACATATAATATTAGCGCTCAAGTACAATATTTCTAAATTATAATTACAAAATTGCATAATCTCATTTCTGATAATATCAGAAGTAGGATAGTGGGTAATTATGCTATTTTTCCTACCTATTAAAATTAAACGGGTAAACTATCACCTCATGATGATACGAACGGTTGAAGGTTATCAATGATAAACAATGAGTATGCTACTTTGTCGTCACTAACAAAACATATCTTTAAGGGTTACATGCTGCATCATTACATATAGCAATAGAATTACAATGCAATTTCCTAGTACCTTCATGGTCTCGGTCATAATATGACGTAGGTAAGTATCTCTGTCCATAAAATCATCATAAAATTAACTAAATTTGGAAATTAGATTCTTTGAAAAATCCTGTGATTGTCATATTAACCCGATATAAAAAGTACCTAGTTACCTATCAGAAATCACTTTTTATATCACGTAGGCAACGTATCAATTTAATTTTTCGCACTTTTGCTACGTTGCTTATTTGACACGTAATTGAACGAGAAACAAACACACTTTCCTATTTATTATATTAGTACTGATATCATCTAGCAGTATTTACGAACGATAACAAAAGGAGGTGACTTTTATCAAAGAAGTCAAATGCTGATAAGCGCGAGAGTAAAACGTACTAATAAAAATTCAATAACAGGTAACAAGTAAACATTTGACCGAGAACTGAACTGATGGATTTACTTGGAATTTTAAGAGATATTTTTAAAGCTATTTCAAGATAGGTAATTAATTTTGATTTATTTTTATTGTATTCTATAAGCGTGAAAAAAGAACATTATTCTAACGAAGATGATTATGAATATTCATTGTACGCATAAGTATCTATACGTAATAACGAAATATCTAGGTAAGTATATATAGATAAACATCGAAATATTTCTTAAGAAAATGATCTCAATGAATCGATAACGATTTTTCGGTAAAATTAAAATATCACGCTAAATCTTTACAAACCTCATATTCAGGTAAAAATCCCTTACAACTGTGGTAAAATCCAAAATAAACCATATTGAAAATGCCATTCCTTGCTATAGTAGCTGTAAGTCCTTTATTTAGTCCTCTAAAGCCAAGTCCATTTTCTCTGACTATTTGCCGCGTTACAGTCCACGTACTCGGTACTTGGGCTGCTAAAGCTTTATTTGATTGGAGGGTCACCTTAACCACTTCAAAAGGATTAACTAAAATTGCTTCTGTGACTCCCGCTCCGAGACCAGCCAGCGAAAATGTCTGTAAAAAACATTACAATTATTACACAGTATATTCAAAATTACATCTATGACGTCAGGAAGTAATGTTAAGTGGTAGGTTATCACAATTTCATTAACTAATATTAACGTAACAAATGTTTTCGTCTCTTATCAGGATACTATGCCCATCATAATGTAGTAGGTAATAACTTACCTGCTTACGTCTTAATTAATATATTTAAAAACCTGTTGCGATACACACATAATTTTATTTGATAACAAGAAAAACAACTTTAAAAGTATCTTCATAATTTTAACATACGATAAGTATGAAGATTTATTAGCTGCAACTTGAAAATTTTCATAATCTCTATTTAGACTTTCCAGAAGAGATTGTTGATTTACTATAGTAAGTAACGAAAATAATGTAAAATCTTACTAAAGGAGTGGGTGTACTGGAACCGAACATAAATAACTTTTTATACTGTTCAAAAGTTAAAAATTTCACAGCACGTTTCGGTGTTTCAGCTAAAATTGGCGGCAATATCCCTTTCCAGAACGAGGTAACTCCTTCGTATCGATACATTTTTTTCATGCAATCAATAATTCCATTATAATAGTGAGGATCTGAACTCTTTAATGTTGGTCTATTAGCTTGCAATTGTAATCGCGTTTTTACGAGATCCAGAGGATGCATAATACAGACTTCTATGAATCCCGCACTCCCTCCGGCTCCTATTTGCATCGCAGCTTGTTTCAAAAGCTTTTCTATGTCAGGCATTGTAATTATTTCACAAATGATGTAAATATATCAAATCTTATAGTTACACAATAATACTGCTACGGTACTCATTCCGCAATAAGCGCGCGACACATACTAAACAGATAGTAAATACTACCTACTGTGCTTCCAAGCAAAAGGTTAATTTTAAAAATATGCGAAAATTGCGCCATCACACTGTCAGTTGTCACATCGACTTTTAGTGACTGACGTTCCTTTACAATCTGCAAACTAATTTTACCGGTTTTTTTGCAAAATACTTCACTATTTTTATGCTATTGTAAATAATGGCAACACTGATCAAGTGTGCTGTCAAGTGTCAATTAATTGTAATGTCAAAAATGGAAAGTTGTTTTAACAATTTTTGGTGAATTATTTCGGGAAAAGCATTTAGATCTAACAAATTATGCTTAAAAACGTACAAAGTATCATTACTCCGTGATAATTTAATATAAATATCTTGCGTAAAGTGCGTTAATGCAACAATAGATGTCGATAAAGTCTGTTTTTGCGTGTACACTGTCATCCAAAATGGCAGAGAAGGCGAAGAACTTGTGTTTGGACATTAGCTGATGTGAGGTGCGAATAGTGAATAGTTACCATTAACAGTGCAGTGTGGGTGTGAGTTGAGCGCGGAAATGCGGACATAGCGCGTACAATGGGTTCGCAGACTTTGGAGATACTACGCCAGGGTATATGGGCATCTTTGACTGGTGGATGGTTCTATGACCCTCACCAGAACCTATTCTGCAACACAGTTCATCTGTATATCTGGCTGTTCCTGCTATGTCTCCCGTTTTCTGTGTACCTGGTAAGTTTGTAAACATTTAGGTTAGGTGAGAAACCAGGTCATTGCCTTAACAGTTTGTTATGGTTGCTGTACAAATACCTACTTGCTGTGAGTAATAACTGAGTCAATGATCTGTGTAACAGGTACATGATATTGTAATAGTTCAAAGTACAAGATGGAAACAACTCACTGCAAATCTTAAACTGACTGGTCAGTATTTCTCTCTCAGTCTGACATTTCAGTCTATCAGTAGGTAACTATTTAAAATTCACTATAACACAATAGATTCTTAATAAATCAGTTCTTCAAATAAAATTCAGATTCTGATTATGTAAATCACACTTGTCGAGTTTGCAAACCAAAAAAAATTTCAAATATCTTCCATCCTGCGGTTTGAGCTGTGCATTGATAGATCAGTCAGTGGGTCATCTTTTCCTTTTATACATTCAGGGGCCCAAGTCTGCTATTGCAATTGTAGATCAATTGTCTATCAATGACATCCCAATTGCTACTTTTAGCAATTTGACTTGGGGCCCAGGGATTCAATTGTCTATGAATGACATGACAATTGCTAAAAATAACAATTGTCATGTCATTGATAGACAATTGAACTACAATTGCAATAGCAGACTTGGGCCCCAGATATTGTTTTTTTTATTCAATGATAAGATAGTCCTTGATTGTGATCTCATCTGATGGTAAGTGATGATGCAGTCTAAAATGGTAGCAGGCGAACTTAGAAGGGGTATGGCAGTGTACATTCAACCCATACCCCTAATCTGTTTCTACACACCATCGTACCAGAACGCTACTTGATGGTAACTACCAGACTAATCTTTGATAGTAGGGCGGTAACTAGTTTTGGCCAAAGCCGCCCACCAGACCAAACAGAGACAATTCAAAAATTAAAAGTTCCTTAATTGCCCCCACTGGGAATCGAACCACAAACCTCCCAGTTATAAGACCACAGCTTTCACCACTGCACCAGGGAAGTCGTCAAAAACACTACACTTGTCCACAGTATTTTCCCCCGGCAAGTCTCGGCTGGCTGATCTACTGCGCTCTGGTGGCCGTCCTGTTCACTGCCTTAAAGCTGATCAACCATGGCCTGCACCACATGTACGACACAAATGAACTTATAGTTGTTCAGCCAACAGACGAAACAGGGAATTCTAATGAGAATACAGCGTAAGTGTTCATTGATTTTGTGCTTCTTTATTACTCTACAACTGGCCAAAAAAGGGTTTTCTGGGTTCATGCATTATTCAGCATGTGTTTCTTATACCGCCAGAACTTCTAAATACCTGAACATATTTGGATGTATGGGATATCATTAGAATCTTTACATCATCTTGAGTGACACTAGCTTTAATTATTATTTAAGCGTTGATAAAACAGTCAATCAGTCAGTCACCTTTACTTTTATAAGTATACTAGCTGATGCCCGCGACTTCGTTCGCGTGGATTTAGTTTTTAAATCTCGCGGAAACTCTTTGATTTTCCGGGTTAAAAAGTAGCCCATGTAACGCTCCTGGTCCTCAACTATACTCTCGCAAAAAATCACGCCTATCCGTAGCTATGTTGCAGCGTTATTGAAGTACAAACCAGTACGTAGTTTTTGCGTGAAAGAGTAACAAACATACACATACAAACTTTCGCCTTATAATATTAGTATAGTAGGAAGTAGGATAGGATAGTAGGATTAATGATATTTTAATTTATTGATTTACTTTAAGTCCGCATGCCTGTTCAGTAGCCCTGCGATTTACGAGTGTTCAGTTTGTTGTCGCCCCCCAGGCCGGAGGAGGGCGTGGAGATGCAGACGCTGGGCGCGCCCGCGCCGCACAGCGACAACGACTCCGTCAACTCCTTCGAGTACCACAAGCCCGATAACAGCACCATAGGTAAATAAAGCCCCTCCTGAGGCCGCTATCCCGCTGGCATTCTGTGAATGTAAGCGTTTCTCGAACATTTGACCAATGGCGACGCTGCACAAACACGACGTTAACGCGAAGTCTTTAAGCGTCAAGCGTTCACGCAGTAACAACGTTATCATCGGGGCAACGCGACGTTCGTGCAGCGTTTTTCGGCAGGCACAATCGTTTGCACAGCTGCTGCTTTGTACGGCGCTAATCGCGGCGTCCCCGCGGCGATGGCAACGTTGTCAACAGTTTGTGCAGCGTTGTCGTTGGTCAAACGTTCGACAAACGCTAACGTTTACAAAACGTAAAGCCGCTATCCCTTAACAGTCTAATAGCAAGGTTAGCCTCAATAGCCTTACAGTTAAACGTGCGGACTGAAACACCCAATGCATAGGTTCAGGGTCAAAGTTATTTTTACTTGACACCAAAGGCATACTTCAAATTTTTCTTTCAGAAATATTGGGTGCTTATAGTTGTGCGATACTACCGTTTCTAACCATGGTATTTTTACTTTTACAGATTTAAAAGTGGATGTTCATCGTAAGAACAGTTCTGAGTCAAGCATGGAAGACAGTGCTATGTCAGCGAAACAGCCAGAACCTGTGGCTACAACGAAATCAGATTTATGCGTAGTTCAAACAGCAGAAGTGGCGTCAGGGCCATCGAAATCCCGTCCAAATAGAAACCGGTCGAAATCCGGCCACAGAAGGGAACACAGGGTCAAAGTCTGCCGAGGACACGGGCGAATCGACGAACTGATCGTCGAAGAACTGAGGAGTCCAAGAAGAGAGACCATACCATTACATGTGATCGCTGACGAAAGTTCCTTTGCAAAAGTCAGCAGACGATACCATGAGTGCCCACATCGGCACGGTTCAAGTAATAGAGATTTTTTTAAAGAATGGCTTTACTTAGATGGCAGTGTAGCGGCTGGGGAACCTTACCAGTCAAAATACGCACGCCAACTTAGTTCAGACTCCAGAGACAATTCAGAGCCGAATGTGGGACCACCATCTCCGAAGAAAAAGATAGCCCAACGACGAAGATACACGAATTACCATGATGAAAGTTGCACAAAATCAGCAATGGCCTTAGCAACCGCCCAATCGTCAAACATGAGGAGGAATTCAAACTCAACAATGTCTACTATACAGTTGCCATTGCTAAATTCAACAGCTCAACTAGTCTCTCACATGAGAAGGCATTCAAATAATGCAGATACTGGTTTCTTTGCTAGTGTAGAGTTGGGTGAATATATGATGGTGAAAGCTGAAGCTCCTGTAGGCGAAGCCGAAAAGAATAAAGGAAAGAGTCCAGGTGTAAGACGAATAAAAAGTGCGGCGTTAGAGATAGGATGTCCACCACCAAGTGTTTCAAATCTGTCCCCCCATCCAAATAGTGCAGAGACGATCGGCGGCCAAGTACTTAAAAACCCTAAAAGTGCCGTTATTCCACCTCCTAGTAAATGTCTAACGCGCGGGCCCCATTTAAATCTGTATCCAAAAACTGATTCAGGAGAAGGTTGCAGTTATCCTTACCTTACATATGGTTCAGAAATTGTTTATCCTATTGCTGAAATATCCGATGAAATGCAGACATCTCAAAAAGAGACCGATTTGGATTCCAGTGGAGAAAGTTACAGTGAATATGAAGATGAAAAACAGTTTCGCGGATTCGACTGGGAAGCTGAACACTCCCCTGCTATGCGTTCCAGTGATTCTGACTACGAAAATAATGGCTCTAGATCACCTTTATTGGATAAAGTGAATGATGTTAGGGTAGTACGGTCAAAAAATCAAATCGATTGTAGAAAACAATGCTGCGACAGACATCACAATACTAAACATTATTCTGAATGTCCTAACGAAAAAACAAAGCCCGTCAGATTAAAAAAGCTTCTAAAAAATGAAGCACGACTCGATAGACTAACGAATTCGTGCGATTGTAAATATAATCCAAATAGTGAATATTATGATAAAGCGAGTGCTAGTTCAAAAGATTTTCTTATAGAGAAATCGAGCTTAGAATCGAATGAGAATGGAGGGGAAAAGGAGCATGAGAAAAAGCCAGTAGAGAAGAAACTTTGGGACCATGACATATCGAACACAAGTAGCAGCAGTAGTGAAATGGAAAGACCGGAAGATGATATCAAGTGTGAAAAAAGTAATGCACCAGAGACTGAGGAATCGCAACTAACCTGTGATAGCAAAAGCGCGGACGAAAGGAGTGTATACAGTTTAGATTGGTTGTTCGAAGAGGCTGAATCACAAGCTGTGTGCTGCACGGAAAGTTTAGGACCCGAGGAGGTTTTACGCCAAAAACTTGCTTTAGGCGAGTCATCATCCAATGTTCCAAAAAACTTAGGAGCCATACCAAAGCAAATAAAAAACCTGGCCCGCTCACGAGGTTCCTCCCAAAAGGAGAACAAAATGAGAGATTCTAGAAAAGAAAAAGATGAAAATGAAACTGAAAGAATATTAATGGATGCAGTGGAAGCTCAAGCTGCTTTGGTTCAAGGATTAGAATGTCTATTCGCAGCGACCAACGCGAATACAGTCGTGATGCCGCCCACGAACAGGGAGGAGAGGCCGCGGAGTCATAGACCAAGCATCAGAGGTGACAGGGACAGTTTGCACAAAACTCGAAAACGTTCTATCGAGGAGGTCGCACAAACATCAACAAACACATTACTTCCAACTTCAATGCCTTTATTAGCAGCTTTCTTGAATTCTAGAGTAGAATTTACACCTTGTTGTGTACCTGACAATCCTCCACCTGCGCAAGCGGGACAATCAACTGAAGACGGACCACGGCTGAGACCTTTAATGGATAGAAATCACCGAAATAGAGTAAGAAAGCTCAAACGTTCAACGCGTCAAAGAAACAACCCAGCAGGGCAGCAACACAATGCGGATAAAAAGGAAAAACCATCCACTTCTGAGAATCCAGATACAAATAATGTTCATTTCGCGACATCCTTTAATGATACGACTGATGGAGCAATACATTGTTTTATGGATGAATACGGCAATTGGATGTCCTACACTTTTGATAAAAACAGTTGCGGTCGACACCAAGCACAACCCATTCCATTGCCAGAAAAAGAAGATGGCCCCAGAACAAACAAAGTGAAGGTCATTGAAAATCCCGATAACTCACAAGAAACAGCAGGAGAAGGTAGTTGCGGTTCACTGGAATCAGAGGCCCCTAATAATGAAAGTATAACTAAGACAAAAAGAGGAGATAGTATAGACCAAAGTTCTTCTAATCAAGGGAGCAACAATCCATTACTGTCCAGTAATAATAATGTATCAGCTGTTGTGCCTATCACTACCAATAGTGGCAATAAACGTTTCTATGTCTTCGATGGAGGAACTGGCTCGCATTCTGATCAACCCAAATCCCCAGTTGCTATAGTCACTGATAGTTTTTTAGAACAAATAGAGGCAGAACGACAGTCAAGAATGGGGCTTCCGAGCATGCATATCAATTTTCTAATGAACCAGCAAAGAGCTCAACAGCAGGCTCAACAGCAAGCTGAAAATACCTCAATACACATACCAAGCTTGATGCCTTCGATAGGCGAAGAAAGTTTGGAAATAAACAGGAGTAAATTCTCCAAACTGATGGACGATCAAGACAAAATGAATAAACCAAAATCGAAAAGCTATTACAAGTTTAAGCTTTCAAAATGTCTGGAGGTCAAAGTTGCAATGGACAGGTTAAAACTAATGGCTCTCTTTGACAGGAATTTAACATTCAAAGAGACTTTTGTTTCTATAATGTTAGCAATATCGGTTGCCGTGTTAGGTTCTATGGTGTTGAACTTAGGTTTCTACAGGGATATTTATGCGTTTTGGTTCTGTTTCATAATGGCCGGAAGCCAGTATTCTTTGCTCAAAAGTGTGCAACCGGATTCCGCGTCACCAGTGCACGGATTTAATAAAATGGTAGTTTTTTCTCGACCGGTCTACTTCTGTTTGTGTACCGCAATATTATGCGCCGTACACGGCCAACTACAGGAAATAACACCGCCAGAAGACTCAAATATACGCACTAAAAGGAGTGTAGAGGAAAGCAAACCCATGACGATATACGGATTCGAATTGAACGAACGAGATTTTTTATATGTGATACAAGAAATTCTATCTAAGTTCCTATTATTTTTTCCTTTAGCATTCAGTTTGGGATTGTTCCCCCAAGTGAATACGTTCTTGATGTACTTATTAGAGCAAATAGATATGCATGTGTTCGGGGGCAATGCGACCAGTAGTTTAAGCGCAGCCGTATACTGCGTAGTACGATCAATGGCAGCCATTGGTGTTTTATACGGGTTTGCGTACAGTGGATTAGTAGAAGGGAAGAAATCCCAACATCAAAAGCACAATATTCTCTTTTCAATCTTCTGCGGTCTTCTAGTACCGATAGCGTACCATTTAAGTCGAAGTGCGAGCGACTATACTCTAATTTGGAATTTAATAAAGAAACACCTATTACCTCCTGAGCTTTATGTCGTTCAAACACCTGAATCTACGCCAGACACCGAGAAAAACGATCCAATTACTCTTACGGAAGAAAAGAAGAACAATTCAGAGAGTAATATATCAAAACAGAATTCGATTGGAAGTTCCGCGTCAAAAATAAATTTCAGCTCGGAAACAAATATAGCGAGAACTCAGAAAAGATCGCAAACTTCTAGTATTAGCTCTTTGAAAATGGATCCAAGAGGTGATACAATGAACTCGACAACGTCACTTAAAACTGATCGTTGCGAGGCTCAAACGGAAGGTGAAGATAAGAGTCGGGATTCTAATACTATAAACTCCAATACAAATAAACCGGATGATGAAAAACCTGATGAGGATATGGAAGACCCTTTGCCGAAGAAACTGCAAGCGACAGTCAATGCGAGGCTAAAGAACGACGTAATAGTCTGCACATTCCTTGGACTCTTCGTATTTGGTCTACATTGCACGACGGTCTTCACAACATTAAGGCCACAACTAAACACGGTAATTAATTTCCCTTATTACCTTTATACTTTCTTTTGTTATTCATGAGTGAACTTAATTTGTGGTTTTAGAAAGAGACGGATACAGTCGCAATAAAACAGCTTATAACTTATTTGTTTTTTTGACCGATTTATTTTCTGTTTTTACAAATGCTTTTTTCTTACATGTTACATTTTCGATTGTAATTAATGGATATCCACATTTTGACAATTCAGTCAAATACCCAATAGGGTATTTTAGGTACATTATAATCTAATGCATGTCAAAACGGGCGACAAAGCAGACCCATTCCCGTTGGTGACATCCGTTCACGAGCATGACGCATGATCCAGCTGTTGCTTCGTCCCTATAATACGCCAACGGGAATGGGTCTGCTTTGTGTCTACCCATGTTAACATGTGTTAGGTTGTGGTAGATGTGCATTTTTGAAACTTCTGTGTGGAAACATTGTGTGCATAGCCTAGTTTTTTTAACAATTGTAAAAAAAATTTTTTTTGAAAAGAGCAACTGCTGAGTTTCTTGCCGGCTCTTCTCAGCAGAATCTGCATTCCGAACCGGTGGTAGAATTATGACCTTTCATTAGAGCTACAAGTTGGCCTACATGAAATAAATAAATTTTGATTTTTTTTTTTTTTTAATATAAACTATAACTTATCGTTGTCCCCTGTTTACCAGGTGCTCTGGATTATAGCTGGGGTGCTGGGCTGGGTGCTGCACTACGTGACGCCGCAGCTGCGCAAGCAGCAGCCCTGGCTTTGCTTGGCCGGCCCCGTGTTCAAGCAGCACGAACACGCACAGTTCGAGGTCACAGAGCCGGCCAAACTTATGCTATTCGAAAAGGTACGTCAACTTTTTTTTTTTATGTATGTTCCACTATTACTCGAAGACGCCTGGACCGATTCGAAAAATTCTTTCATTGTTTAAAAGGGTATACTTCCCAGGTGGTTCTATAGTAATCAGGACAGGATCTGATGATGGGATCCTGGAGAAATCGAGGGAACTCTTCAAATTTTATAGGCACAATTGATATGTACATACTTTGTCGTGGCGTTTGAAATCGGTTTTGTTAAAAGAATTTTGACGGTTAAATTATTAACTGCTTAAAACGCACTTGGATATCGAAAAGTTAGTAGTCTGAGTCTGGAATTCAAACGATAGAAATTCCGAAAAGGAGGTGGAAGACTTAACCAGTTGACTATTTTTTTTTATAGGGCTTTTATACAATAAGTATATGAAGTTGACTATTTCCTAGTATCATTTTAACCGCTAACATTGGCCATAATTTGCAGATCTTCGTGTACCTTTGTTTCCTGGAGCGCAACGTGCTGTACCCCGCGGTCGTCATAGCGGCCACGACGCAGGACGCGCCCGCCATTGCGGCCAAGTACGGCGACGCGGTCGGCGCGCTCATCATCTGCGTGTGCGCTTTGAAGTGTGAGTATCTTCGGGTAAAAACATGCCAAAGATGCCTCACTTCGATACCTCGCGGTCGCGGTTTAGCTCGCTACCTCGATGTCACCTCCATTTAAAACAAATGTATGCAAACAGACGAGCACGAACATGTCGAAGATACTTCGCTGTACCGCGATGTATCGCAGTGAGGTATCCGTCGAGGCATCTTTGGCATGTTTTTACCCTTAGTCTGAGTCTCTTAGCAGAATCAGCAATCAGAACCCATGGTAGATTCTCGACTTGTCATAAGAGCCACAAGTTGACCTACATGAAATAAATAAGTTTAGGTTAGTGTACCCGTATCCCCTTGGGTTGAACTGAAAACCTGAAAGGGTTGATGAACCGTGGGGCTACCGATTACTAGACGATATATCCAAAGTTATAGCCTCAATAGCCCAACGGTTACAGGTGCAGACTGAAACCTGAAAAGTCGAATGTACGAATCCCACCCGTTGCACTATTGTCGTACCTACTCCTAGCACAAGCTTTCTGCTTATTTGGACTAGTCAACTACAGCTTCGCTAATATTCTTAAGAAAAAAGTTAACAGGCTTCTTTCTAGTCGGTTCCGAACTGTCCAGCACCATAACACTATAAGTATTTTCCAATTGTCACCAGGTCTCAGAAACGCGTATTCGGAACCCGACAGCCAGTACCTGATCCTGGTGTTCGCGGTTCTGTTGTTCCAACGGGACCTGAGCAGCCAGAAGGTGTCGGAGACTTTCCTCGTGGACTACTTCGTCACGGCCATCATATTCAGCAAGGTGTACGAATTCCTGTTGAAGGTGAGGAAACTCCACTTTTACCAGGTCTGGCGCACTCCGCATTAACTGCGGAGCTACAAGTACTTGGCGTACCTCTTCCAAAGGCCTAAATTCAGAACGTGTCAAGGGATAAGAGTTACGTGATAGAGAGAGAGAAAAGTCTAGGTGAATAAGACGGTAGGTAAGTAATGCTGTGTCAACCTGAATTGCACTTTATTGTGTGGTAACAAGAGTCTCCATCTCTTTCTAAAACGAAGTTTTGTATGAATAGTACTATGGAGTTACTGAAACGTGACGTCATGTTGCAACAGCACTCTCTTTTTCTAACAGGAAACTTTAAAGCTCTATATTTTCGAAACTAATTGAGATATTAAAAAAAGAAAAATGAAATTGTGCTATAAGATTAAAAACCTTTATTTTAAGTTTATAAAAAAAATTGTCAAATACACTACAAATAAATAATAAGTAAGGAAATTTAACTGCGTTAAAAAAATTGCCCAGCAAAAATTGTGTCCTAGTAGGCGGGGATTAAAAACCGTGTGCAGCACGTCAACAGTCGGATATTTTTCTTACACATCAAATTTTCATAACATCGTCCAATAATTCAGCTGTCGTAGCAAACATAGCAGCACGCGCGCGAACCGATCATTGCTTTCGTTCTGAATTTGAACCAGTCACCAAGCATGTCTATCTGCAACCTCGGAAGTGATTCGTATTTTGAATCATACGTCGTTTTGGTTCGAAGCAGGGCCATTTTTTGAGTGGATTTTGTTCTGAATTAGACTTCCTTACTTATTATTTATTCGGAGCAAATACCCAATTCTTTATTTTCAGATTCAATTCGTAGTGACGTACATAGCGCCGTGGCAGATCACGTGGGGCAGCGCGTTCCACGCGTTCGCGCAGCCCTTCTCTGTCCCACACTCTGCTATGCTCTTCTTGCAGGCGGCCGTGTCCGCGCTGCTGTCTTCTCCGCTAACGCCGGCGCTTGGTGAGTGCTGTGCCGGTTATACTGCCCTCCTCAAGCTAAAACGCTGTTAACCTTTGCCAAATACGATTTTTAATGCTATCTTAGAAAAAAAAATTCTCTATCGATCCATCTAATCGATATTCTTCTTGCTGCCGTAGTTTTTGATATAGCAATATGAAAAACGTAGTTTATTAGTTATCTATGGTTGGTTAGTTATGGCGTCATTTCTTTATAAATTCCCGCGTATTGGTAGTTAATGACATTTAAGTTTTAGGATGGCATTATAGCACATCTTGCCAACATCGATGGAATTCGAAAATCGAAGTACAATAAAGCGTGATTTCCACTGCCAAAGGGTAATGAGCGGAAAATGGCTAAGCAGTGTTGATCTCTATAGTTAATCTATGATTAACACTGGATTTGCTGGCTCTATACAAATAACAGCATATTTTATGGATAAAGGAGACGGTCCAAAATTGTATGGAGCCTGGGACAGGTCGTGTACCAGTAATAAAATAAAAAGAAATAAAATATTAAAGCATTTTTGACCGATCAAATCTACGAAATCATCTTAATTTTAATGCTAATATTATTTATTTTCTACACGTAAGGCAACATAACATACGTAATCATGGCGGGCGGATTCATGTTTCTGACGTTAGCTGTCAAAATATCATAAGGTCATTGATCTGCATTTGAAAATAAATATATAATAATTAATAATTACTTCTTTGTGAATTAAGTATTGGATACCTAGTACCTATTTTTTTATGATGATGCTAATTCAAAATGCGGTACTACAATCTACAATGTCCAATATCAACGAAATCCCAATCACACGCAAATCTTGAGTTCCGTGAACGAAAGCCGAGTCAAACAAGTAGCAAAAGATCCAAAGTCCAAATAAAAACGCCAAATCGCCAGAGAAAATCCACAAGAAACATAAAAAGCGCATTCACGAGTACACAACACCACGATCAAGCTCGGAATAAACAAAAAATACACATCACTTGTCAGATAACTCAGAAATGATATTTGACAGAACCGCGTCTGGGTACCTACCTACTGCCTTCTATGTGGCTGAAAGGTTGTAAGTGTTGTGTACAGTACCGAAAAACTTGAAATTACATTTTTATTTTTGCAATTTATTTATTATGATTGTCTAATTGATTTTATTGTTAATGATCTCTTTGTATTTTGTCGCTTTTTATGGTATATGGTACAAGAGTAGTCCCAAAATGGACCGTCTCCTTTGAAGCACCACATTCCAAAATCAAATCAAAATAAAGTTTATTTATTTCATGTAGGCCAACTTGTAGCTCTTATGACACGTCATAAATCTACCACCGGTTCGGAATGCAGATTCTGCTGAGAAGAGCCGGCAAAAAACTCAGTAGTTGCTCTTTTCAAAAAAAATTTTTTTACAATAGGTAACAAAACTATGCTATGTATTACAGTGTTTCCGCACTGAAGTTTCAAAAAAACATACGTAGGTATATACAATCCAAGGCATGTTAAGACGAGCAGACAAAGTAGACCCATTCCCATTGGTGGGACATTTTACATGTCTTTGGAACTAATTATATTGAAAATGGCGCACCGCCATTTTCAATATGCTTGCATATGCTTGTGCTTACAATGCCAAAATCCCGCGCAGATAGCTAATCTCTGTTTAGATTAGCCGCCGTGGCCGGATTCAGTCGAGAAGACATTATTATGATTATTTTACAACAGATCAGCCACATTGACGTATTGTTTTAGGCAGCGCCATTTTCATGACGTCATACGTCCGCCCGGTCAAGTTCTGGGAGCGCGACTACAACACGAAGCGGGTCGACCAAAGCAACACCCGGCTGTCCTCGCAGCTGGAGAGGAATTTAGGGGCAGGTAGGCTTTTCTAAATATATAAAAGGCAAAGGTGACTGACTGACTGACTGACTGACTGACTGATCTGTCAACGCACAGCTCTAACTACTGAACGGATCGAGCTGAAATTCAACATACAGATAGCTATTATGATGTAGGCATCAGCTAAGAAAGAATTTTTGAAAATTTCAACCCCAAGGGGGTTAAAAATCGGGTTGAAAAATCGAAATTTAACGTGAGCGGAGCCGCGGGCAAAAGCTAGTTTAAAATAACTGTAATATTTGACATAATATTTCAATTGAAATTGTTACTTATCTGTGACATTTTTTTTATTGCAATTAACTGTTACATTTTACTATTGACATCAGTTGTAATTTTTATAATATCAGCAGATATTTTGATTACAATCTTGCACACCATGCATATATGGTAAAAGAGAGACGATATTTTAATATGTACTATCCTCCACCATTGTACCTACTATTTTTAGTCACATTTGGCAAAATAAACTCATTTCACTTCTATGTTACAGACGACAACAACCTGAACTCCATATTCTACGAGCACTTGACTCGTTCCCTGCAACACTATTTGTGCGGGGACCTCATTCTGGGAAGGTGGGGGCAAGTGCAACAGGGGGATTGCTTCGGTGAGTTCATTCATATTTTGTTCCTTTTTTATTCAATGGCAAGATAGTCCTTGACTGCGATCTCACCTGATGGTAAATGACGATGCAGTCTAAGATGGTAGCGGGCTAACTTGGAAGGGCTATCACAGTAAACATTCAACCCCTATTCGGTTTCTACACGTCATCATGCCGGAACGCTAAATCGCTTGGCGGCACGTCTTTGACGGTAGGGTGGTAACTAGCCACGGCCAAAGCCTCCCACCAGAAAATTCTCCTTGTGAGAATTCCTCACTATTTCCTCTTTCCCTTCTAACTCTATCGAAGTTTCCACTGAATTACAACATGGGGTTATTCAAGGGGCGGACCAACAAATTCCTGAAAGGCCGGCAACGCATTGGTGGTGCCTCTGGTGCTACAAGTGTTCATGGGCGGCGGTAATCACTTAACATCAGGTGACCCGCCTGCTCGTTTGCTCGCTAAAAATATAAAAAAAAAAAATAGGGTACAATACTGATAATTATTTCCACCTAGAGGCTGTCAGTTGCCGTATTCCAAAGACTGATTTATCTATACTTATGAAAAACTTAAAGTGAGCGAAAGTGCGGGCAAAAGTTACTTGACAAAAAGGTTAAACGGCCTTATGAATAAATTTGCATAATTTTTCTATCTAGTGTTGGCATCAGACTACCTCAACTGCCTGGTACATATCGTGGAGATGGGAAACGGCTTGGTGTCGTTTCAGCTGAGAGGCCTCGAGTTCCGAGGGACGTATTGCCAGCAGAGGGAGGTGGAGGCCATATCCGAGGGACCGGAGGAAAGCAGCGGTAAGGGATGAGTTTATATAATTTGGTCACTATTGGAACATCTTGGACTTGAAAATCATTCTAGGGCATCTAGAAGAAATCCACATTTTGTAACGATAGGATGTCCTTGTACACGTCCTTTTTATATTTAAGTTTAGTTTTTAAGATTAAATGTACAGAATAAATAAATAAATAAATAAACATTCCAATATATTAGCACAGATCGCTAGACAAAGAAGCAAACACAAAACGCCTTAAAAGATGGCATATACTGGAGCTGGATGGGAGGTGACCTGTCCAACATAAGATTACTACTAAATTACTAAATAATTTTGTGCTGATGGCAGTTAATTGTGCTATATATCTTTATGTTATAATAAAAATAAAGTTTCATCTATATTTACAAAGTATTATTAACTGTGGCGACAACCACGTAAACCACAAATTACCATTTTGTCTATACCCTATGATAGACGTCGCTGTCTGACATCCAGTTGTGCTATTACTTATCTGTACTGCTTTACCGACAATTTAATGTATAATGAAGCTGTAGGTAAAGCAGTCTTCAATACTGCAGGGTTAGCATGGGGAGGAGATAAAAATTTTATCCCCTGATTTTATCCACTGACAAGGGATAAAATTATCTTCTCCCTATGCTAAAGCATGGCGACAGGGGAAAGGAAAAGTATATTCCTATACGAATTTCCACCGTTTGGCTCATATATTTTTTTTTAATCGATGACAAGAGAGCCCTTGACTGCGATCTCACCTGATGGTAAGTGACGATGCAGTCTAGGATGGTAGCGGACTAACTTGGAAGGGGTATAGCAGTGTAAATTCAACCCATACCCCTAATCGGTTTCTGCACGCCATCGTGCTGGAACGCTAAATCGTTTGACGGCTCGTCTTTGACGGTAGGGTGGTAACTAGCCACGGCCAAAGCCTCCCACCAGACCAGACCAGAGACAATTTAGAAACTATAAATTCATGCTCATGTATATACGAGCATGTCATGCTCGACAGGTGGATAAAACTGAGCGAGGGGATAAACATTTTATCCTTTCCTCGGGGATAAAATTTTTCCCGCCCATGCTAGCCATGCTGAAAGGGCTCGTTTGCTGGCAGAGGGCGTGTGCGGGTCGCGCTGGCTGTGCGGCGGGCGCGTGCTGTCGCCGGGCGCGTGGTGGGCGCTGCGCTGGCTGGCGTGGCAGCTGGCGGCCGCGCGCTACGTGCTGGAGGGCTACTCCGTCACCGACAACAGCGCCGTCTCCATGCTGCAGGTGTTCGAGTTCCGGAAGGTTCTACTCAGCTACTATGTCAAGGTATGGTTAGGTTTTTAGATCAGTTATTTACTGTCAACTACACATTAGACTAAAAAAGAGAGCTCTAGACTCCGTTGTAACGCCAACATTACTGTATGGTTGCCAGAAATGGCCAATAACTAAGGGCATTATAACAGAAAATACAGGTTGCTCAGAGGGCCCGCCAGGAAATTCTCCTTCTGAGAATTCCTCACTATTTCCCCTTTCCCTTCTAATCCTATCGAAATTGGTAAGCCTACTGACAATTATTTTCATCTAGAGGGCACTAGTTGTTTATTACAAACGAATTGTCGTATTCCAAAGACTTTATTAATTTGTGACTGCTTTATTGATTTTGGTAACTACAAAGCCTCCCACCAGACACCTACCTATTTTCGTTCGTAGAGCATAATCTACTACACGATTCACTCGCCCAAACTGGAGGAGTGGCTTTCATCCCCCGAGCTGGCCGAAGCCCTGAAGCCGATGGGCGAGCGCGCGTTCGTCGACCTCGACCCCATATTCAACGTGAACCTGGACGAGGACTACGACTTCCGCGCCTCGGGGATCACGAAGTAAGTTTACCTATCTACTTGCTGAAGCCCGCGACTTGCTCGCGCGTATCAGGTAATCGACAAGTTTAAAACTGGTGCTGTCCTTTTCCGCAGAGAACGTCACGAAAGGGACAGCACGACATTAAACGTGTCAGTTTAGTCATTTATTAATTCTATTACCAGGAGCAGGTTCTGCGCGATCTACCAGGAGTGGATCGTGCACTGCAGCGCGCGGCGCGGCGGCGGCTGGCGGCGGCGCGCGGCGGCGCGGGACTCGCCGCTCGTCACGCTTTGCTTCGCGCTCAGCCTGCTGGGGCGGCGCGCGCTGGCGGCCGCGCAGCACTTGTCCGCGTCCAGGTAACGCGAAACCCTTATAGGCTCACGCAGCAGTCCCTTGTCCGTCTGCCTGACCTCCACCGTGTCCTCTGGGAATGCCAGCTGTACGGGGATCTCCGCAATCTGCTGGACGGGGTCGTTCGTGGGGAAGAGGGTCCAGTTTACTACCAGGATCTCGTTTCCTCGGAGAAAAACTTCCGCAAACTCCGAGTATTCGCGCACCGATGGCACAAAAGGCGGCACTGCCTGGCACCGTGATTGCGGACCGTAAAGTGGTGTTGGACCTGGACCGCTGGGCACGCGGGGGTCCTCGATTGTGCTGTGGAAGTCTGCCCCAGAAAGAGGAGAAAGACGACAGGGACATGGATAATTAGAAAAATAACTCGTAGGCAGTCAAGAAGGCGCTCCGGGAAAAACGCCAAGAGCAAGTACCGGGCGCTCTCCCATTGCTTCGACCCATATAACCACGAGGTTGGAGGGGCCATGGGAGGTGGCAGGTCCTGTCCGTCTGCCTTCCGTGTGTCAAGAGCCTTTTTCTCGTAAACGGCGTAAAATACTAAGTCGAAATTTATACGGAACATAAAGTTCAATGGTCTCTTAAGGGCCCGAAAATTTCACGCTTCTCTCAAAAGGAACCAAGAAGATTTCGAAGCGCGGGCGTCTCATTATTTTTATATGAATAGCGAGCAGGCGGGTTGGATCACCTGATTTAGAGGCACCCATGTATTGCCGAATTGGAATTTGTTGGTCCGCCCCTTGAATAACCCCCTGCTGTAATTAAATGGGAACGCCGAGGAAAGGAGGGAACAAGGTTTGCAGGTAAGGTACCATAAATGGAATTTAATTCTGGTTATCCATTGCAGTGTGGAGTTCTTCCTGTACGGGCTGCACGCACTGTTCAAGGGGGATTTCCGCATCACGTGCGCGCGCGACGAGTGGGTTTTTTCCGACGTTGCCCTGTTGCACTCCGTGCTGGCGCCCGCAGTGCGAATGGCACTAAAGTTGCACCAGGTGAGTTTCGGAAAACTGGGATATACTTTTCTGAATCTTTCTAGATGCTTTGCATACCCTCTAGCACGAAAAATGTCTCCCGAAAACACTCCCGATCGATTCAATAATTTCATTTTAAACAAATTTTTTTTTTATTTTTTTTTATTTTTTAATTGTTTAGTAAATAATGCGGATAACGATTACAATAAATAATACTCGTTTTCACTATTAGTATCTAAGCAAAAGACGTCAGATTTTAGATTTTGTTTGCCTTTTATCCCTTAGTTTGTGAAACAAATCGTTATTAAGTGGCACCTAATTGGGTTTAGGTGTTCCCTGAAGCTTAGATATGTTCGTTGAAAACTGATATAACTACTTGTGCAAATGGCTAAAAATCGCCGAACCTTCGGTTTCTTTGAAATCGGACGATTTTTTTGACTTCTAGAGTGACTTTTCAAGTTAAGGTTAACTTTGCGTAAATCTGCCATAAATTCATGGAGATATCAGATTACAACCACCAAGTGCGGATTACACCTTTGAAAGCATTGGATTAAGTACGGGAAGAGTCCTACCCACTTTAAACCTTGTATCTGCGATAAATGTCCAATCGTGCTCGTGCAGGACCACTTCATGTTCCCGGAGGAGTACTGCAGCAGCGCGGCGCTGTACGGCGCCATATCGTCGCACGCGCAGCGGCTGGTCATATGCCACGAGGCGGCGCCCGCCTGGCGCTATAACGTGCTGCGCGGCGCTCCACACCTGCTCGCTCTGAGGTATTTACATCATATAGTCTCCTCTCTCTGCATCGAATTCTCAGGACACTTTTTTCGTGAATTTTGCATTACACCCAAGGTCCTATTATGTCAATGGTTATTAAGGTCCAAGAGACGGGTCTGCCCGCGAAATTCAAATTTAATTTGATTTTTCGCAATTTGTAAACTAATACGACGAAGTAGGCTTATGGTATTCAAATTGCGACAATGGCAGTATCATCTTCAAAGGTTTATGTACTAATCTTAACGTGAAAGTATCCAGTTTAAGAAATTAGTCAAAATAATGAGTTTGACGTGAGCTACTCACAAATTAGTCATTATGTCGCGTTTTAGGGGTCGGACAAAAAGAATTAAGTTTAGAAAGAAACTATTTAATAATTATTAATACAATTGAATATAATTTTCTATTAACGAGGGTAATTAGAAGTATAAAAAAATATCTAAATTAATTAATCAGAACACGCGGAGAGCCGGGTCGCAGGTAGGTATGCACTATACAGTCTTTAAGTAGTTATTTAAGTAGATCGAAAAATGCCACTGCCCTGATATGTTGTGCTCGCCGTCGCCGAGAAGTCTTCGTCCACTCCAGGTGTAGTGGGGTACCTCGCGCCAGAAGTAATGAGCGCAGGTCGAGGTTGTTGCAGGAAGAAAAGGTACGAACGAACCCTGGAATGTAGTCGAAAGTGGGCGTTTTAGATTTTGTCCGCTTTCATAGTTGGACTACAACATTGATCTTCGGCCAAAGATGCATGACGGCGAGATGAAATGGCATAGGCGATTTTAAGCATTAAATAGTGATCAATGATGAGGCCAACTAGACAAAATTACAATAAAAGACGCGAGAACTAAATGACAATCAAACAGGCAAAATGGTTGAATGCAACATGTGTTAGGTAATAGGTAATTCCTTTTATAGTTTACGTTTACAAAGTTTACAAAGTTAATTAGTATAAGAACAGAATATCAATAATAATCTTAGGGTAACTATTTCTTATTCAAAAAGATTTTGGATATAATTTTCTAGAAAGTATCAATATTTCACTATAGGCTAGGTATGTGACGTGACACGTTAAATTTTCATTCTAAACAGAATTATTATGTAAAACATTTTATACATTGTTAGGCTATCTAAAAGTTATCAAGATTTTAAACACAAAGAACAAGCATTCGAAAATGAATCAGCATTTTTAATGAAATGTATGAAGATGGAATCTAATGTGTAGGTACCTAGCGAACATCGAGTTAATTCACAACACTCACCCGATATCGGGGTAATTCCTTTTTATTAATAAATAATCACACACTGTAATCACTGTTTATAAGAATCTTTTGTAGAAATTAAAATGTCTCCGAAATTGTAAAAGTTTAGTTTCTTAAGTAGCAGTAGGTTACGTTCCAGCGAAGACGAAAAGAAAGACGTCTCCAACCGTTGCAGGTAATTGAGTCGCGGTGCATCGCATTACATTTCACGTACGACCCTCGTTTAAGTTTAAGTATTATGTTTATATATTAAGATTTTATTTAAATTTATTTTATAATGTTTTGTAAATTATATTTATTTATTTATATAACTTTTAATATATACTTAAATACATACTTAGAATTTTAGAAAAATAGATACTAAATATTGGCTTAGTCCGCTAGATGGCGCCAAGCGTTACATATCCCCCTTTTTAGGTAAGGATTTTACCTAGTGAAATCCGTACTCAACTGTATATCAAGCCTAAAAGTTATATGTCTCTAAATTCATACTTCCTCTCACATTATTCACTCATTCACTCCTTCATGTTCATCCATCAATCTAATAAATATAGCAACGGCACTTTATAGCAGTGTCGCTGCGTCCTAGCATACAGAGTATTTGTGATCTAGCATCAAAAACTCACGCATAACAAGTAGTAGATGTTCAGATAATTGTCCAAGAACTGTAGTTTTGAAATGATGATCTGGTAAGGTTAAATAACTGGTTAAGTTAATATTTTTCACCTTTTAGGTCAGTGAATAATATTAAGAAAATATAAGATACCTCAACTTTTAGGTCGTCAGGATATCAAAACAAAATATCTTACTTTTAGGTCGTAAGACATTAAACTTTGTTAGAAAATAGTAGTATTTAATTTGTAGTTAACAGTAGAAGTTTCATCATTTACAATTACAGTGGACTACTTTTGTAATACATGTGGAGTAGGAGTTATTTAGGGCTATGTAGTAAGTATAGCTTAATTTAGTAATGAAGATTTGTCAACTTAAGGTCCTTAATGTGCCAAGTCCCTAAGTTGTTTCCATTAAGATCTTCTAGATCATAAACCAAGGGTGATTTTTTATTAATGACACGACATTTTATATATTTAGGAGCGAGTTTCTTTGCGAATTTATTGTCTTTGTCGCTTTGATAGTATGTGCGTCTCCAAACTATATCACCTGGATTAAACTCTGCATATTTGCGTCGCAAATTGTAGTTAACAGTACTACGAGAATGAGCCTTTAGTAGCGATGACTGTACTTTATCGAATACCTTGCGCAATGTTCCTAAATTTTCGGCGTATTCGTCTCTAGGTATAAAAACTATGTCATCTGCAGATGTAGTTTCAGAATCTACGTAGTGAGATCCACAGCTTATAAGTTCTCGACCAAAAACTAAAAATGATGGTGTAAAGCTAGTAACCACATTAACAGAACTATTGAGTGCGAATTGTATCTTAGGTATATTAGTATCCCAAGATCGGTGGTCGTTTTCGATAAAGGTTGATACAGAAGTCATTATAGTTTTATTGTAGCGTTCTACAGAGTTCACTTGAGGTGTATATTTGGGTGTGTACAGAATATTGGGTATTTTATAATGATCAAATAACTGCCGTAGGATATTGCCAGTAAATTGCTTCCCGTTGTCCATGAGAATTGTACTGGGAATACCATGTACAAGGAACACTTGTTCTTCTAGAAGACGAGCAATTATATTAGCAGTAGAGCGTCTTATAGGAAATAATAAGCAGTACTTACTGAAGCAACAGACTACAACTAGTAAGAATGTATTCTGATTCCGAGTGGCTGGTAGAGGTCCAACTAGATCAATACTAATCATTTGGAAAGGTCTTGAGCAGATTTTAGGTCTACCCATGACTCCAAGAGTTGTGTGATTAGGGTGTTTATGGGCAATGCATGTATCGCAATTTAAAACAAAATTAGTGACGTCGCGATGCATACCAGGCCAGAAATAATTAAGACTTAGTCGTTTTAGTGTTTTAAAGACGCCAAAATGACCAGCAGTGGGTTCTGAATGGTTTTTAGAAATAATTTCAGTTCTAGATTCTGCAGGTATAACTTCTTTCCATTCAAACTCTCTAGTTAGTGGATTTAGACTTTTAACGTAGCGGTAAAGCTTATTGTTAGATACTCGATAATTAAGAAAAGAGGTTGGAGAATTTTGACATCCATTGTAGATATTAAGGTACCAAGGATCTGACGTGTTGGAAGGTGAATTAGCAACGTCATTTATAGCAGCTATTGGAACAGAACGTGAGAGACTATCAGGTACTATGTTCTCAGAGCCTTTACGGTGTTTTATTTCAAAGTTGTAGGCTGATAATCGAACACCCCAACGAGCTAATCGGCCAGTAGGGTTATTAAGATTAATGAACCACTTTAAGGCAGCATGATCGGTGTAGACCGTGAATTTACGACCGTTTTCCAAATAACAGCGCCAGTGTTCTATGGCTGTTAGAACTGCCAGCGCTTCACGCTCAGTAGCACTGAAATTACGTTCGCGATCAGATAGTGACTTACTCATATACGCTATAACTTTTTCGTCACCATTCTGCACCTGAGTTAGAACAGCACCGATGCCATAATCACTTGCATCATTATGCACCTCAAACGGTTCAGAATAGTTAGGACAAGTTAGCACAGGCGCAGAAATAAGACAATCCTTTAACTTTTTAAAGGCCTCGTCTGTTTTAGAAGTCCACTAGAATGAAGGTGCGTTTTTGCCTTGTGAGGTCAGCTTATTAAGGGGTGCAGCTAAAGAACTGAAATTAGGAATGAATCTTCTGTACCATGAGGCTGTACCTAAGAATCGTCTTAGTTCCTTTCGATTAGTTGGAGTTGGATAGTTAACAATAGCTTGAACTTTTTCAGGATCAGCATGTAGGCCATTAGAGTCAACTACGTAACCTAGGTATTTTAGCTGTTGCCTAAAAAACTGACTTTTGGTAAAGTTGATGGTTAGATTTGCAGATTTTAGTTTTTCTAGAACGCGTAGTAAAAGCGATATATGTTTCTCAAAAGTAGGCGAAACTATTATAATATCGTCGACAAATGCAAATACCATGTGCTCAAATTCAGGGCCGTAGAATAAACTATCGACTAACCTCTGCTGTGTAGCTGGTGCATTGGTTAAGCCAAATGGCATACATTTAAATTGGTAAGTGCCACGAGAAGGAATATAGAAGCTAGTTTTGCATCTATCTTCTTCTTTAATTAAGATCTGCCAGAAGCTTTTGGACAAATCGATACTGCTTAGATACTTAGCATCACGCAAGTTGTCCAGGATTTCAGAAATGTAAGGCAAACTATACGCATCCTTCTTAGTGACTGCGTTTAACTTGCGGCTGTCTAGACAGAATCGAAGTTCTCCATTCTTCTTAGGGGTCAGCAGAACAGGTGACGACCAAGGACTATCACAAGGTTCTACGATGTCTTCCTTCACCATTTCATCTAGTTGTTCGATAAGAAGTCGTTGTTTTTCTGGAGACATCCTATAGTACCTTTGTCGGACAGGAGTAGCATCACCAGTATCAATAGTGTGAGTGATAAGAGATGTACGTCCTAAACCTCTTTCTTCGTATGAATTTTTGCGGAATTCTGATATAATGTGATCTGCTGTCACTTTTTGAGCTGGAGTTAAGTGATCATACGAGCAAAGATGTTTATGTTCATTAAGTGATAGTTCAGCTAGTGTAACATCATGCTGTTTCAACATAACGTTTTTTATATGTTTAGGAAATAGGTTAAATGTATTCCAGAAGTCCATACCTAGGATAAGGTCGTTTAGGATTTGAGGAACTACGTGAGCTTTAATAATGTGTAGTTGATTAGCAAAAGAGACCGGTAAGTTAATAAAACCAATAGATTTTAGTTTCACACCGTCCGCAGCAACGAATTGTAGATTTTCGCAGTTATTTAGTTTAAATCCAGATTTAGTTAACTTTTCGTGAGAATTATTACCTAATATTGTAGCAGATGAACCAGAATCGAGTAAGCCTGTCAGTTGTAGACCGTTGATCTCGATCAAGGCATACGGACGTGAGTAGATATTAGAGTTTTGGATTGACGAGACAGTGTAGCAAGAAAAATATTTAGAGATAGTTTCTAACCACTCTTTCCATTCAGATTCATTGAAATTGTTAGTACGATTAGTATCTGCACTGAATCGACAATCCAGACTGCCTAGTTTTTTGTATTAGGTTCATTAGACTGACAATTTTGACACTCCGGATAGCGAATTCCCTTCTTTCCGCATTTGAAGCATATGGGAAAGTGAGGTAACTTGCATTGCTTTAGAGAGTGAGTATTGTTCCTACACCTAGGGCAAAAAACGTTTGTAGGTTCAGAAGAGACAGCAGTAACAGGTAAGTTTTTATTTTGATTAGGTGTTGATGATTCTGTGTTAGTGGTATTAGTTCGATATGTGTTTGTGTTGGTTGTGTTACTAGAATGACCTTGTTTGTGATTTTTATTTTGGTAATTATAATGTTGTGAGTAGTAATGTTTATTGTAGTTATTAGAATGTGTATTAAAATAATGGTTAGGTTTCTTATTGTAGTTATAGTTTGAATTGGTATTACCAGAAGTGCTTGGTTTGTTGTAGGCAAATTCAGGTGCGAGTGTTTCTGAATTAACCTTAGGAGGTTCACGAAATTGTTTAAGTCGTGACTGAATGCTTTCATAATTGCGACAAACATTTCTTAGTGTCTCAATGTCCTTTACGCCAGGTGAAGCTGCGAGTGTACTTGCATAACAAGGTCGTATATTATGCAGGATAATTTCAAGTTGGTCACTTTCGGAGAGACGATTATTTAGCCGCGAGAACATTCCGTGCATTATTGATAGGTAAATGGTGATATTTTCGTGCTCGCCCTGAGTACGACTACGAATTTCTGAGAGAAGTCTGTAATCATAGTCACTGTGACTGAAATCTTGTTTTAGTAAAAGTACCAGCTCATCCCAAGAATTTACTTTATGTTTCGTGTAGCGAAACCAGTGCAGTGCATCTTCAGTGAAGAATTCGTAAGCATACGTCATGACCTTACTACGCGATATATCCCTAGATAGAATAAACTCTTCCATTCTCTGTATGAATGCTCTTACACAAGTTTTTCCAGAAAACTTAATTTTAGATATCTCTTTAGCTATGTTTTTATCACAGGAAAGGATTCTTTCAGTAATAGGAGCTGTTACTATTTCGGTAGGGGTAGCTACATCAGGTGGTAAAGGGCAACTCATAGGTTTCAAGGAAAGTATATCGTTATATTGAGCCTTGTAATTGGAACGACATGCTTTATACATTTCTTGAATATCTTCTGTTGGTGTTATACGATTTATTCTATGATGTACGTGATTAAGTATAGTCTCGGTTCTAGCATATAAGCTTTTATCAAATTTATTTTTTAGAATTGCAAGATTATTTTGAGATTTATTTAAAGTTTCTTTAACTGCTTTAAGATCACTTTCAGGGTCTAAATGTGATTCTAGTATATCTTCAGAAGGTAATGAAACAGAAATTTTTACAATTTGTTTTCGTAGTTCCGCTACAGAATCTGCAGGTGTGAGTCCACGAACGGCAACCTCATATTCAAGTTCAGACTTTTGCAGAGATAAATATTTTATTGGGAACGACATTATTAATTTTTCGAAAAGAAAAGAAAAAATTGAGTGGAATTAATAACAAAACAGATGAGTGTGTGTTGCAAATTAAAACGATTGCGTACAATATGATCAGCTACAGCACTAGTTGATTGATACAATACTAAATCAGCTTAACTAGGTTCAACTTGTATGTCAGTAATTAGATTTAAAATTATTAGATATTGAGCAAAAAAAAAAATTAGAGTTTAAGTTAGAGTTTTAAATTAGAGCAGTACATTAATTAAAATTGCATAGTCATCCATACAAGTTAAACAACTTAATCTAATATCTAAATGCAACCATCACCAGTGATAACTACAAAATACCTCGAGCCTACTCAAAACCTGCTCAGGACTGTATAGTACATATGAAGGTGGGCGCCATTGTCGCGTTTTAGGGGTCGGACAAAAAGAATTAAGTTTAGAAAGAAACTATTTAATAATTATTAAAACAATTGAATATAATTTTCTATTAACGAGGGTAATTAGAAGTATAAAAAAATATCTAAATTAATTAATCAGAACACGCGGAGAGCCGGGTCGCAGGTAGGTATGCACTATACAGTCTTTAAGTAGTTATTTAAGTAGATCGAAAAATGCCACTGCCCTGATATGTTGTGCTCGCCGTCGCCGAGAAGTCTTCGTCCACTCCAGGTGTAGTGGGGTACCTCGCGCCAGAAGTAATGAGCGCAGGTCGAGGTTGTTGCAGGAAGAAAGAAGGTACGAACGAACCCTGGAATGTAGTCGAAAGTGGGCGTTTTAGATTTTGTCCGCTTTCATAGTTGGACTACAACATTGATCTTCGGCCAAAGATGCATGACGGCGAGATGAAATGGCATAGGCGATTTTAAGCATTAAATAGTGATCAATGATGAGGCCAACTAGACAAAATTACAATAAAAGACGCGAGAACTAAATGACAATCAAACAGGCAAAATGGTTGAATGCAACATATGTTAGGTAATAGGTAATTCCTTTTATAGTTTACGTTTACAAAGTTTACAAAGTTAATTAGTATAAGAACAGAATATCAATAATAATCTTAGGGTAACTATTTCTTATTCAAAAAGATTTTGGATATAATTTTCTAGAAAGTATCAATATTTCACTATAGGCTAGGTATGTGACGTGACACGTTAAATTTTCATTCTAAACAGAATTATTATGTAAAACATTTTATACATTGTTAGGCTATCTAAAAGTTATCAAGATTTTAAACACAAAGAACAAGCATTCGAAAATGAATCAGCATTTTTAATGAAATGTATGAAGATGGAATCTAATGTGTAGGTACCTAGCGAACATCGAGTTAATTCACAACACTCACCCGATATCGGGGTAATTCCTTTTTATTAATAAATAATCACACACTGTAATCACTGTTTATAAGAATCTTTTGTAGAAATTAAAATGTCTCCGAAATTGTAAAAGTTTAGTTTCTTAAGTAGCAGTAGGTTACGTTCCAGCGAAGACGAAAAGAAAGACGTCTCCAACCGTTGCAGGTAATTGAGTCGCGGTGCATCGCATTACATTTCACGTACGACCCTCGTTTAAGTTTAAGTATTATGTTTATATATTAAGATTTTATTTAAATTTATTTTATAATGTTTTGTAAATTATATTTATTTATTTATATAACTTTTAATATATACTTAAATACATACTTAGAATTTTAGAAAAATAGATACTAAATATTGGCTTAGTCCGCTAGATGGCGCCAAGCGTTACATATCCCCCTTTTTAGGTAAGGATTTTACCTAGTGAAATCCGTACTCAACTGTATATCAAGCCTAAAAGTTATATGTCTCTAAATTCATACTTCCTCTCACATTATTCACTCATTCACTCCTTCATGTTCATCCATCAATCTAATAAATATAGCAACGGCACTTTATAGCAGTGTCGCTGCGTCCTAGCATACAGAGTATTTGTGATCTAGCATCAAAAACTCACGCATAACAAGTAGTAGATGTTCAGATAATTGTCCAAGAACTGTAGTTTTGAAATGATGATCTGGTAAGGTTAAATAACTGGTTAAGTTAATATTTTTCACCTTTTAGGTCAGTGAATAATATTAAGAAAATATAAGATACCTCAACTTTTAGGTCGTCAGGATATCAAAACAAAATATCTTACTTTTAGGTCGTAAGACATTAAACTTTGTTAGAAAATAGTAGTATTTAATTTGTAGTTAACAGTAGAAGTTTCATCATTTACAATTACAGTGGACTACTTTTGTAATACATGTGGAGTAGGAGTTATTTAGGGCTATGTAGTAAGTATAGCTTAATTTAGTAATGAAGATTTGTCAACTTAAGGTCCTTAATGTGCCAAGTCCCTAAGTTGTTTCCATTAAGATCTTCTAGATCATAAACCAAGGGTGATTTTTTATTAATGACACGACATTTTATATATTTAGGAGCGAGTTTCTTTGCGAATTTATTGTCTTTGTCGCTTTGATAGTATGTGCGTCTCCAAACTATATCACCTGGATTAAACTCTGCATATTTGCGTCGCAAATTGTAGTTAACAGTACTACGAGAATGAGCCTTTAGTAGCGATGACTGTACTTTATCGAATACCTTGCGCAATGTTCCTAAATTTTCGGCGTATTCGTCTCTAGGTATAAAAACTATGTCATCTGCAGATGTAGTTTCAGAATCTACGTAGTGAGATCCACAGCTTATAAGTTCTCGACCAAAAACTAAAAATGATGGTGTAAAGCTAGTAACCACATTAACAGAACTATTGAGTGCGAATTGTATCTTAGGTATATTAGTATCCCAAGATCGGTGGTCGTTTTCGATAAAGGTTGATACAGAAGTCATTATAGTTTTATTGTAGCGTTCTACAGAGTTCACTTGAGGTGTATATTTGGGTGTGTACAGAATATTGGGTATTTTATAATGATCAAATAACTGCCGTAGGATATTGCCAGTAAATTGCTTCCCGTTGTCCATGAGAATTGTACTGGGAATACCATGTACAAGGAACACTTGTTCTTCTAGAAGACGAGCAATTATATTAGCAGTAGAGCGTCTTATAGGAAATAATAAGCAGTACTTACTGAAGCAACAGACTACAACTAGTAAGAATGTATTCTGATTCCGAGTGGCTGGTAGAGGTCCAACTAGATCAATACTAATCATTTGGAAAGGTCTTGAGCAGATTTTAGGTCTACCCATGACTCCAAGAGTTGTGTGATTAGGGTGTTTATGGGCAATGCATGTATCGCAATTTAAAACAAAATTAGTGACGTCGCGATGCATACCAGGCCAGAAATAATTAAGACTTAGTCGTTTTAGTGTTTTAAAGACGCCAAAATGACCAGCAGTGGGTTCTGAATGGTTTTTAGAAATAATTTCAGTTCTAGATTCTGCAGGTATAACTTCTTTCCATTCAAACTCTCTAGTTAGTGGATTTAGACTTTTAACGTAGCGGTAAAGCTTATTGTTAGATACTCGATAATTAAGAAAAGAGGTTGGAGAATTTTGACATCCATTGTAGATATTAAGGTACCAAGGATCTGACGTGTTGGAAGGTGAATTAGCAACGTCATTTATAGCAGCTATTGGAACAGAACGTGAGAGACTATCAGGTACTATGTTCTCAGAGCCTTTACGGTGTTTTATTTCAAAGTTGTAGGCTGATAATCGAACACCCCAACGAGCTAATCGGCCAGTAGGGTTATTAAGATTAATGAACCACTTTAAGGCAGCATGATCGGTGTAGACCGTGAATTTACGACCGTTTTCCAAATAACAGCGCCAGTGTTCTATGGCTGTTAGAACTGCCAGCGCTTCACGCTCAGTAGCACTGAAATTACGTTCGCGATCAGATAGTGACTTACTCATATACGCTATAACTTTTTCGTCACCATTCTGCACCTGAGTTAGAACAGCACCGATGCCATAATCACTTGCATCATTATGCACCTCAAACGGTTCAGAATAGTTAGGACAAGTTAGCACAGGCGCAGAAATAAGACAATCCTTTAACTTTTTAAAGGCCTCGTCTGTTTTAGAAGTCCACTAGAATGAAGGTGCGTTTTTGCCTTGTGAGGTCAGCTTATTAAGGGGTGCAGCTAAAGAACTGAAATTAGGAATGAATCTTCTGTACCATGAGGCTGTACCTAAGAATCGTCTTAGTTCCTTTCGATTAGTTGGAGTTGGATAGTTAACAATAGCTTGAACTTTTTCAGGATCAGCATGTAGGCCATTAGAGTCAACTACGTAACCTAGGTATTTTAGCTGTTGCCTAAAAAACTGACTTTTGGTAAAGTTGATGGTTAGATTTGCAGATTTTAGTTTTTCTAGAACGCGTAGTAAAAGCGATATATGTTTCTCAAAAGTAGGCGAAACTATTATAATATCGTCGACAAATGCAAATACCATGTGCTCAAATTCAGGGCCGTAGAATAAACTATCGACTAACCTCTGCTGTGTAGCTGGTGCATTGGTTAAGCCAAATGGCATACATTTAAATTGGTAAGTGCCACGAGAAGGAATATAGAAGCTAGTTTTGCATCTATCTTCTTCTTTAATTAAGATCTGCCAGAAGCTTTTGGACAAATCGATACTGCTTAGATACTTAGCATCACGCAAGTTGTCCAGGATTTCAGAAATGTAAGGCAAACTATACGCATCCTTCTTAGTGACTGCGTTTAACTTGCGGCTGTCTAGACAGAATCGAAGTTCTCCATTCTTCTTAGGGGTCAGCAGAACAGGTGACGACCAAGGACTATCACAAGGTTCTACGATGTCTTCCTTCACCATTTCATCTAGTTGTTCGATAAGAAGTCGTTGTTTTTCTGGAGACATCCTATAGTACCTTTGTCGGACAGGAGTAGCATCACCAGTATCAATAGTGTGAGTGATAAGAGATGTACGTCCTAAACCTCTTTCTTCGTATGAATTTTTGCGGAATTCTGATATAATGTGATCTGCTGTCACTTTTTGAGCTGGAGTTAAGTGATCATACGAGCAAAGATGTTTATGTTCATTAAGTGATAGTTCAGCTAGTGTAACATCATGCTGTTTCAACATAACGTTTTTTATATGTTTAGGAAATAGGTTAAATGTATTCCAGAAGTCCATACCTAGGATAAGGTCGTTTAGGATTTGAGGAACTACGTGAGCTTTAATAATGTGTAGTTGATTAGCAAAAGAGACCGGTAAGTTAATAAAACCAATAGATTTTAGTTTCACACCGTCCGCAGCAACGAATTGTAGATTTTCGCAGTTATTTAGTTTAAATCCAGATTTAGTTAACTTTTCGTGAGAATTATTACCTAATATTGTAGCAGATGAACCAGAATCGAGTAAGCCTGTCAGTTGTAGACCGTTGATCTCGATCAAGGCATACGGACGTGAGTAGATATTAGAGTTTTGGATTGACGAGACAGTGTAGCAAGAAAAATATTTAGAGATAGTTTCTAACCACTCTTTCCATTCAGATTCATTGAAATTGTTAGTACGATTAGTATCTGCACTGAATCGACAATCCAGACTGCCTAGTTTTTTGTATTAGGTTCATTAGACTGACAATTTTGACACTCCGGATAGCGAATTCCCTTCTTTCCGCATTTGAAGCATATGGGAAAGTGAGGTAACTTGCATTGCTTTAGAGAGTGAGTATTGTTCCTACACCTAGGGCAAAAAACGTTTGTAGGTTCAGAAGAGACAGCAGTAACAGGTAAGTTTTTATTTTGATTAGGTGTTGATGATTCTGTGTTAGTGGTATTAGTTCGATATGTGTTTGTGTTGGTTGTGTTACTAGAATGACCTTGTTTGTGATTTTTATTTTGGTAATTATAATGTTGTGAGTAGTAATGTTTATTGTAGTTATTAGAATGTGTATTAAAATAATGGTTAGGTTTCTTATTGTAGTTATAGTTTGAATTGGTATTACCAGAAGTGCTTGGTTTGTTGTAGGCAAATTCAGGTGCGAGTGTTTCTGAATTAACCTTAGGAGGTTCACGAAATTGTTTAAGTCGTGACTGAATGCTTTCATAATTGCGACAAACATTTCTTAGTGTCTCAATGTCCTTTACGCCAGGTGAAGCTGCGAGTGTACTTGCATAACAAGGTCGTATATTATGCAGGATAATTTCAAGTTGGTCACTTTCGGAGAGACGATTATTTAGCCGCGAGAACATTCCGTGCATTATTGATAGGTAAATGGTGATATTTTCGTGCTCGCCCTGAGTACGACTACGAATTTCTGAGAGAAGTCTGTAATCATAGTCACTGTGACTGAAATCTTGTTTTAGTAAAAGTACCAGCTCATCCCAAGAATTTACTTTATGTTTCGTGTAGCGAAACCAGTGCAGTGCATCTTCAGTGAAGAATTCGTAAGCATACGTCATGACCTTACTACGCGATATATCCCTAGATAGAATAAACTCTTCCATTCTCTGTATGAATGCTCTTACACAAGTTTTTCCAGAAAACTTAATTTTAGATATCTCTTTAGCTATGTTTTTATCACAGGAAAGGATTCTTTCAGTAATAGGAGCTGTTACTATTTCGGTAGGGGTAGCTACATCAGGTGGTAAAGGGCAACTCATAGGTTTCAAGGAAAGTATATCGTTATATTGAGCCTTGTAATTGGAACGACATGCTTTATACATTTCTTGAATATCTTCTGTTGGTGTTATACGATTTATTCTATGATGTACGTGATTAAGTATAGTCTCGGTTCTAGCATATAAGCTTTTATCAAATTTATTTTTTAGAATTGCAAGATTATTTTGAGATTTATTTAAAGTTTCTTTAACTGCTTTAAGATCACTTTCAGGGTCTAAATGTGATTCTAGTATATCTTCAGAAGGTAATGAAACAGAAATTTTTACAATTTGTTTTCGTAGTTCCGCTACAGAATCTGCAGGTGTGAGTCCACGAACGGCAACCTCATATTCAAGTTCAGACTTTTGCAGAGATAAATATTTTATTGGGAACGACATTATTAATTTTTCGAAAAGAAAAGAAAAAATTGAGTGGAATTAATAACAAAACAGATGAGTGTGTGTTGCAAATTAAAACGATTGCGTACAATATGATCAGCTACAGCACTAGTTGATTGATACAATACTAAATCAGCTTAACTAGGTTCAACTTGTATGTCAGTAATTAGATTTAAAATTATTAGATATTGAGCAAAAAAAAAAATTAGAGTTTAAGTTAGAGTTTTAAATTAGAGCAGTACATTAATTAAAATTGCATAGTCATCCATACAAGTTAAACAACTTAATCTAATATCTAAATGCAACCATCACCAGTGATAACTACAAAATACCTCGAGCCTACTCAAAACCTGCTCAGGACTGTATAGTACATATGAAGGTGGGCGCCATTGTCGCGTTTTAGGGGTCGGACAAAAATAATTAAGTTTAGAAAGAAACTATTTAATAATTATTAAAACAATTGAATATAATTTTCTATTAACGAGGGTAATTAGAAGTATAAAAAAATATCTAAATTAATTAATCAGAACACGCGGAGAGCCGGGTCGCAGGTAGGTATGCACTATACAGTCTTTAAGTAGTTATTTAAGTAGATCGAAAAATGCCACTGCCCTGATATGTTGTGCTCGCCGTCGCCGAGAAGTCTTCGTCCACTCCAGGTGTAGTGGGGTACCTCGCGCCAGAAGTAATGAGCGCAGGTCGAGGTTGTTGCAGGAAGAAAGAAGGTACGAACGAACCCTGGAATGTAGTCGAAAGTGGGCGTTTTAGATTTTGTCCGCTTTCATAGTTGGACTACAACATTGATCTTCGGCCAAAGATGCATGACGGCGAGATGAAATGGCATAGGCGATTTTAAGCATTAAATAGTGATCAATGATGAGGCCAACTAGACAAAATTACAATAAAAGACGCGAGAACTAAATGACAATCAAACAGGCAAAATGGTTGAATGCAACATATGTTAGGTAATAGGTAATTCCTTTTATAGTTTACGTTTACAAAGTTTACAAAGTTAATTAGTATAAGAACAGAATATCAATAATAATCTTAGGGTAACTATTTCTTATTCAAAAAGATTTTGGATATAATTTTCTAGAAAGTATCAATATTTCACTATAGGCTAGGTATGTGACGTGACACGTTAAATTTTCATTCTAAACAGAATTATTATGTAAAACATTTTATACATTGTTAGGCTATCTAAAAGTTATCAAGATTTTAAACACAAAGAACAAGCATTCGAAAATGAATCAGCATTTTTAATGAAATGTATGAAGATGGAATCTAATGTGTAGGTACCTAGCGAACATCGAGTTAATTCACAACACTCACCCGATATCGGGGTAATTCCTTTTTATTAATAAATAATCACACACTGTAATCACTGTTTATAAGAATCTTTTGTAGAAATTAAAATGTCTCCGAAATTGTAAAAGTTTAGTTTCTTAAGTAGCAGTAGGTTACGTTCCAGCGAAGACGAAAAGAAAGACGTCTCCAACCGTTGCAGGTAATTGAGTCGCGGTGCATCGCATTACATTTCACGTACGACCCTCGTTTAAGTTTAAGTATTATGTTTATATATTAAGATTTTATTTAAATTTATTTTATAATGTTTTGTAAATTATATTTATTTATTTATATAACTTTTAATATATACTTAAATACATACTTAGAATTTTAGAAAAATAGATACTAAATATTGGCTTAGTCCGCTAGATGGCGCCAAGCGTTACATATCCCCCTTTTTAGGTAAGGATTTTACCTAGTGAAATCCGTACTCAACTGTATATCAAGCCTAAAAGTTATATGTCTCTAAATTCATACTTCCTCTCACATTATTCACTCATTCACTCCTTCATGTTCATCCATCAATCTAATAAATATAGCAACGGCACTTTATAGCAGTGTCGCTGCGTCCTAGCATACAGAGTATTTGTGATCTAGCATCAAAAACTCACGCATAACAAGTAGTAGATGTTCAGATAATTGTCCAAGAACTGTAGTTTTGAAATGATGATCTGGTAAGGTTAAATAACTGGTTAAGTTAATATTTTTCACCTTTTAGGTCAGTGAATAATATTAAGAAAATATAAGATACCTCAACTTTTAGGTCGTCAGGATATCAAAACAAAATATCTTACTTTTAGGTCGTAAGACATTAAACTTTGTTAGAAAATAGTAGTATTTAATTTGTAGTTAACAGTAGAAGTTTCATCATTTACAATTACAGTGGACTACTTTTGTAATACATGTGGAGTAGGAGTTATTTAGGGCTATGTAGTAAGTATAGCTTAATTTAGTAATGAAGATTTGTCAACTTAAGGTCCTTAATGTGCCAAGTCCCTAAGTTGTTTCCATTAAGATCTTCTAGATCATAAACCAAGGGTGATTTTTTATTAATGACACGACATTTTATATATTTAGGAGCGAGTTTCTTTGCGAATTTATTGTCTTTGTCGCTTTGATAGTATGTGCGTCTCCAAACTATATCACCTGGATTAAACTCTGCATATTTGCGTCGCAAATTGTAGTTAACAGTACTACGAGAATGAGCCTTTAGTAGCGATGACTGTACTTTATCGAATACCTTGCGCAATGTTCCTAAATTTTCGGCGTATTCGTCTCTAGGTATAAAAACTATGTCATCTGCAGATGTAGTTTCAGAATCTACGTAGTGAGATCCACAGCTTATAAGTTCTCGACCAAAAACTAAAAATGATGGTGTAAAGCTAGTAACCACATTAACAGAACTATTGAGTGCGAATTGTATCTTAGGTATATTAGTATCCCAAGATCGGTGGTCGTTTTCGATAAAGGTTGATACAGAAGTCATTATAGTTTTATTGTAGCGTTCTACAGAGTTCACTTGAGGTGTATATTTGGGTGTGTACAGAATATTGGGTATTTTATAATGATCAAATAACTGCCGTAGGATATTGCCAGTAAATTGCTTCCCGTTGTCCATGAGAATTGTACTGGGAATACCATGTACAAGGAACACTTGTTCTTCTAGAAGACGAGCAATTATATTAGCAGTAGAGCGTCTTATAGGAAATAATAAGCAGTACTTACTGAAGCAACAGACTACAACTAGTAAGAATGTATTCTGATTCCGAGTGGCTGGTAGAGGTCCAACTAGATCAATACTAATCATTTGGAAAGGTCTTGAGCAGATTTTAGGTCTACCCATGACTCCAAGAGTTGTGTGATTAGGGTGTTTATGGGCAATGCATGTATCGCAATTTAAAACAAAATTAGTGACGTCGCGATGCATACCAGGCCAGAAATAATTAAGACTTAGTCGTTTTAGTGTTTTAAAGACGCCAAAATGACCAGCAGTGGGTTCCGAATGGTTTTTAGAAATAATTTCAGTTCTAGATTCTGCAGGTATAACTTCTTTCCATTCAAACTCTCTAGTTAGTGGATTTAGACTTTTAACGTAGCGGTAAAGCTTATTGTTAGATACTCGATAATTAAGAAAAGAGGTTGGAGAATTTTGACATCCATTGTAGATATTAAGGTACCAAGGATCTGACGTGTTGGAAGGTGAATTAGCAACGTCATTTATAGCAGCTATTGGAACAGAACGTGAGAGACTATCAGGTACTATGTTCTCAGAGCCTTTACGGTGTTTTATTTCAAAGTTGTAGGCTGATAATCGAACACCCCAACGAGCTAATCGGCCAGTAGGGTTATTAAGATTAATGAACCACTTTAAGGCAGCATGATCGGTGTAGACCGTGAATTTACGACCGTTTTCCAAATAACAGCGCCAGTGTTCTATGGCTGTTAGAACTGCCAGCGCTTCACGCTCAGTAGCACTGAAATTACGTTCGCGATCAGATAGTGACTTACTCATATACGCTATAACTTTTTCGTCACCATTCTGCACCTGAGTTAGAACAGCACCGATGCCATAATCACTTGCATCATTATGCACCTCAAACGGTTCAGAATAGTTAGGACAAGTTAGCACAGGCGCAGAAATAAGACAATCCTTTAACTTTTTAAAGGCCTCGTCTGTTTTAGAAGTCCACTAGAATGAAGGTGCGTTTTTGCCTTGTGAGGTCAGCTTATTAAGGGGTGCAGCTAAAGAACTGAAATTAGGAATGAATCTTCTGTACCATGAGGCTGTACCTAAGAATCGTCTTAGTTCCTTTCGATTAGTTGGAGTTGGATAGTTAACAATAGCTTGAACTTTTTCAGGATCAGCATGTAGGCCATTAGAGTCAACTACGTAACCTAGGTATTTTAGCTGTTGCCTAAAAAACTGACTTTTGGTAAAGTTGATGGTTAGATTTGCAGATTTTAGTTTTTCTAGAACGCGTAGTAAAAGCGATATATGTTTCTCAAAAGTAGGCGAAACTATTATAATATCGTCGACAAATGCAAATACCATGTGCTCAAATTCAGGGCCGTAGAATAAACTATCGACTAACCTCTGCTGTGTAGCTGGTGCATTGGTTAAGCCAAATGGCATACATTTAAATTGGTAAGTGCCACGAGAAGGAATATAGAAGCTAGTTTTGCATCTATCTTCTTCTTTAATTAAGATCTGCCAGAAGCTTTTGGACAAATCGATACTGCTTAGATACTTAGCATCACGCAAGTTGTCCAGGATTTCAGAAATGTAAGGCAAACTATACGCATCCTTCTTAGTGACTGCGTTTAACTTGCGGCTGTCTAGACAGAATCGAAGTTCTCCATTCTTCTTAGGAGTCAGCAGAACAGGTGACGACCAAGGACTATCACAAGGTTCTACGATGTCTTCCTTCACCATTTCATCTAGTTGTTCGATAAGAAGTCGTTGTTTTTCTGGAGACATCCTATAGTACCTTTGTCGGACAGGAGTAGCATCACCAGTATCAATAGTGTGAGTGATAAGAGATGTACGTCCTAAACCTCTTTCTTCGTATGAATTTTTGCGGAATTCTGATATAATGTGATCTGCTGTCACTTTTTGAGCTGGAGTTAAGTGATCATACGAGCAAAGATGTTTATGTTCATTAAGTGATAGTTCAGCTAGTGTAACATCATGCTGTTTCAACATAACGTTTTTTATATGTTTAGGAAATAGGTTAAATGTATTCCAGAAGTCCATACCTAGGATAAGGTCGTTTAGGATTTGAGGAACTACGTGAGCTTTAATAATGTGTAGTTGATTAGCAAAAGAGACCGGTAAGTTAATAAAACCAATAGATTTTAGTTTCACACCGTCCGCAGCAACGAATTGTAGATTTTCGCAGTTATTTAGTTTAAATCCAGATTTAGTTAACTTTTCGTGAGAATTATTACCTAATATTGTAGCAGATGAACCAGAATCGAGTAAGCCTGTCAGTTGTAGACCGTTGATCTCGATCAAGGCATACGGACGTGAGTAGATATTAGAGTTTTGGATTGACGAGACAGTGTAGCAAGAAAAATATTTAGAGATAGTTTCTAACCACTCTTTCCATTCAGATTCATTGAAATTGTTAGTACGATTAGTATCTGCACTGAATCGACAATCCAGACTGCCTAGTTTTTTGTATTAGGTTCATTAGACTGACAATTTTGACACTCCGGATAGCGAATTCCCTTCTTTCCGCATTTGAAGCATATGGGAAAGTGAGGTAACTTGCATTGCTTTAGAGAGTGAGTATTGTTCCTACACCTAGGGCAAAAAACGTTTGTAGGTTCAGAAGAGACAGCAGTAACAGGTAAGTTTTTATTTTGATTAGGTGTTGATGATTCTGTGTTAGTGGTATTAGTTCGATATGTGTTTGTGTTGGTTGTGTTACTAGAATGACCTTGTTTGTGATTTTTATTTTGGTAATTATAATGTTGTGAGTAGTAATGTTTATTGTAGTTATTAGAATGTGTATTAAAATAATGGTTAGGTTTCTTATTGTAGTTATAGTTTGAATTGGTATTACCAGAAGTGCTTGGTTTGTTGTAGGCAAATTCAGGTGCGAGTGTTTCTGAATTAACCTTAGGAGGTTCACGAAATTGTTTAAGTCGTGACTGAATGCTTTCATAATTGCGACAAACATTTCTTAGTGTCTCAATGTCCTTTACGCCAGGTGAAGCTGCGAGTGTACTTGCATAACAAGGTCGTATATTATGCAGGATAATTTCAAGTTGGTCACTTTCGGAGAGACGATTATTTAGCCGCGAGAACATTCCGTGCATTATTGATAGGTAAATGGTGATATTTTCGTGCTCGCCCTGAGTACGACTACGAATTTCTGAGAGAAGTCTGTAATCATAGTCACTGTGACTGAAATCTTGTTTTAGTAAAAGTACCAGCTCATCCCAAGAATTTACTTTATGTTTCGTGTAGCGAAACCAGTGCAGTGCATCTTCAGTGAAGAATTCGTAAGCATACGTCATGACCTTACTACGCGATATATCCCTAGATAGAATAAACTCTTCCATTCTCTGTATGAATGCTCTTACACAAGTTTTTCCAGAAAACTTAATTTTAGATATCTCTTTAGCTATGTTTTTATCACAGGAAAGGATTCTTTCAGTAATAGGAGCTGTTACTATTTCGGTAGGGGTAGCTACATCAGGTGGTAAAGGGCAACTCATAGGTTTCAAGGAAAGTATATCGTTATATTGAGCCTTGTAATTGGAACGACATGCTTTATACATTTCTTGAATATCTTCTGTTGGTGTTATACGATTTATTCTATGATGTACGTGATTAAGTATAGTCTCGGTTCTAGCATATAAGCTTTTATCAAATTTATTTTTTAGAATTGCAAGATTATTTTGAGATTTATTTAAAGTTTCTTTAACTGCTTTAAGATCACTTTCAGGGTCTAAATGTGATTCTAGTATATCTTCAGAAGGTAATGAAACAGAAATTTTTACAATTTGTTTTCGTAGTTCCGCTACAGAATCTGCAGGTGTGAGTCCACGAACGGCAACCTCATATTCAAGTTCAGACTTTTGCAGAGATAAATATTTTATTGGGAACGACATTATTAATTTTTCGAAAAGAAAAGAAAAAATTGAGTGGAATTAATAACAAAACAGATGAGTGTGTGTTGCAAATTAAAACGATTGCGTACAATATGATCAGCTACAGCACTAGTTGATTGATACAATACTAAATCAGCTTAACTAGGTTCAACTTGTATGTCAGTAATTAGATTTAAAATTATTAGATATTGAGCAAAAAAAAAAATTAGAGTTTAAGTTAGAGTTTTAAATTAGAGCAGTACATTAATTAAAATTGCATAGTCATCCATACAAGTTAAACAACTTAATCTAATATCTAAATGCAACCATCACCAGTGATAACTACAAAATACCTCGAGCCTACTCAAAACCTGCTCAGGACTGTATAGTACATATGAAGGTGGGCGCCATTGTCGCGTTTTAGGGGTCGGACAAAAAGAATTAAGTTTAGAAAGAAACTATTTAATAATTATTAAAACAATTGAATATAATTTTCTATTAACGAGGGTAATTAGAAGTATAAAAAAATATCTAAATTAATTAATCAGAACACGCGGAGAGCCGGGTCGCAGGTAGGTATGCACTATACAGTCTTTAAGTAGTTATTTAAGTAGATCGAAAAATGCCACTGCCCTGATATGTTGTGCTCGCCGTCGCCGAGAAGTCTTCGTCCACTCCAGGTGTAGTGGGGTACCTCGCGCCAGAAGTAATGAGCGCAGGTCGAGGTTGTTGCAGGAAGAAAAGGTACGAACGAACCCTGGAATGTAGTCGAAAGTGGGCGTTTTAGATTTTGTCCGCTTTCATAGTTGGACTACAACATTGATCTTCGGCCAAAGATGCATGACGGCGAGATGAAATGGCATAGGCGATTTTAAGCATTAAATAGTGATCAATGATGAGGCCAACTAGACAAAATTACAATAAAAGACGCGAGAACTAAATGACAATCAAACAGGCAAAATGGTTGAATGCAACATATGTTAGGTAATAGGTAATTCCTTTTATAGTTTACGTTTACAAAGTTTACAAAGTTAATTAGTATAAGAACAGAATATCAATAATAATCTTAGGGTAACTATTTCTTATTCAAAAAGATTTTGGATATAATTTTCTAGAAAGTATCAATATTTCACTATAGGCTAGGTATGTGACGTGACACGTTAAATTTTCATTCTAAACAGAATTATTATGTAAAACATTTTATACATTGTTAGGCTATCTAAAAGTTATCAAGATTTTAAACACAAAGAACAAGCATTCGAAAATGAATCAGCATTTTTAATGAAATGTATGAAGATGGAATCTAATGTGTAGGTACCTAGCGAACATCGAGTTAATTCACAACACTCACCCGATATCGGGGTAATTCCTTTTTATTAATAAATAATCACACACTGTAATCACTGTTTATAAGAATCTTTTGTAGAAATTAAAATGTCTCCGAAATTGTAAAAGTTTAGTTTCTTAAGTAGCAGTAGGTTACGTTCCAGCGAAGACGAAAAGAAAGACGTCTCCAACCGTTGCAGGTAATTGAGTCGCGGTGCATCGCATTACATTTCACGTACGACCCTCGTTTAAGTTTAAGTATTATGTTTATATATTAAGATTTTATTTAAATTTATTTTATAATGTTTTGTAAATTATATTTATTTATTTATATAACTTTTAATATATACTTAAATACATACTTAGAATTTTAGAAAAATAGATACTAAATATTGGCTTAGTCCGCTAGATGGCGCCAAGCGTTACAATTATTTTGATTAATTTCTTAAACTGGATACTTTTACGTAAAGATTAGTATATAAACCTGTGAAAATGATACTGCCATTATCGCAATTTGAATACCATAGCCCTAATTTGTCGTATTCGTTCATAAATGGCGAAAAACCAAATTAAATTTGAATTTCGCGGGCAGCTCCGTGTCTTGGGCCTTAAGTTGTTTTGCTACTGCGACTAATCTAGGTGAATATAAACAATATTAGTAGGTAGTTAGTTTAGCGTTGTGCGACCGGAATTGCACGTTATTGTGTCGAAACAAGGGTCGCTATTTTTTTTTTTTTCATGTAGACCAACTTGTGGCTCTTATGACAAGTTGAAAATCTACCACGGGTTCGGAGGTTTTGCGGAGTGAATCTTCTGTACCTGTATTCTGTGCTGTAACTAATCTGCGTTCTGGTTTCGTTCCTTGTCCAGACACGTGGTAGACGAGGGCAACGACGACTACAAGATAATAATGCTGAACAAGCGGCACCTCGGGTTCCGCGTGATCAAGCTGAACCGCGAGTGCGTGCGCGGGCTGTGGGCGGGCCAGCAGCAGGAGCTGGTGTACCTGCGCAACAGGAACCCCGAGCGCGGCTCCATACAGAACGCGAAACAGGTACGCCGAACCGCGAGTGCGTGCGCGGGCTGTGGGCGGGCCAGCAGCAGGAGCTGGTGTACCTGCGCAACAGGAACCCCGAGCGCGGCTCCATACAGAACGCGAAACAGGTACGCCGAACCGCGAGTGCGTGCGCGGGCTGTGGGCGGGCCAGCAGCAGGAGCTGGTGTACCTGCGCAACAGGAACCCCGAGCGCGGCTCCATACAGAACGCGAAACAGGTACGCCGAACCGCGAGTGCGTGCGCGGGCTGTGGGCGGGCCAGCAGCAGGAGCTGGTGTACCTGCGCAACAGGAACCCCGAGCGCGGCTCCATACAGAACGCGAAACAGGTACGCCGAACCGCGAGTGCGTGCGCGGGCTGTGGGCGGGCCAGCAGCAGGAGCTGGTGTACCTGCGCAACAGGAACCCCGAGCGCGGCTCCATACAGAACGCGAAACAGGTACGCCGAACCGCGAGTGCGTGCGCGGGCTGTGGGCGGGCCAGCAGCAGGAGCTGGTGTACCTGCGCAACAGGAACCCCGAGCGCGGCTCCATACAGAACGCGAAACAGGTACGCCGAACCGCGAGTGCGTGCGCGGGCTGTGGGCGGGCCAGCAGCAGGAGCTGGTGTACCTGCGCAACAGGAACCCCGAGCGCGGCTCCATACAGAACGCGAAACAGGTACGCCGAACCGCGAGTGCGTGCGCGGGCTGTGGGCGGGCCAGCAGCAGGAGCTGGTGTACCTGCGCAACAGGAACCCCGAGCGCGGCTCCATACAGAACGCGAAACAGGTACGCCGAACCGCGAGTGCGTGCGCGGGCTGTGGGCGGGCCAGCAGCAGGAGCTGGTGTACCTGCGCAACAGGAACCCCGAGCGCGGCTCCATACAGAACGCGAAACAGGTACGCCGAACCGCGAGTGCGTGCGCGGGCTGTGGGCGGGCCAGCAGCAGGAGCTGGTGTACCTGCGCAACAGGAACCCCGAGCGCGGCTCCATACAGAACGCGAAACAGGTACGCCGAACCGCGAGTGCGTGCGCGGGCTGTGGGCGGGCCAGCAGCAGGAGCTGGTGTACCTGCGCAACAGGAACCCCGAGCGCGGCTCCATACAGAACGCGAAACAGGTACGCCGAACCGCGAGTGCGTGCGCGGGCTGTGGGCGGGCCAGCAGCAGGAGCTGGTGTACCTGCGCAACAGGAACCCCGAGCGCGGCTCCATACAGAACGCGAAACAGGTACGCCGAACCGCGAGTGCGTGCGCGGGCTGTGGGCGGGCCAGCAGCAGGAGCTGGTGTACCTGCGCAACAGGAACCCCGAGCGCGGCTCCATACAGAACGCGAAACAGGTACGCCGAACCGCGAGTGCGTGCGCGGGCTGTGGGCGGGCCAGCAGCAGGAGCTGGTGTACCTGCGCAACAGGAACCCCGAGCGCGGCTCCATACAGAACGCGAAACAGGTACGCCGAACCGCGAGTGCGTGCGCGGGCTGTGGGCGGGCCAGCAGAAGGAGCTGGTGTACCTGCGCAACAGGAACCCCGAGCGCGGCTCCATACAGAACGCGAAACAGGTACGCCGAACCGCGAGTGCGTGCGCGGGCTGTGGGCGGGCCAGCAGCAGGAGCTGGTGTACCTGCGCAACAGGAACCCCGAGCGCGGCTCCATACAGAACGCGAAACAGGTACGCTGAACCGGCCCGCCGATAGTTAAATCTGTGACAAAGTAATATGAACCTTGTCTGTATGCATTTAAAGTCACAAATTCAGTGCAATCGATTTTAATTTGGAACATCTAAGTCTTGAACGATTCAGAAAGGACTTGCCTTTACGCAGATTTAGTACTGAATATATTCTGCCACTTTCTGCGGGAGGTGAGATTATCACGTACAGCACACATTTACTCACTTCCGAACACTCTTGTAAATACTTAATGTCTCTATGAACGCACACTAACTCAAAAGCTGTCACACAAGCTGAACCGTACGTTTGTACATGTTCTTCGGCAGAGGGGAATGCGTGCGCTTGCCTAGTTCTGGCTAAATGGTCGAAGGTCTAAGTTCTTAATTTTTCCACAGGCTCTGCGAAACATAATCAATTCGTCGTGCGACCAACCGATCGGGTATCCTATCTACGTGTCGCCTCTTACCACGTCGTATGCTGACACGTCACCCCAACTATGCTCGCTGGTGGGCGCCCCGCTCACCGTCACCTCTATACGGGACCACCTAGTTGCTCTATGGCGTAGGTAAGTCACTTATCATAGTACCCGCTAAATCCTTTTGGCCGCGACATCGTCCGGTAGAAGTTAGGTTAACTATTTGTTCCGGATAAAAAGTAGAAATAAAGGATGCTTTACACGAGTAAACAGCATAGTAGTGCGGAAGAGTACTAACTATCCCACTAAATATATTAATGTAGACAGTACACTAGTAAAGTAGAATAAAATTTGGAAGAGAGGAATAGCTAGTGCCATGGGCAAGCTGCTCTACCACTTTCCTTCCCCACATTTACCGTACATACAAAACATTTTTTCTAATAAAATCTTTATTTTTTGTTAAAAAATTCTGGAAAAATATATGTGTAGGTACCAAATAGGTACTAAATTATTGTGCAGAAACATAAGCAGAATACGAAGCCCTTCGTCTTCGTCTTCGTCTTCGTTTCCTGGGAATCTTTTCCGCAAGTAGGCGTCGATTCGCCCGTTTTGCGTGCTTCCACTGGTACAGCTCCCCGCCGGATCACTCCAGCCAGCCGAGCTCCCTCCAAAATCCGAGCAGGCCACCCAGGTCGGCGAGGACTTACGAAGCCCTTATGGGGAAGTTCAAAAATGGTCAGCCATCTTGACTGACTGACGTCATTCTGACGTCAGTCAGTCAAGATGGCTGACCACTTTTGGCTATTTATTAAATTGAATTTTTCTGTTATATAAAATAATAGTACTAAATAGGTACTAAATGCTGGAGAAATTTAACGCTGATCGGTCACTTTGGTTATCTTGACGTTTACCGGCTACTCGACCAATGTATGTTGTTCTCTAGGATTCGGCGGCGTTGCGGCGAGGGGTGCTCCAGCGGCGCCTGCGAGGCCGCCACGGCGGAGGCGGGGCGCGCGCCCTCGCGCAACGTGCCGCCCGCGGCGCCCGCCCGGGGCTCCTTGGCCTCGCACGCCTCCCATGCGGCTTCACTTGGTAAATATCCAACATACATATAGTCTGTTCCAATTGAGTTGAGCTAAAAGGTAAATAAACAAACCTTTTCCTCAACATGTAACTTCATCAACACTTTTCACAATGATAAAATAGTAAAAATTACGCACAAACACCTTGTGGTCCACGAACATCTTAATAGACTATACATATAGTCTGTTCCAATGGAGTTGAGCTAAAAGGTAAACAAATATGGCCGTACTGATCACGTGACTTCATTTTGACATTACGTCTAGTGATGGATCATTTCCAAACTAAATCGGAAATGAACTATTGAACGAATTAACTCTTGACGCAAAAAAAAATCATTTAATAATGTGAAAAGTGTTGACGAAGTTACATGTTAAGGAATAGGTTTGTTTATCTCCATCGGTCCAGACTATACATACGGAACTTATGATATTGCAATTTGACATTTGCAATACTATTAGTTCGAGAGACACTCGTATGTCAAAACGACGAGGTGTTATAAGTTTGACGTGTCTGTGTGTTTTTGTGTGTGCGCCTGTCTGTGGTATCGTAGTTCCCGAACGGACGAACCCATGTTGATTTTGTTTTTTTTTTGTTGTTTGAAAGGTGAATTAGTCGGGAGTGTTCTTAGCTATGTTTGATGAGAATCGGTCCAAGATGGCCGCCGCAACAAAATGGCGGATTGCATATTTTTATTTTAACGATTACTGACTAGCGATTAGGATGTTGTAACATGTCGGGGGTGTTTTAAATTTTTAATTTACACTTGTTTGTAAGGAAACTTAGCGTTCAGTTAGTTAATTTGTTGTTACATTTCAGCTGGTACTCGCGGCAGTCTGTCGAGCGCGGGCAAGCCGACGTCATCCACTCTAGCATCGCTCGCGGGCTTACTGAGGGAACACTCGCACGAGAGGGCGCAGGAAGAACCGGGTGAGATATCGTTTTACTCAACTCCAAAGGAGAGTTCTGTGTTTAGAGTTTTATGTATCTACGCCACATGCCCACGCACGCTGGCACACACACGCACGAATGCACGCACATACACGCACAAATGTACGCACATACACGCTCGAATGCACGCATATACACGCACGAATGCACGCACACACACGCAGGCACGCACATGGTTTTTCTACGGATCAAGCTTTTTCAATTCCCACGGGAACTCTGTAATTTTCCGGGATAAAATGTAGCCTATGTTTTAATCCTGGGTATGAGCTATCTCCATTTCAAGTTTCAGCCAAATCGGTTCTTTCGTTGTGGCATGAAGGAGTAACAAACATACACACACACACACACACACACACACACACACACACACACACATACAAAGTTTCGCCTTTGTAATATTATAGTGTGATATTCGTGTCGCAGTGTACATCACGTGCGTGGACGTGGCGGAGGCGCGGCGCCGCAGCGAGGAGCGCGGCGCGCGGCGCGACCGCACCATGCGCGCGCGCACGCAGGTACGCATTATCTGTTACGTGCACTATCAAGTCTGTCGGCGGGTTTTGTGAACCGCGATAAATAGATAATGGAAACCTACCTAGATAACTGATACCTTCCTTTTAATAAAATTTGTTAAAATTATAAAAATCTAGACCTTTTTTGCATCACTGCAACCACCATTCGTAAAACACTGGCAAACGAATTCTTTAACGCTCGTAAATAATTCGTTAACCTCGTCAAGAAACTCGTTTGTTACTTCTCGAATTTTGCTCTTTTTACCCCTCATTGTATAGCTTTTTATTGATTTATTCTTTCTATTCTTTTCTTTGTCCCAGTTGAGTTTTTTTTTTTTTTTTTTAATGTGTAAATTCTATCTGTGAAAACTTGTAATTAGCTTCAATTTATCTTCTGTATTTATTGACTAATTTTTCTAATAAGCTGTAAGTTTTCTTTTAAAATAAAATAAATTTACTCTTATGATGATGATGCTAATGACATTGTTACAATTAACATCAATTTCTATTCAGCCGGGCAACCGGAGCCGGTTGCGCCGGGACTCGCGCCTGCCGGCCTCGTTCCGGCTGCTAGCCGTGTCCGACACGCTCCGGCCGCCCGACCACGCGGACATGAGGCACGGGGACGACTCGCAGGTAGCACCCACGTATTATGAATGAATTAATGAATGAAACAGGTGTACTTTACCAGGTGATGCCCGCGACTTCTTCCGCGTGGATTTAAAAGTCCTGCGAAAACTCTTCATTTTTCCATATATCCATGCAAAAAAATACGTCTATCTGTAGCTCTGCTGGCTCTGCTGCGATGATTGAAGGACAAACACACACTTTCGCATTTATAATATTGGTAAGATTGTATACCATACAAATTAAAATAATATATACGCTTATAGTTAGAACCTCTTCCTTTTTTTCGTTTATTAAAATCAATAACTAGCAACTAAAGAAAACAGAATAAAATAGGTAACCTATGAAAAACAAAGCTTCCTAAGGGATTTTAAGAACTTAACTCTACGCGAATGAAGTCGCAGGCATCAGCTAGTAGTAATTGTATATTTTCACCCAAATAATTGTGTTGTCAGGGTTCCGTAGGCGGATGGGAGTGCGGTTGGCGAGAGCAACCGCGCCGCGCCGCTAGTGCTAAGGTATAAACATGAAAATCAAGTATATAGTCTTTTTACAAACACAAAAACTCTTCCACCATAATCTTGTAACTATACAGTATACACCAAGATATATTTCGAAGAGTGTGTTCAGGAACTATTTCATTTAGTTCTACCGTCGCCCCTTTTTTTTTCATTGTTTACGACATTTACAAAAACAAACTACCAAAATAGAAATAGAAATATTTTTTATTCAAATAAACTTTTACAAGCACTTTTGAATCGTCAATGAATCTACCACATACCACCACAAACATTTTAATTCATCCTCATGAAACTTAAGCGTCTATGTGAGGATACTGAGTTCACTTATTCCAAACTTAAACTTCTACCATCAAACCGCAAGACATAGCATGGATCTGCGCCGCTATGGGTTGAGATCAGTGGCGTAACTATAGGGTGGCAAGACGGCAAAATGCCTCGGGCCCCAGCCTGAAGGGGCCCCCGGTCAGGTATCTCATTGGTTGAGCTTTATATCGGGGTAGGGAGGGCCCCATACGATGAATTTGCCACGGGCCTCAAACATTATAGTTACGCCACTGGTTGAGATTCTACGAAAATTTGCCGATACTTACCGACAAAATTTGGAATGCCTTTCCAGCTTCCGTTTTTAGGGTGTCCGGTGTTCCGTATCCGATGCGTAAGCAACGGGACCCTATTACCCTCCGCTGTCTGACCGCCCGTCTGTCTGTCATGATCCTTAATAGGTACAGTGGTACACAGGTGTGAATTTTCACAGAATGTGTATTTTTGTTGTCGCTATAAGAAGAAAAGTTAAAGGGAGCCCCCCTACTAGAAACGTGTTTATTTTTTTGTGGTTTTTGCTCAACCTTAACAATCGTTGTTTCGATGGTACGGAACCCTTTGTGTGAGTCCAGATAAGCGTAAGGGTCGTAGCCGATTTACACGACACCGCTCCCACCCAACCAAAGTATGAGCATTCAAATATGGACTTAATATCGTGCTGTGGAGGTGCACTTTACAGTGGTACAGTTTACGCGCGGTACCGGTACCGCGCGCTGTATTCTATTTTGTGTTGTTACTGTAAAGTGCACCTCCAGAGCACGATATTAAGTCCATATTTGAATGCTCATACTTTTGTTGGGTGGGAGCGGTGTCGTGTAAGTGGGCTACAACCTTTAGTCGCCCGCGTCAGTGGCGTCGCGTCTGCGCGATCTCTGTACTATGCGCTGACGCGGGCGACTGACGCTTGACGCGAGGATCGGAGGTCTACCGTGTCGTAACGGGGTCGTCCCGTCCCGCCAGGTGTCGGGCACGCGCTTGTCGCACGAGTCGCGCGGCTCGGGGTCGGGCTCGTCGCTGGAGGAGGCGGGCGCCAGCGGGCTGGACGTGTCGCTGCCGGACTGCAAGATCATCGCCAACAGGAACGCCAGGCAGGCCAGCTTCACCAGGTAACCGCCCGATCACATACAACTTTTAGATACATCACATTTAGATGTCACTTTAGTATCACCAAATAATTTTAATACCATGAATTGACTTTTTTTTATTACTTTATTTTTCTTTTAACTATATTAAATGTAACCTGTGGTTTGCGTGGTTGACGCCACAATTAATAATATTAGTTTATAATTTTTAGTAATAATATAATATTGTGATGTTGTTTGTAAACCCAAATAAAAAAAAAAACCTGCTTCGATATCGATAGTTGACCTCGAAAACTATTCAGGACTATATAGTACGATCCACTACTAGTACGTGTCTATACTATCGATTTTATTGAACCAAAGCTATCGAGAGCATCAATATCTTGACTATTGATTGGTAACACTAGATGTCTACTGCTAAACAGAGGTCTCATGCACAGACTTCCACAGTGCTCGGTCTTGCGCCGATGTATCCAGTGGCTCCCAGCGACTGTCTTATGTCCACCTAGCGGGGCTAACACTACGCTTCCCGGTGCAGGGTCACAACTCCAGCACTTTAAGACCCAACGACCATCAGCTCTTTGAACTAATTATAATAATATAACAATTCCAGCTTCACGACTCTATGTCGGTAACATTGGGTCTCCTACGGATCCCCTCAGTAGAATAGAATAGAATAATATTTTATTTAAATCAACTTTTACAAAGTGCTTTCGAAACGTCAAATGAATCTACACCTAGTATCTCCATCACCCGCTGAGTGACCCTGACCCTAATGAACATCACCTAGTACCAAATATTATAAAAGCCTTTATTGTCCACAGATACTTCATAAATGAGGGTACTTCGAAAGATCTGTCCAAAGTCAGCAAGGACATACGTCACGAAAGGGAAAGCTACCGCGACCTCACCGGCCGGTACATCGAGAAACCTGAAGTTATACCACTTAAGGAAACACATTACTCCGACATGTCCAACAAGGAGTCGATACTGAAGAAAGAAACGAAAAAGGACTCTAAATCAAAGGAGATAAAGACCAAAATTAAACGTTCAGATTCTGGGAAGAGTGAATTGAAAGTGAATATTAGTGTTGGGAGTAAAGTGTTGATTGTTGAGCCTCTGGGGGTGTACGATTGTATCAATTTGGGGAGGAGGATCGATGTGCTGTGGCCTTCGGAGTATCAGAGGGAAAGAGGGGGGAGGAACTATTGGGGCAGTTGGGTGCCTATGGCTGGAATGGACGGTTTGGTAAGTTTTTTCCCATTGCGTTTGGGCTTGATGGTAATTATGCCTTATGGAAAGCGGTGATGAGATCTACGTTGCAGCGCGCTTGCCTAGAAGATTCCTAACGTGGCAGGAAACACGGACGCCAGAGGTTATCCCTGTATGAAAACAGTTTCATAATAGTTTTACTATAACCCATGTTAGCTTCACTTACGAAATATGTGATTATTTTGCTAATATGGATAAGTTGTGAATGAAGTAAGGTCAGGTTTACTTACCTAGGGTTACAGTTACAGTTCTTCCTCTTCCTCCTCGTCCTCGTAGTACTCATCCTCCTCGTTCTCCTCCTCGTCCTCGTAGTCCTCATCCTCCTCGTTCTCCTCCTCGTCCTCGTAGTCCTCATCCTCCTCCTCATCCTCGTAGTCCTCATCCTCCTCGTTCTCCTCCTCATCCTCGTAGACCTCATCCTCCTCGTTCTCCTCCTCATCCTCGTAGACCTCATCCTCCTCGTTCTCCTCCTCATCCTCCTCGTTGTCCTCCTCCTCGTCCTCGTAGTCCTCGTCTTTGTTCTCCTCCTCCTCGTAGTCCTGATCCTCCTCGTTCTCCTCCTCGTCCTCGTAGTCTTTATCCTCCTCGTTCTCCTCCTCCTCGTCCTCGATCATTTTGCGGAGTGAATCCTCTCTATCCTAAGGTACTATTAAGTATTTTGTGACTATATATACCCTCCTGTGCGTGCCGCAGTCGGGTAATAAAGTATTTTTTGAACTTTCAGGTCGTACACAAGTGGACGCCAAGCCATCGCGACCCAAAACTTCGATCTCATGTCGACAAGAGCATTCTATTACTGCAGATAGACGACAGGTTCGTCCCCATCGCGGAGAACTGCGTGCAGGATTTGGGTGATGAAGTCTAGATACCATCCGCCTTTGGGTTATGTCGATACTCAAAATTTTTTGAAATAAAAAAAAAAAAAAGTTGAAAAAAAGGTAGGGGTACACTGCCATACCCCTTCCAAGTTAGCCCGCTACCATGTTAGGCTGAAATCTATAGACCTGCTCAGACTCGACAGCGATAAAACGAGACAGATTTATGTCAAAGCATATCTATCCCGTTTTAACTCTATCTTCAGATAGAGTTAAAACAGATTCAGGCTTCAGCCTGAGCTAAGTCGGATTACGCTCTATAGGTCTCAGCATTAGATTACATCGTCACTTACCATCAGGTGTGATCGCAGTCTAGGACTGTCTTGTCGAATAAAAAAAAGTTTTTATTGATCGTTTTCACTACCATCCCCCTAACTTTTAGGGGCTACTTAAGCTTAAGTTAGGTTTAGGGAACATCGAAAGGTAAATGACATTGGGTAAGGCACTGTATTTAGGGGCTACCTACATAAAGAGACTCCTTTTGAATGATATATATATGGTTGGTGAAAACGGACATTAAACGATTTATTCTTAGTCTATAAATGAATTTGGGCATTGCCTACTAGATGTATTCGACTCTGCCTGGAGTCGTTGACATTGCACACAATGGTTCTTAGAAATATTATAAAAGTGATTTATTCGTCCATGAAAATTTCGAATCTGAATACGCAATATCAATTTTCAATTTCTTTATGTCGAAATTGAGTGGATACACTGTGTTTACAAAAAATATAGGTGCAAGGGCGCAATGTTAAAGCATTTTTTCAAAATTAACTTATAGCCATCGAACTATAACGCTCAGAAGCGCAATAGCCGATGCGATTGTAAGCCATAGCCAAGTAGGCCTTTAAAGGCCGACTACGCAGTACTTGTTTCACCATAAATCTGTCAAACTGTCGAATGATAATAATAAAAATTGACCACTCTAGATTTGACAAAACATCGATACCATGTTGTTTTTAAAATAAACTGTGATAATTAACTCAAAAAAACTGCGAGATTTGGGATGTTACAGTAAAAAAAAAATGCAACAAAATTCATAACAGTATACGATGAAACATAAAAAATCATTTCTTTTTTTATGATTTTATTCTATCGAATTTCTTTTCAATTACTTATGTTTCAATTTTTTAAAGAATTTAAATCCATTGTGTTTGTTATCTTAAGATAATTCTTAAGGTCTACCAAAAACGCATAAACCACAGATTCGCAATTTTACTCCTTAAAATACGAATTTATACTAAATTAAGACTAACACTTGGACTGGACGAATTAAATTTCTATCGCTGTTATTAAAAAAAAAACCTAATTATGGAAGTTAATTTTTCATTTTGATACAAAATATTATGTTGTACACTAAATTTTATCTAGAACTAATTAAAACTTAAATCAATACCATATATTATGTCCTCTACAAAAAGAGAGGTTCGTTTTAGTTTCTGAATATAGTTTGGTTTACAACATTATTTAGTACACCATCGCTAAATAAACTTTAATTGACGAATAAAGTTGACGTTTTGACAATTATTATAATGGCAATTTGTCAATTCATCGGTTAAAGTTAACTTGGCGATGGTGATTAGGCCCTTTGTGTATTTAATCGTTAGGAAATGTTACGGCCGTTCTTGGCATATGTTGTGATTTCGAATAACTTTGACTCCGTGATGGAGTCTTCTAAGAAAAATAATAATATAATCATGTATAGTTAAAAATGTCTTATAAAATTATTACCTATTTGTAAAAAAAATCTTCCTTACCAAACAATCTTAAATTACGTAATGTTTGTTTAGAAATCCTAATAATAACGTATAAGGTATTGTGCTAACAGTATAAAAAAAATGTGGTGTCGACGCGTAATTGTCGATTATAATTGGGATGCTTCTAAACAAACAAACTATAATATACGCGTAGTTAATTCCAAAATGTATATATGAAAAATACGCTTCAAATGTATATTATGTATGTTTGCATTGTAAATAAATACTGTACATAATGTATAAATGTATGTTCTATTGTACACCTCACTGTTGTATGGAAGGGCTTGTATTTAAGTGATATATTGATATTACGGACGAAGTACGCAGGCTGGGCATTCCCATAGAGTAGACAAATGTTTATATAACGTGATAGAACGGGGTCTTCTCTCATTGTCTTTGAGCCAATAGGAAGCGAGAACAGAAAACTAAAACTAAACTAAAAATGGTATGGGTAACTAAAATGACGTTATGTAACGACATAACGTCATATCTGACGGAGTTACGGGCGCTTTACTTGTGGTTACGTCGTGTACATGCACATTGCGTAAGTGTGCGTGGCTGTCAGGAGCCTAGGTGGAAGCGGTCAGGCGCGAGCAAACTCTCGCTCACACTTATCAGATTCGACACACACACAACCATGAGCCACGCGCCCTAGTGAATTGTAAGAAGATTCCACCATAGATATCGGGGCTACTGCACTGTCAAATAGGTAGAACTGTCTACAACTATGCTGTCTATGGGTACTGCTCATAGACAAGTTCAATTCTTCCCGGAACAGTCCACTCTGCGATCTTCGTCCGTAACATTTTCTTTTTTTATTTTTGTTACTTTTTCACTTTTTAATTTTAAGTTGAAACTCTCTCCCAAAAACAAATCTTAGTCCCTTCAACACCAAAAATGTGTATTATTGGTAAAAAAAAAAAAATAAGTTATGTAGTGAAATAAAGCCGGGTGCACACTGCCGCAGTATAGATTTAATTTTACAGATTGATTGAAAATCTTGATTGCACACAAAGCAAGAATTTAAAAAATAATACAAACAGATATAAAACTATAAACATTCCCAGTCCCAGTAAAACTCTGGACTTAAATAATTAAAAATGAAAATGCGTAAAAATATCATAATATAAACTCTCACAAAAACAAACTTATCAACACTTAATTACAAGTTTACTTTATGTGCAATTATACTTATATATCGCACACCTAGATCAGAAGAGAGTCAACTCAAAATATTAAAAAAAAACTCAAAAAAGGTCTAGAAAAAATCTTCCCCAGTCGAAAAAAAAGTATTTCTGAATCTTTTGTTTGTAAAGTCACTCAATTTTATTTTATGTCACAAATATGTTGTGAAACGTGACCTAAAATAAAATTGAGTTTTTTACTAGGGAACAGAGACCTTTTTTGAATAAACTCTCTTTTGATCTAGGTGGGTGATATTATATATGTTTAATATCTATGCTGCAGTAGTACAACGGTTTATATGTATATTTATAATACTATCGCTGTTATTTGTTGGGTATATATTTATTATTACAAACACTAAGGAGACTTCACACATGTAATGCGAAGCGGCACGAAGCGGTGACCGCGGCTACGGAATTTGCATGCCATATTTTATTTTTGTAAATGAGAAAACTGAAAAAAAAAATCGTTCAGAATCAGTAATCTAATCGAATGCAATAATTTTTAAATTCCGAAAAACCTAAAAAGATACTGCACATGAAGTAGATTAAGACTATCTTTTTACATACGCGATAAGTTCGCGGTGAATATGATTTACGCGGAAAACGAGCTGTCAAAACTAGTTTATAATTTGGTCAGTGTCAGATTCTCAGAATGAAATATTTTTTTTTAATAATGAAATGAATACACTTAATTTTACACCACATTAAAAATGAAACCATAGTAAAATTAACTCTATATAAAAGTACAAATGGCACAATAATACAATCAGGCTTGCGCTTGACGACAATCGTACCTCATGGACAGCAATAAAAGCGCGCCTGTCTAGTAGATGCCTATTCACTCTTGCCTTGAAAGTTATATATTGTGGCAAGAAACATGAACGCCGGAGGTGCATTCCACAACTTAGCGTTTCGTTGCAGAAACTTTGAACTAAAGCGTTTAAGACAGTGCTCAGAAAACTAGGCGTGGATTTACGACCGCCGCGCCGCACCGCATTGCGTTTAATGTGTGAAGCCTCTAACGTATTTGACATATTTTGACAACGGACGCGGTTTAGCACGTTGAGTTTTACGAATTTAAGGGGATTTAAATTATCCGCGTTGATCGTTTGAAATTTGAATTATATTCTAAAAATTATTGCTAAATAAAAACGTATGTACATTCTTAAAGTTCTCATATTAATCTTTAAATATGACGATCTCGTATTTATTATTGGAAAGATTTCAAATGATTTTAACAAAAGGTCACAATTATAATATAAATAATAATCAAAGAGGATGACATCCGAATTCAGTAGAAAATTATATTAAGTACCCACCATGAAAATGTTTTTGATTATTTTATACTTACAATTTTACTAAGTTAATTTTCTGAAAAAAAAAAAGAATGATTGTGCGATGGTAAAATTAAAAAGAGAATAAGGAAATGCAGGCGTATGAAAGCTACAGATAAAAAAATACAGTACGACACTGATATTCTATATATTCTCTTTTTAAACATATAATTAATCTGTGGCACGACAGGAATCTTCTGGCACTTGGGTGTCATATTTTACAGGGAGGGGGAGTCAGCTACAATATAAATACATACAACGTCCTGCGTCGCGGCATGTTCCGACTTTGACTCTTTGGCCCTTTGCCCCTTTGCCAAAAGATTCTTGTCGCACTAAACTCTATACGTTATGTCACTCTCTTTGGTTTAAACCTAGACTAAAAATTGCATATTTGTTCGCGAGTTGCCTTAAATATTTTAGACTGATTATTATTTATAATCGCGAGCGTGTCTAGGCCGTTCTTGATGCTAATTTCGTTGTACACAAAACTTAATACCACCACCATATTTTTTCTATCGGTAACTAGTTAATCAATCGTGGAAAAAAAAGTAAAAATTTTATGTCCTTACGGGTATACATACGCGGTTAAAAATTCTATTACATATCTATTCTACGGCTCTAAATGTAATGCTACCTTTCCGTGGGATCTCTAAACTCTAATCTCTAAAATAAACTAAACTAATTGACAGAAAAAAAATGGCACTACGTCACTTTTCACAATGATCCTTGGGAAAAATTCATTCAAAGAGCTGTTTTTATTACGCATACTCAAAATGAACTAATTGATACGTCTAAATGTAGTGCTATCCTTTTCCGTAGATAGAATTAAGAAAGGAATAGCACAAGATTTAGTCCTGTCAAGAGATTGTGTAGGTATAATAGAATTAGTCATTAGGTGCATTGTGTACAACAGAATTAGTACCATATATGAATAAAAACTGGAGTATTATTATGATATATATGTAGTATTCCTCTTTTTTGATGATAAATGTTAAGTAAGTAAGTAAGTGTTCACTGTACTTATGAAGGACCGCAGATTTTCACTTCTTAATGATGTGGCCATGATTCGAATACAAAATTAAACTTATCTTTAGTGCATCTCTTTCTCTTCAGTGCAACACGAAAAGGACAGAAAGGTTTAGTTTCTTTGGCGGAGGCTAAATATTACACAACTTAAATTTTCTTTCTCTTTCTTACTCTAGTGAAATGAAAGAAATGCACTACGTACCTCTTAAAAGTTTTGTTTTTGACTCGGTTTGGCGCTAGTATATTTTTTTATTTCTGTACTATGTTTGTTGAGTATGAATGTTTTTGAAAAATCAAAACAATCATGATTTTTTTTGTTAGATAGTAAATCATAAATGTTGTCATATAAAAAATAAAATGCCCCAACTTAAAAATTAAGGTTTTTTTTTTATTTAAAACATTTACACCACTTTAAACGCGGATGAAGTCGCGGGCAAAAGCTAGTCCTACTCATACTATAAATGCGAAAGTTTGGATGGATGGATGGATGGACGGGCGTTAGTCAATCACGCTGCAACGACTGAACCGATTTGGCTGTTTGGCACAGAGATAGATTGTTATAGTCTGGAATAACACATATGCTACTTTTTATCAAGACAGGTCTAGAAAGTAAAACAAGGCGAGATTAGGTTAGATAGGTATATAATGTCGAATAAAATTAAATTTTGCTCGGGTAAATATTTATTAAGTAAGTATGTAATGTAAATACAATTTAATCTACATCAGTATAAATAGACAAATAGCATCTTCTATAATTTTTGGGAAATAAGAAAATGGACGACAAAGTTTGGTATAATTTTCTGAAATAGGCCCTACTACTAATTGGTATTAATTGTAAAATATCGAAATTTAATTTAGAAATGTACCTACTTATACCTGTGTACATTTTTAGGTAAATACTCTTGTTAGAGGGCATTCTTTCAGAGATTTTTTAATAAGGCTGACCGCAGATTGGCTAAGCTCACTCGACCAAAAGTCGCCTGAAACACATTGATTTAAAAATTATGATTTATGCGACTTGCAAGTTACTCGAGCTTACAAAACGCGGGAATTTATAAAGCTATGACGCCATTTGATGATTAATAAACAACGTTTTTGATATTGCTATATTAAAAACTACAGGAGAATACCGATTAGATGGATTGATAGAGAATCTATTTAATTAAGATAGGTAGCATTAAAAAATCGTATTTGGCAAAATGTTGGTTACGACGTTATAGCTTGAGGGCAGCGTTGATGGGTTGCTCTGCTGGTGACAATGTGGATTAAGTCGACAAAAGCAACTTTAGTCGCTTAAGTAAGCGATTTCACCAAAGTACGGCCAGCCTAAAGTTACTGCACTTACTCTCGTTATATTGTATTGATACCAGGGAGGATATCCTCCCTAATTGATACTTATAATAGTAGAATCTATGGTTATTTATAATAATAGAATCTATGGTTCTCAATTCACAACACCGGTTATAGGATTATCTATTAAGTAGCCGACTATGCCAAGAAGACATTCCTTGAAAATAGGTACATATTCGAACCGGTGGTAGATTCTCGACTTGCCATAAGAGCCACAATTTTTTTTAAGTTGGAATGTAAGTGACATCACTTTTTTGCGATTCGTCTACTTCACTCGGGCGGCTCGTACATTTTTTTTAAATCTAAGTATAATGTGATTTTAATTTACTTACCTTCAATTTTAGCTTAAATACGGTCATGGTCCATTGGTATAAGAACGGTTTTAATATTTCTAAGCTCGCTAGTGATTGATAGGTAATATCTTAAGAAATAACATGCAAATAAATAAAAAAAGACGTGTGGCACTCGGGGACTGCCGCGGTAAATATGCTATTGCATAGCATTCTTTATCAACGCCATCTAGCGGCTAACCGCTAGATGGCGTTGATAAAAAATGCGCCATCTAGCGGCTCACCGTAGAGGGGTCCCGTGTCAGGTTATTTTCGTTACGGAATTTCTGGATTCGTTCTCCACGCCGGCCCGCGATAGAAGCTATGCAATAGCTTAAAATCGAGGTGTCTATTTTCAAAATACTTAGTTGTCTCATAGTAGTTTATCCTTACTAATATTATAAATGGAAAAATGTGTTTGTTTGTTGGTTTGTCCTTCAATCACGCTGCAACAGAGCTAAGGATCGTCGTAATTTTTTGTACGGATATAGTTGAGGACCTTGAAAGCGACATAGGCTATTTTATCCCGGAAAATCCGAGTAAAATACTAAAATCTAACGTTTCAGCTCAACCGATGGTAGATTTATTACCAACGGTCAGTTAGAATTCAAACATCACAATTAAGTTAAAAGTATGCTTCAGCTTTCAATATTTCTAGACATAGATAGAAAAAACTCTCTAAAAAATAGAAGTTTTCTTTGTTTTTTTTTTCTACTTTTTAAGTAGGTAGTTAACGAATATCAACTTTTCGTATTACCAGTAGGTAGTAAGGTTAAAATATTATGTTTGATAAGTAGGTGCCTACTGATTTCAAATTTTTATATATTTAGTACCAAATTTTTAAATAGGTACTTTTCCTACTTAGGATATCTGCTACTCACTACATAAGCTATATTTATTAATTTTTAATATAATTAATTATTTTTTTAATAAATAGTCTCTATTAAAGCCCCGCAATAAAAACATAATAATATGATATCAATAATAAAATGCCCCAAAAAAGCACCTAAAAGCGAAACAACGTAGGTAGAAAGTTACCCTGGATACATCCATTTGTAATACTGCATTACTTTTTTATATAACGCATGTAGGTACATATGTAGCATTAAGGGCACGTGTTCCCACCGATTTATAAATAGGAAAACGATATACCAAGCAACATTAAGATACCTATACTACCCTATTTTATCCTCTAACTCTCCATACAAACGTAGTTTTGATATATTTCAAATACCTACTAAATGTTCGATTGATAGCTATTATCTTTCCAAATATAATGGGTTATGGAATGAAGTTTGAAATCGTTTTTTGCTGTGGAAAAATAAAACAGAAAAAAATACAGCAAGTAAAAAAAATTTTAAGGTCTATGCTCATAATGATACTTTTTTCACAACAAATCAAATTCCAAATAGCGATACATCTGAACTGTATAGTATAATACATTTGTATGGGAGCGAGAGCTTTAGGTAGACTACATAATATTATTATGCTAAATTAATTAATATCTATCATTTATATAAATAAAGAATATTTTAATTCATAGAAAAATTATATATCTATGGTCGGCAGACTAAAGCACACAAGTCAGAGCCGTTCGCTTGAGTTCAAATTAATACGAACGGCTTTGACTTTAGGTGCTTTAGTCAGACGATTTATTCAAATAAATGAATATTTTTGGACTAAAAAAATATGAGTTTTTGTGACTTATGTGCTTTAGGCATACCGGTAGGGTTGTTAGTCGTGTTTTCCGGGACGTACCGATTTCAGTAAAATATATTTTAGAATACTACTACTTATAGGTACATAATTATGTAAGTCAAAACTGCATATTTAGAACACTAATTAATAAACTTTTTTCTAATGTACCTACTAGGAAACTACCTACATGAATATGTAATCAGAATTAAATACTATATTATGTTCTATTTTAGTGAAGAGAAAAGTAACAGTAATTGAGAAATATAAAAAAATGTTAATATTACTTGACGAAACTAGAAGATTAAAAAGATTAAAAAAGATCAGAAGACCAGAAGGTTAAAAAAGATGAAGGAATAAAAATTAAACTAAAAGTGGAAGTTTAACAAAAAGTTTATTTCTTAAGCTAAAAGTTTATATCATTAAATAATATATTAAAAAGTACATAACGGTTAACATAATATGTATTGTTGTGTACAGTAAAAGCTCTTTATTCGCGGGGGATACGTTCCGTAAATATGCCGCGAATACAGAAACCGTGAATATGGAATGGTAATTTATATGGGATTATAGGGGATACGTTCCTAGGTGACAAAATAAAAAACAAATATTTAAAAAAAAACAATTTAATTTAAGTTTTTGACCATATTTGATTAATTATTATTTTCAGGTTTAGGCAGTGGTTTTAAGAATTTTGTAATTTTTTCTTGCTTGACGCTTTTTATTAAAAGCTCCTTCAATTCAGACTGATATTCAACAGTGGCATTAGCAATTTGCCTCTTAAAAATAAGGCTTTGTTCTATAGGCAGATAAGTTTTCATAAAAAAATCACAATGCTCATATGCCATTCTTAAACCTTCACTGAGATTTTTCAAATATTAGTCCACTTGACGACGCGTTTACAAAGGATATTGGGCTTGATACCTATTGGAATCCTTTTTATGTATGTACCGATGTACCGATTAGATCCGCGAATAGAGAAATCTAGCCGCGAATATAGGAATTGGGTCGCATTTTTTTAACCCGCGAATAGTGAAAACGCGAATAAAGGAAGCGCGAATAAGGAGCTTTTACTGTACTTAAACAATTACAAAGGTACACTAGAGTTTGAGTAGGCAACTTTAACAATTAGATATACATATATACAACGTTTTTAGGGTTCCGTACCCTAGGGTACCGTAGGGTTTGGGTACAAAGGGTGACAAGAGGAACTCTAATACTAAGCCTCCGCTGTCCGTCCGTCTGTCTGTCAGCGGGATGTATCTCAAGAACCATAAAAGGTAAATACTTGTCAAAGATCATACTCTAAAGATTTGCCATATGTATTTTTTAGTTTTCTGAATCGATTTATTGACATTTTATAAACATTATTTTCGAAATATAAAATATAAATAATTCTTTGGACGAAAACCGTTAAGATTTTTACAAAATAATCTCTGTTATACAAAATAAGTCTTCATCTTATACATTTAATTAATAAACATTGATGAGATAGTAAGTATTTATTTAAAGAGTAGCAATATAAATATAATAAAGCACATGATCACAATATACTCGTTATGTATTCTATAAGATTTGTAAAGTTGTTCAATCATGTCGTGTCACTCATCACTCATCAGTCGTCACTCATCATACATGGATCATATGAGTGACTCAACTACAAGCTTGACTACAAGTTATGGTCGTGCCTTTGATGGCCAGTAACTTTCTAGGGTTGTGAACTGTCCCGAAATTTCTTGTTTACATATAAGTCCCCCTTTCGAAAAATTGCGTTCTCGGAATACCTACTGTAAATTTTAAGTAATGTCTTTTTGTTGAAAAAAAAACCGATATTGACTCATACGAAATTACTGACAAATATTATGGCGAACATTTAATGATTGTAAATTTGTATGCGAAATAAGCTAATCATTTATTCTTGGTATTTATCGTATAACATACCTACATCTATATTAAGCTTACCTCAATATTGTCACATGGTTCTTAACACACTGTACCCCAGAGTTACATACACGATATCAATAAATTTAAATATAACAAGAGACAATCTGTCAACTGACAACTTTGTTAAAATTTGGGGTTATATTCTGCAATATTTACAAATATTGACGTCTAACTAATTTCGTCTGTTAATATTTTTTTGTATTTTATAAAAACAAACCCATTAAACGAAATACGTACACTTAAGTAGCAAACTTAAGTGTACGTTAATAAAGAAAATGTGTCGGTACTAACCATGGCTCATAGGCGCTAGAATGGTAGTACATGGAAAGATACATGTAAACCTGTAAAATCAAATATTTACAACCAATAAACAGCCATCAGGCAAAATAAGATAAGAGATATAGGTAGGTAGAGGATAATGATGAAAAGAGGTTCACAGATATTTCGCACAATACTAGTTATTCGACATTGTTTGACATTTCTATTTTAATAACATCTGTTTGATTATATTTCATAAATATTCATCATTTATCAATTTTAAACGTTACAGGCGAAATGAATTAAATGGAAATATGGCTTTTGTTTAGTTATTATTCTGTGAAGTGGACCACACAGAACAGGAAAAAATGACCCAATACAGGTTTGCATTAATAAAATTGCTCGATACATCGCTTAGCCCGCAATTTAATTAAATTATATTAAACTAGTAAAACTAAAATCAATGGCAAGGAGTATAAACATGGGATAAAATAACAATTGTCTAAATGAAAATTACTAAATTTGTTTACGTATCTTCTTTCTTCTTGCCGGACATCCGTTCAATTAGATTATTGATCATATCTGCATCAACTAGGCCTATAAATTTATCCACTATCAGACCATTTTTAATTGCTATAACCGCTGGCACAGCTTTAACCTAAAAAAAATTAACTAAAATTATAAATAATGAAGCTTAAAAACACAAGAAATTCACGAGAAGAATAAGTCTAGAGATTTTTGTACTCACATCCATTCGAGAGCGGAGGTAAACTATATTCCTTTAAAACATAATTCAATATTATAATCAAGGAATGTTCGCCACAGCGGCCAATATCTACGGAGTCTAGCCAACTACTATTGGTATTCTAATATTCTAAAAGTGCACTCCATTCCCCCTCTCTGTCTAGTAAGAAGGAAATACCAAAAAAAAGATATATTGACAATACCAACCTCAAACGCATGCACAAGTTCAGCGTTATCCTCCACATCAACCACAGCCAGATCTAAATTGGTGAGTGGCTCAATCAACTCTTTGAGCTTTGGAGTTAGTATCTTGCAGGGTTCACACCATTCGGCGTGAAAGTTTACTATTACTGGCTTATCATTATTCATTACCTGTAACAAAGAATTAGTTGTAATTTCAAGAATTAGTTCATAATTCATATAGTTACAGTAAAAAAAGATATTGGCCGCATTTTCTCAAAATGCGGGACGTCCCGAAAAATTGGCAACGATTGACAACCCTACGAAGGTACTAATTTTACTTAATAAATCTAGTTACATACAAAAAAAAATGTAGGTACACATAAAATGTATATTTACATAAACTAAACTGCCTATCGTGAATACGAAAAAAAATCACGTGAATCATGATACGGATGTTGGTATGGCCTTGGTTTTGCGCAGGCCGGTTCACAACAGCAGCGACGACCGCAGCCCGAGAGTTAACATGTAAAACGTACCTTAGTCACAAATTCATTGTTGTTCTTCACTAATATGGTTTCATTGTGCACTATGGATGTTGATATGGTCTTAGCCGTGTGCAGGCTGGCTAGCCGCCGTAGCGGCGAACGCAGTCCGGAAATTAGTATGGTGCCACTCATGCTAGCCTACAAACATATTGAAAAATACATTATATTTTTTGTTGTATACATAACAAACATTATCCTAGTAGGATCCTACTAATATTATAAATGCGAAAGTTTGTGAGGATGGATGGATGTTTGTTACTCCTTCAAACCACAAAAATGAACCAATTTGGGTGAAATTAGTAATGGAGATAGCTCATACCAAAAGCTATGTATTATCCCGGAAAATTAAAGAGTTCCCAGGGGAATCAAAAAACTTTAAACCATGCTGATAAAGTCGTGGGCATCATCTAGTTGTATACAATTTATACCAAATCTCACCTCCACAAACACAATATGCTTGAAAAGAAATTTTTTCTCTACACATTAGTAAATAAATAAGATGTTGAAAAACTATATATATACAGATTACAAATTCTCTATCTATAACTTAATCGATAAAATATAATGAAAATAATTATTTACATTTATATAACTAGTTCCATCAAAAAATATTAATTAAAAATCTGTGATTAGAATATGTATAGTTCCATAAAAAATATTAATTAAAAATCTGTGATTAGAATAATTTATTCAAACAAATATATTGGTATTTAAATTAGTTTTAATTAAGTAAGCAAACTATTTACCAAAATAATGTTGAATTTATTTTAATGAAACTAGTTTTTATACTTACAAGAATTTTTAACAACTAAACATTTTATAGAAGGAAACCGTTATCAGTATAGTTTTGATAACAGACATCACGTTTTATTTACACTTAGATACCACAAACCAAACACTAATTGATGAATTTGATAAGAAAGAAAATAGCAATATAATATGAAATAACAATTTTAATTTTTTTTATTTACTATTTATTTATTGATTTATTTATTTATTGGTAATAATCAACAGTGTTTATAACACCGTTTAACAAGATTATTTTAGTTCTTAAATAAAGCCAAAAATAATTAAGTTCATTATTTAAATTAAAAAATATATAAAGTTTAACAGAGAATTCATAATACAGTATGATTGTTAATTTTGGGTAGTTTTTTTATAAAAGGGAAAAACCGGGCAATATAAGCAACCTGGCAACTGCAGGCAAAGGCGTTAGTGAAATACCACAACAATGTGTTAAAAGTAAGCACTTACCAGTGTTAGTATGTAAGCTTAGTTATTACTGCGAACTTGCTATAGCTCCGCAGGCAATAGCGTCAAGTAACAGACGAAATATAATAGTCTACCCAACCAAATCTGGCCACAGTGGACAAACCTTTGGAGATTATAATACACAAGTGCACTCTCTATTCACTCACTCTCATAGTCCGATGGGATGGAAATCCGAGCGGAGATCTGGCGTAGGACCGACGGCTTTACATAATCTCCGAGGTGAAACATCTACTTTTTATCTCTGGGGTAGTATGGAGGACTTCTTGACAAAAGTACCCCATACATTTATGATCCGACCTGGGAATCAAACCTGGGACATCCGTAGCCAAATATGCTAACTACTAGACCAACAAGCCATTTCAAACAGCTCAAATATCGTGACAGCACTTACACTCAACAATATCCCGGTTGGGGACTGATATAAATACTGGTTTATATTGAGAAGTGGCGGTATAATGCTCTCCTCTGGCAACGTGAATATGCAAAGGCTTATTCCAATATAGGATATGAATAGTATCTTCTTAAAGTTATCCTTACCCACGCTTACCCACATTAACATGACACAAAGGAACCAACTGATTTGATAAATATAAAACAACACATTCACGTTCAAAACAAGATTAGGCATTGTTTATTTGATAACCATATTAAGCAATTTCAGTTTTGCACAAATTCTTTCCACCGTACATAAGTATTATTGGGCATTTTGTTAGTGAATATTCATGCAGCAAAAAGGGTAGTTATTTACAGCTTATCTTAGTCGATGCTACATAGATGCACTTATAAGTCACTTTGTATTCATTAAGTGGAATTTACCGGATTGTTTCTATATATAATTTATTTACAAGAAAATAAAAAACAGATCCAAAGATTCAGCGCACAAAATTTGACAAAAATTTGACAAACAAAAATCAAGACCAGTCAAGGCCACGTCAAAAAACAAAACCACAGACCACGTACACTACGATTTACGATAATCAAAAGTCAAAACCTATAATCACACGAAAGAGATCACAAACTGTGCCACAATTGTAAAAATTTGTCAAATAATTTGACAAATTTTACGTGTTTGACAAATTATTTGATAGTCTGCGGTCGTGTTTCACGCGTTTGTTAAACAAACTAGGTACATGTTTGGCTGGTGTTTGGCATGTTTGAAAGAAACTTTGATTGATGGAGTGTTTGATGGTGTTTATCAAATAGTTTGACGGTGTACGGCTTCGTTTGTCAAACAAACATATCAGCTGTCAGCGCAGAACTCTTACTATGAACTTTTAAGGCACCGTGCAATTTCCAGCCAGTTTAATAGCACGGGTTCAGCAAGGCTGCTTTTGAATCGCTGAAAATCGTACTATGACCTCATAAAAGGTGAACGACAATAAAACTGTTATGCTTGTCTGTGGTCTGCTGTAATGGAAATATCTTTTTTACTTTGTAACGTTCAAAAACTTGTCTCTTTGTCGATATCATTGCATGTTCATATTACCGGATTTTTTTAATCATATAAACTCGATTTTTTGTCGATAAGTGTTCTTTTTATAAAATTATGTATTACAAATTATTAAAATACATTATCTTACATCACTAAAACCTTCATGTTTTGCGATCGTAACAACTTTTTACTCTTGAAGATTTTAACTGTTTTCGGACGTAAGTAGGTACATTTTTCTAGTTTTACCGCGCTCTTTTAAAATTGTCTTGACGTTTTTTGGCCGATCCCACTTGAAAGTTGCAGTTGGACTTAAAACTTTACTTTTTACTTGATATCGCGAAATAAATGGCCAACGCGATAACAATTTCATATTGTTAAGTGGTTTCTTTAATATTTTGTTTCCGGCAAGGATTTGATTTCTCAGTTAGTAAAGCTCTTAATATTTCGTTATATCCGACTAATAGTGCATTGCAGTTAGTTAACTATACTTTAGTTTATCTTACACTATAATATAATATTCTTATTTTGTATGTACTTTATCTGTGCCTAATTTGTTATTGTGTTGTTGTAGGATGTGCTAACTTTCAAGCCTTCTATTGTACCTGGAATAAATGAACAATTTCAACCGAGCATCCTCCTGTGTGTTTTCTTCAAGCTACGTGATATTGGCGAAGTGTTTTGTGCCGTGTTGGCATAACAAAAGCCATTAATCAAAACAACAACAACAACAACAACAACAAGATTAACCATGTCGTAAGTTTCTTTTCTCATTTAAAAACATGCTTTTAACTTAGTAAGAAGTTTAATTGCAATGTCGTTTATAAAATATGGTAATATTTTTAGTGCAACACAAACAAGTCGTCGTGTAAGCATGATCCAGCTTCATCACCTATGGGAGTTCCTGGATAACCATAGGGAAATTGCAGTTGGATATAATAAATCCATCCAAGCTCGGGACCATAGTAGACGAATGTGGGAAAGGGCTGCAGAAATTTTAAATTCTACTGGCGATGGAGCAACTAAGTCTTCATCTGAATGGTCAAAGGTAAGCATTTCAGTATTTTTCTTATGTAGCTTTATGCTCAAGTTAATAACTTGAGCTTCCTACATCAGACTTATTCCGATATTAAAGGTATTTATAGAAAAATGAGATAAGACAATGATTTAATGCTATTAAATATTTAGAATGGAATGACCACAGGAATGACAAACACAAATTAGATTCAATATTTATTTATTTAACAATTATGCACAATAATATAAAAACATAATTATAATTATAACACAATTGCTTCTATAATTAGTAGTAGTTTAGTAATTGCTAAACAAAAATAAGTACAATAATACCAATAGTAATAGAACTATACTAGCTGATTCAACTTTGTCAGCGTGGAAAGTTTACTGACTTGCTACTATCCGCAAGAAGTTATGTCCTCTATCTCTGATAATATTTAGTAGATCTTCACCAAAATTGGACAAAGTATTTCTATAAGTATGCAATTTATAATAAGAAAAGACTTATCAAATTCAGTTTAGATTAGATGAAGATATGGAGCAAAATTAACAAAAACTTGCATCCCCTATCTCGGATAAACCTTATTCTTAAACATTTATCAGGATAAAAAATACCCTATATATTGACCCGGAGTATCAGCTACCTAAAAATCATTCAAATCTCTTCAGTGGTTTTCACGTGATGCACGCAGACAGATAGAGACAAAAAACTTAAAAAAAAATTGTTTAGGGCTCAGTATTGATAATAAAGCATCCTCCGATTACAATTTTGAAAATATATTATATGTACAGAATTCGTCCAGTTACAGTTTTATTACAAGTATAGATAACTAGTTTTGATTGTGTAAAATTACATCTATAAGTATTTTACACTCATGAATGAACAATAGTAATTATTTATTATTCAATATATATTGTGTAATGTATAATGAATGATTATTATTCTATTTTTAGTACTGGGTTGACTTTAAGGCCAAATTGAAAAGGAAAAACAGGCTCATCATTGAAAGCCAAACAAGAACAGGAGGTGAACCAGCTACAAATTTAGAACTGACTGAAATCGAGAGAAAGTTTCTCAGCATCCTTGGGGAAGACTATGGATCTGGGTTGCCTGGGGTCAGGGTTGAACCACCACTACTTTTTCAAGTAAGTTTACCTAACCACAGTTTGTAATAGAGTAAGCATAATCTATGAATATTATAATATGTATAGCTTATACCTTTTGTCTTGTCTTACTTTACATTTTTTTTTCTAGGATATCCAAGAGGACATACCAGTTCCAAGCAATCCGGACACCTCCCAATCTACTGCAACTGAGGATCCAATATTTTTAGTAGTTCCTTCTAGTGAAGTAAGTCCATTATGACTAGATATATCTAAGGAATGTAAATTTTATTTAAGAATATTATGACGACTGACTAACTAATGATCTGTATATTCGCTTTTACAGGAACTCCAAAGTGGACCAAATGAGGTTACGACTTCAGAGGCCTTACAGCAGCGACGTCAGACGCCAATTCGCGAGATTGTACCTACACCTGTAGACCCACAACGATCACCATCTACACAGAGCGCAACAGGGCAAGGTGCAAGAAGGCGCCTTGTACTATCTGTTCAAGCAGAGCCATCACCCATAATTGGTCAGGCCTCATCAGAACAGGGTCGGACAAGGCGACGTCGGCAGGGACAACGCATTAGTGCTGCAGATGCAAGAGAGCGGCTGGTTAGATCTTCAGAAATGAGGTCACAAGCTGAGATGAAAAACAGCCGTTCTATAGAAAGAGCTGTGGATTATCTCAGTGAAATAGTTTCAGTACTCCGAAACATACAATCTGGGTGAGATATTTTTCTTAACTTTAATTAAAAAAACTTGCATTTTAATTTTTCGTTCATTAAAGTGTTTCATTGTGTATTATATACTACTTACAAGTTACGACACAAACATTTAAGTAGTAATTTATCCAAATAATTCTAAGTTAAAAAAGCAATAAAAATAAAAATAATATACAGTTTTGGTTAACCTTGTATACAAAGTTTCATTAAATAATTTTTACAGAGGCCAGTAATATTTCAGACAGATTATTTATATATTAAGTACTAGCTGATATCCGCGACTTCGTACGCGTGGATTGAGGTTTTTTTGGAGTCCCACGGGAAGTATAATTTTTCCGTGATAAAAAGTAGCCTATGTTTTAATCCAAGCTATAGTCTATCTCCATTTTAAATTTCAGCAAAATCGGTGCAGTACTTTTTGAGCCAATTCGTTACAAACATACACACAAAAATACCAATCTTTCCTCTTTATAATAGTAGTGTAGATATTGTACAATCCTATATACAGTAGAAGTAAATAAATGAAACCAGAAACTTCCAAACAATTACTTTTTGTGATAAAAATTATGCACAATGTCTTTTTTTAACAAAGTCAAAGTCAAAAATAGTTTATTAAATTATTACTTTCGTTTTTGATCATTAGGAGACAAAAAAATTATAATGGTATATGGATAATTTGGTGGTAATAATATTTGTCGACTTAAAGCTAAGTTTACGAGGGTTCCAACGTGACCTAGTCAGAGAAGAGCCCACAAAAAACTCTGACAGGATTTTCTTTTGCTAATATCACAATGCCTCTTAAAAGTAATTATACTAGTTAATTAGAGCAGTTTGTTATCACTCCCAAGGATTTTTGTCATTTAAATAATAATCATTTTACACCTTTTTTTCAGACTCTCTGATGCAGTTGCCAGAGGCGCCTCACAAGGTCCTCCCTCGTAGCAATGCCAATCTGTAATACTCTATTTGGTCGATCAGCTGGATCTAAATATGAGTTTGTCGGTTGCATAATAGCTTCCTGTCGTATTTCATTTTCGGTGAGTTCTGGTACAGGCATGTTTGCTGCATTACAAATGTTGTGTAGAATTACACATGCATTTGTAATGCAACCAGCTACTTGAGGTTGGTAGTGTAGCACTCGGTGGACTAATAAACATCTGAAGCGTGCCTTTAGGACACCTATTGTCCTCTCAATGATGTTCCTTGCCTTGATTTGTTTTTCTGTGTAATATGCTTCTGGGGATTGTGGTGGCGCATTTAAAATTGGGGTCATCATGGTTTTCCTCAGTGGATAACCTGAATCTCCTAAAATAATTAATAATAATTAAAAGAAGAACATAAATTAAGTTCTATCTTAACCAAATCAATGAGGCTTTAGTGTTTAATTAGTATCTAGTGTAAGTATTTAGTACCCATTTAGTGATAGCAATAATGTAGGATAGAACCTGTTTTATTTGATATAATATTAAGTTTAATAATTTTAAATAGTTATTTTAATATTTACATATCTATCTTATTTTTAAAAATTGTCTTTAGTCTTTTTTAACTTTGTTCTATTTGAAATTTTTAGATAGTTTAGAATTGTTAATTGTGTGTCAGCTTGTAAGGGCCTTCACTAAACTTCCTCATAATATTGTAATATACTGTGTGTGTGTATTGTATTAAATTGTACAGTTTGTTATTTTTTATTTTCATTTTCAAGTACCTTACCTAATAGCCATAAAGCCTCTGCACTGCTCAGATTCTCCAAGTGAGTTTTTAGAGGGTGATGAGACCAAATAAACGAATCATGGTTGGCTCCTGGATGACTAGCATCTACACTCATGATTTGCATGTCAGCATTACAAATCTGAAAATTATATTATTACTTGTATGAATTAAACTATTTTAAACGCTGTGTACTAAAACAACTACCTTACTTACTATGGAGAATGCTGTTATGTTTTTACATTTATATTTTACCTGACGATACCTGCGACTTCATCCGCGTGGATCAAGGTTTTTCAATTCCCATCGGAACTCTGTAATTTTCCGGAATAAATTGTAGCCTATATTTTATTCCTGGGTATGAGCTATATCCATTTCAAATTTCAGCCAAATCGGTTCATTGGTTGTGGCGTGAAGGAGTAACAAACATACACACACTCACACACATACACATACAAATTTTCGGCTTTATAATATTAGTGTGATGTGATTTTAATGCTAATAAAGACTAATGATAAATTATAATGACTTACCAATTGGACGTTCAATGAATGGTAATTTTTCCTACAAAAATATCTTTCCTCATTCTGATTCGGTCTTACTATGGCTACATGTGTCCCATCAATGCACCCTATTACACCTGGGATACCAAACTTTTCATAAAATCTGTCAACAAAATATTGGTAATATTAATTTTACATCATCAAGATATTATGTACGTATAATCAATTAATTAATGAAAACATATTGTTACAATTTATGAAAAATGTAACAATATGAACTCATTACACATAGATACATCATATACACCACATGACATAATGTACCTCAATTTAATGGCATCCCGTTCTGCTGCTGTTTGAGGAAATTTTATATATTTATTCCTTATATCTATATGGTTTATGGCAGCAGTGACCTCTGCCAATACCGCAGACACAGTTTGCTGGGCAACTTGTTGTGCACTCCCAGTAGGTTTTTGATAGGACCCATGTGCATAGACGTAGATTGCTGTTAACACCTGAAAACAATTAATTTAACCTATTTTAGCTCCTTGTTAATACTCATGTCCTTATTTAGCTCCGTAACAATACTCCTGTCCTTATAAAGCATTAAACAATAATAATAAATAATTGATATACTATATTATGAATGACATGCAGGTTGAAAATTTCTTAGAGTTGAGTAACAACTTCGTATAGTATAAGAACAGTTTCTCCAACAAAGGGTTCTGGGTTCCAATCCCAACATACACCTCTGATTTAAAAAAAAGTACATATTACAAAAAATATTATCACATCTTTGTGAAGGATTCACAAAGAAACCAACACATGTGAGCTTTTAATAGAGTTCTGGACGGTGTTTGAAGTCTGCCAATTCATACTAGGCCAGCATGGTAGATTACAGTCTAATCCATCTCATTCTGAGGAAAACTGAGCTCGGAGTGGGATAGTGTCTTGATGCAAATGACTGTGGGTGTTAAGGTTAATTAATTAATTTCATTATCAAGTGTTGGCCTCTCACCTTTGTTTCTATGCTCAAATCACTAGATTTACGAGGATTCGTTTTCAATATAGGTTCCAAATCGTCGCACAAACTGTGGACTAAATCCTTTGATAACCTATAAATTACAAAAAAACATTATTTTAAAGTTTACCTCGATTTATCATACTACTATTGACATAGCATAGGTATTTATTAATCGAGTTTTAGTGTCATATTACCTATATTGGTCCATAAATTCCCTTTCATTCATATCGAAAGGGTTATTTATATTCCTTATGCGCTGGCGTTGGTTCCTTTTTTCTAAGCGGTATTCACTATCCAAATATTCAAATAATTCGTATTCGTCGCACATCTACAAAATAGAGGAAAGGCAAAAATTAATGTTGACTGGTTGAAGCACTTAAGACCCAATAAATAATACCACGAGTATGTACACTTCAAATTCTAGCAATCCAGTTCGGAATTTCTTATCTAAATTGTTTAAATAACACGATTATATTATTGCATTTTAGAGGTTTAAAACAGCTTACCTCGATAATTATCTAAATTGCAAAAGCACAGTACGAAATCCAATATATTAACCAGCTAAAAATAACAACTATAACAACTATAACTATAAAACCAGTAACATATAACAATAATTAACGAAAATAATAACAAGAACAAGAAATAACTGAGAACGAACAGAATTTGCGTATCACCACGTATCACCCCGAGCGCTTCAGGACACGGAATGAAAAATAAGCAAATGGCCGTCCTAATGACCGGTGATGTTTACATCGTTGTTGGGCGCACTTTAACCACATTGTTTTAAAAACGATGCTGAAAAAGCTGGTATAATAGTAACTTTTTTTGGACGGTTAATTTGACGTATCGGACGTTCAAGCAGACGCTTTGCCGCTGTCAAGTAACGACGTCATGGTACGAAAATCTATACAAAAAAAAAGGTGAACGGTTTTTGAATCATTAACGCAACAAGGCTGCAACAAGCTTGCTAAAATAGATCTCATAGTACGATAATGCAGTGCAGCTCAATTTCTATCCTGCTTTAAGAGCTCATAGTAAGTACCCAGTATCCCTATGCGGTGTAAACTGTGTTGAAACTGACGCTTTATTTGACAAACTTATTTGAACGGCGTTTGCTCGTGTGTGCTTGTATTTGATGACGTTCAAATACAAATCGTATTTGACAAACATGTTTGACTGTGTAGAGCGCACTTAAAATGAGTAATTAGTTGTTTGTGGTGATCTGTGGATGGCGTAGACCATGAACACTATGGGTAGCAAGTAGCAACTCTGTCTACGGATAGCAACATGTTTATTCTCTTTGACCAAAACCAAAACTTCTAAAAAGATTTTCTAGTGCAGTGTATAGCTGTCAATTTATAGAAAGGTAAGTAATTTTTTTAGTTTTTATGTGTTATTTAAGCAATATCTGGAGTAATTGTGATTGTTTTAAACATAATTAATAAGTCTAATATGAATTTCAGCAGTTAAACGCGCCAATATTTAGTTAAATAGCGTAAATCTTTAACGCCATTTTCTGGTCTTCGTCAGTCAACTGAATCATTTTTTAATTTATCAATTTAGATGATAATGCATTTATATATTATCCTGTTTGTGTGTATATATATGATAAATAATTTTTATTTGCGGAAATTTGCGTGAGTTCAATATTTGTGTTAAATTCTTATTTCATTCGATACGTTACTGCCGATTTGTTTTTGATGACTAATCTCGAAACAAGGTCTATCGCGTATTCAATAGATAGAAGGGCACAGCATGATATTAAGGCATTAACCTCTATTTCCTATTTGGTTCTAAAAGTCTTGGTTATCACTTTGTTATTATGCTGCTTTTATTATCAGTTTGGTGGTTTATTTACCACTGATAAAATTTACGGACTGTTCAAGTTCAGAAGAGAGATTCTACTTAGGAACTCTTACTCTTAAAATGTAACCTAACTATTTCTATTACTATATTTTTAGACTTAAGTACATGTAATAATGACCTTTACTATAAGAAAAAATATACAATTTGCCTATATATAAATTATTGAGGAGCTTCGGAAAAAAATTGATATTCAAATTCAAAATTATTTATTTCATGTAAGCTAACTTGAGGCTCTTGTGAATAGTCAAGACCACCATGGCTTCGGAAAGCAGAATCTGCTGAGAAGAGGCGGCAAGTAACTGAGCAGTTGCCCTTTTCAAAACAAAAATGTCACAATATTGTATAGCTTATCAATATGATTCAGTATAATATAATAAATTATTATTACATATTATTTTCTGAACAGCCAAAGAAATAACTTTACTACCTGAAGAAATAACTTGTCTAGCAATTCTTTCGTATTCATTTAGATTTAGATGTAGTCTAAGATGGTAGTGGGCTAACTTGGGAGGGAAATGGTAGTGTACATACATTCAACTCATACCCCTAATCTGTTTCTACTCGCCCAGACAATTTAGAGATTATAAATTCCCAAATTGGGAGTCGAACCCGACACCTCCCAGTTATACGACTACAGGGCTGACCACTGCGCCAGGGAGGTCGTCAATTACTAAAACCAAGTATTAAAGTATTGCTTCTGAATTTATATTCCATCAATTTAAAGTTTATAAGGTGTTCATGCAGTTAATTAATAAAAACAGGTTTATGAAAGGAAATCGAAATGTCGCGTATTTTTTACCTCAGCTGCTGACATTGATATTTCGATGTCATGATTCATGGTGCATTGACTGGGCACTATAGGGTTTATACTGAGTCAAGTTTTTCAAGCATCTATGTCAACCTATAGACCTCCACTGTTGGTTATAGGATTCTTGCATAGACTTCCCCATGCCTTTATTTGTTATCTAGCAGCTTCCTGTTATTCCTTCTGTAATTTTGCAAAGATTTTTATCCTGTGGGAACTTTTAATCCGGGGAGAGGGAGAGAAAGTTCTAGAAACTAACTAGACTAAACTAGAACTTAGACTTAGACATTGTCCTTGTGGATTACGGTTTCTTAAAAATCACTTGTGAACTCTTTGATTTCCTGGTATTAAAATTATACTACCCATCATTTATTTGCTAGGATGCAAGCTTTGCGTAGCTCTGTTTTTGATATTGAAGATATGTCTTACATTTTGAAAACCAAACAGAGGCTGAACAATGGAAAAATTAAAATTGGTAATTTTGTATTGGAATCACCACTTTGGATTACTTTTAATATATGGCGGGAGCGAAGCCGCGGGTGAAATATTTAAAAAAAAATGTAGCTAGGTATGCTCGCAGCATCGCGGCTCTTGCCGCCTCTGCCGTCCGCAGTAGGGTCACGGCCGACCGCGCGCGGGCCGATGATACTGTCTACCTGACTACATGTACTGCATTGCAACACCTTCGGAACAATACACAATCATTAGGAAGGTGCGAACTAGTCACTAACTTAAAACTAGCTGAGCGTTTCGTACCCAAAGGGTGCCAACGGGACCCGATTGCTAAGGGTAAAAACATGCCAAAGATGCCTCACTGCGGTACCTCGCGGTCGCAGTTTAGCTCGCTACCTCACAGGTATCGCAGTGAGGCATCTTTGGCATGTTTTTACCCTAAGCCTCCGCTGTCTGCTGGCTGTATTTGAAAGTTTCACTGGATATGTTCTATTGCCGCTATTACAACAAATAATAAAAAAATAAACAAAATTAGAAAATTAAGGGAACCCCATACAAAAAAACGTGAAATTTTATGATTGAAGTGAACTGTGGCCTAAACCCTGACTAAAGCCTTCTCATTCTGAGAGGTGACCAGTGCCCAATAGTGGGCTGGCGATGGGATCAGATCTTTCAATGCTCTAAGGATTAGACGAATTAAAAAAAAAAGAAAAACGTTTTTATAAAAAAAAGATAAATCATTGATGCCCGCGACATCGTCCGCGTGGATTTAGTTTTCGAAAATCCCGCGGGAACTTTGATTTTCCGGGATAAAAAGTAGCCTCACTCATCACTCTCCAGGGTCTCAACTATACCCTTGCAAGAAATTGCGTCGATTCGTTGACTTGCGTCGTAGCCGCGTGATAGCAATAAACTAACAAACAAACAAACAAACACACTTTCGCATTTATAATATTAGCAAGGAGGTTAGAATAAAAGATACTACATTTACCTATGTATGAAGTAGTACAGCAGTCTAACAAAATTAATTAACTTATTAATTAAATCAACTTTCACCAAAGTAAAATTTAGATTACAAAGAGCTCATGTCTAGATGAACGTACAATTAATTAATTGTTGCACAATTTTAATTACTTAATTTTGATTTGAAGCGACCGTTCATCGCTATATCAACATATCAGAGAAAGGCAATCATCGACGGCGTTTTAAATAATACTTTATGAATCAAAACCGTGAGATAGAGATCTTACAAATACCTCTTTAGTAAACATAACCGAACATACTACTAGACAGACTATAAGACTTGCAAAACTGCAGTTTTTTTTATTGTGAGATAGGCTTGCGTTTGACGACAATCAATGATGACGTTGAGCATAAATGGTTGAGTGAAGCAATGGCTGGATCATATGCGTCATGCTCGTGAACAAGTGCCACCAACGGGAATGGGTCTGCTTTTGCCTGCCTGTCTTGGCATGTATTGGATTGTTTTGCATTTTTGAAACTTCATTGTGGAAACACTGTATACATAGCATAGTTTTGTTACGAATTGTAAAAATATTTTTTTTTGAAAAGAGCAACTGCTGAGTTTCTTACCGGCTCTTCTCAGCAGAATCTGCATTCCGAACCGGTGGTAAATTTATGACGTGTCATAAGAGCTACAAGTTAGCCTACATGAAATAAATGAATTTGAATTTAAATGAGGTCTAGGTTAGAGCGCGCTTGCCTATAAAATGTTTATTCACTCTTGCTTTGATGGTATTAATATACAGGCAGGGAACACCGGCCAGTTATTAAAATGTGGATATTCATTAATTACAATCGAAAATGTAACATGTAAGAATAACATCTGTAGAAACAGTAAATAAATCGTTCAAAGAACAAAAAGTTATAACTGCGACTATATACGTCTCTTTCTAAAACGAAACTTTGTATGGAGCTATTGAATGTGACGTCATGTTGCAATAACGCTCTTTATTTCAGCAGGAAACTTAAAAGCTCTAAATTTTCGAGACCAATAATTATTAAGATATTAAAAAAAATACTTTGTGTTATAATCTGGTTATAATATTTAAAAAAAATATTTTAAGTATATAAAAAAAATAATTATTAAATACCCAATTCACCTAATTAACGTAACAGGGTGGCGCTAGCACTCCACCACAGTTGTCTAGGTCGCTTCTACCAACTCTCTAACCAAATCTAACTTTCAAGTTAGACTGTGGTGAAATTCAGGGCATTAAAATATAACTAATGGTTTATTCGAGTCCAGATTTGTGATCTAGATATTATACACAACAGATTAGCGACCATTTGTTAAGATTCCTTTCACGTTTCATTAAACATTACTGGGTTACGAATAATGAATGTCTGATGAAAGTAAAATGTTAATAATTTAGATATCGTTCAGCGAAAATTAATCAAATTATAATTAGTGGCCAAGCGCGAGTTGGACTCGCACACGAAAGGTTTCTTACCATCGTAACAACAACAAAAAAAAAACCGCAAAAATCACGCTTCTTGTATGTACCTATATATTAAGCTATTGCATAGCTTCTATCGCGGGCCTTGAGCGTGGAGACCGAATCCAAAAATTCCGTAACGAAAATAACCTGACACGGGACTCCTCTCACCGCTAGATGGCGTTGATAAAAAATGCTATGCAATAGCTTTACCGCGGCAGTCCCCGAGTGCCACACGTCTTTTTTTTATGGGTTTTTGTTATAGCGGCAATACATACACATTCTGCAAAAAAAATACAAGTATCTACCTATTACCGGTTCATGAGATACAGCCTGCTGACAGAGATTCACATACAAAATACAAACTGTAGGGTTAAAAGTGCATTCTCAGTGCAAGAAGAACTCAGAAATATCCGCGTAAAACAGTCTATCTAGAGATAAGGAAAGCCTGAATTGAAATTACGTAAACGTTTCAAGGTCAAGCGAATCAATACGATAGACGCCGACACGTCTAGATACGGCAATCAGAGCATGGACTTACAGTTTTGGCACTGAATTTACAGTTTCAACTAAGCTCCAGCTAGAAAGTAAAGTAAAATAAAATGCAGTGTAAATATTTCACAGTCTGTTTGAATACTGGCAAATAAACAGGAAATACTGGTCTATTTAAAGAGAGTTGCATAACAGAGATTATGCACAAATGTCACCCATAATCTCTCCACAGAGATTAGCCAGCGCGGGAGATATTATAGTGCACAAGTGTGTGCGCAAACACAGGTGCACTCTCTGTTGCTTTACAGAGATCAGGCGCAGGACTGACAGTTTTACGTGCTCTCCGAGGCACGGGGTTGACTCACCGCCAACTTCCTAACTCCAGGCTAGTACTGAGATTTTCTTGTTACATAGGCTACATAGGCTACTTTTTATCCTGGAAAATCAAAGAATTGCCGCGGGGTTTTTGGAAACCAAGTCCAGAATCAGCATCAGTTTTCTATTTATATTTGACGACCTCCCTGGCGCAGTAGTGAGCGCTGTGGTCTTATAACTGGGAGGTCTCTGGTTCGATTCCCGGCGGGGGCAATTTAGGAATTTATAATTTCTAAATTGTCTCTGCTCTGGTCTGGTGGGAGGCTTTGGCCGTGGCTAGTTACCACCCTACCGTCAAAGACGTGCCGCCAAGCGATTTAGCGTTCCGGCACGATGGCGTGTAGAAACCAATTAGGGGTATGGGTTGAATTTACACTGCTATATCCCTTCCTAGTTAGCCCGCTACCATCTTAGACTGCAACGTCACTTACCTTCAGGTGAGATCGCAGTCAAGGGCTATCTTGTCATCGAATAATAAAAAAATTGAAAAAAAAAGAATTGATAAAAAATTTCAGGATCTACGTATAAATCCGAAAGTGTATTTGTTACCTACTTTATGCTCGAATAACTCACGATTTCACGATTGTTTCCGACAGCGCGGCGGTAGCTTGCTCTTTGGAGACGGGATAGGATACTTATTATCCGGGGAAGAGAAAAACAAGCTTAAATCCACGAGAAAGTTACTTGCTAGTAGATAAAATTGTAGCAGCAATATCTATTAGACAATCAAAATAATTGTATTTTGTAATCTATTTCAAAAAGATCAATTTATAGGTAATTATTTGAAAGCAAATAGCAGATGGGAATAGAAAGGCTTGCAATAATTTATCGCCCCTGTACTTTTACTCAATTACATCCTATCGAACTAATGACGTATAGGAAAGGAACTTTCTATTCAATATGGTTTTACAATTTTGATGGTATTATCTTTTCAGTGATATATACGATGGATGCTCTACTTTCTAGCTATGAAAATTATATCTTATTATTACAATAATTATATATTGCTGTTATGCACGAACTTTCTGTAGCGTTCTTTTCCCATAGGAATATAATAAGTCGACCAACAAAATTTATTTTTGGCATCAAAACCTAGCTTCTAATTTAATAACTCAGCAACGGGAAAATGATGAAGCTTCTAATATACTAACTCGGCTTCTTCACAATGGCCACAAAATATTCCAAAGAAAGCATCAAATAAAGAGCCACTATTTTTATTATTGTCCACTGCCACTGCACGATTTGGTGCGAGTGAGATGGATACGACTGGCCATTTGCACGATCTCGTTGGTGCGAGTGAGACGGATGCGACTGGCAATTTGCACGATCTCGTTGGTTATGGCTATTTGCACCAATCAGAGAGCGCCATTCAAAACATGCATTTGTTTTTTTTTGTTGTTCTGTTGTTAGTGTGTTAATATTGCAATTATTTTTGTATAATTTTTTCTTTAAACTAAAGTTAGGTTAGGTTAGGGTTATACATGAATATTCAGGTGCCCGGCCGAAGGCCGGGCACTTAGGTTCTGTTGGGATCGTAAACCTATCTAAAACTAAAAAAAAAGTTGAAAAAAAATTTTTTTTTTTTTTTTTCAAAAATGTTATAATGTTATGTGTAGGTATTTATCTTGAGTTAAATTTAAAAGCAATCATTTTTTTAATTTCATTTTATCAAAAAAAAAACGTTTTTTTATTTAGTTAGAAACATTTTTTTATTTCATTTTTCTCACAAAAAAAAATTAAAAATGTGGTTGAAGATTTGGTGTATTATTTGATGCTAATATTTAAGTATTTTAGGAGTTCACGGTTTGAAGCTAAGTTATAAAGATAGATGCTAAAATTATATTTTTTAGAGGCTCACTAGTTGAAGCGGACTTAGTAATTTAGAAGCCAATAATGGTATTAAATAGAAGCTCGTTTAATTACATGCCTTTCCCATATACCCGATATTTTTCATTTCTTCTTGTGTCATAAATACATATTAAAAATCGGTTGTAGTGAATTTGTGACTAAATCAATGTAGTTAAGGTACATTTTAGTTTGACGGTAAAGTCATCGAATACGATCAATTAAATTAAATTTTATACTAAACTTACATGTGTGATCGCAGGCTAACATTAATGAGTTATTCATTTCTTCTTCAAGTGGCACAGTTGCATTTAAACATTTTTCACTTCTTCACCAAATAGCAAACTTAATTTAAAAACACTATGTACTTTCTCCGAATCATACTGCACACAGACACTTCAAACATACAACATACTAATTCAACTTATCTGTACTTATAATAAATCACACTAATATTGTAAAGGCGAAAGTTTGTATGTGTGTGTGTTTGTGCGTGCGTGCGTGCGTGCGTGTGTGTTCGTCACTCATTCACGCTACAAAGAATGAACCGATTGCTCATACCCAGGATTAAAGCGTAGGCTACATTTTATCCCGGAAAATTAAAGAGGTCCCGCGGGAATTAAAAAAACTTATCCGATCGGATGAAGTCGCGGGCATCGTCTAGTATAATATAAATGCGATAGTGTTTGTTTGTCCTTCAATCACGCAGCAACGGCTCATGTGATTATTTGATATAGTTACTGAAAGAGTGACATAGGCTAGGTTCCCGCGGAATTTTCGAAACTCCACGCGGACGAAGTTGCGAACTGAAGCTTCAAGCTAGTATGTAGGTAATTAGTGAAGCTAGTATGTAGGTAATTATTATTTTCATTGAATTTCATTCGCATTGTCTAACTCTGTTGAAACCTTGAGCTACAACGGCGCAGCAGAGATGCAGTGCGCATTGTTTGGCTTTCCTCATTACTCTCTTCCTAAACAATGCCGATGCTTGGCCTATATAGACTGGTGGCTTACTGAGGGAATGAATATAAGTACGTGATGAGTTTATTTAATTGGTTACCCCTGTTTAAATATATACCGGTAGGTTACTCAATGTACCTGCGTGAGTGAATGAATATACTTGATAAACATTCACTTCAAGTTGGCCGTCGTAAACCGTTACAAAATGACGTCATAGGCAAAAATTACTTACTGGTTTTTTTTTTTTGGAATTTTTATTGAAATAGTTCCCTAAGTAGGTATACAAATGAAGACTAGACTATAAGTAAATATACGATATTTTTTGCGAACTTTAAAGTATCTGGCGGATAATACCACCGACTGAAAGTGTCTGGTGACATCGATTATTTATTAGTTTTTAATGATTTTCTATCAAATGTACATAAAAATCAGTACTCAATAGGTATTTGGGTTATATGGGGCCAAAGAAAATTTTTGTTCCCCGAGGGCGCTATTTTGAATTCAGAGCGAAGTGAAGGATTCTATAGTAGAGTCCCGAGCGCAGCGAGGGATTCTAAAGTAGAATCCTGATCGTAGCGAGGAATTCAATATACGCGGCCCGAGAACAAAAAATTTGACCCCGAGTGACACACACTATTTTTCATCATTACCTATGAGAAAAAGCTATAATTCTATGATCACGTGACTTATCGAAGACAACAGCTGCTCAAACATTTTTGAATTTCAAGTGTTTTGAATTTCTGCAACGATCGCAGTAGTAATAAACACATACTAAAGCACGAACGTGGACCAATCAGAAGAGAGAAATGAAAACTCCCATGGGACTAAAAATTATATTTTGCTCCCGCTATCCTCTGAAGCCAATATTCGTTTTTCGAATAGGTATGATGAAAAAGTTTCTTGTCGGCTCTTCTCAGCAGAATCTGTATTCTGAACCAGTGGTAGTCTCGAGTCTCGACGTGTCAAAAGATTCACAGTTTGGCCTACACGAATAATTTTGAATTTGAATTATATTCTAATTATACTAATACTATGAAACTTCTGCATTGAGGTGGTTACATGTTTGCAGTTATGCACCTATACTTACTGCTATTCGGGTCGCAAGGACAGTAATAACACTCCAAAGTTAAAATAGCAAAAAGCACCAAAACAGCGCAAAACAAAATTAAAAATGCAACAGTTCTCTTTGTGCCTTTTTTAATCTGGCTAATTGACGTCTAAAAGTTCATAACTGTCCGGTTTTTGTTTGCTATTTCAATACATCCATCGCGATTCACATGCATAGACGCTTTTTATGTGTGGGTGTATTGCACAAGTGCGCGACTGTGTGTGTAGAATGCAGGGGTGGTCACCCCCATGTTTAAAATAGGGTGGTGCTATGACTCATGCGATATTCTTTATAATTTTTTTGTACCTATGCTGTTTTGGTGTCAGAAGTGGAATGGAAATCTCCCATATTTTGTTGGACCAACTACTTTAGACTAGTCGTAGAGAGCCGCTGAGTACAGGGGGTATAAGACCGAGGCATGTGGAAGTCTATGCAAGAGACCTATGTTCAGCTATGGAAGTCTGTCGCTTGGTAAAGAAGAAGATGCTGTTGGTAGTCCGTATCATGGTCATGACTAAGGCACAATACCTGTTTTCATCAACCATTCCTAAGCAACAACGTAAGTAGGTGTAGCCCCTAATGTCATTTTCATCGTTAGGTATTCCCTAAAGGTCCGTGAAAAAGAAATGGACAGTAAGCATCGCCTAACTTAGCTTCGGTAGCCTATAAAAATTAGGGAACGTCAGTGAAAACGAATATAAGTGGAATGCCACACGGGGCGTTAGAGTATCGTTGGCTACGTATCGCCGTTGCGGCGTCCTAAATAGAAAATCCGCAGTTGGTCGTATCAGCACGAACCACGATGCGCTGCGGCACCGCAACTTTATCGGAATTTTTTTTATTTTTTTTATTCGATGACAAGATAGCCCTTGACTGCGATCTCACCTGATGGTAAGTGACGATGCAGTCTAAGATGGTAGCGAGCTAACTTGGAAGGGGTATAGCAGTGTAAATTCAACCCATACCCCTAATCGGTTTCTACACGCCATCGTGCCGGAACGCTAAATCGCTTGGCGGCACGGCTTTGACGGTAGGGTGGTAACTAGCCACGGCCAAAGCCTCCCACCAGACCAGACCAGAGACAATTTAGAAATTATAAATTCCTAAATTGCCCCCGCCGGGAATCGAACCCGAGACCTCCCAATTATAAGACCACAGGGCTCACCACTGCGCCAGGGAGGTCGTCAAAGTCAAATACTGAAGATTTTTACGTTTTCAAGTGGAAAACGGCTGAACAGGTTTTAATGATATTTGGACAACAATATACATAATTACATATTAAAAATATGTTATGAGATACCACGGGTGACGTTATCGCGTCATGACAATATATCACGTCAGACGTTTTAAGTAAACAAAATATTGAATATACTATGTATGATTTGAGCCTTGGCTCGCTTGGTTTGGAGTTAGGTTCATCTAATAATGTCTCTCCCATAGCTTGATAATCCAATGTTATCGACAATCTAGTGTTAGAGTATAGGCAAAGTCACAGTAAAACTGAAGTTATTCTTATCTGTCGACTCGATAATGCCTGGCGCTAATGCGTGCGCCACACTAGCCAGTGACTAGGCCACTCTGAGTCGATTTGCTTTAGTACGCACTCGGCATCGAAAGGGAGCGGTAGTGTCGCAATCGCTCCTCGAAGCCGGTATTAAAATAAATCGGTGTGGAAAATACGCGTCCATTTTTCACTGTCCTTAAGATTTTTACTTCTGGAATTTAGCTTATAAATACAAAAGTGGTTAGATATACCAGTGACTTTTATCCAACTACTAGGTTTTCTATAGCATTCCTATCTTTTTAGTTCTCAACTATGCGTTTCTACTAGAAATCTAGTGCGCTAATCCAATATACAAGGTGTAAATGTAATCATCGATACGGCAATCGTGCTTATCGGTCAATTGAATTTAGTTGCAGTTTGTACGAGTTTTTAATATTTCAGCTACTACATTATCGCGTTTGTAATAGTACATATTTTAAGGGCGGGTTTGCATTATTCTAGTCGAATTGAATTCCAGTCGCTAATTTTTTTCATCCGCATTCCGAACTGTCTATCAGTGCTTAGTACCTTTATTATCGGATTTTTGTTAAAATTCTTAATTTAAGATACGTTTCAGTTTTCGGTCATTAGTGCACGATAAAGTACGTAATTAGTAATTACCCCTGGATCCATTAAGTTCACATGAGCGCAGTATTTGAATGTATGCCGTCGTCTACACCCATTCCAGTATTTTATAGGCTACTGAGTATGTAACTTGACGCAATGGAATTTACACTTGACTCATACAATTGAGAGTAGCTGTTTACAGTCGCGGTGCATCTAAAAGTAGATTTCTAATCCACTTACTGAACTTGATTGCTCTATATGAAGTCAGTGTACAGGAATCAACTCAAAATATTATCTAAGTTTTTGAGACAGATTTTATTTTTCACACGAGTATTCGCCACTTTATCTCAACACTGGACAACCAAGTGCACTCATGCAAAACACCTGCAGACTAGATTTGATTAGTCTATCGCATAGCTGATCTTCCGTAGTCTTGTTACTGGTAGTTTCTACTTGCTTTACACGACAAGGCGGTCAATGTTATAATTTCACTGACGAAGGACTTGTCGAAAGAATTTAATTATGCGACTGTTCCAAAGATGTTCCCAAATAATATTTTTATGTAATTTAACTTTATAATGTACATAACTTGGTGTCAATAACTTCGTCTAGTGATAGGAATGGCTCTGGAATTTAACCAATTATTTTATTTATTTAGTGTTAAACTTTATTTCTAAATCTGTAGTATGATACACTATTTTTTTCTATGTACTATAAAGATAGTACATAAAAAACAAAATCACTTAACTCAGAAGTTTCACCCCCACAGGGCGCGGGTTACGAACACGATCGTTAGTATTTACCTGTAGCAATACAGCACTGGTATAGGTTGCTGGACTGAAATACTACTAGAGTGATGTGAAACAGTTATAAATAGCTGTTTTGTGTACCTTTATATCGATTACCGCTTTGTGGTTCGAAGGCCTGAAACGTTTATTATTCGCATGTTGTATTTCAATTACTTTAAATGCCTTTGTTCAGTTTTTGACCGACTTCAGAATAGAAGAAGTCCTTTTTAGAGTGTACATACACCATTTTTTGTTTGTTTCTTTGTATTTTTTTATATTCTCTCCTTCGATGTTCCACTGCCAAGGGCTAATAGGTAGTGATCTTATGTTCCTTATTCGCCCTTTCCGCTCTTTCACATCCTTATTAAAAACGCTGTTGTAATGGGAGTTCCCCCTCTATCGATATGTGATAATGGTTAACAGTTTGTGAGTCAACATATTGTTGCGCGTCGTGAATCTGATTTCTGCACAATTAGCATTCTTATTAACGCTCTGTTTGTCTTCAATTGTGATGCACTTTAATGCACAATACACAAAAAGCAACAATGGTAGAGATTCCTGATAATACATAATTATAAACAAGATAAAGTTACAATTATATGTTATAGAGTCAGTCCACCGCATCGATCAAAGTGCTTATCAAGTTTGATCTTAGGCTGAAATCTATAAAACGAAATAGATTTATGTCAGAGCATATTAGCAATCATTTTTAGACAATTTCCCTGATCACTAACAACTAAATTACCACTACAGAATCTGCACAGAACCTTTAATTTGATATCTTACATTGTCTGTTTAGGTAGACAATGGGGCGAAATAATAGACTAGAACTCAATCCTTTAAATCTCTTTTTTAGATAAATACTATATGATGCCCGCGACTTCGTCCGCGTGGATTAAGATTTTGAATTCCCGCAGGAACTCTTTAATTTTCCGGGATATAATGTAGCCTATGTGTTAATCTTGGATGTGAGCTATCTCCATTCCAAACAGCCAAATCGGTTCATTCGTTAAAAGTCATTGAAGGAGTATCAAACACACACACAAACTTTCGCCTTTATAATATTAGTGTGATCTCACGCAAGTTGGTATAACGGCGTTGACGTTGGTTATATCCTTCAAGAAGTTGACAATTGCTGACTGGTAATGTAAACCAATGAATATACTAGTATGGACTCTTCAAACTGGAGGGGATAGGAGGATATTAGTCAACTTCAGCTTGGCTAATATTCTTTAAAAAAAAAAAACTATAATCTCAATGTGCTATTTGGATTATAAGTATGACGTCAGCATCAGTTAATAGTTAACGCTTAACGCACAGTGAGCATAACATTCGTGATTTTTTTCTTTTTGTCGTTAGCAGTCATTAAAATTCTTCATCCGCTAGCGTGGTCAATGTGCAATGACATTCGCATTGATGAAAAAGAAATTCCAACCTTCGTTCGTTGTAATAAAGCTACATTTTATATGGCATTAATAACATCTTCCTTTTATAGTGCATGTGTTGGAAATGCATTCAAATGCCGTTACGGTAATTTTAAATTATTATCTGTAATTACTGTTCAAATTCAATCGTAATCAATAAGAAGTCTTTAAGACAAGAAAATAATCAAACAAACAATATCACTTTGTTTAATTAAAAAAAATGTGTGAAGTTGTTCGTAAAACATTCGTTTCGTTTAACAGGATTTTGATATATGTTTATATGTATTTCAGATTCATATCTAACTAGCTGATATGCATATATTATGTTACTAGCTGATCCACCTCGATGGTCTTTTTATATAGCCCGCTATCAAATAGGTCTAAAATAGTCTGTAACTTTCTATGTTCATCTTCTACGTTTAATCGAACCGTTTTAGCTAAACAAATGGAGTTTTTATTTAATATTCAACCCTTGGTAGCGACCATCGAATGTCATTTAAAAATTAAAAAAAAATCCCCGTTAAATTAAAGAAAAAACATTTTTTTTAAGGAATAAAGACCACCCATTAGGGCTGTCATGGGAATTGACGAAAAAACACGTCATACTGTTTACATTAAGCATTTTGATGACGTGATCCCATAAGATCCTCTAACAAAAAACTTTCACTTCAAAGATGTGCGAATAATGAATTCGTTCCAATTTCTTTAGTACTTACTACGTATGGTATAATATGTATTTAAAATTCTCTTTCTCTACCTCATTCCAACCTTATTCTGAAGCGTAATATGAACATACCGTTGCGCGTTTAAAATCGTCTGGTCTCTCACGGAATGCTATAATTGCAAATTTTACCACGCAGCTGTGTTCTGCCTAGTTTTTGCTGTTTTCTTGCCATTCCAATCTTCTTCGTTTTTGCCACGTAACTCGCCACAGATTTATTATGTATCGAATATCGATCTAATGAAGCGAATCGCGCAGCGGCCTCGTTCAGGATTGCAATCATCTTGCCCCATTTCATTGGAGGCTTAAATTGGATTCCCGTTGGAAACTTGTTCTCTTTTCCGTCCACTTTTGTTCTTATTTTTCTTTCAAGATTGCGCTTCGTAAAATAGTTCTAGTTACTCTACAAATCGCAAAGTTCGACGTTTACTTGATTAATTTGCTAGCTTTTGAAGATTTAATTAGATTTAACGTAGATTATAGATTTAATTATTTTTTTGTCGTAATGAAATTAGTTAGACGTCACGAAAAATAATTTATTATTTTTATTCAGATACTAGCTTTTGCCCGCGACTTCGTCCGCGTGACTTAGGTTACTCTTTTTCCGGAGTAACAGGTCACTTTCCTTGCCATCAGAAAACCCGAAATGTTTTCATAATTTTTTGGTTTTTGTGAATTTTTCCGATATTTTAAAAGTTATTCTGCTATTTGGGACGGAGACAAATACAACAAACCAAAAACCATGAAAATCGGTCTAGCTGTTCTAGAGTTATAAGTGTTAGATCAAACCCGAAAATCAAAAAGTATCCTATGTCCGTCTCCTGGTTCTAAGCTACCTCCCCACCAATTTTCAGCCAAATCGGTTCTGCCGTTCTTGAGTTATAAATAGTGTAACTAACATGAATTTCTTTTATACATATAGATGTACATAAACATAGTACGTATTCCTTAATACCGTGATATGTACATCTAAATTTAGAGATAAACATATTATTTGAGAGCGTTGATATAACGGTCAATAAAGCGTACAACTCGGCTCTTAAAATAAATTGCGCGAAGCGGTAAATGGTTCGCATTTGTTAATATCCAACATCTGACCCATTTCGTCTGGTCCTCGTATTGGGAGTAATGGCCAGATAATCGAGGCTGTCGCTAATGCGTACGTAATTGTATTTCATAATGACAGTTAATAGTGTTAATTTGGTTCACAAATCTTTAAACAAAACTCTATCACCATTATTCTCACAGAAATAGATAGTAATAGTTTCCATTTGTAGAAGGTTTTTGTTTGTCATGCTAGGAAGATTCTGGTTCTAGATCACCATTATTCTCGCAGAAATAGATAGTACTAGCCGTCTGTCTGTCAGTCTTTCCATTTGTAGAAGGCTTTTGTTTGTCATGTTAGTAAGATTCTGGTTCTAGATCACCATTATTCTCGCAGAAATAGATAGCACTAGCTGACTGTCTGTCAGTCTTTCCATTTGTAGAAGGCTTTTGTTTGTCATGCTAGTAAGATTCTGGTTCTAGATCACCATTATTCTCGCAGAAATAGATAGCACTAGACGTCTGTCTGTCAGACTTTCCATTAGTAGAAGGCTTTTGTTTGTCATGCTAGTCAGATTCTGGCTCTAGCCTCTAACAAAACGATCACCGGTTTAATTTTCTTCAAGTCTCGTGCGATCTTTAATAATGTTCCTCAAAAAGTCGTATAGTCCTGAAACATTTTCACTTTTTAAACGTTATTAATAACAATTAAAAACTTTATCCATATAAATAAATCAATTATCTCTATAAATATAGTTGAAAAGATCACCGTCATTTGTCAAATAAACGACGACGTCTACACTAGAAACACTTTTAACAAATTACACTCATTTATAACTCATTAACTACAACTCGGTAACTAACTACACATTTGACACATATGATTTCTAAAATCTTAACGGTGTAATTTTATTAATCTATACAAATAAATAAAATTGAAGTGTCTGTTTGTAATATCAAAATAACAGCTTTTTACTAAATGCTAAGAGCTTTAAACAAAAAAATTTTTTTAAAATTTTTGTCTGTCTGTTTGTTTTTTGCCGCTAATCTCGGGAACGGCTGAACCGATTTTGACGTGACTTTCACTGGTAGACAGCTGATGTTATCGGGGGTAACATAGGCATATACTTTTTAACGGACTTTCGAACAAGTAGTTATGTTTTTCTTCTACCTATGTATATCGATATCTCCGTGATTTCTAAACGAATTTGCGTGAATCTTTTTTTAATCGATACAAAAACTGTGCTAGATGGCATAAAAAGTTCAGGTTCCAACTCCTTAATCCTGATGCTGCAGATATACTGCCCCCCTAAACTGTGCGGATTTAGGAACTGTGTATTGTGAATTGAAGATGCGGACGAAGTCGCAGGCGCCCGCTAGTAATAGATAAACAGTCTTTACTGTAAAAGCAACTTACTAACTTCTTGGTGTAAGGTCTCCACTCCAACACCTTGGGACTCCTAATTCTTAGGTGTTTCCTAAAATTTTGGTATTATTTGCAGGATCTCACGAATCTTTCTTCCATTACTTTTAGTTTATTTTTTACTAGCTGTGCCCGCGACTTCGTTCGCGTGGAATAGTGACTTTTCGGGCAGCATATTTTGAATTACATATACCGTCGACGCTCAGGCGCGAGGCGTGTAGTACGTACTCTGTACGTTAAAAATGTTCGCCGTGATTCTTTAAATTGACATAACTTTTTTATTTATGAACCGATTGACATGAAATAAACACTAAATGTTAAGTGAAGCTTACTACAATATATTAGCGTGCACAAACACACAGACAATCAGACAAACAGACAAAAAAAAATGAATTACAATTTCGGGTTCGGCATCGATATAATAACAACCCCTGCTGCTTTTTTTTTTATATATTTCCATTGTACAGACACCACTTTTCTACAATTTTATTATATGTATATAGATTATGAATACAAGTACTTAACGTTATTTTAAATCATTACGACGCGAAACTGTTTTCTGTATTATTATTGTTATGCATCGAAGAAATTAGGATCAACAGCTGTTGCGTGTTTTAACCTCGTTTTATACATTTCGTGTTATCGTGTAGATAATATATGGTAATATTTATTACTTATTCACATACTAAATGTTAGTTAGTAGCGCTTGTTTATATATTAAAATCAATATTTTAAAACTTTGCTCACGAAATCAGGTTAGGAATTGTATAAAATATAATACTATTTGCAACTGACTAATACAATTTATCGTAGACTATATGAATATATATTTCCGTATTTCTAAAAATCGGTAACAATCGATTTGGTGAATAAAAGTTTATGATGAATGTTCTAATCGCGAATGGCGAAGATAACCGTCTTTTATAATCTACTTCTGTATTTCTATTGTTTTTGTTTTTACCGCAACTTTATTTCGTGGTTCCAAAGAAAGAGTTTTCTCTCTTTCGGAAAAAAAAAGTATTTTTAAATTCCTACGTTATTTGTATACTTTTAATAAAATGTTAATCTACACTTGAGGGAGATATCCGTCCGTTTTTCTTATACAATATTCAGATCATCATAAAAAGTCTTTAGTGCAGCTTTTGAAGTATTGACTATTATATTATACTAGGTTTTGCACGCGGCTTCGTTCACGTTGTTAGATTTTTCCCCTTAGGGATTGAATTTTCAAAATCCTGCTCTTAGCGTATGCCTATGTCATAATAGATATATTAAAGCTTTATCTGTCCAGTGGTTAGAGCTGTGTGCTGATAGATCAGTCAGTCAGTCAGTCACCTTTTCCTTTTATAAAAGAAGATTACATCTCTCTTGGCAGATAAATTCCTCTTTTCACAGTTATATCCACTGCAACAGGAGGAGGATTTCTAGATTTTTGGTTTCTATACAGTCTTGGTTTTATCTTTTCGTATCGGCGAGGCTGCAGTAAAATCCTTTCCGAATTATTCAGCCATTTTATAGTTAATTCAAATAAATATTTAGAAAACTCCACGAACGCAGCACTAAACATTCCCTTTGCGATACTCAACGTCAGCTCTTAAGGAAATTAGTTCTGAGAGAAATACCAAGACGTAAGTACGATCCAATTAGTTGAATACTGCACAAGTTGGCGAGAGATCTTTGCTTACAAGTACAAAGGTTTGTTAAAATGGCCACGTTTTACACGTAATATTTAATATTTACGTAAATAATACTTTCATCGTGGGATAGTTAATTTTATGTAGCAGTAAAAGGATAATGAAAACTACACAAGCCAAGCGATAGTTAGTACAAAGTTATAGGCCTATGGGAATGGGTCAATCATAAAAGGCACTTCGATTAATGAGAGTGTATTTGGATTGTTAAATGTAAAAATATGATACTTATATATTTTGCTGCATGCAAGTAATAATAGTAACGTTCTGTTTTAAACATAGATCAGTTTAGAATTTGGGCGATTAGGCGTCTGTCTATAAGCGCTTTTTGTGGAACAAATAAAGACGTAGTGTGTTGCTAGCTTTACTAAGTAGCGATGTTAATCATAAAATGCTGTATATTGTTTAAAACAAATAAAGTCATGACAATCTGAACAAAAACAAACAAACGCTGTTATAACAACAGACAATGATCTGAAGAGATCAACGACACACCAACCAACGGCGTTGCGTAGGAGTTAGTCTATTTTGATTCCGATTATGTCCCCGTCGCGTTTTCGCATTGGCAATATTTATAGCTTCCTCTCTTTCTGATACAAATTGTGCAATAATTGGCACGAATGCTATGTATTCTTTACTGTTGTGTGCCAAAAAATACACGTGCGCGTACCGCAGAAAAAGTTCGTCATCTTGATACTTTTGTGACATATTTTCACAAACACAAATTCACAGTTATATGTAATTTAGGAACTAATACTGAAGCTTAGTAGCTTGCAGCTGTTCCATTCCTGTGATATTTTTTATTTCAGAGTACCGATGTCAGACCTACTCCTTCATATTGCATGACTACTTCTTTCTTTGTCCTTTTTACTGCGAGGAAAAACTCGTGGAGATCTATTCTTTCTGCGTTAGATATGTTATATAATTTCTGTACTACTTCTGTACTACTTTTTCTTTATTCTTTTTAGTGTAAAAACTCGTATAGAGCTGCCCTTTGTAGGTTCCTGAAAAACGCCATCTTTCTGCCTAATATAATATGTTCCTGACGATAAAACGTTACATTGCAGTTCTGGTTTAAATATTATAGCGTTAAACTTTTGCTGTACAGGTACAATGACTCTTAGAAATTTTTATAGTGTAATAGTTTTTAGTCTAGGAATGAAATGTTGGATGAAATTCTGATTCGATTTGTTCGTCAGGTGCGACTTTTAGAATCTAGCACTTTTGTTCGATTACTTATTTCTTTTCTTTGTTTATGTTTTCACATGACGATGTTTGTTCCTGTTGTGGTTTTTGTCATTCCTTCTTTATTCTTTCCGAAACTTTGTACGTGCTCCTAAGTGCAGAATTTTCTTCAGCTTATCAGAAGTTTAATTTCATGGTTATTTAAAGTTTATTACATTTACAGTTTGCTCATTAGGAATTCCGTCTATTTTTTCGGCGTCTGATAGCTTTTTACTTAAGAAGTTAAATATTAGTCTAGTTTATCGCGATATAAGTAGGCACTTTGGTTTTTTATGTTTTTGGAAACGGAAGTGAATTTTACCGTAGTTTGACCCGTAAACGTATAGTACCCGGTAGTAAATATAACACGGCTGGCTTCTGTCGTGCGAAGTGACAAACCTTCACATTGGAGTGAATGAACAAGTCGTATACGTACCTACTGGTCTCGCCCAATGTGTTGTTGTTTGTCGTAAACTCGTAAGCACTTTATATATCAACATCATTCCCCCTTAAGTGGAAAGGAAAAGCAAAAATAAGACCAGGCTTAGTTACTTTGTTGAAGGTTCTTCTCAAACCAGGGCGTATGTTGACGTAGCTTATTTTGAGTTTTTAGTTTTCGTGAAAATTTTTAACCATTAAGTCGTTATCTTGCAAAATGATAAAAAAGTGTATCTACAGTCAATTGATTCATTATTTTAGTGGCATCTTGCAGGTGCGGTGTTTTCATAAACTTTATATAAGTAACTTGCAATAGACTACTTTATTTCATTAGTGAACTATTTAGTGGTGGCATAGTGTGTAAAGTGTTCGTGCAGTGGGATGGATAGTGCCTGTTAGGTCGCAGCACGTATAATGTCGAAGACTTTGAACGCCTACAGAATGTAAGTATAAATTCTACTAGATAAATCTGGTGGAAGGCTTTGGCCGTAGCTAGTTACCACCCTACCGTCAAAATGTGCCGCCAAGCAATTTAGCGTTCCGACACGATGGCGTTTAGACGATTAGGGGCGTATGTACACTGTCATATCCCTTCCAAGTTAGTCCGTTACCATCTTGGACTGCATCATCACTTACCAGGTGAGATCGCAGTCAAGGACTATCATCGAATAAAAAAAATGAATTTGTACTGCATCGAATCTGCCAACGGGCAAGAAGCTTAATCAAGCGACGCAGTGGCGCCACTGGTGTGGCTAGTCGCGCCTCTACAATTTTTTTTAATTTAAAATTCTTTTGTCATCAATAAAGCAAATTAAAACATTTTTTTGCGCTTGGTCAATGACGGTGCAGTCTAACGCATATCGGAGCTCGCAACCATTAGCGCGGATTTACTTGGAAAGGGAGTATGGTAGTTTTAAAAAAATCCACATCTCTAATCGGTCTCTACACGCCATCGTGGCAGAACGCTAAATCGAGGTGTTTTGGCGGTAGGATGGTAACTAGCGACATAGGCAAAATCATCAAGGACAACTTGGAAAGGGGGTATGGTAGTTTTAAAAAACCCACAACCCTAATCGGTTTCTACCCGCCATCATGGCAGAACGCGAAATCGCGGCGTTTTGGCGGTGGATGGTAACTAGCGACATAGGCAAATTCGTCAAGGACAGAGAGGAAATTATTTATACGATGTCGTCCTCCTTCCTCCCGCCCTTGAACTTTGAGCTTTGAGAGGGATTACGCAAGCGCTCTATATCTCATTTGAGTCAACTCATGAAATGGATATGGCAGCCCCATTGTATACATAACTAAGAGCCAATTCCACCAACGATGAATAACGTTTAACCGTGGAATAAAGTTGATATTTTGGGCAGATTTTCAATACAAGAACTGTCAGCACGCCCAATTTATTCCTCGGTTAAACGTCACTAAACGTTGGTGAAATCAGTGTGTCGATTCTCTAAAAATTATTGCATCAGTGTAACGATCGCAATGGCCTCTGATTGGCTGAATTTATGGCGTCTTTGCTGCATCAATGCATTTTAACCAATAGCGGGAGAGTAGCAGCCAATCAGGGGTCATTGCGATCGTTACACTGATTGCAATAAAGAGAATCGACACGCGGCACTAAGTCAATAAATTCATCGTTCGCATGTTCTATTCATTAGTGACTAAATAGTCAAGCTGGATAAATAAAGTTGTTATTCGGTCTTTATTTTGTTGTTACAAAATTCTATTTGAAATCATACCTACGCCTTCTAAAATTTTGACTTAATATTCCAATTCAACGATTAGATAGCTCTTGATCTCACCTGATAGTTAGTGATGATATCATTTTAAAGACTTAAATGGTAGCGGTTTACTTGGGGAGGGGACAGGGTAAGAAATCGTTGTTCTATGTATACCCTTAATCGGTTTCCTCACGCCATCATACCAAATCGCTAATTCGCTTGGCGTCCCTTTGACGGTAGGCTGGTAACTACAATAGTCCAACTGTTAAGTGCGGAAAGAAAACGAAAAGGTCGACGATTCGATCTCCACCCGTACACTATTGTCGTACCCACTCCTAATATGAGCTTACCGCTTATTTGGAGGGGAGAGGAGAATATTTACCAAGTTCAGCTTGGCTAATATGCTATTTTAAAAAAGGGACCAAAGCTACCCTCTGAAATACGTTTGTAATAATAAATAATCAAGTGCGGACATTCGATGTCAGAACCAATTTTAGTGACATATCAAAACACAAGGATTCCACAAAGGATAGCTTTGTGGAATATCGTTTACTCGAGGTAAACTGTAAACTTGGCAACGTGCCAGAAGCAACTGGTTTATGTCCAGCTTAAATGCATTTTGTGGTAATTTTGATAACATCACCTTCAGATCTTTTCGTGATGGCAAAAATAAAAGAAGGCATCTAAAAAAGTTACAGTCCACTCTCTTCGTCTACGTACTTCTTTTTTTTTATTTATTTATCAATAGACATCCACTACCGAGCATCTCTTGTCATTTATTTATTTATTATAAATCAATTATTGTTCTCACACCTAGGGCATCTGGAAGAAATCCACATTTTGTAGCGATGAGATGTGCTTGTACACGTCCTTTCTATATTTAAATTTAGTTTTTAAGGTTATGATGTACAGAATAAGAAAAAAAAACAAAGGTCTCTTGCTTGGACTCTAGCAGGTCTCGGTCTTGGGCCGCCTGCATTCAGCTGCTCCCTGTTTCTCATCTGATATCGTTGATCCACCTAGTGAGGGGTCTGCCAACGCTACGCTTTCCGCTGCGGAATGGCTCTAACAGCTTAGTACCCCAACGAACATCAGTTCTGTTCGCCCCGCCCGTTTCCATTTCGTGACATTCCCTCGACCTTCGGTAGCTAAGTACATATAATTCAAACTTAGATCGAATTCTAATAAAACAAACCTTTCTTTGTAATGTCAAGATATAATCATCTTCCATTAACAATGTTTTTCTTATCTTAACTAAAAGCTTCCAAGAGATATAAGATAAATCTTCAATCCCTTTGTGGCTCTTCCAAACTACGTCGGCCTTTGTGAATTGTGATATTATATAAGGCGAAGTAAAGAAAGCCTTAGACGCAGACCAGAAGAGATAAGATATTTTTTTGTTTTCAAAAGGGTAACTGCTGAATTTTTTACCAGCAAATTATACTTTCCAAATCGATAATAATAGAGTCCTATTTATAAGAGTCACGGGTTTGCGGATATTTAGCAAAATCATGAAAGGAATTTTATATAAATGTTTGAAATGTTTGACAATTTAAGCCATATCTACTCAAACAAGCAATCTACATTTAAGAAAATTTACTGAAAAGGAAGAAATAAACAGAAGCATAAACATGACATGACGAATGAAATACATTGAGCATTTGAAACTCCAGTCTAAACAGCAAATAAATCCAATCCTTTAAGGATTTAAGCTCACTCGAGCATGAACGGAATTCAGAGAGAGAAAAGAGAAAGAGGGCAAAGAGCTTCATGAACTGAAAAATTCAGGCGAATGTAAAACAAAGCATACCTAATCCAATTAGGGCGGCGTCACTGTACCGGACGAACGGTAGGGTAATCGATGCGTCTAGACAAACTGGGGAGCAGAATGGTGCTTTAAAAAGACCCCACATCTCTGAGAATGAATTATTATCTGTTATTTCAAGTCTGGACCGTTGATGTTAGGAACCATAGATACATCCATTGTGTACATCCAAAGTGTCTCCATTTTATTTGAGACCAGCTTCTGCTGGAATATAATGAAATGGAATTAATGAAATCCCTTGATAAAATCCCTTTGTTTTCCAGTTTAAAGTGTCTTGAAGCAGGCTTCAGAATGTATCTCTGCGTCTGTGAATTCAGTTCAGTGGCTAAGCCACAAAAGTGTGAGACTAGACTTTTATATTTTATGATATACATTGACATGGATATAAAATAGGACCTCCATATAGAAATCATTAAAAAGTTGATTGTCATGACCTTACAAAACCTTACTACTAATTGTACGCAAGTCTTTTTCGCCGTACGATAAGTTTCTGAAATGGGCATTGGAAATCGGTATAAAATAGGACCTTCCTCTGGAAATCACTAAAAAGTTCCATTGTCATCTTACAGAAACTCTATTCATCGCGATTGACATTATATTTCGCAATTTCTATAGCGGAACTTTATTTTACGTCTTATTCGCCGTACGAAAAGTTTTTGGATCGATTTTCGGCGTTGTGGCGGAAAACGACACAACGACAAAAACCATCATTGCTTGGGTCAAAACTTTGCATATTATTTTGTGAATATCATCTTACACTTGTGGAATCGCGGGTTCGGATGACACAAAGGGTCCGGCAAAAGTCTTATCTACTTTGTAATAAGGGTTATGTATATCACTGGGATACGCTTAATTTACCTTTCAACGTTAAAAATAAAAACATACAAGTAGAAGCACTAACGAGAGACACGGCCATTTTGTGTAAACAAACTGAGGGCATTCGAGTTGCGAAGGGGAAATATGAATTCAGTTAAACACTTGTTCACGTCCTTTTGTTTATTTGTTCAACTGCAATCCCAAGTTTTTGAGTGAACAAGTGTAAATGAAAAATTTTATTTAAAAAAAAAACTTAGTAGCTGGCTACAACATCAGACCCTGAATATCACTTAGGGTCAAAAAAGTACTGGTTAAAACGAATTAAAACAGCTCAAACTCGTAATGGTTACGTCGTTTTATTACAGAGTTTCTATAGCCACCTTCCAGCTGCTCTATCATGATACTCTTAGATTATCTTGGAACGTTCTGCATGCAAAGCGGTTCCGTGCTGACCTGAGTGTCTTGAGGAGGTTGTTTTAGTCCGTGCGAGTCGGACACACCCTGCTAGAATGCAGAAGTCCGTAGGAATTTTTTCCTCCTCGAAGAAAAAAAAAAGATATTATCTAGGAATAGAACCCTTGTCAAACGTATGAATCAAACGAACCCAAACTCGGACGTAGTTATGTGGTGTTTTTAAAGAGTTTCTATAAGTAGCTACCTTCCAGCTCCATCATCAAACCTTGGATATCATCTAGGACTAGAGTATTTGTCAAGGAGCTTGATTAAACGAGCCTAAACTCGACTGCGAGATCAAATCAGAAATGAGGAGATCCGTAGGAGAACCAAAGTCACCGACATAACTCAGCGAGTCGCGAAACTGAAGTGGAAATGGGCGGGGCACATAGTTCGACGAGCTGATGGTCGATGGGGTCCCAAGGTGCTGGAGTGGCGACCCCGAACCGGGAAGCGCAGTGTTGGCAGACCCCCCACTAGGTGGACCGACGACATCAAACGAGTCGCAGGGAGTCGCTAGATTCAGGCGGCGCAAGACCGAGATCGGTGGAGGTCCATGCAAGAGACTTATGTCCAGCAGTGGACGTCTATAAGTTGAAGAAGAAGAAGAAGAGAAGAAACTCGAGCTTACGTCATTTTATTGCAGAGTTCATATCATTTTTTAAAAGATTCTTTTTGGTCTACCGTGATACGTGATATGACTTTAGAAGTTATTTGATACGATCGGTCTGCTAATCACGTCTCTACTCCGCTTCGCTTCAGCGAACAGACACAGTCTGGCTCGCGCTAAAGCAATTTGCAGACGCGCAAACCTCTCAAGGAAATATCATTTCCATTAATTTGATCTTGACACTTTCATAATTGGAAAATGGAAAACTCGGTTCCTAATTCACCCTTTTTAATTCATTTTAAGACCCTGGGGTGTTGAAATAGACTAGAAAAATCGACAAATGAAAAAGCAATAGATCAAAAATTGTAAAAAAACTTTTTACAATTAAAATTTTTATGAAGAAAATTGGAAAATCCGTCGTATCGATTTCATTCGTACAAAATGTAGCCTATGCCAGCTGGACCATAATAATGAATCGATCGACACCTCATTTATCAAAATCGACTCAGTAGTTTAGGCACGACGGTGGAACATATAAAATAGACATACGAGTAGACTGCTGAAATGATAACCCTTCCTTTTTTTTAAGGAATATTAGCCAAGCTGAACTTGACTTATATCCTCCTCTCCCCTCCAAATAAGAGAAAAGCTTGTGTTAGGAGTGGGTGCGACATTGGGGCTCGAACCTGCGACCTTTCAGTTTTCAATCCGCACCTTATACTGTTGGGCTATTGAGGCTTGACGGCTTTGACGTAGTCGACCAAAAATATACATCACTGTTACCGATTTGCTACTTCCAGTTCCTTCATCAATTGTTTTTTTTTTTATTTAACGCGAACTCATGTGAGCAAGTTTTCACGCAGAATGTTACTCTGGTTCAGTTTTATATCCTTGTAAAGCTGAAACAGGTTTTACTTGGGAGGGTTGTCGCCCTTGGTAACCATGGCGACGGGGATATTTTATGCGCCTCGCGTCGACTATTACCTACCCTTTGGGAGGGGTGGGGGTACGAAACTTCGGCAAGGTTATACTTGTACCCTCTGTTTCCTATATAGCAACAGCTTAGTTTAACTTGTCACGTTTCAAATTATATTCTTCGCAAACAATGATCGCTGACTTTGTTATTTGTGCTAATTTACTTTAATCTAACTTTGTAAGTTAGATTAAAGCAAAGTAAGGTAAAGCATTTCCATTCAAGTGATAAAGTGGATTGGGCTGCATATCTTTTACTAGCGGACCGCCCCGGCTTCGCCCGTGGTACATATAATTATAGCTTATAGCACTCAGGGATCACGTACATATCTAACGGTGAAAGAATTTTTGCAATCGGTCCAGTAGTTCCTGAGATTAGCGCGTTCAAACAAACAAACTCTTCAGCTTTATAATATTAAGTATAGATAACGCTACTACTTTAAAATACTTTATTACGCACTAGCTAAGTCACGTTAAGTTTGATTTTTCAAATCCCTATTTTATCCCTTTAGGGGTTGAATTTTCAAAATTCCTGTCGTAGCGGATGTCTACGTCATAATAGCTATCTGTACGCCAAATTTCAGCCTGATCTGTCCAGTGGTTTAAGCTGTGCGTCGATAGATCAGTCAGTCACCTTTTCCTTTTATATATTTAGATGAAATGAAATGATTCGGCAAATATATCTACACTTAACCTTCTACAGCCAGCTTTTCCATGCATACCGCTAAGGTAAATCGGAAGTGCATACGTATAGCGTACCTACATGTGTAGTGCACTTCCGGTGCCCCGTCTCACCTATAGTGTCATTGGACAGTTAGTAGGAAACTTATCAGCACTTCCTACATGGCGGCACTGTAGCCAAGCTAGACATGAATAGCAATAAACCTAGTAATAACTTTTTTACGTGCAGGCGCGATTGGTCCAATTCTCATTTAGTCTAAGTCATCTTTTTCGCAGTTAGTCCAAATCGCGATTGTTCACCTTTTTTATATGCCTTTGGGTACCTAATTTGAGTTTTCGTTAACAACAAGAAGGTAGGTATGAATAGAGCCTTGTTTACCTACATGCAAGTCAAATAACCTTCATCCAATTAACAGTTGAATTGCACCCGCAGAGATGTAGATTGTAGGTACTTGTATATTCTGCGCCATGTATGAAATTATAGGGATTTTATTTTTAGACCTTCAATGAGTTGATGCGACAGCCGACAGGATGACGGCAGGTGATAATTCCATGTTTGTGTCACCATTTTGTTTGGAATGTATATTTACATCTCTTGTAGCTTCATTTTCGAGTATAACCTTTTTTTTATATATTTTTAGCGAGCAAACGAAAGCAAAAAAGAAAAACCTGATGTTAAGTGATTACCGCCGCCCATGAACATTTGTAGCACCTGACACCTGAGGCACCACCAATGCGTTGCCGGCATTTTAGGAATTTGTTGGTCCGCCCCTTGAATAACCCCATGTTGTAATTTAGTGGGAACACCGTCGCAGTTCTTTTGTTATTTAATGTTAGCTTATGACAATCTGTTATTCATCAATTAATTTAGTGTGACTAATGGCTGTAATGATGTCATACTGGTTTGTCATGATGTAATGATTTTTAACACGATTATAGCCGGCTCTTCTCAGCAGAATCTGTATTCCAAACCGGTGGTAGAGTCATGACGTGTCATAAGAACTACAAGTTGGGCTACATGAAATAAATAAAGATTTTGAATTAACTATTTATCTTTCTTACGTACATCAACGGTCATCTTAAACACTTAATTCTATTCAAACTTTTACAGTTATGTGCGCTTTAAGCCATAAAATAATATCACTTGCTTCAACGAAGGAAAACATGCCTGAGTTCTCTATTATCACTAGAAAAATGGTAACCGCACTATTCAAATGTGAAAGAATTTAGATAAAGTTTATCTTTAAGCACATAAGATATTATAAGTAACGGTTTACGTAACACTTGGACCAGTTTTCTGAGGTCGAGTGTAGGTATACCTGTTTTCCATAGATTTTAGAGAAAACTTTATTACCATTACTTAATTGTTTTGTGGCTTGTAAACATCTATCATGTGTTATTGTATTGTTTCTGAACTACTTACATAGGTATTATGTTCATCTCACATCTTTGGGGCCAAAGCGGCTTAATCTTTTTACATTGTACAAATGTACATTATGTCAATGTTGTACATGGACAATCTGCAGTTGAATTATACTAGGTTCGGGTTCCCTTCTAACTCTGATTTCGCAGAATTTTGTAAATCCTAATTTAAAACGGAGAAAAATCGAATAATCCAAAACTCTACATACATAACTGTGCTGTACATTTTCGTGGAAGCTTAACTTTCAACCAAAATAAAAATGTACCTACACGAAGTTGGGGGGTAGGGGGTATTTTCCGCCTTACGTGGTGCAATGCGAAAGCAATAAAGTATTCGGGATCCCCTTGAGGGATTTCAGCGGGTTTGTTGCGTATCTACGTTTGTTTGTCAGCATTTTTATGCCGTAAAACCTAAGTCAAAAAGGGCTTTATTTGAACGCCGAAGTTCTAACTTTTAATGTCCTTTAGATTCTAAGTAACAAGAAAGTGAAGTTTGCAGAGATAAAAAAAACTCTAGGTAGTCGGGGGTTGCTTAAAAACTTTCATAACAGGATTGGCAAATTCCGTCCAGCTAAAACTTTAAAACCGAACTTCGACTGATCATCAGAATCCAGGGATAACTTATTCCAAACTTTGCTGAAAAGGTAACTTTTCAAAAACTTGGGTTTTGCCAAGTAGGTATTAAAGGAATATTTAATAATATGGTAATTTCCAATAAACTTCAAAATCCAAAATTAATAACATTTCATGTAGGCCGATTTGATAAGTCAAACTCTACCACCGCTTTTCAAAAAGCATATTCTCATAAGAAAACTGTTAGAATATTATGTAGCAAAATAGATAGTAATAAAACAGCCGATTTTAGAGAAAGGAAGGAAACACAAATTATTAAGTTTAAAACTAGTCGAAAATCTGATCCCATAACATTCTGTTCGAGGTCTTTTTCAAAGTCACAAAAACGTTTTCAGAGCAATAAATCAACAAAATTCCAAAGATGTTCAAAGTACTAAAAGTTATCATACCTATATGAATTTGAATAGGTATAGTTGAAGGCTTGGAGACCTTCGATCATAGAATATTTTTTCTTCTGTGATCGAAGTTGAAGACAGATAAAACTGAGGCTGCCCCGGGGTTTTTAAAATCTAACTCCACGCGGAAGAAGTCGCGAGCGAAAGCCAGTCTATAATAAAATTGAGGAAGCACATAAAATTATGTAATTTCCAAATCAAAACATGAGTAGTGTAATCGAAAGTATTTAATTTATGACTATCCCCATGATGCCAAAGGACGTTAGAGCTATTGACCCATATCTAAATTGTTAAACGATTTGCATATTATGCGATTTCCTGCCGCATATTCTCACGTTGTGCTGTCGGACATTTCACGATCGAGTTCGAATGTTCTGCTATTTTGCTTCATGATAATCCTATTTATTAGCATCAGCAGCTTTCAGTAGAGCCATTGTGTTTTAGAGTATTTGAGTTTCTCATACTAATCTCATAAATACGATAGTTTTGTCTTTCAATCACGCAGTAACGGAGCAGCTGACTCCTTGCTGACTTGGATAGACTTGATTTTTTGTGTAGTAGATCTTGAGAATTCCATAGGATACATTAATTTATCACGCAATTTTACCTTTTTTTGTTGGTTGCTTCCTGTTATGTAATCGATTTCTAATCAAATAACGTCATTTTATGTGTTTCCCCAATCTGGTCTTAATCTTGTTTAAGTCAATAACCTGATTGCGGTGAAATAATCTTTCCAATTGGATTTATTTTAAGTAGCTAAAATCTTATTATAATATTGGCTGAATTAGTTTGAGGTTTCCTGATATTGAGGGTAAGGAATGATTACTCCTCAATTCTTTATCATCATCAGCCCATCGCCAGTCTTTATTCTACCTTAATTTATGTTCTAGATTTGAATGTTCTCAACATAGTTCATTCTTATTCTTATTTTCAAAATAGGTACTTGTGTCTAGGAATTAGTCTTTGTTATTATTAGGACTCACCATTTTTGTTATTTCATATGATTGTATTTTTTATATTAATTTTATAGTCTTAAGTTCTCTGTAAGTGAGCAAATTGTTCTTTGAGAATATTTTTTTTAAACCTAAATCTAGGAAGCTATTACCGTTTATCGCCCATGTTACTACCAATACCATCTTTGGTTCTTCTTCGGCTTAAGCGGGGTCCTCTTTCCGGCATACTTTTGCCCACTTTGCCCGATCTTGTGTCGGATACAGAATTTCTTACAATCATTTCAATACCATCTATGTTTTACAGCCTAGTTTTAGAAATAATTGCCGGCAAACATACAGCTACATCCGTCGATAGGTCGATATCGTGGGATACAACGTCGCACCCCGTTTCGGTTTTGCAATTCACTTCCTATCTATTGTCAGGTCAATTTGGGATATAGGACACAGTGATAGTATGAGGACCGAATGTACTAATTTCAGTAAAAAGTAGAAAAATTATCCAGTATTATGTAAAAACATTAAAGTAAGTACTTCTATTATTAAGTATAATGAAAATAAATTGTTATTATTGTCGTTACCTTGTATTTTTAGTATGGGACGACTAGTACAATGCACTGACGCTATATCATAGAAAGGTGGCGGAAAGTGACTGAATGAAGAAGGATGAGGACTTTATGTGATGACAGTCACTAAAGTGCGCCTATGTCTAACAGTGGATGTCCACAATCTGCAATATCAATGAAGCAATGAAGCCCGTGATACCACTTTATGCCTATTAATATTGCGCTGTTCGTTTTTACGATTTTTCCAATCATGAATTTGCATTCCATTCAGTCCGTTACTGTCAATATTTACCAATTATCTCTTGCGCCGTTCATCAAATTTCACAGCTTCTACCGTTCGCGTTCCAATTAAAGCTCTATAATTCGATTTGCTATGCCCAAGCGTGTATGTAGCATGCAATTTTTTATCCTCCGTTATGTAGATATCATATAAAAGCATACACTCAGCCCTAGAAAGGATTTCTATACTTTTTTCCTGTTCTCGCAAACGAAATGACGTTCTAGTCAACATTATATTTAGAGTCCCTGCAGACCACAGACTTTTTATAGTTTGTCCGTCTGTTTAGTCGGCCGCTTACTAACTAACGCTACTTTCATGATGCAACCACTCTCTTCAAAATTCGCTTAACAAGTAGCAAATCGTTCAAGAGCAGTCGACCGACCATCAACTGTTTAGTTGGCTCAGTGTGCGCGCTAGTAGCTTAATCTGATCAAACTATCGGCCGATAAGTCTGTGGTCTGCGGAGACTCTTACAAACACTTCAAGATGGTTAGACTCTGTGAGACAAGAAGACATCGTGCACATTATCTGCATTAATATCAATAAATTTTCGTGTTCCTTTCATACGTCCATCAGAAACCTGACAGGCGTCCGTTGCATTGAGTCCAGCTCCTTTCTTTGGTTACTTTATAATGACCGCTGGTCAATCTTATCAAGATCTTATCTCAATAATCCAGACACTCTTGTGTCAAACAGGCGATTTCTTTTACGATAACATTTAAACCCCAAACATTTCAAGTTTCCTACTAATATTATAAATGCGAAAGTTTGGATGTGTGATGGATGGATGGTTGTTACTCAATCACGCCGCAATAACTGGAGCGATTTGGCTGGCTTTGAAATTGGCACAGAGATAGATTATAGTCTGGAATCTGGAATAACGCATAGGCTACTTTTTATCCCGCAAAATAAGAGAGTTCCCGCGGAAATTAAAAAACCTTAATCCACGCGAAAAAAGTCGAGGGTATCTACTAGTTTCAAAATAAGCATTCTTATGGAATTCTAGCTACTAAAATGATGGACCGATATCAATGTGATTTCTTTCATTTTGAAGCCTTCAACGCAATATTTTTTTAGTGCCAGCTATGTGGTTAAACGATTAACCTCATGAATGTGTTTCCTTTTTGGAGGCCTACGGTTCGATCCCAGGCTTATAATGCGATTCAAATGACAATAGGAATGAGAAGCCGCCATTTTCTGTTTCTATCTCACTCAGTGTAAACCTCATATGAGCAAGACAGAAATATAAAATGGCTGTTTGACAGTCCTATTCTCATTTGAATCGCATCAAAAAGTCGCAAGTCTAGAATCTACCACCGAACCTGTGAACGGTACTTATAGGTATAGACTTAAAGATGTAATGTCATACATGTGTCCTTATCCAGTGACACGAGACGCTAAAACCTGATCAGTATCGTTTCTATTCCAAGGTTCCCTTCACGGTCGCCCGCTGCTACTTCGTTTCCTTTGTTTTTACGCGCTGCAAGTATTTATAGACGGAGTCTGTTGGCATTGCCTTGTGCAGGAAGGAATGCTGTTGCTTTTTACAAAAAAAAAAAAAAAGGTTAAAAATACCTGTTTAGACAATGCAGCTCTTAAGTTGTCTGTGAAATAAAATGTTGGTGCACTGAAGAATTTGTCTTTAATTTAAATTAATAAAAAAATACCGTATCTTATTCTGCAATTAAGCTAATATGTTTTTAAATTTATCTTGTGAAGACTCAACTAATTCTAATAGTTTAATGCCCAATTTAAAAATATTTCAATATTTCTTAATTTGAAAAAGATTTCATTATTTCGGTTTTTTAAGCCATAAATTGTAACAAACTTTATGTTTTTATCCTTTATAATTTGTATTTTCATCAGAAACACACTACGAACTTCCGACGTGATATTCTTTCGGGATTTTGTAGTATTTCTGGCCATAGATAGTATTAACTGTCAAATGCTTACCTACCGTGGAAGTTGGAACACAAATGATCTAAGCACTGAACTAATATCACCGAAATACAAATCTCATGTGCAATAGGTCTTTGAAGTTTTTACTACATTACAATGCAGTTAAAATGATGGGATGTTTTACAGAAACCTTTACCCAGAAAGTAAGCGATTTTGACCAAAATGTCATTTGGATCAGATGTACAGACTATGCACCAAGCTATCCTTTATGAATGCGCGAGAATTATTTCGTACTTTTCGAGGGTTTCAGTTGGTGGCCTTAGCCGCGAGAAGTCCTTTACATATTGAGAACGCGTCATTAACGATATTTTGTCGTTGTTCACAGAAAGAAGATCGAATCGCTGGGCAGGATGACGGCGATGACGCAGGAGGAGATGGTGGCGGGCGCGCGCACCGTGGCCGCAGGGCTGGAGGCGCTGCGGGCCGAGCACGCGCAGCTGCTGGCCGGGCTGGCGGCCAACACCGAGCACGAGAGCGAGAAGGTGGCGCTCGTGCGCAAGAGCATCGACGCCATCGAGCTGGGGCTCGGGGAGGCGCAGGTGAGACGCGACCCGGCACGCGAGCGGGCAGGGTGACGGCGATGACGCGTCGGATAAATATGTCATCGATAAAATAATACATGACGCGATAGACAGGTAACTTAACAGACGATCAAACAGTCAGAAATCAGCTGATATGACCAATAAAGCATGACGCGCTCCTTACTCTCGTACTCACTACATTGGTTCAGTATTCTTTCTCTCAGACTACATAATATTAGGCAGGTGTCTTAAGCTAAAGTAAATTAGATGAGAAACATTTCTTCTTTGTTTCAAATAAGCATTCTCTTTGTTAGCGGAATGTAATAGAAACATGTTATACATTTTTACTTGCAAGTTTTAAATATATTTACTTTTTCTACAACGCGGACGTAAGCGGTGACGGTAACAGCATAACTTAATAAAGCAAAAAACCTCCACAAATAGTGTTCGAAAAGTTTCAGCCGGCATGTTTGAAAGCAAAAGAGGCAGATGAAAAAAGTTCGATAAAATATGACGCGACAACCCTAGCCTGCTAGACTGCATATTTTACGAGCCAGACTTTTAAAGCGCACTATAAATAAAGTAGAATGCACTTTATTGACACAGTAAATCTCTACGTGCACTTACAATGAAAGCGGCCGTTCATTAAAATCGGTTTCATCTGTTTAAAGGCCTACCCAGACGACGCACTTTCCGTGCGATCTAGTCCCCTACGCAAAAAAGTTTGCATGTCTTACAAAAAGTTCGTGGCATTTGCACTGACTCGATAAAACTTGTCACGTACATATACTTTAAGACTGTCGGCAGAGCTATGTTTCTTTAGTGTCTAAAACGGTAACAAATAGCAAAAAAACCTTTTTTAAAAAAACACGTAACCGACAAACGTAACGCTTATGATTCTTAACTTTGATTTTTCAATTGTAGCACGGTTTTATTCAAACTTAACGCTCACGGTTCTTAACTTTAATTTTTAACTTATAGCACGGTTTTATTGTAAGTACGGTAACAACTTCCTGTGCTTAGTGCGTCGCTTACGCTTTTCTGCGAGAAACCGCTCGTGTGTTTACATTTTGAGATAGCTAAGGAAAAACATATTATACGGAACGGTCATGCTCGGAAGCGCAGAGACGATCACGGATTATAGATTTCCATGAGAGACATCTGCGTAAGCGCGTGTTGACGTGAACGATGTATTTTTTCGCACGGTTTAAGTGCGGCGCTGTGTGATGGAATCTGCTAAAGTACTAAGAACATTTTGTGTGACAAAATTTTCTCGCGTCGCGTTTTTTTTTTTTTAATAAAATATAACTCAGTTATCATTTGAAATAGTGCCAGATATTGCTACTTACGAGTATCTCTTTTGCTATTTTCATGGACTAAAAATTGCACCACGGATTATCGAACGTCTGCGCAGCCCCTAAAAGGAAACAGGGTTTTTTATTGCTTCATCAATTAGATAAAGTACGTAATGCCAATTACCATTATTGCTTTGTATGTAATATTCGGTCTGTAAAATATTGTTGCCGATAAAAATTTAATTGCAAATAATAATATAATCAATGAAATAATCGTTTGTTTTAAACAGGTCTAATATATATTAGCCTCAAATTCAAAATCATTTATTTCATTTAGGCCAACCTGTGGCCTACTCATAAATTCAGTTCAGTTCAGTGTAAGTTAACAGATTATGTTTCAACTAGCTGATGCCCGCGACTTCTCGACGACGATTGAAGGACAAACCAACAAACAAACACTCTTTTATAATACTTATTAGTGAGGATACAAAAACTATCAGAATGTCAAAATTCCTCGTTCAAACTTTAACCGGCGTAATAGGTCACAGATAATTTATCTCTATTCGCCATATTTTGCATTCGCAACGTATTGTATAGGAACTATTTATTTATTTTATTTATTGTCAAATTAGCATGGCAGTGCCGCTTACACTAATTAGACGAAACACAAAAAAGGAAAAAATACAAAAAAAAAAAGAAAGAAAAAAAGGGATATTAAGGAATAATTGAATGAATTAAACAAGTTCAAAGCACTCCGCGTACCTTAGTAGTTCAGAAACTAGAAAAGTCCACCCATCATTGAATGGATCCCATCGAGCATTCTTGTCCAAGAGCGCGTTGAAAGATGCCAACCACACTACCACACTTCACACTAATATTATAAAAGCGAAAGTTTGTATGTGTATGTGTGTGTTGTGTGTTTTGTATGTTTTTTACTCTTTCACGCTACGTCTTCTTCGTACTGGACGGATTTGGCTGAAAGGAGGTGGGTTGATAAGGCAACAAAATCCGCCCCTCATACACTCGAAAAAAAAAGTTCCAGATTTCGACAAATTATAAATGTATTTATATACTTGAAGATATAAACTTTATTTTAATATAAAGTTTAGGTGATAAAAAAAATAGTAAGTTACAGAAAATATTACCCAAAAAGAGAGTGTTTCTTTTACTTTTCTTACATTTTCATACATTTTAGTCGTTTTTTAAGCTTTGATTTAATATTTTAGAATGAGGCGCTCCATGAACCACGGTAAACGTAACTGATAATGATGCTCCTTTTTATAAGCTTTTATATGAGTATTAATTTATTTTGGTTCATGGAGCGCCTCATTCTAAAATATTAAATCAAAGCTTAAAAAACGACTAAAATGTATGAAAATGTAAGAAAAGTAAAAGAAGCACTCTCTTTTTGGGTAATATTTTCTGCAACTTACTATTTTTTTTATCACCTAAACTTTATATTAAAATAAAGTTTATATCTTCAAGTATATAAATACATTTACAATTTGTCGGAATCTGGAACTTTTTTTTTCGAGTGTATGAGGGGCGGATTTTGGGCCTTATCAACCCACCTCCTTTGGAATCGAGATAGCTCATACCCATTTTATCCCGGAAAACTAAAGAGTTCCCGCGGGAATTAAAAACGTAAATCCACCAGGACCAAGTCGCCGGCATCGGCTAGTGCACTATATTATAAGTGCTGCATGCTACACTCGCCTTTGATACCTATAGCTTTGTACTGCTTGCTGGCCTATTTTCCGAAGCCTTTCAACTTGTATCGTCTAGACGCGAGACCTACATTACTTGAAAGGTTTAAGTGAGGAGCATCTCAAAGAGGATGCTCGAAAGGGGCTGTTGAGTATCTAGAACATCTAGATTCAATGAAGGAAAGTAATAGGGTACTCACTAAAACTGAAAATTTATATTAATAACTAGCTGTTGCTCGCGACTTCGTCCACGTGGATTTAGTTTTTAACAAACCCGTGGGAACTGTTTGATCTTCCGGATTAATAATAAATAGCCTTCGGTTCGGTTCTTGTTCGGTTCTCGTCGGGTGACCGCCCTCGACCACCGACTCACCGCATCGCATTGTTCGCCCACTCTATTTTTTCTTTTTGCTCGGCTTTTAAGAGTCGTACCGAGGTGTTGAATAGCCTATAACCTTTCTCAAGAATTGGGCTATCAAATACAAAAAGAATTTTGCAAATCCTACTGGTAGTTCCAGAGATTAGCGATTAGATTAACTCTTGCACTTTATTATATTAGTATAGATAATAGTCCTCCCGACCGAATCCAGCCACGGCTTCCCATCTTTATCCATCTGCGTGGGAGATAATATAGTGCATGTAAAATATCACGTCAATCCGTAGCTCTGTTGCAGCGTAATTGAAGAACTATCAAATATACAAACATACTTTCGCATTTCGTTAGCGTGGATTTAGGTTTTTCTGTTCCCGCTGAAACTCTTTAATTTTCCGGGATATAAAGTAGCCTATATCCTATTCCAGACCATAATCCATCTCTGTGCCTTTCAACCAAATCGGTTCAGTCGTTGCGACGTGTAACGAACAAATTGAGTAACAAACATACAAACTTTCGCATTTAATAATATTAATAATAGGATTAGTAAGAATAGTTAGCCGTGTTCGATGTTTGGCCTTTAGAATGGAAACTGACGGATCACGCTATCTCTGAAAATGCCGAACCAAAAAAAAAAAATAAAAAAAATCTGCAACAGTTCTTGAAAAACATGATCCAACATGCACCCCTACGTGTGGAGATGAGATTGCAACCCTTAATCATACCGACACAAAGCGCCCGTGCGCCGACAAGGGGTTGTTGAACTAACAACTGCCCCCAGGGATGTTCTATTTTATGCATATGCGTGCATGCAATGGGGGCAGCTTTGTATATTTACTTGGCGATGTTTTCGGGGTTAATTGCCTATGAAGTAATATCGATTAGAGTAGAAATAGCCTAGCGAGCAGTGACAGCCTACTGTTTTTTTTAAATAATAATATTATTTAAACTGAATTTAACTTATATTCTCCTCTCCCCTCCAAATAAGGAGAAAGCTTTTGTTTTGAGTGGGCCTAAAAATTAAATTTAACTCTCGCTATTCTCTGAAGCCAATATTTGTTTTTCGAATAGATATTATGATGAAAATGAAATTTCTTCCAGCTTCCCTTGAAAGTGAGTAAGGTGAAATTATTATAGAGTGGTATAGGTCACATGTACTGTAATACCTACTATATAATATAAATAAATATTCCCGTTTTATTAAAGCTAGGTTTAATTTTAAGTTAACTCTTTGATCATCCTTGGTGAGATGACTGGCGGACCGAAATCCGCAGTTTTGATTTTGCACAAGTCTAATATTTCCTTTGAAAGATTTAATTAAGGTTAAAATAATAATACACTGGCTGATTGTGACATTTCCAGGTCACTTTTTGAAAATTTTGCCATATGTATATTTGATAAACCTCCACAATTATACACTTCCAAAAATTTGGGTTACGACTGAGTGGGTACTGATGGACTGTTTTGTTTTTTTTAGGTTATGATGGCCTTAGCCTCCCACCTTCAATCTGTGGAGGCAGAGAAACAGAAGCTTCGCACCCAGGTGCGTCGCCTGTGTCAAGAGAACGCGTGGCTTCGTGACGAGCTGGCCGCGGCACAGCAGCGTCTGCAGGCCTCTGAACAGAGGGTCTCGCAGCTCGAAGAGGAGAACAAGCACTTGGACTTTATGGCCTCCATAAGGTAACTCCCATCTGCAGTCAGTGTAGTCTACGTTTGAACATGTGTCGCCGTCGTGCTGACTGCGGCATAGTAACGTCTAGGTCTTAGAACAGAGGGTCTCGAAGCTGGAAGAGGAGGACTTGGACCTTCATGAAGTCTCTAGGACTAATTTCGCTGTACTAGCTGTACGGCAGTTCCACCTTTCAAGCTGTTTTAGAAGAATACTGACAGATTGTTAACCCACATCACGTAAAACTATCAGGGTATTAAAAGCACAGCACTGTCAGAAATAATAACTTCTTACTAGAAGGCTAAAGGATGTAAATCTGTATGCTTTCGGCTAGAACACTTCTATCTTGCTTATCTATAGTGTGCTCAAAACGAGACAAATATGTTTTGACATAAATCTGTCTCGTTTTAACTCTGAGTCTTGAGTCTGAGTAGAGCGAGAGTTCGGTCTATAGATTTCAGCCTTGTTAACCCCAGAGACTTCATTCAAAGGCACAAACGTCATTCCACATTAATTACTGAAACTGTTGATTCATTTGTTCTGCAGGAAGTACGACAGCGATATAACTGAAGAATCAGAGACCAGCCGCAGCGGACAGGCGGACAACAAGCGCGATGACCCCATGGTCGATCTCTTCCCAGATGACGACCACGAAGACAACAGGAATAATAAGTGTAAGCCAAATTTTATTCCTCCGTAACACAGGTCTAGTTTTTCCTAATTTTAAAATAATTTAAGACCGTTCTCCTTTTCCTTTTCTACTGAAGGCCAATTAAGATGGATGTTTTACCAATGTTTTAGTTTTTGTTTGGCTTTTATTTACAAGTTGCCAACTTCCTATTTTTGCCAACATTTTATATATTTTTTTTACCCATACCCACTCCTAGCAGAAGCTTTCCGTTTATTTAGAGGGGAGAGGAGAATATAAGTCAAGTTCAGGGTGGTTAATATTCTTAAAAAAATATATAGTTTATTCAAAGTACTTACTAAGAGTGGGTTTCAATCACTCGTCAAAGACGTGCAAGCGATTTAGAGTTCCAGTACGATGGCGTGTAGAAACCAATCAGGGGTATGAGTTGAATGTACACTGCCATACCCCTTCCAAGTTAGCCCGCTACCATCGTCACTTACCATGAGGTGAGATCGCATTCAATGACAATCTTGTCATCGAATAAAAAAAAAACCCTCGTCCTGGCGTTCTTTCCGAATAAAATAAGCAACTTGTTCATATGTGTTCCTCAGCCATGTCCCCAACGCCACCATCCCAGTTCGCGCAGCAAGTGAACGCGGGGTACGAGATCCCCGCGCGCCTGCGCACCCTCCACAACCTGGTCATACAGTACGCGTCGCAGGGCCGCTACGAGGTCGCCGTGCCGCTGTGCAAGCAGGCGCTCGAGGACCTGGAGAAGACGTCCGGACACGACCACCCGGACGTCGCCACCATGCTGAACATCCTGGCGCTGGTCTACAGGTGGGTCTAGTGTACCTCACAACCTGGGCATACAGTACGCGTCGCAGGGCCGCTACGAGGTCGCCGTGCCGCTGTGCAAGCAGGCGCTCGAGGACCTGGAGAAGACGTCCGGACACGACCACCCGGACGTCGCCACCATGCTGAACATCCTGGCGCTGGTCTACAGGTGGGTCTAGTGTACCTCACAACCTGGGCATACAGTACGCGTCGCAGGGCCGCTACGAGGTCGCCGTGCCGCTGTGCAAGCAGGCGCTCGAGGACCTGGAGAAGACGTCCGGACACGACCACCCGGACGTCGCCACCATGCTGAACATCCTGGCGCTGGTCTACAGGTGGGTCCACTGTACCTCACAACCTGGGCATACAGTACGCGTCGCAGGGCCGCTACGAGGTCGCCGTGCCGCTGTGCAAGCAGGCGCTCGAGGACCTGGAGAAGACGTCCGGACACGACCACCCGGACGTCGCCACCATGCTGAACATCCTGGCGCTGGTCTACAGGTGGGTCTAGTGTACCTCACAACCTGGGCATACAGTACGCGTCGCAGGGCCGCTACGAGGTCGCCGTGCCGCTGTGCAAGCAGGCGCTCGAGGACCTGGAGAAGACGTCCGGACACGACCACCCGGACGTCGCCACCATGCTGAACATCCTGGCGCTGGTCTACAGGTGGGTCTAGTGTACCTCACAACCTGGGCATACAGTACGCGTCGCAGGGCCGCTACGAGGTCGCCGTGCCGCTGTGCAAGCAGGCGCTCGAGGACCTGGAGAAGACGTCCGGACACGACCACCCGGACGTCGCCACCATGCTGAACATCCTGGCGCTGGTCTACAGGTGGGTCCACTGTACCTCACAACCTGGGCATACAGTACGCGTCGCAGGGCCGCTACGAGGTCGCCGTGCCGCTGTGCAAGCAGGCGCTCGAGGACCTGGAGAAGACGTCCGGACACGACCACCCGGACGTCGCCACCATGCTGAACATCCTGGCGCTGGTCTACAGGTGGGTCCACTGTACCTCACAACCTGGGCATACAGTACGCGTCGCAGGGCCGCTACGAGGTCGCCGTGCCGCTGTGCAAGCAGGCGCTCGAGGACCTGGAGAAGACGTCCGGACACGACCACCCGGACGTCGCCACCATGCTGAACATCCTGGCGCTGGTCTACAGGTGGGTCCACTGTACCTCACAACCTGGGCATACAGTACGCGTCGCAGGGCCGCTACGAGGTCGCCGTGCCGCTGTGCAAGCAGGCGCTCGAGGACCTGGAGAAGACGTCCGGACACGACCACCCGGACGTCGCCACCATGCTGAACATCCTGGCGCTGGTCTACAGGTGGGTCCACTGTACCTCACAACCTGGGCATACAGTACGCGTCGCAGGGCCGCTACGAGGTCGCCGTGCCGCTGTGCAAGCAGGCGCTCGAGGACCTGGAGAAGACGTCCGGACACGACCACCCGGACGTCGCCACCATGCTGAACATCCTGGCGCTGGTCTACAGGTGGGTCCACTGTACCTCACAACCTGGGCATACAGTACGCGTCGCAGGGCCGCTACGAGGTCGCCGTGCCGCTGTGCAAGCAGGCGCTCGAGGACCTGGAGAAGACGTCCGGACACGACCACCCGGACGTCGCCACCATGCTGAACATCCTGGCGCTGGTCTACAGGTGGGTCCACTGTACCTCACAACCTGGGCATACAGTACGCGTCGCAGGGCCGCTACGAGGTCGCCGTGCCGCTGTGCAAGCAGGCGCTCGAGGACCTGGAGAAGACGTCCGGACACGACCACCCGGACGTCGCCACCATGCTGAACATCCTGGCGCTGGTCTACAGGTGGGTCTAGTGTACCTCACAACTTGGCCGTAAGGTACATAGATCACCTGAGGGTAACCTCCTGGACTTTTTCTTAAATGCCACTTACAGTGGAAAAGAAAACGTCCGTAGTGCTCTCATCAATTTTTCTTGGTAATTTTTTCTAATTAGTTGATCGAATGTTTGCTTATTCTTAACAAAAATACCATAGGATATTCCTCCAGATAGTCAATGGCTAATCATTAACTCTTTCCAATAAGATGCCTATTCACTCTTGACTTGAAGGTACTCAAACTATTTATAGGTGGCTATTTATAGAATATAGGGCGGACACACCTTAGCGATTTGTTTCAGAAAGCGTTCTGATTTTCGATATAAACGAAACTACCCTTGAAATATTTCATTGTTCCTATGTTTGCCGCAGGGATCAGAACAAATACAAGGAGGCCGCCAACCTTCTGAACGACGCGCTCTCCATCCGCGAGAAAACCCTCGGCGAAAACCATCCCGCCGTGGCCGCCACGCTCAACAACCTTGCCGTGCTGTATGGAAAACGAGGTAAATAGTGGTTGCCTGACGGACCAATGCGCGGCAGTAGACGCAGCCCGGCCATCGATGGTAGCGGGCTAGTTTGGAAGAGATATGGCAGTGTACGTTCAACCTATACCCCTAATCAGTTTCTACTCGCCATCGTGCCTGAACGCTAAATTGCTTGGCGGCACGTCTTTGACGGTAGGGTGGTAACTAGCCACGGCCAAAGCCTCCCACCAAACTAGACTAGAGACAATTTAGAAATTATAAATTCCCAAATGCCCCCGCTGGGAATCGAACCCAAGACCTTCCAATTGACCACAGCGCTCGCCACTACGTCAGGGAGGTCGTCAAAAGCTAGATATAATCAGAAATAGAAGATACGTAGGAGAGCTAAAGCTACCGAGTTAGCTCATCGAGTCGCGAAGCTAAAATGGGAAAGGGAGGGGCACAGGCCAAAGAACTGATACTCTGTGGGATAGTCCGGAAGGACTTGAGGGAAGGGTTGAGCAATAGGGATGTTAACAGTAATCACAAATTAATGTTTACTGTTAATTTTATGATAGTTTGTAATATTAGAATAAATCACATTTTTGTAATTTAATATAACTTAATAAATTTATTAAAAATGATTTTAAATGCTATATTTATAATCTGATGTCACGTGACTGGAAACGCCAAGAAGAGCTTGTGACGTCACTAATCGCGAAACAAGCTGACGACTGTATGTATGCCATGAATCGCGACCAATGTTTGTTTGACGCATGACGTCATGTCAGTCACGTGACAGTTGTGGAGTGTTTTAGCGGGAACATTCAAAATTACTCTATTTTTGTATATTTTCTCATCGAAAATATTTTTAAATAAAATACATTTTTTTAATGTATATATTAAAAAAAAAAATTTTTAAGAATAATTTTAATTTAATCAATTCCGAAAAATTGTTAACATCCCATTGAGACGCATCAACATCGCCACTTTTGATGGAAGGGTTGAGCTATTGACACCTGCCAACATTGCTAGTTTTGAGGGAAGGGTTGAGCTTGAGACGTGTCAACATTGACACTTGCCCGTGTGCAGGCAAATACCGCGAGGCGGAGCCGCTGTGCAAGCGCGCGCTGTGCATCCGCGAGGCGGTGCTGGGCCGCGACCACCCTGACGTGGCCAAGCAGCTCAACAACCTCGCGCTGCTCTGCCAGAACCAGGTTTATTTATTTATTTATTTATTTATTTATTTAAAGACAAAAAAAGTGACACAATTTACACCATAATTCATAGACCAAAGCATTAGACTAAAACTTGTGGCTGGTGATTGTAATTGGCAGCCCAATTAGACCGTAGCCTGTGCTAGGGCTGTCCAAAATACATCCTCCGCCCAATTGTATTTAAAGTTAATTAAATTAAAAAAAAAATATTTTTTTTTGATATACCTAACTAAATTTAATTATATTTAATTATTATTATTAGGTTATTACCACATTTTGATTTTATTTCTCCAACTAGCAGTTCAGCAAACTTACACCCCTTTGCCAGAACTAACTGTATTTTAATTTAATAAGATGATATCCAATTGGAAGAATACCTCCAATTTGACTAATTTTCTTTAATATGCTTAAAATAATAATAATGTCCTCCCGACCGAATCCGGCTATAGCGTTCAATCTCCACAAAGATTAGCCATCTGCGCGGGAGATATTATAGTGCAAACACTGGTGCACTCTCTATTCCCTTACTCTCATAGTCCGATGGGATGGAAATCCGACAGGGCCGGAGGGAGATCAGGCGCAGGACCGACATCTTTATGTGCTCTCCAACTTTCTAATTCCGGGCTAGTACTGAGAATTTCTTGACAGAAAACCCCAATACATTTCATGGCCCGATCCGGGAATCAAGCCCGGGACTTCGTCGTCTGCAGTCGAAGTTGCTAACCACTAGACCAACGAGGCAGTTGGAGAGCATCATATAGTTGTAACCTTAAACATGACGTTTTGCAGAACAAATACGAAGAGGTGGAGCAATACTACCAGCGCGCGCTGGAAATATACGAGAGCAAGCTCGGACCTGACGACCCCAACGTCGCCAAGACCAAGAACAACCTCGCGTCTTGCTACCTCAAACAAGTAAGGATAAGTTTTTAATTTTTTTATTGAAGTGTTAACCTACACTTAAAGGAAATAACCTAATAGAACGAAACATATCACTAATTTCGTGGCTGACGTATGGTTCGGCCGTGGTGTAGCGGTTAACACACTCGGGCGCGATTCCCAGAGAGACGTGGGTTCGAATCCCGCCGGCCTCGGAATTTTTGATAAGTATTTATAAATCTATTAAGTAAGGACAAGGTTTTAGCCGTGGCTAATTAGAACCCTACCGGCAAAGACGTACCGCCAAGTGATTTAGCGTTCCGGCACGATGGCGCGTAGAAACCGATTAGGGGGTATCGGTTCAATCTACACTGCCATACCGTTCCAAATTAGCTCGCTACTATCTTAGACTGTATCGTCAATTACCATCTGGTGAGATCGCAGTCAAGGACTATCTTATCAATGAATTAAAAAAAAAGTTGCATGTATCCATGTGTGTAAAGCAGGGACTAAATTACCGGAAAAAGGAGAATGCCGAATTTTGTATGAGAGTTCGCCCATTCTTGCGTCTTAACCAAATTATTGGTAAAACATTGGAAATAACCTCTGGATTACACGATAAAAAAAAATATTAAGATATTCCATGGCAATTTTTAGAAATCTCCCTTTTAATGTTTCAGATATTTTAAGGTTAAGTTTGTATTAAAATACCTATTTTAATCTAATATAAACAAGAAGCTTTCCAAAACATGTAAGTACATAACTAATATATAAAAAGGAAAGAAAAAAAGAAAAGGATTTAGTATTAGTAGTATTGAATAAGTAGGTACTTTATAAAAAAGCTATAGACTTGCTAGACTCTACTTCAAAACTATAAATTAGGTAGCTCAGCTTAGGTGTGCTAATAAGTTTTGGCCGCAGCTAGTTATCTACTTGCCTACCAGCAGTGTGGCTGTGTTCTAGTTTGATGCTGTCTAGAAACCGATTAATAAGAAGTAATAAACAACAAAAACAAATGTCGTCAAAAATAACACAGAGACACAGATGCAATTAGGGTTGCCAGTAAAATAAAAAATATGTTAGCGATGTGCGAGTAGAAGTTAATTGACGAATTAAATCTTAAACGAGTTAATATGAGTTCAGTTTTCAACAACTCGATTCAACTTGGTCCGTGATCTACAGCAACTCGCATAGCAGGAGTCACGACCCACGCCGTGCATTTCACTCGGTTCGATTATCCGATCCACATCGTCCAACACCGTAATATTATTTTTAACATTGATAAAAATAATATTACAAGTGGAAAAAGGTGAAGATTATCTCTAATTCTTTGTTTTCCACTCGTTGAAAGCCGAGCGAACGAAGTACTAAAAGAATGTTAAACTATTAATTATTTAGAATAGTTTTTAAGACTTTATAGTATATTTTTAAAGTCTTAAAATACATACATACAGTCGTATATTTTACGATTTTTACACGTCTAGGAATGCCAAATTATTATTATCTAAAGACTGAAAAGTGACGCCATTATTACCTCTAAGTATACTTAAATAATAAACATTTCTGATTAATTAAACCAACAATATTTTATTCACAACAATACCTACATGAATAAACCTGGAATATTGTATCTTATTCGTAATTATGCTGAGGCAGTAGCTAACATACCAGTTTAACATTTGTAATATAGAATAATTATGTAGATATTTAGTGTGAATTAAGTTTTTTTTAACTTTTGTATTATTTCCTCTTTGTTATGTTTAAAAGGTGAATAAATGTTTATTAATTTAATTACTTCGCTGCGATACGATAATCTACATTGTTGTAGCGGCTATAAAGACACCGAGTCGACTCGATGTGCTACTCGTCGCGCCATGAATTGACACGGTGCCTTGCCTTAGTCGGTTGCATTGGTGCGCTGCGCTCTATACTGCTAGGCACTGGTTCGAGTTAACTCGGACTGTGGCTCGAATTGGTAGCCCAACTCGAGTAACTCGAGTCAAAAAATCCAACTCGTCACATCGTTAATATATTATATACGCTTAATAGTAAGTATATTTTTAGGAATCAATTGGAAAAAGAATATGATTTTTAATATATTATGATTTTTGGTTTTCATTCTTCTATTCCAGACGATTAGTCACCATTTTTCCCTTTAAAAAGGGAAATTATAATGACCTGGCAACATTTGGTCACAGAGTTCTTTCCATGACAAAATATGGCGTTTCTGTATAGTTCAAAACAAATACAGTACTTTTTTTATATATATCTTTTAAACGCCATTATGCTTTTGACTTTAAATAAATACATATGAAATTATAATTAAAAAGTTGATTTTTCCAAGACACGTCGTCAAGACGCTGAGTGACGCAATATGGGCGGGTTTCCGGCATTCTCCTTTATTTGATACTGCTACTTAGTGATATGACGGCATACCAATATATTTCGAATTAATTATTGTCCTGTTATGGCACAATCGTGTGCCTTCGAATCCTACATTACGTTCACAAGAAACTATTGTATTTATAGTTATAGTTTATGTATTTAAAATTCAAATTCAAAATTCCTTTTATTTCATGTAGGCCAACTTGTAGCTCTTATGACACGTCATAAATCTACCACCGGTTCGGAATGTAGATTCTGTTGAGAAGAGCCGGTAAGAAACTCAGCAGTTGCTCTTTTAAAAAAAAAAAATTTACAATAGGTAACAAAACTATGCTATGTATACAGTGCTTTCACAATGAAGCTTCAAAAATGCATACGTAGGTACACACAATCCAACGCATGTCAAAACTGGCAGATTCTTTTAGAGATCATTATTTTTACATTGGAACCCCATTGGGGCACAGCAATTATTGGGCTAGTAGAGAGTCGGACGCTGAGTTATTCATTAAATAAAATAAATAAATAATCATTCAGAATAAATTCCATATCATTACAATAAAAATAATTTAAATTTAATTAGTATCTAAGTTAGTGTCTTAAGTGTGTATTAAGAAAGTCATTTATTTTATAGTAAGCTTTGTCTAATTCTTCATCGGTCTTTTCGTGAAGGGGAATATAGTATACCTTTTATCCAGGAAACACAAAATTCCCGCGAAATATGTTCCCTAAAGCCTTGCCTTTCAAGCGAAATAGTAACTAAAGTGTCTGTTCCAGGGCAAATACAAGGAAGCCGAAACTCTGTACAAGCAAGTGTTGACGCGCGCGCACGAACGCGAGTTCGGCACCATTGATGGTAAGTGGTTACTACTTCTATTGGCGGCACTTGAACTTCCTGACACGTCGTATTTACAGCACCTGTCAAAAGTCAAAGTGCTTGATAAATTCTGAAACTGTAGTCGTATATTTTATTTGAAAAAGTCCCACTATAGTATTTAAGGAACTGCACAGACGACGCATTTTCTGTACGACTTGGTCTTGGTGGGTGAAATGTCTGCATGCCGCACAATATACCCCTTCCAAGTTAGCCCGCTACCATCTTAGACTGCATCGTCACTTACCATCAGGTGAGATCGCAGGCAAGGGCTATCTTGTCATCGAATAAAAAAAAATGTGACAGACGTTTAACATATTAACACATAACGTAGATGTACGTTAATTTATCGGAAGAATTGTGTGGTCGGATACGTTATAGAAGCGCAGAGACATTTATAGATTTTTATGTTTTTGAATTTCTATTTTTTTCACACACTTATATGTGGTGAGATCTGAATGAAGAGTGAATTGGCACCTAGGCAAACGCGTTACACTTTAGACCACATCATCACTTTCCATCAGGTGTGATAGTGGTCAAGCGTGTGTCTATGATGTATTAAAAAAAAGATTCGTCTAAAGTTTAGACTCTAAACGTACTACAGACATTTTGTATGCCTGACTTTTTCGTATCATGTGTATTATTGCATCTTCTTATTCTGTTTCCACTGAAACTACAAAGTGAGCAAAGGATTATCCGTCGTCTGTGCAGCACTTTAGCATAAATATATATCCTTATATAATTATACATATTTTATAATATTTTATTATACTTCCTTTTTATTTGAAAATTATTTTGATTTACGCCAAGCGCGCACTGCGATTTTTGCTTTCATTTTGTACAAAATCTAACAATCAGCGGTTTTTAATGCTACCTATGACAACTTTTTTTTAGAATAACTGAAAATAAATTCAAGTTTCTTTGTACTGTCAAATTTAAGGAAAATGCGGTGCGCGCCTAACCTTTTGAACCATTTTTTGTTCGCTTGACAGTTTTGTTTTACCGTTTCAGAATATATAGCGTCATTAAATAAAAAAACCAAAAAATAACAAAAAACCCTGCACGTATAGTTTCCTGCTGATTAACTTTGAAGATATGCAATAAGATACTACATTCCCATTTATATACAGATGTCACGTGTAGATATAATACTATGTATATAGAGTATATTATTAAAGTAAAAATAATAATTTTATATTAATTGTCCACTGGCAAGTATGGAATTTCTCAGAATTAAATAGCTACTGGAAGAAATTGTATCCAGAGTTATTTTTATCAATAAACATATCAATTATAGTAATTAGTATAATACTTTCATACTGAGAGTCTGTTTTTTTGTTTTTTTTTTTTTTCAAAAATTAACTTTCTCAGTGGCAAAAAATAACATTGTTTATAATAGTCTGCCATTGATCACAATAGATATAACTTGCAAGAATTTACTTTGAATAAGTGTTAATAGTGCAAGCTACTTACCAGACTTAACTTCTGAAAATTTTATTGCTAGTGGAAACTTTGCTTTAGACTTATTTAGTTCATTAAAATGTCATGACAGTTATTATATTGTACAAAACGGGTAGTCGCAATGACAGTCGTTATTTCAACATTATGTTTGTGACTACGATCCATGTACAGTCCACGCCAAACAACTTGAATACTCTCAACCATAGATGTATATGCATAGACCTCTAGAGGAAACAAAACGCGCTCGAAAAGACAACAGAATCTCTTGTCTTAAAAGAAGTTTAAAAAAAAAAAGTACTAAAGTTCTTCATTCCATTTTTTGTTCTGGTTTATTAACCTGAGTATTCCTGTGGCTACTCCTTGAACGTGATTGGTTGACACTCGCGTCAAAGCGAACCGCGGGGAACGCGCGGTGTTCATTGAAGTAATATTAAACGTATTTTCGTATACGCAATAATATGGGACAAGCATATCCACATACATCGAGACCGTTGATACCTGGCACTTTGCGAATCGAAGCGCCACTATGTTCAGAGTATTCATAAATATTAGCAGAACGGGTGTAAGTTCCTAAAGTTGTTGTGGTATACTCATTTTGTACAGTATGATTAGTTAAAAAATGTTTATTAAGGTTTTACAATACGGCTTGACGCACATTGGCCATTATTATCTCCTATGAAACTTTTCAAGTTAAAAATCCTGATGTTCATCCTCGTAAATATGCCAAACCTGAGATCTCGTACTCGGGTTAGCTGCCAAAAGTCAGCCGTTCAATTGCCGAAATGCTCGGGCTTTATACTTAATCGGCGTCCAGCGTAAAATATTCGCTATTGTGTAATGTCATATATCATATTATAATCATATTACTTGAACGAGCGAAGCGAGTTCTCTGAGTCAACTAGGGCGCTTGCCTACTAGACAGAGAATTGTGTCCGTCTAAATGTCTGTCAGAGCCCTATAACTTCTGAATTACTGAATATTAGAACGTGAAACTTGGTTGAAAATTCAGTTATATCCTGTACTTGAACAACAAATACATTAGATAAATGTTATAAAGAAACGAAATTATTTAATTTTAATGCGCCATCTATTAGCATTATTGTGAAGCTAATAGCTTCACAATAATGCTTATAGATGGCGCTGTGTCAGTAAAACAGTTTTATGTCAACTATTATTTTTTTTATTGCGTCTAATGTTAAAAGTTAATTATTACAATATATAATTAAAACTTTTGGGAATTATGGGATATCGCGAGGTCTCAGTTCGGGGCGAACCACTAGTATATAATTATATTATAATCGGCAAACCTCTATAATATAGGGCGCTCCCCGGCTAGATGGAACGGTGACATTCGGAAAGTAGCAGGCATCGATTGGATGCGAAAGGACAGGCACTTCCCACTTCCCACTAGGTGGACCGATGACATTTAACGAGTCGCAGGAAGCTGCAAGATGCAGGCGGCGCAAGACCGAACCTGTGGAAGACCATGCAAGAGACCTTTGTACAACAATGGACGTCAATCGCTTGATAAAAAAAATCAAATTCACCTGTGGAAGACCATGCAAGAGACCTTTGTACAACAATGGACGTCTATCGCTTGATAAAAAAAAAATCAAATTCAAAATTTTATTTATATCACGTAAACTGCGGTTTAATATGACAAACAAGTCAACTCTACCAAGGGCTCGTAAAGCAGACTCTACTGAGAGAAAGAGTCAGCAAGAATTCAGCATGTGCTCAAGAGATCTACGGTCAAAAGTAGATGATGATGACATTACAGAATAGCGAAAATGTTGTGAAAAATCTGTAGTAAGGGATACGCGACTTGATAACAAGGTTTAGGTCCAATATACATTTTACTATGGCTTTATCGTATTTCGAATGAGAGTAAAACGTTTATTTTCGATTTCCTCTATATAATCCAATAAATAAATAAATAAATAATAGGATTCAAGAATATACATAGTTCTTTTTTTCTGGAGTATAGTTTATTTCTTATTAGATCTCTTATTGCATTTGGTTAATACTCGAATTTTTTGGGTAGTGTAGAGAATTTATACTTTTGTTTTCTTCAGTAGTAAGTGGTAGCATGCTATAAAATATTGTTATTTATATAATTATTGTTTCGTCATACAAAATCTTCTGCCCTAAATCAAAACTTAGTAAGTGACCAATAAAGGATGAAAACATATTTCATAAGGATCATTTTAAGTATGTAATAGTTAAATATTCAAATACAGATACATAATGTAAAACTTATAAATGAGTATTTAGTTAACTTAAATACCTAATATGTATTGTAGGTGTACTACAACACATATTATCAATCATATACTTGTTTGTCATAAATTCGATTATTGTTTAGAAGGTCGGCTTCAGAATAAGCTAAATTGTAAACTAATTTTGACATATCTCTTATATCCTTTCATACTGTATGTTGCTGCATAATATATTCTGAACAGCTTACATACATTTTGATTTTGGGCAGTCCATACTTATAAATTTAAGCATGATTTTAGTTAATAAGATTGATTGTTAGTGCCAAATAGTAAATTTTTTTTTTCAACAAATAATATTTATAGAATATTGATATTGATATATTTTTGAGAGATGCATTATTTAAAAGATTGTATTTAGGCCGTTCTAGAGAATACGCAAAATAGAGGTGCAGTCATAAAGCGGCCGCTATGTGATGGTATTGCTAAATAATGTTATTTGACATCAAAAAGCGCTATAAAGCGCTCTCTCTCAGTTTTGGTGAAGTCATTCCACACTAAAGCGCCGCTTTATGACAGTATCGGTCTTCTAGGCAACTAGAGCTTAAGTGGTATAGAGTGAGTGCAATAAGTAAATTATAATTACTTTAAATGTGCGATATAAAATTCACTATACGTTATAGCATGCGCTGTATGCAACTTTTTTTGTGTGAAAATATGAATGCCATCGTCGATCGTGTCAATTTATATTTAGTGTCACATACACAGCTTCATTTGTATTGTCATGGTTAGCAATAAAATATGAGAGGCTCATTTAGTACTACTTGCCTATTTTATTATGTTACCGCCGTATATTGAAACATATCTTAGCAACGAATGCTGAGATCTATAGAATATGCCCTGACTTTGCTCGGACTCAAAACGAGACACAAATATGCTCTGACATAAATCTGTCTCGTTTTATCTCTCTTGAGTCTAAGCAAAGTGAAAGTGCAGTCTATAGATTTAAACCTAAGAGCGTCCTAAACGCTAAGGTGAAGTCTGTAGAGTGTGTTTTAACTTGGCTCGGTCTTGAGACAGACTAATTAAAACGAGACGCTTTATGTCCGGAATTAAATCTGTCTGCTTTAACAATTTATTGAGTCTAAACAAATTAAGGCTGAAATCTATTGACCACACTCTCATTCTGCTCAGACTCAAGACAGAGTCAAAACGAGATAGATTTATGTCAGAGCATATTTGTGTCTCATTTTAACTCTATCTTAAGTCAGAGCACGATCTATAGACCTCAGCATAAGAGTTATTCGTCATTAGTGTCTGAATTTAACATAAAAAAAGTTAAAAAAAAAAAAAAATTATTTCATTCAACAAAATATGATGAAGACAATCTGGACCTCTATAAGTTGCTTTAGTACGTTTCAGTATTGGGTAGTTAGTCTACTTAAATTATAAAATTAAAGTTTTTATTCATCACCAAAATAACAATTAGAGCATGAATAAATTCGATTTTTTTCGCGCGCTTACAATTTAGTGTAATTTAAAAATATAAAATGGACGCTAATTCTTTTCTACGCAAAACTTTACCTAAACTAGCACTCGTAGTAACTCGTAATAGTAACTCTAGAGGGTGTTAATAATATTAATAATTATTATGTTCTTCAATATTAGTGTAAAACATATTTTGACCAAATAAAAGTTTAGAAATTCAACCGCCGAGTTTCTTGTTAGAACGGCATTCCGAGCCAATGGTAATTGTAAATTTTTTTTAATAAAAAACCTACTTATTCTATTGTAATTTCTATTCTATTTTCGCCGCTGACAAGAGTAAACATAAATCATAAATACAATCGTCTGGACTTGCATGTAAGACAGACGTTACAAAATAAAAACATCGGGATATCATCATGCTATAGTGAAGTTTTGTTTGTTTAGTTAAAGTTTTGCATAAAAAAATTAACTCACCCATACCCGTAATATAATATCTTGTCTATGGAATGATTATTATTTCATAGAATCAAGTTTTAATATCCATTGAAGTGCAATCACTTATACCTTTTACGGTAAAGGTAAAATGTATGGTTGTGAAAAATTTTATTAAAAAAATAATCCTCTTGCATGAATATAAGCCAAATAGAACTTTGTGGAGCCAAAGTTCGAGCGGTAAAAGTTGGCTAAAAATTGGTAAGACTGAAAATATATGTCAATTGCGCAAAGAAAACTGCATTTCTTGCACGACTTGAAAAAGTAGTTAGTATCTATAGTGTAAAAATAAATTGTTTGTTAGTCTGGCTAAAACTCAAAAACGGCTAGACAGGTTTGAAAATATTATAATTTGTTTTGTTCGCCTTAATACTGGTGGTTAAAACCCAAAAAAAAAAATAGGCCAAAACTCAAAAAAATACCTGAAAAATCGAAAAAATCAAATTTGGTAATTTTGTATAAGAATTATCGGGCGGGTAAAAGCTGTGGGAAATAAAAATGTCCCAAATAACAACTGAAGCAGCTATCACAAAGTAGTAGAAGTGAATATAAGCAAAAAAGTACTGGTAGTTACACTGGTAAAAAATACGGGGTTCTTAGACTGAAATATATATAAAACTGGTCTTTTTAAATATTGTTTTGTAATTCTAAGTAAAATTGAAATATTTAAATAGTATTTATCAAGTTTATTTATTAATGTTTTCTCTAATTCTAAAGAAATTTACAAACATAAAAAAAAAAAACAATTTTCTTTTTACTTACTTTATTTATGTTTTATGTTCATGCCAACTTTTACTGCGCGATTTTTTTACTGTAATGGATGTAAATATAGGCTTATTAGCTTTTTAGATTAAAAAAGTACGGTAGAAACACATTTGAATCGCCTACCTCACTTCATACGAGTTTTTTTTGATTTGCGGGTTTTGCTCACGAGCACGCACCAAGCACGCACCAAGCACGCTTGATGGCAAACAATTATGTTGCAGAGCGCTTGCCTAGTCGATGCCTATTTACTGGTGTCTTGAGGTTACTCAAGTTCTAAGTGGCAGGAAACATTGATGACTCCAAACCTTTAGTGATTTAGCGAAAGCGTTTTTTGCACGAAGAGTGGAGGCTAAGGGCCTATTTCTCAATCATCTTCAAATCAAAACGAAAAAATTCGTCTACAAAGTCTGCTTGACTGTAAAAGATGAATAAATTAGACGTTTTGACAGATTGCCAATATAAAAACTGTCAAAACGTCAACTTTATTCGTCGGCGGTTGTGAATCAATTTTTCCTCGCATGCTCGCATGGCGACTTGCAAATGTGTTGCCTAAATGTGTACATAATATATAAAATGTATTAATGCTACATTTTACATATTATTATGTACACATTATGTACTTCATGTTGAGTTTGTAGAATTTTATATATGATACTATTTACGATAGAACTTGACTGTTACCGTTACTGTATGTCTCGATACAATAAAAAAATGATCTGTTATTTATTTTTTAAATTGATAGATCACCCGTTACTGAAATATATGTTTATAACAATTTTACAATAAAAATATGTATTTAAGTAGGTATACGAAGTTCTTAGAAACTCTTTAAAGTTTCACCGTTCGTTTTAATAAAGATAGAATTATAAATAATGCATTCGATTATATTTATGTTTTTTATTTAAATTTTGATTTGAATTATTGTACTGTTAATTCTTCAAATAAATAAATTCGAAATCGACACTACAATATTAGAATTTTATATTATTATTTTATTTACCTTATAAAAATACGAATGGAGTGTTTTTACGGAACTTGGGTGTTAATGTTTAATAATAATTATTATTATTATGCCACTTGGGTGAGAATAGGTGAGTGACACAAGTTTGGATTTTATATGCGTGTGGCACAGGTAGGAAAGGGGCCAAGTTATAATTTTTATATCTTATTACTTTCTTACTTTTTATATACATTCAATAGTTTTGCAACGATCTGTCTACCTTGTGTCACACCTTCCCAACTTGTGTCACATTTTTTATACATATATCTTTGACGATTATAATCTCTCCTAGACTAGTCTTAGTAACAATAGTATTTATTTTTTAACATAATATTTTAAGCACCTTTAATGTAATTTGCACGCAATAGTATAACGGTTCTATTTCTAAAATCAAAAGGTGAAGCCTCCCTTCTGTTCCTTTTTATTTTTGTATCAGTGTGCGCTTACACAAATACAAAGCTAAAGTTATGTAGTAATATAATAAATAGTACATATTATATTTATTTTCAAGCCCTTTTCATTGATTGTCTATGAAGTTCAATCTTAAGTTTGAACTTTTCAATTAATATAATGCAATTACAAAATAAATCTCAGATAACATAAAGTAAATGTCATTGTATTTTGTCAATCTCTTAAACGTTTCTTATTGATAAAATATTTGCTATATTAAGCTTTACAAATAAACTTTTCAAAGGGCCTTTGATGTCATTTAGTAAGTACGTGTGTGTAGTCGTCAAAGATGTGTGGTATTTTTTTTTAACTTTTGCTTTAGGCGAATGAATGTAAGTCTGTATGTTATTACAGGTGACAACAAGCCAATCTGGCAGGTGGCGGAGGAGAGAGAGGAGAATAAGCATTTGCAGAAGGAGAACGCTCCGTACGGCGAATATGGTGGATGGCACAAAGCCGCTAAGGTAAAGTCCAAAGAAAGAAAAAAAAAAAAAGGGAAAAGGCAAATGTTCCTTATTCCTTGAATGTTTTTCTGAACTATAAACTCGAATAATTCAATGAAAAAATTCTTATAAAAAACCGACTACAAAGACGAAGTCAATCCTAATATCCTCCCATATTTGTGGTATATTTCCTTCAAAATTGCACCTGTCTCGAGATATAGCCTATTCAATACAAAATAATTAGTAAAATGCTCACAATTGGCAAAAATATCGCGTATCAGAAACACAAAAAAATACAGTCGAATGGGGGGCTTTTGAGATCATGCTGCTTCTTTATCACCAATCAAACATCAGACACATGTCTCCTTTCACATTTCTCGGTCTTGTGAAGCCTGTATTCAGCAGCCCCTGAATCTAGTCTGATGTCATCGGCCTTTCTAATGGGGAATTGTGTCAACTAAATAGATGATAATTTACACAATGAGCCAGCCCAGCCGAGATGAGACAATTGACATCGGTTAAGTTTTGCGTAAGATTGATCCGGCTTCTTCCGCTAGGACCAGATCTGGTTCGAAGGACCAAAATCAGGTAGGACAGCAGTCTCTCCAGTATTAATCATAGATTAATTATAGAGCTCAGTGGGTTTTGCGGAAGACGGTAGATAATAATTACTCCTATAAAATAGAATAATCACATCACATAAACGATTCCGGCACAGTGACTGATGGACAGATGGATGGTGTCACGTTATTTGAGTGTAGCGGTATAATATCAATATGAATAATAATTCCAGGTGGATTCCCCCACCGTGACCACAACACTGAAGAACCTGGGCGCCCTCTACCGGCGCCAGGGCAAGTACGAGGCGGCCGAGACGCTGGAGGACTGCGCGCTGCGTAGCCGAAAAGAGGTTAGTTAATTAGTCAGTCACAATAGCCTCTTGGAGGTCCGTTAGATGATAGGTTTTAGTTGTCTCTTAAGTGATAGATTTAGTATTGTGCCTCAAGTGATATCCCGGATAAAAACGTGCTATAATAGTACATTATGGTACGAGTGTGGAACATTGGTGATTACCGCTAAGGCGCTATTGAGACCCGAGCCGTTAGGTGAGGGTCTTAAGATAGCCGAATGTGGTAATCATCAATACACACGTGTATCGTACGACGTTTTTCAACACATTTGTGAAGCAAATAATACTGAAATAGTACATCATGGTACAAATTGTGAAAACGACTTGTGAAAATTTCTTCGCAGTGGCGGGAAAATTTAATCAGTTTTCCGGAATGCGCGCGCATCTTTCAATGGCGATCGGCCATAGACTAAAAGAATGAGGTTTCTTTTTTTTTGGCTTTTCGCGGATAGCGTTTTAGCCACGTACGAAACTTTTTTAAGAACAAAGCAACTCACCAATAAAATAAAATAAAAAACTATAACTCACTTGTGAATAATAGTAATGAAAAAGTTACAGTTTGATTATAGGTGTCATTATGTGCCTAATTGCGGTGAAATTGGAGCCACTTTATGAGCAAGTGTGTTGAAAAAAAAATTTTAGTGTTACGAATTTATGAAAGTTTCCATTTTCGATTTGTTAGTTGCTCTATGGTCACAGCATTAAAATCTATCATCTAAAGGACCCCTATTATATTTCTTTTCTAGTTTTTTTTTTTTCTATTTAGATGTCAATCCCATTGCCAACGTTTTTTTTTTTTTGTGAGTTTTGCGTTCACTAATTGATAGTTGATTCGATTGCTCACAATCTATCTTAAAGTAACACTATCTTTTGTCGCGAAAAGGATAGCACTATTTTTAGACCTTTCGATTTAGTTTAAAAGCAGTGTACTATCGATCTAACACCAGTTTGCTGCCCAAGCATTTAAGACCTACAGAATATGTTTTGGCCTCAAGTTATACTATAGTGAACCTATGCAAGACTCACAAATCTTATCTGTTGACTGAGAGATTGACGCCATTTTTTCGTAACTTTAGTGACCAGAATAAGCACTAATATCGCTTCTCGTCCTTTTGGCTAAGATTAAAGTGTAATAAGCACTAATAATTTCAAATCATTAGTCAGTCAGTTGATAGAATATTTATATTGCGAAGCATTTAATTACTTCCCATTAATAAAATTAATGTCTAGAATTTAGATAGCTCATTCTGGTTTTTAGTCCGATAATACGCAATTAACGGACGATTTTTACATGACACTCACGCCAAAAGCTTAGCGTGCATTGTATTTTTAATAGCCCAAACAAAAATCGGCTCGTTAAGAATGAGATTTATTTCATCACAGTGAACTTAATTTAGTATCCGATAAATGTTAATTATAATTAATTATATATTATTGTTAAAATAATAATTAAGAGTTTCATGTAAAAAAAGTGTCCCTTGTTTTTATTATTTTTACTTTTTGAAAACTTATATTCAATTTAACTAATTAATATTATAGATTTAGAACTTAGTTTAGGAATTATACCTTGCATTATTATCTTTATATATTAATTACACAGGCCTGCGATGGTTTTCCCCTTTAAAAACTAATTAGCAATTTGGGTAGGTATTAGTTACTAAGCTACGAAAAAAATAATAAAAAAATTCCATCACGTAAGTTTTCTGAGAAAATGAATTTTCATTTTTCTTAGTATTACCGCGCATTACTAGCGTTAACTTCCAATTTCTTTAATTATAGTGCATGCTTGTAGAATTGATGACATTTAAATATTCACCTACCCTCATAAGTCATTGTTTGTCGTGATTGAAATCATATTATCAATACATATGTATCAACTACTAGATGATTCCCGCGACTTCTTTCGCGTGGATTAAGGTTTTTTATTCCCGCGGGAACTCTCTTATTTCCCAAAATAAAAAGTAGCTTATATGTTATTCCAGACTATTATCTATCTCTGTGCCAAATTTCAGCCAAATCGATTCAGTCGTTGCGACGTGATTGAATAACAAACATACATAGGTAAATAGGATGATACGATAGTTTTGTGATTTAATTCTGCTACCTCCACTTCATATTAACTGAGGTATTATAAAGCCATTTTTAAACGCACTAGCTAAAGACGGTACCTGTGTTAATTACCTTTGTGTTTTTAAGCATTTATCGGATTCCAAGATCAAAGAACGCATTTTTCTTGGGTCTGAAATAGGGAAGCTCATGCAAGACGCTACCTTTGAAAAAATCTTGAATAAAATCAAAGATAACGCTTGGAATTCAATTAAAGATGTAGTAATTTTTTTTTAGAAAACAGTAAAAGCCTATTTAGGCTTCATAATTTTATGACAATATAGTGAGTATTTTACTCAGCAACTTTCATAAAGTGGGTTGCAATACGAGTATAAAGTTACATTTTCTGCATTCTCAAATTGACCTCTTTCCTGAGAATCTTGGGGCTGTAAGTAAAGAAAAAGGTGAAAGCTTCTACTAAGATATTAAGGTCATTCAGAGCAGATACCAAGGAAGGTGGAACCCAAACATGATGGCAGATTACTGCCAGATATTGAAGAGAAATAAACCTGATAGAAAGCATAAGAGAAAAAGATGAAATAGAAGTTTTGAAGGAAATAGAAAAATAAATAATAAGTCTTTTTGATTTATTTAGTCTCTTTAGTGTTATTTTTAAATAATACTGTCGGTTTTTTAAATTTTAAATTCGTTAATTTTTGTTTTTTCATGAAATTTGTTAAAGTAACCTAAAATATGCATGTCATCTGATGTCATCAATAAAAAAAAAATCTCGACGTGCTAGAAAAAAATCAAAGATGTATTTTAGTTTACCATGCCTGGATATTTAAAAAAATAACATAATTATGGAAAGGGGAAAAAAAAAGTTAAATTTCGCAGGCCTGTGTTATTAATAATTATCAATTAACAACCTGTTTATTCGATTTTTTAATTTTTTACATTGTTATCGAAGTCAACCAAATTGTCTATCGTCAATGGTACACGAATTAAAATCGTATAAACCATTTTGCACGCTGCCTAGCACGTCCCGCCTAATGTAAGTTCATGATGAATTTATGTACTTAATAAAAAATATTTCTTTGAAATTTTTGGTTGGTTGGATTGGCAGATTTATTTAGGAGTAAAGATCCGATATATTCGGATGCATATCTAAAGTTAATTTTTGATTATGAAAGTGGCTTCTCAGAATATTTCTTTTTCTCGGGATGCCAGGAAATCCAACTATGCATAACAAATTGGATGCATATAAGACTTACGCGAAAATATTTTATGGAATATTGACTTTTTTACTGCTGCTGGTTATTATATTCAACACAAATGAATGAAAAATTAAATTAAAAAAAAAATTATGAATGAAAGGAAAATGCGATTTTAGGCATTGGACATGGTGAAACAGCCTCGATCCAGAACCGGGCGCGGCCCGCGCGAAGCCGAACCGCGCGAAATCGAAGAGGTTAGACCTTCATCGCCGACATCCTAAGCTTTTTTGACCTAAACCTCCATTTACCCAAAAAAAACCTTCCCAAGTTCGTGACAAGAGATGGCTGTAAAACAAACCAACGGGTTGGTTCCATTTTTTCAGTCCCTTGAACCCTCTCCCGCAGTGATCAGACGAATTATGAAATGAATTTTCGTTTTTGCATACATGCCTGGTAGAAAGGCAGTGATTCTGTACTTACTGTGCAATTTAGATGAGATCTTTATTGCAAGGTCATTAAGCATTAATACAAGGAAGAAAATAACCAAACAATGAAAGTTGAGCTTAATGCGCATTACAATTTTCTTTAACACGTGGAGTAGCCGATTTATAAATTATAAAAAAACATCAGTTAAATTAAATCTTCTCACCAATTTTATTACGGAAGTTGCTATTTCTGAGCTAAAGTATGTATTTCACAATTTTATCCGAGTATTCTTGCTCGACCGATTTCGAGAAATCGGTCAAACGAGAAGTCATTTTGTGTGCTTAGTACTCAATAAAAATATTTATATATAATAATGCTAACTAGTCATCTGAGAAGATAAACAACAAACACAATTTATTAAGTGAATTTTTATTACAGTAACATTTAGTTGCAATCGGGTACTATGACACTGATCTCATGTCCCTATCCTAACAATCATCCTTGGTATCCTGTGAGCGTTTTCCCTAGGTATATAATATCAGCATTTTTTTGGGCTTGTGTTCACGCGCTCTGTGCTTTTGTGTCTGTCTAGTCTAGGGGTCGTCGGCACGTTTCGGTGTTGTTTTCTGCAATGCGAGAATATTATCAAGTTCTTAAATACCTATACATTTAAGGTATAAGTTTAACTTAGTTTTTCCACCTGAGGATATGTAGATTAAATATACTTATACTTGTTGAAAAGGCTGCCTAAAAATAATCGCATGGACAAATATTCTCGCATTCTCCAGATCAAATAGATTATAGTTATTTAAAATTGTCTAAGCGAAGTTGCTAAATTAGGATTTAAGAAATTTACTAAACAATTTTAATATTTTGAAAAAAGATTACATTCTAGGCTTTTGTATGTAAAAATTGGCAAATATTTATATAAAATAGTTGTACTGTACTCGTAATGGTCATACTATCTGTAAAAAAATTTTTGCCCTCAGTGTTTGTCGCATAGTAATTAAATTGTTATTATAAACAAATGATTTTTTATATATTAATGAACTGAATTGGTTTTTTATAAAAAAATAAATATTAAAATTAGCACAAGCACAACATTAATGCTTTTACAACAGCTAAATTATATATATAAATAAGAAATACATTTTAACGGCATTTTTTTAGTGTTTTGTTCGGTACGTGTAACTACGTATGCTTGTTTAGTTACTGTGTGTTGTGTATAGTTTACTTCAGTCAATATTAAAACGTGCATAGGTGTTTTCATTAGATGTGCATATTTGTGGTGTGAATGTGTGTGGCAGCGTTGCAATCACAAAAAACGTTTAGCACTGGGTATGCTTTTGAGCTTCGACATTTTTCACGTTCTCCGAAAAATTGGCTACCTGCATTTCATTCATGAGTTATTTTATTCATCCCACGGTTTTTAATGCACGAAAATTGTCTATTTTGACAGGATTAAGGTATTCAAAACTAAAGCTGTTCCTGTCCTATTCCCTAAAAGATCATTTTAAAAGTATGAGATTACTTTTAATTCGGTCAATTTAGTTTTGCTTATAAAAAATTCGGTACCCACAGTGATCTAAAAAATTTTTTTTTTATGTACAAATTATTCCTATTTTATATAAAAAAACTTTACTATGTAAATATTATTTTTGCTTCGTCATGCATATCATTTTACACGCTCCCGCTTGTTTATATTTTGTTTGCATATTTTTATTTGGTTTTTCTTTTTTTGTTGTATAGGGCACGAACCAGGCGAGTGAGCCACGTATGAACCTTAAATCAAAACTGTTCAATGCGCTAGGTATCAACACAGGGAGCAGTTCGCCGCACCAGTAGTCTAGACTAAGACCTAGTTGTCTAGGTTTTAATTTTAAGCACTCACTTGCTTCTATGTGAACGCTCCTCGGGCCTCGCGGTGCTAGGGCGAGAGATAGTGAGCTAATTTCTAATCTCTTATACCTGTCTTGTAGTTACACATTAGCTCATTATTTTACTTACGAGGATCATTCATGTCTCACACTCAAATTTTTGCCCGCCTATTTATTGTATGTTTTTGTAGTTAAAATGTATAATTTTAACGCTTTTATTATTTTATCGTTCTTAATTCAAAGACACTATTAAATCAGGCGATAAATATATTCAAACAAAAAATCATGTTATCACAATTTCGTCTCTGGAATTCAGTATGGCGGGCTTACTAGTAGAATAATTAATTATATTAATTATTAGCATGCAATATGGTATGGTAAGTGTAAGAAAAAAAAAGAAAAACATTAAAAATATTATTATACAAACGAGATGTGTGATAGATCAAAATTAAAGCATGTATACCGTCCCGTAAGAGATATAATATTAAGAAATATTATAAAATGAAACAAATTAAGTACACCAGTGGTGCAACTTTTATGAGTATTTTAAAAGTTAATGTTTTAAGATCATGACATTTAAAGTGTCGAATTTTACGCAACGTATATTATCTTTTTAATTAAGATCAGTATACTTGTTTACTATACATGTAGTGTATTATGTGATACTATGTAAGCATTTAGTTCTAGACAAAACGATAAGTAAAATTCGACATTGGGTCCTTCTTTACTATAACATTGAAATCGTAACACAGTTATGACTGCAATTTTGACGTTGAACTGGACACTTGAGTTGATACTGAAGAGTTGTTAACGTCGTTATTACATTTAACAAGTGCAGTTACAATTTCAATATCATAGAGAATCAGGCTCTTCGATAAAAGAATCTGAAATCAATATTTGCATTTATTAAATTGTGGCGTAACAGAAATATTTATATTCTAATTGATATTATGCATGTAAATACAACGATTTTATTTTATTCGCTTACGATTTTATTATTTTATTTTTAATTTGCTGATAATAATAATTTTATAAATGTATAATTTATATTATTGCCGGAGAATGCATGGATGTAATTTTTTAACGTAAACGTTTTCATGCATATTTTATTTGTTCTACTGATAGTAATGATATTTTTTAAATAATGTTATGCTTAAACTCATTCCAGTGTAGCGTATATGTTTTCGGTGTTAAGCTTTATGTGAGAAGTGTAGACGCGCATGTCAGAATATACGGTCAACCGATTTCAAAATCGGTCACTGAAGAATTCCATCATGCGCGCTTAGACTTATGTAGGTAATAAAATATTGTAGTATTTTTTATAATTTCGATTTTTATTCGTACAAGGGTGCTGCTTGGGAATGTGAATTATAATAATTATATATTGTATTTTAATTTTATACAAGAGACACAATTTGTTTTACAACGTTTTATTAAATATCAATTTACTGAGGAATCTCTGTTACAAAGAAAATAATTACATATTTTAAAAATAACAATTTGCTACCTTGTTTCGATGTCGCGAATTCGTATGGTAATTTTTAATTGTTAATAAATATTTATGTATCATTTGTTTTTGTTTTATTTTTGTCATCTTTTGTTTTTTTTTTTTTTTACTTAATAAATACCAAAGGTGAGTCTACAGTGTTATGCAATTTATAGCCCAAATAAAACCCAAAAAAAATAAAAAAAAATCATGTTACACTGCACAAAGAACGCATGCGTATCATACATACAGAATAAAAGTTGGAGTTACCGCGGCTTTTGCTGTTAGAGTTTTAGATGCATGTAGCATCTCAACCATTCGCTGTTTTATACATTAGAGGTCATTCATTTTTTATAAAAATTGGCATTTATTTATACCTACATCTTCATAATTTATTATTCGATTTATGGTTAGGTGTATAATAGATGGAATTAATTTACCAACCAAACATTACTGTACCTTTATCTATAAATAACTGAATCTTTTCAAACAAGTTTCTAAAAATAGAATTTCGTTTTAGGAATAAAACTACCAAAATAAAAATGGTTCTCTTTCATTAGGCGAAAACTACATTTAAAAAAAAAACAGTTTTAGCCTATACTTTCTAAATTAAAAGAAATATGGAAAAGTTTTGTTTTTCGATAGGTTATTCTCTTTTACGCTAGACCATGAAGCTTGGGGAAACTATACTTTATCTTTGTTTTTTTTTTATTATTATCTCTACGGTTCTGAATTCCAGCCTCTATAGAAAAAAAAAGTAGACAAAGAGACATAACCTTCCTTCTTTTGTATTTTTATTTTTAATTTTACCCATTGGGCAAAGGTCGATCATCATGCAGCCTATTCATTTTTTTTATATAAGAATGGAGTGTAAATTGCATAACACGGGGCAGGGCTCGGGCGCGGCGGTGTCCCGCAGCGCGAGTTTCTCAAAACTCCGCGAGTCGTTGCGGCGCTCGTCGGTGAGGCTCTTGCACCGCCTCGCCGGCCGGCACTCCGCCCATCTGCCTCCCGACGTAGACTACACCCAATACAACGACCCGGACAGGTTTATTTTGTTTTTTTTTTTCTTGAATTTATGAAAAAAAACTTAAGTTTTTTAGAAAAAGTAGGTAAGTGACTTAACTATAATTATCGAAACCAATGGTAAATCATTGATCTATCATCAAATGATATACCTACGACACTTGATAATAGGTAGGTACCCAATTAATATTTTAAGTTCATTTTAATTAATAGAATTTGCATATTACAATTTTTTCCTTATTTTTGAACGTGATTTAAAACCTATTAATTGTGTTTAGAGATTGTATCCAACAGAATAGGGAATATGCATGTAACTTTTTTATTATGTTTTTAATTAATTCTTTACTTTATCGTAGTATAGAAAAAAATATGTCACTTGTTTAAAACTGCTATTCGATTCGGACGATTTAAACACCGCCATGTTGCCGAGCTTTCAAATACGTTAGCTGACGTCACGCGCTGGAATCTAACCAATACGATCGCTTGATAAATGTTGTTTACATGTTTTGTGACGTCATATTTCATTCTAACCAATGGTGTGCGTTTTGCAAATGAATATCCCGCGCATATTTTGGGTTTTATTTAATTTAATTATATAATTATAAAGCATTTACTTAAGTAAAAAATGGATGGTTTTAGTATGATTTCGTGTCGAGAAAGATTACAAAAAAAAGATATCTGAGTCCAATTTAAACCACAGGCATATTCCCTTTTAGCTTAAATCGAAAGCTTTTGGAAATTACATGATTCTCTATAAAAAAACGAGTTTTTGTTGGCAAGATTGTTTTTATTTAAAAAAAACTATATTGTTTATACCCATAGCAGCATGAAACGCGCAAGCTCCCTGTCCGAGCTCAGTAAGCGGCCATCGAGCCCCGCACCGCCGGGCGACCAGCGGTAGCTAGCCGCCGCCCCCAGCCGACGGACACTCATCATCGGATACCTCACCACCACCCTCGTTAGAATACTGTCGCTACAGTCATGATATCGACTTAAAAAATTTAAGACCAATAAAGTTTCAAATCACTATTGGGTCTCTCGATATAATGAAGGGTCTATCACAAAGACATTGGCATTATTTAGGCTTTTACCACTGATCTCTATAATTAATTTATGATTAACACTAGATTTGCTGTCCCTATACAAATGACAGCTGAAATTATGGATCAATTTGAAGCGCCACATTTGACGCATGAGTGTCTCTCGAACTAATTATATTGCAAATGGCGCACCGACCTCTATAATTAATCTATGAATTCATTGATGATTTCATAGACGGTTGATGCGCCATTTACAATATTAGTTCCAGATACACTCGTATCGGCCAAGTATTGACTTAAAGCGCCAAAATGGCGTCAATCAAGTATAGGTCCAAAAAAGAAATCACAGCAGCCAGTCCAGTGTTAATCATAGATCGATCAGTGATTTTGACCATCTTAACCAAATGGTACAACTGAATCTTTAGAGATTAATTCAAAAAGAAATCACGGTTGAATGGCTTTGCCTTTGGTTAGAAACAAAACTCAAGAAATCTTACATCTGAATGGGCTGTATGGTCATGGATCTTTGCCTATCCCGAGGAGGGCGAATGAAGAACAACAACAACCAATTACTACCAAATATTCTAAACTTAAACTATAGACCAGTGAAGATTGGGTCCCATATAACAAGTGGATTTAACTGTCTACTTTCATGGTTTAACATAATGACAATAGATCTTCGCAGATAACAAATGGGTAGATTAGTAAGAATAAATAGATTGCTAACACTTTATTTAAATCAATTTAAGTCCGCTTAAAATGATATTACAAATTATACTCACTTATTTTTAAATCACGAAATATTGTATTTTAGTGTTCTGGTTTCTCATACTTATTTATTTATTTCTAGAATCATAATACTTACAATTTTTCATTAAATTCGATAAAAATAGATTTTTTTGAAAAGTTTTGAGTGTTATTTGCGTAGTTGCATTGAATTCCGGTAGATCGCCAAAAGTTATCAAAATAACAAAAGAACAAGCATAACGTAAAGGTTTAAATTTAAAAACAGCTATTAAACAAAGATAACAGTAAATATACAATATTTTAATAAAAATAGCCGTTTAATATAACCAAATCGTGTTTGTATTTAATTGTTCCACTAGAAAATAAGTTTAATTTTTTATTCAAATAAGCGCATTGTCAGTATTTTGCCCAGAAGTGTACTTAATAATAAGCTTAGTGTGGCTTTATTAATGTGCAAAGCCTTTTAAATATTAGATCATAGGAATACTAGAATAATAATATCCATATTTAAAATGAACCGCGCAAGAAAACAAATTAAAGATACGAGAGGGAAGCTTATTGCAAATCATGCTTAGTTAATACTTTTTTAAACAAAAACTATTTTCTTACATCGAACATTTTAACATTAAATTAATTAATTAATTTATTGCTACATAATTTGGATAAATGAAATGATTCCTGCGCGGTTGAATAATAAAATAATAAAGCGGCTTTTTAATACATTGATCTCAGTTGATTTTATCTGAAATAAATAATGATGAATAACAAAAGTTTTTCCTTTATATTCTACTCGTACCTGTATCACCCATAGATGTATGACTTCAAAACAAAATTAATATATTTTATTCTAATCGGTGCAGTAGTCTATGGGTTCAGCTATTTTGGCCGGTACCTAATCTAAAAGGAAAGGAAGTAGCCTCTTTTTAGGAATCTAAAAGGAGGCTACTTTTTAATCTAAAAAGAAATCTTGATTTCCCACGGAATTTGAAAAAAACTTTCAAGTGAAAATCCCCTGGGAAATTGACGACTCGGGGCATTCGTCCACGCGCTGGAAGTCGCGGGCATCAACTAGGTAGGTTATATCAAGTAGATATATCTACTTGATATAAGCCTCGGCAGTACAAAGTGGATATTTCGGTGCTGATGAGAAAAACAGGCAGTATAAAGTCACATTGCTTCTAATTTATGACGGGTCACTCCATTATAAATGACTCAGAATAATAATTTTGGACGGTCTTTGTACCGGACTGTCGAAAGCGGGTATTGTTTTTCGAGTGAACAGATGATAACTACTGATACCGTAATAACGTAAAGGTTTATTTGTTAGATTTTGTGTTAGTTAGTTGTCGCACATTATCTTCATACGAGTAGATTTGGGGGAATAATGAGAGAAAGTTATTTATACCTACTGTCATCCAGGGCCTGATTAACCCTTAGGCTAATTAGGCTGCAGCCTAGGGCGCGAGTATCAGGGGGGCGCGCGCTGAAATCGTATCTTCGCATGCACTAATCTAGCATCATTGCTATGATCAATGAGCTTGAGAGTCCCTTATTTTAACAATAAATTTTGAAATTTTAAAAAGCGCGCGTTAAAATTAGCCTAGGGCGGTCAGAACTCTTGATCAGTCGCTGCTGTCATCTAGCCACCAATCTCTGCTGGATACCCGACTTTAACCGGAATAAATAGGTGTCTCATCTAGGAGAGGACGACGAAATGGATTGAAGAAAGGTACCCACTTAAACTTAACCTGTAGGTATCCACGAGTAGGGATGTCAAACTTTTTTAATAATATTCCCCTTTCGGAACTTGGAAGGACCAAATGAAACGTAAGCACCTAAGGGGTTTACACCGTCGACCTTGGAATTTTCAGTCCGGTCCCTAGTCCTTTGAATTATTGACGTTTCAAAGGCATAAGATAGAGAGGAAAGAGGAATGAAACTATACTTACCTCTCTATCTACCCAAGTTCAAGAGTTCCATGACACTAGTGAGTCACAATTTTATCAACAAAGCGATAGGTAAACAAAAGCTGAGTAAAAAATGAACTTATGAATATATCCATCGAACACAAGACGCAGCTGCCAAAACATGGGGACGCACGCGCGAGGTCGACACACGCTGAATGGGAAAATTATACCTGTAGTGGTATTCTCTAAAAATGATTACATCAGTGTTCGGAATGATCTCTGATTGGCTGAATTTATGGCTTTCTTGATGCATCAATGCATTTTAACCAATATTGAATGAGTGACTATCAGAGCCTGCGATCGTTACAGTGATGCAATCAATTTCAGAGAATGAGTACCACTGCTGAATATGTACTGAATAGCATAAATATATTTACCTAAATTTTAAGTCTTTGGGTGAGGGGTTAGGCGTTTAGTGTAGTCCTCATTCTATTTTTAACCCCGAAAAAGGAAAGAGGGATATTGTAAGTTTGACGTGTGTATCTGTCCTTTCCCTCGTAGCTCCCCAACGAATGGACGGATTTTGATGCGCTTTTTTCTCTATGAAAGCTAATGTGATCAAGATGGTTCTTGGCTATAATTTATGAAGACCTGGTGAGAATCACGAGTATGTTCGGTGCATTAAAGAAGATTGGCGCGGACAGTGGGTAATTACCTATTTAAAAATGACCGTTACCTTTATTAAGCTGTTATGAAGGAGTGAGAGATCAGGTGCAAGACCAATGGCTCTACGTGTTCTTGAGGTTGGTCTGCACGGGTGTGACGTATACTTTCTAATTTCGAGCTAACATTGAAAATTTGACAGAAAATCCAATAGCAATTTTTGGCCCGACATTTTAACTACCTACTTCATAGACTAACGAGGCAAATGTTACATAAAATATATTATATATGATGCATTATAGCTGCTACTACCTACCTATGTTTATAAGAGCCAGAGGAAGTGTCGTTCCGATGCCCTATAAATTGTTCATTCAGTTTTGCCGCCAGGTTATACACGCCATTAGCTTTTCCTATCGTTCAATTCGGACTACATACCTAATTAAAGCTCCCGCTATCTTCTGAAGCCAATATTCGTTTTTCGAATAGGTATTATGAAAAGATTATTCTCACCTCACTGCTCAAAAAGTGTTGTCTCAAGAAAAGTTCAACACTTCTTCTCACTGAGTGAGCAAAAACGACTTTTACTTACTGGTTATAGACAGCAAAGGCGCCCTTTTTGAAATAGCGAGGTGAAAAGTTGTATGTATCACACGATAGCAAAGTTTTTGTTTCTTGTGCCTTTGAATCAATCAGGATTCTAACTTAGAATCCTTCGCCCGCTCGGGATTCAAACTAGGCACTTGCAACAATAATGAACTTTGCTATCTTGTTGAACAAATAACTTTTGTTTGTTTAATGGAAAGTAATAGGTGCAATATTTCAATCTGCGATGCCCGCGTGGGAACCGCAGGGCGGGTCGCTCCCGGGGGAGTCGCCGCTACCCCACTCGCTGGTTACATGTGTCGACTGTGTCATTACTGCCCTTTCACACCTAAATCTTAATTAACTCCTAGCCCAAGCCTCAATAGCCCAACGGGTAAAGAAGCGGCCTGAAAACTGACAAGGTCGCAGGTTCGATTGTCTACTATTGTCATACCCACTCCTAACACAAGCTTTCCGCATACTTGGAGGGGAGAGGAGAATTTTAGTCAAGTTCGTCTTGGCTAATATTCTTTTATATAAAAAAAAATCTAAATCATATATTTCTGTAGGGCAACCTGTGGCTCTTTGACAAGTCCAGACTCTAGCACCAATCACCAGTTTGAAAAGAAGATTCTTCTGAAAAAAGCTGGAAAAAACTCAGTTGCTCTTTTCAAAACAAAATATTACAATACTGATCTCATCATTCAAAAGTTGCATAATGAGTGTCAACTATAAGATTATCTCTTTCAATAGAGATTTTCGCACGTTTGGGCGCCTTTGCGTTTGGTGTTAAAAAAATTGCCGTCAATACCTAACTATACTTTGACCGAAGTACCTAACGAAAATCTTATTAACATTTTTATTCATGGACTTTTTATTTTATTATACTTATTTGTTTGAAATAAACTGCAATTAATTACTAAGAAATCTTGAGCTTCGGCCACTGGCCTAGACGGCCTCGGTCTTGCGCCGCCTGAATCCAGCGGCTCCCTGCGACTCGTTTCATGTCGTCGGTCCACCTAGTGGGGGGGTCTGCCAACACTGTGCTTCCCGGTACGGGGTCGCCACTCCAGCACCTTGGGACCCCATCGACCATCCGCTCTTCGAACTATGTTCCCCGCCCATTTCCACTTCAGTTTCGCAACCCGCAGAGCTATGTCGGTGACTTTAGTTCTCCTACGGATCTCTACATTTCTGATTTGATCTAAGCTTTGAGCTATCACCACTACCCATTGGAAGATTTTTTTTCACGTAAGTAAGTAAGTACCAACATACCTAAATATTTCGAAATCAGTTTCCTTCGTCTCGCCCCACAATAAAAACAAAGCAAGTGACACAAGACAAACGATTGTAGCGGTATAAAACAAATCAAATAAGTTATGACCGCCGTTGGCTGGTCCCGCCCTACGCCGCGCTCCGCCCTACAGCCTGCAGCGCACGCGCAGCTCATCGTTACACATTAAATCCTGAAAGCCGGGTTGCGTGGACGTATTTTCAGTTACAATATTCAGTTCAAAGTGTAGGCGGAATAGTGTTTCAGAGCTTTCAAAGGTGTCTTGACTTGTTTCGTTTAAGAGGTTATTCAGTTTTCATGTGATTTTTTTCACATACCTAGGACACAGTTATCCTAGGTATTATTTAATATTTTGGAAATTGTGTTGGTAACTGGAAAAGTTTTTGTAATAAGTAGGTAAACTAGATTATTTTATTTCATCAATTTTTTTAGGTATCGTCTTATACTTTCTGAAAAACTCGTTGCAGGCTAGGTATTTAAGAAGAATACATAAGTACCTACAATGAGTAGGTAAATTTTGTATCTTATTTTTACAGTTTCAATAGCTATTTATCATAAAATATTATTAAACTTTTGCTATAAAAAATAGCATAGTTAGGAGTATAGATAGATTAGATCCGAGTAAGAATGGAATATTTTAAAACAAATTATCTACAAAATGATGGACTAGAAAAGCAGGATTTCCAAAATTTCGAGCCCATGATGTACCAGGAGGTTATAAACAACCCGGAGTTTCCAAACTACTTCCAAATGTTCTACGACTATAGAGCTCCGGACCGCCAGAACCAAGGTCTGGAGGTGTGTCCCGAGGACTGGGAGTGGCAGTGGGGGGAGCCCATGCTTGTGAAGGAAGAAGATTTGGAGACAAGTGGCTCTCTTGGTTTCAGTGAGGAAGGTGAGTAGATTTTTCTTATTCGATGACAGGATAGGCGTTGACTGCGATCTCGATGCGATCCTGATGGTAAGGGACGATGCAGTCTAAGATTTTAGCGGGCTAACTTGGACGGGCTATGGCAGTGTAGATTCAATCCCATAGTTACCTCTAATCGTTAGTTAGGTAATCGGTTTCTACACGCCATCGTGTCGGAACGCTAAATCGCTTGGCGGCACGTCTTTGATAGTAAGGTGACTACCCACGGCCAAAGCCTCCTAGCAGACCAGACCAGAGTCAATTCAGAAATTATAAATTCCCAAATTGCCTCCGCCGGAAATCAAATCGGAGACCTCCCAGTTATAAGACCACAGCGTTCACCACTGCAACAGGGAGTTCGTCTAATTCAATTTTACAGTAATTAGTTATGGTCCCGATAAACTATAATGTCTATTATTATTATTTATTTTATTTATAATGTCTATTCCTAACACAAGGAAGATAGTCCTGTTTAGCATATGGCCACAGAATACCTAATAGTACCTAAAGGTACAGAAGATTCACTCCGTAAAAAGATTTAATTAAAGAGACTCTTGTTACCACACAATAAAGCCTTATTCAGGTTTTATTCACCTAGACTTTTCTCTCTTTCTATCTCGTAACTCTTATCCCTTCGTGAATTTAGGCTCTTTTAAGAGGTACGCCATGTACCAACTTGTAGCTCCGCAGTTTACTGCGGAGTGCGCCAGGCCTGGCATGGCTAAACATTCTTATTAGCCATGTTACTTAGCTAAGGAAGCGGTGGTAGCCTTAAGACTTCAGTCTCCTTTTCGGGGGTTCGATCCCAGGAACGCAGTTCTGACATTTCGAAGTAATAGGAATACGCATTCCTAGCATTTAAGCAGTACGTAAATATCACTTGTTTTAACGTTGAAGGAAAACATCATGAGAAAACCTGTATGTCTGAGAGTTCTCCAGAATGTTCTCAAAGATGTGAAGTGTGTCAATGCGCACTTGGGCAGAATGGAGAAAAGACTGCGCAGTAAGTAATTTGATAGTGAAAGGTTGAGATGATGAAAAAAAATGAAAACTGAGAAGATATTAACGAGAAGAACCTTCCCGTTGTCCCTATAGATAGTTCGAGGTTTATGTAATTTACGATCGATATATCGCCATTGTATACCATTGCAGCAACAGTAAAGACAACATCCTATAACTCATAAAACCCACCTGTGGATTTGACATCATTATTGTAAACAGAAATGGCGCCGGCGTCTAAACTAACATCTGACCTTAATTTGCCTTATTACCTACCTATTAACCTGTGCTTATCTTATAATATAGGTTGCTCGTGTGCTATTACGCAATGTTCATGGGCGACAGTAATCACTTCACATCAGGTGACCTCGCCTCCCCGTTTGCTCGCTATTAATAAAAAAAACTTTTGACTGACAAATAATAATAGGCAATCGAATCGAACAGTGCAGTCTTCGTGCATCGATGTCTTCGTATGAAAATCTTATCAAAACATCAATTTCATAGTCCTTGTCGACTCTCTCGACACTTTAAAAGACTAGATTTGGTTAGATATGTTGAACTGTCACCCAAAATTGAAAGTGTTTATACTTAGTGGATTTCACTTGCTATAAAAGTTTTCCTTGTAAATTGTAGATGAATACGGGCTATCTAGGTATATAAAGCTATTGGGTAGACCTATCCTTCCTCCTTTTGCATCACCTTACCTTTTGGATTAGAACGCATGCAACCACATATTGATATCTAAGCTCTAAGATGAAATCTAGCTTAAATAAACGTTTTTAATATGTAGTTTTTTTTTAAACTCATTTCGGCAAACGCTTTTTAAGCTAATGGCAATACCGAGGTATCATTGAATTACAATCCAATTACCTATAAGAAATCGAACGACCATTGTGAATTTAGTAGACTACGAAATTTTGGACCAATGATAATTGAATTGTAATTGTATCGCGGTTCAATGACAATGACATGTAAAAGTATAAGGTATTATAGTATATGTAGTGATGTACATTTTTGACCTTTACCACTCTATAATTTCACCTTACTCACTTTCAAGGGAAGCTGGAAGAAATTTCTTTTTTAGAGATAAGCTTCACCTATGTATCTTCTTTTGTAAATATTTATATGTACATAAAAAATAAAAATAAATAAATAAATAAAATAGCAGACTTGGGGCCCTGTATTTACCTACCTAACAGTGAATTTTGTGTGTATCTTGTATTGAATTCTTAATCTTTCGTCTTCAGATCTGCGTTCTCCGTCGACGGCGGCGGGTCGCAAAGAACGCACCGCGTTCAGCAAGGCACAAATCCGAAGCCTCGAGATGGAGTTCGCCCGCGCCAACTACCTCACGCGTCTGAGGCGATACGAGATTGCCGTCGCGCTGCATCTCACCGAGAGACAGGTTAGCAGCAGCAGCAGAACGTACTGCGTTCAGCAAGGCGAAGATTCGCAGCCTGAAGTTTGCGGGTGACAACTATCTTACAAGTCTGAAGCTATAGTACCTACCTACTGAATAGACTTATAGTTTTTCTTTTTATTATTATTTAATAGCCAAATTAGAATAGTATGTACCAACGGTGGTAATTAGCCACGGCTGATGTCTCTAACTGTATCTTAATTTAGAGCTGCATTTTCAACCACTTTCAACTAATAACCATAAATATGTTAACATTATTTCTTAATTTCTAGGTGAAAGTTTGGTTCCAAAACAGAAGAATGAAATGGAAAAGAACCAAGGGAGTTTCTAAGCACACAAAGAAAAAGGATTAAAGCTATCTAGTAATTAGTAATATAAAGTAAAATAAATAGGTGTAATAGATACCTCCCCAAAAATTTAAAGTTGAATACGTACCAATCGGAAACAGAATGAAATGTTTTAAGTAGGTACAACATAGGAATTATTTGGATTTAAAAATATTCGACTTCAATTTTTAGATTTTTAAATAGGTAAATCTATATCTATGTAGAGTGTACTAACTAATAGCTGTCATGACTTTGTCCTTATTCTTCTTTATGGTATTATAGTAAGCTAACGTTTACATGTAAGTTTAGCACGTCTATTAAATTTTAATGATAAAGATTTTTACACATGAAGCAAGATACTTATTATGTTTACGAGTGTATATACCTAATAGAGACATTATATTTTATAGAAATAAATAAAGACAATCAAACTTTTAACGTGTTTTATAATTTTGAAGTACACACAGTCCGATTCAAACTTAACGACGTCTCGGAATTTAGCCGCGAGTGTAAGTTCGCGCAGGTAGTCGACTGAAACCGCCCCGTTGATATCTTATTTTGGTGTTATTTTGTATTTTGCGCAACGAAACGCACGATGTTCCGAGAAGTCATAAAGTTTGAATTGGACTGTACCTACCCTTAGCCTTAGAGGTACCTCATACACACACACACACGTCAAACATAATATAACACCCGGTCGTTTTTGCGTCGGGTGTTAAAAAGAAAGAAAGAAAAAACAAGTTTCAGGACAGGATATGTTTATTAGACAAAGTCATACCTCGGGCACGCGCGACATCTGGTGCCGGACGCGAAAACTAAAATAATGTAAACTATATAACACACTATCTTTGGAAGAACCTAAACATTTGGGCTGTGAGGCCTTACGCGTTTGTTCGTGATTTGCGAGACACAGGAATTAAAAAAAAAAAACAAATTCTCGTTGAAACTTCCAAAACACTAAACCACTTTACGTACAGCGTCGCATTATAGAGACGCATTCGTCTTTTTAAGCTTGCGCTCGTAGTTTGACCGATTTCGAATAACTAAACACAAACTACAAAGTAAAATGGACCTAAATAACTTGCCTTAATGTTTGATTTCATCTGCACATCTACAGCCTGAGCAAACTTTGTGATAATCAAAATCGGAAGGACTGAGTATATGACATTAAATTAAAGGGATATGGAGCCATTTCACTCGTTATTGAGCTTCGATAACTCATACTAAACTCGTACTATACCCGAAAGATTTCGTGCCTCGAAACACTATAAAGTTAGAATAAAATGGATCTTAAAAATCTTTTTTTAAAGTCGTGTATTCGAGATTCTGTCGCAGTGCCTTCTCGGGGCGCTCGTTAATGGACGAATTTGAGCATTAAAGCGAGACCATTAAGATCCATTTTACTTTGACGAAATAGAGTTTGGATACTTGAAATCTAAATCGATAGAAATATTCTTACTTTTTCAGAAGAACACTATGTCGGATAAACTTTATCCATTATCCTACTTCAAGTAGGTATTCGAGATCAGTCCGGTCAAAAAAGTTCTCCTGAAAAAGTACAAAATTTTATATCGAATACACTGCAAATAATCAATATCCGAAAAAATATTAAGAAAAATTTTAAAGATTTTTTTGGCTTTTTAAATTAACGCATACCAAGCTTATTTTGTTCGTCCAATTTTTAACTATCAATTCACGTAAAAAAAGTTTCATAATACATGACGGGTATAATACTTTGCTCCCAGAAGAAATATGCAATTGATGTAAGCATTAAATGACGAATATGTAACTATGTAGCGACGTACCGTAAAGTGATGCTAAAATATTATTTATATAACAATTTATGCATATTAAGGCGAAGACTTCTCGATATCCAATAATCGTAAACAACGGTTTGTGTTTATATTATTATATTTTTAATAATCACTACGATCATATAAACTATCGGTTATATATAATTCGTAATACGAAAACAGTCGATCATAATTGTTTGTAAGTATCTAATCAAATGGGCTGACCAAAAACATTGATTTCGGATTTATGATTTGCGATCAGAAATAGTTATGTCACTATTTTGACAATATATGAATTAAATATCTAAATTACATTTACATACTATATACAGCGATTATAAGCCTTTACTTAAAGTACATGATTTCGTTCATCGCGCAATACAGAACTTTTAACGTGTAAACTGCTAGAGTAAATGAGAAATGGCCGGGAAAGCTGAAATCTATAGACTGTACTCTCATTCTGCTAAGACTGAAGATAGAGTTAAAACGAGACAGATTTATGTCAGGGCATATTTTGTGTCTCGTTTTAACTCTAACTTGAGTCTGAGCTGAGTTCTGACTCTATAGATCTCAGCATAACACCCCCAGCAACAAGTTTGCTTACTCAAAAACTTATAAAAACAATTGTTTTACAGTTATAACATTAAAATTTCTATAAATGAAAACATATATTTAGTAGAACAATGATTGCAGTTAAAGTAAAACATCAAAAACTCACTAGTCCGTGTTTATCCACCAGCCTGGAAGTAGATTTCACATTAAATACGTCACTATTTACATGTCTGTTCTAAATATATAAAAATAGTTACTACGATTCTCTTATTACATAGGTACGTGCTAACACTTTGTTTTATTTACATATCCCTGTTGTCTGTTAGGTTCCAAGCTAAGGCTAAGGTAATCATAAAATGTTTTAATTAAACAAAAAAAAAAAATATGATTATAATATAAAATAATTTTGATGAAAAAAAAAATTATTTATTTACTTGTTTCTTGTCTAAAAATATAAGTACATAATACGTATAAGTTCATTTTGAACAATTCAAATATAAAAGTCAATTTTTATGTTTATCTGTGATAAAAAAACGCCAAAAAGACTTGGAACTCATTTTTTTAACCTGATCACGTTTTAGCCGAGAAGCATCGCCTTAACTACGCTATTTTAACTGTACAATCAAAATGTCAACATTGGACCGTATCCTAGGATATTTGACCAAAAATAAAATACTAGTAATTATCAACAGTACATATATGTTCAACTTACAATTCTCAACCATGAGCTTTTACCAAATATAAAATTGGATTTTTCCATAGTCTAAGAGAGAGTTCACGTTTTGTTCGAAGTGTACATGCAACCATAATACACTTACAAACTGATATAGTAACCTAGCAATGCAAGCCTATCGTAAAACCAACAAAAATAATTTTAAAAAGTATTGGTATGAATTTTATAGAATATTTTTTTTTATTTTCTGGTCAATCAGTAAACGTTCTACGATATATTCCGATTAAAGAAAAACAAGCCAAACTTCATGATTAACAGATTCCCTGACCAAAAAACAGATACAATTGTTAAACAGTGACTAAATACTGTGTGACTATAGTCACATGTGATTTAGGAACAGGAAAAAAAAATTCATTTGGTAGCCACTGTGATTTTATTATTTCACAACGAGGTTTGCTTGCCAGGTCTTCTATATTATCTATATCAGTTTGTAAGAATCATTAATGATTACGATAAAAATAGTTTTGATTAGTTTGACTATGGTCCGACCACAATCTTTAATTTTTCACAAAATGGTGTTGTGGTTTCTTGCTCTATATTTACCTATGTATATGGATAGAGCAAAAAATATAATAGTTCATTCTGTCTTGATATCGCCAGGTATAAAGATATAATTAAGATTATTATACGTTTGAACGGAATCCAACAAGAAATATATTATATTGAAATCGTCGTTAAAACACACAATTATTTATTTTATTTTGCTATCAACCGAGTATCTTCTAGAGATTTATTAAGGTACCCACCAAAGTACGACAGCGATATTGGAAATGAAAAATTAAAATGACGGCTTCCGTACCATAGTATTCGAACTACAATGTATTAACACTTCGAACAAACAGGTCACTATCTCTGTGTATTGTTCTATTTACAAAGTGCACTGTGACATTCGTACTAGAAGACCCATCAGGCACTGAATCACTCGTATTTTGACAATCGGCGTCATTGATATACAAAACCAAAGATATTCAATTCGATTTTTCGATTTAGGTTACAAATACAATTTCCTAACTTAGAATTCATAAAATGTCAAATAAAATAGTCTTTGAGCGAAGGACCGTAAGATTTAGTTGGTTTAATGCGTTTAAATGTAAGTTTAAAAGATATTTTTAGATTTTTTAGTATAAGTCCATAATTTTTTTGAAAAATAACAATGTTGTTAAATATCAAACTTCATCTAAAGATTAATAGATAGATTGAATATAGAAAACGGATATCGAAGACAAACATTATTTCAGTTATTTTTATTTTTATTGCATAAGAAAATAAGATTTTAGTAGATAAATTTCCAAGCAACTGAAAATCATTGCTTTTTGTATATCAATGTTCGCGAATATTATTTGAGTCTTTCGTCACATATTTTTATATTATACAATTATTTGTAATAAATCTTTATTATTTTTTGGAAAATACACTTAAGGAATACATTCGCACATTAAATTGGTCACTATATTTATATTATTTATACATTTCTTTGTTCCAATACAGTTTTAAGCGGTTAAGATTAAATAGGTCAAGAATCGGTGGTAATAGGAATTGAGATACTTGATAAAAGCAGAAGTTTATAAAACTTTTACCTGTTAGTCAGTTGCAAATCGACCACAGAGCTTTGACCAATTACCCCCTAAAACTTTTTCCACCGGGTCTCGCACTACTTCTTAGGAGTCTATTTGAATTTTTTAAGTTCAGAGTATCACACATTTCTTACAAACTTTTTCTATTTTAAATATGTATGTTCTTTTGGATATTGTCTGTTGTCCAATTTTTTGGTAAGTTCAGTGTACTACACAATCCGAAATAGTATAAGAGCCCACGAAACAAATTGGGAGATATACTTATTTCATAAAAGTCAAAAGTGTTTACAGTGGTACTTTTAAAACTTTTATCAAACATTGCCAATGTAAGTCACTGGCTCTTTTACTATAATAACACGTGAATTAGTTTCTATGAAACACTAATAATATATTGTATTATTACAATGGAAAAATATGCTTCGCTGATTTTCAAACTATAGTTACATATAGTTTTTAGTTTTTTCTTGGGTGCAAGTTAAGCGATTATACTTTATCTAGAATTAGGGTACTTTCACACTCGCCAGACTATTTCCAGAAAAAATTCAATAACGTGGAAAACCTGGAAAAATATTCTTAATAACCGAATACAAACACGTTTTTCCATTAAGACAATCCTAACTACGTATGCCGCTACAAAGCATATTTTTCCAATACCTAATTTTCAATTTTCCAAATTATTGAACTTTTTCAAAAGTGTCTGACAGTAATAACGCCCTCCCGATCTCATCGGCAACGTGTGGAAGATATTACAATGTATAAGTGAATACACAAACCCAGGTGCACTCTTTGTTCCCTCACTCTCATAGTCCGATGGAACGGAAATTCGACACGAGATCAGGCGCAGGACCGACAGCTTTACATCTTCTCCGGACCACGAGGGTGACACACACTTTCAACGGGCTAGTACCTACTGGGAATATTTTGACAGAAAACCCCAATACATTTTTTGCCCGACTCGGAAATCGAAACCGGGACCTCGTCATCCGCAGTCGAACTTGCTAACCACTACATCAACGAGGCAAGTTCCAATAGTACCAAGACTGTCACTGCATAGTAAACTAAGGCTCAACTTACATTGCCGCGGAACAGAATGGAACGAAAGTGTCAATTCCGTCGCGCGAGATGACGGCACCAACGTAGCCGATAGTAGCAACGGGAATCCTACAGAATGCGCGAGATTTCCCCGAAAAAACGGACGACTTCTTTTTTGACTCGTATTTAGTTTGACGTTAAACAATTAACAAAAAAATCATTATATTGTACTATGTACAATTTCGTTCCAAAAATTTGCTTCCATTCCGTTCCGCGGCAATGTAATTTGAACCTAACACAAATCACCTCTATTCGTAAACTCCAAGTCGATCACACTTACATGATATAATATATACAACTAAATAAAATATAAGCACTTAAGCACCTCACATTGTATGTAACATGTATGTTAAATTAATTGTCTACTTTTTCATGCAAATGATATGAGGATACTTTGTGATAAATAAATTATAAATGCACGTTTTGAACCTGACTAGAGAATTTTGAATGGTTTATAATAAAATCGAGCTCTTTGATGTGATTTGTGATTTTTTTTAATGTTGGTAAATCAAGGTTACTTGTACCATACCAAAAAACATAATTCTTAAATTAAAATCAGTACTTTACTAGTATTTCTTTAGCAAACTCATGATTCAATTTAATAATGATTCTAATTAATAATGAAATTCATCATGAAGTTTTATGAAAATAATTTATAACCTAAAAAAATAAAAATGGAAAGTTATTTTTTCCAAACAAAAAAAAATATTTCATTAAGTATATTCTTTTTATCGGATTTGCAAGTAAAATTGATATTGAATTAAATATATTTTTGTTTGAAAAGGTAAAAAAAAAAAACAGAAGTACATTGTGTGTTTGAAATTTAATGTAGTAAATGAGCATAAATAAATAATTCAATAAATAAAGCGACGGAGAGATTACCTGCATATCATTTGCACAAATACACCATTTCAACTTCTACACTACGCTATAGATACTATTTTAGGCGCCGATTCCACTGAGAGCTGTCTAGAGTAGAGTTCTTTACCTTGACCATTGCAGTCAAATTCTTTTATGTGTGCAGGGGAAGTTATGCAAGTATTGTATGTGGAACTCTTGAACTAAGGCTCAAAGGACATTGGTGGAGAGTCAAAGTGATACAAAGTACTTTCAAGTATCAAAGTCAACTAAGTCCACTTCATAATCTGTATTATTTAAAGATTTCATACATAAAAAACAATGTCCACTTCTTCTAATATATTTTTTTTTGTAATTCTTTATATTATGTACATAAAAAAGAAAAATAAAATAGATAATATATTTTCATGAATAAAGAAAGATTAATACATTTTGGTACAATACAAGAAAATTACTGAAATTTAACATTTTATTTAGTGTATAACAGTTATTTAGTGTATAAATAAATATATTCAATTAATTATGAATTATTTATGTAGAACAAATTCATCGAAATTAAAACAAGTCATCCTTGACTCTTGCATTTACTTGCCTATAATTTGGCATAACATTTTATAGAAAAGATTGGTTAACTTTGACATATTTGACTCTCCCTCAATGTGCCTTGAGTCTTATGCTAAGATCTATAGAGCGTGCTGTGACTTAGCTCGGACTTAAGATAGAGTTAAACCAAATATGCTTTGACATAAATCTATCTCACTTTAACTCTGACTTGAGTCTGAGCAGAGTAAGGCTAAAATCTATAGACCACATTCTCACTTTGCTTAGACTCAAGAAAATGTAAAACGAGACAGATTTATGTCAAAGTATATTTATCTCTCGTTTTAACTCTATCTTAAGTCCGAAGTAAGTCAGTGCACGTTCTATAGATCGCAGCATTAGTGTGGTCTATAGATTTCAACGTCAAACTCTAGTTGCTCACTGCGGGATCAATGCCACAGATTAATACATAAAAGTTCATATATTTAACATAATTCTTCGTCACCAATTATTCACAGCGCGCAAATCCAACGTCCTTACACTAATATTTACACTTTTAAGGCTTGTGGTGTCTCACTTACATATTGCTGTGCCTCAGACACGAAAAAAAAAACACTATTTTGAGGCATTTACACACTACGTACGAAAATAGGATATTTTTTTTTAAATAATTTAGGAGTCACTCGCGACGCATCGTACCACTATATTTGTTCCGACACTTTGTACAACCATTTTTACAATGAAACACTTTTTCCCACAACCTAGCTCGGACTAAATGAAAAAGATAGATGGACAACGATAAATTAAAGCCAACCGCCTAGCCACCCCTTTCAACAGTTCTTTCTGATAAATTGAGCACCAGAATGTCATGAGTTATAAATGGTCAACCAAAATTTGAAGTTTTGGATTTAAAACAAAAAATTCCATTTGAATTGATAGGCTAACAGGTGTTTACTCTTTTAAATTCAACATTACAGTTAGTTTATGACAAAGACAATTGCTGTAGTACTAAATATTGACAGCAATCAATGTCTTTGTATTTGTATTTTAGCAAGAGAACATAATTTGGCATAAACAGCAGTGATAATCGCAACCACTAATGCTAGGAGGCTGACTTCACTTATTTGACCATGTTTATCTTCAAATTCCATCTATCTTTTTTCTTCAATCTTTGCACTTCACTAAATTAGAAAACCTGAGAAATTTTCTAATTTCTTCTATGGGGATTATTCTACTTTCTACATCAGTCTACGGCTTAGTCGCGAGTCTGTGGTCGCTATACAACCACGAAAATCAGGTTTCGTTATGGTCTCTGATCAGGAACTTGACTGGTAGTCGTTGCAACGACTTGACTCGGTGTTGCAAAAACTTGACTCGGACTCGCAACTTGACTCATAGTTGTTGAAAAAGGTATAACCATCTGATTTGAGACTGTCTGTGGGATGACCGTCAAAGATTTGGGTATTTTTGGTAGTATCATTTGGCTGGGTGCCATTACTTGTGTACTAGGGGTTAAAATTGTTTCACTCGTGATAGACACCGAGGGGCCCAACTGTGGTATTTTCATCGGTGTAGTTACAAGTAAAGGCGAGGACACAGCGGGTGTATATGTTTGAGAGGTCACAGTAGCCGTCTTCGCTGGTATGGGTGCTATTGTGATATTTTTTAACCCGACATTCTTGAGTATCGTTGCAGCGTTCGCACCAATCTGCAGCTCGGGTATGTCTTTTTCTCTTTGCTTATCTATTTCTTTGTCTGAGGGTATGTTTTGTAGCACGGTCCCCCCGTTGCCGAGTAGGGTTGAGGGTTGTATTTCGGTGACGATGGTTTCTTCGCCGGAGGGTGTCCTGGTCTTTGCCTCTCTTTCTTGCAGCCTCTTCTGTCTCTCTCGCCGTATGAGGCACATTCTGTTGTAGTCTTCGAAAGTGATGTGGTACCGCGTTCCCGCGGATAGAACTTGCACTAGGCTGGGTAGACTGTGCCCATCTACAGCTATTTTGGGTGTTTCCCGAGCGACTTTCGCTAGGTTTTCCTGCAAAATAAATAATAAAATTATTTAAATATTGTTTTTTTTTTTTAATATATAATTACATATCATCAAAATAAAAAATCTTGGAATATTAAGACAGTAAGCTTCATAATAATAATAGTTTATATATTAAGCTTCAGTAGAGATGGCGTTGACAGGTTTTACTAAATCTTTGTAACAGCCGAGTTTCTTACTGGTTCTTCTCAGTTGGAACAGCATTCCGAACCAGTGGTAGATTTAGTGGCATAGATAGCCATTATGACGTAGGCATCCGCTAAGAAAGGATGTTTGAAAATTCAACACCTAAGGGGATAAAATAGGGGTTTAAAAAATCGAACTTAACGTGAGCGAAGCCGCGGGCAAAGCATATAATCGCAATGCAGACTTTTGTTAGACTTGAATATACTTGTCAAAGAGTTAATAACTTGGAACTTACAGGTGTAATAGGCATGAGAGTAGGTCTCCATCCCTTATTGTTTGCCTTCTGCTTTTTCGGCGTAACTGCTTTCTGTTCTTTCTTTTCTTTTACTTCTGATTTTTCTTTTTTCTCTTTAACTAACCCGGGCATTTCTTTCTTTTCTTTTGGAGGCTCGAACTTTGGCGGGGGCAAGGGCGCCGCGGCGACTTCGGTCGGGTCGGAGGCAGAAACTCCTTTTACTAACTGTTGGATATTGTGTAAGACGTTTTGAATGGCTTTCCTCCCTTGGGCATTTGGAGTGTTAATAGCTATTAGTTCAGGTGGCAAAGGTTTGTTTTTCTTATCGCTTTTAGTTTTAGGCTTCGGCAAAGGTGGAGGCATGAACTTCTTATGGTCCTTGTCTTCAGAATTTTGATTGGACTTGAGCAAGCTTTTGCCGCTCAACGAAGGTTTTTTGCGGAATTCTATCAAACTGACAGATTCTCTTTTAGGTTCTGGAGGCGGTATATTATCGTAAGCTCTTAATCTGCTTTGTACTGAAGTGCTGTAGTTAGCCGCGTGCGGCGAAGCGTTGTGGGACAGCACCAAGTCACCGTTTCTGAAGTATTTCTCCAACAAGATCAAGTGTCGTAGGAAGCTGGACTGATTTCCGTAAGGTCTCTGCAGTTCATTCCATAACTTCTTGGTTTCTACGTCGTATTGTATCATTGTGTTACATTTCTCCCAACCTTCAGGAGTGACACCTTTGATGTTATTAAATTCTATGTTGCACTGTAAATTCATTTCTTCTTCGCCTGGGAATAATTCCCTAACTGATATTGAAGGATTAGTTTCTAATCTTTTGACCGGATTAGAGTATTTCGTATCGGAAAGTTTCTTCGGATCTTTTTCAACTGTTGTTTTCTTTGATAATTCACTGATATTTTTCTTGACTTGGGTAAAACTTTCGGACATCTGCCATTTGTTCTTGAGCAAGTTTATATCCGCTGGTCGTTTATTTGGTATGGTTTCTATCGTGCATTCATCATTTAAAGATATGTTTTTGAAAACGCTCATTTCTTTCGCTTTTTCAGTATCGAACATTTCGAAGTCCTGAATATCTTTATGTCTTGGATGCTCTTGGTGTATTTTAGGTGGTTTTTCTTTATGTACAAGGATTTGACCAAGTTTTTGGACTCTCTTAGCATTTTTATCACATATCCTCTGTTGTAGACCAGGTTTCTGAATTCCAAGATTGTGGACTTTGAGAAGATTTTTCTGTTTTTGTGTTAAGTTGGTGTTATGTTGGAATTGTGCTGGGTTATTTTGTTTTTGTAGCAGATATCGCAGTTCTGTCTGTTTGTCGAGGACTAACGGGGTTTCTAGGTCCGTCATCATGTCTGGTTCAGAGGCATCGCTCGGTGGATTGCTTTCCGTAGGCTTCGCTCCCGGAACTGGTATTTTGTTAGAGGATATAAGACTTTCGATATCTTCTTCCAACGGTTGTGGAGGTTTAGGTTCCTCAACCACGTCTTCTTTTGTCGACTTCTCTTTTTCTGGTGAACTTTCTGTGGTTCTTTCAGAGGATTCACTAGTTGATTCCGGTTTTTCAGGTTCTGTGGACTTCCTTTGTTTGGATTTCGTCCTTGCCTTCTTCTTCTGTTTGTTAGCGCTAGTGTTGCAGTCTTCTAAGTCTTTGCTATCGTCAGCGTCTTGGCTTAGTTCAGGTGGGATTTCTATGTCGTAGATTTGGAGAAGTCTGAAAAGGGATGGTTTGACTGTAACATGAATTTTATCATAAGATTAAGAGGAAGCAATTTAGTGGTCTTAATAGATTCGATGGATATTTAAATGTGACTTTAAAGGAAGACCAATTTAACGTCTATCTAGCTCAGCGAGTCGCGAAGCTGAAGTAGTAATGGATGGTCGTTGGGGTCCCAAAATGCTGGAGTGGCGACCCCGTACCCACAAGCGAACACCCCACTATGTCGACCGATGAAATAAGACGAGTCGCAGGGGGGTGGCGCAAGACCAAGGACTGTGGAAGTCCATGCAAATTACAGTGGCAAGTTCAGGAGTCGACGTCTATAGGGTGAAAAAGTGGTATGGAATGCTTATAATCCTTATTAACACAAAAATGATGATAGGCAATTCTGGCTGACTTTGAAATTTAACGCCAAGAGGAGTACTTACTTGCGAGTATACGCCCTGGCGTGCTTGTCGTTGTGGCCGGGCCGCTGCAGCAGCGTGCAGAAGTATCGACACACTTTACATAGCACCGGCCTTTCGTGGAACTCCACTGGGATGCCGGCCACTTTCAGCAGTGGGTTCAAATCCGTGTAACCCTGGAAGATGTTTTCATGAAGGAATATTTTTCATGTTAACATGACCAATATACTATTTTCTCCCTCAAATAAAGTGGAAAGTCTATGTATTGGACAAGACTTTTGTTTTCGAGATTTTCGACTTTTGTTGATACGGCTATGCAGATCCTAAAGTCCCTGTAACATGTCGACCGTCATCGATCTCTGATCGCCACTATTTTTTATTTCCTCGCCGATACTAGTTGCCGTCAGGAACAGCAACATTTTTTTGACTGGAATTAATGTAGCCTCCTCACGGTGTACGATATGTTTCTCTAGATGGAGGCATTGTTTACACCTTACTGTGGAGCAGTAACAGAAACGAAACTGTGCTTCAACTAACTCCTGTCAATATGTTACTTATGTACAATCCTGTCAATCCTAGAATTGGGTATTTTACTTGGGTTTTCGATTGTAATTAATGCATATCCACATTTCGACAACAGTCGAAATGTGGATATGCATTAATTACAATCGAAAATATAACATGTAAGAATAACATTTGTAAAAACAGAAAATAAATCGGTCAAAAAACAAGTTATAAGCTGTTTTACTGCAACTGTATCGTAACCGTCTCTTTCAAAAACGATATTTTGTATGAACAATGTATGGAGCTACTGAATTTGTGACGCCACATGTCAGTAGCGCTCTCTCTGTCTAACAGGATATTTTAAAGCTCTATATTTTCGAGACTAGTTAAGATATTAAAAAAACAAAAATGACATTATGTTTTAATATTAAAAAACTTTATTTTAAGTATATATAAAAAAAATTTAGCGATATTTCACTAAATTTTTTTTGTCCCAATAGTCAATTGTTTGTCACTTACGTGGTATATGAAGTGCAGGTTGTGGTGCTTGGTGAGCCGGCAGCGGCACAGCACGCAGGCCATGAGCGGCGTCAGCGCGCGATAGTGCTCCCCACACAGGGGGATCGTGTGCAGACCCGGGTAGTCGCACTCCAGCTTCAGCTGACAACAATGGACTGGAATTACAAACTACCCTCGGTGAAGCGTGGCGCGCGACACCTAACACATTGATAGCCTACTAATTTTATGTTATAATTTTCTGACTTGTTACTTAATTTATTCAATAATGCTGTGTACACATATTGAGGGTTGTTACTTGGTTTTTGTGCACTTTTTAGTTTCAACCTGTTTTGTGTGCCTCTTTAATAAATAAATAAATAACTATAAATGTTGTTTTATTCAAATTAGCTTTTGCTAAATGTTTTTGAATTGTCAAGTGATTGTACCACTGGTTCGGAATGTCGTTAAATCTGAGAAGATCCGGTGGCTGCTAATTTTTACATATTCCTCATTTGTCGTGTATGGTGTGTATATTATGTACGGTGTGTACGGCGCGTGTACTCACAATCTTGCCGACGCTGGAGCGCATCTTGATGAGCCACTTGCGGCGGATGGAGTGGTCGGCGGGCGCGCCGCAGCCGCTCGTGTGGCACGTGGCCAGGCGGCCGGGCGGCGCGGCGGCGGGCGCCTCCTCCTCGCTCTCCTCCTCCGGCGGGGGGCTCGCCGCCTTCTCCGCGCCGCTGTACACAACATGTTGCTAAATCACTTTTTACCCCATTATAGCACAGCCGAAAGGAAGGATATGATGACGAAGGAGGAGAAAGAGGAGGAGAAGTCGATTCGTTATTCTGGACCAGTTGACATAGGCCACATTTTATAGGAAACAAAATCAATTTATTTATATCCCGTAGTTGCGTTTTTCAACTTTTTTCTTGTAGCAATCCTTATTCCTACAAGTAATTGAGTCAATTGACTTGACGCTAGAGAAACGGTCACACACATGCACGGACGCACGCACGCACGCACGCACATACAGGAGAAACTCGGGCATCCACAAAGTAAAGTTAATCAATCAATCCATCGGTCTCTAAGCTTTGGAATTTGGATATAATGGCCGTTCTACACAAGTAGAGAGGTTCTCGAGACTTTCATTTGACAGATGTGATGTAGCTTCTATGGTCAGCTTCTCCTAGTCTGAGATACTCACGGCACAATGGGCGGGGAGGTCTCGGGGCGGCATGAGCGGCACATCGGGCGGCTTGGCGACGGGCCGCTTGCGGTACGAGGGGCAGTTCGCGCGCCGGTCCACGTGGCGGTAGCACGCGTCGCACAGGCAGCTGTCTATGGTCAGCTTGTCCTCGTCTGAGATACTCACGGCACAGTGGGCGGGGGGGAGTCTCGGGGCGGCATGAGCGGCACATCGGGCGGCTTGGCGACGGGCCGCTTGCGGTACGAGGGGCAGTTCGCGCGCCGGTCCACGTGGCGGTAGCACGCGTCGCACAGGCAGCTGTCTATGGTCAGCTTCCCCTCGTCTGAGATACTCACGGCACAGTGGGCGGGGGGGGAGTCTCGGGGCGGCATGAGCGGCACATCGGGCGGCTTGGCGACGGGCCGCTTGCGGTACGAGGGGCAGTTCGCGCGCCGGTCCACGTGGCGGTAGCACGCGTCGCACAGGCAGCTGTCTATGGTCAGCTACTCCTGTTGAGATACTCACGGCACAGTGGGCGGGGGGGAGTCTCGGGGCGGCATGAGCGGCACATCGGGCGGCTTGGCGACGGGCCGCTTGCGGTACGAGGGGCAGTTCGCGCGCCGGTCCACGTGGCGGTAGCACGCGTCGCACAGGCAGCTGTCTATGGTCAGCTACTCCTGTTGAGATACTCACGGCACAGTGGGCGGGGGGGAGTCTCGGGGCGGCATGAGCGGCACATCGGGCGGCTTGGCGACGGGCCGCTTGCGGTACGAGGGGCAGTTCGCGCGCCGGTCCACGTGGCGGTAGCACGCGTCGCACAGGCAGCTGTCTATGGTCAGCTTCCCCTCGTCTGAGATACTCACGGCACAGTGGGCGGGGGGGAGTCTCGGGGCGGCATGAGCGGCACATCGGGCGGCTTGGCGACGGGCCGCTTGCGGTACGAGGGGCAGTTCGCGCGCCGGTCCACGTGGCGGTAGCACGCGTCGCACAGGCAGCTGTCTATGGTCAGCTTCCCCTCGTCTGAGATACTCACGGCACAGTGGGCGGGGGGGAGTCTCGGGGCGGCATGAGCGGCACATCGGGCGGCTTGGCGACGGGCCGCTTGCGGTACGAGGGGCAGTTCGCGCGCCGGTCCACGTGGCGGTAGCACGCGTCGCACAGGCAGCTGTCTATGGTCAGCTACTCCTGTTGAGATACTCACGGCACAGTGGGCGGGGGGGAGTCTCGGGGCGGCATGAGCGGCACATCGGGCGGCTTGGCGACGGGCCGCTTGCGGTACGAGGGGCAGTTCGCGCGCCGGTCCACGTGGCGGTAGCACGCGTCGCACAGGCAGCTGTCTATGGTCAGCTTCTCCTCGTCTAACACACAAAAGAGTCTATCTATGGTTGGTCGTATAAAAGAATTATGGGACAGCAAAAGTTTTAATATCTACTAATAAATGACGATATTTAACACAAAACAGCAATGTATGTCAACTTCCATACGCGCGCGATCAGCTTTTCATCAAAAGCTCAAAAGCTTAGAGCTGTCAAATTACAAACCGCCGCTTGCATCGCTGATTAGGTTAATAGCGTTTGTTGATCGCTGAACGTTGAGATCGCATTAATTGCGATACATTGCGTGCTTAAAAATTACAATCTGTTAACCAGTTACGGGATAAGTGGTATTTATAATTTCGCTATTGGCATATATTTTAATAAAAAGTATAGTTTTTTTTCCATTAAGTTCCTGCTACTATTTATTATGTAGCAACTTTGAGTGCTATGTTTTTTTTTTTTTTTTTATCTTAATTTTATCTTAAAAAGTATAGTTAATTCTTAACAAAGTTTCCGTTCTTTCTTCTTTCTAGACTGGTTTCCAAAACCGATGGTCCATCCTATTTTAATTTTTGTTACTCAATCACGCCGCAACGACTGAACCGATTTGGCAGAAATTTGGCCCAAAGATAGGATATAATCTGGAATAACACATAGGCTACTTTTTATCCCGGAAAATTAAAGAGCTCCCGCTGGATCAAAAAACTTTAATCCACGCGAACGAAGTCGCTGGCATCAGCCAGTCATAATATAAAGTTTTCGTTATCATATCCCTTATCTGAATATATAAAAGGGAAAGGTGACTGACTGACTGATCTAACAACGCACAGCACAAACCACTGGACGGATCAGGCCGAAATTCGGCATACAGATAGCTATTATGACGTAGGCATCCACTAAGAAAGGATTTTTGCAAATTCAACCCCTAAGGGGATAAAGTAGGGGCTTAAAAAATTTAACTTAATGAGAGCGATGCTAATAATAATAAATCATTTATTTAGCAGCAACACAACACATTTTAGTAGATTAAAAAATAATTATAAAACAAAAACAAAGTAGGCGCCCTAAAGATTTTCAAAGAACCGAGGGAAAGATAAAAAAAAAAAACCATCGGTTCTCTGAAAAGCCAGGCGCCTACCAATATCTAGGATGCATAATGCCACTAAATAGGGCGCTGCCTCAGCTTGATGCCACAGCCAAAAATGACCATATGCTAGAAAGCTAGTAATAAATAAACCTTATGAAATTGAAAGAAAAAAAAAAAATGCTACTCACTGTCCAAAACCTTCCGTTGTCGCTCGCTGCTCTTCATCTGCGCGATGTGGCAGGGCGTGTCGAAGAGGCCGAACTTGCCGCCGCAGTAGAAGCACTGGTCCATGCACAGCCGGCCCGGGTGGATGCTGAACGAGGACGCCTTCTCCGGGATCACCAGGTTCAGGATCTCCTTCGGCTCCGGCTCCGGAACTGCCTCTGTTTCTATTGAAGTGAAATACCTTGGTGATGGTGATCCAAGTGACATTTCGGTCAAAATCTTCAGATCTTTTTTTCCACGTACTATCAAATTGTGGAATCATCTCCCGTCGACAGTGTTCCCACTTAATTACAATGGGGTTATTCAAGGGGCGAACCAATAAGTTCCTGAAAAGCCGGCAACGCATTGGTGGTGCCTCTGGTACTACAAATGTTCATGGGCGGCGGTAATCACTTAACATCAGGTGACCCGCCAGCTCGTTTGCCCGCTATTCATATAAAAAATCGAGTACACTTTCGCCTTTTTATTTTTATTTTCAGCAAGCAAACGAGCAGACAGGTCACCTGATGTTAAGTGATTACCGCCGCCTATAAACATTTTTTAGCACCGGAGGCACCACCAATGCGTTGTCGGCTTTTGAGGGATTTGTTGGTCCGCCCCTTGAATAACCCCATGTTGTAGCGTACCAAAGTATTGACTAATCGTTATATAAAAAAGTTGCCAGTTGATTATTTTATATGCAAAACGTGTTTTTTCGACGTTTTTTGGTACGGAACCTTTCCTATACAAGTCCGACTCGCATTTAACCGGTTATTAACTATCAAATCACATAAAAAATTTCATCATGCATGACGGGAAATGTTACCGGCTTCTCGTACCACTAACATAAGCGAAATAATCTTAAATTATGTAAAGATCAGAAATAAATCTTAACTTAAAATAGCATGCAATATTTTTAGATTTTATTAACCTTGTACCTAGTTATCTGTTACATTAAAATGTGTTATTATTAAATTTTGTTTTTCCATTCACCCAATGATTTTGACACCTTGTTAATATAACAGATAGTTGGTGACGATTCGGGCATACCAAATTATTGAAGTTTTATGCTTAGAAATGATTGTATGCGTTTTTATTATGAGAAAAAGTTTATGTTTTTAAAGAATATTCGCCAAGCTGAACTTATCTTATATTCTCCTCTCCCCTCCACATAAGCGAGAAATAAAGACGTTATGACGTTTTGAAAATATGTCAAAACGTTTTAATCAGCCGTTAATTTTTACTTGGCGATGGTGAAATAACCCCTAAACCAGTTAGGTAATCGTACTCTTTAGTACAATTCCTTAATTGACAGGTTTAAATAGAGTGCTATCCTTTTCAGAATATTCTCTTTAGAAAAGGATAGCATTAAGTTTAGATCTGACAATTTTAAAGTTTAAGTTTTAAGTGTTACCAAATTAGCACCATTTGACCAAAAAGTTCGCCAAGCGATTTAGCATTCCGGCACGATGGCGTGTAGAAACCGGTCAGGGGTATGGGTTGAATTTACACTGCTATACCCCTTCCAAGTTAGCGCGCTACCATCTTAGACTGCATCGTCACTTACCATCAGGTGAGATCACAGTCAAGGGCTATCTTGTCTTCGAATAAAAAAAAAAATTAGACTGTGATATACTTCTTGCAATTCACGAGGGCGCGTGGTTGTGTGTGTGTCGTATCTGTATAAGTGTGAGCGAGAGCTTGCTCGCGCCTGACCGCTCCCACCTAGGCTCCTGATAGGCACGCACACTTACGCAATGTGCATGTACACGACGTAACCACAGTAAAACTCACGCGCCCTCGTGAATTGCAAGAGCTATACAATAAGACGCACATGTTTTCAGTATCTTTAGATTAGTATAACCGAATCGAAACCAGTAATTACAAATTCTTTTGTACAAGAAACTGTGCTTAATGTATTCAGGACTAAATGAATGAACTATTTTGGTACGATTAATTTAGTTTTGTGTAATTTGTACAAAAGAATTGTTATAGAAATATCTTTCTATTTACATTTAGTAATGTTTAGAACTTTAATATTAGTTGATTTGTGTTATTTTATTATCAAGTTTTATCAGAGCTTAATAACAATAGATAACATAAAGGATTGAAAGTAGTATTATGAAATTCTTAATAAATAAGTGCCAGTGTAAAAATTAAGCAGTTTAAGTTTGCTCTAATAAACTTGATAATTTTATTACAGTCATAAACAGGAACAAAACTTATTAATTTTCAGTCAATTAGTCAAAGAGTAATGGAATATTATCTAATACTAATATTATAAAGAGGAAAGATTTGTATGTAAGTATGTTTGTAACGAATTGGCTCAAAAAGTACTGGACCGATTTGGCTGAAATTTAAAATGAAGATAGATTATACCTTGGATTAAAACATAGACTACTTTTTATCCCGAAAAAATTATAGATTCCGCGGGATTTTGAAAACTAATTCCACGCGAACAAAGTCGCGGGCATCAACTAGTACTTAATAATTATAAGAAAGTAATTGAAATACCTATTATTTTTTCACCGTTAGTAGCTATTTTCGCGAAAGAAATAACAAAGACATTAAAACTTTGTATTTTTTTGTTGAATGTAGGTTTCCTAAAAGTCGTTGACAAAAATTTATGTTGAATTATGTCCAGAAGTTTGTGAATAATTCTAAATAATTTATATTTGAGTAAGATTGGGTTTAAGTTTTGTCCCTGTTGATTTGAAACCGTTATTAAAAACTTATCTAATCAAAAATCTACAGACTGAAGATCGAATATTAACGAAACAAACGAAAATGGGAGGAACACTTTGAAGAACGCATTGTTGGCAAGGATATAAGCGGCGCAAGACCGAGTCATGTGGGACTCTGCACATAATACCCATGTATCGCAGAGCACGTTTATGAGCTGTAATAAGTAAAGTGGAGTGGTAAAAAATATTGCAACCTCAATTGATTGTTATTATCGTTTCCTACATATCCAGATTACATTTTCAATCTGAGCCTGTGGATTTTGGATAGATAGGTTTAATACCGGTCGTTAGTGGTGAGGTGAGTGTCCACAAACCATGGTTGTTAAGACGATTACTGTAATGTGACTTTCTGTGCCCACCCTCTGCTGCTGTTAGCGCGATGCCCTGCAATACAAAAATATACAATTAGTTAAACTCAAGTCATATCCGTTAAATTCTTGCCCACTATTGGGCAAAGTTCTCTCGAATGGAAAAGGTTTAGGCTAAAGTACCTGCATAAACAATCCCTCAGCCGATTTAATATAGAACATCACAGAGTATTCCAAGTCAAATTCAAGATTGGCTTTGGCTTGACATAGTCTGTGAAGTTTTAGCAGAAAATTGGTGCAAATTAATAAAATAACGCTATTTTCTTTTCTATTAAGAAAATCGCGAAAAATATTACGAGTGCATAGATGTTAGCCACGGTGGCTAACATCTATGTACTCATAATATAAGTGGTGTAAAACTAAGAGTAGGTACATATTCTATTTTGGAGCTGTCAATACTGCTTAGTTAAATTCACCACCCAATTTGTCACCAATTTGCTCCTAATCACTTAAAACTTGCGTATTGCGTAATTTTGACGACCTCCCTGGCGCAGTGGTGAGCGCTGCGGTGTTATAACTGGGTGGTCTCGGTTTCGATTCCCGGCGGCGGCAATTTAGGAATTTATAATTTCTAAATTGTCTTTGGTCTGGTCTGGTGAGAGGCTTTGGCCGTGGCTAGTTACCACCCTACCGTCAAAGACGTGCCGCCAATCGATTTAGCGTTCCGGCACGATGGCTTGTAGAAACCGATTAGGGTTGAATTTACACTGCTATACCCCTTCCAAGTTAGCCCGCTAGCATCTTAGACTGCATCGTCACTTACCATCAGGTGAGATCGCAGTCAAGGGCTATCTTGTCATCGAATAAAAAAAAAAGAAGTATCGAACTCTAGCTGGAGTGATTTAGCGGGAAGCCATACCGGCGCCGAAGTTGCGCACATCGCCTACTTGCGGAAATAATTCCCTGGAAGAAAAAGCGAACTCAAGTTTGCCTCACCTCTCGCCTTTCGATGGTGTAGAAAGCGTCGTCCTCGGTCCCCGCCTCGCCAAACTCCTGCGGCGGCTTCCCCGAGCGGCCCTTCTTCTGGAAGGTCATCTTCAAGGAGCTGCGGAACTTCTTCTTGTCTCGCTCCCCCACACCGCGACTCAGCTTTATCACCGTCTTCAACGTCCCAGTGTAGTCAGATTTGCCAGCTTTAGGTTTCATAACCCCAGAGTAATTCGAACCGTAGATGCGCTCTTTCTCCTTCATCTTCTCTATTTTTGCCTCATTTGCAGCCTTATGAGTTAATAAACCTAACGTCCTAAGTACGTTTTCCTTTCTTTTTTGACTTTCTGGAGTTTCTAGTATAGCATTGCTTGGCCCAGGCTGGTTTTCGGTGGAATTACGAGCCGATTTAACTTTGGACACCTTTGGTTTTATTTCGCCTTTAATAGTTTCAATCTCTTTCATTTCTGTCGTTTCTTTAATTTCATTTGCATCTTTAACTTCTTTCGCTTCTTTAATTTCCTTAGTATCTTGGATATCTTTTGTTTCTTCAACTTCAGTAAGTACTTCTGGTTTCTCGTCAATAACTTCGGTTACTTGTTGTGTTGGTTGTTCTATCTCTTCTTCCTTAATTTCAGCTTCAGTTTTGGCTTCAGGAATTACTTCATTTGTAATCTTTTCAACAATTTTTACTTCTGCAACAATTTTTTCATCAGTTTGAACTATTGGTTCTGTTACAGTTTCATCAATCGATTGTTCAATGGATTGTTTAGGCTCAATGATCTTAGTCTCAATCTTGGTAGGTTCCAAAACTTTCGTAGAACCTGTCATGCTATCCAGTTTTGGAATTTCAGAGGTCAGAGGTATATTATCAGGAATAGTTTTGACTTCCTCTAGAGGTGGCGCCACAGGGTCAGCTTCCATTGGTTGAATTGATTCTGGCGATTTAACCGCCACAGGCGTAGGCGCAATATTAATAGTTTGTGATTTTATTTGGTGAGGTGGAGATTTTATTTGATGTGGTGGGGATTTCATCTGATGTGGTGGAGATTTCATTTGATGTGGTGGTGATTTTATCTGCTGTGGAGGTGACATCTTTTTCTCAACTGGAATAGTCTTATCTTCAACATCTACTGCTGATTCGGAAGATTTTCGAGAGAGTAAACCACTGGATTTTCTCTTAGTTATTTGAACTTCATTACTAATTATTTTAGGTTCAATATTTCGTGGAGTAATTGATATTTGACTTGTATCAATGACGCTGAAAGCCTGACTCGCGTTATTCGGGTGAAGAGTCGCAAATTGGTGGAAATCGATTTGCTGCGCGGGCGCAGGTTTTTCTACTGACTTTCTTATTTCGGTCAATGTTACATCCTTGCCCAATGACTTTTCAAATATACTGATAGCATCAGACTCTTTTGAATGGTTTGAGCTTGTTGATTCCTTTCTTGCATTGACACTGTTTCTTTTAATTAATGTGACGGAATTTGGAAGATCTACTTCTATTGAACGCCTCACTTGATCCCTCTTAACTATTGATATAGCAGAGTTGTTCTCAAAACAGCTCAGGACATTTTCTTTTTCAATCACTTTCTCTGGTGATCTTACTGGCTGCAAATCTTTTAAAGGTTTAAATTCTGACCCTGATTTTTGTATTAAAACAACATCATCAGACACCATAACCGATTTACTGTCATTTGTTTTAGATTCAGACTCTTGTCTCTGCCTTCTTTTATCAAATTCTTCAAACACTTTCAGTCTATCCATGAGTTTGTCTATACTCGCTACGGAGGGGTTAACCTTGTATAGTTCCTGTCTGTTTTCAGGACACTTTTCAACTGAATCATCATCAAAGTGAAGTCTGATATTTTCACTATCATCCTTAACAGGTGTACATTCATTAGCTGTTGCGGAAATCATGTCTTTGTCCTTTACTGGTGTTTCAGGCGCAATAATGATGTTATTATCACTTAAAGGCTTAGAGATTCCATAGAATTGCCTCGCTGATTTTGTTTGCAATTGATCAATATTTGTATCATTTGACATCTGTTGGTCACGATCTATGTTTTGGTCTAAATCATTTATGAGATCACTGATTTCTTTAGATAAAGAATCAACAGTTTCATGTCTGTCTTCCACTAAGTCATTTGTTATGGTACTGGTGATACCATTCTTGGTTGCCTGATTAGTGGCAGGTCTGGTTGTAGTGGCAGCTTTCTTCCCCCTCCTCGCCTTCCTAATATTTTTAGATACCTCCTTTGAGTTAAATGTCTTGGACATACTAGTCAATATACTACTACGTTCTTCTATAAGCGCATCATTTTCAGTCTTCAGCAAGTATTTGTCTTCTAGGTCTGATACATTTATATTTTCTAACTTAATCCTATTACTGTTATTGTTGTCTGAGTCTAATGAAGTACTTCTTTTTAAGCTCACTTTCTTCTTACTTTTCTCTTTTAACATAGAACTAGGCTCTGTATAAGGTTTGGTTTCAGTTAACTTTGAGTCGACACTAAGAGAAGGCACTTTTCCAATAGGAGAGATCTGTACATTATTTTCAATATCTAAATCTAGGTCAGTCTTAGTTTTATCTAAGTTTTTGCTGAGCTCCTTGTTCTCACTATCATTGAGTGGTTCACTGAGGCTGACATCTGATTCTGTAATATCTGAGCATTTAGAGATTTCACTGCCATCTCTGGAGCAGGAACGCCCTCTTTTCAACTTCTTTGTGTCCTCAGAACTCTCAGGAGCATCTACAGTTTTTGAATCTGAGAGCAACCGCCTCTTCTTCTGTTCTTTTAAAACAACCTCATTCAGTAGATTACTCTTGACTTTCCTGGGTTTCCCACTCCTCAAGTTCTTTCCTTCAAAGAGAGAGGGACTATTGCTCCTTTCAGAACGCATAGAGTATGGACTGGTCCGCGGTCCAAGGACTAAACTACTAGGAGAATCTCCAAGAACTGACTTCATCATGACCATATCAGAACTGAGCCTTACTCTCCTGCCAGCAGTTTTGGGGCTGGATGACCTGGAATTAGATAGGTTAGGTGTGGGGTCATCGAGTGGTTCCTTCTTAATTTCAGCAGCAGGTATCAATGGGACGGTTTCCTTATCACGAGTGCTACAAGCTTCCTTCGCAGCTTTCCTCGTCCTAGTGATAGTTTTCTTTATAACATTTTTCTTGGCAGGTGGAACTTTCTTGCCCCTCAAGTTTTTTGTCTTTCTGATGCCTAGAGGTCTCTTCTTGACCACTGCCTTGGGCTTGGGTCCAGGTTTCTTGCTCTCTTTGGAAGATTTGGGGTCATCTTGAGGCGGCTTGCTCTTTTCTTCCTCGTTGAAGTCTGAGGCCTTCTTCCGGGCTCTGGTCTTGGGCTCTACCACTGTTTCCTCATCTATACTCTTGTCCAACTCCTCTTTAGCCTGTTTAGTTTTCATGATGGAATGTTTGGTGGGAGACGATACTGTTTTCCGGACATCAGGTTGCTGGTTATGTTGTCAGATGATCAGAGCAGACCAAACAACAGTTATTGGTCCAAAGGCTGATTTTACAGCTTATCTCACAATTAAATAACTTAATAGTCCTATATCTTCTTTATGCAAATATGTAAAACTATATCAGTTTGCTCAAGAAATGTATAACTCCCAAGTCTCTACACTGCGATCTTGATTGACATGGAGGGTTGATTTCTTCTTTATGACATGTTATCAGGACCTGAAATGAAATAAAATACTATTGTAAAAGATAATTATGATCAATTAATGTTAAATTGTTACAATTTCATTCAAAATGAGAACGTGATCAATAGTTAACTCAAATTCCATATTATTCATTTGTTTTTATATTTAGAATGTTCACTGAAGACATTTTAAAGTTAATTGACACTTAATTCAATATAATTCGGTCACAAATCAAGTGTTAAAAGTCGTGATAAACAAAAGCGATGCTCGACAATCAACAAGTTCGCAGACTTATTTCGCAGATTTTCGTTCGAAAATGTCACTAATAAAGCGTATAAAGTTAAAGCAGGATGTCTAAAATTGCATAATATAAAACAATATTTACATTTAAGTCGCCCGTTGCACAGAAAAGCCAGCCGGAAAAGTCATGAAAATATCATGTTTTGGTGGTGCTGTATTTGTACGCAGCTCGGGTGACCGCAACGCCACCTACAGCTGAGCGCTGCGTATGCGTCGACCGACAGCGAGAGACAGAAAGCACCAAATCATTTCCCTACCCGTGGCGCACCTCCGCTATGTACTCACAAAATACTCACAATTTATCCCACGGAACTGCCAAAAACCACTATAAAAAGTTAATTCAACACTCAATGCACCATAATATGCGAAAAAGTTCAATAAAAACTCGCGATTAAACTTAGAAAACGATTTTTGAAAAGCCCAAATGTCTACAGGCGTCCGCCATAATGTTTCCTTCGAAACGAATAATATAGTTCTTATTGCTCTTGTAGCAAGCAATCGCTCTATTCGCTATTCAAAATGGCGACCGTGTGGCGTTCACAGAGCGCATTTGCACGTTTTTTCGTCGGAAAAACCGGGCGAATCCTGAACAACGCTTCTGATTTGGGTGCAAAACTTACACCAGAGTCAATATCGGTAATTATACAATTATTTTTACTCGCGCCGCGTTGTAATGTTGCTTTGAATGCGACATGTGACAGAACTATGGGTGTACACCCTCGCAAACAGCTTTCGCACACGAAGAGATCATTTTTATTTATTTTTTCAGAATTCAGACTTCGTAAATTTTTTCCGAAATCGTTTTTCCTACATTTAAACAAGTTGTTATTTATTAATTCATGAGTAATTATATTACAGATTTTACGTATTCAAGTCCAATCGTTACTCCCTAGAACTTTTGTTATTTCCAGTTTCACAATCTTTTTCTTTTTGTTACAGGTTACCAGTAAGAAAATCTATTCTAATTATGCACACTCGCCGTTTGTTAGGCACATCAAGGAGCAATATGAATTTGAAATTGTGAAAAATCCTCCTGAATGGGCATACGTGGAACGTCTTATGCCATTCGAAACAATTCCTGAAGTAAAACCAAAAGAAACATATCCTTCAGGATGGATACCACCGAAAGAGGAGGCAAAAAATTTACCATATTTTATTGCAAGAACTAGAAACCATCAATTGCCAATTTATTTAGATATATCTTATAGGGGGATGCGAAAAATATCTATAATTAAGAAGATTGAAGGTGATATTTGGTTACTTAACGATTTAATAAAAGAGCATCTGCAAAAAACCCAAAAACGTTACGTAGAAACAAGGGTACACGAATTGGGAAGGTTTATTGAAGTTAAAGGTGATTTTGTAACCACACTTTGTGATTGGGCATATGCTCAAGGATTTTAGATTGATAATGTATTAAAATTATTAATGATTAATAAAAAATTTAACTAGAACCAGTTTCTTTTATTATCAAGATTTAGGTATAGACTTTATTTAGAGATGTTAGATCTTCATCTCAACCTATCATTAATCTAATAATGAGCGCGGGTTACTTATCAAAAAGAATAATTGAGACCATAATTATTCATAATACGGGCACTTCACATACCTTTGAGAACATTATGGAAAACTCTCAGGCATGCAGGTTGTCAACTGTCTCGTTTTATGATCATATTTTTTTTTGAAATTTTGACAGTTTTGTAGTTTTTTGTCTGGCTGTTTTTTTGGCCAATCTTCAGAATGGCTGAATCGATTTTGATGTAAGCTATTATAATAGAATAAACAGATTCATTTTCCATTCGTACTATGATACTTTGCCTTTTAATGTCGATGGATGGTATAATAACTTCCAAATTCAGATAATTTTCCGGCAAATTTTCTCAAAAAAGTTAATTCTTCTAAAGCAAATGAGTTCGATAATAAAGCATTTCAACTCATCACAATTACAATAAAAAAGTAAAAATGAAAAAGAAAACTGATCAGCAGGAAAAATTCATTTTTTATAATGATTCGGCAAAAAAACAACTTTCCTCTTTTAGAGAAGCAATAAGTTAAAATGAAAAAATACATATGTGCCTTTTTAAAGTTAGTTGAAAATAACAAGTACTTAGTGGCAAAAGAAATACACATTCTCTAAAAATTTCAACTCTCTATCTAGTACGAATCATGAGATACAGCCCGCTCACAGACGTACAAAATGGACGGACAGCGGAGGTTTAGTAATAATGTCCCGTTGTTTACCCTTAGGGCACGGAACCCTAAAAAGTACTTAGGTCCTACTATTTTAGACAAAAGAATATTCAAATTTTTAATAATTTAATAAAAGGTAAGTATGTATATAAATATATGGATTAGCGCACACTTTATTTACAGGCATACAAAATCTGCAAAATTCACAAAAAAAAGCTTATCAAAAATATATATAGATATATAAATATCGCAGCGTAAAAAAGCAAACTTATTTTGCCGAGCGTACACGGCATGAAGCGCGTTTCGTTCAGCCGCCGCGTGGGGCGCTGGCGACGGCGGAAGGTTTTATCTACGTAGCTATATAACATCCGCCCGGAGTTCTCTGGGCCTCACCAAGTATTATTTTCGACACGGACACACTTCTTTGTTCAAAAACAACTTTTCTATGTCTTAAGCGTCGAATCGCCACGTTAACCGATGCTTTTCAGTCCGATTTACGTAATTATAACGCATTATTTTAGGTTATTTAGCGTTGTTTGAGCTAAATTATAGAATTGGGTTAGTTATTTGCGTAATTTATGGCTATAATCGTATGGGAGCGTTTTAAAGTTGCAAAGTTGTTGGTACGATTGGCATAGATGTACCTATGTGTATTAGCGGAGTTACGTAACTCAATGAACGTTTATGTACCTATGTAAATATGTATTACCAAGGCCAAGTGCTTTCAGAACTCTGCGCGCAATCGATAGCTAAATAATACAGGGTTAGATTGATTGATTTTCGTCTACTTATTATTAATATTAGCTTTGAATCGATTAGTAGGTAGGTGGGTCGTGTGTTCCGTAGTCATTTGGAAATCATTAGGTACCACCTAGGTACTTAGCTGAATTCCTCGTCATTCATTAAGTACCTACCTACCTACCTAATTTTAATTTACAAAAATGAAATTTTTATAAAATTGTACCTGGGTACTTAGTACCTACCTAGGTAGGAAAGGATTTTTTTTAATCGATGACAATTTAGTCCTTGACTGCTATCTCACTTGATGTTAAGTGAGCGGTCTAAGATGGTTGCGGGATAACTTGGAATGGCTATGCCGTAGGAGAGTGTCTTTTATTTATCACTAGCTGATGCCCGCGACTTCGTCCGCGTGCATTTAGTTTTTAAAATCCCGCGGGAACTCTTTGATTTTCCAAAATAAAAAGTCTATGCCACTCACTAGGTTTTCAACAATGACCATGCAAAAAATCACGTCAATTCGTTGCACCGTTGCTGTGTGATTGAAGGACAAACCAACAAACAAACACACTTTCGCATTTAAAATATTAGTAAGAATAAAATAAGAAGTAAATATTATAGATTAAACCCATATACTTAACCCTAATCGGTTTTTACACGCCATCGTACCAGAACGCTAAATCGCTTGGCGGTAGGGTGGTAGGTAGGTACTAAGGGTGTTAACTAGCCATTGCCAAAGTCTCCCACCAAACCAGACCAGACTAAAACTACTAAATCTATTACTAGGTACACCGTACAGGTACATTACCTAGGAATAGATTTATAGTACCGAGGTGTACTAAAAATTGACATCGATTAATTATCTAAATGTAGTAATCTTTTTTATTTTTTACTAGCTCTTGTCCGCGACTTCGTCCACGTGGAGTTAGGTTTTTAAACTTATTTAAAAATCCCGCATGATCACTCCGTTTTTCCGGGATAAAAGGTAAGCCATGTCACTCGTTGAAGTCCTTAACCTACCCATACAAAAAATCACGTCGATCGGTTGCACCATTGCGGCGTTATTGAAGGACAAACAAACACACTTTCGCATTGATAATTTCTTATTCTTGATTTTCATTGATTTCTCCCAGTTGAGTGTTTTTTCTTTTTCATATGTAAATTCTATCTGCGAAACCTTGAAGTTAGCTTTTATTCTTCTTCTGTATTTATTGACTAATTTTTTTTCTAATAAGCTGTAAGTTTTCTTTTAAAATAAAATAAAAAAATAATATTAATTTGTAAGAATTTTATAAATATACTTACTAATGTAAGTAAGGAAGAGTAATTTTAACCGTCCCATTTAATATAATAATAAATAATAATAATCTCCACAGATATTAGCCATCTGCGCGGGAGATATTATAGTACAAAAATATGTACGCAAGCACAGGTGCACTCTATTCCCTCACTCTCATAGTCAGATGGGACGGAAAATCCGACACAACCGGAGAGAGATCAGAGGCAGGACCTACGGTTTTACGTCCCATTTATACTTAGGTACTAAATCGTTATCCTGTAGCTACAAAATAAGTTTACCTTAATAATAATACCTACACTGCATAAACTCTTACGCCTTCATTGCATATCTATACCTATAGGTACGTACTTACTTACTTATAATATAAGTGCAACTGGACAATTTCTGTACTTGTTAATACAAGTACAGAAATTGTCCAGTTGCACTTATATTAAACTACGCTCGCCACTTCGTCCACGTGAGTTTAATTTTTAGAAAAACCCGCGGAAACTATTTGATTTTCCGGGATAAAAAATAAGCGAGTAGGTATTTTCGTATCCGAAAAATAAATTGCAGACTCAAATAACTAATAGCTACATATTTACTACTGTTTGGAACTTTTTATAACAATAATCAGAATCGTTTTTAAATCATTGCAAAAATACACACAATCGTGGATTATTAAACTTAAATAAATTAAATGAAATAAATTAAAACTACTACTAATTATATTTAAGCCTCAATACCCCAACGGTTAAAGATGCGGACTGAAAACTGAAAGGTCGCAGGTTCAAGCCTTTCCCGTTGCACTATTGTCGTACCCACTCCTAACACAAGCTTTCCGCTTATTTGGAGGGAGAGGAGAATATTAGTCAAGTTCAGCTTGGCAAATATTCTTTTTAAAAAAAAAAAAAATATTAACAAAAAATACACGCCGTCCAAGTGGTCGTTTATGGTCATGGTGCCCAAAACACTGGCGCTATTCCCTCGTTGGATTGCGAGGCTTAGTCGTTGGGCCAAATAAGCGCTAGCTTCATAGCATAAGGTCACCTGAGGCGTAAAAAATTGCTTAAGTATATCACTCTGCAGGTCCTCAACATGCAAAAAATCAAAGTTTTTCCTGGATAAAAAGTAAGTTACTTTTTATCATTCTGCAATTATATTAATTATCCCGCAATTATACCCATAAAGAATCGCAACCCTAACTACAAAGTTTCATGGATATAACTTAAAAAATACAAAATACAGACTTTCATACAAAAAATCATCGTTTTGTTTTAGGCAAAAATTCTTACAACCGACCTGTTTAAGTATGTGAAATAAATTCTAGAGATATCACATGATGCGAAATAAAGTATTTTGGCGTACTTTAGGTATTGTTCTCATAAAGTATAGACTACAATTATCCAAAATAACGTAGGTACAATAGGTACTTTATAATAAAGTCCGGGTTCGATCCCCGGCGAGGGCAATTTGGGAATTTATAATTTCTAAATTGTCTTTGGTCTGGTCTGGTGGGAGGCTTTGGCCGAGACTATAGTTACCACCCTAGTGTCCGACGTGCCGGCTGCCGCCAAGCGATTTAGCGTTCCGGCACGGTGGCGTGTGGAAACCGATTAGGGGTATGGGTTGAATAACACAGCCATACCCCTTCCAGTTATCCCGCTACCATCTTAGACTGCATCGTCACTTACCACCAGGTAAGATCGCAGGGTGGCAACCCTACTTAGACCTCATCAGTGCTTTTCATCATTGATTGCCTTCAAGCGCAAACTTAAAAGCTATGTCTCGTAATTACGAGATATAGCTTTTAAGTTTTTTAATTAAAAAAGAGTTTCTTACTTATCAGCTGCTTTTTGATTATTTGATATTCCTGAAAACATTCACAAAAATTATATATTTCAAGTTTCATTTCTGAAACGGATAATAATTTGATTACCTTTAAAGCGAGGGTGAATAGACATTATCTAAGCAAGCGCACTCCAACCTATACCATATCAGTGCATTTCATCATTGATTGTCGTCAAGCGCAAGCTTACCTATATCATTTGTCGTCAAGCACAAGCCTATATCATATCATGTAGAATTCCGTGGCGCCACCCGAATCAGGGTCCTGGCTGAAAATTCAGCGCTGTATGCTCTTGTGCATGTACAAAGCATACAGCATTTTACTGAGTTGGGACCTTTTTCCGGGTTGTGCCACACATGACTTAGTTGTTCCGGCGCTTCTTCTGCTTGGCGACTTTTGTCTTTAATGCTCAAGTGGTGGAGGCGCCGGGACAACCTAATCTAGGTATACCTATTGGGTGATGTGTGGCACAATTTATAAAATAAACTTTTCTTTATTTCTTTATTTCATAATAAAAAAAATTCAGTGTTTGGCCGCTTTTACCTAGGTAAGTACCTATATACAGTCGCTAATATGTAATAATTAGACAACTAATGGAAAACGTGTTGGCTTAATTAACGCATAATTAACTAGATATACATTTATATTTAGGTAGGTACTTGTTGCAAATAAGAAGTCGATTCTCGACAAGAATAATACAATTTGTACAAGGCTGGTGTGTATTTTGAAGGATTTTTTACATCAAACCTCAAATGTCTACTAATCTACTTTTTGAGTTTAAGCAAGGAAACAGCAAGGAAATCATTAGGTACGTTAACTACAAGGGCGGATCCAGTTTTCATGTCAGGGGGGTCATATAGTCAAGGTCAAGTCAGGACAGGCTCCAATTCAATTACAATAATAGGTAAATCTAATTAAAAGGAAATGGTATTTTTATGTTATACCTGCATGAACACAAAATAATTTTTTTCTTTTGTCTTCTCGCGAAACGAGTTATCACTTTTTCCACTTCAATCGGTTTGCTTTGTGAACGTAGGGACCGTTAGACGGTCTTTTGCCATTGAAGCTTAGAGCTTCAAGGCAAGCCAAGGTTTCAGCCATTGAAGCTTAGAGCTTCAAGGCAAGCCAAGGTTTCAGCCTCTTAAGATTGGAAAAGGACCTTTTTGCCGTTTAATAAACTTATCAACGAGATTAGAAAAAATTTTAGAGGCCAACCTATACCCAGCCCAGGGGGGTATTATGCCCCCAATAACCCCCCCTGGATCCGCCCTTGGTTACATTCTTACATAAAGACTTACCTACACAAAATTCACTTATATTTTCAAAATATTTTCGTCCGTTTTATCGGCCAGTATCAGATTTTTCAGGTAGATGTTTAAATCTAGTATCCCATACCTACAACCATTGTCTATGCCTACCACATGGTAAGATGCCCCATACCATTACATACAATAATTTTACATGGTGATTTAAAAAAAGACAAAGCTTTTCTTTTTTTTTTAATCGATGACCAGATATATAGTCCTTGAATGCATATTCACTTGGTAAGTGACGATGTAGTCTAAGATGGTAGCAGGCTAACTTGGAAGGGGTATGGCAGTGTACATTTAATCTATACCGCTTATCGGTTTCTACTCGCCATCGTGTCGTGCCGGAACGCTAAATAGCTTGGCGGCACGTCTTTGACGGTAGGGTGGTAAATAGCCACGGCCAAAGCCTCCCACTAGACAAAAGTGATGGTAAAGTCTAAGGCTACAACCTAACCTACACGAGGGGTAGGTATTGCAGAACAATTGTTTTAAAATTGCGTTCTAAATTTAAATTTCCATTTCATCTTCGAATGCGACAGCCAATGCCAGCGAACAAATCGTCAATCATCTAACCTTCATGGACGTTCAGACTCCACAGAAGTAGCTACCCGATTTCTAACGTCGCCTGGGCACGGATTTTAATTAATCTTATTTTTCTCGACTCCTAAGGTTGCGGCCAAGCTCTTCTATTCTTTCTAAAAATTCTACGGCATCTCCCGTCGAGTCAAACTTTATATTCCATCGGGATATCGCTTTATCGAAGTCTTTGATTCCGCTCTCGGTACTCATTGCGCAGTGTTTAATTTTAATTTCGGTATTCCCTCACATTTATACCAAGCGTTTCATATGTATCTAACTCACCCTATGACTATTTATTCTACTTCTATTTATTTAACGTATTTTATTATTATTTACTTTTCTAGTTTGATCTTAGCCAAAAGTGCGTGAGCGTAATATAGTCCAACAATGGGTTTCAACCCATTCCCTCCAACGTCATCCTAAGCCGAGGTCCGAGGGTCACAGGAGGCGCCCTATGAAGACGTCTGTAGGGACAGCATAGCACAACATGACTCCACTCGCTGACACATTGAATTGGACCGCTGCGATTTTGCTACATAGGGAAATTTTTTATATTACGTGTAGAGTAAGTTATCCGCCACTGTAACATAGACACGAGTGGACACGCGAAATAAAGACTACAGCAGGTGAATAAGTTAGTATTATTTTCCACTCCCGCGGCAAGTCTCTAAACGTCCCCCGATGCCATCGAGCCCTAGGCCTCAACCGCCAGGCGAAGCTTCGCGCTCGCCGATGACGCTATTATCTTTCTAGCCAGCAGTATACCTACTCCATCCGAAAAAAAAATCACAGTCAAGGGCTAACTTGTAGAAAAATAAAGAAAAACTTGCTTTATTATTTTTAGGTTGCTTCCTGATTAACGGAGAAGTTCAAATATTGTGGATTTTAATCAAAACGGGAGTAAAGAACAACACTTTAGAAGATTTTTTTTAAATTTATTATTTATCCTGAATAAGAACTCTACTTAATAAGATTAATCTTATTACAATTTCAAATCTTTTGAAATTGTAATAAGATAAATCTTATTACAATTTCAAATCTTAAGATTTGAATATATATATATGAAATAGCATAGTTTCAATAACAATTGTAAAATTTTTATTTTTTTTGAAAAGAGCAACCGCCGAGTTTCTTGCTGGCTCTTCTCGGCAGGAAAGGCATTCCGAACCAGTGGTAGATTCATTGACGATTCAAAAGTGCTTGTAAAAGTTTATTTGAATAAAAAATATTTCTATTTCTATTTCTATTAATCTTATTACAATTTCAAATTTTCTTATCACTATTAATATTTATCAATATTTTTCTTTCAGTAAAAAGAAGTACTTAGACACTCGCACTCTAATGAATTATGATTTAAACACCAAGTTATTAGCAGACAGACTTTCACAATTTTTTTATGGATTAAGTACCTAATTAGGAAATACATACTTCTAGCTAAAGCTAAAGCTAAATTGTGTAAAGGAAGCTAAATTGCGCTTATACATGTATGTGGCGGCGGTTGGATGTATAAATGGGAGTGTGACGTCACATAGGTAGAACAAGTTTCACGAGGAAAATTCCGCGCTAAAATTTTCAATCAGTGTGCCTACCGACAAACACACTTTCGCATTTATAATATTAGTAAGGAAGTAAGGATCTATCTAGTAACTAATTTCCTGAACGCTTATTCTAGGCTTTAGAATGAGTACGGGAGACCTAATAGGAATCAGCGGTAAATGAAAATAAAGCATTTCCTGTATCGGGGGCGACCTCGCGCCTCAAGGCAAGGACTGTTAGGGTGACTATGAGTTATATAGAATAGAATAGAATAGAATAATTTTTTATTCAAATAAACTTTTACAAAGTACTTTCGAATCGTCAAATGAATCTACCACTGGCTCGGAATGTCGTTCCAACCGAGAAGAACCAGCTAGAAACTCGGCGGTTGCTCTTTTAAAAATAAAATAATATGTAATATAACATTATGTTTTGTGCAATTTACGAGTTAATTGTGTTCATGTATTGCTGAGCGAGTTATGTCCATGCTTTTTTATCTTTTATCTATACATATAATAAAATTGTAGAAAAGTGGAGTCTGTACAATGGAAATATATAAAAAAAAAAGTAGCAGGGGTTGTTATTATATCGATGACGAACCCGAAATTGTAATTAATTTTTTTTTGTCTGTTTGTCTGTGTGTTTGTGCACGCTAATATCAGAAACGGCTTATTCGATTTAGATACGGTTTTCACTAATATATTGTAGTAAGCTTCACTTAACATTTTGTGTTTATTTCATGTCAATCGGTTCATAAATAAAAAAGTTATGTCAATTTAAAGAATCACGGCGAACATTTTTAACGTACAGAGTACGTACTACACGCCTCGCGCCTGAGCGTCGACGGTAGGTATATGTAATTCAAAATATGCTGCCCGAAAAGTCACTATTCCACGCGAACGAAGTCGCGGGCACAGCTAGTGTATATTATAGAGCGAGATCCCAGGTCCGCCAGACCCTTTTTTTTGTTTTTCTCATTTTCCAATCAGTTAAATGTGTTCGATTGCGTAGTACTAGTATCTACTTTGAAGGTGTACATACCTGCTAGCTTGGGCAGCCGGCCAGTTTACAGATATCAGGTGCTAAAGGTACGTAAAACAAATTATAACTTTTCTGAAATTCTAAGTGCTGATTTTTATGTATATTCGAGAGAGTATCTTTAAACACTCATACTCGGTGTCGCCAGGCACTTTCCGTGGGCGGTTATTTCCGCCAGACGCTTTAAAGTTCGCAAAAAAATATCGTAACTTTAACGAATAACCCCATGTTGTAATCTAGTGGGAACAACGTAGTTTTCAGAAGTGAAAGCTAAAATAAAAACAATTAAGACATTCACAACGTGTGTTCGGGTGGATGAGTATGCATGTATTTGTGTATTTGTGTGTGTGTGTGTGTGTGTGTGTGTGTGTGTGTGTGTGTGTGTGTGTGTGTGTGTGTGTGTGTGTTTATTTTTTATTTATTTATTTAACACTTTATTTGCACCAAAACAACAACAAAGAAAAAAAATATATAGGTATAAGACGAGACAAAAGTTATGACACAAAAGGCGGCCTTATCGCTTAGTAGCGATCTCTACCAGGCAACCTTAGGAGTAGGAAAATATAAGAAAGAAATGCGTATATAAGAAAGAAATGCGTGTGTGTGTGTGTTTAGTTTTACAATTAATCGTTGGGCTTTTGAGGCTCCAGCTAGCCGAGTATTAAAGAAACAATGGTTACCCTTCAGCCAATGATACAGCGCGATGTTGAATTACTTGTAAATAATAAATAATTTGTGGGTTTCCTTTTCACTAGCAACCCACCTGGCTTCGCACGAGTGGGTGATTTGATTTTCGTTTGTATTTTTAGTTATATTTTTTGGTTTTTTGGAATAAGTAATAAAATAGGTATACATTATACCTATCAGATTTAACGTGTTTTTGAGTATTCCTATTCACTCTTGGTTAAAGGTACTCAAATTATACGTGGCAGGAAACACGGGCACCGCAAGTGCATTTCCACACCTTGGTGGTTCGTTTCAGAAACGTTAGTAGAAAAGAAACGTTTCGATTGAGTAGGTTGGACTTCAACCACGTAAGGATGCCAACGCTGGCGATTTTTCGCTGTTCTGTGGTAGAATGGTGAAAGACAACATCTACTTATATAAAAGAAAGTCGTGTTAGTTACACTATTTATAACTCAAGAACGGCTGACCCGATTTGGCTGAAAAAAGTCGGGTTTGTTCGAACACTTATAACTCTAGAACAAAAGACCGATTTTCATGGTTTCTGGTTTGTTATATTTGTCTCCGTCCCGAATAGCAGAATAACTTTTAAAATATCGGAAGAATTCACGAAAAAAAATTATGAAACAATTTTTATCCATACACTAGCTTTTGCCCCCGCGACTTCGTCCGCGTGGAATTAGATTTTGATTTTTTTATTTTTAACTGAAAGCTCAAATACCAACTTTGATGGAAACAGCTTGAAAAATGACGGAGTCTCATATAAACTTCCATCCCCTATTTAAACCCCTTAGGGGTGGAATTTCCAATAATCCTTTCTTAGTGTGCGCCTACGTCATAAAAGGAACCTACTATAAAAATTTCAAGTTTCTAACTTCAGTAGTTTAGGCTGTGCGTTGATATCTCAGTCAGTTAGTCAGTCAGTCAGTCAGTCAGGACTTTGAATTTTATATATATAGATTTTTTATTGAACGGGTTTTTTGATGGCAACAAAAGTGACCTTTTACCCCGGAAAAACAGTAACCTAAGTCACGCGGACAAAGTCGCGGGTAAAAGCTAGTTTAAATTAAAACCAATTCGTGACTAATTTCTCGCCGGCCAGAAAAGACCGCGCGTATATCACCCCACTTTGTTACAAAGACGATATTTTTTAACGATTCCGAGGGTAATGACCTCACATAAGAGTGAATGTCTTATCGCGCTTCCTACAGTACCTACTACGGTATCGTGAACTTAAAGCGCCATAAGCTTACGAGCTTTACGAATTCAGTAACGTATACATACGTCCGTCCAATGACCCTTACCAGTCAGCGTTAACTCCTATTGTAGCCAGTGTATTAATTAATATTTCAATAATTTCGTTAAGTGGGCATGCTTTTCCGGGACCCTTTTAAAACTTTTTATTTTTTATTTTTATTGGATGACAATGGTCTCTACGAAGAATCGTTCCAGAACGGTAATAAGCATGGCGGCACGTTATGGGGTGGTTACCTACTAATATTTTTTTTTTATTCGATGACAAGATAGCTCTTGACTGCGATCTCACCCGATGGTACGTTACGATGCAGTCTAAGATGGTAGCGGGCTAACTTGGAAGGGGTACGACAGTGTACATTCAACACGTACCCCTAATCGGTTTCTACACGTCATCGTGCCGGAACGCTAAATCGTTTAGCGGCACGTCTTTGGCGTTAGGGTGGTAACTAGCCACGGCCAAAGCCGAGTTCGAAAGTAAAAAAAAACTTAATTTTACTAGCTTTTGCTGACGACTTTGACCGAGTGGAGTTTGGTTAAATGCGAAAGTGTGTTTGTATGTTGGGTTATCCTTCAATCACACAACAAAGAAGCAATGGTTTGACTTGGACAGTGACTTAGGGCAAGTTTTCTCCCGGAAAAACAAAGGGTTACCATGGGATTTTTAAAAACCCCATCAGGACCAAGTCGCGGGCAAAAGCTAGACGTACAATATTTTGTTGTCAATTAATATCAATTATTTATCACTAGCTGATACCCGCGACTTCGTTCGCGTAGATTAAGGTTTTTTATTCCCGCGGGAACTCTCTTATTTTCCGGTTTAAAAAGTAGCCTATATTAACACAGATTATTGTCTGGAATAACTTCCAGACTATAATCTATCTTTGTACCAAATTTCAGCCAAAGTGGTTCAGTCGTTACACATCCATACATCCAAACTTTCGCATTTATAATCAGAGGATTATAAATGATTATATGTATAAAAAGAGTTTTATACATATACTATATCATAGTTTACAATAGGATAATAGGATTGTCAGTTACAATGTCAAACTCTATTTTTAAGTATGGTAACTTTCCAGGACTGTATGTTATTCTAATACCTATTGCAGTGATCGAAATGACGTCACACCTACGCCGAGATTTATAGAGCGTGCTGTGAATTGGTTTAGACCTTGTTTAGACTTTCGAGTTCAGACACACTTAATGGTCCTGATATAAAACTGTCTCGCTTTTACTCTGTCTTGAGTTTGAGCAGAGTTAAAATGCGAATGTAATAATATAGAATACTAGAACCTTTTATTTTTCGGTGATAAAAGTTAGTCTATGTCACTTTACCCTGTTGCTTTTTTTTGTTTTACCCTATTGCTGTTTTTTTACGATCTGTTACTTCGTTGCTGCATAATAGAAGAACAAATGAACAAACAAATAAACCAATACACTTTCGTATTTATAATATTTGTCCGCGGCTTCGTTTACGTTTAGTTAAACTTTTGTGCAAGTGCAAGTTACAATGAGATTGTATATAAAAATACCATCCTCGACGCAAAAGCGGTGAATTTTTCAATTTTCTTTCATACAATCAAATTCAATCATTTTGAAATCAAATCAGCCTAGTCGAGCCATTTTCAAGTACTCAAGATGGTTTTTCATATTATATGCAGCAACTGATTTTTATTATTATTTATTTTGGAGGATTTACTTACCTAAAAGAACACCCGCTGCCTGGATAAATCTACCTATGTAAGTACCTACTCGTATTATGTATTAATGAGCACCTACCTAAACATGCTTAGTAATCTTAGTATGTACCTATTTCATAAATATCAACAGCCTCCAACTCCAACGTTGGACTTAAGAGAGCAGACCTCCTCTCTTAGGTCCAACGATGCTACTCCTTTATTTCGCATCCAATAAATGCTTGCAACTTTTCAGATGTCATTACTCCATCTGGTATGATGTGGGCAGTCCATTGCACTAGTGTATCAGGCTGTCGGCCAGCAGAGAGAAGAACGCTGAGGCGAATTACATTTTTTTAATTCGATGACAAGATAGTCCTCGACTACGATCTCACCTGATGGTAAGTTACGATGCAGTCTAAGATGGTAGCGGACTAACTTGGAAGGGGTATGGCAGTTTACGTTCAAGCTACTAGTTCAAACTATACCTACCCCTAATCGGCCGCTAAGGACGTTACTTCGTGATGACCACGACCGCTGTGCCAAGTGTCCGAAGAAGAAGCTCCAACTAATCGCGGGACGCCCTAAGCTCCGTTTGCTAAGACGCGGTCTTCACTCAAGACCTTACTCCAACTACTAATAATAATGTCCTCCCGACCGAATCCGGCTATGGCGGCCAATCTCCACAAAGATTAGTCATCTCCGCGGGTGATACTATAGTGCAGAAGTGTGTGCGCAAACAAAGGTGCACTCTCTATTCCCTCACTTTCATAGCCCGATGGGACGGAAAGAGATCAGGCGCAGGACCGACGGCTTTACGTGCTCTCCGAGGCACGGGGGTGACTCACCACCATTGATGTAAATATATAAGTCAATGCTCACCACCGAATTCCTAACTCCGGGCTAGCACTGAAAATTTCTTAACAGAAAACCCAATACATATTTGGCCCGACCCGGGAATCGAACCCGGGACCTCGTCATCCGTACTCAAACTTGCTAACCACTAGACCAAGGAGGCAGTTACTTAACTAGTTAGTTAACTCCAACTACTATCGTCCTCTGACTCACCCACCAACGGCATCTTCGAAGTGTTGAGTGTTACGTCGGTTACCTCTGGCAAATCACTTAGCTTCGATTTCTCCAGGAGATTCCTCGCATAGCTCTCTCCATAGCGCCGCTGAGCGAATAAAGGTTATGGAATAACTGTCAATCACTGTCATGTCACAGCACTGGAATATGAGTGAATCAACCGATACGATTTTGGTTAAAGGTCAAGCCAAGCAAGCTCTTGCAAGGTCAGCCAAAGAATTTGCTTTTGCAGCTCCCAACGGATCTGCTTAAGATTGTCTGCCCATCAAGTTCAGCAGGCTGATTCTATAACTCAGTGCCTATCAAAAAGTGAAAGCCACTGACATATATTTTTTATCCGTTGAAGGTTTACTATGAAATAGTAAATGGCATTTCTTTTCAAACCTTCAATGGATAAAAAATACATATTATCGCCGTTGATAGGCACTGAGTTACAGAATCAGCCCCCTGGTAGTAAATATTATTATTTGGTCTATGTGGGGATTTTCCAAGGTAAGGGGTCGCCATAGAAGCACCTTGCGATACCATAGTTTATTGGTTAGAATAGAATAGAAAAAATTCTTGCTAAAATTAACTTTGAAGTGATTTCGAATTGTCAAGTGAGTCTCCTACTGGTTAGTAATGCTTTTCCAACCAAGAACCGGCAAGAAATTCGGTTCTTCGAAATAACCCAGCCCAATACCACAGTCTACCTATAGGTACATCTAAATATTATCAAAATACGTTGCGTAAGTAGGTAAAGGTAAATAATACAGAGATTTCTCTTAAAATATTTATTTATTCATAAAAGAAAATAAATGTTGACACTAAATTCACATGTGTTCAAACAGATAAATAAAATAAAATGTACCTAGTCTTTACAATTTTAAAATTACTCTTTAACTTAATTAAATCACACAATTTACATTTTAAAAACAACTTCTATAACAGGGATATCGCTGTTTTGGTACTTCAAATGTAACTTAAAAAAAATATATAATAAATATATTATTACTTTTTCTACGCTTTCAAAACGCTCCCTAGTAAATTATCTTTTTCAGATTTATAGGTACGCCGTTAACGTAGCTATATATTATGTATATTTATGGTACTGTAAAAGTCGTATATGGGTAAAACCAAACCTGCGTTTTACCAACATGAGTTGGTAAATGTAAGGATTTTTAAAAAGTGAGCTGATTTTCTTGACTACGAGTATTACCAAAAGATTTTGATACATATATGCTAAAGTAAATGTTGGTTTCGAGGTTAATTTATTGTAATTATTAATAACTTGTGAAACAGATTATTAAACTTTTTAACGTAATAAAAGTTAGATTATCTTCCTAAAGCACAATATAATAGCCAACGTTCAATATTTACCATGTCTTTCAAGGCAAGCCTAAGATATGCCAAGTGAACGTTGGTAGAAATTCCAAATTAACAATAACGTTACACGGGCAGTTACCAAAACGAGTTGTTTAGGTTTCATTGGAAGATCTCAGGATATACCATAGTTCGAGCTTTTACAGTAACATTTACATTTTTAAGATAAAAACTTTGTATTGAAAAAAAAAAAAAAACTATCTGTAGAATTGTCTAAAAATGATTAGTGACGATCGTAATCATCTGTGATTGGCTGTTACTCTCTCGCTATTCGGTTAAAATGCATGAATGCAGGGAGAAATCATAAATTCAGCCAATGAGACCCGCCCAGTTTTTCGTTCCATCTTGATATATTTCTGTGCTTCATTCTCACTACTAACAGATAACACCAAGTAATAAAGGCTTAGACAGATATAACTCCTGACTCCAGGACGTTATTTAGTTGTAATTAAGGCTTGAAGAAGCGTGAATGAGTTTTATACCCTGTATAGTATAGGATCCCGCTATACAACGACCTTCACCGAGATGCTTATTTAATGAGACGTATTTTTTATGTTATTAAATATGCCAATAAATATATCCTATATGGGTTGCCTAACAAATTTCAGTCCAGAGTATTTTTAATTAATAATTTAAAAAAAAAAATTTTTTAAACATTGCACCGGTGTGATTATTAAATAAATTTGATACCAATCGAAAGTTTGAAGCGCATAGAATATGCAAACGTTAGGTTGCCTATTTTTTTCCGGTCACAACCACGGGTTGCCAGGTGTAAACAGGTAAATCAGGTATACTAGCATTTTGCAACGGTCTGATTATTGAATCAAACTAAGATAAAATGAAAGATTATTTCATAAGGAACACGGTGGTATAGGGTTGCCTGCGAAAAATCAGTCCCGAATTACGGTTGTCGAATTTTAAATAATAAAATATCGCTGCGAGTGAATGTGTGTGAGAGAGAGGTCCCAGACCAACCATCCCATGCGGTAGAAAAGGACGCACCGTACCAGTGTGAATGATGCGAGACATCGCATTTTTTTGAAGAATTACTCTGCAAAAGAAGACAGCGAGCACTTTTTAAAAAAAATAAAAGGCTTCGACTCCAACTCCATACCACCATGCTGGATATCATTAACTCAGAAAATTTTACGAACTATTTTCGTAAATTCCATGTGGCTTAATGCAACGGATCCAATATGCGTGAAACTTCAGCCTGAGAAATGCGGTTGGTTCTTAGATGAATATTTAAAACCAGTAGGATTCATTAGGGATCATACACCTTTAAAAATAGAACGATGATGATGACGAAGAAGATTCAGAAGTTGGAGATCACAGTTATATGTCCGATGACTCGGAACCTGAATAATTTTAAAAATTTTTGTATTTTAAATTTTTTTCAATAAACAGAAGTATTCTTTTAATTGTTGTTTTTTATTTCGGCTCCCAATAATAAAGATAAAATTTGCCAGATAAGTAATATATATGTTTTACTCTAACTGTCTTTTTTACTAAAGATGTGTATATACTTTAGTGTCACATAAACAATAAACATAGATAAATAATTAATTGATTAAAAAATATAAAATTAAATAACTATTTCTGTATATTAATAATTAACTAGGACTCCAAAATAATGCACAGCATATACGAGTCTATCGCTATCCTTTTCATTTCCAAGCACAAATAGCATGCGCACTCTCCTTCTTTAAATGGGCGGACTTTAAACAGCTGCTACGCTGCGTCCTTTTCTACCGCATGGGATGGTTGGTCTGGGACCTCTCTCTCACACATATTCACTCGCAGCGATATTTTATTATTTAAAATTCGACAACCGTAATTCGGGACTGATTTTTCGCAGGCAACCCTATACCACCGTGTTCCTTATGAAATAATCTTTCATTTTATCTTAGTTTGATTCAATAATCAGACCGTTGCAAAATGCTAGTATACCTGATTTACCTGTTTACACCTGGCAACCCGTGGTTGTGACCGGAAAAAAATAGGCAACCTAACGTTTGCATATTCTATGCGCTTCAAACTTTCGATCGGTATCAAATTTATTTAATAATCACACCGGTGCAATGTTTAAAAAATTTTTTTTTTTAAATTATTAATTAAAAATACTCTGGACTGAAATTTGTTAGGCAACCCATATAGGATATATTTATTGGCATATTTAATAACATAAAAAATACGTCTCATTAAATAAGCATCTCGGTGAAGGTCGTTGTATAGCGGGATCTTAGACTAGTAGGATGACGGAGCAGGCACGTTCGCACAGATTTAATTATTTTAGGATTTTTTTTTCCTTTTTCGAGTCCCACCCGTTGCACTATTGTCGTACCCACTCCTAACATACGCTTTCTGTTTATTTAGAGGGGAGAGGAGTTTATATATGTGATTGTATTCTTCATACTGATTCGATCATTTCTAGACAATTCCTACAGCGGATTACGCGTAATCGCTACAACGCGTTTTTCACGGCATTCTGAAATATTGTACGCGTGGGATAAGGTACGTGTACACTGGAGTTTAAAACGCGCAAATAATACTTGGCTATATAGTTTGATGTTCTGCTGCTGCAATCTGTCTGTCCAAGGCTTAACACTAGTTAACACCAAGTTAAAACACGTAATAATAGATGGCGTTGAGTAAAAAGATCTTTTTACATTTTTTTTTAATTCTTATTATTTAATAAGGGACTTTTAAAGGCGACCTTTATGTCAGCCCCATCGATACACACCAAATATTAAAATTAACTATATATAAAAACAACTACCAATATATCTATACTAGACTTGCAACGAATAGTATATTCGGCAGTATACCGAATACCGAATATTCGGCGAGGCCCCTGACCGAATAGCCGAATATTAGGCAAAAGTATTCGGCTGGATTTTAGCGCCAAAAACTTGTACAGACGTGATTGTTTCGCGTTCCTTTGTTTTATTCTAATATACTCATCGCCCGCGCGCCTGCTGTTGCTCTTGTAATAGTGTGAAATTTAACAAATAAACAATTAAATAATTACGAACATATGTACCTTAATAATAAAAAAATCGATTATGGCCTTTAAAAAATCACCTATATGGGCATACTTCGAGGATGATGTAAATGATAATATATAATAATAATCAAGCGATTTTAATTTTTAATTTTACCAATTATTTCTCTATGACAAAATGTATTATTTAAGTATTCGGTATTCGGCCGAATAATATGTAGATATTCGGTATTCGGCCGAATATAATAAAAGCATATAAGCAATAGTAACCGAATATTCGTTTAATATAATAAAAGCATATAAGCAATAGTAACCGAATATTCGTTGCAAGTCTAATCTATACCAATTTGAGAGAATCACTAACAAATCTATATATTTCAACAGCCGAATTACTCAAAGGATTGCTAAAATAGAATTAAAAATACCAGTATTCATAAAATTTAAATTTAGCTCATACATTAGTGTTTCTCTCAAATTGTGGTTCCGAACACATGCCAATAGCAAGTGTGAAACATCTTCTACTTCGCCACATACTTCATCATCACTTTTTCTCATTAGATACTTAAACACTCCTAATGGCTAGTGTCCAGATCTTAGTCTAAATGCTACTTTTACATTTTTAAAAAGATCTGTATTTTTTACAAGATAAAGATCTCTTTACTCGTCGCCACCTTAACATGACTCGATCAATAAATTATTTAAAGCCCTACCCGCACGCGTCTCAGTCGCCTCGCTCCAGCAGTTTCCGGACCAGCCTCCAGTCCTCCATGATATCGGAGTCTGGCAGCATGTACACCACGTATGGCGGTGACACCGCCACCTGTTGGAAATGAAAAAAAAACTTAGGAAGAAAATTGTAATTCGGCTATGGAAAATCGGGTATGCCATCCTTATGCTGCAGCGGTTCTGCCCACCTAAACTGTAGGGATTTCGGAACTGTCGATTGTGAATTGAAGAAGCGGGCAAAGTCGCGGGCGTCCGCTAGTCTAAATATATAAAAGGAAAAGGTGACTGACTGATTGATTAACTGACTGATCAGCCTGTTTGGCATACAGGTAGCTATTATGACGTAGGAATCCGCTAAAGGAATTTTAAAAATTCAATCCCCAAGGGGATAAAATAAGGGTTTGAAAAATCGAACTTAATGTGAGCGAAGCTGCGGGCAAAAGCTAATTCGTCATATATGTAAACAAACTTCAATTGGTCACGCATTGGAAAAAACGCGCGCATAATAACTAAATTAAACTGTTGTTGTCTAAAGTGGTTTTAACTAGTGATACCTAAAACACAATTAACTTCAGCTGGGGATATCGTTTGACTTTAAAGTTCACCATACCGCCAGAAGTACGGCCAGCGGTATGGTTGGTCTGAAGTGGATTTTGATCGTATAAAATGTAGCCTATTATTTATTGGACCCGAATCATAATAGCGAATCGACACCTCACTCATCATAATTAGTTCAGTAGTTTAGGCGCTAGAGTGGAACATAAGTAAAATGACAAACACAGATACACGGCAAAAGTCACAAAAAGACACACACACACGCGGCAAAAGTCACAAAGTCAGTCGAAGCCTCCCAGCAGATATAAAGTAAGTGTGTGTGTGTGTGTGTGTGTGTTTGTTACTTTCTCACGCAGAAACTACTGGACGATTTAACTGAAACCCTGTATTATCACATAGGCTACTTTTTATCCAGGACATCAAAGAGGTCCCGGATTCTAAAAAAAAATTCACGCGAACGAAGTCGCGGGCATCAGCTAGTACCTACATTGCCAATCATGCACCCCGCCCTGGTAAGAGAAAAGCAGTCACCCTGGTCACATCCTATTTTGGGGCCAGGCACCTTGCTACTCGTAGTCTACCCCCTGGGTATTGCTTTGCATACTTTTAGTATTGTATGGTAATGCCTTGTATACTTGTCAAGGTTTTCTAAACAATAAAAAAAAACAATAAAAAAAACCTGTCTGCGTCTTCTCTTTCTCCCCCACACCTCGTTGCACGGCCAGAGGTCCACTGTGTGTCTCTCTTCTTCTATTTTTCTTATCTTCTCCAGGATCTCTTCTTTCAGGGATTCGTATGACAGCCATTTCTCACTCTGTTGACAAAGAGAGGTGACTTTCAGTAACATATTGCACTATTTTTAACCGACTTCCAAAATTCGTCGGATTTTTTTTTTTTTTTTTTTACTTATGTATGTTCCCCGATTACTCGAAGACGCCTGGACTGATCTGGAAAATTCTTTTTTTTGTTTGAAAGAGTCTACTTCTCAAGTGGTCCTATTGTCATCAGGTCAGTCAGTCAGTCGGTCAGTCATTCACCTTTTTTCCTTTTATATGTTTGGATTTTTTTAAATAGTTGTTAATGTCGTTGCAAAGCATCTTTGGTGTAATGTAACTAAATAAATAAATGAAGCCTCCATAGCACAACGGTTACAGGTGCGAACTGAAAACTGAAAGGTCGCAGGTTCGAACCCCATCCGTTGCACTATTGTCGTACCTACTCCTTTCACAAGCTTTCCGCTTATTTGGAGGGGAGGGAAGAATATTAGTTAAGTTCAGCATCAAAAAATATCTAAAAAAAATTCTACTAAAATGCGAAAGTTTGGATGTATGGATGGATGTTTGTTACCTACTCAATCACGCCACAACAACTGAACCGATTTAGCTGAAATTTGGCACAGAGATAGTCTGGAATAACACAGGTTACTTTTTATCCCGGAAAATAAGAGAGTTCTGATAATAATCTGAGTACCTTCAAGACAAGAGTGAATAGGAATTTTCTAGGCAAGCGCGCTCCAACCTTAATCTTATCAATGCTTTCCATCATAGATTGTCGAAAAGCGCAGGCCTATCTCATAATAAAAAAAAAGTTCCCGCGGGATATAAAAAACCTCAATTCATGCGAAACAAGTCGCGGGCATCAGTTAATAAATAAACCTATCTACGCAAGACTTCGACCATTTAGCCGAGACGAGCCTAACGCAGATTTAGTACTGAATATATTCTGCCACTTTCTGCGGGAGGTGAGGTAATCTCGTACAGCCTACGCACAGCACACATTTACTCACTTACGCACACTCTTTTTTTTTTTTTTATTCGATGACAAGATAGCCCTTGACTGCGATCTCACCTGATGGTAAGTGACGATGCAGTCTAAGATGGTAGCGGGCTAACTTGGAAGGTAATATATAGGTATAGCAGTGTAAACTCAACCCATACCTCTAATCGGTTTCTACACGCCATCGTGCCGGAACGCTAAATCGCTTGGCGGCACGTCTTTGACTGTAGGGTGGTAACTAGCCACGGCCAAAGCCTCCCACCAGACCAGACCAGAGACAATTTAGAAATTATAAATTGCCCCCGCCGGGAATCGAACCCGAGACCTCCCAGTTATAAGACCACAGCGCTCACCACTGCGCCAGGGAGGTCGTCGTAAAAACTCTTGTAAAAAACTTAATGTCTCTATGAACGCACACTAACTCAAAAGCTGTCAAACTTACAAGCTGACACGTACGTTTGTACATGTACTTCGGCAGAGGGGAATGCGTGCGCTTGCAAAGTCCTAGCTAAATGTTCGAAGACGCAAGAGATGGATAAACGATGGATTTAGTTCGAGAAAGTTTATTTGCAGCAAAAAGTTACGAGTCTTGTAACGTGCGGCGAGTGGCGAGTTAGGAGCAGCGCACGCATTAGCGGAATTACTTCGCGGCTTTCACGCGCCAATATTTATGTACGGGCTCGATGTTTTCCTTTATAGACTCGGATAAGGATTTTTTTCAACCGACTTCAAAAAAAAAGGTTATCAATTCGACACGTATGCATTTAATACTAGTTGTTGCCCGCGACTTGGTTCGCGTGGATTAAGGTTTTTTTAATTTCCACAGGAACCCATGCAATAATGTTCCAGTGCTGGCATGTTGGAACATTATTGAGAATTCTCGGGCATGCAGGTTCTCTCACGTTGGTTTCCTTTAAGTTTAAAGCAAGTGATATTTGATAGAGATGAAACGGATAGGTGTTTGGCCGGATACCGGATATCTGGCCAACCTTCAAGCCGGATATTCCGGATATTCGGCGATCGAACAATGACGTTTGTCGTATCGTCCCAACATGTTCTGGGGTTGAAAATAGCAATATTCAGACTCACGATTAAAAAACTACGTAAATTTTTCAAACCCCTATTTTATACCTTTAGGGGTTGAACTTCCAAATTCTTTCTTAGCTGATGCCTAAGTCATAATTGCTATCTGTATGACAAATTGCAGCTCGATTCGACCAGTGGTTTGAGCTGTGCGTTGATAGATCAGTCAGTCAGGCAGTCAGTCAATCAATCAGTCAGTCATCTTTTCTTTTTATATATTTAGAAGAATACTTGAAGTCAGCATGGTTACTCTCAATACGACGGTCAGCTCTAATATGACACAATACTTGAATTTGACAAAGTATGTGTTATACCCGTTTTCACCAACATTCCCAAACTTGAAAGGGCTACTTAAGCAACTTTGCTCAGGTAGGTATGCTTTCTGTTAATTTCGTGATCACCAACCTTTAGGGAACGCTAAATCACTTGGCGGCACGTCTTTGACAGTAGGGTGTTTACTAGCCACGGCCAAAGCTACCCACCAGACCAGGGAGACGATTCAGACCTGTTCGATAACATACCGTGTCGATACGGTTAGATATCGATCTCGTATAAAAACTTTTTGTCGTGTGATTCAGAGCGTTTGGTTTGAGGATACGATTCGGTATCGACTACGTTATCGACATCGACAAGATACATTCGATTACAAGAGCATTTACGAATTGAAAATATATGTTATCGTACGGTAACAAACCGAATCGATCGATAAATAAGCTATCGGAAGGGTCTGAATCGGGGGGCTGATCATCGAACCGAATCGAACCCGAGACCTCCCACTTATAAGCTCCCACTTATATATGACTACAGCGCCAGGATGGTCGTCATGCTACAATCCAAATCTTTTTTAATGCTCATAGAATTCTGCAGTACATCGATTTTTATTACTACCTACTCCACCCTAAGTACCTACCTACTGTATAGTTACATAAAGAGAAATTCGAACCCTTGAAATAGTAATAATAAAACATTTTGTAGAGACAGTACACTTTCACAATGTCGCGGGATTAAAGAAACTTTGATAAACACAATTTAGTTTGTTGTTGAGTTTTTTGTAGTTGGTATCACACTAATATTATAAAGGCGAAAGTGTGTTTGCTTGTTGGTTTATCCTTCAATCACGCAGCAAGGGACCAAAGTGATTTTTGCGTGAGTATAGGATGAAGACCTTTAGACCTCGTAATCTTTATGCGTATCTCTGAAGATTCAAGAGTAAAGGGGAGACAAAATTTTCTCGTGGCGCGCATGTTAGCCCTACTGGAGAGAGACGTAGGCTATTTTTATCCCTTTCATTTTGTGCAAGCATGCTTGAGCGGCAATACGCAATTGCATCTGTACTTATGTACGTGTCTTTAACGAAAGCATTGCAGTACCTGTTTGCATGCCAAATCAACGTAATTCAAATTCAGTTAAGTAAATCAATGTGTTAGCTGTAGATTTTACTGCTGGCTGGTTGATGGAGGGGACTGGCTAGTTATATTTTTAATGTATCGAAGGTGTTTTTTGGAATCCTTTTGTTCGACGATATTTGAGTTTCGAGTGTTATTTTTAGGAATTTGTAATTTTGGACATGCGCTGCAGTTCACTGAACGATTATCCATTATCCGGGCTGATTATTTCAATATTAGAGTATTACATATGGCTCTGACCTGATCAGTGATTCTGCCCCGCATGTTCAAACAAGTAAACAACACAAGTGCAGCCAGAGGATACAAGTTTTATTTTAGTCAACTATATTTGCTATAAATGTTAGTAAGTATAAAGGATGTTGCAAGAAATGGTCACCCTACCATTTGTAAGTATGCAGTAAAGGGAGACGCAGGTAAAGATGACACAATGAGATCAGGATGCGCTTTTTTTGCAGTTATTACACGTGACACATGATTCACTGACGCTCTTCAAAATCCGTTGGTTGTTCAACTAATATATAGATCACGCTGATATTATAAAGGCGAAAGTTTGTATGTGTATGTGTTGTGTGTATGTTTGTTACTCTTTCACGCAAAAACTAATGGACGGATTTGACTGAAATTTGGAATGGAGATAGCTCATACCCAGATTTAAAACAGGCTACATTTTATCCCGGGAAATCAAAGAGTTCCCGCGGGAATCTTAATCCACGCGAACGAAGTCGCGGGCATCATCTAGTAATGTAATAAGGCTAATCATGAATCCTACTAATAATAATCCTGATATATTAATATTATAAATGCGAAAGTGTGTTTGTTTGCTGGTTTGTCCTTCAATCACGCCGCAACAAAGCAACGGATCGACCTGATTTTTTGCATCGGTTCAGTCGTTGCGACGTGATTGAGTAAAAAACATACAAACTTTCGCATTTATAATATTATTAAGTAGTAGGATAATATCCTTTTCCATAGCATAGGTGACATGCATACCAAATTTCAAAGTTGTCTGCTCGCGGCTTAGCTCGTAAACAATTTTCAATTTTCCCTCGGGAACTACTTAAGGAATCGGAATAAAAGGTAGCCTATGTTCTTTTCCATATCATAGGCTACATGCATGCCAAATTTCATCCAAATCCGTACAGCGTGATTGACATCCAAACATCCAAACATCCACACATTCACATTTATAATATTAGTAGGATAATTTAATGAAGATTTGTTCTGTGATCGAAAAACCTAAATAGTACCTACTACAAAGCAGATAGGAAACAAAGTACCTACCTAATAAAAGCAGGGCATTCTATATCTATACAAGGCGCATACGGTACGGTGCCGGTGGTACGGCATAGCGCATAGCATTGAATACCAGTGGCGTTGAATCGCAAGTTCGCAACACGTGTCAGCGCAGCGTCCACGAACAGCGCGCGCGCTCCCAACATGGCCGCCTTCCGGGAAACGCGGCGACGGGCGAGGTCGCCTGCGCCGCGCCGCTCGCGGGCGGACGCGACCGCCATCTTGTCGGCCGGATTGATACGTTGCGTGATGCATCCTTTGTGATTTAATAGCTGTGCAACTGCGCTCAGCCGCTACTTTCTAATGTTCCTTTATCTTATGTAGGTGCACGTGAAATTAATTCAATTCAATTTCCTTTATTTGCTTGTACACTGGGTGGAGTACCACTCTATTAAGTACGAGTATAATACAGTTTCAATGTTATCGGCCATTTCTCGCACCAGTTTGAAATATTATTACGAGTATTATTAACTACAATAGGTACATCACTTACAACAGTTGCTAACTAGCTAAGAGATATCAATATAATGTTAAAATTAAATACTTAATTACCTTATTCAAAATTATATTTACCTATTGTCAAAATTATAGAATACGTACACAAACCAACTATTCTCTTATGAAATAAATTAACAACTATGTATTTACGAAATAATGTCTTTGTTGTACAGAATTGGGGCAAAATAAGCGTACAATAGTGTTGCGAAATTTTAGAAGGGCAGAAAAATGTTATCTATTTAGGTAGATTTATTTACAGAATAGAATAAAATATAGTTTATTCATTGACATTATACACAAAAAGAAATACATTAAGACATACACGCATACAAGGTTATCTAAAATTTAAATTGGTACATAGAAGTCACTAGGTCTTCTATGTACCTACCACGCCAATGAAAGGGTTCTAGCTAATGCTGTGGATACAGAATTATGAAAACTTAGCTGTTGCCCGCGACTTCGTCCGCTTCAATTTCCGTTATTATGATCGCGATTAAGAAGTTTTTAAAAGAATATATTTTAAACTAGCTTTTGCCCCCGCGACTTCGTCCGCGTGGAATTAGATTTTGGGGTGGAATTTTCAAAAACTGTGACACACATACTTTTTTATTTTTAACTGAAAGCTCAAATACCAACTTTGATGGAAACAGCTTGAAAAATGACGGAGTTTCATATAAACTTCCATCTCCTATTTAAACCCCTTAGGGGTGGAATTTCCAATAATCCTTTCTTAGTGTGCGCCTACGTCATAAAAGGAACCAACTGTAAAAATTTCAAGTTTCTAACTTCAGTAGTTTAGGCTGTGCGTTGATATCTCAATCAGTCAGTCAGGACTTTGAATTTTATATATATAGATATGGATAATTTTCCCCGTTTTTGCAACATTTTTCACTGATGCTTCGCTCCTATTGGTCGTAGCATGATGCCTAAAGCCTTCCTCGATAAATGGACTATCCAACACAAAAAGATTTTTCAATTCGAACCAGTAGTTCTTGAGATTAGCGCGTTCAAACAAACAAACTCTTCAGCTTTATAATATTAGTATAGATAGCACACTATATTTCACTTTTTAGTAGGTAATCAATCTATTAAAGTATGAAGATAGATATAATATGATTGACGAATTTAAAACTAAAGCTACGATTGTTCCAAACGCGTCCGAGTTTAAGAAGAACCCATACTTTCGCCGGGTATTCCTTATTAGGACTCATAATATCTATTACTATGGGAGCCAAAAAATAATAAAGTTATTGTCATCGAGGTAGTCTTTTACATGGTAATTATTTGATTAATCACTGATAATGGTAGGTTTTCTTGGGATAGTATTGCCGTAGGTTCCCAAACCCATATGCATAAGACTTAACTCAGAATTATAGGTATGGAATTTCGTCCCACGTTTTTTTTTTATTCGTTGACAAGAATGAGATGAGAGAATATTTTATGAGATGTTAGTGATCATAACCGGCAATGAGGGTTAAAAACGTGCTCTTCGAGGCACAGATGAAAAGAAGGGCTCCATATTCGGACATCCAAAGTCGGTTATCCATCGCCGATTGTTCGGTCGGAAGGGGATAATTACAGAATTGCGTCAACGGTGCTTGAACTTTGAACAGAGTCCGATTTTTATCATCCTACTAATCCTTTGAATAATTTAGGTTGGCATAACTCCTGCAGCATCAGGATTGAGGAGTTGGAACCCGAAGTTTCTATAAGAGCATCTCCCGCAAAGTTTTTGTATCGATTAAAAAAGATTCATGCAAATCGGTTTAGAAATCACGAAGATATCGGTAGACACATAGGTAGAAAAACACAACTCCTCCTCCTTTGTTAGAAAGTCGGTTAAAAAAGTGGCCTATGTTACTCCTGATAACATCAGCTATCTATGATAGTCCCGTCAAAATCGGTCTAGCCGTTCTCGAGATTAGCGGCAACTAACAAACAGACAGAAAAACGAAAATTTTAAAAACTGTTTTTTGTTATAAGTACCGTATTTACTTATAAAAATATACATTTAGTAAAAAGCTGTTATTTTGATATTACAAACAGACACTTCAATTTTATTTATTTGTATAGATCGAATCCGGAGAGATTAAATAAAAATAAAAATTATAAAATACTCCCCGGCGGGGAATCGAACCCCGGTCTCCCGCGTGACAGGCGGGGATACTTACCACTATACTACCGAGGATTGTATATTATGCAGCGAAAGTTAGGATGAAATCTCTGCGTTCGCTCGGACTTGAGATAGAGTTAAGACAAGACACAATGGCAAAAATGTCTTGACGTAAATCTTTCTCTTTTTAACTCTGCCTTAAGTGTGCCTTTAATAAAAATCTTTATTATTATTATTTACACATATATTTCAAGTGTCACACCCGCGTACAAAATAAATACATATAAATTTTGATTATTATTAAGTCTGAGAAGAGCGAGAGTATAATCTATAAGATTCAGCCTGAAAAACCAATATCATTATAAAGTAGGCATCTTACATGATTAGGTGTAATTTTTACTAATATCTTTATCAAATACAAGTTGAATCCCGCCACTTCGTCCGCGCGGATTAAGGATTTTTAGTCCTTTAGTTTTTACTCCGGAATAAAATACAGTAAATAGTCAAATTAATAAATAATTAATATATAATTTGTAATTTTATGTATATTTTTATAAAATACACTTAAAATTACATACGTAACTATAAGTTACGTATGTACGTAATTATAAGTTTTAACTGTATTTTTATAAAATACACTTAAAATTACATTATAATACAACTGCTCGGAAAGTACGTTCTGATTTGTGTCAAATCACAAAAGAGCGATAAAGAAAATACGTCATTACGTGGAAACAAATCTGCGGACTGAAAAATGTATGAAATTTCATTACTTACGTGCTTCAGCGGTCTGAAAAGCTGTTTTTTTTTAATTTTTGGCCAAGTCAGTTCAGTAATAACTTGAAAAACAATGAAATCTATTTTGACCTTTTTCGACAAATAGACTTATTATTTTCAAAGTAGTAAGTAAATATCTATTAAATAACGAACTAAAAATATAAAAACACTAATAGTAACTAATTAATAATTTAATCTATTTAATAATCTATTTAAGTAAATATAATAATTTCATTTCTTTGTTTAGGTCTACTTATCTATGGTCTAAGGTTATTTACACATTCAAATTGTTGTTAAAAAAACAAATTGTTGCTGGCCGCTTGCATTTTCTTTAGTGAGTACATTATTGGAAAAATTTAAAAAAAAATTCGCGCGATTCGCTTTCTTCTGTTTTATCTAAATTTTCAATTTATAAAATTACTTATTTTCCTCGTAGGTGTAGTATAAATCACTATGTACTATTTTACTTTTAAAAATAGCGACGTAATATTACACAATGTTGCAAAATGCAAATCCCCCTTGATCGCAACCGCTGACTCACCACAGTGGGTGTTCTAGCAACAACGCTTGAAACATCGGGGGATGAGTCAGTACGGGATATAAAGTGTATTGTATGTACGGTACAGCGAGATGTTCGGATGACGTCATCAAAAACTGGGCGAGTTATGGCCATTCCGCACAACCCAAGTAGCACAGATAGCTGTATAAATACTCACTTTTAGACCTATTTGAAACTCTATGCGTATTAAGACTCTTTTAAGAGTACACTGGTGATCCTACAGCTGCATAATAGCTGTCAGTGATATTTAAACAGCTTAGGCTGAATAAGGGCTGTTTAGTGGATAAAATTACGCCAAATGCTGTATAAGAAGGTATTTGTGAACTCTTATTACACTGACTTATTAAGGGGGCACGTGTGAACTATTATGAAGCTTATTGCTGAATATCAGAGTTTTAACTATTCACGTCGCTGTTTAACATGAATCCACCATTTTGTTGTATAACCTCATAACCTATATAAATATACTGATTCATTTTTCAACTTTTATGATGTTTTGTGTATGAATTAGGAATGGATTGCATTAGTTTTTACTTCTCGATATCATAATAACAACTTTTTATCTTATAATTCTTTTCAAAGCACTAAAAATTGTTTATTCAAGTTTTCATCACGGCTTATTTATATCACGAAACTAATTAAAAACCAAATATTTTCGTGGCGCACTAAAATTTTCTTAGGTAATATATATGTATAATGTCAGTAAAATTACATTCCCAATCATTTTTCTTTTATAAATATGAAAACAATGCACTTAACTTTGAATATATAACCACACGTATTCAATCAAATTCAATTCACTCCACGAAGTATATTAATTTGCTAGATTTGTATTATCGATGGTTTGCTACTTCACTTTTACGTCACGTGACATATTTGCTGAATAAAGAGTAACTTGTAATCTTTTACTCAACTTAAGGCTGTATAATTTGTGCCCATTTAAGAGGTATAAGAGCTGTATACGGCCGTATACAGCCCTTATGCAGCTTTTTTATACAGCTTTAAGCGTGACGGGAATTCGTTATTCAGCTGCTAAGCAGCCTTCGTGTGCTACTTGGGAAGGGATGAGCAGGGCGATTGTGTATAACAATCTTGCATATAGGTTAAACCGCATGATTCACTACTCGATTTACCTACTTACTTGTTTCCAGCACTGGCAGCATGGGCAGGAGATAAACATTTTATCCCCCGATTTTATCCACTGACAGGGGATACAATTGCCTTCTCCCTATGCTAGTGCATGGCGACAGGGGAAAGGAGAAGTATATCCCTATTTGACATTACAAGTGGAGCAACTTCCCCCGGTTGGAGCATGGGAACAAATGAAAGAGATAAACTTGTCCTTTTTTGACTTTTGAAAGGGTCAAACGAAAACAAAAACCACAGACAAAAACCACCTACGATGATTCGTTAACTGTCAAAATCACGAGTATAGACAAAAATAATGACTTTTTGAGACCGAATTGACATAAATTTTGAAGTATTGTGATATTTGTACCTCCCACTTCCATGATTTTCTTATAATGGCAATAATTGCGGGAATAAATTTTCTCCCATTTTATCCACTGTCAATATTCTTCCACCGCTGTGCCCATGCTCGATGAGTGGATAAGACTAAGCGAGGGGATAAACATTTTATCCTTTTCCCGGGGATACAATTTCTCCCGCCCATGCTACCAGTGCTGCCACTTCGTGTTTTTGGAGTTATCCCTTTTGGGCCCGGAATTGATCATTAAACATTAGACGAATTAGAATGTGTTAATTTAACAAGTGTAAATTAAAAAATTAAAACACCCCCGACATGTTATTACATCGTAATCGCTAGTCAGTAACCGTTTTAAAATAAAAATATTTAATCCGCCATTTTGTGGCGGCGGCTATCTTGGAGCGATTTTCATCAAACAGCTAAAAACACTTCCGACTAATTCACCTTTCAAACAAAAAAAAAAACAATCAAAATAGAGCTTCCATTCGGGAGCTTCCATGCCACAGACAGACATATACACAGACACGTTTTTGGGTCGGGGAATATAGAGAAAACGCTAGTTATACAAAAACATTTCGACGACCGCCCTGGAGCAGTGGTGAGCGCTGTAGTCTTTTAACAGGGAGGTCTAGGGTTCGATTCCTGGCGGGGGCAATTTGGGAAATTATAATTTCTGAATTGCCTCTGGTCTGATCAGGTGGGAGGCTCTGGCCTCTAGTAGCTAGTTACCACTCTACTGTCAAAGACGTGCCGCCAATCGATGTAGCGTTCTGGCACGATGGCGTGTAGAAACAGATTAGGGTTATGGGTTGAATGTACACTGCCATACCCCTTCCAAGTTAGCCCACTACCACCTCAGACTGCATAGTCACTTACCATCAGGTGAGATCGCAGTCAAGGACTATCTTGGCATGGAATAAATGAATAACCAAGTCGCAGGCAATATAGGCATTTATGAGTCTCTTATCAGCTCCGGACGTGGTATCAATGATATTCTCTATTATACTATCTGATATACCTTATCTCCCTCGAGATAAGGATGATTACGGTTTGTTATATCCGAAAGGATTTATACTTTTCAATATAATTATAAAATAAGTACTTATCCAAATATTAGCAGTATTAAGGGCCTATTTCCCACAGTGTTTAGTCGACGAATAAAGTTTACCTTTTCACAATTTTCGCATTGGCAGTCTGTCAAAATGTCAAACTTGTCTTGTGACCCAGCCATGCTTAATATACATATATGTATACCAGAAAGCGTGTGTGTGTGTGTGTGTACGTAAAGAAACAGAAATAGTTCAAACCCGGGTTTACCACATAGGCTACATTTTATCCCGGAAAATGAAAGTTCCCGAAGGAATTAAAAACCTTATCCACGCGGACGAAGTCGCGGACATCATCTAGTACATACATACTTACAATGCTAAAATCAAAAAATTTTGGATTTGCCGTAGTTGGGCAATAGGCGTAAAGCTTCTTAGCAGTAGGTATGTCAGTAGTGAAACAGGTAGGGCTTGAACCGCCGACTTTCCTGATTTCAGTCCACCGCACTGACCGTTGCGCTATTGAGGCTTAATTTAGAATATTGTAGGACTAGCTGATGCCTGCGACTTATTCCGCATGTTTTTCAGAAAATGTCTAATCGTGAAAAGATAAGATAAGAGAAAAAAGACACTGGCCGAATTGATAACTCACTCCTTTTTGAAAGTCGGTTAAAAATTAAGATTTCTTGAGGCACAAAGGCACAAGCGAAGGGTGAAAACTAAAAAATGTTTTCAATACTCCCATTGCAAGAGGGGTAAAGTTTAGGGTTGATATTTTAAAGTGGGGTTAGTAAGTAAGTCCAATAGTATATTCTATTATATTATTTATTTATTTTAATTTATGATTTATCATGAAAATCATGAAAATTTTATCATTCCCATTGGGGAGTAATGGGGATTGCCCCATTTTCTTTTGTAAAGCGAAAATTTTTTTTACGGCAATTTTATCACTTAATTTCTAGCTTAATTTTCAATCTTTTTAAATATTCTAATTGTATTTTTGTAAAGATGTAATTTTTTTTACTCAGTTTGATTCGAAATGAAGTTGGATTGATGACGTGAATAGAGATATAAATGTTAAGTTAAAGTAGGTAAATAATAAAAATGTTAAAATAAAACAAAAACTCAATATTTAATTAATAATAACATAGTACGAGATCTATTTTGAGACTATTTGTCTAATATAAATTTTGCATGTATAGCATACATTGGCATCAACGTGTTAGCATTTGTATGAGCCGCTTAGATTGCGAACTTTAATAAAATTATAACAATTAGACTAACAATTATTTTCTTTCTTGGAAACAAAACCAAAGATAGCAGTGCCATTCAAAATTAAATCAAAATATTAAAATGGAAAAACTTGAAAAAATTACAACTGCTAAAATTAAGACTGCATTTACAAAATGTAGGGTCAGATGTCCAACAATGAAACAGTGGTACACAATAAAACACTGTGATATTTCTAAAATTCTGCGTTGCCAGTTCGTGCATTATATTGCGTTAGGACACTCTCGTGAACCCCCCGCCCTAGCCCAATTTGCATCGACGCCGCGTGCGAGAAGATGTGTTTGCGGAGCACTTTTGTTTTTTTTCGACAAAAAGTAAATATTTTTAGCATTCTTTATAGATTTTTTACTAAAGTATGGTTGAAAATTTCATAAATTTCATGATTAATTAGCATAACACACATTTTGTAGATTAATGTGCAATAAATTATATCTTAAAGTGTTACAATTTAGTGGGTAAAAAATTGAGATTAGTAAAAAAAACCTTAGGTAGTTCACAATGAAACAGTTGCACAGTGAACACAATGAAACACTATTTCAATGTGTATCATCTTGTTTTATTGTGTGAAAGTGCATAATATCATGTACTTTCCGGGCAAATTAATAATTTTTGTGGGTACAAATTCACAAATTAATTTTATTAACATTAAATTTTTTATAATACCAGTAATAGTACTGGTAACCTGAAGTGTCTGATTAAAGTTAATTATAAATAAATCCTTTTGTGATTATTAACTCAAGCATTTTTTTTATTCACCTACTCCATATACTACACAAAAGTCGAGACAATACTATTAATGTTTCATTGTTGAATTTGTGGTGTTTCATTGTGTACACCACTGTGGACACAATGAAACATTTCCCATTTTTTAGTTTATAATTTTTTGCCGATTGATGACATATTAATTAAAAAAATTGTAAATGAAATCCGATGCGGAATAAAATTACCTACACACCTGTAAAAAATTAGACTTCTATCTGTAAAAACAAAAGGTGCATGAGACTTTGAATTTTTTGTGTTTCATTGTTGGACATCTGACCCTAAGTGTTTACAAAAATCTCATTAAAATTGTATACGCACTTCATATATTTACACAATTCGAATGGATTGTAACATTTTTGGGTTGTATGTAAATTTCCAAATTTTGTATGGAATTGGGCTCGTAGCACCGGTGCAGCTACGAGAGTGCTACGCGCTACGAAATCTATTAGACGGTAACCCATGTATGACGATTAAAATGTATGAACCGTTACTGGTTTTGAATAACGAGTTTGTATGATTCATTGACTAGCATATTGCCGTGGCGTTGTCTGTGTAAATGAAGATTTTGGTGAATATAAGCTAAACTTGACCTATTCCTGCTGATTCTTATGTTATTGTCTGCATCTAATTCCTGGATGTTATCTTGTTCAGTTCACTTCAATTCGTTGGTCTATTCTCTAGCTTAATCGTCTACGGATGTAAAGAAATCCTGGGTTCGAGTCCCGGGTCAGCTTAAAAACTATTATTTTAGAATATAGTCCCATGGGAGAGTGAGGGGATACAGAGTGAATCTGTATTTGCACATCGACTTGTGGAATTTAATATCACCGACGTAGTTAGTTATTCTTCGTTGAGATTGGCCTCCGTTATTAAAATTGGGTCAAGCAACATTATTCAATATTAGGTTATATCTTGGACTGTACCTATTTTCAATTTTATCATCGACCATCATAATTTTTCAATTTTCTCTGATTATTAAACCTTTTAAAAAAGAAATTTCATCGTAATCAATTTTTAATTTTATTAAAAATATGATATTTATTATTTCAAATTTAATAAATATCTTAATTTAAATTCATAAATTATATGAATTAATAAAAGATGTGGGAATTGTATTAATTTTCGTATCTATTCTCGGTAACTAATGTCCTAGATCTAGCTCATTAGATCTCAGGATTTTTATGCGACAAATATCAATGTTATAATATAAAAAAAATATGTGATGATTGATGAATGTTTTTCACGATCTCCCTGGTGCAGTGGTGAGCACTGTGGTCTTATAACTGGAAGGTCTTGGATTCGATTCCCGGCGGGGCAATTTGGGAATTTATTATTTCTAAATTGTCTCTGGCCTGGTCTGGTGGGAGACTTTCGCCGTGGCTAGTTACCACCACCCTACTAACAAAGACGTGCCGTCAAGCGATTTAGCGTTCCGGCACGATGGCGTGTAGAAACCGATTACGGGTATGGGTTGAATATACACTGCCATACCCCTTAAAGTAAGCCCGCTACCATCCTAGACTACATCGTCACTAACCATCAGGTGAGATCGAAGTCAAGGCCTATCTTGTCATCGAGTAAAAAAAATCTGTACACTCCGATAAGACTTATTTCACGTTGACGAAATCGCCCTTAGAGGTCCTGAAAGATAATATTGACACAGTTATGTTTGTTATAATACCCCGGTTTATGTAATCTCCTTCGGTTCCCCACCGTACTTTCTAGTTATTGTCTATATCTATAAAATTCAAAGTCCTGACTGACTGAGATATCAACGCACAGCCTAAACTACTGAAGTGAGAAACTTGAAATTTTTACAGTTGGTTCATTTTATGACGTAGGCGCACACTAAGAAAGGATTATTGGAAATTCCACCCCTAAGGGGTTTAAATAGGGGATGGAAGATTATATGAAAGTCCGTCATTTTTCAAGCTGTTTCCATCAAAGTTGGTATTTGAGCTTTCAGTTAAAAATAAAGAAGTACGTGTGTCACATTTTTTGAAAATTCCACCCCAAAATCTAATTCCACGCGGACGAAGTCGCGGGGGCAAAAGCTAGTTGTCTATATGTGTCTTTATGGGTTTTCTTAGTGCCAGCACAATGCAGTGCCAGTGGCCATCAACAAAATTATAATTCGCGTGCAAAGCATATAGCACCTACCTAATTAACCAATAAATGTGCGAAGGAGTAAAATCTGAACGCCATGCCAAATGTGAAACGTCGCTCGGCTAAATATAACCCAGTTCGTGCTATTAATTGTGCCACAAATAACACTTGTTTGTCACGATCTAATACAGAGTATACTGTGTAGTACTGGATGTGTTCAATTTTACAAAATTAACTCTACGGGCGCCTTCAATTTATGCGTTTCTTGTCGGCCTGCTGCGGTGCCGAAGCGGTGCGTTAGTCGTACTGCGCACGGACGTTCGTTTTTTAGGGTTCCGAAAAAAAACTTCGGAACCCTTATAGGATCACTCCGTTGTCCGTCTGTCTGTCAGTGTGTCACCACCGTTTTTCTCGAAAACGGCTTATGATACTAAGTCGAAATTTATACTGAATATAAAGTTCAATGCTCTCGTAGTGTTTTAAGAATATCAAGCTTATAGCTTAACTCAGTGAAAAGTTACAGCTTTAAAACCACGGCTTTCTCACTATTAAAACAAATTAAGGGACATCTTCCAAAAATCGTTTCTTTCCACACCTAATTCTTAGTTTCATAGTAAGTCCCATTATATTTTACAAACACCAGTATTAAAATCTTGCAAATTACGGAGATTTTGATACCTCTAAACCATTAATAGTACCTAAAACAGTAAAAAAAAACAAAAAAAAAACGATAACTTACTATGGCTTTTAAATTAATTGCAACGCTAAGGCTAAAACAAACTATCGGATGCCGCGACTATAGCTGCGACTGATAAGTGTGCACAGTCGTTTGAGATCAGCAGGCCCATATTTCTATCGGACATCCGAACGCTCAAGGATCGCCAAAGGTTACGTTCGCGACTACGCCCGATATAGTGTCTAAAGTTCAATGGAATTTACTATCCAGCCGCGGCTTACGTGTCCGTTAGTTTGTTCAAAGCTTAACTTTTTAACGCGTCACGTCCACATGTCACTTGTCACAACTACAGATTCACAGAACACTAATAGAATTTTTTTTCTACTACAGATTATTATTACAACTTTTTTACACTGACCTCTAGAATTAATCTATGATTAACAGTGGACAGGCTGCTGTCTGTGCTGTGCTGTACATGTCATTTAGTAAATTCTAGTACTATTAGTACAGTAGTACATACACGCATTCCCTACCCACTTTGATTTTACTTTTTATGTTACAGATTTAAGTATGTCATTCTAATAAATAAATTATTACTCACTACTACTAAAATCAAAATAAAATCCTACTCAAAAATTATAAAATTTCAAGTTGAAAGTATTGATTTGTTGCTAACTTTTGTATAGGTATAACAAAGTTAGCGACACTGCATTGATAAATGCAATTACTTTTAATTTATTTCTCCACTATTACTTATTCACTATTTATATTAGTTAATAAAATTATGGCGGTCGGTGCACCATTTGCAATATTATTAGTTCCAGAGACACTCGTATGTCAAATGTGGTGCTTCAAATTGATTCATAACTATTAAGGTATCTAATCATTGGTAGGTAGGTCTAGGTAGGTAGGTACCTGCAGAGACAGCCAGTCCAGTAGGTATTCATCATAGCATAGATTTCATAGAGGCGTAGACAGCTGTCTACGGTGTTCAAAGTTGTTAGTTGGTTCAAAATTCAAACTTTCAAAGCCAAATTCAAACAAACAAAAGTTCAATAGTAGTTTGCACAAATAAACATACTAAATGGTTTATATTCTCTTGGAGACAAATAACATTTGATTTCTTGTTTTATATGTGGGATAGTTATATTACATTTTACAATATTAGTACTGAATCAGTGTTTTCTTTTAACTTTGTATGGAGGTGAACTTCGTATTCGAGACAGAGACTTAATGCATATACCTAACTTTGTGAATTAAACCCATTATCAAAATGGACAATACTCCATCGCCAATGGATAATACGTCATCACCAATGTCGGTGAGTACCTACTTATTTATTTTAATCTCTCGCAAAGAAGCATTAGAAAGGGAAACTCAAACTACAACTCCCAAATTCATGCAGTCATCTAACTATAGAAATGCCTATCTATAGAAGACAGTCTCAGACTTAAGACCGAGTTAAAACTAGCTTGTTATTGTTACTGTTTTAATTAGTAATAATGCTACCTAAATTTTGTCCCATACCATTATAATAATTCTTTCAACAAGTTTATTTAAATAGGTATTCTTCATGTCAATATTATATAGAAGTATAGATAATTTATGTGTTGTACAACAATATATCATAATATAATCAGAGATAAGCCTAATTTATGCAAAGTCATTTGTTAAGTAACTTGCAAAACTGGCGTGCATTATAATTTTTTGGACAGGCCAGTTAAATAATCATTTGACAATAGATAAAATAGAAGCACATTCTACTTTTGCTGCCAGCTAATTGCAAGTGCACTCCCCACACTTATAGGAGACTTTAGTACGATGACAAGTTAACATGTCCTGACTTGTCTCGTTGAAAAGTTTGATGTAGGATTTGTTAAGAGTTTAATCTTAGCTTGCCAATTTACCAGTTACTTATATTATTTTAACAATAATTATTTTTATTTCAGGTTACCAGAATACCAGACTATTACTAGAGTTTGCACTGCATGTTGGATTGCTGCTAGAAGAGATAATATATTCAGAAGTAAATGCAGCACAATGTCAATTTTTTGTTGTTGATATTTGGTTCCTTGAGTATGGATAATATTGATTATGAAGAATCCATACATATATCTGTACCTCCACACAACCCAGAGAACCTACAACTTTTAGGATTGTGTCACAAGCTCATATACATTCTGTGTTTACCTTGAGACATTATATATTTTTAGGATAAAATGTTGAATGCCTATTGGTGCCAATTGCAGTCAAAGAAATGTTATTAAACTGATATGCTGAGGCATTATTTTCAAATCACTGTGTGGTAAGCTCAATGTCAACCTTTGCTATGTTTATATATCACCTTTAGAATTAATGTGATTTAACTCAAAATTCCTGTAACTTCTGTTGTTGTAAAATGTATTTAACATTTAATATAATATGTATTACCAATCCATACGTATAAGATGATTAAGTATTAAGATAATTAACTTTTTTAATAGTTTTATTGGCAGAGATACATTCAATTTTACTCAACACTACTTTTTTGAAGTCTTGCTCATTTCCCACAAATTGCAATTTTTGAGTTAGGTCACTTTAATTCCAAAGTTTGTATCTCCTACTCACATTTTTTATAGGTAAGATAAACTTAATGAATAAATTAAATTGTTTTTATAATTTTGTATTATCAAAATACTGTGTCAACCCCAAAATAATATAGTAGTAATAGGCAATTCATAGTTCAATGATACGGAAATCAGAGAGAGAGATTAGGTGTAAAGCCAACGTCTTTATATGCTCTCTGAGGTACAGATATAATGGAACCTTGTCATCTGCAGTAGAACATCCACTAGACCAACGAGACAAATAATGTGATGAAAGATGGATTGGGGACTCTGTGAGAAAACTACACAACCCCATCGAGTTTGGGCTTTTTAATTCGTCTTGACAAGTTCTCTAGTCTTAAATGATATGCAGGTTCTGATGATGAAGCCGAAAGGCGTTTATGGGAACTCTGTAATGAAACGACGTAACCCCATCGAGTTTCGACTCGTTTGATTCTTTTTGACGTTTAGAAGGTCATTAGTAGGTACCTAATTAATACATTGGTCAATAGTTTCGGAACCCTCAGTGCGCGAGTATGACTCGCACTTGACCGGTTATTTTCATACAAAGCGCGCGGTGCGGCTATAGCGCGGTGCCGGTACCGTGATCGCTCGACAACAAGACGGCAACGGCACGGAGCGCTTTGTATGAAAAAAAACGAACGTCCGTGTGCAGTACGACTAACGCACCGCTTCGGCACCGCAGCAGGCCGTCAAGAAACGCATAAATTGAAGGCGCCCTACTTTTTAGTGTCATCATCTATGGCACAGGTGGCAGATCGATGGCGATCGACCGGTTGATCGCGATTATTAGTAGAGTCGATTGCGGCATGACTTGGAAAAATCTCAGGATTCTCACACAAATATTACGAACAAGTAGTTGGTAACTAGTTGTTAAGAATTCAATTTTATGTTTTCCATTTTAATCAAATAAAAAATACTACATAAGTAACTAATACGGTTTCATTTATCAAGAAGTATGAAAGTAGACCTCACAGGCTTCCGTTAGTAAGTAGTAGATCTTAGCTCTAATCAAGTTGACCACCCCTAATCTACGATACAGATCTCCTCTCAGAATGAGAAATGTTTGATAATGATAAAGAAGTGTGGATTTGACTCACTCCAACAATTCAAGAGACGGTAGAAACTCTGCGGTTCTAAAGCTAACAAACCATTGTCGTAGACCGCGCGTATACTGGGAATTTGATTTTTACAGCAGTAGATCAAGTTTTAACTATCCGAAAAAAAAAAAACAGGCAAAAAAAAAACAAAAATTACATCAAATTTCCAAGGGATCATCTCTTGGAAATTTGATGTAATTTTTTTTGATTGTAATTGAGCGAATACATAAAATATTTTCGACAAAAAAAAAACGCCAAGTTAGGTCTAATTTTTAATCAATTTGCATTTATTTTTGATTTGTTATAATGAGTCATCAATTTCGAAAATACAACAACTTCGTTTCAATAGTAGAAAATATTCTTTTTTTTTTTTTAAATTGGGAGCTTGAGTAGGAATTATATTCATTTGCAAATTTCAAAATGGATTTTAATTTGTTTAAAGCGGCATAGTAATGACGCCTTGTCATAAATGTATAACATTACTAGCTTTAGCCCGCGACTTCGAGGTTATTGTTTTTCCGGGGTAAAAGATTACTTTCCTTGCCATTCAATAGAAAATGTATGAGAAAATGAAATTGTTTCATAATTTTTTTTCGTCAATTTTCCAATGTTTTTAATAGATATTCTACTATTCTGGACGGAGACAAACAAATCAAAAACCATGAAAATCGGTCCAGCCGTTCTAGAGTTATAAATATTCGAACAAAGCCGACTTTTGTTTTATATATTAAAAAAAAAGAAGATAAATAACATAAATAAACTTATGGTAAGTATAGCAAGAAAGTGTGGTGGGAATCGGGCCTAAGTAAATAACCAAGACGTTTACATGGCATCATTCCCAGTACATGGGCTATGTACGTCAGGTATCTGCAAAGCACGGATCGCTTCACGCATGCGCCGTACTCGGATCGATTTGTTCCTTTTACAAGTACATTATACTCGGTAGGTACACGTTTTATTATTTGCTTAGCGTCTATATAATTGGCTTTTATTTAGGCACTAGCTTTTCCCTGCAACTTCGTCCGCAGGGAGTTAGATTTTTAATAATACTGCGGGAACCCTCTGTTTTTCTCGGATAATAAAAATTCTTTTTACTACATCGACTTCAAACGCCACTACAAAGTATAAAATGTACCTATAAAATTTGAATAGTTCCTTCGATTTCTCCAGGATCCCATCATAAGATCCTGACTTGATGACTATGGGACAACCTGGGAAGTATACCCTTTCAAACAAAAAAAGAATTTACCAAATCGGTCCAGGCGTCTATAAAAAAAAGCGATTCCGACGAATTGAGAACCTCCTCCTTTTTGTGTTTAACCGACTTCCTGGAAGTCGTTTAAAAACATGCCCGTTTTCACCAACGATTCCTAACTTTTACGAGCTAAGTTAGTTGATGCTCTCTGTCAATTTCGTTTTCATGAACCTTTAGGAAACATCTAAAGATAGAAATGACATTGTGTAAGGGATTGTATTGAGGGGCTACCTACTTAGAAAAAAGAAAGAAAGAAAATACATTTATTCCTGTTTAGTGTTACAAGCAGTACATTTTATACTAATACTTAAAGAAAAAGAAAATATTGTAATTTTCATTTTATTTTAAAACCTTTCGGGTAGGTATGTCTCCTACAGAGCTTTTCAGTTTCTTCTTTTTGATGCTTTTTGGAGTTTGTCGTTCTCTGCCCTGCAGATTTTTACTATGATGCAATCTTTTGAACCATAATCGGCCCCGCAAGTAGCTGTTACACGCATTTTTTTGCATTAGGTACACAGGTATCAACTTCGAATATCTCTTAGATAAATATATAATTACTCTATGGTTGGTCGATGGGGTCCCAAGGTGCCGGAGTTGCGACCCCACACCGGGAAACGCAGTGTCGGCAGTCCCTAGTCTAGCTGGATCGACGACTTCAAACGAACCGCTGGATTCAGACGGCGCAAGGCCGAGGCCTGTGGAAATCCATGCAAGAGACCTTTGTCCAGCTGCGGACGTTTATACGTTGATGAAGAAGAAGACTCTATGGTTATAAGCCATCAGTAGGGCTAAGATGCGTGAAACGAGATGTCTACGTTTTCTCGTGAATCTCTATAGAAATTTCGTGTAAACGTGTAGACAAAATTTTCTCGTGACGCACATCTTAGCCCTACAGGTGGTGTAAAGCTTGTCGTCGGCATTTTAAACCGTTGATATTATTACCTGTCGGTACATATATATAAAGTCGGTGGGTATCGCAAGCTAAATTGCAAATTAGCTGGTAACACAATGGAGGTCAATTCTCATATGCTCGTAACAAAGGCGATGGCGTCACGTCAGCCGAGACTCGACCCCGTAGCCCACTTGCGATAACGAGATATCTGCCCCAAGGACCCACTGTAAACATCGTTACACCGCCAGTAGGTTCATTACTAACGGACACGGCAACGACCGAATTTTATGAAGCTAAGGAATAACGGACCATATTCAAATGGGAAAATTTGGAAAAATCGGTAGTGAACAAATCCCAATAGGTAGTAGGTAATATTATGGAAAATAAAACTTTTTCTGGCACGTTTTTAAGGGTATGGGGATAACTAGTCACGCCCAAAGCCCCCCACCAGACAAAAGAACACCAGAAAGTTCTTTGCTAACGAATAAAGTTACGACGGACTTCAAAAGCGTACCCCTGCTGCAGGTTGTAACCATAAATCATAATATCTAGGAACCTGCTTAATTAATATTTATTATGATTTGAATTAAATTTTCGACCTTTTAGATTTTCTATCTGTATAAAGCTTCAGGTCGACAAAGACGCAAGTAACCACTTGAGACCACAGGTTCTCAACATGGGCAATGACGCCCGCTTGTGTGTTTGAGACTTTCAGGGGGGCAGCAGAAGACCCAGAGAAAATTAGGGCCGTTGAGATGGCAAAGAGGGGGCGTGGATAGCCGGTCAAATGCGAGTCGGACTCGCATACGAAGGGTTCTGTACCAAAAAAGACGTTTCTTATAAGGTAGTAAATTAAAAAAAAATGAAAGGGGGCTCCTCTTTAATTTTTAATTTCCATTACATTCAGATCAACATTAAATTGGATGACATGGAAAATTTTAATTTTTGATTTGAATTGAAACTTTTCAAAAGTTCCGATTTCACATGAAATGTCCGATAAATATACACAAATGTTAATGAAAATAGCGAAATACATTGTAGATTCGCAACAGTTGGTAAATATAGAAAAATATTGGAGGGCTCTAGAAAAAAGACATTCTTACATTGGGCGGTGGGCAAAATATGGTTGAGAACCTATGGGTAAGTAAGGGGTGATACTCACTTATATCATCTAACCCCTAAGTTAGGCTGGCTTACCTTTAAACAGGGCCGAGTTACCCAAAATTAAAAGCTGCTGCTTTAAATAGAGAAGCTTTGAGCGTGACGATCGCCAAACTTTAACTCGAGGAAGAAAAATGCCGATTTATTATCTGTTGACTTTGTATTTGATAGGTTATTAATATAGTTCTTGCAATTAACGAGGGCGCGTGGCTCATGGTTGTGTGCGTGTCGTAACTGTATAAGTGTGAGCGAGAGCTTGATCGCGCCTGACAGCTCCCACCTAGGCTCCTGACAGGCACGCACTCTTACGCAATGTGCATGTTCACCATGTAATCACAAGTAAAGCTCACGCGCCCTCGTGAAATGCAAGAACTAAAACTATTAGTCTCAGTTGAGGCTTAAATGCTCTATAAGTTCACATAACATATTCACGCTTGATCATAAACCCGACAGCGCGTCCAATGTACCATAGGCGACCAACTACATCTAAACATTGTACGCAATTCTAATCTTTATAGTGACCTTCATAAAAGCCATTATCACGTGTAGGGGTGAGATAACGTATTTTTATGTATGGCAGTCATTGATATAAAAAGCAAAGATACACAGAGAAGTAATTCTTAGTCTTTACTGCACATAGTATTAGACGGGGTCAAGAATGTGGGGTCAAAGTGATTTTTCGTTAATAGAAAAGCATGAAATATTTTCATTCCTAGAATCTGTGTGATTTGAAAAAACAAATTAAGTTATTAAGTTAGTTCTGCTCAACATCATATACTCACCAAGTGTAGATTAATTTGACGATTCGAAAGCACTTTGTAAAAGTTTATTTGAATAAAAAATTATTCTATTTTATTAGAAAGCCCCGGAAGTAGAAACTCGATTTATCCCACTTCATGTGATTATCTAACATTTTTGGGATAAAAACTTACATGAATGAAAGTACACATTACAGTCGAATGTTTTTGAGTAATAATTCTCAACTATTTTCAGCGTTTTCATTTAAAAATTACAATGATGTACTAGATTTTGCTCACAGCTTTAAAGTTAGATTTTTCAAACCCCTATTTTACCCCCCTAGGGGTTGAATTTCAAAAATCCTTTCTTAGCGGATGCCTACGTCATAACAGCTATCTGTATTCCCAGCTCGATCCGTCCAGTGGTTTGAGCTGTGCGTTGATAGATCAGTCAGTCAGTAAGTTCACCTTTTCCTTTTAAATATATAGAAAACTAGCTTTAACCCGCGGCTTCGCTCACGTTAGGTTCGATTTTTTAACCCCCTATTTAACCCTCTTGGGGTTGAAATTTTCCAAAATCCTTTCTTAGCGGATGTCTACGTCCTAACAGCTACCTGTATACCAAATTTCAGCTCGATCGGTCCAGTGGTTAGAGCTGTGCTTTCATAGATCAGTCAGTCAGTCAGTCAGTCAGTCAGTCAGTCAGTCAGTCAGTCAGTCAGTCAGTCAGTCAGTCAGTCAGTCAGTCAGTCAGTCAGTCACCTTTGCCTTTTATATATTTAGATATCTTGGATGATACATCAATGGCGGCGGTGATCGAGCGAGACGTAATAATAATAAAACGAGAAAAAAGACGCGCGTCGGCAGAGGGGTTAGCTGCCATGGCATTGTAAATAGCGGACGAGCTGCCACGTGGCCCGCGCCGCCTGAATGCTTTACAATTTACATGTTTGAAAATTTAGATAGCTAGATAAAAACATCACTTGCACACAAAAAAGAAACAAAATTGAATACATCTTAAAACTACGCACGCAAAGGCGGCCTTATTGCTAACAAGCAATCTCTACCAGGCAACCATTGGTGACAGGAGTGAAATTAGGTGTGTTGGTAGTATGGTGCAATATAAAGGTATATTATGTAAGCAATAAACATATTTATAATGTAATGAATGAATGAATGAAATATTCTTTAAAAAAAAACACATATATAAAAATTGCCTTTTATTAAGGATCGACTTAAACTTAAAAGCTGTATTTAACTAATGTTTAATTTTAGTTACATCCTGCAGTTAAACAACTTAGGGCCGATTAAAAAAATCAAAAACTCGACTACGCAAATAAAAACTGAAAAGGAAAAAAAAACAATTCCTTTTCGGCAACAAAAAATTTGATTCCTCCATGCTTTTCGGTTTTTTAAGCAAAGTTACAGGTTCTGACAGTTTTGTATTGAAAATCTGTCAAAACATCAACGTGGCACAGTCAAAATTCAAAAATTTAGACGTTTAGTTTATATGGTAGGTACACGGGCGTTAAAAGCGCCAGCGTAGATAATAATTTGTCAGACTCAGAAAAACCTTTATTAGCAGCTATAAACACACAAAAGTACAAAATAAATCAAAATTTAAAAAAAAACACAGCTATGATAGGTATTAGATATCGTTACTTTGTACAGCAGTGCAACGCTACCAAAAGGTAAGTCACTCAGCTTGTGTTCGGGCTCCTAGCCCCACAGACTAAAAACTGGCGATGCCAAGTTTCACATCTGTTTTTCAGTAACCGCCTTTAAATGCGAACGTCAGTGGTCTTTATAATAATTATTTTCTGCCAAATTTGTAAGTCTGACTTAATTCTTGTAATGTTATCTTCCGTATAGGTACAAGCAGAAAGCTACAAGTATATGTAGCTAGATCGAAGTCATTAGCTAAAACCTACATCTACACGTCATGATTTGCACTCCAACAGTCATGGTACGTGATTTAGTCCGGTTTGCGTGTATTAATTAATTGTTGTGATATTCTCGTAGGTACACATAATATTATGTACTCGTAGGTACATGTAGAATGCTACAGCTATACATAGGTTTTAGCTAAAACACATCAACAATGCATGATTTACACTTATAGAGTCTACGTGCTTTAGCCCGGTCCGTGTATGAATTAATTCTTGTAATGTTCTCTTCCATATAAACGTAGAAAGGCACAAGTATTGATAGAATTCTTTAGCTAAAACGCATCAATACGCCATGATTTGCAAACATCAACAGTCTACGTGCTTTAGCCCAAGTTTAGCCCAGTCCGCGTATGATTTAATTCTTGTAATATATTCGTGCATATCTATACTAATATTATAAAGAAGAAAGATTTGTATGTAAGTATGTTTGTAACAAATTGTCCCAAAAAATACTGGTCCGATTTGGCTGAATTTTAAAATGGAGATATACTATACCTTAAATTAGAACATAGGCTACTTTTTATCCCGAAAAAAATTATAGTTCCCGTGGGACTCCAAAAAAACCTTAAACCCACGCGTACGAAGTCGCGGATATCAGCTAGAGTCATACAGAAAGCTACAAGTATCTATAAGTTACTATAGTTCTACCTATGATAAATCCTGAGATTTTCCTGTAAAACCTAACCAGCTCGTTACGGTAAGCCCGAATTATTTTGCGATCATCGTTAATTTCGTACATTTACCACTGTTCATTCGGCTTTAGGTAACGCAGGAAGCTACAAGTATACATACGCATAGGAGTGTTTAGCTAAAACGCATCAAACACGGCGTGATTCGCACTGCAACAGCCACGGTACGTGCTTGGTGCCGCGCGCGCTCGGCTGTCGTCGGCCGTCTCCGCCGGCTAACGGCTCCGCGCTGCGCCGGCGCACTTTCGCTACAAAAATAAACTCCTGGCAGAATACCAAGACAGCCTTCGCGTCGGCTCTTAACGATATTCAACGATGTTTTATGGGCAGCTGCTTCCATTTAGAATATGTTATTGAGTTTTGTAAATGATAAATTAATTTATTGTCCACTTATGTGCCGATGCCCGCGACGTCGTACGCGCGGATTTAGGGAACTCTTTTAAAATTCCGGGATAAAATGTAGCCTATATGTTAATCCTGGATATGAGGTATCTCCATTCCAAGTTTCAGCCAAATCGGTTGCGACGAATGCGTTGTAGCGTGAAGGAGTAACAAACATCCATCCATCTATCCACGCATCCTCACAAACTTTCGCATTTATAATATCAGTAGGAAGTAGGATTGATTTTTGCGGTAACTCCTTGATTATCTGAGATAAAAAGTAGCCTAAATCACTGTCCAGGTTCTCAACTCTACCCAATTCCCCATGCAAAAAATCACTTCGATCCGTAGCTTTGTTGTGGACAAACTACCAAAAATCCACACTTTCTCATTTATAGTATTAGTAGAGGTATAGTTTATAATGTTAGTGAGGATTGGATCTGCGACTTCGCCCTGCCTGTCGTTCGTCCATAATAGCAACAGTTTACTAGAGAATCCTTGATATTTCTTGGATACAAAGGAGCCTAGATCACTTTCCATATTATAATCTCAAGAAAAAGTTTAAAACCAACTGGGTGCCTGGAGTACTTCGACCATCCGTTGTGCCAGATCTTTTTTTCCACGTACTTTGAAACTATGGAACCAACATCCTGCGACGGTGTCCCCACTAAATTACAACATGAGGGACCAACAGATTCTTGAAAAGCTGGCAACATACATATATTTCCCTTCTTTTTGGGTCCGGCAATCCGGTTTAAGATTTTGATCTTGAAGACTAAAATTTTGTAGGTACGTTTTAGTTCTATTCTTTCCACAATGATAGACTATACAATATAAATTATATTGATAGCTATCAATATAATTTATATTGTATAGGTACATCAGAATTAGCACGACTGTCCTACTATCCTACAAGTAGCTGTTAAAGTATTTAGCATTGGAATAAAACGTGGCGCATTTGATAACGACATACAGTCACATCAAATACAATTATCGACGTCGAGCAAAGGTCAGGACTACGTATAAATAGACGCGGGCGAGCTCCCGGAAAAGGTTAAATCAAAATATTTCACAAGCAACCGTCATTTTGCGGATATTTACCTTGAAACTTTTGGAATGTACATAATATTATAAAACTTCGGATTTCTGATGAAAAATTTACTTCATCTAATTGCCCTGATAGTGAAAAGCCCGAGGACGTTTTTCATGTTTACTGCAATGTACACACGCACACACCCGGATCTGGAACGCTTTTCCCGTACCTTTGTTTCCTAACACGTAGACACAATTTGGGCATCTCGAGACCTCGTCATCTGCAGTCGAACTTGCTAACCACTAGATCAACGAGGCAGTTAAGCAGCAGAGGCTGGATTGCAACAGCGCTCCGGCACAACCTCTGTCGGACGAGGCTAGGGCGCTGGTGCAGCTGCTTAAAAGTGCCCGTGGCGAGATGTTTGAAGGCATGTAATTGTGAAGCCAAACAGAGTAACTTAGTCCATTAGGACCAAACTCCTCAATAAAAGGTTAAGAGTTACCTGTGTTTTTGCAATTGAACACTTGCTTTAACGGCGAAGGAAACAATCTTGAAGTTATATGCATTGCCTAAGAGTTCTCCGCAATGTACTCAAGGTGTGTGAAGTCTGCCAATTCACACTTGGCCAACGTGGTTGGTTATAGCCTAAACCCTTCTCATTCCAAACGGAGCCCGTGTCCAGTAGTAGGCTACGATGGGTTGAGGATGATACTACTACTAACTTTCATAACTAGTCTTAAATCTAATCCAGATTGAGGTGAAAATTTTTCGGTATAAAATATTAATTTTCATGTCTTTTAAGGGTTATACAAACATGGCAGGAAAACTTCGGGAAAAGCATTAGGTGTGAAACATACACAATTCGGGTGGCACGTATGCGGCTAATGCCCGTTTTCGCCAACCATACCTAAACCATTCCCAAGTAGGAGTGTCTTTACGTAGGTAGCCCGTAAATACCCAATACAATACCTTACCTAATGTCATTTCCACTTATAGGTTTTTCCGTAAAGTTCTTAAAAAGAAAATTGACAGAAAACGTAACCTAAATTAGCTTTGGTAGCCCGTAAAAGTTAGGGAATGTCGGTGATGACGGGCATAAATCCACGTGTAACGAAAACATCCCTTAGTATTTCCAAGGCCTATGAATAATAAACATCTGGTACATCTGCTTAGGTGTCTATACGAAGGTGGCACTGCATCCGTAAGAACAGACGACAAATTATCGGATCACTTTCATCCTAGTGCCGGCGTTCGTCAAGGATGTATCTCCCCTCTTCTATTTAACATCTACACAGAGCTAATAATGAGACGCACTCTTGAGAGTTGGACTGATGGAATCGCAATTGGCGGTCTGAAAATCTCGAACTTGCGATACGCGGATGATACCACCCTATTCGCGACTAGTATCGGCCATATGGAAGAACTTCTACAAAAGATGGAAAACGTCAGTCTCGAATTTGGCCTTAAGATCAACCGCAGCAAAACTAAAGTAATGATTGTCGACCGTATCAACAACAACTCGCCAGAAGTGACCCAAATCGCGAACTGTCAAGTGGTCCAATCATACATTTATTTAGGAGCATTGATCTCGAATAACGGGGCTGCATAGACGAAATAAAGCGACGTATGGCGATATCTAGGTCAGCCATGGATAAGTTGCAGAAGATATGGAGGAACCGTAACGTAACCAAGGCGACTAAAACTCGGCTTGTCAGAGCGCTTGTGTTTCCCATATTCCTCTACGCCTCGGAAACGTGGACCCTGCGAGAGAGTGAGAAGAAAAAGATAGACGCTCTCGAGATGTGGTGCTGGAGAAGAATGTTGAGAGTGTCCTGGAATGAATTCCGGACCAACAAGTCCATTCTCGAAGAACTCGGCATCAAGCAGCGTCTATCCTCCATTGTGCAAGCTCGCATTCTCACTTTCTTTGGTCACGTATCAAGACGGGAGGTTGAATCAATCGAACGTCTAGTGGTCCAAGGCAAAGTAGAGGGCACAAGGGGACGTGGCAGATCGCCAATGAGATGGACGGACCAAGTGAGGGCTGCGGTGGATGTCCCATTGCATGAATGCTCAAGAAAAGCAGCTGTTAGAGAAGAGTGGAGGCGCATAGTTAAGCGTGCCACAACACCAAAATGACGACCACGACCACTCTGACAAGAGTGTAACGACTGAGAAGATGAATAATGGTCCTAGTGTTGGTCCGTAAAAAACCTGAGAGCTCTTGAAACACTGTACGAAAAAGATCTATAGCGACGAAGACCACCACTTCGACCATCCGTTGTACCAGATCTTTCTTTCCACGTACTTTGAAGATGTGGAACCAACTTCCTGCGACGGTGTTTCCACTAAATTACAACATGGGGTTATTCAAGGGGCGGACCAACAAATTCCTGAAACGCCGGCAACGCATTGGTGGTGCTCCAGGTGCTACAAATGTTCATGGGCGGCGGTAATCACTTAACATCAGGTGATCCGGCTGCTCATTTGCTCGCTAAAAATATTAAAAAAAAATGGTGAGCTAAGCCCGATACATAATGTCTCCCGCATAGGGAAACCCGCTATGCGCGCGACCCCTAAGGAAATGAAAACTTAATATTCATTTAAAAAAATTAAACTGAAGCTGTCAAAATCTTTCCGCTTATTTATGGCTTTTTAGCCAAATGTGTTAGAAATCGTTACCGCAACGGGTGGCGATCGAACCATCATCCTTACAGTTTTCAGTCTACACCTTTAACTGTTGGGTTATTGGGGCTGTATGGGTAAGTACGGGCTTTTAATGAAACCAACACAAAAACAATGAATATTTATAAATAACTAGCTTTAACCCGCGGCTTCGCTCACGTTAGGTTCGATTTTTTAACCCCCTATTTAACCCTCTTGGGGTTGAAATTTTCCAAAAATGAAATTATCCTTTCTTAGCGGATGTCTACGTCCTAACAGCTACCTGTATACCAAACAGCTCGATCGGTCCAGTGGTTAGAGCTGTGCGTTGATAGATCAGTCAGTCAGTCAGTCAATCAGTCAGTCAGTCACCTTTGCCTTTTATATATTTAGACTAGTTGTCTAGTTGATGCCCGCGGCTTCGCTTGCGTGGAATTAGTATTTCAAATCCCGCGGGAAGTCTTTGATTTTCCGGCATAAACAGTAGCATATGTTACTCTCCCGATCTTCAACTATACACATGTAAGAAATGGCGTCGATCCGTTGTTTTGTTCTTGTTGCGGCGTGATTGAAAGACAAACCAACCAACCAACACACTTTTACATTTATATATTAGTAAGGAGTAAGGATAAGAAAATAAAGATAAGTAACAATATCCATAATGTAGAGCAGTAGTGAAGGTAGAAGGTTAAGTCATTTGCGACTTAACTATACCTACTACCTTTACCTACTACTGCTTTTAAGAAAGACCAGCTGATGGCCGCGACTTCGTTCGCGTGGATTTAGTTTTTAAAATCCCTCGGGAACCCTTTAATTTTCCAAACCCATGCAAAGCACGTCAATCCGTTGCTGCGACAAACGAACAAACAAACACACTTTCGCATTTATAATATTAGTAGGGATTTTTAAAAAGATAGATTCAATACAGTTAGATAGTTTGGTTTATCTGTGTTTATACAACCAAGGCTTTCCTTCCCTACGTTTCGAGTTTTCACAATCCTTTCAGGATTTCTAAAGTTTCATTGCGGCTTCATCGATGTAAGTTAAGGTAGAATTATAGGAACACTGAAAGTTCAGTTCAACTGAAGTTCAGGAAATAAAACATGGAAAAAATTGCGAGTAGGTATAACTCATATAGGTATTGTACACAAATTATGTACGAGTATGTATAATAAGGGTAATTTCATACTTGTTTTGTACTTAGGTATATAAAAGTAAAAATTGTTTTTACAAAACCGACTTCAAACTATCAGAGTTTCGGATTAAAAACTCTGATAACGTTTACTCTTTTTTTTATTCGATGACAAGGTGACCCATGACTGCGATCTCACCCGATGTTAAGTGACGATGCAGTCTAAGATGGTAGCGGGCTAACTTGGAAGGGGTATGGATGGCGGTGTACATTCAACCCATACCTCTACTCGGTTTCTACACGCCATTGTGCCGGAACGCTAAATTGCTTGGCGGCACGTCTTTGACGGTAGGGTGGTAACTAGCCACGGCCAAAGCCTCCCACCAAACCAGACCAGTTCAATGGAATTTAATCAATTAATTTTCATTTATGGTAATATTCAAAGTATTCAAAAGATAATCGCAGGCGTCGGTAAGTCTGAAATATCTGAAATCTGTACATTTCAGTGACGTAATACAGCAAATGTATCCACAGCGTAGGCAAATTTCTCCGGAGATTTAATCAGGGAAGGAAGGAAACTGGATAGCAAATTACTTCGCTTGAATTCAAATAGGTATATAATTTACTATCTACTCAATTTTTAACTCCCGACAGAAAAAGAAGGGTGTTTATAAAAGAAATAGCTTTTGTCCACGGCTTCGCTCACATTAAGCTCGATTTTTCAACCTTATTTTACTCCCTTAGGGGTTGAATTTTCAAAAAACCTTTCTTAGTGGATGCCTACGTAATAATGGCTATCTATATGCCTAATTTAAGCCCGATTCAGTGTCCAGTGTCCAGTGGTGCTGTGTAGCTGTGCTCAAACCACTGGACGGTATCATAGATCAGTCAGTCAATCAGTCAGTCAGTTCTTTCCTTGTATATATTCAAACAGCAAGAATTAGATATGCTGAACTTTACTTATCTTCGCCTCTTCCCTCCAAATAAGCGTAAAGTTTGTATCAGGAGTGGAAACACAATAATGCCACAAGTGGGGATTGAACCACCAACCAAAATCGCTTCAGCGGTTGTTCAAAAAGGTGCTAGAGAAATCTGCACTATCAACGCTTAAAGCATTAATCCTTAAAGTAATTAATTTAAGGTAGTCATTATATGACATCTCAAAACAAAACTGAAATAACACTGCTTTAAACGTAATTGTATAGGTCCAATTATAAAACTAAAAAAAAGTTCTTATTTATTAACTGAAATCCTGGATATGAGAAACAGGAAAATTTGTGAGTCACTAAAATATCAATAGTGGTTTTTCCCTTTAGACATTCCGAAACAATACGCCGGATCTGCCTGTCTGCACAAACTCACTGAAATACATTTCAGACAACTATAAATAACATAAAAGCAATGGAGAATGATACGCCGTTAATCAAATCCTTCAAAAAATTTCTTATTGATAAAGCTGATTATAAAATAAATAATTTTCTTGATGAATAACACGGCGCCCGTCTCTCTACTAACGCAATAATTGCGTGCCTTTACGGGGTTCCAATGTAAAAATAATATGATCTCTAAGTTATTTTATAAGAATCATTGTAAATACATGTTATATTGCTATTAATAAATGAATATGAATATGACATACACTATTGAGTTAGTGAAACGTGCGTAGCTCGTAACTACGAGTAGGTATATGGTGTTGCGAGTACGTTATGCATATTTTTTATTTATTTATTTAATACAAAAAGATACATCATACATAAACAAGTGTCGATAAAACTGCATTAGTGTAACACTGTGTCGCAGTTTTATCACCCAACCCTAGGTAAGTATACACAATTAGACAAAACCATGAACACGTATTTAATTAACAATTCGATCAATCCTTGCTTCAATATTCCTTGCTTATTCTTTCTAGGGGCGTATCTAGGATCGGCAGAATAGGAGTCTTCTTCTTCTTCATCAACAGACAGACGTCCACTGCTGGAAAAAGGGCTCTTACATGGACTTCCAAAGGCCTCGGTCTTGAGCCGCCTGAATCCAGCGGCTCCTTGCGACTCGTTTGATGTCGTCAGTCCACCTAGTGGGGGGTCCGCCAACACTGCGTTTCCGATTGCGGGGTCGCCACAACAGCACCTTGGGACCCCAACGACCATCAGCTCTTCGAACTATGTGCCCCGCCCATTTCCACTTCAGTTTCGCGATTCGCTGAGCTATGTCGGTTGCTTTGGTTCTGCTATGGATCTCCTCATTTCTGATTTGATCTCGCAGGGATACTCCGAAACTCCCCTTTGTTAATAGAGATGAATATTTTGTTTCATACAGACTACGTTATTACAAATATACTTTAAAACCACTGTAAGTATACCAATACACTAACTGTAAGTATACCAGTAAACTTCTAACGAGGGGATTCTCGCGATTCTATTGAACGAAATGCTATTTTTTACGCTCATTGTTTATATTTCATTCATTCATTCATAAGGGATCTATGGTCTGCAAATAGTACAATCTCGCAGGCATCGCTTACATGGTATGGTGAATAGCATATGGTATAGAATTTATAATTTTGATCTGGTCTGGCTGGCTTTGGACTTGGCTAGTTACCCCCCATTAAGAACATTAAAATATGTTGCTGTACGATGGCGTTTAGAAACCGATTAGGGGTATGGGTTGAATCTACACCGCCTTACCGCTTCCAAATGAGTCCGCTATCATCTTTAGACTGCATCATCACCATTAGGTACGATCATAGTCATGGATTATCTTGAAATCTAACAAAATAAAATCAAGTAACTACTTCCTTCCTTCAATTTTTAAATGCATTCATTCAAATTCATCATTTCCAATAATTTAATGACTCTTATTCTAATTGCCGTAAATTGCAGTAAACTAGACTAAAAAATTCTATGCAAGCAGATCTATACGAATTCGAAAACAACAAATGAACAAACACATAACAACATCGTATACATGAGCTGGGCAATGTAAATGACGCTATGTATTAGTTTATTGACGCGCGGGGGCGTTTGGGTCATGAGCGATATCGCGCGGAATGTACCACTGGCGACATCTATGCGAGGCGTGAGGAAAACTCACCTAATAAAGGCAAAATACCACTCACTCATTAATCACGAAAGGAACTATACAGACAACATTACAAAGAAACAGTTTTGAGAAAATCAACCTGTAAGGGGGTGAAATTGGGGTTGGAACGTAAAAGGAAGTCCTGTTTTTGAAGTCAGGGTCATAAGAATCGGCATTTAGGTTAATAACCTAAATGCCGATTTAAATACCAAGGATACAAAGTAATAAAAACCTGTAAAATTAGCTATCTTAGAAAATCACCCCTTGATGGTGGTAAAAAAGGGGATGAAAGTTTGTAAAGGAAAAATATGTATTTACTTGAATAATTTGGAACGTAAATTCTTTCTACAGCATGGGAATCAGCAAAGAAAAGATTTGTGGAACCTGGACAGTGACATAGGCTACTTTTCATTCCGTATTTGGCATTTTTTTAAAAACAACTCTACGCGGACGAAGTCGCGGGCAACAGCTAGTGATATATAATATAATCTTTTTTACTAAGATACTCAGAGCGTGTCCTGAGTTCTGGCTCGAACTTGAGACAGAGCTAAAACGAGATATGCCGAGATCGTCTATCCACCTAATAGGGGGTGTACGGATGCTACACTTCTCAGTGCGGGGTTGCCCATTCGAGCACCTTGGAACCTCAGTACTCTTTGGTTCTTCGAAACAATGGACAGGGCACTATCCATTACCACGTTAGCTTTGTGACTCGATAAGCTAAATCTGGAACTCTGGTTCTCTCACGGATCTATTCATTTCTGATTTGACTCCGCGGGAATACTCCAGCAAAGCTCTCTTCATCGCCCGCTGAGGGACTTTTGAGCCTTTTAAACCCATCAGTAACGGGCAATAGTCTTGTTTCTACTCGGCATCTTACATTAAACCACTTAGGAGCATGGTTTTTGTTGTTAGAATGATAGCTAAAGACCAGGTATCGTCACTCGTCTTGCAGAATATGACTCAAAGACTTAGAAATGACAAATTTGAATACTTAGAAGCGTCACGTAAAGCCAATGAGGTGTAGGTACGGGTCGATTTCTAAGAACACAGTGTTCGGTGAAAATTGCCGTGGGCGGGAAACGAGTTCATGGAAACAAAAGTGCGCAAGTTGAAACAAATTGAATAAAACGTAGGTGGTGTAGTTATATTATGTGGGCTGCGTGACCTTAGGCCTTAGGACAAGGTCTTACAATGAATTACTAATTGCAGTTTGGAGTCAGTTTCTTTTTTAAACGGAGATGTCCTTTTTTCTTCTTTATAGCTATAGTAGTGGTAATGGGTGCGGTATATAGTTGAAAGTACTTATTTTACGGTTCTTAAGGTCCCAAGGTGCTCGAGTGGTGACCTCGCACTGGAAAGCGCAGTGTTGGCAGACCCCCCACAAGGTGGACCGACGACATCAAACGAGTCGCAGGGAGTCGCTGGATACTACAGGCGGTACAAGACCAAGGCGTGGAAGTCTATGCAAGGGACAACCTCCCTGGCACAGTGGTGAGCGCTGTGGTCTTATAACTGGGAGGTCTCGAGTTCAACTACCGGCGGGGACAATTTGAAAATTTATAATTTCTGAACTGTCCCTAAGTCTGGCCTGGTGGGAGGCTTTGGCCGTAACTAGTTACCACCCTACCGTCAGACGTGCCGCCAAGCGATTTAGCGTTCCGGCACGATGGCGTGTAGAAACCACTTAGAAGTAGGTATAGGTTGAATTTACACTGCCATACTCCTTCCAAGTTAGTTCGCTACCATCTTAGATTGCATCGTCACTTACTAACAGGTGCGATCGCAGTCAAGGCCTATCTTAATAATTATCATTGAATAAAAAAAGGGACCTATATCCAGCAATGGACGTCTGTGTCAGCCTATGCCATTCTACAATTCCTAAGCTAAACCCATGTATAAACCATGTCGATCTAATACTCCGTGGCTGCGTGATTGAAGAAAGCAAGAAACAAATGCTAACTTTTATCCTTGTTGCGATTAGGACTGCGCCGTTGCGCTCATGTCCATTCTATTTATAGGTGGCGCTAGCGTTGTCAGCTAATCTAGTTAACAGAGTCACGTTTCACTGTGCCACGTGAAACAATTAGGTATACTTTACTTCATCTTACGTAGAAGCTATCTTGGGGAGAACTCGTTTGATCCCTAACTGGGATGTCGCCTGTGCTAAATATAAACGTTTATTTCTTCTTCGTATTTATCAACCGCTAGATGTCCACTGTTGGGCAAAGGTCTCACCGTCTTGTTATTTCTTACCGATTAATAAAAGATTTTTTATTACGGCATAGACTTGCGCTTGACGACAATCAATGATGGAAAGCACTGATTAGGTCTAGGTTGTAGCGCGCTTGCCTAGAAAATGCCTATTCACTCTTTTCTTGAAGGTACGCAAATTATACGTATGGCGGCCGGAAACACAGACACTGGAAGTTCGTTTTCCACACCTTAGCGTCCAAAAAAAGTCTAGTCAGGTCTAGTTAAAATAAATAGAAAGTCTCTCTTATTCAAAGTGTATGTATGTCTGTGTAATATACTTGTAATGGAGTGTACTATGTAAGGAAAGTACCTAATAGCCATAATCAGATGAAATGGGAAAATCGTGGCGACGCAAAATGTTCAATACGCAAAACGTTCAGTACATAAAACGAAAACAAAACTATAAATTAAAAAAGTTTTGTTAGCATTTATGATTCCGTATTAAAATTTCTGTGGTTCCGTATAATTCGCCAAATTAAAAACAGCAAAGTACAAGTGCTGAGATCCATAGAGCGTGCTCTGACTTAGCTCGGACTTAATATAAAGTTAAAACGGGACACAAATGTGCTTTGACATAAATCTGTCTCTGTCTGTTTTGACTCTGTTTTGAGTTTGAACAGAGTGAGTGTGCGGCAAGGTCACTGACATAGCCCAAACTATCAGTAAGCTGAAGTGGCAGTGGGCAGGCCATGCTTGTCGCAGGGGCGATGGCCGCTGGAGCCGGAAAGTCCTGGAGTGGAGACCGCGGACAAGCAAGCGTAGTGTGGGGCGCCCTCCATCAAGGTGGACCGACGACATACAAAGAGTGGCGGGAAGTGGCTGGATGAGAAGAGCTGAGGACCGGGTGTGGTGGCGCTGTTTGGGAAAGGCCTATGTTCAGCAGTGGACGTCCGTAGGCTGAAATGATGATGATGATGATGATGATGATGAGTGTGCGGTCTATAGATTTCAGCCTGGGGCTGACCGACCACAGCCACCGGTGGCTGCGCGGGCCTTGTTCTTTGGCCAACGAAGGTCAGTGGCTGCCACGAGTAGCTGGTGGCCGCCACTAGGGGTCGATGGCCGCTATAATTTGTAACACCCTCCTGCTGAGAATGAGAGGAGGGCGCATGAGTGGCAAGTTAGGTAGCGAGTGGTCGCCACCGGTGACATGTCGCGTATATTGAGCCACGAGTGGACGCCACTCGCTACAGGTGGTAGAACCGAAGTAATAATACGGATTGTTGTCATAAAGACAGATTCCCGCTTCTGGAACGGTGCCTTTTCAACACCCGGCGCAAAAGAGGGTTGTCAAAAGAAGGACGTTGACGTGTGTCTATCTGTTCCCTCGTAGCTCTCCGACGAATGGACCGATTACCAAACCTCATTTTTATTGCTGAAATAAGATATTATTACTATATGTATTTATACTTCTGAAGATTATCCAACAATTTTTCAAAAGCAGTCATCAGCCTTATTGTGCAGCATCTATACATATAGGCAAGTTGGTACTCGGTATTTGTTTTCTTGTACGTGACGTCCGCCGCTGATGGAATATATTTACGCGGCATGTAACGTTTAGAGGTCATATGAAAGTTGCACGCGGCTCACATCTTATTAGGACGGACGGCGGCAGGCAGCGAGCGGCCGTCCGTTGTTACGAGAAACTTGAATGATTTATTGAGATTCTTAGCTGTTTTACACGGTGATTATGACTTTGCTAAGCGACGCCCGCTACTTGACCCGCGCGGAATTGCTTTTATTGGTCCTTTCTATTTTAGAACCTATCGGTTACTAGCTTTTGCCGGCAGCTACGCTCACGTTAAGTTCGGTTTTTCAATCCCTTATCTTTAACCGACTTCAAACTACCATTTTAGACTGTATCGTTATTCGTTATCTACTTACCATCAGGTGAGATAGCAGTCAAGGACTGTCTTGAATAAAAAAAAAGTCAAGCAATGTACCGCAGGAGTCAGGTCACTATTGACTATACTGCACCGCTACGACTTGAAATCCTGCGACTTCATGCGTATACGTGGAATTTCATGTCGTGGCTATGAGGGAACAGACAAACATACAGCTACATAGATACGTCAACCTTATAACATCCCTCTCTTTGCGTCGGGGGTAAAAAATTTTTTTTTTAATTCTCATAATTTAATATGGGACTTTTAAAGGTGACCTTTATGTCGGCCCCATCGGTACACACAAAATATTACAAGTAACAAGTCTATATATCTATACCAATTTGAGATACCCAGATATTTAAATGATCATAAAAGTAAAGGCAGGAGTATATAAACAAAATGGCGGCCCCGACGCTCGGCCGCCCAATGCACTCCGCACTATCGGCCGCCACATCGAGACGCGACTTGGCAACGCGGCCGCATTCTTGCAGCTGCGCGGCAACGTCGCAAGCACTCAACCCGTGTGCCTTTGTTGTGACGTCACCGCAGCGCTACACAAACACCACCGGTGTGAAAATATTCGCTCCGACATACAGCGCATTAAATATATTGACAAAAAAAACGATCAAAAACCCGACTCAGTAAATGAAAACTGAAAAGGAAAATCCGAGTCCAGTAATCTAGAATTCTGTTAAATAATATTGACTTAACGTTCGGATACCATCATTGGGAAGATTTGAACCGATCTAGATTTTTAATTTGTTCCGATTGTTTAAATCGGGATCCATGAAAAACCTAGAATTTCTTAATTAACCGACTTCCAATCAATTCGGCTGGTATCTTTTTTTCTATGTATGTCCAGCGATTACTCCGGGATTTTTGAACCGATTCGTCTGATTTTTTTTTCATGGAAATGGTACAAGCTAGTACAAAATAATCAAGGAGTAATTTGTTGTTCATTAAACCTACAAAAATGAACCTTAGCTCGGAAACTATACCTAAGTCTTATCAAAATAAACAAGAATAAGAAAAATGTATTCACAAAAATAAATAAATATCAAACAGTAGGTACTTTATTACAATCTATACATATAATAAAATTGTAGAAAAGTGGTGTCTGTACAATGGAAATATATAAAAAAAAGTAGCAAGGGTTGTTATTATATCGATGCCGAATCCGAAATTGTAATTAATTTTTTTTTTGTCTGTTTGTCTGTTTGTCTGTGTGTTTGTGCACGCTAATATCAGAAACCGCTTATTCGATTTAGATACGGTTTTCACTAATATATTTTAGTAAGCTTCACTTAACATTTAGTGTTTATTTCATGTCAATCGGTTCATAAATAAAAAAGTTATGTCAATTTAAAGAATCACGGCGAACATTTTTAACGTACAGAGTACGTACTACACGCCTCGCGCCTGAGCGTCGACGGTATATGTAATTCAAAATATGCTGCCCGAAAAGTCACTATTCCACGCGAACGAAGTCGCGGGCACAGCTAGTTTTTAAATAATTTGATAATGTAGTTTCTGAAGCTAAACTAGGCAGCCGCTTCAGCTTCAGCGCCGAACTTCCCTGGAAATCACACTAATGTTATAAAGGCGAAAGTTTGGATGTTTGTCTGTGTATGTTTGTTACTCCTTCATGCCACAACGAATGATCTGATACGGCTGAAATTCGGAATGGAGATAGCTCAGCATCCAGTATTAACACATATGCTACATTTTATCTAACTTAACGAAAGAGCTCTCGAGGAAATTGAAAAACTATCATCTAGTATTACATATAGGTATACTTGTCGAATTGATAATGTCCTTTTTTTTTAAGTCGGTTAAAAAGAAAGTAAGAGATTAAAATCCGGGACTTTCGAACATCTTCCCCTACCTTACATGTTCCAGGGTTGGAAACTCTTGAAATTAGAAAGCAAATCAAATAGTTCCAGTTTACAAGGCAAATGATTTTGCAAAGACCTATTGTATATTTTTTGTGCTAAGTATAAACTAACACGATCTTTTGTATGCGGGACGGGCGTAGTCTATCTGCATAAATATATCCGGTATTTACATATAAATATCGAGAATTGCTCCTATTATTATCTATTTGCGTATGCATCATCTTACAAGACGTGTAAATTAAAAATTTAAAACACCCCCGACATGTTACAACATCGCTAATCGCTAGTCAGTAATCGTTAAAATAAAAATATGTAATCCGTCATTTTGTGGCGGCGGCCATCTTGGACCGATTTTCATCAAACATAGCTAAGAACACTCGCGATTAATTCACCTTTGAAATAAAAAACAAAATCGGTTCATCCGTTCGGGTGCTACGGTGCCACAGACAGACACACACAGACACGTCAAACTTATAACACCCCGTCGTTTTTGCGACGGGGGTTAATAATGATATTTATATTTTACTGGCTTTTGCTCCCGCAATTTCGTCTGCGTGGCGTTAGGTTTTTGAAAATCTCGCGGGAACCTCTCGTTTTTCCGAGATGAGAAGTAACTTTCAACCAAGTTTCATGGATATAACTCAAAAAATGATAGACTTTCATGTAAATATTCACCCCTCTTTGTGGATAGAATTTCTAAAAAGAGTGAAACACGTACTTCTTAATCAAGAGCTAAAATGCTAAATTTCATTACATAACTTGAAAAAACTTGAAACATTTTTCGAATGACTTTCTTACAAATATTCAACCACCTTTTTAACCCCTTTATGGGTAAAATTTTACCGTATTTCTTTATTTTTAATTAAACCTAAATACTAAGTTTCAAGTATCTAACGTGAAAAATTACGGACTTTTGTACAAACTTTCACCCCTTATTTAACCCTATTGGAGGTGGAATTTCAAAAACCTCTTCCTTTGTGGGTGCTTACGTCATAAAAGTTACTAAGCTACTGTTAAAATTTGAAGTTTCTAACTGCAGTGGTTTTAGCTTAGCGTTGATAAATTAGTCAGTCAGTCAGCCTTTAATTGGTTATCCCTACCATTACGGATACCTTGGTAGAGATAGGTGTGTGTACCAGGCGGATTTAAAGCGGTTCTGCTAAGTTAACGAATTTACTCGCTCTTTTCAGTACTAAAAATCTCAAAGAAATCTCATTGGATTTTTTTGTGATTTAAAATAAAAATATAAGCAAAATTAAAGGAAAACAGTAAAAGTATTACTTAAAGTTCCCTTTTTTACGAATTAAAATAAAACATAAGAAATATTAGACTAGACAACCTTAGCGCATTTAATACATACTCAAAACACATAGTACAAGAATTATTAAATTATATCTCTCTCAAGAAAAAAGTTAAAAGCCTAAGTGAGCAGGAAAAACATAGGAAAATGGGTGCATGACGTCACATGTTTGGCTCCACCGCCACTTTTCCGCGGTGAAATTTTATTATAACTTTGATTGCCTGTTACTCTTACTACGTCGCGCGTCGTTCCTTGACGGATTTCAAAAAAATTTGCATAAAAACGGTGTTTCAACGGAAATTGCACCGGCAAGATGAGAATGAATGAGAGGCTATCTCACTGAGAGTTCGTGTTGAAGACCCTGGCGGCTTTGGAGTCTTAGTCATCATTATAAGCCAAACTGCATCACTACATGACAATAGAAAAATAAATAGAATTTTTATAAATCCATGAATCCTATTTCATGAGAAAAATTCGTAGTTTCATCGATTCTTGGTACCGTCATCATGCCTATTACCGTGGGAATAAAACTAATGCACGCGGATGAAGTCGCGGGCATCGCCTAGTAGCTACATAGAGACGAGAGTTTTTTGGAATTCGTGTATGGAACAAGTCGCTTTCTCGCAGCATCATAAATTGCACGACTTCACCAAAGTAGCGCGCAATGCTTCAATGATGTTAGAGAATGCGTGAGAGAGTAGCTCTGTAGCAGCCATATTGTTTCCACACGTATTTACCGCTATACGGCTATGCCACAGATTTTAAACTTTATACGAGTCGCTTGTGGTTTTTTTTTATTAACTAACAACATAGTCCTTGACTGCGATCTCACCTGATGGTAAATGACGATGCAGTCTAAGATGGTAGCGGGCTAATTTGGAAGGGAACTTGGTACGGGAGTGTAGATTCAACCCACGCCCCCTAATCGGTTTCTACACACCATCGTGCCGGAACGCTAAATCGCTTGGCGGCACGTCTTTGACGGTAGGGTGGTAACTAGTTACGGCCAAAGCCTCCCACCAGGAAACTTACTAAGTACTTACTTATTTAGGGCCGATTTGACCAACGTATAATATAAACGTAAAAATTCTTCTTAGCACAGGCTACGGTCTAATTGGGTTGCCAATTACAATCACCAGCCACAAGTTTTAGTCTTTGGTCTAATGCTTTGGTCTATGAATTATGGTGTAAATTGTGTCACTTTTTTTTGTCTGTAAATAAATAAATAAATAAATAAAACCGACTTCAAACGCCACTATCAATGTGCCTATAAAATTTAAGAGTTCCCTCGATTTCTCCAGGATCCCATCATAAGATCCCGACCTGATGATAATGGGACCACCTGAGAAGGATGCCCTTTCTAACAAAAAATAATTTTCCGAGTTGTATTGTTTTTAATAGAAAAAAGAAAATTTATTTTTCTTCCTCGATCTAGCGTTTACTTTGGAGAGCATTTTCTCAGTATTTATCTTGGGAGTGCTTACTACTAACTTAGTACTTATTTAGAGCTTAGTGCGAGATTGGAGTACCTACTTAAAAACCTCGACATCGCCAGAGATTTGCCTAAAGTATAGCTCGATAATATAACACATTAGAACAAATCTCGCGAAGGTAAATCTAGTTATTCTAGGTATGTAAGTAATAAATAAATATGACGAATCAGAAATTTAAAACAGGATTTTTCTCGATTTTCATTATGATCATTATCATTTTTAACGTAATTAGATTTATACGAAGAGTTTGCAATCTAATTTCTTCTTACTAAACTCCGAAAATGGCCAGACCCTTAGCACATCTCCGCCATAAAGCGAAAGTGTGTTTGTATGTCGGTCTGTCCTTCAATAACGCTGTAACAGAGCTAAGGATCGACGTGATTTTTTGCATGGATATAGTTGAGGACCTGAAGAGTGCCATAGGCTAAATCAAAGAGATCCCGCGGGATTTTAAAAACTAATTCAACGCGAGCGAAGCCGCAGGTATCAACTAGTAACTTATCCTGTAACTAGCTTTAACCCGCGGCTTCGCTCACGTTAGGTTCGATTTTTTATCCCCCTATTTAACCCTCATGGGGTTGAAATTTTCCAAAATCCTTTCTTAGCGGATGTCTGCGTCCTAACAGCTACCTGTATGCCAAATTTCAGCTCGATCGGTCCAGTGGTTAGAGCTGTGCGTTGATAGATCAGTCAGTCAGTCAGTCAGTCAGTCAGTCACCTTTGCCTTTTATATATTTAGAAGATTTAGAACTTTCGTGGGGTGATTTAAATTTTGCAGGTTGTTAGTAGGTATGTAAATTCAATTTTGCATACTTGTTTTAAGGTTGTTAGGGACGATTTCGCCAACGTAAAATAAGTCTTACCCGAGCGTAAATTTTATATTTTGGCAAATTTTCAATGTCTACAAAAACTGTCAAAATAACAAAGCGTTCCGATATAACTTATTTTACGCTGGTGAAACGGGCCATTAGTTAGATTGACTAATTGACTATTCATCAACAGAAAGCCACCCTTAGCGGAAGCTTTGTAAAATGAAAACTAATTGTACCAAATAAACGACTTAGGAGTTAATCTATTGTTGTATATTCGCGTATTCGAAATGAGGAGATCCGTAGGATCCGTAGGACCAAAGTCACCGATATAGCTCAGCGAGTTGCCAAACTGAAATGGAAATGGGCGGGGCACATAATTCGAAGAGCTGATGGTCGATGGGATCCACCTAGATCGACGACATCAAACGAGTCGCAGGCAGTCGGTGGATTCAGGCGGCGCAAGACCGAGCCCTGTGGAGGTGCATGCAAGAGACCTATGTCCAGCAATGGACGTCTATCAGTTGATAAAGAAGAAGAAGAGATAATCGCTTGAGTCTAAAAAGTCAACCTATTCGTAGAACAGAGAATCTATTTCTCTATAATCCTATTGTTTTTCAACACATTTTATCTTTTTAAAAATGCATGTATGCCTCCTTACAGATAAGGAGTTTTAGTCACGCGGTGTTAGAACTTAGCTATGGTATCCTCCTGTTTCGATCCTCGAAATCGATCAACGTTTTTGGGGGTGCAAGCTTGTATTAAGGGTACAGAAAAGCCACCGGTAAGTTACGTGGTAGGACGTAACTGGCATTACATCCCCGCAATTAGCCCGCAAGTATTAAAAACCTCGTGATTATTGCATTCGTTGTTATTTTTTTTATTCGATGACAATATAGCCCTTGACTGCGATCCCACCTGATAGTAAGTAACGATGCAGTTTAAGATGGTAGCGGGCTAACTTGGAAGGGGTATGGCAGTGTACATTCAACCCATACATACCCCTAGTCGGTTTCTACACGCCATCGTGCCGGAATGCTGAATCGCTTGGCGGCACGTCTTTGACGGTAGGGTGGTAACTAGCCACGGCCAAAGCCTCCCACCAGGCGAAAGCTGTTATTACTCTATTCAAAAGCTAATAGACACGGATTTACGTCTCTAGCTAATTTCACTCCAAACTTAGATAAATTAATATGAGCAAAGCAAGTAAGATTATTCTGTATTATTCAGTTTTTTTCAGATTATTCAGTTCAACGTTACTGAAACGAATCGCTAAGGTGTGGAACCCAATTCCGGCGTCTATGTTTCCGTCCATGTATAATTTGAGTACTTTCAAGGCAAGATTGAATAAGCATTTTCTAGGCAAGCGCGCTCCAACCTATCAGTGCTTAATTTCATCATTGATTGTCGTCAAGCCCATTTGGCAATAAAAAAAATCTTGCGACAATGGCACGGGAAAAGTACCTATCCCTAATCCGTGCAGTATCCATATTTTCAAAACTACAGAACCGATTTTGATAAAATCTTTACTGTTCCCTAAGATGAAGTAAATGTAAGAAAACTCTTCGATTAATAGTTGGAAGAAATGTGGGAGTAACCTACATATATACATGCACCTATAAAATGTACATTTGTTTGGAAGTTTGTTGTTTTAGATATTATGTGAAGATTTTGCAGTTCCAATAATATGACACACATAAGTGTCGAATTGATAATTTTAAGTCGGTTAAAAATAACAAAATTTGAATGAAACTGATTCGAAGAATTCCCTGCAGGGCTAAAATGCGCGCTACGAGAATATTTTGTCACGTTTACTCGTAAATTTCTATAGAGATTCACAAAGAAATTACGAGTAGGTAATCGTGTCAACAAAATTTTCTCGTAACGCGAATGTTAATTCTACTAGACTACTGTACTGTGTTTTTTATTTTTTATTTTGAGGGTGTAAATTACCCTCAAGCAGTCAGAAATCCTGCGATGGCGGTGGAAGACCTTCTTTAGCGCGTCTTCTTTTTTAATTTAATACTAGCGGACCCGACAGACGTTGTCCTGTCTTAAGTTTTTTTACATCCTCTTTGACAAAATTGGTAGCACGCATTCTGTCAATGTTATGTCAAACGCCATAAGGTTACATCAAAAAAGTTTGAATTGTAAAAGCGGTTACATTAGAAATAATTTAATATGGTGGTTAATATTTCTTAAATTTTCTAATTTTCCGCGCAATTTTCTTAATTTTTTCTTTCATAAGAACCTTTTCCTAACAATAACAAACACAATAAAAAAAGAATTAGCGAAATCGGTCCAGCTGTTCACGCGTGATGCGATGACCAAGGAAATAGGGATTCATTTTTATATATATAGATTTCATTTAATATTGGTGAAAATCCAGTGTACTGTGTGTTGGTAGGTACGACTGTATGTAAACATGTTTCCGCGAACTGCAGCATTGAGCATTTTCATGAAATTCACGCTTCAGGTGGTATCAGGGTAAGAGGCGAGTCGAGAGTTTTTGTTGAATTCGGTACTAACTTTTTTATTCAATACTGCCAGTGAACTATGTTCACCCGGCTAGCTAAATGAAGGGTTATGAGTTTAGCAGTCTACGTATGTATGTTCGTCTTTGCTATCTCTTTCAACTTTCAACGTAGCACCTAATCTTTTTTTTTATATGAATAGCAAGCAAACGAGAGTTCGATTTTTAAAACCTTCTATAGGGATGAAATTTTCAAAAATCCCTTCTAAGCGTATGCCTACATCATAATAGCTATTTGTATGCCTAATTTCAGCCGAGCCACAGCTCGGCTGACTGATCTATCAATGCACACATTGATAGATCAGTCAGTCAGTCACCTTTTCTTTTTATACATTTAGATAGAAGATTTAGATTAGATTAAAACAAAAAGGATGATGCTGAAAACCTCATTCAAATCCTCTTTGGTCTAAACCTAGTTCTTTGTGCGGAAGCTAACTAAAACTATTTACGAGTACATATTGTACAATGTTAAATATGTTTTATAACGGCTTTGGTTGTTTTCAAGCTCGTTGAATTGGAAACATACTGGTGTTATCACTTATCGCTGACCACAAACCGCGCAACTCGTTTTCTTATTATGGGAATTCGATAACAATTATTTTTTGAATACATAAAATATCAGGGAAATATCTATTCTATTCCAAGTCATCATCATTTCAATCAATAAATGTCTACAATTGGACATTCTTTTTTATTCGAAGACAAGATATCCTTGATTGTGATGTCACCTGATGGTAAACGACGATGCAGTTTAAGATGGTAGCGGGCTAGCTTGGAAGCGGGCTAGCTAGCGTGTTTGACGGCTGATCTATCAACGCACAGCCTAAATCACTGGAGTTAGAAGCTTGAAGTTATGACAGTAGGTTTTTAATATGATGCGATGACGTAGGCACCTACTAAGGACTTTTTGTAATTCCACCCCTAAGGGGGTTAAATAGGGGGTAAAGCTTTGTACGAAAGTTCGTCATTTTTCCGGTTTATCAATGAAACTCGATATTTGGGCTTTCGATTAAAAACTAAGAAATTCGTTTTTCACAGGTTTTTAAATTTCTGCTTCCAAAGGCGTTAAACAGGAGATAAAAATTTGTGTGATTTTCCTTAATTTTTTAAATTATTTTTCGAATAATATGCATGAAACTTGGTGTTTTAGCTTTCGATTAAAAATAAAGAAGAAAATTTCACCTCAAAATTCTAATTCCACAAGACCGAAGTTGCGGTGGCAAAAGCTAGTTTTTTAATAATTTTCTACGAGCTCGTCGTACCTACCAACAATGCGACGATACTAAGTAGTCGGCCTTACTAAAAATGACTTATCACCTCGTCAATAATACTTCTAAGCGTTATAGTTCTTCTTACAAGTACTTCCAAAATCCAAACATCGAAAGTCGAATCTTCTTCTTCTTCTTCAACTTATAGACGATGACAAGATAGTCCTTGACGGCGATCTCACCTGATGGCAAGTAACAATGCAGTCTAAGTTGGCAGCGGGCTGACTTGGAAAGGATATGGCAGTGTAAATTCAACCCATACCCCTAATCGGTTTCTACTCGCCATCGTGCCTGAACGCTAAAACGCTTGGCGGCACGTCTTTGACGGTAGGGTGGTGACTAGCCACGGCCAAAGCCTCCCACCAGACAAACAGTCTTCGAATAGAGCATTTCAGAGTTAGTCTTCGAACAGTGCATGTTGTCAGCGATTACTTATGGATCGAAGGTGACCTCGCACCGAGATAGGCCTCCACTAAGGCTGAAATCTATAGACCGCACTCTGACTCAGCTCAGACTCAAGATAGAGCTAATGGACGGATGATTTCCAGCGAGTTGCTGGGCATAAGTGGCACAAAATCGTGTTATGTGGCGATCCTCGCAAGAATGCTACGCCTATCAGTGTAACATAAACCAGTAGGTTTGAGACGGTGACTATGATCACAGAATCTTTTAGCAGAGCAGCTTGTGCCAAAAGCCACACAAATTAACTAGATTAGGATTTACCTGCAATCGAGCAAGTAATCATTGAATAATTATGTAAGTACTAAAATGATAAAACTTTAATTAAAACAATCATAGCTACAAACATTTTGAAACAAATCTTTATCAGATATTAGGATTTATCACAGTTTATCATGAATTTAATGAAATCGAATCAAATTAGTTAAAAGGTAAACAGATCTCCCTCATCCACCACTAATTCCTTCTATAGGTGCCTCAAATAAGCACATTCAGGTACCTAGGCGATGCACGATACTAAAAAGCAATTAAAATCGCGGAAAGCGTAAGGAAAAAAACACAAAACGCAATTCGCAAATTGGGACAAACTCGTTGCGCGAGCGCACAGCGTCCATGTGTGCGTGCGGGGTACGTCACCTTGACACGAGGCCCCACGGGGTACTATACCCTTCCCTGTCGTGCCCGCGCGTAGCCGCTACGCGAGAGAGGGACGCACGACCCGTAGACGACGCTTTCAGAAACGCTACGCGCCTCGTCCGCATCGGCCATCTTGTTGTTCCTTTTGTTGATAGATTATTTTCGGAGCCTCTTCAAATGATTTTTTTATTCTTCACCCGGCAAAGGTATTATGAACACAGCTTTTATTAGGCTTTTGTTTCGTGGCGTTACTTTTTCTATCCAGCTATTATGTTAGTGCGTAGGTAGTTTAGTAAAGGTTACGTCATCGTCGATGCTTTCCAATTGATGGATTATTCACAGTTCAATTACATAAACCGACTTACGAACGAATAATATATAAAGGGAACGGTCACTGTAAACTGCGGTAGGCAGCTTTGTTTTGAAAACCCCTTTTATCTTGGTTAGTTATTACTTCCAAGATAACAGAATGTTTTATTTTCACAACCAAAGTAGGTAGGTATCTCGATTTTATATCAATGCATTTTTCACATGGTGCTATACTTTGATATAAGTGGGTTTACCTATAAGTACGTAATCGGTAAATTTTATATGTAAGCACGTAAGTATCTATATTTCACAAGACTTCACAATTAAAATGTAATTAAGTACCTACCTACCTACCTATAAACGTTAATAATTAAATTCATTATTTGCATAGAAGTGGGTGTGGGTGTGTTTTGTATACATTAATTTATGAATTATGATGTATAGATAAGAAATCTAAACTTAGAACGAATAATTAAATTTTTTTATCGAAGAATTTTCAACATCGTGAGGTTATCTTCGATTTTGTCTATTTTTTTTTTTTAAATTAAAACAGAAAGTGGAAACAAAAGCTGTTAACGAATTGGTTACCTTCTGCAATAATTATTTATTAATTAGGTAATTACATATTATTAGTATCATAAATAAATTAAGTAATTATACTAAGCAATTTACTACGCATAAAATCCGTTACATAACATCACGTATTTTCCATATTAGATTAGGCATATATAGATAGATAAGATAAGATATTGCTTTTGTTTTATATAATCCAACGTTACGTAGTTCGATGCTAAAACATAGTTGCTACAAGTATGTTAATCATGGCTGTCATATTTATAGACATAACCTTTAAAACGTTAAATTTTTATAATACGGCTACGGCTAAGTTACTCTATAGTACCACACATGCATGATATTTTTATTAATAATTATGCTGTTAAACAAAGGAAATAAAGCATAAAAGTCATTAATATAACCTGAAAGATTTATGATGCTGTATAATAATTTTCGCGACATGTGCCGCCATCTATCGGGTAACTTGGGAAACATGGGTACACAAGGTTATAGACCGAACGTCTCGGTGGTTATTTTTATGCGCTCCTAATGTAATTTGTGTCCAGATTCCAATGATATAAAAAAAACTTGAAGATGCACAGTTCTTCTTCTTCTCCTTTTATTTAAAGGCGCGTATCCTGTCGAGTGGTCTGGAGAAAATGGGTTTAAGTCACTTTATGTGTTTGACGCCCGCTGAAAGTAAGTAGGTAAAATATCTTTCATTTTTACACATTTCTTGCGCTAACACCTTGTACTATGGAAAACTAAGAAATGCTTGATTTTCTATTGTTACACGAACAATTTTCATGCTAGCAAATAGTTCATGACACAAGTATGTGCTGACTATACTACCACTTTAAAAATTTTCCCCACCAATTAAACCTTAAGTATTTAAGCCTGTCAATTCAAATCTGCGTAGAACAATTTCACAGAACTGAAGGTACGCCACCGAGATCTAGACAATGTGACGATCGCAATCACCTTTGGCTGAATTGCACATTTTACAGCAAGATTTCTACGAACACAGCTAATAATAATAACGATTACCACCATAGGAAATGCGATTATCACAACTTTGGTGCTAATAGGGCAAGTAAAATGGAAATATTTGTCCAAATTAACGTAAAATTATCGTGTTTAGTTGGCTGTCAAAAATAAATGGTGGAAAGAAAAATAAAATAGTATTGTACTGTAGTCAATTCTGCAGTTATATTGCTTTAGCAATCTACGGATGGCCTGTTCTTACCGCAAACACTGTTGGCAATCGTTATCATATTTACATTTATTTAAAATTTATAGGTATATATCTGGGGTATAGTATATCAACGCCAGGTTCTTTACATTTTATGATGTCAACGTTTATTTCAGACTGTACATTTTAATGGTCGTGAGATATATAAGCTTAATCGACTCGATAATATATTCGCTTAAATGAGAGACTAAGTGGTACCTGTATTATCTTTTGCTACGTATGGGTTTTCAATAAAATTATACTTACTTAGGGCCGATTTCACCAACGAAAAATAAGTTTTATCCAAGCATACCTTTTTTTATTTTTATTCGAAAACAAGATAGCCCTTGACTGCGATCTCACCTGATTAATCGGGCATTCTGGCAGTTTTTATACTGAAAATCTGCCAAAATATCAAAAGGTCTGGTGGGAGGCTTTGGCCGTGGCTAGTTACCACCCTACGTGCTACGTGTGACGTGCCGCAAGCGATTTAGCGTTCCGGCACGATAGCGTGTAGAACCAGATTAGGGGTATGGGTTGAATGTACACTGCCATACCCCTTCCAAGTTAGCCCGCTAGCCTTTTAGACTGCATCGTCACTTACCATCAGGTGAGATCGCCGTCAAGGACTATATTGTCATTAAAAAAAATCATATTTCAAACTTCCCTAAGTTTGAAGCTAAGCTAAATTAGGTAAGCCTTACTGACAATTACATTTTCAGCAACCTTTAGAGAACATCTAACGGTGAAAATGAATTATTAATAGGTTGCATTCGGGTGCTACCAATGTTAGGCAACTCCTACATAGGGGATGATTTAGATATAGATGGTGATTTTTTTTTATATGAATAGCGGGCAAACGAGCTGGCGGGTCACCTGATGTAAAGTGATTGCCGCCGCCCATGAACACTTGTAGTACCAGAGGCACCACCAACGCGTTGCCGGCTTTTCAGGAACTTATTGGTTCGCCCCTTGAATAACCCCATATTGTAATTAAGTGGGAACACTGTCGAAGGGAGATGATTCCACAATTTGGTAGTGCGTGGAAAAAAAGATCTGGATGGTCGAAGTGCTCCAGGCACCCAGGTGGTGAGGGTGAAATTGCGTTCGGTGACGTGCGGTGCGGTTTTAGCCTATTAAAATATGATTTGAAGCGAGCAAGCCTTATTTCCTTTTAAACAAGTCGAAAGTAAACCAAGCCACGTTATCGCTTACAAAGTACACCACTTCCAAGTCAAACTTAATGACCAATACAATTATTTGTTTGGTGGCTTTATCACAAACAATCACGTAGTCGACTGCTGACTGATAAACACTGTTGACCGCTTGCATTGTAGCTATGACATATACATACTTTGTTATAATGTAGGTGACTATCTATTTTTTTTATACATTATAGGCACACGCTTGAACACTATCACACCTGATGGAAAGTGATGATGTGGTCTAAGGTGTAACGCGTTTGCCTAGATGATGCCTATTCACTCTTGTTTTAAAGATACCCAAATTGTACGTGTTAGGAAACACAGATCTTGGAAGAGCATTCCAGACCCTAGCCGTTTGCCCGCAACTTCGTTTCGTACGTGTATAACTAGGTTAGAAAAAAATTCCACGGGAACCCTGTTTTACCGGGATCCTTTCTTTATTTTTTAAATTAAAAATATACTATATATAATACAACCCAGCTAAGTGCCTGGCGTCCACACTACAATCATCTGTTCTATGGGAAGTATGTCTCGTTCGAACATACAATGGCCGATGAGTTGATGACAGCGAATTTAAATACAACAAGTGTAAAAAAAAACACCCCCGACACGTAAATCTATGTATGATATACAAAAACATATGGTGCGAAAACTGTACAATTTGAGGGAGCACTACTATATAATAGTCTGCCTCGAGGTTGTTACTGAAAAGTCGGTTGTAACTTGAAAAAAAAAAAAGTTAGAATGCATTTTCAAAATACCTAGCAATTAATCTTTTTATTAGGAGTCACCATTTTTGTTTTTTTTTTCATATGATTGAACTTTTTGTATTAATTTTATAGTCTTAATTTCTCTGTAAGTGAGCAAATTGTTCTTTGAGAATAAATTTTTTAAACCTAAACCTATATACCCAACATCTTGTTACCCAATATCCTGCTTCATCATAAGATCCCCCTTCTCGATTCTCGATCATCTATCTAACGCCTACTCATTGGGACCATTCTAATGAGCCTAAACACACTATATCAGCTGTAAGTCGCTGAGGAGTTGAGATTAAGCACAATACTTGATGCTACAGCATCAGCTCAAGCATACCATGTCTTGGAAATAATCCGAAGTAACCCATCACCAAATTTCAAATCAATCACACCTGTGAACGTTTGTAAGACCCTTTTTCCATCCCTTACGCGATCTTGGGAAGATCTTACCTTCTAGCGAGGTGCGCGTAGATTTAGTAAGAGATCCCGAAGCCTTCCAATATGCGCTGAGGGTGGCCATCGAGGGGGTTTTAGTAGATACAAAAAAGACCCTTTAATCAAATAAGAATGTAAAAAAAATATGGCTGATGGTGTTTTATTTAAAAGGTTCTCTGGAAGTTTCGCGTCACCTAATCAGTGCACGGATTATGGAAAGTTTTTCGTTCAGTGATGTCACCACCAGTTTGATAATCTTGCAACGAGAACTCTAATCGCTGGAGGTGAATTGAATTGATCGATTTCTGCGAAATGTCATTCGAGTTGGCTGAGTCACACCCTAAACAAGAGATCTAATTTACAAAGTATTTTATTACAAAAACATACAGATAGTTCAATCCACGATGACGCATATCACTCTTTGTATCAATCGCTTACAGTGCAAGTATGAAATGTAATAATAATAATAATGTCCTCCCGACCGAATCCGGCCACGGCGGCCAATCTCCACAGAGATGCGCAGGAGATATCATATGCACAAGTGTGCGCGCAAACCCAGGTGCATTCTCTATTCCCTCACCCTTAAAGCCCGATGGGACGGAAAATCCGACACGACCAGGAAGAGATCAGGCGCAGGACCGACGGCTTTACGTGCTCTCCAAGGCACGGGGGTAACTCACCACCGACTTCCTAACTCCGGGCTAGTACTGAAAATTTCTTAACAGAAAACCCAATACATTTTTGGCCCGACCCGGGAATCGAATCTGGGATCTCGTCATCCGTAGTTGAGCTTGCTAACCACTAGACCAACGAGGCAGTTAAGTATGAAATGTACTGCTAGTATGAGTTGTATCGTTACGCACCTATTGTAGTGATACAAGATGCACACGAAGTTAATATGATAGATTCAAAGTCAACTGGAAATACATCGCACCTTTAGAATTAAAGCGACCTAATTCAAAAATTGCAATCTATGGGCAATGATTCATTGTATTGATGGTAGATCGCATTGAGTTACATTATAATTATTATTAAACAAAGGAGGGAGGCCTTTGCCCAGTCAGATTAAAAAGGAGTGGGCAAAAGCTAGTACTTTCATAATAATTTCACTGCTGTTTAATTTTGCTTATTATCTAAGTCTTAAGTATATAAAAGGGAAAGGTGACTGACTGGCTGACTGACCAAAAAAAGGGCGCTTTAAATGATAGGCAATCCAAATAGGCTCGTGATTTCTCAACTACGCCTCAAAGCACTTTGTAAAAGTGTATTGGAATAAAAAATATTCTATTCTATTTTATTCTATTAAAAGCACAGCCTAAACCACTGGCGTTAGAAGCTTGTTTTGGCAGTAGGTACCTTAGGTAGGCACCTACTAAGAATGGATTCTTTGAAATTTTTAACCCCAAGCGGATCAAATAAGGGGTGAAAGTCCAACATTTTCCAAGTTGTAACCATATAACTTAATTCTACACAGAGCAAATCGCAGGGGCAAATAACAACCTTGGATTCAAAGCTTCAATGTGGCACCCATTGATCAACTTTTGCTGGCAAGCTTAGCTCTGTTGCTTACGCTGTTAGGAAGATGCTACAGTTACAGTACTGCTTTTGTAGAAACTGCAAAAATTGATTATTTTGCTTATGTTCGCAGTATATTATTTTTTAAATATATAAACTAGCGCTTGACTGTGTGTGATGGTAAGTGAAGATGCAGTCTAAGATGGTACGCACTTGCCTAGAAAATTCCTATTCACTCTTGATTTAAAGACACCCACGTTATAGTTAGTTGGAAAAACGGAAGGCGGAAGGGCATTCCAAATTTTTTGCAGAATCATGTCATACGGAATCTTGCTACATTTATCAAAAAGAAGATATTGAGAAAACTTACACAAGTTTTCTCAATATTTTGTTTTATTATATTTAATTATATGAAAGAGAGATGCGTATAATCTGGTCTGACACAACATACATTTAAAACTTGGGGGCCATTTAAATCGCAAGGCGGAAGGCGATCGCTATTTGGAAAGAAAATACCTAGCAATGAACTAAAATTTTCGTAACAGCCGCAGCCGGAAATGTTTCCTAAACCAGTTTATAGAGGAAAAGTTGAAATGATATAGGTACATATTTGTAGTTTATACTTATATATTTGGAGTTTTTCATAGTGTAGAAGATTTTGAAAGACTATGGTATAAACTACATGATTTTCTCCTTCTTACTACCGCCGTACTGGCTTACGCCAGGGTCCGCTGTTTGGAAAAAGCTTGTATGCAATGGGTGAAAACGTCGGTATAGCTTTCATAAATAATGCCGTATAAGTGTTATTTACTTATGAATCAAATGTCTAAAAGAAGAATATGAATAATAAGGAATTTATAAGAAAACAATCATTGTACTTTTCATAGCACTGTTCAAAATTAGGCAAAGCAAAATATGAAAACTTATTAATACCCAGAGTTAGTCTTTCAGTTAATCTTTGTTAATGTGGATACATAATCAATGGAATAGTGCGTAGATAGAGAAATAGGTGAACAGTATATAGTCAACTCTGCCTTTCATATATTCAGATGACCGTACAGTCTGATAACCAAGCTATTTATTTATTTATTACGAGAATACATAAAGAAATAAAACATAAACATATATAGGACATGCACAAGGACAGCTTATCTCTAAGGAAAAGATTTTTTCTAGAAGCCCACGAATGTAAATAATATCCTGCAACGTGTCGAATCAACTTAAAAGGGTGCTATACCCTAGCACTCTGTACAATGTACACTAAATCTATACCCCTAATCAGGTTCAACACGTCATCGTACCGGAACGCAAAATCGCTTAGTGATGCGTCTTTGAGTGTTACTTTTTACAACTGTACCTCCCCCCACCTCCACTTGACAGAAGAAAGTTATAATCGTATTAACCGTTTTCTACTTATAGCATATATCACGAATGTTGATTACCCCATTATCCTATGGATGTATGGATGAATGTTCATTATTCAATCACGCAGTGCCAACTTAATTGATTTGGCTTAAGGCCCAAGAGACGGGTCTGCCCGCAAAATTCTTTAATTTGGTTTTTCGCAATTTGTAAACTAATACAACGAAGTAGGGTTATGGTATTCAAATTGCGCCAATGGCAGTATCAACTTCACAGGTTTATATACTAATTTTAACGTGAAAGTATCCAGTTTAAGAAATTAGTCAAAATAATGAGTTTTACGTGAGCTACTCACAAATTAGTCATTATTTTGATTAACTTCTTAAACTGGATACTTTTACGTAAAGATTAGTATATAAACCTGTGAAGATGATACTGCCATTATCGCAATTTGAATACCATAAGCCTACTTTGTCGTATTCGTTTATAAATGGCGAAAAACCAAATTAAATTTGAATTTCGCGGGCAGCTCCGTGTCTTGGGCCTTAAATTTAGCACAGAGATTAGATTATAGCTTGGAATAATACATAGGCTACTTTTTATCCCGGAAAAAGAGAGTTCCCACGGGAATACAAAAAAACCTCGATCCACGCGAACCAAGGCGCGGGCATCAACTAGTATTATAAAAGCGAATGTTTGGATGGATAGATGCTTGTTACTCAATCACGTCGCAGCAACTTAACCGATTTGGCTGAAATCTGGCACAGTGATAGATTGATTCACTATCTATCTAGTCTATCACTTGATTAAGAAGAAGAAAACCGAATGAAAAATTCCTCAGTAGTTTTTGAGATATGCGCGCGAATGAGTTAATGAATTAATTACACTACTCAACAAATTTCGAACTTTTTTTTTATCTGAGTTCCTACTATGTGATAATTGTTCCTTGCTATTGACCTAAGAGAAATGCATAAATGAAGTTTTTCCATCACATCTCATTTTCGAGATAAAACGGTCAAGTCAAAAATTCAATTTTCTTAGAAAATGAAGCAACTACATTAACTTTTATTGATGTTTTGATGGTGTAGCGTATACTAGATCTGTAGGTAAGCGAATATATTAGACGCGTAACATCAGACTCTAGATGTGGGTAGATAGTAACAATACAACTGTATTGTTACTATAAATGCAGCCACCATGCGGTGGGTGTCTTAGTCTTATATCGGCATCGGTGTGGCGGGACAAGTGAGTGATCTCTGTATTATACATATCCATTATGTGTGTTGTTGTACTGGGCAAGCCAGTACAAGTGGCGACCCTGCCAGGATCAAAGTAATCGAACAAAATTTTATTAATTAATTATTGCTAGCAGTGCATGTGTGTCAGTACTTTTAATGTACCTATTCGCGATAGTATAATGAAAGTGAAGTTATGGCTTATTAAGCTAAATTCGCTATGAATAATGCCGTTGCAGTAAAATTTATTTGAACTTAATGTCGGTCTTGTAATATTGGTACCTAAAGAAGCGTTACCTTATTCCAGTAAAGCGTTATTTTGTTGTAAACATAAATGTAGAATTCAATCGATACTATGGAAATGAACGGATTCATATTCAAAGATTTTGGTAGGGTAAATTGTGATTTCTACTCCGTTTATGAATTTGAATGCATTTTTTTGTTGTTCTAAAAGCCAACAACAAAATAAGATCGGTTCTTTAGTATTCATTATGGTAAATTGTAAATAATGAGACTGTCTGGAACTGTCTGTAATCCGAATGTGATATATGTGTCTGACGGGACTAGTGTGGCATGGCAACTAATGTTTAGTTCCGGTCGGTAACACTCGTAAAATTGCTTAAGGTACGAATAGCAAACCAGTGTATAATATACTCTGGCGGGCCAGATCTAGAAACTTAGACGTGTTATTGTTTTAATAGTGTCCTTAAAAAAGACCACAAGCGCCGTGGTTTAAGACTAAGATGAAGGGGCTGTAGGTTAAGACCCACGCAAACAAATGTAGATGTGTAAAGGTTTTGTGGATTTCGTATACGCACTAGCATAAAAGCACAAAATTTGTTGATCGGTGTACATAGTGGTGACTTAATTTATTATGATTTGAATACATACTAATATCATTTTTAAAGCCTGTCCAGTTAGCCTTTAGATTCCATTTAGATGAGTATAGTTGTCATTCTTTCTGAGACGAAATAAAAATATTAATAAAATATTAATTACAATTCTTATTGTTAAATAGTTGGAACATGGCCTTTGGCGGAACATGTTGGACCTATTATGATTATTATGTCACCTATTATGTGCATTGATTTTGCAAATGTAACGGAGGTAGTTCGAGAAATCGAACGGTACCTACAAAAAAAAAAAAAAAAATCTGGTAAGTTCGCGATGCAAATCGGAACTGTACCAGCGAGGTAGTCAATACCGATAGTAAAAAAAAAAAGGAAATTTAGTAAAAAAAAAGGAAATTTGGTAAGTTCGCGATGCAAATCGGAACTGTACCAGCGAGGTAGTCGATACCGATAGTAAAAAAAAAAAGGAAATTTAGTAAAAAAAAGGAAATTTGGTAAGTTCGCGATGCAAATCGGAACTGTACCAGCGAGGTAGTCGATACCGATAGTTAAAAAAAAAGGAAATTTAGTAAAAAAAAAGGAAATTTGGTAAGTTCGCGATGCAAATCGGAACTGTACCAGCGAGGTAAAAAAAAGGAAATTTGGTAAAAAAAAAGGAAATTTGGTAAGTTCGCGATGCAAATCGGAACTGTACCAGCGAGGTAAAAAAAAGGAAATTTAGTAAAAAAAAGGAAATTTGGTAGGTTCGCGATGCAAATCGGAACTGTACCAGCAAGGTAAAAAAAAAGGAAAAGTAAAAAAAAAAAAGGAAATTTGGTAAGTTCGCGATGAAAATCGGAACTGTACCGGCGAAGGTAGTCGATACCTAACAAAAAAAAAAAAGAGATGCATGGATCGGGGCGATCTGAGGATGACCGATGCCATGGCAATTCAGTATGTATGTCGTGCCTCGGAGAGCACGTAAAACTGTCGGTCCTGCGCCTGATCTCTCTCCGGTCGGGTCGATTTTTCCCCGTCCCATCGGACTATGAGAGTGAGGGAATAGAGAGTGCACTTGTGTCTGCGCAAATACTTGTGCACTATAATATCTCCCGCGCAGATGGCTGATCTCGTGGCCGAATTCGGTCAGGAGGACCATCATATGATTGGGTCCCACGGGTAGTTGGCACAGTGGCCAATCTAGTTAAAAGTAAAAGTCCAAATCTAGTTAAAAGAATAATATTATTGTCATAGACCTTGTATTATGGCATATTGTTTTTAGAAGTTAGTGGCTCAACAATACTGACCTGATATTACGATGATATGTTTCAAGTGATTAGTAACTTTCATGTTATATGATATGATTGAGTGGATACGATAGCAATCGCATCTCAATCGAATAAATATTACCATCTTGGTTTTAGCCGAGTATAATTGGCTAAATAAAACCAAATAGGTTTTAGAGAAAACTTCGTTCAAACTAATCCCTGGATCTGATATTAAAATATAAGTGTTCCATATTAATCAGGGACTAGAAAAAATGCTATTAAAAATGTTAGGTAATCCCTGCTTCTAGGAAGCGGTTACAATCAGTGTTACAAAGGAAACTTAAATAATAACAAACTTGGAAAATGATGGTTAAAGGCACCCAGTACTATGGTAATTTAGCTGGTATTTTTATTAGCACTAAAAAGCTTGTGCCAATTAGCTACCTATATTAATGAATAATAAAATGTTAAAATCAGTAATCAAATATTTTCTGGGTGTAGGTGTCAGTTTTATAAACGTCGAGTTTGGCATTTATTTTTATTTCAAATCACAAGATCACAAAATCACATCATTTAAAATTTAAAAAAAAAATACGAGATGAATGAATGATGTAGTGTTAGTATGGGGTCTTTGTTTACAAAAAAAAGAATAGTCTTTGTCTTTGTGATTGTGATCAAAAAATTTAAGTTGGAGCAGTGTAGTTAGTTGTCTCAAAAAAAAAAAAAAAACAAAAACGAAAAGGAAATGGAACGTGTAATGAAACGCCATTGTTGTTGTTGTTTTAGCTTTCTGAATGAAACACCGTTGTCAATTTGAGATGTCAACGGTGGTGCGATGTCATTTGTCAGTGTCATACGTCTACGTATACTGCAACTCGTTCGTGTAGTATAAACCATTCACGATTTTAGTTTCATAATAACCTAAAAGTCTAACTTTGACTTTGAATTAGTCAAAAAAGCCGCAAGTTCTAGAAGTTTTAAAACTTAGGTAAACAATTGGTAATATCATTATGTTGCTATGCATAATTCATTCTTGTAAACGTGAGTGGGTTAAAGTTCCATAAATTTTTGGCATTATCCTTTATCAAGATACAGCTTACATCAGTCTGTAGGGCTTGGGTTACATGCAATTGACAGGATCAAATTTAAAATAGATTATTTTCAGTTGTCGATATATTTCCTTACGGCAAGATATCATTAGTTTGAAATGGAATTTTAAAGTATTGACAATTGGGCATTTTCGTTAAATCACAGGGTATAAAAAACACTGCGGTTTTAAATGGGGCATGCTTTAAATATGATGGAATTTTAAAATTGCAAACTATCTGTTTTGTAACGAAAATCAAATCGATATAATGTTAGCGAAATATTGGAATAGTAAAGATATACAACTTCGATGTATTGAAGGTGGTTTTATAAAATCGATGTTTGACTTGGTTGATGACGTAGGCGCCGGTCTGGCGGCGCGCCGTGGGGATAAATACAGCGGATTTGACGATGCGAGTTCGGTCTCTCTCAGAGACTCATTCGGCTGTTAGATGCTTCCGCGTCTGGGTCGTTGTATTTGATTGGTGGGTTGTGATAGCAATCGCGCCCTAGTCGAATAAATATTGCCCTGAGGTTTAGATGAGTGTAATTGATTAAATGATGCTTGGATGTGTTTGATAGTTGCCCTCACGTTCAGATGGCGGTTTGTCTGAAGTGTTGTGGTTGAATTGGTTGGATGTGAGGACAGGGGTCGTTATGTGTGATTATATTTATGACCAGGTCAATATAAATATTGGTCGTTCTGTAGATTTCACGTACTTGGGTTGAATTAGGCATAATTCTATCCGATAGAGAACTTCCTCAAAGAATTCAAGGTAGTTTTCAATAAATACATTTTAACTTTATTTGCATTTATAAATGGTTAATCTTAGAATGATTTCGGATGGCATAGTTGGTAGGTAATAACTTTTCCTTCCGGATTTAGATTATTACATTTGTATCAGTGCAATTATAGGCACTTAGTGTTCAGATAGATCCATTAAATATTTTCGTTGGTTGAGATCACTTATTTTGAGATTTTGTTAGAATAAGTTCAGTTCGGGGAAAAAAGGAAAAGGAAGAGAGCACAGTAGAAGCGACTATGTGTAATTAGGTTAGTGGCTTTCTAGCTATCAAGGTTAAGTAATAGTAGTACCCGTACTAGGTACATTGGATTATTTATCCATATTACTATTTTGTCAAATGACCGCTGACATGACAAGCAACATGAAAAATAAAATTAAAACAAGGAAGAGATGTAGCGTATACTAGATCTGTAGGTAAGCGAATATATTAGACGCGTAACATCAGACTCTAGATGTGGGTAGATAGTAACAATACAACTGTATTGTTACTATAAATGCAGCCACCATGCGGTGGGTGTCTTAGTCTTATATCGGCATCGGTGTGGCGGGACAAGTGAGTGATCTCTGTATTATACATATCCATTATGTGTGTTGTTGTACTGGGCAAGCCAGTACAGATGGAAAAGGTGAAGTTTTATTAGTAAAGCTGATTCCTCTTGTAGTAATGGTAGCCAGGAGTATCTCTGACATGGCTCTAACAGTAATCTGCAAGCATGGCAGGTTCCCATCTTCCTTGAAAACGGTTTTCGATTGCAGCTACATTTTGATGAAAGTTATCCCCATGTTCATTGCTAAATTAACCATATTTTCGAGAAGAAAGTCCAAATGGGAATGGAGGAAATGAAATGAAGGAAATTTTAATAAGATTTTGCATCCCATTTTATGGTAGCAGTCCAACATCAGTTTTATTCTTTCCCAGAAGTGAGCGGTTTTGTTGAATATTTTTTTACGTCAAAAAAAAAAATTTAAAAGCTTGATTTTCAATAATATTGGTATGGGTAGATGTAAAAGATGAATTTTTAATCAGTTTTTTATATCTAGACCTACGAATACGCCCACTTTGATTTTTGATAATCACGATTTTCACTGTCTCATAAACTAAAAACTTTTCTAAGTTTCTGTTTTCATTAAAATTTAACTGGGCCCTCAAGAATAGGCAAATTTTCGGAATGTGGCTAAGGTTTTCTAACTGATAACCTATCGGCATACTTAATATTTTGTTTAGATTTCTCAGAAAACTCCTTTAATTATGTTTAACAAAAATAGAAATTCACTGTATGATTCGTTGGTTCAGTCCTTCCCGGCGTACCAAATGGCATTTTTTTTATACTTCCATCCTAACAACCGTTGAGATTCGTATTAGATATTAGCCAGCACACATTAGAAACCCACATCTTATCTAGATTTCTCACATTTTGATTAAAATTAGCTAAATAATACTGTTTAAATAGGCCAAAACATAACTTTTTTTTCTATTTTGGCGCAAATTCTTCCCAAATACAACAAAACTAATTAAAATTGTTAACACACTCCCATGATATTTTAAAGATTATCAATCAAAGTAACTTGTAAGCTATGTTTTGTTTGCAAAACAATCGTATTTTTAAACTACCCGCATTTTAAAACTCGAAAATAGGTGAAAAAATTAAAAGTGATATTTCTCCGCTTCTAGACGTAATATCAAAATAAAATGCCTACATATATTTATTATTAGTCAACCTCAATATGAAGCCATATGAGTGAATTCAGATATTTTTTTAGTGTTGAGTAGTGTTATTTGAGATATGCGATATGCAATAATGCAAATACGGCGGAGGGATTTTGTTTCACTCAGAGATGGCAAGTATATAAGCGTACATGTACTTGGGGTATATAAAGTGATGTGCTCACCAAAGTGACCCCAGCGCGAGGCGCGAGTGAACGATCGCGTTACGCTAAATGAGTTCAACGACCGCGCGGGGTCACGGACCTGACGCGGCCGTTTTCAGAAACTGCTTTATAGAGCTTCCTATGCTGCTACTCGAGACTCCACTCTTCATTATGTATACTACACTTTTTTTCAGCCTTATAAATAAACTAGTTGGTGCCCGCGACTTCGTTCGCATGGACTAAGGTTTTTTAACTCGCGGGAACTCTTTGATTTTCCGGGATAAAAAGTAGCCTATGTCAATCAAAAAAACTATGCTCATGCAAAAAACTCACGTCGATCCGTAGCTCTGTTGCAGCGTTATTGAAGGATAAACCAACAAACACCCTTTCCCATTCAAAAAAAAAAAAAGTAAGTATTCAATTCAATTTCTTTAGTACACACATAAGCAGTTATGATTATGAGAATGTCTGAAAATGATTGCATCAATATGACGATTGCAATTACCTCTGATTACTTGGTACTTTTTGGTATTGGTAAAGATGTATTGAAGCAGCAAGAATGCTGTAAATACAGCCAACACACAGCAATATCAGAAACTGCCAGTACTAGGTATATAGTCAATTTAATTTCTTTATTATCGATTTAAGCTTATGTGTAAACGTTGATGAAAACACGAATTTAATGAATAAGATCCACTTGCAACAACCCCCTAACTATATTTGATTAAAATCTATACCTGTCCAAAAGCTTGTTCACTCTGAACTGAACTAAACTTATACTATAGCTTAGCTATACTTATACTGAAAACTGTAAGGTCGCAGGTTCGAATCCCACCCGTTGCACTATTGTCGTACCCACTCCTAACACAAGCTTTCCGTTTATTTGGAGGGGATAGGAGGATATAAGTCAATTTCTCTTCAAAATGGCTAATATTCTTTATAAAAAAAAAAAACTTGGCAAAAAGCATTACAAAATTTAAACAAACATGATTAAGCAGATTGGTGTAAGACGGCCTTAATGGTAATTATAATAGCTAGTACTTGTACTATTAAAAATAAAAAAAAAAATCACGCAGAAGCAGAGTGAATCGTCGTGATGTGAAGGGAATAGTTGGACTTCGATAGTGACTAAGGTTAGCATTGACCTATCGTTTTTTTTTTAACTATATAGACTAACGCTTGACTGCGATCTCACCTGATGGTAAGTGAAGATGCAGCCTACAATGGTGCGCTTGCCTTGAAGATGCCTATTCACTCTTGATTTAAAGACACCCACATTATAGTTAGTTGGAAAAACGGAAGTCGGAAGAGCATTTCAAATTTTTGCGGTGGTTATTAGGAACGAGGAAGCAAAGCGCTTAGAAATCTCGGAAAAATAGAGTTTTCTCGCGGGCTTTTTAGAAACCAAACATAATGCGGATAAAATCGCAGGCAAAAGTTAGTCATAAATAATTTGTTTCCGCTTTGTATACGCAATATAGGCTCCCAACAGCAAACTGATGCAATCATTGCATTAATAAATAGCCGCAACTCTTTCGATAGTTTAACGACACCCATTCACTATTGGCTAAATTACTTGTACATTTTAAGTAAGAATAGCTGTTACTCTGTGTGCCAATTTCACCAATTAACATTATTAAAGTAAGGAATAATTGGACCTTCTGACAGTTTCTGTATTGAAAATCTGCCAAAACATTCCTCAGTTAAAAATTACTCTGCACTGCAGACGGTGAAATTGGCACCATCAACCAAATAGGTACTTACAATAATTGTGATAGCGGATAAAGTCGCAGGCATCGCTAGTAAATAAATAAAAAGTTCTTATTGCTAATACTTCGTTAGAGCGTCGATCATCTAGTATTAATAAAACAAAAAACTTAAACCTATTTTTTAGAATCGAATTGAATAGAAAAATTTATATTCACAAAAACTTTTATTCTTTAACTTTTTTTTTTAATTATTTTTACACATAGCTTTTAAATTATCAAGTGAACTTACTACTGATTCGGAATGCCGTTCCGTAGTAAAACTAAAATATAAGAAGAACTTAACCATGTTACAGTGGTTCAAGTACTGACAATCGATCATGTCAGCAAAATGTTTTCAGGACGCTATCGGGGCTGGGTCGAAGTCTACGCAACAAGGATGTGCACCGCTTTCGCAGAGTCGTGTAGAATAGAAGTAGTCTACACGCACCTCGATGAACATTGCTTTAGTTTAATTCTTAAACAAAATCTTAAGCAAATGTCATCCTTGAGCATTCAAATTCAATCAAAATTAATTTATTTCATGTAGGCTAACTTGTAGCTCTTATGACACGTCATAAATCTACCACCGGTTCGGAATGCAGATTCTGCTGAGAAGAGCCGGTAAGAAACTCAGCAGTTGCTCTTTTCAAAAAAAAAATTTTTTTTACAAAGCTATGCTATGTATACAGTGCTTCCAAAATAAAGCTTCAAAAATGCAAAAATGCATACGTAGCTACACCAATCCAACGCATGTCAAGATGGGCAGTCAAAGCAGACCCATTCCCGTTGGTGGCTCACGAGCATGACGCATGATCCAGCCATTGCTTCGCTCAACCATATTTGAGGGAACGTAACAACCCGCACCACACGACACCACCACAGAAATGTTTAAAGCGAGCATGACATACTTAGGCTACCCATGTCAAGGCATCGAATTGAATACTAATATTAAACTATTCATTTTAAGACATTACCCGATTTATTCACAACCATGGTTTTCTTCACCATTCTACCACAGAATTGCGCGAAATCGTGAGCGTTGGCATCCTTACGTGGTTGAAATCCAACCTACTCACACGAAACGCTTTAGTTCAACGTTCCTAAAACGAACCGCTAAATTGTGGAACGCTTTTCCGGTGTCCGTGTTTCCTGCCATTTACGAGTACAACCCGAGTACCTAGCTTCAAGGCGAGAACGAATAGGCATTTCCTACGCAAGCGCTCATAGACCTCATGATTGCTTTTAGGCACGTTGGTCTTCAAGCACAAGCCTATCTCGTAATAAAAAAAAATTAAGCGAAACGTCAAAAAGTCTAAACTTTTCAACCAACGAAAAAAAGGAGGAGGTAGGTACTATACGTCACGTATGTTTCACTACATAGTATAAAACAAAGTCGCTTTCTCTGTCCCTATGTACGCTTAAATCTTTAAAACTACGCAACGGATTTAGATGCAGATTTTTAATAGATAGAGTGATTGAAGAGGAAGGTTTATATGTATAATAACATCCATTAACAGTGAATAGGCTATATATTTTATACCTGTGCGAAGCCGGAGCGTGCCGCTAGTTTTTATATAAAGAACTAGTTGATGCTGGCGGCGTCGCTCGCGTGGATTTAGTTTTTAAAATCCCACGGGAACTCTGACTGATAGCCTATGTCACTGTAACGGTCCTCAACTATATCCATGCGAAAAATCACGTCGATCCGTAGCTCTATTGCAGCGTGATTGAAGGACAAACCGACAAATAAATATACTTTCGCATTTATAATATTAGCAAGGATATTAACCAAGACATTCTACTGTCCCCTCTAAATAAACGGAAAGCTTGTGAGGAGTGGCTACGCCAATAGTGCAGCGGGTGGGTATCGAATCTGCGACCTTTCAGTTTTCCGTTTGGTTATTGAGGCTTAAATACTTAAGAACTCCTGTAATATGTTTTTATAAAAGCTTTACGCTTCTTACACACTTTCTTTTTCTTCTTTGGGCAAGACACTAGTACAAGGGATGGGGTTTGAACCAGATCCTAACCTGATGACAATGGGATCACCCTTTCAAACAAAAAAAGAATTTCCCAACGTCTTCGAATAATCGGGGAACATACATAAAAAAAAAAGATTCCGACGAATTCAGAACCTCCCCCTTTTTTGGAAGTCGGTTAAGAAGAGGAAATACGGCTCAGAATATGAAAATCTAATGAAAATGCTAAGAAGATAATTGGCTTCTCCGTATGCATCATCAAGGCAGCATCCCATTATCTTGCACTTGTCCTTTCGCCGAAGGTTGTCTGCGCGGGATCTCTGATACGATAAGACATCTGCGTGCTCTGTATTTATATTACCACTGTTCTGTACATTGTATATACGAGTATCTTGCTACCAAGGTATTGTGAGCAATTAAATTAAATAGGTAAGTAGTAATGTAAGCTAATAGGTGCTGGTTCTGCACGTGAAAGCGCGTTTTTTTAATTCATGACAAGATTAGCCGATGCTTGCGACTCCGTCCGCGTGGGTTTAGTTTTTGGAACTCCCGTGGGAGCTCTTTGATTATCTGGGATAAAAAGTAGCTTAGTAGGTAGTCACCGCAGGAACTCTTTAATTTTCCGGGATAAAATACTTTTAATGTCACTCTCCTCAGCTATGACCATGCAAAAAATCACGTCGATCTGTTGCACCGTTGTTGCTTGATTGAAGGACAAACAAACAAACAAACACGCTTTCGCATTTATAATATTAGTAAGGATAGCAAGGATACCTCTTGAGTTCTTGACTGCGATCTCACCCGATGTTGAGTGACGATGCAGTCTAAAATGGTAGCCGGCTAGCTTGGAAGGGGGTATGGCAGTTTTACCAAGGAATAAATTGGGAGTTCTGACAGTTTTTGTATTGAAAATAAGTTAAAAGTTGCTGAACGTTGGACGCTTAATTTTTTATGTATGTACTCGAAGACACCAGGACCGATTTGGAAAATTCTTTTTTTGTTTCAAAAGGTATACTTCCCAGGTGGTCCCATAGTCATCAGGTCAGGATCTGATGATGGTATCTTGGAGAAATCGAGGTAACTCTTCAAATCTTATAGGCACAATTGATATACTTTGTAGAGGCGTTTGAAGTCGGTTTTGTAAAAAGTATTTTTACGTTTAAATTATATACGAACAAAATAATAAGACGAATGTAATATCCTTTTTTTCCCTTGTTAAACAAGAAAAAAAAGGAACAAACTCGTTTATCGGTATCGACACAGTCTCGTCGGGAAACTTATGTCAGAGGTAAAAGTTAGATAAAAGTTCTATTCCGTTCGATTCCTTAGAATAGAACGAGGTGTCTGCAACTTGCGAACTTGTTGAAAGCTTTTTACCTACGACTCGCTGGAACATGCAGTTAAGACGTATAACGTTTTACTACAATTATTAGTTCCAAGAATTAAAAAGTATTATACAACTAGCTACTGCCCGCGATTTCATCCACGTGGAGTTAGGTTTTTAAAATTGCGCGGCAATTTGGTTTTTCGGGATAAAAGCTAACCAGGTCCTGTATTATATCATACGCAAGAAATAACTTGCTCCGTTGCTGCATGATTGAAGGACAAACCAACATACAAACGTAGTTTCGCATATTTAATACAGTAGTACTCGCGAGCATTATCAGTAGATAATGCTCGCGTACTTCGTCCGCGTGGATTAATCTTTTCCAGTTCCCACGGGAACTCTTCAATTTTCCGGGATAAAATGTAGCCTTTGTTTTAATCCTGGGTATGAGCCACCTCCATTCCTTTCAGCCAAACCAAAATGTAGGTTTTAGTTAGTAGGTTGTATAAAATCCTAGTAATAGGTACACATTATTAATGCGAAAGTTTGGTTGTATGGATGGATGGATGGATGTTTGTTACTCAATCACGCCGCAACGACTGAACCGATCTGGCTGAAAGGCACGGAGATAGATTAGAGTCTAGAATAACAACATACAGATTATTTTTTATATAAAAACTAGCTTTAACCCGCGGCTTCGCTCACGTTAGGTTCGATTTTTTTAACCCCCTATTTAACCCTCTTGGGGTTGAAATTTTCCAAAATCCTTTCTTAGCGGATGTCTACGTCCTAACAGCTACCTGTATGCCAAATTTCAGCTCGATCGGTCCAGTGGTTAGAGCTGTGCGTTGATAGATCAGTCAGTCAGTCAGTCAGTCAATCAGTCAGTCAGTCAGTCAGTCACCTTTGCCTTTTATATATTTAGATAAGAGAGTTCCCGCGCGAACTAAAAAAACCTCAATCCACGCAAACGAAGTCGCGGGCAACAGTTAGTTAACAATAATATACCAAAATTTAATGAAAGATTCCAAAAATTTAAATTAAATAAGAATTTATTGCATCAAAAAGTTCGAACAGGAAAATAATTTCTCGGAAGATAAGCCAAACGTGAAACGTGCAACTGCAACGCCTAACGCCATCTAGCGGAGCACTGAGTAAACGCAGAGTTTGTGAAATTTTACATAAGCCGTGCTATGTTGGCACCCCTGAAAGCACATAAGCATTGTTTCTCCATTTTGTGATCTTAACTAAATAACAGGTTTATTTCAGGTTTTGTCGAGGTAATATAATGTAATATTTTTAGTGAGTGATATAAAAAAGAAGTAGGTATACAATATAAATTGCGAAGTCGCGGCTTTTACTTTAGAATAGAACAAAATATTTTTTTATTCAAATAAACTGCTTTCGAATTACTCGCTGTAAGAACTTAGGATTTCATATCTCTAGTAATCTCCATCCATCCACCATCCATCCTGAGTGGTTACGATGGTTCGGGTGACATTAGGCCATATTTTATATGAAAAAAATTGATATGACGGATGTTACATTATTTTCCGTATTCTCCGTAGTCGAGTCACAGTTTTTAAACTTTTATCCTTGTTAAAAGATTATGACAAGTTAATCCTGGATCGCATCTCATCTGATGGTAAGTGACGATGCAGTCGGTGCAGGTAGCGGGTTAATTTTTAAGGGCAATGTAAATTACCCCCAACCGGTTTCTACACGCAGTAGGTACATCTAGTTAGCAGCTAGTACACTAGCTATTGGTTAGCAAATGTTTTTTTAAAGAATATTAGCCCAGCTGAAGTTGACTAATATTCTCCTATCCCCTCCAAATAAGCGGAAAGCTTGTGCTAGGAGTGAGTACGACAATAGTGCAACGGATGGGGTTCGAACCTGCGATCTTTCAGTTTTCAGTCCGCACCGTTAATCGTTGGGCTATATTGAGGCTTAAAATGTTAATATTGTTTAGCATAGGAAGTGGCGTCCCTTACGTGGTTACGCCATTGTTTAGTATTAAGGGCACGGCCTAGAAAGTGACGTAGAGATTAAATTCGGAAAACTGTTTCAATCTATATATATAAAATTCAAAGTCCTGACTGACTGACTGACTGAGATATCAACGCACAGCCTAAACTACTGAAGTGAGAAACTTGAAATTTTTACAGTTGGTTCCTTTTATGATGTTGGCGCACACTAAGAAAGGATTATTGGAAATTCCACCCCTAAGGGCTTTAAATAGGGGATGGAAGTTTATATGAAACTCCGTCATTTTACAAGCTGTTTCCATCAAAGTTGGTATTAGAGCTTTCAGTTAAAAATAAAGAAGTACATGTGTCACAGTTTTTGAAAATTCCACCCCAAAATCTAATTCCACGCGGACGAAGTTGCGGGGGCAAAAGCTAGTTTTTAACAAATGAGTAGTGTTTTAAGACTTAGCCTTAATAAAACTATTATACTTGTATGTGTGTAGGGTGGATAAGAATAACAGAATCGGGGTGATAATAATAATGACAAGTTAGTCCTTGACTGCGATCTCACCTGATGGTAAATGACGATGCAGTCTAAGATGGTAGCGGGCTAACTTGGAAGGGGTTTGGCAGTGTACATTCAACCTATACCCCTAATCGGTTTCTACTCGCCATCGTGCCAGAACGCTAAATCCCTTGGCGGCAAATTTTCAGTACTAGCCCGGAGTTGGGAAGTCGGTAGTCAGTCACCCCCGTGCCTCGGAGAGCACGTAAAGCCGTCGCTCGGTCCTGCGTCTGATCTCTTTCCGGTCGTGTCGGATTTTCCGTCCCATCGGGCTATGAGAGTGAGGGAATAGAGAGTGCACCTGTGTTTGCGCACACACGTGTGCACTATAATATCTCCAGCGCAGATGGCTAATCTCTGCGGAGATTGGCCGCCGTGGCCGGATTCGGTCGGGAGGGCATTATGTTTTAATAATTTTTTTGAGTACAATTAAACAAAGAAATCGTGTAAATATAATAAAGTGCGCCTGCGCATGCGTGGACAATGCATTGGTGTCATCGACATAGCGACCATTCATGAAGCTGTGACGTCACGTCCGGCGCCCATGTAGGACTGTAGGTGTAGGTACATTACACCAGAGATTAGATAAACAAGTATAGATTGCTAAACGTCATAAATTAGAACAAAGCTCGCGTAAGTCTACTTATATTTTTTAAAGAATAGTTTGTCTGGTGGGCGGCTTTGGCCGTGGCTAGTTACCACCCTATAGCCAACAGGACCGTTCCGGCACGATGGCGTGTATAAACCGATTAGGGGTATGGGTTGAATGTTCACTGCCTTACCCCTTCCAAGTTAGTGCGCTACCATCTTAGACTGCATCAGGTGAGATCGCAGTCAAGGAATAACTTGTCATCAAATAAAAAAAAGCTGAACTTGACTTATATTCTCCTCTCCCCTCCAAATAAGCGGAAATCTTGTGCTAGGCGTTTTCAGTCCGCACTTTTAACCGTTGGGCTATTGCATCTTCAAATATCTTTCAATTTTATTTTATGTCTTTCAGGTGTTACGCGGAAGTCAAAGAACACTTAAAACACTCTAAGAATTTGCTATTTTTATACGATTTTGTGAAAATTTTGTTTTTCGATCCTAGACATAAATCTTTATGACGAACCAGAACGATAAAATATATTTTACTAGACGATGCCCACGACTTCGTCCGCGTGAATTAAATTTTTAAAAATCCCGCGGGAACTCTTTGATTTTCCGGGATAAGAAGTAGCCTAGTCATTTCCCGGTCCTCGATGATATCCATGCAAAAAATTACGTCGTCCGTTGCTTTGTTGTGGCGTGATTGACGGACAAACCAATAAACCGACAAGCAAACACACTTTCGCATTTATAATATTAGTAGGGATATAGGATAATTTTTATCGTAATGTCATATAAACAAACAAAAAACAAAAATTCTGATATATTAAAAGCAATCTATTTTATTTTGATCTCTGATTGCACATACCACCGTATGTATCGCGCAGTCACTTCATGTTTATCAAACAAGTTCAATATTCTGTTTTCAAACGTATTTCCGGTTATGCAGTAGGTCATATAGAAATCACAATAATTAATCGCGTAGCCTCGTTGTTGTATCTGGGAAAATTCGTGGGCGTGTTTGATACTACGCGTACTACGGTAATACTCTAATCCGTACTAATACTATAAATGCGGTAGGTGTGCTTGTTTGTTGGTTGCTCCCTCAAGCACGCAGTAACTGATCTAGACTATAGTTGAGTACTTTGAGAGTGACATACGTTACCTTTAATCCTGAAAAATCAAAGAGATGCCGCGGGATCCTAAAACACTAAAAAAAAATGTTAATCTTGAATGGTAAATTAACTTTTTTAGAATTAGTTTTGCGTATATTTTCCTGATTTTGTTTTTCACGATAACTTTTCCATGACCGACTCGCATTTAACCGGTTTTTTCTTTCTTCGTGCTGGGTTGGTTGGTTTCCACATTTATACCAGTTATGATCTGTTATGTATGATGCACCAATCCTTCCAATGTTCTTTACTCCAACCATCCCAGCTCTCTCGATTTGACCGGTTATTTATTATTTGTTATATCGGCAACAAAAATATACAGTCTGTGGAAATTTCAAATACGCTAACGGCTTAGGCTGAAATCTAATAGACCGCACTCTCAATCAGACTCAAGACAGAGTAAAAACGAGACAGATTTATGTCAGACCACATTTGCATCTCGTTTTAACTTCTATCTTGAGTCTGAGCTGAGTCAGAGTACGGTCTATAGATCTCAGCATTAGTAATAGAGTCCCGTTGACACCTTTTGGTTATGGAACCCTAAAACGCATTTTATTTTTATCATTTATATAGGTTGAGAGATCGCAATTACTTTAAAGTTAATTTAAAACAAGCTAGGTAGAGTTGGCAGACAAATATACGACTGATGCAGCTTCAAAGCAAAGTCGACAAAATTAAATATCAGATCCGAAGGAGACTCCATTAAAATGAAAATATAATTAACATTCACCCCTTCCCGATAGGGACCGCATAGAAAGGGATGTTCGATGTAAGCTTATTAAGAAACGAAAAAATGTCGATTCCTAGAAAATATCGATACATCGTGAGACATTTCTATTCTTCTTCTTTATCAAGCGTTTGCTGCTGAACAAAGGTCGCTTGCATGGACTTCCACAGGTCTCGGTCTTGCGCCGCCGCACCGCCTGTATCAAGCGGCTTCCTGCGACTATTAGGTTGCTATCGTCGGTCCACCTATTAGTCCACCTACTACACTTCGCGGTGCGGGGTCGCCACTCCAGCACCTGGGACCCCATCGACCATCAGCTCTTCGAACTATGTGCCCGCCCATTTCCACTTCACGCTGAGCTATGTCGGTGACTTTGGTTCTCCTACGGATCTCCTCATTTTTGATCTCGCAGGGATACTCCGACTATAGCTCTATCATTTCAAACAAAAGAATTTTCCAAATAGGTCCAGACGTCTTCGAGTAATCGGGGAACGTACATAAAAAAAAGATTCCGACGAATCCTCCTCCTTTTTTGGAGGTCGATAAAAATATTTATTCAATGTATCGATACTAACGACACCATTAGTAGGGGAAGCATCGAACGCTGTACAATGCATATACATTATACATCCATATAACAGTTATACGTGTATAATCCGTCTGGAACACGGGCACTAAATTAATTTAAGGACGACGTGTAATTGCATTATGTAGGTACTAGCATTTTGTATGTACGTAAACATACGAGTATGCAAAGCTTAGAGCATTTAGCCAAATGCAAAGCTTATATTGGTATTTAAAACGAGCCTTCTTTATAAAAGCCTTTTTTATCGTCTTAATATGCATTGGATTGTATGTAGGACTTACGAAACTTCATTGTGGAAGCACTGTATACATAGCATAGTTTTATTACCTATTGTAAAAACTTTTTCGAAAAGAGCAACCGCCGAGTTTATTGCTGGCTCTTCTCGGTAGGAACGGCATTCCGAACCAGTGGTAGATTCATCGACGATTCAAAAGCACTTGTAAAAGTTTACTATGTATTTCTATTTCTAAAAACGGCTGGGTGATTATTGATATCACGTTTTGTCGCTTCCACCGACAGAGACGACACTCTACGACTCTCAAACCAGCCGAGCTATCCCTTTCTAAACCTCGTAGTGGATATTAACTGCCGGGTATTGTAATGAGTAACGTTGATAAGTTTTACAAAAAAAAACTTCAAGGGAAGAGTTGTCTAAAAAAAGACATCAACGCATAGCGCAACCAAAGGGCCGTTCAAGGCGACTTCGGTTTTTCCTATTTACTACTACTACTACTCTCTCTCGCTCTCTCTTTCTCTTTGAACTACTTCCATCTTATTCGTAAATGCTGAGGGTGACCTCTTTTCATTAATTACACAGTAGTAGTAAAAGTAGCCTATGTGCTATTCCAGTCTATAATCTAACTCTGTGCCAAACAGCCAAATTGGTTTGTGATTGAGGAAAAAACATCCATACATCCATCCAAACTTTCGCATTGTTAATAGGATTAATCTAAATATATATAAAAGTCAAAGGTGACTGACTGACTGACTGATCTATCAACGCACAGCTCTAACCACTGGACCGATCGAGCTGAAATTTGGCATACAGGTAGCTATTAGGACGTAGTCCACTAAGAAAAGATTTTTCAAAATTCAACCCCGAAAGAGGTAAAATAGGGGTTTAAAAATCTAACCTAACGTGAGCGAAGCCGCGGGTAAAAGCTAATAAGTAATAAATCATTTAAAAATCGATAAATGTAATAAAACCATAGATACGTAGCACGTAAAATACGCGTATTTATTACGTGCGGACAAATTAAAAACAAAACAAATACGTCATTGGCAAAGTAAACCGCGCCCTGTGGATGCCAATGCGTGTCGTAAAAAGAAAACTGAATTGAATATAATATTATTAAATCAAAATATGTACTTACCTCCGGAAAACTGCAGCTGTATTGTCGCATTGTCGTGTTGATTGACGTGGTCAGCAACATTTTATTCCTTAGCCAGTCGATGGTCAATAAATATCGTGATGCAAATCGCATGCTAAACGTTGTACCATGCAGATTCTTCTAGTTTACAACGCAACATTGTCCAGATAGTATCTTCTTCTTCAACCGATAGATGTCCACTGCTGGACATAGGTCTCTTGGATAGACCTGTACAGGCCTCAGTCTTGCGCCGCCTGAATCCAGCGGCTCCCTGCGACTCGTTTGGTCCAGATAGTATAATAAATAATGTCCTCCCGACCGAATCCGGCCACGGCGGCCAATCTCTACAGAGATCAGCTATCTCCGCGGGAGATATTATATTGTGTGGACTATAATATCTCCCGCGGAGATAGCTGATGTAGTGTGTGCGCAAACACAGATGCACTCTCTATTCCCTCTCATAGTCCGATTGGACGGAAATCCGTCACGACCGGAGAGAGATCAGGCGCAGGACAGACAGCTTTACGTGCTCTCCGAGGCACGGGGGTGACTCACTGCCAACTTCCTAACTCCAAGCTAGTGCAGATAATTTCTTGTCAGAAAAACCCAATAGACACATTTTAAGGCCCAACCCGGGAATCGAACCCGAGACTTCATCTGCAGTCGAACTTGCAAACCACTAGACTAACGAAGCAGTTCAAGATAGTATAATACTAATAGAAGGATTACCACTGCTTGGCTACATTGGCTAACAAAAAAAGAATTTTCCAAATCTGTACAGGTGTATCAGAGTAATCGGGGAACATATTAAAAAAAAAATATGTTGGTCAGAACGCAAAAAAAAAATAATAGTACTCACTCTAAAATTCTGATGTGCAGCCTGCTCCTCTGCCTCGTACTTGTGTTTGATGTTCTCAATACGCATCTGCTTCAGGATGCCCGCTACCTCGATCCTGTTTGGCACACAGTATTGTTGATAATCTGGACCGGATCAATCAGCAAATCCACTTGAATGAAATAGCAATCGTTTGCACGATGCATTGCATTATTCACAAACTTTGTTTGACTCATCATTAATCATTGCTGAGATACCAACACATTCACTTGACTCGAGGTGCGACTAAGCACTCATATCAACATTACTGATCAACTAACAGCTTGCCTAGCTTGGTTGCATAGGTTGCCGCTATGCACCAACTCAACTCAGTAACTATACCGGCTCAAGTAACTTGAGTTAAAAAAAATCGACTTTCCACATTGCTAGCTACAATTCGTGCAAGCCAATGCCACTCTCCTATTATTCTTATTAATAACTATTTGATGCCTGCATCTTCATCCGCAGGGAATTAGTTTTTTATTCCCACGAGAACTCTTTGATTTTTCAGGATAAAAAGTAGCATACATCACTGTCCAGGTCCTCAACTATATCCATATAAAAAAATCATGTTGATCCGTAGCTCTGTTGCAGCCTGCTTCAAGGGCAAACCAACAAACAAACACACTTTCGCATTTATAATATTAGTGAGGATGTATTAATAATGTTAGTATGGATATGAGAGTCAAAATATTTATCCGAAATAATAATTTTAGTAACCAAAATACCTGGATGCTTTTGGAACCTTACCTAACTCTCATGTTCTCCTGCAGACGGTGCAGAGGTCCCAAATACTCCTGGGACCTGCCTCCTCTCACTTCACAGAGCTGGTACTCTACATGTTTCATTCTCTCATTGTACAACTGCTCACGCAGAACTGTGAACTGACGCTCTAGGTTTGCTGGAATTTTGAAAAGGACGATCTTAGTACAACATTCTGAGTCACAAAAGGTGTCATTTACATTATTGGTAAATAAGAAATCCAAATAAGCTTGGAATTCTTCAACTATGCCTCATGAAAGTCAGAAAGTCTTTTGTGGGAATAGATGTGATGTTCTATAACAAAATGCCATTATATTGTATAATTTGCTTTTTTCATGAAAAATGAAAATTATACAATACATTTTTAACACATTACATAAATGATAAAAAAATGTGAACATGACTGGCACCAGCAATTCATGAGACAGTAATATTGTTAGTGTATTTTTTTAATAGAGCTCGCATGTTAAAACTAAGATATTTTTCCAGTATAAACAGGAGACTGTTTCCATTTCTATGCCAACTATTTGGTGCCAAATTTTATTACCATAATTTGTTACCACAATTGAACAGTGAAGAGGTGATAGCTGATGCATAAATAGGCAAAAAAACATTCATACTTATAAAGTACTTGGCTGCCAAGCTGGTTAGTTACAGCCAATTAACAAAAATTTGACATAAATGAGGTAAAATTAGTATCACAAAGTTTTAAAAGTGAAAATACTTTATTTATTTTATTTTATTTGAATGAATTAGGTTGCATATTTTCAAGAAAATAAAACTACAAGTCCAGCATAAAGCTCAAAATCGCGTAACAAACAAAATTGTTTAGTAAACATAACCTCTATCGTAAGTTAAAGGTACCAACCTAAATGGTCCAAGCATTCGTTCCTTCTCCGTTCACATTCACTTTCATCCATCTCAGAGGAGTCATCGGAGTCCGGTTCATCGGCTTCTTCCGCGCTGGAGTCGCGGTCTGGACCCCTGGATGAGCCCCCGGACCTCTCAGTGTCGCCCCCGGACATGTCCCCGTCTCCGTCGCTATCACCTTCCACTTTCATCGACGGCATTTTGTGGTGAAAGTTCAAAATGTTTATGTTTAAAAGAAACTCATCAAAATGAAATTAATACAAAATTTAGGAAAATTTTGTCCCCAATTCCCTCGAATTAAACTTCAAATCGGAAATGTCAATGTCAAAGTCAATGTCGCTGTCAAAATTATGTCAAAACGTTAGATACCTACCACAGAGTAGGTACCTTCATGAAAGATTATATAGTAAAAGCGGGTAACAATGGAATTGCCTGAGGAATAAGGTATTTTCTACTATGTACCTGTTTATGTAGGTATCAAAAAGTAAGTAATTTTATGTTTTCATTATTCAATTTGGATATATTCTGAGCCTTTCTAATTCCTTGTATCAAGTGTACGTGGATCCTTACTTGCTTACCACGACAACGAGGGCGTACTTATGGACTGGTCTTGTCCAACTAACCCATTCGCCCCAAAACAACATCCTGAGGATAGTACCTCAGGAGACGCTTTTATGAAGACACTCTCTGGAGGATGCTGTAATATTTACGATTTCAGTCTTCATCCGTTTAGATTTTTATTCAGTCACCTCACCTCAGTCGAAAAAATATATCTAATTACCTATTTAGGTTCGTCATTGACTTACCACCTGCTATCCCGCTACTATCTTTATTCAGACTTATGGGGTAAGATCGCAGTCAAGGTTTATCTCGTCACGAATAAAAAATATAGTTAAATGGCCAATCGCGTAAAAACCCAAAATGATAGTTTTTTTAACAATTCGGCGTAATGAATATGCATAACCTTGTCAATTTACAGCTCTGTAGTACCATCAATCACAGATAAAGACTCTAAATCTGTGCCATCAAGTCTTAGGCTCTTAGCACTATGCTGCGGACAGACAGACAGACGGACAGACAGACGGACGGACGTTTTTGCGAGCGATGAACGCAGATAGTTATCCTGTAATTTTTAGGCTATTGCATAGCTTCTATCGCGGGCCAGCGTAGAGACCGTCCAGAAATTCCGTAACGAAAATAACCTGACACGGGACTCTTCTACGGTGAGCCGCTAGATGGCGTTGATAAAAAATGCTATGCAATAGCTTTACCGCGGCAGTCCCCGAGTGCCACACGTCTTTTTTTCACCGATTGAAATTTCTAAGACTACCTAAGCATTTAACTATTGTACCTACATATAGTGTAGTGTACTGCTTAAGTAGTACTTAAGTGTAGTACTTCAGTATTTAAATAAATTCTGCTTCTGGAAAGCCTTACAATGAGCATGCAAATGAATCGTTGGTAAAACCGAAAAGAGAATAAAACAAACTTTATATCTGATATTAAATTTAATAGGTACTCTATTATGTACATTAAATTGTTCACTATTAACATGGTATTTATAATATTTATCATTCAATTGTTTTGTCAATATATTTTATGTACAGGATTATGTATAAATTATATAATAATATCAATACTGTGAAGTTTCGACAAATTCCACATCTATACAAATAAATAAAATTGAAATGTCTGTTTGTAATATCCAAATAACAGCTTTTTACTAAAATGCCGTATTTACTTTATAACAAAAAAAACAATTTTTAAACTTTTTGTCTGTCTGTATGTCCGTCTGTTGCCACTAATCTCGGGAACGGCTGAACCGATTTTGACGGGACTTTTACTAGTAGACAGCTGATGTTATCGGGAGTAACTCAATCCTGATGCCGCAGGGGTACTGCCCATCTAAACTATGGGGATTTAGGAACTGTAAACTATGAATTGAAGAAGCGGACGAAGTCGCGGACGTCCGCTAGTATAAAATAAGAGTGGCGAAGAAAATACTCGATGGTTGTTCACTGCATGAATACATTACCTACCATGCAAAATTCAAGATACATCTTCACCAACATTTGAACTTAAATCTTACTTAAATAAGTACAAAGGTGACGGGACAAAACTAGTGTAGACATTTTAGCACCTCCACAGGCTACATAATAATATTATAATTATACTCAAACAACTTACTTATACACAATACAAAATTTTTTCCTCGATCAATATTTAAAAAACTTTTACAACACGATTCCTCAAAATCATCACACTATATTATAAGAAATTTAACATAGGTTCATAAAGTAGGTACATGACGTATAAAATATTATTATTCTTTAATTTAAAAATTGTGATTATTAAAATGAATATATCGTAAGTGATACCACGGTTTATTCGTGTGGTAATTCATTTTATTTGGCACTAAATCATTTGGAATGCTCAATTCTATCTACTTACATACAAGGTAAATATAAAGAGACTAATAATTTTAAATGCATGCTCGATGCCAAAGCAGCAGACATATTACTTTGTTGTTGAGTGTTGTAAAGCAATGTGGCGTGTTGGTTGACCCAGGAGAGCGCGTTTTATGCGTCGGGGAGCGATAGATTAATACCTAGTAACTTTCATCGCGTGCAACGACGCACAACACTGATCAACACTCTACCACACAGTAATCTGTCTGCAACATTAATAGTCCATTTCATATTTTGTTGGTTCTCTATCGCAATTTAATAGGTTTCAAATCATTGTAACTTGGCAACACTTTTAAACAAAATAATGCACTGAGCTCTATAATTAATCTATGATAAACTTAATATGATAATCATAGATTAATTAAAGAGGCCAGTGAAATAATGGCATATACCTACCTAAGTTCGAATAGAAAAAGCATTTTGGCTTTACATATACTTAACAGAAAAGTCACTAACAAGAAAAATATTTTTATACTACACCTGCTCGGAAAGTACGTTCTGATTTGTGTCAAATCGCAAAAGAGCGAGAAAGAAAATACGTCATTACGTGGAAACAAATCTGCGGGTTGTCAAAATGTATGAAATTTCATTACTTACCTGCTTCAGCGGGCTGAAAACTGTATGAAAATCCATAACTAACGTGCTTTTTTTTTTTTAATTTTTGGTCAAGTCATATCAGTAATAACTTGAAAAACAATGAAATCTATTTCGACCTTTTTCGACAACAAATAGACTTATTATTTTCAAAGTAGTAGGTAAATATCTAATAAATAACGAACTAAAAATATAAAAATAGTAATAGTAACTAATTAATAACTAAATAATAATCTATTTAAGTAAATATAATAATTTCATTTCTTTGTTTAGGTCTACTTATCTATGGTCTAAGGTTATTTACACATTCAAATTGTTGTTAAAAAAACAAATTGTTGCTGGCCGCTTGCATTTTCTTTAGTGAGTACATTATTTGAAAAATTAAAAAAAAAATCGCGCAATTCGCTTTCTTTTATTTTATCTAAATTTTCAATTTATAAAATTTAGCGATAGTGAAAATATTTTGATGACGCCGCCAGACTTAAAAACTATTAATTTGCCGAAAAAAATATCACCCTAAGTTTTAATTATTGTATGAATTTCAATATAAATTTCAATTAAATAATGTGTCTATTATTTTCCTCGTAGGTGTAGTATAAAGCACTATGTATCACTCGGGAGAAAGTGCGATTCCTAACTCGGGTGTATCGCGGCCCTCGGCTGCGCCTCGTGCCTCAAATGACACCCTCGTATGTAATCGGCCACTTTCATCCCTTGTAGAACAATGTACTATTAAGTTATACATAAATACAATATCTCTTTTAAACAAATCCCTAGTCTGTTTTAAAGACGAATATTTTCATATTGTCTCTAAATTAGAATTCAATAATAATTTTGTAAATAAACAACTTTTATTAATTTGATAACTTATAACTAGTGTTGTCAAGTTACAAAAAAGACCATTCACAGTTAAAATCACGTTAAAATAGGCTCTCCGTCAACAGCGGTAGATTTAAATGTTGATTAAAGATTCTATTGATCTAAAGGTACATTATAAATGGTAAATTTGACAAAAAGGAGATTTAATTTGGCAAAAACATTTGCTTTTAGGTATATAGGAATATTATAAAAATTAGATATGTCGTATTTAATTTACGGTCTTCGTATTCGTACCGGTTTAAACATTGCTTCGTCTACTCACTATTAACTGCTTTTTAGAATTATTTTGTTTTCTTTTTTTTATATCAATTAGAACTCCTACCTCCAATTTAGTCACAGAGCTGGTGGATTTAAGGATCTACAGATCGCACTTTCACTCTACTCACACTCAAAACAGTTAAAACGAGACAGATTTATGTCAGAGCATATAATTGTGTCTTATATTAACTTTATTTTAAGTTGGAGCTAAGTCAGAGCACGCTCTATACATAGATCTCAGCATAAGGTTCAGGAAAAATCTGACGACATAAGGCGAGCGAAATTCTGTGAGCGCAGTTTGTTAGCCACACAATAATTATGATGAGCGGATGAAATGCGAAATTCCACGCGGTTTTTGCGCATTAGAAAAACGCAAGCAAGTTCGTGTAGGTCGTATTGGATTGCTAGAATAGCACTCGACACAGAAAAAAATCGAATTAAATTACCGCACATTTTTTTCACTCGTGAAATTTAGTCAGGTTTGTCCGTGGACTCGAGAAGACTTTTTAATCCTATAAATACGTCGCTTTACCTTACCCGAGTACTTTTGTAGAATTTAGACCTTTTTAAAGATTACTTAAAAAAAAAATGAAATTTTTCTTCTGTGTTTGCTTAGTAGCTGTTTGCTGCACCCATGTGACCCAGTAATTTCCTTCGATAGAGATAACAAAAAATTTTTCGGGTTACATAATACCTTCTCAAAATTTCCGACCAGCTCTTGGAGCAAATTATATTCTTAGAAACCCACGAAAGGGCTAGCTAATGGAGAAATTTTTGAAAAAATCTCTATTTTTATAACTACCTACTGTAAAAAGTTTTGGCAATTATAGAATACTTTATTATTGTTTTTTATTCTTTCGTAGTTATTAATTAATAGTTGTCTTAAATAGGGCTTACTATATTTAGTCGTAAAATATAAATTCCATTGAAATATTGTTAGTGTGGTGAGTGGTGATGTACATAAATAACAAGCACAATAAAATACATGTTTTTTTATTAACCATATAGACAAGCGCACGACAGCAATCACATCTGATGGTAAGTGAAGATGCAGCCTTAAATGAAGCGCGCTTGCCTAGAAGATGCTTAACCACTCTTGATAGGTTTGACATAATATGACAAACAGGGCCGTAGCCAGAAATTATTTTAGGGGGATTTCCAAATATATTGAAAAAATAGTTGATCTCTTTTAAAGTAGATAGGTATTGTACATATAGGTATGTAATAATTATAGGTACTTATTTTAATAATTTCATAATATTATAAAAATCAAGAGTCTTTTATTCACAGCATTTTTTCCTAATGATTTATTTGTCAATGTTATGTTTGTAATACTTTGTTTCCAGCTACGGCTTAGTTTGTTTTATAATAATTATAATTATTATTAAAAATTGCTGATTGATTTTAATAAATCATTCAAAAATTAAAACAATGAGTCAGGTAAGTACATAAAATTTGCAATCATTGTATAATTCATAGGGCATTTTATTGATTAATTAAATTTAAATGTTTAATATTAAATAGCATTGTATTTATTTTATTTCAAAAATAATAAAAGAGTAATATAAAACTTTATCGTAATTAATAATTTGTATAAGATTATTTAAGTTAATAATTTGAATATTTTGATAAATTTTCTTATAGGTATATTCGATTATTCTTGAAAAGTTTAGTACGTGAGTATAATGGGTTCATTTACTGTGATTACATTTATTGTGAAACTATTTGAAAACAATCACCAGGCTTTCGAATTCGGTAATTGAATTTTTTTAAGATTATATAATATTTTAATAACTTTTTCAAGAAAATAAGGAATTATAACTTACAATATGTTAGCAAAGAAAGAAAGTAACCTAACCTAACACCAATAATTGATGTTATATTCAGGTCAAAGATTAGAGCTTTTATTAATGGAAATTATTTAAAATTCATTTTGTTACAATAATAAGCTATCCTTGTCTTGACTTACAAAAATAAAACGAAATTTCATTCAAAATTCAAGTACCGAATAAGTTATGTAAAATAAAAACTTTTTTCAGTAGTATGTATGAAATAAATTAACAGCTACTTTTACGCACATCCAGTCAATTATATTGCAAAAAGTATAAAACATAAAGTTAGAATTTATTGAAATATATATCTATTAGCGCTATTGGAAGTGTTCTTTTGATATTGCTAAGTATTATAACATTTTGTATGGGGAAGATTACAGTTAAATTTTTTACAGCTAGAGGGCGCTAAATATTATGAAAATAAAATATTAGGTCCTGTTGCTAGGCAATATTTTGTTACTTAAAAACAATGATTTCTACTAGGAATGAATAACTCACAAAACAAGCGAAAAAATTGTTCCGAACAAAAAATTGTGCCTAGCTATATAGCGCATACTAACATTAATAGTTGGCCTGTTTCTTTTAGTTCTTTAGTAGCGTGACTCGCATATAGATATCTAATCATATTCATTATAGAAGGCTTAATACTAACTGATAACGCCTAATATTCTTAGAAGATAGAACAAGATGTAGGTGTCTATTAATTCTAATTCAGCTTTGAAATTGTGAAACTGGGGTAAAAAATATACGTTGTGTTTCATAAAATTTTTGTTTTTAAAATTCAACGCAGAAATTTCCACTGTTTATTTTTTGCAAGGGAAAATACAGAGCGCCCTCTGTGCTTAAAGTTTCAAACAATCTTCCCCACGGAAAAACAAGTAACTATAAAAGTAAACATCATGCAACTGAAGAGCTCTTACAACCGGCCTCGTAAAAATCACCATTTAAACTTGAGAACACATCACTAAATTCTATATTTTTCTCTACGGCTCCACGATTACCATTAACACTGCCCCTACGTTTTCTCTCATTAAAATTCCGTAAAAATCCATTGAAACTAAAGTCTCTCTCGACATCACAAGCGTCTATTAAGTAAAACAGCAAATGTAAAACCATTTGCGTGAACATTTCGAATAGTAACATTAGTATCGCGAGCGCTTCCGTCGTGTTGCGGCTCGTATTACGTATCACATCACATCCAACTTTATTTTTTATCACGTTACATTGAAGGTTTTGTTGGTGAGCCTGGACTTGGTTCAGTCTTTGAGCCGCGATGGACGCAGCCGTGGGGGGTTCCCGCTAGGTCTGTTTGAGCCAGTGCGCGGGCACCCACTGTGGTTCGCGCTCTAAGCTGTTGATTTCGTTCAGGAGCTGGTGGTAAGCGCGCTGGGTATCGTTATTTATGATGATCATGTCGAATAAGTGGCCCCATCGGAGCTCCATGTCCCTCGCTGTCGCTATAATCTCCTTCAGCTCTTCTTCCTGTCGATTTAAGTAAATTGATTAACATCAAAATCAAAATTTATTTATTTCATGTAGGCTAACTAACTAAACTTAACTTGTAGCTCTTATGACACGTCATAAATCTACCACAGGTTCGGAATGCAGATTCTGCTGAGAAGAGCCAGCAAGAAACTCAGCAGTTGCTCTTTTCAAAAAATTTTTACAATGGTGAACAAAACTATGCTATACACACAGTGTTTCCACAAAGAAGTTTCAAAAATGCACATCTACCACAACTTAACACATGTTAAGATGGGTAGACACAAAGCAGACCCATTCCCTTTGGTGGCATCAGTTCACGAGAACGACGCATGATCCAGCCATTGCTTCTTTCAACCATATTTGAGCTCAACCATTTCTACCTTGGTAACTATACACGGTGACTTTTTTATCGTCTTACAAAAGCAAACCAGTTAATGTACCCAGTGCCTACTATCCATCGATGAAACAATGAAAAAAAAAAATAAAGAACAGTGTAATCTAATGAATAGGTAATATTTAAAAATTAAACGTCACGCCACGTTGCCGTATTTATGTTCGCTATAGGGTGTTTTTAAATAAATCATTTTTTTTTGAAAATATTATTCATTATAGAAATATTTTTTTTTATTCAAATAAACTTTTACAAGTGCTTTTGAGTCGTAGATGAATCTACCACTGGTTCGGAACGCCGTTCCTGCCGAGAAGAGCCAGCAATAAACTCGGCGGTTGCTCTTTTCAAAAAAATTTGAATTGAATGTTCTTTAAGTATATTTTTTTATTGTTTTGTTCAACCCTACCCTAAAGATATTGTATCTTTACTACTTGTTTTCTAATTTCAATCCGTAGATGTAGGATTAGGATAGCCGTTCGAGCGCTGTGTTGGAGGATTTGGTAACTACCCTCACTTGCAGGTAGCAAGAGCCTACCTTAAAAGCCTCCCCGTTCCTGATCTTCTTCTGCCTGAGCTTCTCCAGGCTCGGCGGCGCTACGAACACGGTGTAGGGCTTCAGGTCGGAGTTGCGAAGGATCTTCAGCGACTGCGGGTGGAGGTTCAGGACGCAGATCTTGCCCGAGTTCACGACTTCTCTTATCGCTTCCAGGGAAGTACCTGTGATGTAGGTTTTTGGATTTATAGAGAACATAATTCATTAATCTCATTGTACCTAACTATTATTATATAGTTTGTTTACTTTTCACTAGCGCGCCTTTGCTCAAAACCTATGAGCAAAAGTCAATTTTGCTCAATCAGTGAAAAAAGTGTTTTGAATGAACATTGCGAATTAACATTTCATTAACTCTTACTCACAAAACTTTCGGACATTCCGTATGTTTTTATAATACTAGAGGTTTCGTCTGGGTACAATTTCTGATTTCCTACAAAATTATGAAATTTTCCCGCTGCAAGAGGTCTATTGACAAAAGTACTACCGCTAGTAAAAACCGCAACATTGTAATTCGTGTTGCGATCGCAATTTACATCGCACAGAAACGACTAAAAACCGATTGAATTAGAAAAATAAGCCTATTCGCAGCGTTCTAATTAAAAAAAAAATTACACTGCGTGATAAAACATGTCATTAGGTCACTGGTTCTAGAAGGTTCAACAACAACAAATGAAGAATAAAAATTACGCACCATAATAAGCTTTCTCGTACTCCCCGTGCTCCACAAACTTCCTATTGAGGATGTCGGCCTCAAACTGCGCCCGCGAAATGAAGTGGTAGTCCTGACCGGCCGCCTCGTGGTCCTTCCGCGCTCGAGACGTATCTGACACAGAGGAGAATTCATTGAGGAAACAGCAACTGCCGAGTGTATTACAGTAGTATTGCTTGCTGCATACAATACACTTTATTATTCACAGTAGCTAAAATATGGTGTTTTAGTTAGTTATATAGTTTCATCGATTCTTACAACCCGGGTCGATTGCGACCCATTGGCAAGCTTATCGGGTCGTTTTGACCGTCCACCTTTTATAATTCATACAAATTGCTCATCATCGAAACTCGAAAACGAACAGAAAAAACAAAAGGTTACGACTCAGATCTCTAACGATTACGGCGCTGCTTGCATCGAGAGAGACAAACGTAATTTTACCTACGTATTTAAGCGAGTAGCTACTAATTAGTATGAGTGGGTCAGAAATGGGTCAGAAATGGGTCAGAAATTATCGACTCTTTATGAGATATGACTCAATATTGATTGTGATCGATCAATCGTGATCAGCACAGCTGTAGACAGTATCACTCACGAGGCACGGCCGCGGCGAATCTGGAGCTGTCCTCCATGAGGCGCTGGCGCAGCTCGTGGCGGCCGATGTTGGGCGGCCCGATCAGCACGATGGGCCGCTTGTGCGACGCGCGCGGGTAGTACAGCGCCACCTCCTCGTACGTGAGGATCTCGTCTTGCTCGTAATCTGGAAAGGAAACACATCATATGGTATTAAGAGCCAGTTTCTTCAAAATAAAATGAACCGTAACTGTATTGTTTTAATTTTTAATTTTTTATTGAAGTGTTAACCTACACTTAAAGGAAATAACCTAATAGATTTATAAATACATATCAAAAATTCCGAGGCCGGCGGGGTTCGAACCCACATCTCGCTGGGAATCGCGCCCGAGCGTGTTAGCCGTTACACCACGGCGAACCACACGTCAGCCACGAAATTAGTGATATGTATCTACTTTTTCAATCAGTTTTATAGCAACTGTTAGCGACATCTAGTAGCGACACATTACAGTTGTCGATCTACTACTTGTATTGTTTTAAAGTCACAAATTCAGTGCAACCGATTTTAGTTTAGAGCGTATCCGTAAACGTATAAGAATGCTAACACGAAATTGATCTCTAATTCAATGATGTTATGGTTCAATTTACTTTGAGGCTAATGTCATCGAATATAAATACGATTAACGATAGAGCTAGATGGCGCTGTACGATTCACAGCTATGTCCAAAGCACAAACGCATTACAACAGGCAATTCTACATCGCGAAAGCAAAATAATGAACTCTGAAGACTATATGGAGTCAATATACAGGGTCTATGATGAAATTACAAATGCGACTAATTTCGGAAACGATAGGTTACCTACCGATATTATAATTTTTGAGCACGCAATATATCGTGAAAAACGAACGCCTATATCTAAACGTCTCGCTTTAGGTACGGCACGTCAAAGCGACGGTTTGTAGGTAATATAAACCGTCGGTTTGCAGGCCTACTTACATTAGGCGCGACAAAAAAAAAAGGTCGATAAAACGAAACGACCGATGAAAAATTCTAACGCTTTAGGGGTTCAGAATCATGTATTGAATCCCTGGTTTTAGTTTTCGTCACGGTGTTCCTAACACCCTGTATGCGGTCCCGTACACAGTTTTCGAACGTTTTCCTTGTAATATGAGGGTAGTCACCGTCGGGCGCGGCGGCGGCGTAGAGCGGGTAGCCCGCCTCGCTGGTGGGCTTGCGCGGCTTGCGGCGGCGCGCGCGGCCGGCGCACAGCAGCGTGGCGCCCTTGCGCGCGCGCCGCTCGCCCTCGCCCGCCTCGCCCGCCAGCGACAGCTTCATCGACTCGCGCCTGCGAACCACGGGCCTCCATACAAATATTGTTCACAGGTGAAGCAGGACTATGTACGACTTAGACTGCATCGTCACTTACCATCAGGTGAGATCGCAGACTACCACTATTTTGTCATTGAATTAAAAAAATATACCTGCCAAACTATCACCCAGTTTTCTACTCCATCGTCAGATCTATCAGAACCTCGATCATCATTTATCTAACACCTACTCATTGAGACCATTCCAATGAGCCCAAACACCCTCGATCACGACAGCTTTCAAACTGAGAAAGCCACATCAAAATCGATTCATTAGTTAGGGAGATAGATACACAGATAAATACGTTATAATTACAACACCCCTCTTTTTTTCGTCGGAGCTTAAAAGAAAAGAAGAAGTACACAGTTCGAAGAACTGATGGTCATTTGGGTCCCAATTGAAAATCTGACAGGACTGGAAAAAGATTTGGGTGCTCTCCGAGCTGACACGATAACTTCTTCCTAACTCCGAGCTAGGTCTAGAATTTCTTGATCAAAAAACCCGAAACACTCTTTGGCCTGATCCGGAAACCGAACATAGGAACTCGTCACCTGCAATCGACTACACTAGAGCAACGAGGAAGTTTTTCACTTCAAAATACTAAACAACAGATTACAGACAGATTGAATATAGAAACGGGCTTTTGTTGTGTTAGTGTATTTCCAAAGAGATATCCCTAAGACTTCTAAATTACAACATGGGGTTATTCAAGGGGCAGACCAACAAATTCCTGAAAAACCAGCAACACATTGGTGGTGCCTCCGGTGCTACAAATGTTCATGGGCGGCGGTAATTCCTTAACATCACTTGACCCGCCAGCTCGTTCGCTCGCTAAGAATATATAAAAAAAAGACTCACTGATGTTGGAAGGCCTGGCTCGGAATGAGTCCCGCCAGCGTCTGGTCCTCCTCTCCCTCGCGGAAGGCCTGCCACCAATTGGGGTCCTCTCGGCTGATCACGTGGAGCACGTCACCTTTTTGGAAGCTGATCCCTGTAAAGGACATGAGGTAACTTAATACTAGCATTGACCGGCAGCCAAAGCACAAACGTCCCTATAACGAACATGAGGTCACTTAATGCTGGCATTGACCGGCAGCCTAAGCACGAACGTTATAAGTTATAACTTTCAAATAGTAAAGGTAAAGTTAACGCTAGCATGAAATTTTGTATGAGAATGACAGGAGTGGTCCTGTCATTTTCATACATTGGCGTTAACTTCACCTTTACTATCCAAAAGTTAAATGTTACGCAGAGTGTGGCCCAGTTCCTGAATAGCGTCCTGAGAGCAATTGCTGACAGGATTGATTCTCAGTATAAGAACCACTGTAATATGGATCATATTGGTCTTAGTTTTCCTAAGAAATGGGTTTAAGATTATTTTTTTAGGATTCCGAAAAAAACGGAACCCTTATAGGCTTACTACGTTGTCCATCTGTCTGTCAGTGTTTCAAGACCATTTTTCTCGAAAACGGCTTAAGATACTAATTCGAAATTTATACCGAATATAAAATTCAATGGTCTCTTAAGGACCTGAACATTTCAAGCTTCTAGTTTAACTCAGTGAAAAGTTACAGCTTTCAAAGCGCGGCTGTCTCATTATTAAAACACAATAAGCGACATCTTTCAAAAATCGTTTTTTTTTCCATACCTAACTTAGTTTCATAAATCCAAGATTCAGAACCCTCGATGCGCGAGTCTAACTCGACCGGTTTTTATATAAATAACACACTATATTCCCGTTGGGCGAATTTTTTTTTTGGCACTTGGCTGCGATCACACCTGATGGTAAGTGAAGATGCAGCCTAAGATGGAACGCGCTTGCCTAGAAGATACCTATTCACTCTTGATTTGGAGGTACCCAAATTGTACTTAAAGGGAAAAACTGAAACCGAAAGGGCACTCCAAATTTTAGCGGTGCGTATCAGGAACGAGGAAGCAAAGCGCTTAGTGTGCGTCCTTATTATATTCTTATATTTTAGCCACTCACCCAGCTCCCGGCACGGTATGTAGACGTCGTCCTCGGGGTCGTAGTCGAAGTGCGCGCGCACGTGCAGCACGCGGTGCGCGGGCGGCGCGCGCGGGCGGCCGCGCGGCGCCAGCACCACGCTCAGCGTGCCCGCCAGCCCGCCCAGCACCTGGCACACCTCGTGCACCGACTTGCCGCGCATGCTCACGCCGTTCACCTCCAGCAGCTGCCGCCAATGTGGCCGATTAGAGCTGTACCTCCTTGAGGTGCCGTGGCGATCGTTCGCACCAATACGCAGTAACAGCTTCGCTGCCGGTCTCGCGGCGGCGCGAGACGCGGGAATCAGCTAGTTATTTATATTTTATAAAAGATAACTAAAAACCAATAGTTCGCCAACGAAGTTAGAACGTTCAAGCGCAGTGCAGACACGTTAGCATGTTACTTCGCGCGATGCCAGCGCCGTACTGGCTCATAAAAGTTGGTCGGTAAGCATCTCGCGCCGGCACAAGTCCCGGCACTGATAGAGAAAATTCCTTTCGCAGTGCCGGTCTCGCGCCGGTGCGTGATATTTTTGATTTCTTATTTTTTTACTGTAATTACCTTATATATGCAAATGGTAAATCTTAGATCATAATGTAAAGAGAAGTGTTCACCTCATCGCCTTCGTGCAGCAGCCCCGACTTCTCCGCCGCGCCGCCTCTGACTATCCTACCTATGATGACTGCTTCGCCTTCGTTTCTTACTGTAGCACCTGTACAATACGTTCTTAGTTAATTTAAATTCAGTATTTAAACCAAACTGACCGACGAAATCTATGATTTTGTATTATGAGATGTTATTTTTTTGACATTTTAATCTTTGTAACATAGTTTCGACTTACCAAGTCGTTCATTAGTTTTACGTAAATCTTTAACTCGCAACATAGTGTTGGCTGACCAAGTGGTTCATTAGTTTTACGTAAATCTTTAACTCGCAACATAGTGTCGGCTTACCAAGTGGTTCATTAGTTTTACGTAAATCTTGAATACACGCCATAGTTTCGGCTTACCAAATGGTTCATTAGTTTTACGTAAATCTTTAATACACAACATAGGTTCGGCTTACCAAGTGGTTCATTAGTTTTCTCTATTTTAATAATTTTGATATTCTCGCTGGGGTCGTCGGGCGAGTGCGTCGGATACTTGTCTTCGCCTTTGTAATTGTTGAAGCCAGTCTGGAAATAACGTTTTGAGGCTTAATAAAAATAAATTTTTGAAAATACATAGGACATTTTTAAGAGGATTAAAATTGAACTGGCAAAAACATCTTTTGGACGGTATGGAGAATTTTCAGGTATGCAGCATCCGCACGGTTACATGGTCATTACGAAGGTATGCGGGTACCTTATTTCTCTTCCCTCTCGTAAAGCAGGTGGGGTCCAGCAAGGCGGCCGCCTGGTCGTGCGCCTGTATCAGACTCTCTAGCTCCAGCCCGCCCAGTATGGACAGCAGTTCGGCCGCGAGCGCCGCTGTTTCACCTCCCGCCGCCGTATGCGATCCTAGTACATCTATACACTGGAATCAATAAAAAAATATAAATAAAATAGTTGTTATGTTTAGTTGTTATATAATATAGTTTAAGTTAGTATACATAAATACACACATAATTATAGAAGACCGTATTGTATTGGTTTTGTCATATTCATAATCTTCTTTCTGTTTTGTGTCTACAACTTCGATGAAGTCTTGGAAAAGGAAAAGCACTGCCTTAAAGCAGATACTTATTAGGGAGTGGGCAGATGGCAACTTTTAGCGGCTGCGATCGGCTTTTTTATGGCTTTTTGGGACTTTTTGGGGCCAAATCGTATATAGTTACCAAGCTATGAGCAAATTTTTTTTAAATCGTACCTACATTATGTCTATACAATATTGTAATAACCCTGATGAAACTTATTATTTAATGTTTATCACTGCTGCAATGCGGCACAATTTGCATGGCAATTGTCTAGCCTTATGCTGGCCATACACGATCAAGTTTAACGTCAAGTATACTGGATGCTGCTTCAAGTCCGCTGCAAACTTGAAGTGGCATCCAGTAAACTTGATCGTGTGTGACCAGCATTAGATTCCACATCAATTATAGTTCTTGCAATTCACGAGGGCGCGTGAGCTTTACTTGTGGTTACGTCGTGTACATGCACATTGCGTAAGTGTGCGTGCCTGTGAAGAGGCTAGGTGGGGGAGCGGTCAGGCGCGAGCAAGTTCTCGCTCACACTTAGCAGATACGATACGCACACAACCATGAGCCATGTGCCCTCGTGAGTTGAAAGAACTATATGTAGGTACTATGAAGTAAGCTTGCGTAACAGCTTGTACTTACATCTTTTAATCGATCAGTAGCCCTATGTGTGTGCGGAGGCGACAGGCCCGGCCTCTTATGCGTGGTGGCTGTGAGGACAGCCGACCTCGTCGCCAGCGCGGTGCGCAGCGCGGGACACAGCAGCACGCTGGCTGTGCCGCCCACTCGAGCCGCTAAAGCGCTTTCACCGTTCGACGCAAGCGCCTTCTGTACCCTTGATAGCGCTGCACATACTTCTTGGTAATCTGGAATAGAAAGAGGAAAATGAAGAGTAGGTATTCACGCCCCGACCTTTTTGCGTCGGGGGTTAGAAAGAAAACTATTTTGTAGAATATTCACCGCAGGTTGGCCTACATGAAATAAATAATTTTGAATTTCAAACGGAAAGGCTTTGGATATACAATCCCAATCAGTTTTCAATCAACAAAACGCGTGATTTTCTCGTTCGACGGATGCTCAACAAATTGTTTAATCGATTAAATACTTGCCAATTATCCGTTATCGACCTTCATTTAACTTCGTGCACACTGAATGTAATATGTGATACCGATGTGAGTAACTCCTAGCTTATGTGATTAGTCGATCGAGTTATTGCTAGGTGGAGTGGAACTAACTCGCCATCGTACACCCGCCTCGAGCCTGGACTCGTGAATAATTGGGTTATGTCAGAGCCTTACTTCAACTTCGCGAACTAGTCGAGTAAAGTTTAGTGTAAGCCGATCTCCTACAGTAATGTTGAGCGCACGCCGTGGTCTTATTTAGTGCGAGTATAAATAATAATCATTAGAGAATTATACAAGGCAAATCGAACCCGATTATACGATTTTAACGTGACTTTTACAAGCCTGTAAAAGTCACGTTAAAATTGGTTAAGCAAGAAGTGGCTTTAGTAGTCCCAGTAAATAGATGGGCAAAAAAGCACTATGTTGTGTTGTGGCTATGCTGTCGTTCAAATAATTCCATGACCTTTATAAAAGGCAGTTTAACAACGTTTTTTTATTAAGGCAATTTGTAGGGTTGGAGGAAACCAAATCTGGGAGACTTCACTCGACTTCACTCGCATACATAAAGAGGACAGGAGAGAATCGTGTTGTGGAAAGAATATATCTGAATTCTGAGTCGTCCAGTAAGAAAACATCCTCTTAGAAGCTTTAAGCGCCTTCTGTAGGATGCATCAAGCTTGGAAAGACCTGCAAGCCTTTGGCAGAGCGATTGATTGATTGCATGAATGGCAATATCCAGTTTCATTGGCCAAGATTCCCTGTAGGTTACAGACTCCGTGATATAAGTATTGTAACAGGATACCAATATCTCCTTTGGATCAAAGAGCCAGGAAGATTTTTTTATAATGCGAATTTTGATCTGAAAACGCCAGCTCACGATATTCGTGAATTAGGGATGATAAGTGTTTTTAGCAAAGTAAGTAGGACAGTAACTCACCAACAAGCGCGTAAAGTTGTGAAGCCTCATCGCTGGCGTCTTCCTCGTAAGCATCGTTGACGAAGGCGGTGCTGGATGGCTCGTTGGCCAGCACTTGGAGCTTGGAGGAGTTGCGGAGGGAGTTCCTGAGGAACTCATTCTGAGCTGCAATGCGTTCCTCCGCTTCTTTTCTCTGACGGAGTTGCTCCTGGGAAAAAGGAGATATATCATGTTAGTTCATTATGTTTGATATTACCAAATAATGTTGTCTGTAAAGTACCTGGCTAGTAGGAGGTATAATACCTCTATTATACGATATACTCGCTATTATTTGGATAAATTCAACTTTAGAACCAGAGCTCTGTTATGGCTTTCGTAAATCATCAAAAATTTATTCTGTTCAAGAATGGCTAAAAGTAAATTAATATCTATAATTATATAAAAAGGCTTGTCCTGACTGACTGACTGACTGACTGACTGACTGACTGACTGACGATCAACGCACAGCCTAAACCACTGAAGTTAGAAACTTGAAATTTTGACAGTAGGTTCCTTTTATGACGTAGGCGAGCACTAAGAAAGGATTTTTCGAAATTCGCCCCCCAAGGGGGTAAAAAGGGGGGTTAAAGTTTGTATGAAACTCCGTCATTTTTCGAGTTATACTCATGAAATTCGGTATTTAGGCTTTAAATTGAAAACAAAAAAGTACGTGTTTCACAGTTTTTAAAAATTCTACCCCCTAAGGGGTTAAATAGGGGTTGAATGTTTGTATAATAGTCCTTCGTTCTTCAAGTTATTTTTCAAGTTACGTTTATGAAACTTGATATTTTGGCTCTTGATTAAAAATAAAGAATTACGTATTTTACATTTTTTTTAAATTCTCCCCCCAAGGGGGTAAAAAGGGGGATTAAAGTTTGTATGAAACTCCGTCATTTTTCAAGCTATACCCATAAAATTCGGTACTTAGGCTTTAAATTGAAAACAAAAAAGTAAGTGTTTCACACTTTTAAAAAATTCTACCCCCTAAGGGGTTAAATAGGGGTTGAATGTTTGTATGATAGTCCTTCGTTCTTCAAGTTATGTTTATGAAACTTGATATTTTGGCTCTTGATCAAAAATAAAGAATTACGTATTTTACATATTTCGAAAATTCTCCCCCCAAGGGGGTAAAAAGGGGGGTTAAAGTTTGTATGAAACTCCGTTATTTTTCAAGCTATACCCATAAAATTCGGTACTTAGGCTTTAAATTGAAAACAAAAAAGTAGGTGTTTCACAGTTTTTAAAAATTCTACCCCCTAAGGGATTAAATAGGGGTTGAATGTTTGTATGATAGTCCTTCGTTCTTCAAGTTATTTTTCAAGTTATGTTTATGAAACTTGATATTTTGGCTCTTGATCAAAAATAAAGAATTACGTATTTTACATTTTTTGAAAATTCTCTCCCCAAGGGGGTAAAAAGGGGAGTTTCAATATTCATAGTTAAGACAGGACAACGTCTGTCGGGTCCGCTAGTTTTTTTATAAAGTATAATTATGTTGACACTATATAAACAACATAACGACATACCTACTTAAAACCTAAATTTAATTCTATTTTTTGAATAAGGCCCCCTCCTCGCATCGCCATTACCAGCGCGCGCCCTCTCACGCATTCGTTAAAATTAGTTCAATTGTGGATCCCACTAGGTGGACCGACGACATCAAACGAGTCGCAGGGAGCCGCTGGATTCAGGCGGCGCAAGACCGAGATCTGTGGAGGGCCATGCAAGAGTCCTATGTCCAGCAGTGGACGTCTATAAATTGAAAAAAAGAAGAAGTTCAATTGTAGCGTCCGCTAGAAACCTTCGGCTTTGCTGAAGGTGGTATTTTTGGCCGAAGGAGGCCGACGGCCGAATGTGTCTGAATCTGAAGCCAAGGGTTCGGTTGGATACTAGTTATTAGGCTTGCCACACCCGGGAACAAATAGAGTGGCGATCAATTCTCAATAGCATTTCGCAAATTAAGCGCGGGCCATAGACATTTTGACGTCGCCGCTTAATTTCAAACGCCCGAGGGATAAATGGCTTTGTGTATTGAACGTTCATTAGCTGCAATGAGTTGAAAAGGTCCTTTGAAATGTTAATGAGTTTAATTTAAAGACACTTGTATAAAAAAATATTTACAAGTAGGTACATAAATTTTTGCTGCTACGAAGTGCTACAAGTATAAATGTATATTTTCTTATAACTATAGTTTAATTTTTTATTGGCTAGCGCTTGACAATTATAGAAGGCTAGTTAGAATATACCTATCCACACTTGTTTTGAAGTTACTCAAGTTATATCTACCTATAATATTCTACTAGGGATGATTTATGTACTCACAAAACAAGCGAAAAAATTGTTCCGATCGCCGAAGAGTATAATAGAGTTCACTTCTTCACTGTTAAATGACATGACATTCAAGATGGCGTCCGCCGCGAAAACAAGTAAAAAGTTTGCTCTGTCCAAAATAATTATGTAATTGTGTTTATTTTGTTAATATCAGTGTTCAAAGAGTTAATTGTGCATTATAAAACTGTGTGGAAGTGAGTCTTATAATAAACTCTTTGTTCTTAATGGTTTAACTACTAAATTCACCAAAAATTAGTTTTAAATAAACTTGATTTACTATTACAATACTATTACGTTCCTGACCTGCGCAATCCATGGCACGAGGACTCGCGACCCTCGCGACCGCTACGCATACATACACAGTACGTCTTCGATTTACTAATATAACAACTTAGCAGCGCTTGCATCGCTTTACGACGCTTCACCGTCAAGTGAGGAATTATTTAAGACATTTTTTATTTCTTTAATTTTATTTATTTATTTTTTTTTTTGTCTGTGTGCATGTAAGATTATTGTTGCATGATGTCGAATGCATTTGGTGTTTGTGCTGGGTGTCGGAATAAAATTACTAATAAAAACTATATGAACTGTGCTTTCTGTAAACTTCGTTATGACATTAATTGCGCTAATGTGACTGAAAAACGTTTTCATCAGATCAGCAATGAAAATAAAAATAATTGGAAGTGCTTAACTTGTCAAACGAAACAACCTAAAATTAATACCAAGAAAACTCCGCAACGCTCAGGTGACCAACCTGGAAATGTTATAATCGACTCTCCGAGTTGTGGCATTATAATTGATTCACCGACTAAAACAGCTGATAACATAACCCGCCGGAAAAAAACCATGATCTCTAGCGCAGATGAACAATTAAACTCAAGCACTGCCTCCTTTACTAAGGATGACGTAAGAGCAATATTTAGAGAGGAATTTAGTTTTATGAAATCTGCATTAGTAGCAGAGCTGCAACAGACCCTGAAACAAATGGTTAAGACTGAACTACAATCTATGAAAAAGGAGTTAGGTTCTTTGGAAAGCAGCGTTATTTTTTTGAACGAGAATTACGAAACCACTAAAACTGAAATTGCCACATATCGAGATTCACTTAGTGAACTTAAAAATGAAAATATTAAGTTGATTAATACCGTTCAGGATTTAACAACAAGGTTACATGTCATGGAGCAACATAACAGATCTAGCAACCTCGAGATCCAATGTGTACCTGAACGCAAGAATGAGAACTTGATCACAATAATAACTCAATTATCAAAAGTTGTATCATGTGACTTAAAACCGAACGACATTCACCATTGCACGCGTGTAGCCAAAACAAATAAAGATGATAATAGGCCACGATCCATAGTAGTACAACTTGCGTGCCCTAGACTTCGAGATACATTTCTGGCTAACACTATCAAATTCAATAAAACGAACCCTAATGATAAAATTAATACTAGCCATATAGGATTGGGAGGTAATAAGTCACCAATTTATATCGCAGAACACTTGTCTCCTACCAATAAAAAACTGCATGCGGCTGCCCGATTAGCTTCTAAAGAAAAAGGATATAAATTTGTTTGGATTAAGCAGGGAAGAGTATTTATGCGAAAGGCGGAAAACACAGATTATATTTATATTAAAAATCTAGATACATTGGACAATCTTCAATAGTGTATTTACGGACATTTTACTGTTTGTTCTATTTCAGTGTTATTTTTTACGTTTACCGTTTTAAAATTCAGCGGAATAAATATATATTACCAGAATGTAAGAGGTCTTAGGACCAAAACTCATGATTTTTTATGTAGTGTTACAAGTTCTAATTATGACATTGTGATACTGACAGAAACCTGGCTAAATAAAAATATTAATGATGCCGAACTTTTTGACAATCGATATACAGTTTACAGAAGGGATCGTGAAAGTTCAGGCTTCCATGCAAATAAAGAAGGAGGAGGGGTACTAATAGCTGTCTCAAACAAATTAAACTCATTTCGTTTGACTGCTATGGAAAGCCTTTGCGAAGATCTTTACGTCAAAGTAGAAATATCTAACAGAACTTTTGTAACTTTTTGCGCTATTTATCTTCCCCCTCCACATAAACGCAATATACTAGAGCACTTTCTAGACAATTTTAGCAAGGTTTCTGATAGTTTGGATAGTGTATGTCTTGTAGGTGATTTCAATATGAGCTGTATTGGATGGAATAATAATAACACAGACTATTACTCACCTACAACTCTCAACAACTCTCCGTTTGGTCAGCTACTTATTGATTTTATAGCGCTAAATAATCTTAATCAATACAACAATGTATCTAACAATAAAAATAAAGTCTTAGATTTAGTTTTAACTAATATAACGAACACTAAAGTCGAAGCAGCCTCAAATGAATTTGTAAACATTGATCCTTTGCACTTACCTATAGATATAGCGTTAACTTTTGAAATTAAGAAATCATTAAAGGTTAATGATGATGTAATGAAACATAATTTTTATAAAGCAGATTATGATGTTATTATCTCAGAATTAGATACAGTAAATTGGATAGACGAATTTAATCAATGCGATACAATAGACGAAATAGTTAATATTTTTCTTAAAATATTAAATGACATTATAAATAAATACGTTCCTAAAACAAAAGTTAACAAAGGTAAATATCCACCATGGTTTAGCACTTCCTTAATTAAAATTATAAAGGAAAAAAATAAAATTCTACACAAATACAGAATCTTCAAAAATCCATTAGATGAAATATCCCTACGAATCCTTAGTAAGAGGTGCAAAACATTAACCAACAGCTGTTACTACAGTTACATTAACAAAATTGAAGAAAATATTGGCAACAACCCCAAATATTTTTGGGCCTACCTCAACAACAAACGCACCAAGACAATTCAGTTTCCCCAAATAATGTCCCTAAACGACACAATAGCCTCCGATGGATCAAGCATATGCAATTTATTCGCATCATTTTTCTCTTCTACCTTCACTAATTCTACATCTACCAACTTTCATACATTTGATGTAGCTCACACAAATATTTTATCGAATATTCATATTACACAGTACACTGTTTTTAAGCATCTGAAAAAGCTCGACGTTAGTAAAGGTCCAGGACCTGATGGAATTTCACCATATTTCATTTCTAAGTGTTCATCTTCGCTAAGTCTACCGTTGTTTCTTATAATTAACAAATCCTTATCCAGTGGTATCTTTCCTACGGTTTGGAAAACCGCTTTAGTAGTACCTATACACAAAAGTGGCAACAAAGAAGAAATAAATAACTACAGACCAATTTCTATATTGTCGGCTTTTGCCAAAATATTCGAGGCTATAATTTTTCCAATTTTAAAACATCACACCAAACATATTTTTACTAATGAACAACATGGCTTTATTAACTCTCGTTCCACAAGTACTAATCTAGTCACTTACCATAATGAACTAGTGAATGCTGTAGATTCTGGTATTCAAGTTGATGCTATATACATGGATTTTGCTAAAGCATTTGACAAAGTTTGTCATGAGGTACTCGTCAAAAAACTTGCGCTTTACGGAATAAGTGGCTCTATCTTGGAATGGTTTAGGTCATATTTACATAATAGATCTCAATATGTAGTGGTAAAAGGATTTAATTCTGATAGGTACACAGCAACTTCTGGAGTTCCACAGGGATCGCATCTTGGTCCCTGGTTGTTTAATTTATTTATTAATGATATTGTAACTTGTATTAAACATAGTAACGCCTATCTTTTTGCAGATGACCTAAAATTGGCTAAAACCATTAAAAACATTACAGATACTAAATTACTCCAAGATGACCTAAATGCTATTTCGGATTGGTGTAATATCAATAATATGTCACTAAATGCAAAAAAATGTAATTTTATAGTATGTAGGCACACGCTTAAGGCGCGCATCACCAGGCATCAGAAGTGAAACGGAACTAAACTAAACTAACAGCCTTAGGACCATGACCGAGCATTATTCTCCATATCCGTATCTCATAAGAGTGATAACACACCTCGCCGAGCAACTAATAAAAGGAATCACAAACTATCTCAGAACAGATAATTATTCTCAGCAACCACCTTGTTCCAATAAAACATCTACTCGCACTAGGTTACATTGTAATCATTACATAACTAACATGGAACCCAACGTTTCCATGTCCTAGACAAACCCGGCTAACTAGCTTAGCCTAGGTACGGCCTCCACCAACCCCTTCTAGCCGTCTCATCGCACACCATGATAGAAGACCCTAGCCATCGTCTATGCTAACCACTTAAGGCCACGAATGGGCAACAACAGTTCCTGAACTAAATCAGAATAACCGGAACACTATAATCATCATCAGCAGCATCAGTATCAACGTCATCACACAACGTCGTCATCATAATCATCATCACTCAACATCATCATCATCCACATCGTCGTCATCATTTATGCGTCCACTGTTGGACATAAGCCTCTTTCTAAGTAACGCCAATATTTCCTATATTCAGCCTTTCGCATCCCATCGATACCAATCAACTAACAACACCATTATAAAGTTACTGCGCAGTTAGCCTGCCAACCAAACCAACCACCATGATCACCAAACAATCCAGCTATGATCGAACTATAACAATTGCGTAGTCATCCTTCACTAGCATCATCGCAATAAATCACTAATCTTACTCAACAAATCCTAGATCCCACTAAACCATTATTAAACAACTTCGCAATAAGCTAACCAACAGAACGAACCGCCATAATTATTATCAGAACACCACTGCTGGCCAGCGGACCTCAGATCAGACTAATACACAAGCTTCGATTCAGAGCCAACACGGTACACGGTACATTTTACAACGAAGGCTGCAGCCTTCGTTGTAAAACCTCTTTTCAAACACTATAGGGATTTCCCAGTAACACAATATGTAAGTAACGCATTGGAACAAACTCACCAGATAACTGTCACTCGACAACACTTCCAACTATCACTCAATCGTCGCACTACCCTAGTAACCTTAAACTGAACACACTCAGTCCACACTGACTGACCACTAATACAACTCTCTACCGAATCAGAATCAGAATAAGAATAATCCGATACACGATGTACGCTTCCTTTTTATGGACCGAACTACGTAACACTTAACGAACCATGATACCAAAGTTACCAAACCACCGACACTAAACTTTGTAGGTTTACCGTCCAAACGTTATAAGTTTACCGTCACTAAACGCTATAAGACTAGCGTCACTAGATGGCGCTTTAAATAATCGTCAATTTAATCTTAATCTCCTACACGGCCTGACTGACATTCGGCCGTCCTCGGACGTCTCTGATTGTAATGCTGTAGCAGATAATCATTGAACTAGTAACAGCATCTTGTTGAACAACCCGCTCGTCCAACCTGACTAACTGTTAACTGTCATTGAACAAAGAATGATAAATCATGATAACACCGATCAGAAATAATTTCAGCAATCATCAGGTTACACATTCGCGGTCTACTCACAGCTCTAGCAAACACATTGCTAACCACTTCCCCATGAGAAGCCAGAGTCTACTCTCGACTCTATGATCATCGCTACAAGGCAAGATCCGACTATACTACCCAGAACTACCGCCTACTGCTTACTCACGGACTACTCAAAGAGCAGACGCCGATTCCTACCGGGCTACTGCTACATATTCTGGTACAGTCTGCAACCTAACGAATCGAGAACCTATGCATTCGATTAACTAGATGCTACTTTATCATCTATCTCAACTTGATCTACAAATCTCAATAGTACATGGTCCTCAGGCATCTTCCTAATACGATCTTAATTTAAGTTTCCAACCCTTTAAACGGACCTTCAAACTTTGAATCTAACTTCTAACAGAAAATTTCACTATCGCAACGTTAGTTTTATCAAATCGCGTTTTATCATATTTTGCACACTTCTGGATACTTTCGAACTTGGCTTCTAAACTAAGAGAGCTTGACTTGCGAATGAAGAACAGCTAACCTAATAACATTTGCTTCTAACGTCTCTTTTACGCGGCTATGGATAGCACTACTCTCACACGCTGACATTCTAAAAGATCGCAATTGTGCAGTACTAACCCAATTTTAAACTCAGCCGTGTTTATACGCGTCGTAGGCAAACCGGTAATAAAGAACTTGAAAAACTGATTTAACAATTCTAAAAGCTTACACTTGTCTGTGTCTATCACATCCGTAACAAACGCGGTTAAATTAAATTGTCACAAATTTTCATCGCTTACCAAATTTACACAAAGAACTATATTCAGTTAAAATTAAAACTCAGTTACCATGTGTGCAGAAAAAAAACTATAAACCTAACAAAAATTCTGTATGCTACAACTGTTTAACAAACTTTATCTTTCAATACTAAAAAAACCACTAAATCTTATTACAAAAAAAAACTTCTTTTTAAAAATCAAAAACCTCTAATTTACTTTGACTCAAGATCTTAATTGCAACGTCTATCCCGTCACAAAATATTTAGTGGCAACCTTCATTTAGTAACCAATACAGTTAACCTCTATCCGGTTACTAGAATCGATAACTTTACTTAAAATTTGCAATTTACTATCAACACTTGAATATCCAATACCAGTAATATTAACGATTTTCTTATAACGTACCAATGTAAAAGTAATAAAATGGTAGCAGCAATGAAATAAGTTTCGGTTGTCAACTTAAAATTAGGCTTTACTCTTCTCTTAATGAACACTCGCTATGGACATCACCGCAATATCCTATAGTTAGGATCACTAAGCTCTATAATGGCCACTTCTACTACTAATAGTCAACGCAATACATCTAGTCTGAGCATGTTGCTCACAACCAAGCCACATGGACCTACTCCGTAAGGTTACAGTCTCACTTTAATCTCATCTGAACTCAACATTAATCTCAACTTCATTAACCAAAAGTCACAACTGAAGATCATTGAACTAAATAAGAAACAAGGGTCTCTCAAAGAATCATTGCACTGACATCAATCAATCAAAATTGTAACGTTAATAACTTCACAAACGTTGTAATAGCTGTACCTTCTCAATTCTTTTAGGCGTATCTACATACTGAATTACACACACGCTATCAATGAATAAACGAAAGAGTGTGTCCTTTCGACCACGCATGGACCGGACGACACTCTTCTTCCAGCTGTACAACAAGCAACGCTCTCTAGCCTCGACCAGTATGTCCTCTCAACCAACCCAAAGGGTCTGGCCCGGCACGATACTGTCAGTTCCACATGTCTTATACATTAGTAGCCAGCTCCACCAGTATGTCCTTTCAACCAACCCAAAGGGTCTGGCCCGGTACGATACTGTGAGTGCCACACGTCTCACACATTAGTAGCCAGCTTCAAGCAGTATGTCCTTTCAACCAACCCAACGGGTCTGGCCCGGTATGATACTGTGAGTGCCACACGTCTCACACATTAGTAGCCAGCTTCAAGCAGTATGTCCTTTCAACCAACCCAACGGGTCTGGCCCGGTACGATACTGTGAGTGCCACACGTCTCACACCTAGCCTGGACCGGATGGGTGTGTCCTTTCAACCAGCCGCTCGGGCATGGCCCGGACGACACTATCCTTTCGACCAGCGAACACTTAAAATTGGACGAGATGAATGTGTCCTCTCAACCAGCCGCTTGCAGCTGCATGGCCCGGTACGACATCATCCCTCCAATTACCCTCTTAACCCTTCTAAGCGCATGTACACACTGAATCGCCATGGCATCGGTCATCCTTACAGGATCGATCCGATCCATGCATCCAGATGTGCATTCGCTACACATCACTGTACATCCACACACGGGATCACACAACACCTGGTTTCCACAAAACCACAAGAATGAAAGCTATTCGATCGCACAGGATCACACATTTTCCCATTTACCTTAACTCTACTCAATAATCCACAATGATTCTTTGTTAACCTTCTCGCAAAACCTTTTTCTAGTTATCAAAACTAATGTGGGCATGAAGCTACATCTGTGGGCATGATATTACAATCCCACTCACGTGGACATAAAATAACATCATGTGGGTACGAAAGTAAATTTTGTGGGCTTTGGGCTAAATCTCATTCATGTGGGCAAATAATCCTATCCTGTGGGCATTTGGGCTACATCCCATTCACGTGGGCAAATAATCCTATCCTGTGGGCATTTGGGCTACATCCCATTCACGTGGGCAAATAATCCTATCCTGTGGGCATTTGGGCTACATCCCATTCACGTGGGCAAATAATCCTATCCTGTGGGCATTTGGGTTTCATCCCACTTCTGATGTAGGCACACGCTTAAGGCGCGCATCACCAGGCATCAGAAGTGAAACGGAACTAAACTAAACTAACAGCCTTAGGACCATGACCGAGCATTATTCTCCATATCCGTATCTCATAAGAGTGATAACACACCTCGCCGAGCAACTAATAAAAGGAATCACAAACTATCTCAGAACAGATAATTATTCTCAGCAACCACCTTGTTCCAATAAAACATCTACTCGCACTAGGTTACATTGTAATCATTACATAACTAACATGGAACCCAACGTTTCCATGTCCTAGACAAACCCGGCTAACTAGCTTAGCCTAGGTACGGCCTCCACCAACCCCTTCTAGCCGTCTCATCGCACACCATGATAGAAGACCCTAGCCATCGTCTATGCTAACCACTTAAGGCCACGAATGGGCAACAACAGTTCCTGAACTAAATCAGAATAACCGGAACACTATAATCATCATCAGCAGCATCAGTATCAACGTCATCACACAACGTCGTCATCATAATCATCATCACTCAACATCATCATCATCCACATCGTCGTCATCATTTATGCGTCCACTGTTGGACATAAGCCTCTTTCTAAGTAACGCCAATATTTCCTATATTCAGCCTTTCGCATCCCATCGATACCAATCAACTAACAACACCATTATAAAGTTACTGCGCAGTTAGCCTGCCAACCAAACCAACCACCATGATCACCAAACAATCCAGCTATGATCGAACTATAACAATTGCGTAGTCATCCTTCACTAGCATCATCGCAATAAATCACTAATCTTACTCAACAAATCCTAGATCCCACTAAACCATTATTAAACAACTTCGCAATAAGCTAACCAACAGAACGAACCGCCATAATTATTATCAGAACACCACTGCTGGCCAGCGGACCTCAGATCAGACTAATACACAAGCTTCGATTCAGAGCCAACACGGTACACGGTACATTTTACAACGAAGGCTGCAGCCTTCGTTGTAAAACCTCTTTTCAAACACTATAGGGATTTCCCAGTAACACAATATGTAAGTAACGCATTGGAACAAACTCACCAGATAACTGTCACTCGACAACACTTCCAACTATCACTCAATCGTCGCACTACCCTAGTAACCTTAAACTGAACACACTCAGTCCACACTGACTGACCACTAATACAACTCTCTACCGAATCAGAATCAGAATAAGAATAATCCGATACACGATGTACGCTTCCTTTTTATGGACCGAACTACGTAACACTTAACGAACCATGATACCAAAGTTACCAAACCACCGACACTAAACTTTGTAGGTTTACCGTCCAAACGTTATAAGTTTACCGTCACTAAACGCTATAAGACTAGCGTCACTAGATGGCGCTTTAAATAATCGTCAATTTAATCTTAATCTCCTACAAGTATTTACCCGGAATCATAATATTTTCCAATCTCAATATCATATCAATGGTTCAATAGTTAATAAAGTATCGGAATTGAAAGATCTAGGTGTTATTTTTGATAGCAAACTCACATTCATTCCACAAATTGAGAACGCAGTCACCAAAGCCTCAAAAATGTTGGGATTTCTTATTCGAAATAGTAAGGTGTTCCATCCAACAACAAAAATAAAAATATACAATACTTACGTTAGAAGTATCCTCGAATATTGTAGTGTAGTATGGTCTCCTAACTATAATACTCATCAATTGCGAATAGAACGCGTCCAAAAAAGGCTCCTGAGACACCTAGCATATTCTTGCAAAATACACAAACAGCTTCCTACCTATTCTGATAAACTTAAATATTTTAAAATGACCAGCCTAATCACTCGCAGAAAATATCTAGACATGATATTTTTATATAAAATTTTAAGAAATAAAATAGACTGCCCACCACTATTACAAAGCATCAACCTAAGAGTCCCAATAAGAAATCCCAGAAAAGCAACCGGCCCATTCCACCTACCCATAGCTAGAACAAATTTAAAACAATTTTCTACAATATCCAGATTATCCAAAACATACAATTCTATCAGTACAGAAATAGACATATTTAGAGATACATTACCGAAGTTCAAAAAACAAGCCCTAAGACTTTTATAATACGAGATAGATGACCTACATCTAACCTTGAATTGTAATTTAGTTCCCTAGTTAGCTTAAGTTTCATATATATTTTTTTTTTAATGTTTTGTTTTGACAGTGTAAACTTTTAATTTCTTGTGCTTTTTTGTATTACGCTTTCTTTATTGTTTATTATTATTTTTTGGCAAATGTTGTGGCACCGTCAATAGTTGTGCATTTTAATTAAGTTTCTGTGTAATTTTTTAAGTACTTTAAGAAATGTAACAATTTTGGTTGTCCAAATAAATAAATAAATAAATAAATAAATAAATAAATAAATGACAAATTACGACAAATATCTGCCATTACGCGCTTCATTTACCGTACGCTTGTAACATATCCACCTCTTTTTATACATATACTATATCATAGGTGACTACGTCATAAAAGGAACCCACTGTCAAACTTCATGCTTCCAAGTTTGTGTGGCTGTGCGGTGATAGATCAGTCAATTGTCAGTCAAGACATAATTGTTATAAATGCTACGAGTACGTACCACGGTAATTATTTTAGTTGGGATTGTCGATATTTCGATCCAATTGCATGGACCGTGGTCACGACGAGACTGCGGTGTTGCGAGACGTCAAGTTGAAGCTGTCATGGGTAGAATCTATCTACCCGCCTTCTTGATCTTTTCGGAGGAACGTCATTTAAAGCAAAAAATGAAAATGAAATGGAATTATGCAAACCAGAGAAGCGTCGTACAGCACCTTTAAAAAGTGACGTTGTTAGTGTTTTTTGCCGAACTTTAAATGACGTTCCTCCGAAAAGATCAAGAAGGCGGGTAGATAGATTCTACCCATGACAGCTTCAACTTGACGTCTCGCAACACCGCAGTCTCGTCGTGACCACGGTCCATGCAATTGGATCGAAATATCGACAATCCCAACTATAATAATTACCGTGGTACGTACTCGTAGCATTTATAACAATTATGTCAGTAAACCACGAATTAAGTCTAAAATCTTTTGTCAGTCAAGACTCTGGTATATAGTGTATTATCTATGGTCAAGACGTTGGTTATATACCCAAAGGTCAGGACAAGTATTTTTATAAGTATGGATAGAAAAGGGTCACCATGGAACGATCCAGAGAAAAAGTTAGTGATTTTTAGGATTTTGTTTTTATGTAAAATTTTGTTTATATAATGTGTGGTGTCTTTAGGTATATTAGTCTGTGTCCATTAGCAACACATGCTACTCAAACAACTGCTGTTCGACCTTGCGTTGTTAGCAGATTCGCGCTAACTAAAGTGGTTTACATGATGTCATATTTTGTCATGATTTTCTGTCCGCCGATTTCTCCGGGATTTCTGGACCGATTCGCGTGATATATTTTTTTAATCGACAGAGGAAGCTTGTTTATTTTCTCTTCGTAACTGAGTAACCAATGAATGAAATGAAGGTTTTCCTACACAATTCAACTTCTAGGCTATTTATGACAAATGACATTAGACGTAGGTACCTAATGTGTCTACTAGTGGTAGGTACGTGACTGGTAGCTAGCTACTTTTAAATATCCATTTGGTTTGTCAGTTTTGAGGTTAATAGATGAAGCAATCAAATACCTACGCTATTTATATACATACTTGTATAAGTAACTTTTGTTGTAAATAAAATGGTATAGACTAGCGCTTGGCTGTGGATCGCACCTGATAGTAAGTGAAAATGCAGCCTAAGATAGCGCACGCTTGCCTAGAAGATGCCTATTCACTCTTGATTTAAAGGTAGGTTGTAAAGGTACGTAAGGTAAAGTGATAGTTAGGGGTATATTTGATTGTTTCTTGGACACTTATAAAAGAGAAAATTTCATAACAATTCAATAATTTTAATAACAAAATATAGGAACTATTATCTAGGCAAATAATTATTACGTGAGTTTAAGTTCGGGTTTCGGTTACCAGCAATTAGATGTAAATAGAACCCTCTTCATAGTAGTTGCTTAGCCCGACCCACCGAGGCTACCTATCATAATATTATAGTTGTAGAGAAAGTTTGTGATTACCTACAAATGTATTACATATCAATTTTGGTTTAAAATTAACGCCCGTCTTCGCCAACCACATCTAAAGCATCTCCTAAATAAGAGACTTTTCACGTAGGTAGCCCCTAAATACAAACTCCTACCCAATGTCATTTTTCAACTTTATGTGTTCCCGAAAACACGACTGAACATCGTCACCTAACTTAGCTTTATTTTTTTTTAATAAATATCGCTTAGGTAGCCCGTAAAAGTTAGGGAACGTTGGTAAGATGTGCATAAGAATTTTTTGTTTGATACCCATGCAGTCATCTCTGATAAGTGAATTGAACCCATCAAAAATCTAAATCAGTTCAAACCTTTCCAAAATGGTTCCCGACTGTTTAATTAGGACTTGTTTTTTCCCTTTCAGTTTTTATTTAAAATATTTACGCAGTCGTGTTTTTGATTTTTTTAATTTAATATTTTTATAAATATTTAGACTAGCTTTTGCCCGCATCTTCGCTCACGTTAATTTCGATTTTTCGAACCCCTATTTTACCCCCTTAGGCGTTGTATTTACCAAAATCCTTTTTTAGCGAATGCCTACATCATAATAGCTATCTGTAGGACAAATTTCAGCCTGGTCCATCCAGTGGTTTGAACTGTAGGTACGTTGATAGATCAAACATCTCCTTTTATATATTTAGATTATTATTTCTTAATTGGCTCTGGTCTGGTCTGGTGGGAGGCTTTGGCCGTGGCTAGTTACCACCCTACCGTCAAAGACGTGCCGCCAAGCGATTTAGCGTTCCGGCACGATGGCGTGTAGAACCGACTAGGGGTATGGGTTGAATGTACACTGTTATACTTTTCCAAGTTAGACCGCTACCATCTCAGTCTGCATCGTCACTTACCATCAGGAGATCGCAGTCATAAAAAATATTAAAAAAAATATCTCTATCAAAGGTTACCTAGTATTATTATACGTTCAGAAACGTATCAAACATATCCCTCTCATCTCGGCGTTGTTCCCGGTAAAACAAAACCGTAGCACAAAGCGTTCGTAACGAGCCTGTAATAGAATCTGGCCTCAGGCTGAGAGGCGCAGGGGCGAGGTGGAAATTAACATTCAAACAACCGTGTAGATAGGTAGGTACTAGGGCTGTATGAAAATGAAGCGTTTCCACGGTAAAAATAGAAGTCGGTCAGAACATAGCGCCTCTTTTTACCCGACTGCGGTACGCAAAGGAGGTTAATTTATTTAGCAGTCTATGTATGTATGTATGTGGGCCAATTTTCATTCTTACGTCAATCGATTCATGTTAATCTTGGGAGTGTCACTTAAGACTTATCAAAATTCAATATGGCGACCACCAGACGCCATATTTGAAAAAGAAAAAATGAAAGTCGACGAACTATATTGAGTGGGGTAACATTATTTGAAAACCATTGTTATAATAGGTTTCTTTGATCATTTTTCATTTTGAATGACCATTTAAGTTCTGTGACAATTTACACAACAAACAAAAAAAAAACAAACATTCTCACACATTTAAAAAGCAAACATTCTCACTTAATCTTTTTTTGTCTTCCGCCCATGCTTACCCTGCTGGTACTGAATTACATTACTAAGTACCTATCTAATGCATCTTCAATTTTGAATAAATTGGAAAATCTCTGTAAACGACAGCCGCCGGAAGTTCGAATCAAGAACGAATATTAAAAAGCCGGGGAGAATTTATCGGATATTAACAGCCAGAGATGGATGGCGAGAGCTCCTTCAAACGTCATTTTAATTCTGGCGATAGCTCTGGCACAGGCTGTGTCTCTTTGTTGGAAATCTGAGGTTATATTTCTGGCTCAGTCACTTGGGAAAATCCTCACTATTTATAAACGCGCAAGACGTCAATGAAGTTCTAAGAGTGTGTAAGTAATTTGGCGAATTTTAATATTTTAATGCGATTCGATGACGAAGTGTGTTTGTTTGTTGATTTGTCCTTCAGTCACGCAGCAACGGAGCAACGTGATGTTTTGCACGGATATAGTTGAAGCCTTGTAGAGTGACAAAAGCTACCGTTTATCCCGGAATTATGACCGTCCCCACGGGATTTTTAAAAACCTAACTCCACGCGGTCGAAGTTGCGGGCAAAAACTAGTATGTAATGATAAAATTTTCGCAATTCTTCCCTGCTGAGCAAGTAATTTTAAATTTTTTGATGAAATAAAGATCTAAACAATCCGCTATTCAGCCAATCAGAAGCTTTTAGTAGGTATATTCTTTGATCAGAAGTGATTGCGATCGTAACACTATAGAAATCATTTCTAGAGAATCCCACAAAGGTTTTACTTACTTTTCTCTAGTTTGGTTCATTTAAAATATCTTCTTAGCAGTAGTCATTCAGGTCTTTCTTATAGTTAGGTACCTGCATTAATTTATATTCATGTTTTCTCGTATTTTTTTACAAAGGGAAGGTTCACAGCGACTGCTTCATGCAAACTATTATTTTTTCCGGCGCAACCTCTTTGTGCCGAGCAAGTCGTGTTTGGCGAAATTAAATTTGCCCAACAAAAGCGCGTTGCTCTGTAACTACTACACAGTAATTAGGTAGATTGCTAAAACGAAACACTAACTACACAACTACATCTACATCTATTCTATTTTTAGAGTTCCGCAACGAAAATTTGGTAGAGATGGCGAGGTTCATTAGAATAATAATTGAATTTTGTTCTACATAATATGACGGCGCGTCTATATCAAGACCAAAAGTGGCACTGTCAGGCCCTCTAGCGGAGCGTTACGTAGATGGTAGCGAGGGAGTCATCTTATAAAGTATAAACCGTTGTTAGCGAAATATTGAAATAGTAAAGATATACAACTTTAATATATTGAAGATAATTACCATCACGTTCAGATGGTGGTTTGTCTGACGTGTTGTGGTTAAATTGATTAGATGTGAGGTCAGGGGCCGTTATAAGGGGATGGTGGAGACGGCTTTAGGTAGGGTTTTGGCGTTTTGAGTTGTCACAGTCAACACTCTCTGGTTAAACAACGCAGCACGATTGCGACGAATTGCTGTTTTAATATCCTGATTTAAGGAATATCTGCTCAGGCCATTCCGCTCTAATACATATGAGTGAATAAATAATTTAGGAATAGGTATTTTTTGTTTATTTTTCAATGAATGAATGATAAAATTATTATTTAAAGCAGGCGGGCTTTTTTAAATAAATTGCTTTCCCCAAGGTACGTAATCCTCGATGCGTGAGTATAACTCGCACTTGGCCGTTTTTAGACATTTCGATAACACTAACGATTGCACCACTATTTCCTTTTGCCGTAGGAAGTTCGTAAGCCGTTAATAAGCGCAGGTATCTACCTACTCTCTGCAGATGAGCTCTTTCAGACTTGTTCAAACGCGACAAAACGGTCTCTTACACGAGTCACTCCTCATCCCCAAGCTCTCAACTAACATACATTTTCAGCTTTAATTTTCGCTGAAAATAAATGTATATCGAGTTCTACCATACGACAGGTATGTATGCAAAATATTTTTTAAATCGCTCACGTGTTTGCCGATAAGTGTAAAAGCCTAAAGTCATGTATTCACTGAGCAACAAATGCCATGCAACATATGTTGCCCAACATCTAGAGCGATGTCGCGCAACTTCTGAAAACGTCACACGCTGTAGAACTTCGTTGCCGCAACATTTGTTGAGCGTTACGTCATTATCATCATCATCATCATCGCAAACAACTCCACTGCTGCACAGAGGTCTCTTGAAATGATTGCCACAGAACACGACCCTGTGCCGCTTGCATCCAGCAGCTGCCAGCGATTCGCCTGAGATCATCCGTTCCACTTGTAGTGGTCTACCAACGTTGCACTTCACAGTGTGGTGTCGCCATACCAGCACCTTGGAACCCTATCGCCCATTGCTTCTTCACATGTTGCGCGTCAATTGTTGCTTAGTAAATAGAAGGGTTAAGCAATATCTAAATGTATAAAATATCATTTAAGGACCTATTTCACCATCATATATACCGGCTGAATTGATATCCTCCTCCTTTTTGGAAGTCGGTTAAAAAGAAAAGAAACACGCAGACGCTTTTTCTCCTTTCAAGCTGCTTTCAACCAAGCTATATTTAGTACTTTGTGCGTTAAATAAAGAATTATAACGCACACTTCATTCCGCTAGGAAGACAATTAAACGACATTAAGTTTAACTGCTCTGCTCTAATGACGTTTTCACTCATTTGCACGCCCCTACACCCGAGCGATGACGCAAAACGAAAACCGGTCAAGTGAGTGTCGGGTCATGAGTTCAATGGGGTTCCGTTGTCGCCTTATCCGAGAAACTGACATCACTGACGAGTGATGTTGTAATAGTTTTTTTAAGAACTGACTTCAAATGTTACTACACAATGCACACACACACACACACACATTTTGTTAGATTTTGTGCACATTTCGCTACATTCGGAATTTCGGATGTAATAAATGACGGAACAGTCAACCGCCTGAATTGAAAAAAGGCAAAAGATATTTTAGTACTTTGTGCGTTTAAAGTTGGTTAAAAAATGACAACAAAAATTACTTTTAAACTCAACTAATTACGTTGCATAATTAGTTTTTAAAATATTATCCCTGTTTTTGGCAAACGTTAGCAAGGGATGTCATGCATTTTATATAACTAATCTAAATATGGTTTCGTCATTCGTGCAACTCGCGGTTAACAATGATATTTTCTACTTTACATATAAATATGTCATCATCATTGGCGGTTAATACGAGTAGATTTGTTTCCACTCAACGTTATATCACCACATTAGGTATTTTAATTATACAAGAATCGGCTGATTTGATTTTTTCCGCTTGGGAATATTTTTTTAAATTCCAATTCAAATTAGTTTTTTTTTTTATTTAGGTACGCACGAAGTTTCCTCATTTGCACTAAAATAGAGATTTCGAAGGGTCAAAAAGTTTCAAAACAAATGTAATTTCAGTACTTTGATTGCTATCACATCAAACAAAACACACTTCACATTATTTATCACACTAATACTATAAAGGCGGAAGTTTGTATGTGTCTATGTGTGTGTATGTGTTTGTTTGTTACTCTTTCACGCCACAACGAATGAACCGATTTGGCTGAAATTTGGAATGGAGATAGCTCATACCCACGATTAACACATAGGTAACATTTTATCCAAATTTAAAACTGCGTCCAAACCGCGGTATTGCAGTCGACTTGCAGTTAAAATGCAGACCATCCGCAAAGGCATAAGATAAGAAACCGCAATATATCTTCCGTTCCAGACACAAACAAGGGGGAAATGTAATCACTTATATCCATTAAACCAATTGCATAAAAGATTTCACACCGTCTTGAAAAAATATAAGGAAGAGAACAATAGAGGCAGATCACTCAAGTGTTATTAAATGTGATATAACCACACCTTCACGTAACATACCAATACAGGTATATTAATTATTACGTATAGATTACACGTATCAATTAGGAATGAGATTCAATTAAGTCAAAGGATGCATTAATAGTGGCGTTAGAGATCCGAAACAGTAGATAACTTTGAAGATAAGACTCACTGAGTCATTTCAATAAAGAGTTACACACGCCAAGAGTCGATGGCAGGATACAGGCGGCACAAGATTGTATTATGAGGCGTTACTTGCAAGAGACTTATGTCCTGCAGAAAACGTCGTGAGTTTGGTAAGTTTTTTATTTTATCCAAAATAGGCTTGCGCTTGGCGACAATCAATCAAAGCACTGATGAGGTCTAGGTTGGAGCGCGCTTGCCTTGAAGATGCCTATTCACTCTTGATTTGAAGGTACTCAAATTGTAGGTGGCAGGAAACACGGATGCTGGAAGAGTGTTCCACACCTTAGCATCTAGAGAGAATGGGAGAGGATCGTGCTGTAAGGAGAGCATACATGGGTCGCCCAATAGGAAAACGCCCCGTTGGATGACCCTGGGTTGCTGGGTGGACGAAGTGACAGAAGACCTGCAAGCCCTCAATACCCCTGATTATCGTGACGCGGCGCAGGACAGGCATGAGTGGCAGCTTCTGGTGTCGGAGGCCAAGATCCTCTTTGGGTCACTGAGCCAGCGAAGTAAGTACTCCGATCATTTTTTTTTATTCGATAACAAGATAGTCCATGACTGCGTTCTCACCTGATGGTAAGTGACGAGCAGTCTAAGATGGTAGCGGGCTAACTTGGAAGGGGTGTGGCAGTGTAGATTCAACCCATACCCTTAATCGTTTCTACACGCCATCGTGCTGGAGCGCTAAATTGCTTGGCGGCACGTCTTTGACGATAGGGTGGTAACTAGCCACGGCCAAAGCCTCCCACCAGACAAAAATCATCTCTGGTTACATTACGGCCTCTCGCCACACTATTTATCATGTTTGCATCGTAAGAAACTAACCCTACCGTACATGGAGTGTCGACATCAAAGCGAAACTTGTTTACAACTTACCGAATAAGCCTTTATCCTTTCTGGGTCAACGTCGTGCTGCGACCGCGTCTGCGCACGCGGTGAGGACGACACCATGATCTATGGATCACGATCTATAGATCACTCACAAGTCACGTTTAACTCTTTCGCACAACACCATGTTTAACATTGACACACTGACATGACACTAGAATTTACTAACTCTGTTAACTATTATTTCGAATATAAATGGCTGGGTTTTTACTAAGAATGAGAAATGTAAGGGAATGTTATTCATTATATTTCGTCGCTTCATTCGAAGATGTAATTTTTGTTTTATTTTTTTATTTTCGCCAACGTAAAATACGTTATTAATTACGGTTTTTAATATAGGAATCGGGCGTTAGGAGATACATAAAAACAATGACCCCAATTTGAATTTGAATAGATTAAGCGAGCGTTGGGTACTCTCGCTACTTGGTATAGTATAGCATAGTATAAGCCAAAGATAAGGTTAATATAATTCCGATGGTACAAGGTTAAATCTAATTCATTCGATAAGCCACAGCGGTAGCACTGAGCGACGTAATGTTCAAATTACGTGAAAATCAGCGAATGCGAAACGAACATTACGTCGAAAAAAGTCTAACAAAAACTATGTCGAATCGATCTAAAAACTTTAAAAACTGTAATAATCCGACTACGATATTCAAAAAAAGGAGGAGGTTCTCAATCTGACGCGTATTTTTTTATTTTTTTGGCGATATTTGAAGTCGGTTTTTATAGTATAATGTTCGTATAAAAAAAATGTAGCCTGATGATCACGGGCTGATTGATATTGATTTAATAACGAATCCATTAACATCCATTATTATCCATTAGGCACTTGGATTTAACACAATGTAAATAAAAAACATACTTATGTACCTACACGTTATGGATGGACTGTTAAAACCATAACACTTCCTTTTAGCTTCATCGTAGTCGAATAAAAATGGAACATCAGATATACGTCATAGAGTATTTTACGGTTAACTCGTTAAAAAAACGGTGTTTCGAATTCGGCTATTGTGTTTTTACTTTTACAGTTTAAATGTTAATATTATGGATCTATACTAACGGTATGCTCTATTAAATTATAGATTTGATAATCAAATGTTCGTAATAATTTGCTGTAATACTATTTTATATCTCAAAAATTAAAAATTTTCAAAAAATGAGTCCACAGGTCTCAAATGGGATCAAATCTTAGTTTTTGAATATTTTATAGAACCGTCTGCGAGTTTACATTTCACTTAATGTAGTTTTGTTAGAGTATGAAATGGCGATTTTTTCTACATAACTAGTTAAAATCGCTTGCTAGGTACTTTATCGAGATAAAAAATCTTGTTTGTGAAAATTAAAATTCTGTGCACATTTCTAAAATTCACTTACAACTTAATAAATACCCGCAATTTCGTCCGCGTGGACCTAGTTTTTTTTTTTTTAATCCCATGGGTATCCCGGAAAACGAAAGAGTTCCCGCGGGATCTTAACAACTAAATCCACACGGACGAAGTTGCGGCCATCAGCTAGTATACTAAAAATCCAATCAGATAGTGGTGGTTATTTAGTTATTTGATCAGAAGCCGACAACAAATGCAAGCTAATTTATTTCTTGCTAAACAAAAGAAAAACAAAAAGGCACTTAGCAAATTGGTAGCACACCTACCTAGATAGAGATCGTTGCTTAAAACTTGAAATTAAAAAAAGTTGGTAGCACACCTACTTATATTTTTAGCGAACGGTGTAAACCTAATAAAAACGAGTAACGGTAAAACCCGGCGTCATAATATGTTGATACTGTACTCGTATGTAGATATTGTAACGAAGCGTTACAATTGTTATAATTTATAATTTATTATTAATGTATATACATTCGTTTTAACTTAATTTTATTAACATTACTTGAATATGTATACGAAAACTATAGTATGTTATAATTCATAGCGCTCGAATTCGTTTACGTTTTGTATCGCGAGCCAGGGCATTGACCCCTGAGTCGTTGCACACGGCACGGATAGCCCATTGTTCGAGAATCGAGACGCGCGCGCATCGTTCACCTTCGAGCGACATTCACGTCCCGAACCGTGCTAGGCATCGGACGTGTTGCTTGATTGGTGTGTCCCCCCGAACGTTTTAGTTCGTAGCACATTCGTAGTTTTCTGTTGATTATTTAGAAGGTTCCTAAACCTGGAGTCCTCCCGTTCTAGGGTAAGTTTTGAATGGCACCTTAAATAGTTACAACACGTAGTTTCTACATATTGTTACGAGTACATTAAATCATTGTTTTATTTCGCATTCCATAGCTTTTGTTCTAACTTTCCATTTTTTTATAGCTAATTGCGCAGCGTGTTGGTAATAATTATTGTACTATATTATAATTTCTTTTTGACAAACCTCTTTTCAATATTTAGATTTTTCTTTGAGTTTTATTGCATAAAGTTTGTCTTTAATTGTATATTTTTGCCTTCAGCTTTTCTTTTGCATTTTCATTGTCTCATAACTCCGTTCTGAGTTCTAACCACATCGGCAATGCTATCCACGCTTATGAGTACGTCCCTGTTTGACTAGTGCCAGGGTTGGGCTCAGAACGGAATTGATATTACCAGACAATAACATCGGTCGGTATATCAATTCCAGGATCACGGCTCCGCTTAAATCTTTCACCGCTGCATCACCACCACCATCACCATCTCGGCTAGGTCACCAGATCGCGACGGTCGACGATCCTGTGCGCATTAGCTCGGGCGTCACTACGTCTGCGGGTCCGCGTGCCAGCCATCACCCCCAGCAACTCCGAGGCCCCCACCAACACCTGGGCCTCTTAACCAGGGGAGTACGATTATTAACTACTACCTAGGTCAGGACCGGATCTTGGTAACTCCACGACCCAGTAAATTTGTGTACCTACCTTGAGCTAGCCGCGGTAATAAAACTGTGCCGTTACCTTTGGACCAAATAAATACTTTTGTTACCGTGGGCCTATCTTTTATTTTACCCCCGGTAGTCCCGGTACACTGGCGCCCTTTTACGTGGTAGATCCTGTCCTTGCCTTAGTGGTATAGTGGTAGTTTTTTGCGGTAAGTGGTATTTTGTAAACGCTTTATTTTTTTGGTTTGCCGTAGCTGAGGTGAACGTAAGGTATTAGTATCGGAATAGTTTTGTTGCATACCGCCAATTGTTTATTATATACATGTTGATTGTTTTGGTACAGTCGGTTACAAAAATGTTTTAACAAAAATATTTTATTTTTAATTTTGTATTTTCTTTGAAAGTTCGTGCGCTCTAGTACGTACTTCAATTTTATAAAGCCGCGTTCACACCAGCTACAATTTTTTTTTCTGTTTATCATTTTTTATTTTTTTTTTGCCAGTCATTAACGTTCATCCTCATCAAACCAAAGCGTTCTGTTAAGTTGATTGTAACAGAACGGAGCATTTTTTTTTAATCAATTATTTTATGGTGCCATTCACAACCCACCCAATAACATAGATTTTTTTTCCTGTGTTGCGGTTTATTTTGATATTTTTTATTTTTTTGATTTATTTTCATTTGGTTTTTTTTTTCACATACCTACATTTTTTTTTTGAACATGTCGTCGTACCAAATAAAGTATTTTTCACTTCAAAAATCAGAATTAGAGTAAGAAGTTGGCCCCAAAATATATCAAATGCCGAGTTATTGCTAAGCGCTCGCCACTAGTCTACGTTTTAGAAGACATGTCGGGAAGTAAGTTAGGCACTTGGCACATAAAAGATTTAAAAATTTACTAACTAATAAAATAATTTTTATGTAATAATATATCATTATATATCTCAAGTAGTATAAGTAAATATAATATGTATTACGTGTATCAGACACTCTCGTTAAATTCACCCACCCTTATTATAATCATTTTTACATTTCTTGCAAAAGTCGTAAGTCGCAAATAGACTAACGACTTTCGTTGTAATAGGACGCGTCGCATAGCATCCTAGTTATGTCACGTTAGTATGAAAGATGAATAATGCGTGTTTTTTGGAAGATTGTATGAAAGTTACTGTAAGAAATTGGTCAGAGTTTAGTGTGCGGATTTTATTTTTAAAATAAAATCCTTACCGGGGAGAGGGGGGTAATGTAACGAAGCGTTACAATTGTTATAATTTATAATTTATTATTAATGTATATACATTCGTTTTAACTTAATTTTATTAACATTACTTGAATATGTATACGAAAACTATAGTATGTTATAATTCATAGCGCTCGAATTCGTTTACGTTTTGTATCGCGAGCCAGGGCATTGACCCCTGAGTCGTTGCACACGGCACGGATAGCCCATTGTTCGAGAATCGAGACGCGCGCGCATCGTTCACCTTCGAGCGACATTCACGTCCCGAACCGTGCTAGGCATCGGACGTGTTGCTTGATTGGTGTGTCCCCCCGAACGTTTTAGTTCGTAGCACATTCGTAGTTTTCTGTTGATTATTTAGAAGGTTCCTAAACCTGGAGTCCTCCCGTTCTAGGGTAAGTTTTGAATGGCACCTTAAATAGTTACAACACGTAGTTTCTACATATTGTTACGAGTACATTAAATCATTGTTTTATTTCGCATTCCATAGCTTTTGTTCTAACTTTCCATTTTTTTATAGCTAATTGCGCAGCGTGTTGGTAATAATTATTGTACTATATTATAATTTCTTTTTGACAAACCTCTTTTCAATATTTAGATTTTTCTTTGAGTTTTATTGCATAAAGTTTGTCTTTAATTGTATATTTTTGCCTTCAGCTTTTCTTTTGCATTTTCATTGTCTCATAACTCCGTTCTGAGTTCTAACCACATCGGCAATGCTATCCACGCTTATGAGTACGTCCCTGTTTGACTAGTGCCAGGGTTGGGCTCAGAACGGAATTGATATTACCAGACAATAACATCGGTCGGTATATCAATTCCAGGATCACGGCTCCGCTTAAATCTTTCACCGCTGCATCACCACCACCATCACCATCTCGGCTAGGTCACCAGATCGCGACGGTCGACGATCCTGTGCGCATTAGCTCGGGCGTCACTACGTCTGCGGGTCCGCGTGCCAGCCATCACCCCCAGCAACTCCGAGGCCCCCACCAACACCTGGGCCTCTTAACCAGGGGAGTACGATTATTAACTACTACCTAGGTCAGGACCGGATCTTGGTAACTCCACGACCCAGTAAATTTGTGTACCTACCTTGAGCTAGCCGCGGTAATAAAACTGTGCCGTTACCTTTGGACCAAATAAATACTTTTGTTACCGTGGGCCTATCTTTTATTTTACCCCCGGTAGTCCCGGTACAATATATATAATGGGTATAATCTATTATGTAACGTTGGCCCCAAAGTTTGCTCCAATATTTGGACCACGAGTATTCAGACTGAAGGCTGTGGAAGTCCATGCAAGAGACCTTTGTCCAGCAGTGGACGTCCATCGGTTGATAAAGAAGAAGAAGAAGCTTTGTGCCGGTTGATGTTGAAACTATTGGGGTCTTATGGGGCGAAGGACAGGCGGCGCAAAGCCGAGGCCTGTGGAAGTCAATGCAAGAGACATTCATCCAGCAACTAGTTGATGCACACTGTTTCGGTCGCGTGTATTTAGTTTTTAAAATCCCGCGGGAACTCTTTGATTTTCCGGGATAAAAAGTAACCTATGTCACTCTCCTGGTCCTCAACTATACCCATGCAAAAAATCACATCGATCCGTTGCTTTGTTGCGGCGTGATTGAAGGACAAACCAACAAACAAATACACTTACGCATTTATAATATTAGGATTTATATTTATAGGATAAGTAAGGATATTAATAAGGATGAACGTCTATCGATTTATAAAGATTCGAATAAGTCAGATGAAATCGCAGGCGATCGATGGTTTGTCTAGAATATTAATAAGTTCTTGATAATTTCGTAAGTGAGGCAATCAGGAAAATATTAACAGGTAAAATACATAGGAAAAACCACAATCAACAAACTTTGTACCTGCTTAAGTGCCTATAAAATTTTAATTCAAATAACGCTAGCTTTTTCAAAATATGTGACTTGAAATAACTACCGCTGTCAAAAAGGAGGGGCTATGATTTTAGCAGTCTATGTTTGTATGTATGTTTGTACTGACATATGTTCCGGTGGTTCATTCATTTAGTCTATGAAATAAACCATTCAAATAAATAATACGAAATGGAAAATGACTAATGTATTGTATTTTATTTTTCTTATAAAAGTCTTATCGCCAATGTTATTCCGTTATTCGGGATTTCGATAAACAAGAATGCGATGTCGATAACGTTTATCGATATCGAGATTATTATCTCTTTTTCCAATCTGTGATACCAATACGAAATTTGAGATATATTATATTTGACAGTTTCTCAACAAATACTAACTACTTCTAAAATTTTTTGTACACAAATACCTAAAAGCAAGTCGTCCGCTCAAATTCTTGAAACTATTTTTTTGCGTTAAAAAAACGTTCAAAAAATCTTCTCCAAATCGATATAAGTACCTGAATAAATTTAATTCAAGAGTCTATCTGTGATTTTATTTTATGATTTTCTTTAAATGATAACATAATTATAGACCAAATAGGAAACGCGTTTTTAAACTGTATTCGATAATATTAGTATGAAAGTTAATCTAAATATATAAAAGGCAAAGGTGACTGACTGACTGACTGACTGACTGACTGATCTATCAACGCACAGCTCTAACCACTAGACCGATCGAGTTGAAATTTGGTATACAGGTAGCTGTTAGGACGTAGACATCCGCTAAGAAAGGGTTTTGGAAAATTTCAACCCCAAGAGGGTTAAATAGGGGGTTAAAAAATCGAACCTAACGTGAGCGAAGCCGCGGGTTAAAGCTAGTAGAACTATAAAAACTGAATTAGAGTTCAATTTCGTGTATGGATTCTTATACATTTACGTATACAGATAAACTAAAAATTAAAATCGGTTGTACTGAATTTTTAACTTTCATCGAATACAATTAGGGTTCATTTTACTTTGACGCTAATGTCATCGAATACGAATACGAATAATCGTATTAAATCTTATACTAACCCTACTGTTTATCGAAGTCAATCATCGCAACGTCTGAACCGATTTCTCAAACAGGAAGATTTGCTATAAAGAAAAGAAAGTTTTTTTTCATGTGTTATCTATACATATACTTATATATAAAATTCAACGTCCTGACTGACTGACTGACTGACTGAGATATCAACGCACAGCCTAAACTACTGAAGTTAGAAACTTGAAATTTTTACAGTTGGTTCCTTTTATGACGTAGGCGCACACTAAGGAAGGATTTTTGAAAATTCAACCCCTAAGGGGTAAAATAGGGGTTTGAAAAATCGAACTTAACGTGAGCAAAGCCGCGAGCAAAAGCTAGTGTAATTAATAATTTTCAAACATCGATCGTGGGCGTATAAAGAACCTAAATAGAGCAAAATGGAGTCGCGTCACACTTCACAGTGATTGATTTACCGCAGTGACACACTTTAACAACTTTATAATGACTGTTAGAGCGTTCACACACTGGCCGATCCCACTTCTGATGTCGGCTTCTGAAGGTCTTCTGAAGTTGTAGCTTCCAATTGGTCGGTTAAGAGGGTCGTTATAAGTTTGACGTATGCTTCTGTTACTACCTTTGTAGCTCCTTAACGAATGGACAGATTTTGATGCGGTTTTTTCTGTTCGAAAGCTGACGTAATGAAGATGGAATTTAGTTGTAATTTATGAAGATCTGTTCACGCGTTTGAGGATCATCAGCTTATTTCTTACTTGATTGAAGGGTCTTACAAACTGTCATAAGTGCGATTGGTTTGAAAGGTATAATGTTACTTCGGATTATTTCCAAATCATGGTAACCTTGAGCTGATGCTGCAGCGTCAAGTAGTCTACGCGATCCCAACTCCTCAGCAAGTTACAGCAACAATAGCATGTTTGGGCTTTTAAGAATGGTCTCAAATAGACACGATCAAGATTTTTGTTCTACATAACACTTAAATCCGTTTTGTCGCTTAAGGTTTGACGTCTTTTGTCTCTTTAAAAGCATTTTTTCTATTGTATTGGCTTCAATGACTGTTCAACAAAAACACCCTTTTAGATTTAAGACTTTTATACATTCTATCCACGTTAATAATAATAATAATATAATAATAATAATATAATAATAATAATTTCTTTATTTATAGCAACTGAGGCTCATTTTGTTAGTAACCAATCTTGTACTTATAACTAATGTTAGTAACTTAAAACTAGAGTGTACACAAAAATAAGATTAAACAATATCACAAATTAAAATGTGGCCTCACCAATACTTGAATCATGTGTTCAAGCATTGGTGAGTCCATCTTCCTCGCAAACATGTTCAGGATGCTATTGGGACTTGAGCGCAGTCTCGTCAGCAGCGATGACGACTTCTTCCGCATTATCGCATAGAAGTCATCGGTACGCTCTTTTGCAAACATACCGGACGCTGAACAAAACCGCGGCAGCCCCAACAGCATCCTGAAACCATTATTATATTGCACCCTTAGTGTATCCATAGCTTTTTGCGTGTAGTTGACCCACAGGCTTCCCGTGTAGAAGTTTTGGCAGTACGCCTTGAAAAGCGTTATCTTTGCTTCCTTACTACACCGGGTGAACCTGCGAGCCAACATACTGCACCTCACTGCCAACGCTCGTCTTTCTCGCTCAATGTCTACATTATCTTTGAGGTCTTCCGTGACATAATGCCCCAAGTATTTAAATTGCTGCACTCGTGTGAGCGCCACCCCATTAATTGTTATTCTTGGCTCGTATCGCACCTGCTTACGAGGAGCCTTAAAGATCATAAAATGACTTTTGGTCACGTTATATATAAGACCATGTCTAGTAGCATATTCCTCGCAAGTTTGAAACAACTCCCTGATAGAACCAGCCGTGGGACCCAGCAACACCATATCATCGGCATAGCTTATGTTATTTACGCAGACGCCATCTATCCAACAACCTACTGGCTTGCTGCTGAGTTCCACGATCAGTCTGTTGACATACAGGCTGAACAGCTTCGCTGAGGTCAACCCCCCCTGCCTCACCCCGCACTCCAGCCTATATGCATCAGAGAGCTCCCTCCCCCACCTAATATTATTTATTTGATTCGAATACCAGAACTGCATAATCTTTAGCAACTCCTTTTGTACGCCCGCTTCCTCCATCTTTTCCCACAGTATGTCATATGCCACTAAATCAAATGCTTTTGAAAGATCAAGGAAGCACGCGTACACAGGTGTTTTCCTGCTCGTGTAATATTGCACAGTCTGTTTCAAACCAAATATCGCGGTTTCAGTGGACAATCCGGGTCGAAAGCCGAACTGAGCATCGTGGAAATTGAGTGATTCGTTCAACTTTCTGTCAAACAGACTGTCCAGAACCTTAGCTATAACAGTAGCTAGTGATATTGGCCTATAATTGGACTTATCAGAAAGATCACCAGTTCTATTTTTAGGGATAGGGACCACCACAGTTCTCATCATGTCACTTGGGATGTACGCGTGACTCACACAGAGTGAATAGAACATTGCTAGCACCCTGGGTAAGTGGAAACCCGCATACTTCAAATGTTCGACGCTGAGGCTGTCGTATCCAGGCGACTTCCCTCCAGTCATTTTTTGTAAAGCCTCTTTTACTTGCTTACTGGAAAAACGCAGCAACTCCTTATCGTTATTTACCTGAGCATCGAACACTCGAGTCGACGGTCCCAGCGGTGATGATACCCTGAAATGGTCCCTAAACATATTGGCTATTTCAAATATACGAGTGCCATGTTTTGGATTTTCGAGTAACGAGTGGTAGGTACCTATGTGTTCGAATGCTGGAAGATCCCCCATAAGGACTGAAAACTGAAAGCCCCCACTCGTTGCACTATTATCGTACCCACTCCTAGAACAAGCTTTTCGCTTATTTGGAGGGGAGAAGAGAATATAAGTCAAGTTCAGCTTGGCTAATAAATAAAAAAAAAGTGGGCCATATAGAGGGTCGTCTAGCCGATGGATACAGGCGGCATAAGATCGTGTTCTGTAGCGATCCTAGAAACCTATGTTCAGTGGTGGACGATTTATCGGATGAGATGATGCTGTTTCTGATAGTGTAAAACTGTATAATACCGTGTCGATATTGTTTAGGAGTAACATCTGTTGTTGTGAAGGTTAACTCGATAACAACTGTAATATTGTCGATAATGTTATCAATTATCATGCATTCTGCATATTGCTAAGTGGTTATCTACATATCTATGGACACATAAGTGGTTAGAATAAAAGAATAGGCTAGATACCTAACGTCCATGATCAAAATGCTGGGCTATAAAAACATACTCGAATAACCTTGTGAAATCTGTTAAAAAGGGGTGTAATTTCTGTTTAGAAATTCTCGAAGTCAGGGGAAGCCATCGGTACTGAGCTTGGTAGTGTCGAATTTCGTTCTATCGGACTATGAGATTGAGGGAATAGATATCTGTATTTGTGCACACACTTGTGTACTCTAATATATCCAGCATAGATCGCTATCTTGTTGAGATAGGCCGCCGTGGCCGAATTCGGTCGGGAAGACATTATTACTACTTTCGGTAAGTTGGATAGAAGCGGAATCGCAGTTTCATGTTAGTTAGCTTTATTTTGTACGCTTAAGTAGGTATATCTTTTAAGAAGATTGGTGCCAATTTCACCATCATGATGCGTTTTGGCTGATTTTCAATACAAAAGTCTTAAAAACTGTTAGAAAGTGTAATACATTCCTCGGTTAAAAGTTACCTATTCGGTGTTGTTGAAATTGGCACGTGCGCTGAAATCTATAGCTCTAACTCTGCTCAGACTCAAGACAGAGATTGTGAGACAGATTTATGTCAAAGAATATTCGTGTCCCGTTTTAATTCTATCTCAAGTCTGAACTAAGTCAGAGCACGCTCTATATATCTCAGCATTCGTTTTCAAACCTGTAAAATACCGATGATATCTTTGGACGAAGATCACTTCGCTATCGCCCTATCACTTTTATTAAGATATGGATTACCTCGTTATCTTCATTCCTTCGACACAAGCAAAACTGTTTCAATCTCTCCACAGATGTGCAACATTTTGAGGGGTCCAATAAATAGGCGTTCAAAGTTTGAATAATCCGCGTCATTATCCAACGCTTGCATTTAATTACTGACAAAAAGCACCAAAACAATGAATGTCTTTTTATAACGTTAAAAACTGCAATAGCAAAGCACTTTCTTTACGGTTTATGAAAAAAAAAAAACGGCACTGCGAACAGATTTATAATCTGTTAAAAAAAATGTTTCAACTGTCACAATTTTCCGCTGGAATTTTCTCACTCGTAACAAGGTTATTTTTAATAGCCACTTTGGAATGTTTTTCACAATAAAGTTTAAATTTACAATACAAAAAGGTTGTTATTATTACCACTTTGAAAAATATTTTCATATGAAAAAAGGTTGTTTATTTTGATGAGGTTTGAATTTTTTTTTTTTTTTACGGGGAAGGTTGTTTATAGTGATCACTTCGAAAAATTTTCACATTGAATTTTGTTTTTTCATGCGAAAAAGGTATTTTACAATAGCCACTTCGGCCTTTTTGCATAATTTTTATTTTTTTTTGTAAAAATATGCAACAATGCGTGTGCTCAGCCACGTAGGTCATTAAACACTGTGTTATCAGAGGCTGGCTATCTCAATCCTCGAGTTTTGTCACGGCAGATATTGTTGTGTCGTTGTGATGTTGATAACGGAGGTATTTTATAGTGTCGTATTTGGTGCTTATTGTTTCTATTCTCGTAACACAAAAGAGTTGAATATGTTATGAGAAATGTATCTAATCCGTCATTTCATTGAATTCTTGGATATGAATACAGTTCTATGGTATGGGATTATAATATGGCAGTGTATATTTAATGGTCGTTAACTATGGGTCTCATAAGAAGATTCGGTCACGCAGCGAGCGATGGATAATTTTGCTAGGATCGAAATCAAAAATAGTTTGTATCTCGAAAAAAGTTTTTTTATTATAGCCTCATAGATATCGCTCCCCGCTATTGTTTGAAAAAGATGATCAAATAAAAATAACATTGCTTTATGTACCTAGTTACGAATTTTTTTTAATTATATCCAAGATGATTGCATTATAACAATGACCTTTATTTTCCTGTACCCTTCACGTACTAAATCTGTAAACAGTACTTACCCTTGTAAAAATGCATAACAGATAGGTGTACTCTACTCAGATATTCTCGTGCATAAAGACTTGAATGCAGGGAAACAGCCAGTCTTTATGGCCCATTTTACCCCGCATTCAAATACCTACCCACTTACTCCCGGAACAATTTAGGTCAAAACGGTAGATATGTGCAACTGTGGCATTATCTGTAGCTGGAGAGCCGGTGGAACATTTGTGGAGATGCTTGTTAAGAGGTAAATTTTAATATTTAGTTTTTTAGTTACTCATTTTACTATTTTTGTATGCTATATCATCTCAATGAATATGCGGCTCCTTCATTTTCTTTAAATTTAAGATTTCATGATACTTATTAAACTGGTAGTAAATTCTCGACTAATAAATAATTTTGTTTTTTGTCAGCTATAATTTTTTTTATAGATTTATTGATATATAATTACACAGAGCAGGATCTCAGTTTATTTCGCCTACTTAATGCAAACCGTAACTGCCCAAGTTATATATTTTTGAGTTTTATTACAAATAAAACTTTCTTTTCTTAAGGCTATATCTGCCACGTTACCTGAGAATAGAAACCTCAAATGGTCCAGTAAGTCTGTGATATATTTACGATTGATGACGCAGTAGAGAGCATAGTGGTCTTATTAGTCGGAGGTCTCAGCTTCTATTCCTGGCAGGGATAATTAAGAAATTTACAATTTCCAAATTGCTTCTCGTCTGTTCTGGTAGCAATTTTTTAATAACATGAAGGCGATTGTAGACTTAAGTAGCCTATTTCTAAATAGTTTTCCATGTTGAGCACGTACTTAGGAAAACATTTTATTGATTTCCAGTTTTATAAAGCACCTCCTTTAAATTTTGCACGAGCGCTCAGATCTTAGAACAATAAAGTCTACATCTTTTAAAATTCAATTTAAAAATATTTCCATTTTTATAGTTCTTTCTTTGTGAATGCAGAAAATATACCAAAGTAGATACCTATACGATTACACTAGGGACGTTTTGTTCCAAGACTTCATCTTGTCTTTTTCTTTAACAATATTTCTTAGATAATAGATATTTTATGGTTCTTTGTGAATGCAGTAAGTGAAAATGTAAATGCAAATATTACAATGGGATAGGAACAACTTTTCGAAACTTTTTATCTAAAATAAATATTTTTTTCGTAAACTTTGTTTTTGTAGTTCCCTGTTAAGTAGAAAATGCAAGGATATTAGTAGTAAGAACCTAATATTATAATTACTTATACCAAATATCGAGGTGCGCGGCAGAGTGCCAAGGCCCAAAGTCCGGCCTAGCGCATGCAATGTACAAAAAAAAACAATGCGATACGTATCGTGTAAAGACACGATACGTATCGCATTGTTTTTTTTTTCAGCAATTACAGCGGAGATAGCCTAGAAATAACTTCGGCCTTCGTTTCGGGGGTCCGGGATTCATATCCCAGGCCACTTGCAAACGTTTAACTTTTGGGAGTTAAATGCGTTTTCCGGGTCAAAAGTCTCCTAAATCCGTTTCCGAGGTGCAAGCTATTATTGTGTCTGCCTAGAAGATCTGCTCTGCAGTTGAAATGCCGTGTAAATGTAATAGACGCAGAGACTCACTTACTAAGTTCAATTTTCGAACCCCTATTTAACCCCCTTAAGGTTTAAATTTTCAAAAATTCTTTCTTCGCGGATGCCTACGTTATATAGCTTTTCAGCTCGATTCGTTAAGTGATTTGAGCTGTGCGTTGATAGTTCAGACAGTAAGTCACTCTATTCAGGATGAAAAATGTGGGGTCCTAGAATTCAACGATTTAGTCTTCGACCCCACTAGGCCATGGATATATACTTATTGAGATTAGGTTTCGTATACTTCAATTCAAAGGCTTAATTCAACACTAACAGCTGTCATGAAAGAAATATCCGTAAAGAAAATCAATTAGGTAAATAGAGACCAAAGCGACTGGCAAAATACTAAGAACGGCTCACCCCAGTTCGCACAGCCGTGTTAGGTAATGCATCTGTAACCTAGATAGCCCACAGCCCACCTGCCACACCTGTTGGCAGACATTGGTGACACCGGCCGTGCATGCTAAAAATAGACTGAAAGTTCACGAGATGCGGCCTCAAGCTATTGTTAGGCGTTATCTGTATAGAATACTAGCTGTTTTTTTTTTTCTAAAAAAGACTTTACGAATTTTGACCAAGGTTAAGGTAAGGACTACATAGCTGAGAAAGACTAGAGATAGGAAGCTTTGGAAGGGGCTGGAGGAGGCCTATGTCAGAAGATACACTGAGGAGGATTAAAACGGTCACCGACTTGTGTTACCCGATAATGTAATAGCAAAAATAATAATAATAATCTATTACTAATATATAAAGCGGAAGAGTTTGTTTGTTTCAACGCGCTAATCTCAGGAACTACTGGTTCGAATTGAAAAATTCTTTTTGTGTTGGATAGTCCATTTATTGAGGAAGGCTTTAGGCTATATAACATCACGTTGCGACCAATAAGAGCGAAGCATCAGTGAAAAATGTTGCAAAAACGGGGAAAATTATCCATATTTAATATATATTCTTCTAAAAACTTCTCAATCGCGATCATAATAACAGAAATTAACGCGGGCGAAGTCGCGCGCAACAGCTAGTTAGTAATAATTGTAAAGTATAAAAAACCTCAGTAAATGAAGACTTTATTATTATTATTAAGATAAGAACGACAGATTTTTAGTGCGATCTAGTATGGATCTAGTGCAATACACAAAAAACATAATTATCGTAGTATGTTTTTTTTTTCCTTTGTTGTTCAGGATAGGTACACAAATTACAAAGAATTATACCCATCTTCATGAAACTTGATCGGTTAGCAAGTTCACTTCAATCTATGTGAAAGTATCGAAACTTTATAAGCGTCCTGCGTGTGCTGTTCTTTTATTTTGTTTTCAACCTTATGTAAAGTCTAATAAAGCTCAGTTTAAGTTGATCTGGATACAGTTTAAAAAACTTATATAGGTACTGCTCTTGCGATTATCAGGACTTGGTGTTTATGAAAGTTTCAGTTCAATCCGGTGTAGCTTTACGTAATCTTACCTTGAACACTATATCCTTGTATATTATGTACCTACTCGGGGTCTATGAGACCCGTAAGTGGATTATCCCGTCGTAAATAACCCGTAAATATACGCTGAGGCTAACTTTTTTCACGTTTAACTGTTATACGACCAGCGTATACGACGGACATACGGGTGTCTACGTTTTATTTATTTGGAAAGGCATGGAAGCGCCCGAAAAGGATAAAAGGTTTTTTATAACACTTGGAATAATTTATGGGTCCATAATACCGGGGCTAAATTCGTACATGTTATTTTGGCTAATTTTATTTATAGCCCGTAGTAGGTTTATGGTTAACTATACGACCTTTTACAAGCAAGCTCAGTAGAATAAGAACGTTTAAAATGTATTATAAGTACCTTTTGCCCGCGATTTCGTCGTTTTTTTTCGACAATTTTCCAATACAACAAATCAAAAACCACGAAAATCGGTCCAGCCGTTCTAGAGTTACCTATAAGTGTTCGAACCGACGACTTTGTTTTATATTACGTATGTATATTATGAATCATTTAATTTCATGTACTTCGTTTTTTTTTTTCAAAAAAAATTATAAACTTTACGATAAATATTTTAAAAAAAAATTCGTGATTGCAACATTGGTGTCGAAACCCGGGAACAACGAAGTCTGTAGTGGCTTTAGACAAATGGAACTCCAGGGTAGAGTTGGACATATAAAAAAATTAATTAACATTCTTCCGAGCAAGTTTGAAACCCTACATTGCTCCCAAACTTCTCCCGCGACCATTTTCACCCACTCTTTTTGTTTTCCTCACGGGTGAATTAACTTTGAGGGGTTAGGTTGATACGTTCCCGTATTTTTTAAAATAACAATACCTACCCGTATTTCATAATAACAGTACCTAACGTGAATATTCGTTATTTGTTTTAATTTTAATGAAGCAATGATTTTAATATTATTTTTTTTCTAATTTTGTACAATTTGTTAACAATATAACAAACTCTACCAGAAAACTTGTATAGGTATGCTGGTAGTCTGTTAACTTAACTAGATAATAACTCACTAAATAATCATATATAGTATAGATAGACATTGTACACAAAATTTTATAAAATATATAATAGCCGGTGTCTCGCCTGCTGATTGTGACGATGCAGTTTAAGATGGTAGCAGGCTAACTTGGAATGGGTATGGCAGTGTAAATTAGATCCATACAAGTTAGCCCGCTACCATCTTAGACTGCATCGTCACCATCAAGTGAGATCGCAGTGAAGGACTATCCTGTTATCGAATAAAAAAAAGTAATTTTCATGAAATTATCCAATTGGAAAGGAACCTTTTGCCTTGTAGGTAGTACTCGCAAAGATCTAAACACTGATTCGTCAGAAGGTCGTATTTAAATTGCGCAAAACAAAAAGTACAACAACACAATCATAAATAAAGTAATATATTGAAAACTAGCTGATGCCCGCGACTTCGTTCGCGTGGATTAAGGTTTTTTGTTCCCGCGGGAACTCTCTTATTTCCCGGGATAAAAAGTAGCCTATGTCACTCTCCGGCCCGTAAATTACCCCTATGCAAAAAATCACAGCAAGCCGTTGCTCTGTTGCTGCGTGATTGAAGGACAAACCAACAAACCAACAAACACACTTTCGCATTTATAATATTAGTAGGGATATTACGTGTTCAATGTTCATGCAAAACATATCTAAAGTAATTTATCCAATTTTACAGTTATAACATTTTGTGTTATGTACACGAGGCTGCATAATTTAAATGAATTATTTATTTATGCACTATAATATATTATATATCACATATAATATACACACATAATATACATATAATAAAAGAATAAAAATATACTTACATATAAAACACTACAAACACTACTGGTAAAAAAGTAAATGTCCATATTTGAAAAAGACGCTCAAATAGGTAGGAAGCTAGGAAGTACATAATGTAATTATACGCTTAAATTGAATAGCAGTTGTTACATTTACACATTAGTGCAAAGGGTGGGAATCGAATCGAAAACTGTGGACCTTAAACCCAAGAAAAATCACCATTTCTTTGACGGTACGTTTCTTTTTTTTGTTATAACAAATTTTTTGTAATTAACAAGAAAATGGAGAGTATACATTGACTTATATATTACTTAGAGTATATAATATATGTAGGACTCAACGAATTGAAATATATTCATACGATTCGATAAGTAGCGCATGAGAACATCGCATAATAATAATCGACGAAAAGCAATATCAGATGTTATTATCGTAACGAATACGAAATTAGACTCTCAAGGATAAACGGTGAATAATTTGGGGAGAATAATCTGTTTATAAAATGAGTAAGTATATACCTACTTACTAGACTGAGCCCGCGGCTTGAATAAACCGTATAAAACAGTATTAAAAATTCGTTGCTTCAGACGAACAATTCAGTTTGAACATTCGTCAGATTGATAAATAATTTTTTATTTTTTTTATTCGATGACAAGATAGCCCTTGACTGCGATCTCACCTGATGGTAAGTGACGATGCAGTCTAAGATGGTAGTGGGCTAACTTGGAAGGGGTATAGCAGTGTAAATTCAACCCATACCCCTTATCGGTTTCTACACGCCATCGTGCCGGAACGCTAAATCGCTTGGCGGCACGTCTTTGACGGTAGGGTGGTAACTAGCCACGGCCAAAGCCTCCCACCAGACCAGACCAGAGACAATTTAGAAATTATAAATTCCTAAACTGCCCCCGCCGGGAATCGAACCCGAGACCGCCCAGTTATAAGACCACAGCGCTCACCACTGCGCCAGGGAGGTCGTCAAAAGATAAGATAAAATACAAGCCTGAAACTGGAGACGCGTTATTGATGGCCTAACGTGCGAAACTGGGTTGGCCATGTTATGGCTTAGGAGAATAGATGGACTTTACAGATTAGTGCCCACATATTATACAAGGGGAGATATGAAGGCAATGTGTAATTGTAGAGTTCGCAGGACCTCTTTGTTATTCAAACACTTGTAATACTAAATCACAGAAGAGACTAATGCCCATTTTCACCAAAGTTCCCTAACTTTTACAGGCTATTTAAGCTAAATTAGGTGACGGATACCTAAAGTTGGAAATGATATTGGGTAAGAGATTGTACGGAGTTCCAAGGTTTTATATTTTTTGGCCCAATTTTGACTGTGACAGTTTTATTCATAAGGTCCATAAGCGTCGGTATCAAGACATAGTAATATGAAAGACTCACCGAATCTAGAGCCTAGACTAGATTTGAATACATGTTCCTGGAGTCAATATCGAGTGAATAGACGAGTAGCAATATCGGGAATGTGGTATGGAGCTCAATACAATATTAAATTCCTAGTTGCCCGGACAAGAAAATCAAGACTATAAGAAAATATTTATTTGCTTGGAGTGATATTATGTAGATACATCTCACTTTTTGCTTGAACAAAAATAAAAGACAACAAAATGTCCTGTTAGACTAACATGCGCGTCACGAGAAAATTTACTACGCAATTACTCGTAATCAAGTGAATCTCTACAGAGATTCACGTGTAGACAAAATTTTCTCGTGGCGCGCATGTTAGCCCAACTGGTACAAATTAATAAAAAAAAATATATCACTCTTGGACCACACAAAGTTGATTTTTATTTTAAGTAATTTCCACGACAATATAGGAATCCTAGGGCACGTCAATTAGTCATTTATTGATATGATTTATATTTTATACGTTTTTAAATATACATTTCTAAGCTGTCAAATAAATACGATTCTTTTACACTATACGGCAGATCCGCAGCCTATTACAAATAAAAAACATCTAAAGAAAATAAAAAGATCATTATATAAATATTTTATGAAATTACAAGTCTATTTCTGAACGTTTCGCAGAAGACAAAGGTTTGGAACTCAATTAGGTACTAGCTAATTAGTCTCTGGAGGAGTGGAAATATTTCCATTATAGATAAGTCCTACTCTCTAAATTAGCCGGCTAGCAACCGTTTTCTTAAATCTCCTCAATAGGTAGATGTAGGAATAACTTAATCTCAGATTAGTTAAACAAAAATGCATTGGTGCTACTTATAATTTTACAACAACTTTTATCCATTACTAGCTTTAACCCGCGGCTTCGCTCACGTTAGGTTCGATTTTTTAACCCCCTGTTTAACCCTCTTGGGGTTGAAATTTTCCAAAATCCTTTCTTAGCGGATGTCTACGTCCTAACAGCTACCTGTATGCCAAATTTCAGCTCGATCGGTCCAGTGGTTAGAGCTGTGCGTTGATAGATCAGTCAGTCAGTCAGTCAGTCAGTCAGTCAGTCAGTCAGTCAGTCAGTCAGTCAGTCAGTCACCTTTCCCTTTTATATATTTAGACTAGCTTTTTTTCTATTATTAACTTTTATTACTACTTCGCCCATCGCTTCACTGACGTTAAGTTCGATTTTTCAAACTCCTATTTCCCCTCCCCCACTCGTTTCCCTAGGGGTTGAACTTTCAAAATCCTTTCTTATTGAATATCTACCTCATAATAGCTATCTGTATGTGAAATTCCAGCCCGATCTGTCCAGTGGTGTCCAACCACATTTGGCCCATCATCTGTGGGCCCATCACTAATGACTTGCCACGGCCAATATTGCCACCACCAGAATCACAGAATTAACCGCTAGTTTTTTTTTTATATGAATAGCGGGCAAACGTGCTGGCGGGTCACCTGATGTAAAGTGATTACCGCCGCCCATGAACACTGTTAGTACCCGAGGCACCACCAATGCGTTACCGGCTTTTCAGGAACTTATTGGTTCGCCCCTTGAATAACCCAATATTGTAATTAAGTGGGAACACTGTCGAAGGGGGATGATTCCATAATTTGGTAGTACGTGGAAAAAAAGATCTGGAGCAACGGATGGTCGAAGTGCTCCAGGCACCCAGGTAGTGAGGGTGAAATTGCGTTCGGTGCCGTGCGGTACGGTTGTAGAAGTTACCTATATTTTCACAACAAGGAAAAAGATTATAGAAAAAGACACTGTTACCAGTGAATCGGAACCTTGGTCAGGAACGTGGCGTTATGAACTTGAATTTCTTACGCACGATCCACAACCAATCGATAACTATAATAATAATTTATGATAAATTGTGTTTTAACTCAATAATAAACTCTATCTATCCTTGTCCCCCACATACTGTGTCGTATAGTGACAAGGACGGGCTACACTGATTCATCATTCATTGTTTAGGAGTAGTCACCATAGAGACAGGCACACAAACAGTCACGTACTTCCCGCTTCCTGTAGCGGTGAATAATACGTACATTTATGCACTTGTTCATTGATATCACAATGAAAGGGTGCACTCACAACACTGTTTTCTCTTTAAATTATGTTCTGTGAAGCTGAATGAAGGGACCGAGCGGGTCTTCTGACGTAGCTCATTTAAAAAGTTAACTCACTATTCAATGAATCGGGTAGTACAGTTACTATTACACATTTTTTTCTTCATCCTCATCATCAACCAAAAATGGCTCACTCTGAGCACAGGTCTTCTCTTATACTGAGATATATAGAGCGTGCTCTGACTTAGCTCAGACTCAAGATATGCTCCGACATAAATCTGTCTCGTTTTATCTCTGTCTTGAGAGAGAGAGAGAGAGTGCTGTCTATAGATTTCGGTCTTACAGAAGGTTTATAGACTATAGTCATCCATGCTGGCTTTGAGAACATTATGTAGAACTTTGAGGCCTGGAGGCTTTCTGGCGATGTTTTCCTTTAGCGTTGAACCGAGTGATTAAAATTCTTCTTCTTCTTTTTCAACTGATACACGCTACTGCTGGACAAAGGTCTCTTGCATGGACTTCCACAGGCTTAGGTCTTGCGCCGCCTGAATCCAGCGGCTCCCTGTTACTCGTTTGATGTCGTCGATCCACCTAGTTTGGGTCTGCCAACCTAAATGGTTAAACGCACATAACTCCGAAAAGTCAAAGATCAAACAAAAGAAAAAGAAGAGTTGCGTACTCGGGATCGAACCTGCGACCGAATATGAGACCGCAGTCCTAACCACTAATAAGCTATAATTAGCTAGGCTAGGTTTTATTTTCTTATACTCATGAAGTACTATTCTTTTTATCCACTGAATCCTACTTAACAAGGAAAAGCAAATAAAGTTACAAACCCTTGGGATTGTAACTTTGTAGAGAAATGTATCTTACAAAACCTTGCGCGATTCTACTGAATAAGAAAACGTAAATTAGCATCCTCGTTAGGGCGCTGACTTGGGAATTTGTAAATCCATCTCTCTTTCTTTATTTAAGAGACTTTGTTTCCTTACAGCATACAATTCTTGCAACATACTCTATCCATAGAATTTGCTGTCTCACTAAGCTTCTTTACAGCATTCAATTCTTGCGACATACTCTATCCATAGTTTGCTGTCACACTAACCGCTCTCAAAATAACATCCTCTTTCAAGCTCTATCGAATTTCGTACAAATTATAACACTATCTGGTGAGCATGTTATAAAATTATTGTAATATATACACGTACACTTACCTAACCCTTTGGTATTTGTAATTAACTTTTTTAAAGAATCTTTTTGACTAATAAAGTAATAGTAAAAACCCTTACTAACAGACTTTACTAATATTTTAAATGCGACAAAGTGATTGTAATTTTACAAGAATAGGTATAGTTGAGTGGCCAAATAGTTCGCAATTGAAATATTGCGATTTATTTGGCCGAATACCCAACAGTAAATCACGAAAAAAAAAATGTATATTATTACTCACAAATAGGTGATTTTTTATAAAATGGTGTCATTTCGTAAAGCTTTTCGCGAACTAACGTAGCAATGCAATAATTTTCTTAAAATAATCACATCAAAAATTATAGTTTGATGTACGATCAACAAATAAAGCGTCCAGTCACACCAATCACATTACTATATATATAGCTACTCGTGCTGATTCACTGACTGACTGACTGACTGACTGACTGATTGATCACCTCTCCTGTAAAATTTTGTATGGAAAATTTTTTTTTCACTCACAGTTTCTTATAGAGGACAAAAATTCATTCGGAACAAAAATATGGAGAGAGCTGATGATTGAGGATTTCGGAGACGGGTGAGGAGCACCGGCCAGGATATCGAAGATAGGTGGGGAGTGTTCAAACAAAAGTCACTCGAAACCTCATCCAATTGGCAGGGAGTCGAAAAAAAATCCAAAATGGCGGATTCAAGATGGCGGCCATACAAATTTTGTTTGTGTCTATCTCGGAGAGTATAAGATATGGAAGAGTGGTTTCTTGGCAAAAGATGATCAGGAGCCGAAGTTCCACTTGGTGAACAGAAAAAAAATTCAAGATGGCGGAATTTATTTTTTTCCATACAAAATATATGCAAGACTTTAATACGGTTCCTTTTCAAAATTTCTGATGGTTTCGTAGAGAGGACCAAAATTCGTACGGAGCAAAAATATGGAGAGAGCTGATGGTTGAGGATTTCGGAGACGGGTGAGGAGCACGGCCAGGATATCGAAGATAGGTTGGGAGTGTTCAAACAAAAGTCATTCGAAACCTCATCCAGTTGGCAGAGAGCTGAAAAAACCCTCCGAAATGGCGGATCCAAGATGGCGGCCATACAAATTTCGTCGGTGTTTATTTAAGAGACTATAAAAGATGAAAGAGTGCTTCCTTGGAAAAAGATGATCAAGACCCGAAGGTCTACTTGGTGGACAGAAAAACCGCGGTTCGCTTTAGCGAGCCGCGCACCCACGCGCCCTACTAGTATGAAATAAAAACGCCCAGGGCGCGTTGTCCTTTAGTGATGCAGATTTAAACCTGTCACCAGCGAAAGGTACTAATGCTGAGATTTATAAAGCATGCTCTGAATCAGCTCAAACTCAATATATGTAGAGGTTAAAATGTTGCCGAATATTCGTCGCTTCGGCCATGAGACTCGACGAATATTCGTTATTCTGTATTCGGTCACATCACTATTCGTGGCATCTCTAGTTAATAGTTTAGAAAAATCTCGACCGAATATAAAGTTTGTAATAACAAACTGAGATGTTCTACACTTCGAATAAAAGCTGAGTGCAAAAGTTTCCGAATCCCGCCTTGCAGCAATCCTCAGCGCGATGGCTCGTAAAAGTGATAGAGAAACATCCAACGACACCATTTATTTTTATGTCCAACTCTTTCAAGAATAGCGTGACAGTTACAAGCGTCAAAACCACAGTATGCCGGGGCTGTATAGTGTAACTTTTTAAAACGTTTACAGTGTTTATAATTAATATTATAAAGGCGAAAGTTCGTGTGCGTGTATATGCGTGAGCGTGTTCGTGTGTGTGTATGTTTGTTACTCCTTCACGCAACAACGAATTGGTTAGAAATGGAGAAAGTTGAACACAAAATAAGTATAGATTTTTATTTGAGTATTCATTTATTAGTTACTGTTCTAAATTCATATTAATCATGTTGTGGAGGAGTTCAATTTATCGAGAGATCAATTATTAGTTAATTGTTGTACGCAAAGTGGCTTATTCTGTTTTACACAATCTCTAAATTACAATAATTTGACACATCTTATGCTCTTCGCTGAAAGAATGTTACAAAATGGTTACTAACGATCATTATAATGTTTGGCGGCCCTTACGAAATAATCATCGCGATTATATAACTAAAAGAAGTTACTTAACTGCATTCATTGAAAATAATTTTGCGTGTACTGGCACACGTTCACATCACGTATATTGATTCAAACGCAGACAATCGATGACGCAACTGTATTATCTGTACACATTATCATTATCGACAGAACTTAAGGAGTATATAACTACAAATATACATGTACTATAGTACGCATAAATGATGTTTTTGGGAACAAGGAATTAGAGTTCAACATCACGCGTCAAGTAACGGTAACTTGGTAAAAAAAGATACATGACACCATAATGTTATAGTTTGTCATTAAAGCCTATGATATTGTATGTATAAAAAGAGGTGGATATGTTAGAAGCGTGCAGTAAATGAAGCGCTTAATGGCTGATATTTGTCGTAATTTGTCATATCATTGGACAATGAAGTAGGTAGTTTATTATACTCTTCGTCGATCGGCAAAATTTTATCGCTTGTTTTGTGAGTATATACTAGGGATGTAAAGCGGTAATATTACTTTCGTAAAATTCGGTAATTTACCATATTTTACGTAAAATATAAATAAATTACGTAAATTACGGTAAAATTGGGTAAAATACGATTTATCTCTCTAACAAAACTATTGTGACTAGGGTTGCCAGACGTCCCGTATTTCCCGGGACATCCCGTATTTTAGACATAGTTTAAAATGTCCCGGCGGGACTGACTCTGTCCCGTATTTGAACCGTACTTCGTTTTTCATTATGAAATCGATTTTAATTACGATTATAATTACACAGTCCTACAACGAAATTCCTTTTTGAAGTTCAAGTAACGTTTCTCCTAGATTTTTGTGAGTTGAGGAAATATTTTTTTTTATTTTGCAAAATTTTTCTACATGAATATAGCATGACGGTGATTTTCATTTAGTTAAACTTATAATTATGATATAAAATGAAGTTTGTCTGATCGGATGGATAATTGCCCTGTTTATTTATTAAAAAAATATATAGATTTCTTTGAGTTCTTAGAAAATCTTCAACAAAACGCAGCTACTATGCGCGTATACGTGCTAGTAGTAAGCATAATAATTAGGTAATGAAGGTATTTAAGTTTTTTTAACTTTTAAAAAGAAAAAGTTCCTCAAGTTGCACTAGTATTTTAAAATGTTCCTCTTGACTAACTATTCGGATACTAAAAATAATACTAACTATCCAGCTATTTCTTTACT